>OZ020484.1:46231595-47720481 GCA_963971405.1 Psococerastis gibbosa
ATACCAAGACTTGAATGTATTAAACAACACCCTTCTCTTTTGCGATGTTTTTGAAGCCTTTAGAGCCTAATGTTTTGAAAACGATAACCTCGAAATTTGTCACATGTACACTACCACCAGGGCTAGCTCTTCAGAGCTGTCTGAAAATATTAGTGGGTTTCGCTGGATGGAGGAGGAAGAAATCAAAAAATTTTATGTAATGCTCGCACCTAATGAGGACGATGGTGGGTTCATATTACATGTGGACTTGGAATATCCACAAAAATTACATGATTTACCATAATGAATACCCACTAGCAGCTGAACATTGTGTTGTAACTTCAGACATGATTTTCTCCATATTGCAAGGAATTTCTCGCTGAAAATAATATATCTTTAACATCCACCATCTCAATGCTATTCCCAACTTAAACGATAAACACAACTATATAATACATTATCGAATTTGAAGCAATGTTTAGAATTGGCATTGACATTGAATTAGGATAGGTTAGATTAGGTTACATTGGGTTAGGATAGGTTAAGTTAGCCGCTAACTTATTATAATATATAACTATATTCAAGTCCACATTGTAATATGAACCCACCATCGTCCTCATTAGGTGCGAGCATTACATTAAAATTTTTTGATTTCTTCTCTCCTCCATCCAGCGAACACCCACTAATATTTTCAGACAGCTCTGAAGAGCTAGCCCTGGTGCAGTGTACATGTGACAAATTTCGAGGTTATCGTTTTCAAAACATTAGGCTCTAAAGGCTTCAAAAACATCGCAAAAGAGAAGGGTGTTGTTTAATACATTCAAGTCTTGGTATTCTTCTAAATTCTTTATATCAAAAGCATTCCACACCTTTTGAGCATGTTCATATTTTTCTTGTGAAATCCACTCTTGAGTTAATTGACTAAAAATGCAATGATTGTAGGTAAGTGTTCCTCATTAAATTGTGACTCGTGCGTTATATATTCATAGGGGAAGACACCCTTCCTCAACATCAAGTCTAATTTTTCATCCACAAAACATGTTTTCATAATTTTAAATTTATTTTTATCCGCATCAACAAGATTTTTAACTACTGAATCTAATGAGGAGGCCATAAATTGGTAAGTGTCTTAAAAGCATAACTCTCCAATACTGAAGGCTATATATTCTTCCATAGTTTTAGCTATACTGGACTTGGTGTTGGTCGCAATCTTCAGATCCCCAATCATAACACTACCCTTTTCACACATTCTCACATTTACCTATCAGTTCCATTATATAACAGCCTTCCTGAGTTCATAAAAAAAAAAAATCTACATCAAAAAAAAAAAATTCATTAGTAAAATTAGCTTTCATCTGTCCCAAAATCAACTAAGAAATCTTCCAGCAATAGTGCGTTAGCATAACAACCCCGGATTCAACAGAGTGATAAACCATCTTAGTATATGATCTTACTTATTTCCTTACTTAGTGATGTTACTTAGAGTCTATATAAAATTAATTATTATCGATAAAGTTTTAGCTTAGTTATTATAGTATTAAGGGGTCCCCAGCACGGGAGAAATCCTTTGGGCCACCCCTACCTCATTATATTGGTGTGCATGTATATGTATTATTGAAGGAACGAAATACATTATTCTATTCTTCTATTCTATTCTATCTCAGTTTAATACTCCATAATAATTGCAACCTTAATCCATGCACATGTCAGATAATCGCAAAAGCAAATACTATTAAATATTTAGGCGTTACCATTGATAATCATCTCAAGTGGTATGAACAAATCCTCCTAACATCAAAACGAATTAGAAGAACCTATAACAAATTAAGGATGCTAAGGTGTACACTTAACGTTGACACTCTGTAAGGTAAGTTTATCATGCTTTAGTCCAATCAATTTTCCAATATAGTATATTAGCCTGGGGTGGTGCTCACTCTTCCCATATATGCTCCCTAGAAACTGATGTAAGAATAGCCATCAGGGTAGCTATAGGGAAGCCTCGCCGCTACCCTTCAAATCTTCTTTTTCAGGAATTCAATGCCCTCCCATTGCCATTGCTATGTGCAAAACAACTTCTACTTTTTCGATTTAAAAAGGGCAAAAACCATTCTTGGGCAAGGTGATTTCGTCCATCATAACATTAATACCAGACTTGCTACCGGACGCAACCTAAAAACTTTGAAACCGAATACGGAACACTTTATGCATTCGCATATTATGTATAAGTCTATTCCATTGTACAATTCCCTACCGGACAACATAAAGGACTCCGTCAGCATAACAAGTTTCAAGACACATAAAATACCTAATTTCTTCCAACCCCAATAACATCACGTCCCTACTTAGCAACTAGACTTAATGAAAATTGGGATACATACTGTAAAGTGGATGTTCTCTCAGTGTCGATTGTCAACCAATATTTTATTATTAGCCTACATTACTTCAGTTATCTGCCTGCACAATTGTTTTTCTATTAACGTTTAAAAAAAAATTTTTTTTACTTAATTCGTACATTTTTTCTTTACTTGTATTTGCAATTGTAATGTTCACTTTTGCTTTTAAAGGCCCCCCCCCCCTACCATTTTTAATATTGTAAATGTTGTTTGTTTATTTGTTGATATTTTATTGTGGAGTCATCAGTGAGGAGAAGTTGTTCGTTTTTAGCACGAAACCATGCTTCAGTATAGTTTTTATCATTGCCGGGTGCAACTGATGCAAAAACAAAAATCACTTAGCTTACAATGGACCCCCTGGTGTGATGGGTGTACTGAGTGCACCTGGTGATTCTCAACAGGTTTGAATCTGCACACGGTTATCTGTTTACTAAATCAATACTTCCCTTAAACCTGTGCGTTGGATAGATTTATTAATTGCCCAGCACGGGCCTTGTCCTTTATACCATTTAATCACTTTAAAAAGTTTTATGTTTTCAGTTGTAATTGAATCAACCTCACCTTCCATATTATGTAAATATACAACGGGATCATGACGTATGGTTATGTTTTTATAATTGTATTATTTTACAACACCATCTAGAGCTATAGATGTTTGCATACAAAGTCCCCCTCGTTAGATAGTGCTCCTCCGCTCATAATTGTGCAATTATTATTATGATCAGTAAAATCTTCCCTCATAAACAATGTCTTTACATACAATCACTTAAAACAAACTTTTAAACCTAAGACATATCTATAATGCGATAATGACCATGCTTCAACCTAAGTGTTGGATAGATTTACGAAAACAAAAATCAATTTAGCTTACAATGGACTGTCAGCGAGGGGTAGATTTATTAATAGCTTGTTTGTGGCTAACTCAACCTATCCTTACCCAATGTAACCTAATCTAACCTATCCTAATTCAATGTAACCTAACTTAACATCATATTTATTTGATATAAAAATATTTTTGTTAAAAAAAATGATGAATTTAATCTAGGTAAACAGCTAACCTAACCCAATGTAACCTAATCTGGCCTATCCTAATCCAATGTAACCTACCCTAACTTGATATAAAAATTTAACCTAGCCTAATATTATAACTTAACCTGTCCTAGCCCAATGTAACTAAATCTAACATAGAAAACACGACTGCCTGGTATATTGCACACCCATTGTGAGAAACTGAGACTTAGTTGGGATTATTGAAAATTCATTTTTATAAACATGGCTGGTGGGTATATTGAACACCTATTGTGGGATTAATACATTTCTTTTAAGATACTGAGTGCAACGCCGAGTCCCACCCTTACCGTCTATCATTCGTGGGTAGTCCACTGTTTCAAATTAGGTAATTAATATGTGCATTATTCAATGGCGCTCACCCTCACTGGTCTATCTATCCCTGTCTCCCATTAGCTCAAGCGTGTTCGTCGATGTAAATGTAGCTGATAAAAAATTAATAAGAAAAAACTTATATTAATTTATTTTAAGGTTTTTAAATACTATGGGTGTCTATATTTAGCTTATCTTTACTCAATGTAGTGTACTAAACATTATGCATTAGCTCAAGCGTGTTCATCGATGTAAATGTAGCTGATAAAAAAAATTAATAAGAAAAAACTTATATTAACTTATTTTAAGGTTTTTAAATACTATGGGTGTCTATATTTAGCTTATCTTTACTCAATGTAGTGTACTAAACATTATGCATTAGCTCAAGCGTGTTCATCGATGTAAATATTGCTGATAAAAATTAATAAGAAAAAACTTATATTAATTTATTTAACGGTCTTCAAATACTATGGGTGTCTATATTTAGCTTATGTTTACTTAATGTAGTGTACTTAACATTATTAATTAGCACAATCGTGTTCACCGATGTAAATTTATCTGATAATAAATAATTAAGAAAAAAACTTATATTAATTTATTTTACGGTCTTTAAATACTATGGGTGTCTATATTTAGCTTATGTTTACTTATTGTAGTGTACTTAACATTATGCATTAGCTCAAGCGTGGTCATCGATGTAAATTTAGCTGATAATAAATAATTAAGAAAAAACTTATATTAATTTATTTTACGGTCTTTAAATACTATGGGTGTCTATATTTAGCTTATGTTTACTCAATGTAGTGTACTAAACATTATGCATTAGCTCAAGCGTGTTCATCGATGTAAATATAGCTGATAAAAAAAATTTATATTAATTTATTTTAAGGTTTTTAAATACTACGGGTGTCTATATTTAGCTTATGTTTACCTGGGTTATAAAAAAAAAACAATCATAGTGCCATAGAAAGACCACCCACGGGTCTCGACGGGGGTGGGGTAAGTCCCAGCACCTCAGACCACCCACGAGGGGTAGATGGGATAGCTCGACGGGGGGGGGGGTGGGATAAGTCCCAGCACCTCAGACCACCCACGAGGGGTAGCATGATGGGTAGATGGGATAGCTCGACGGGGGGGTGGGGTAAGTCCCGTTTTAATTCAATTAACACCATAAAAAAAAATAAAAAATAAAAAAAAAAAAAAAAAAAAAATATAACTCTGTGTCTCACAAATTAGTAATTATACAAAAAAAAAAACAATCATAGTGCCATAGAAAGACCACCCACGGGTCTCGATGGGGGGGGGGATAAGCGCCAGAACCTCAGACCATCCACGAGGGGTAGCATGACGGGGGGGGGGGGTAGCTCGACAGGGGGTGGGGTAAGCGCCAGAACCTCAGACCACCCACGAGGGATAACACGCAAAAATAGATAGACCACCCGCGGGGGATAGCACGACGGGGTGGGATAGATGGGATAGCTCGACGGGGGGTGGGATAAGTCCCAGAACCGCCCTTTCTACTCTACTAAAGACATGGTGCATTAAATCAACCAGTGATCTACAAAGACGAAGACATAGCCAACACTAGAGCTTGAAATACGAGTATGACACCTTTCTTCATAAAACAACTAGGGTTGCCAGATGTCCGGTTTTTGACCGGACAGTCCGGTTTTTCGTACCTCTGTCCGGTGAAAAAATAAATGTTTGACCGGACAATGCTTTGTCCGGTTTTTTCGTTTGAGTGTGAAAAAAATTTTTTTTACTTGAGGATAGAACGAAATAATTTTAAAAATCTGATGCTAGCCGCCAAAACAAGTTAGCCAACCTATTTATCGCGCGAATGGCTAGTGGCGTCTGCTTCAGTTTCATAACTTCGTCTGCTTTTATAATAAGTAAATAACAACAATCATTCCAGTTATTACATTTTAAAGTAGAAATGGATAGGGAAAGGGATAGTGAATTCCAAGTTAAGGGCAATGCCAACAAAAAAATGAGAAGGATGTGCCACTACAATGTGGAATGGGAGGCAGACTTTTCGTGGCTGGCAAAGGACAGCAAAGTTGAAACAAGTGCTTTCTGTAAGTTATGTCATAACAATTTCACAATTGGGTTTGATGGCTTAAAGGCGGTTAAAAATCATGGAAATAGAAAAAAACACATGGAAGCTGAAGCCGCTAGAACACAATCACTGAGAATGGAAAAATTTTTTGTGCGTCAAAAAGATACCATGCAGAAAGAAAAGGTAAGCATAGCCGAAATTACTGAAGTGTTTCACAGCGTGAAACATCACACTTCTTACCTGGCTCAAGATTGCTACACAAAGGTTATGAAGATGGTTATAACAGATTCTGATATTGTAAAGCAGATGACTGGGGGACGCACAAAATGCTCTGCTATTGTAAACCATGTCCTTTACCCGCATGCAATGGAGATTGCTCTAAAAGATTTAAAAACTAACATACCATTTTCTGTGGCTACAGACGCCTCCAATAAGGGAAACAAAAAATTTTATCCCGTTGTGGCACAATATTTTATGCCAAATGGAATTCGTCACAAGATTTTGGATTTCTATGAAGATCCCTTTGAGGATTCTAGGTCCGTTAAAGAAAAGTTGTGTGAAGTACTAACGAAATCAAAATTGTCTTGGAAAATGGTGACAGCCTACGGTGCGGACAATACATCCGTAAATTTTGGGGTAAACAATTCCGTTTTTCAAAAACTGGCGTCAGAGGAAAATGCTGATATATTTGCTGGACATTGTCACGATCATATTTTTCATAACTGCGCAAAATATGCACTAAAAGTAACTTCACTGGATGTTGAAAATCTCGTATCAAAGATATTTGGTGAGTTTTCTTGTTCAGCCAAAAGGAGAGAAGAGCTTAAGGAGTGTTTCAGTTTCTTTGAAAGTGACTACCATGAAGTTCTGAGGCATGTACCAACGAGATGGCTTAGCTTATTTCGTGCCGTTGACAGGGTCCTATCAAGCTGGGAACCAATAAAAATGTATTTTTTGGAGAAGGGTGAGGAGAACTGCCCGAAAGTGATTTGGGACTTCCTGAAAGACCAGGAAGATCAGTTAGCGAGTGAATCAAATCCTACTATTCATGAACTATATCTTTACTTTATTCATAATTTGATGGCAGCATTTCAAGAAGTTCTCCTAATGCTGGAAAAAAAGACTACGACAGCATTCAACTTACATTACGTTATGGTCAAGTTCAGGAATGAACTTCTGAAAAAAATAAGAGACAATTTCTTTGGAATGAAGGTGCAAATGGCTTTCAGGAGAGGTCACATCGAAAAAACTAAAATTGACAAATTTACGGAAGAAGCTTTGAATGCTTATCACAGAGCTGTAAATTATTTGGAAAAATGGTACCCATATGATTCAAGCAAATTCAAACTCTACAGTTGCTTGGATTTAGTACGCACCTTCCCTAACTTGAACGAAATAGTTGATATATGGATGGCCTCCCCTTGGAAGGACAAATTGGCATCAGACAATATTTACAGTGAGCTGTCGGCGCTTGAAAGTGTTCTACCGTCTCTGAAATCCCTTGAGGTATCATCTCTGGAAATGTGGTGTGAATTTTTTAAAAAAGAAGAAAGTGCACCGAACTTACTGAAAGTACTACAATATGTGCTGAGCGTCCCGGTATCTAACGCTCACGTAGAGCGAATTTTTAGCGTCATGGGTAACTTGTGGACCAACGAAAGAAATCGTCTTTCCATAAATACAGTAAAGAGTGAACTATGCGTTTTTTTTAACATTGAAGAGAGCTGCACAGATTTCGCAGCTTCCATTGCTGAAAACAAAGCTCTCCTGAAAGCCACTGCGTCAAGTGATAAATACGGAGCTTAAAAATTAAAATGCATATCTAATTATGTCTTACTGTAACTGTATTGTATGTAATAATGTATGGTAGCCTACATACAATGTAATAAAATAATTACAGCATACAGGAATTAAAAAAGTCTACTCTATGTACTGTCATTTTTTTATTTTTATTTAAGCGGTAGGCTAGCTTGCCAGTTACTATGATAACAAGTTCCTCAAAATTCACTGAATTTTAGACTAGATAAAATGACCTTTTTTTATAAAAATTTACACTAGATAGAATGCCACATTAGCTCCCTGTCCGGTTTTTATGTTTTGCGAATCTGGCAACCCTAAAAACAACAGAGTGTCTCAAAAAAAAGGTAAATAATTTGCAACAAACCTCTTTGTCGCAGAAATGAAAAATTACGCGAGCATAAGGAACTGGTGGCCTTCAATCTCGAGATTGCCGGTTAATGAGTTGAAAATGCTGGCTCGCGAGCAAAATCATGCGAGTCTTAGCCCCAGAAAAACTAACCAATATTTGTCAAAAATTATAAAGGAATACTACACAAATCAATACTCTGCGGAGGAGATCCTAAAAGACGAAGATATAGACAACACTAGAGCTTGAAATACGAAAATGACACCTTTCTTCATAAAATAACACTGTGTCGCAAAAAGGGAAATTTGCAACAAACCGCTTTGTCGCAGAAATGAAAAATTACGCGAGCATAAGGAACTGGTGGCCCTCAATCTCGAGATTGCAGGTTAATGAGTTGAAAACATAAATGGCTGGCCCCACGAGAAAAATCATGGCAAATTAATCAGCGAGTCTTAGCCCCAGAAAAATGAAAACCCCGACATTTTTATTTGCCCTGTCCCCCCCTGTGAGTTGTGAGTCTACCTGCCCCACTTTCCCCTACTTTATGTTTCCACCGCCGGAATTTACTTTTTATGTGCTCCGCTCTTAATTTTTCTCTCCCGCCGCGTTCTTCCTCGTAGCTGGTCGGTTCTGTTCAAAGGTTTTTTTCTCGTTGGGGTTTTTCTCCGTAGCACAGTGGAATTTCTTGGTTTCAGGTCTCAGGGGGTTTTCTTGTTGGTTTATTTTTAGTCTGAGCAAATACATAATTTGCGTCGCAGGGGAAGGGGGTTTGGGGGGGGCGTATGTGTTAAGTGTTAGCAATAATTGCACCTGTACGTCTGTACGGTAAAATATTCATATCCCCCCTATATTTACTGGTTAAGGTTAGTGGCAATGGTGTAATAATAGTTAACAAAGGGTTAGTTTAGTGAAGAACCAGTAGAATTCGCGTTGATGGGCCGTGGTCGATATGAAAGTGAACTTCCGAACGTTTCGTCGACGGCAGCTGTTGACGAAACATTTGGAAATTCACCTTCAGCCCATCAGCCCGGATTCTTCTGTTTGTTCATAAGACTCCGGCCATAACCAGTAGAATCCGGGCTGATGGGCTGGGGTTTATTCTATTGTTTTAAACAAATGAGTCCAAAATGCACGGGAAATTCAAATTGATAGATTAGTAGTTTTGGTGAGTTATCAATTTTTTCTCCCTTAGATGTAGACACATTAATTGAAACTCTTATTATATTTTAAATTCTACCTGTGCATTTTAATGTTTATTAGTATTTCCTTCAATTAATAAAAAATGCAACCATTCTCTTGTATTCTAATAATTTATTAGTTTGAATATCCCGCGCACACCATACTACTGCGGCATTAGAAAAATAATCCCAAATCGCCATGATCGGGCTGCAGGCATGGCCATTGGCGTAAATTCCCAAAATTTCTGGGGGGGGGGGGGCTTTAGGACCCCAAGACCTTGTTCCCCCGGAGAAAAAAAATCGATAAATGGGCCCAAATTAGCGAGGTCATACGCATACATACCCTGGAAAAATAAAAGTGATAATTGGGCCGAAATTAGTGAGGTTTTACGAATATTCTAACCCGGAGAAAGGGGGGCCCGACCCGAGAAAAAAAATTCATGAATATGCCCAAATTAGGGAGGTTTTACGCATTTTGCAAGCAGTGCAGTTGCGATTTTACAGACGAATAAACCTACCACTGAGGGGGGGGGGGGGTCTTCCCCGAAGTAAATTTTTGAAAAAATCGGTCTGAAATATTGGGGTTTTAGGCATTTTGAGTAATACATTTTTTGTGATAGTACTTGGTCAATATGGTGATTTTTTTTTCATGTAAAATAAGCATACTAAGAATTAATTTCCCTTTCATTATGCCGCATGGCCAACAGTTACGGTGGAAATCCTTTTAATGACATGTTGCCGGAGAGACAATTCAAGTTCATGGTCATGGTAGGGCTGCAGCACCCTTAAATGTAGACACATTAATTAAAATTCTCATTTTATTTCAAAATTCTACCAGTGCATTTTAATGTTTATTAGTGTTTCTTTCAATTAATAAACAATGCAACCATTCTCCTCTATTCTAATAATTTATTAATTTGAATATCCCGCGCATATTCAGACACCGTCACGTGACACCTGCGGCATTAAAAAGCAACACCGGAATTATATTAACCCGAAATCGCCATGACCGGGCTGCAGGTATGGCCAACAGTTAGGGTCAGGATCCTTTTAATAACATGTTGTCGGAAAGACAATTCCATTTAATGGTCATGGTAGGGCTGCAGCAGATGCACGCTGATAAGCAGCGTTACCTGATTTAACAAATCAAGGGAGGTTGGGGATGGGGGGTAGCTACTTGGTTATGCAGGGCCGTGTACCGTTTGTTTCTCTGCAGTCATGAAGGGGGGGGGGGGGGCTAATGTATGCGGTCCGCATCATGATTAGTTACTCTGTTTGTTACAGGATGGGGGGGGGGGCTAGATGGAGTGGGGGGCAACCGTTCAGTAACTCATTACAACTTCCCGTCCGGGCGGGTCTTGACCGATCGACGTCACTTCCCTTGTCAGTCACTTCTGTCTGATTAATGATTTAACTGAAAATGGGTATAGGCCGGGGGGGGGGGGGGGTGGCGGCTTCTAAACGAACACAGGGTGAGGGTGGTTTACCAAAATTCAGTTCCCGTTCCTCTTCTTGAAGTTTCCCCGCTGGTATACTACACTCTGATATTCTTCAATTTTTGTGATCGGTGCGGGACTGCCAGGGCATAACAATCCTGCCTCAAATGCTTTCAGCACTTCTATGATCTCGTCTACTGTTATGTATTATTATACCATATATTAACTCACTTTGATTCAAGAAGTAAACTCCTCGTAATCACCGAAATTAGGGCTTGTGGTCCAGCGGTTAAGACACCCCTGTTAGGTGTAAATCGTGGGTTCGAAGCCCACGTAGTCCAGTGGCGGATTAAAGGGGGGGGCGGTGGGGCGGTCGCCACCCTTAAAGCAACCAAAGATATAAAAAAAATCATTTTCTATCACATAGAGTAAACAAATAATTTCGCACATTACTTTTAAAATAGAAAAAGATGGCGCGAAAATGTCAATCACTGTCTACAAGTGTCTATTTGCCACGCTTTTACGTCTTTTTGTTGAATAGATTGTAATGACAAAGCTTCAAATTGTCACCCGCCCCTCCTAAAACTTTTTGTTTAATCTGCCACTGGCCTAGTCTAGTTTTTTCTATATCCTCTAATTTCGGTGAGTGAACTGAACGGTTGAATCCATTCATATAGATGAACAACTGCAGTTCAGTTCACTTACAATTCGACGAGTTTAGGCGGGGCTTCCACCGACGTCAATAGTGACAGTAATGGTGATATTGACTTGATTGACGTGGTAGCAGACATTAAAAACAGTGTAAAAATGTCTGCTACCACGTCAATATCACCATTACTATCACTATTGACGTCAATGGAAACCCCGCCTTACAAAAAGGTGCCAGTAGAGTTTGTCTTTGCTACTCACTCCTGCTCAGACCTGATCGGCTAGCACAAATCACTGCAGTCGGATCGGGTAAGTAGTGTCCCAGCCAATTTGGGCTGAATGCAGCAAGGGACAATAATATTTTTTCCTCAAAGATGAAAAAGAACTAAGCCGCACAATGATAGAGGTATGTTTTTTAAAAACTAAATTATATATACATCCGCAACAAGGGGAGAAAAGTCCCATAATACATATACAGTATAAACTGACTCTCCAAATTCAGCTACTTTTTTGAAATGAAAACCATTAATGTTTGCTTACCTCTCACGGGACTTCATTTTACAAGGCCATATAGAAACTCATTTCAAAATACAACTCTTCATGACCCCCCCCCCCTCCCGGCCACATGTTTCTCCTTCAACTCAAGCGAATTTTAAAAGACACAGTGCTGAGGGCGGTTTCCATATTTTGAAAGTGTTGTACGGTTTTTTTTAAAGCCCAAAAACATTCTTTTTAGAAAAAATAAATCAAACCGATGTAAGTGGTTGACGAATTCTTGAAAAATCTGGGTCATGAAGTTCTGTGGTTACCACCTTAATATTGCATCTTCAATCCTATAGAAATGTTATGGAGTCAGGTGAAGCGTGCCCTCAGGAAAGGGAAGATACTCTTCCCCTCCCCCCTAAAAAAAAAATATTCCATACTCGGTAAAATAAAAGTAGATAACAAAGTCGGTGTCAAACTATCTAAAGGTAAAATTTTCGACACCATTCAAAATATAGGGTGTTCCAGAGCGACCGAACACCCCATTTTTCTTGATTACTATGAGGAAATTAGGAATTTCAAAATTCTGTAAAAAAAAAAAGTTGTTAACAAAGTCGGCGTCAAACTATCTTAAGGTAGAATTAAATATTGTTTCAGAGGTTCGAAAGGGGGGTTTTAAGGGTGCATCGGCGGTATCTCGGAATTTTGAAATGTAAAGCTCTATTTACTAAGACCATAAACCTTAACTAGCAGAAACGTCTCAGCTGAGATTGTGTCTTTCCACCATATGTGTTTAATGAAATTAAGATTTGTGCTAAATCTACAGTAAATTGGGAAGGTTTTCGTGATACCATTCAAATATGAAGATAAATAGCCAAGGTAACGTAGAACACTGTATATATTATGAAATAACCAAAGCCGCTTTTTCAATATCTATATTTCTATTTCCATATCAGTGAACTCTTAGCAATGATGGAGTAGTTACGTCCCTGAAACCGCCAATACTGGTTTCTCATGCTGGCAAAGCAATGACCGAGTCAGCAACCCAAGCCATGCAACTGGGCTCCCGGTACCAACTAAGAAGGAAAGGCAGTAGCTGAGTGGTTCGAGAGGTAGAAGTTGGGAAATAAAAATCTTTTGTAAAAACGGGTTTTTCGCTATCGGGAACATTACTGTACTTCACAGCCATCGTTTAAATTCTCTTAATTTAGTCGTGGAGCATGCCACAAACGTGGCTCGCACCCTTAAAACCAAAAAAATAATAAATAAATAAAAATAAAAAAGATTTCTAAGGCTGATCTGAAATTAAAACATAATACAGAAACCCACGTGCTTAGTAGAAAAATCATAAATTCTTAATCTCACCAACGGCTCTGAGATGGGACTTCGGAGTCACTAGGCTGTAAGTCACTGGAGGGGAGAAGGCGGGCATGAAGAACATATTGTATAATCAAGGGCTCCCCCGCGCACTGACTGCCGTTTCGAATGAATATCTGATGATACCTGTTAAGCTCTCTGTGTGGGGAGATCTCCTCAGCGGCTCCCAGTGGCCCCCCAACCCCCTAAATATCTCATACAAGACAAGCTAGACGGGAAATTTCGCATGTACACGGCGGCTTAAGTCTGTTGAACAGCGGGCTGAATCTTGACATCACTTCTAAGTAAGCAATAAATAATACGATACTCATGAAAACGCATGTTTCGTGAGTACCTAACTTCCGGGAGAAGTTTAGAACAACCCTACGCTTGGATGCCCCTAGTAGGGGAAGATGGGCTTGTAGTACAGAGGTAACACGACGCCGCTGCTAGGCGTAGATTGTGGGTTCGAATCCTGCCAAGTCCAGATGTTACTCGATTCTATAGAATTTCGGATGAGAGATCAACTTTAATGTGTATTTTTTCGAAGAGAATACACCCTTTGCTATGCATTCAAGTCATATTCCACTCATTACAAAAAACTAAATAAGAGAACTAAAAAGAAATCCGTCTCACCGATAATGGTATACTAAGGAAATCTGCTACTATCTATCTCAACTAAATCACAAGTTCGAACCCCCATCGTAGAAAAAAAAACAAGTCTTATTCTGGGGAATTGAGCTGAAAATTGTCTTCAATTGCATAATAATGATTCCCTCTTGACAGCTAAGGTAATACACGTGGGTACCAGTGTACCTATGGCCTGCTGTCAGCAATTGTGCGTAATTATTAGCCAATTAGAGTAACTGTCCCCCTGCCTGTATCCATCCTTGACCTACTCCTCTACTTGTAACTGTACCTTTAATTGTTGTTGTATGATAACATACAATATTGAAAGCTTCGTAGAATAAACCCTACGAAACTAATCGCCCGAGGTTTAGCCAGTGGACAGTGATCCGGCGAAGACACCGTCCCCCGAGGGCGAAAGGAAACCGATAAGGGTTTGTATCGGAAAGCTTTTTTCATTAATCCAGCCCCGTTTCCTCCGTTCTCCCCTATATATCCAGCCAAACTCTGTTATTTAATTTCCTAAACAATTTATTACTTTCCCATGTAGGCCTATTACTTAAACAATATTTCCAATTTCATTTTTTTTGTTGTTCATTATGCTCCCCTGATCTGGGAGTTGTACGGGAACTTAATACAAACAGTACAATCAAAAAGGATAACCACTTCCATAGTTCTACATCGGACAGATGGGACAATTTTTTAATATATTTTTTCATAACACTACTTTCAATACTTTCGTGTCTTTGCGGAGTTAATTAATCAAATAACTTCGTGAAAACGCCAAGTTTCTTCTTTGTTTACAAAATATTCTGCAAACTCCCCTTAATTAACCAATAATATAACACAACCTTAAAGAAACCCTAATTGTGTTACTACGACCCATTCGTAATTAAAAAAAAAAAAAAATTAAATTAGAATGACAGACTATTTGAAAACTAACGGACTTAAAAAACGGAAAACGGTATTGAAACCGAGTATAACGTCAACAGCGCATACAGCAGCAATAGAAAGAAAGAACAAAACGAAAATGACATCGGAACGCCCGGCAATAACACTCAACTCGCGGAAATTCACTTAGCAAAACTAGGAAAATCGGAAAATCCAGCCAAGTACTTTGTGGCCAGTTGTTACCCCATTTAGCATGTAGCCTCTTATTTTAGCGAAACCACAGCTTCCCCGCACTTCACCTCGTAGAGTAGCTCCCATATGGGATCCCAAATTGGAATGCGGTTACCAATGCTTTTCCAACCATGTAATTCGTGGCTGCACTTTAGTTTCCCGCAGGTATTTTGTTGAGTAATGGAGTATGCGCTGTTGTTGAAAGCTTGGTTTCTGATCAGGGCCGTAGATTGATTGTGGCTGTTGTTCCAGCTTTGGCCTAAGAGCGGATTTTATAACATGACCGCTAAAGTACTCCATAAAGTTTCCCATATGTTTACGTAATTCCCCATTGTGGTATATAGGCCGTTGTTCACGCGCGGCCCTAAGAGCGGATTCTACAATATGACAGATAAAGTTCTCCTTATTACAGTTCCCCATATGTGCACTTCATTCCCCATTGTCGTATATAGGCCGATGTTGAAGCTTTGGCATAAGGGCGGTTTCCCGCAGGTATTTTGAGGAGTAGGTGATGTTGCTGAAAGCTTGGCTTCGGATCAGGGCCGTAGATTGATTGGGCTGTTGTTCCAGCTTTGGCCTAAGAGCGGATTTTACAACATGACCGATAAATTACTCCATAAAGTTCCCCATATGATCAACTCATTCCCCAACAAAGTTCACGTGTCGAATCGGCCTGAACCAAGTTCCCTATAATAGTTACTGGTCACTAGAACATTAAACAAAGCCTGTGAGTTTATTTCCCGTGACATTAAAGCGTGTAAATCCATCAAAATCGCCAAATTGAAAATTTCGACCAAGCTTTCCTTACACTACGCATAAATACGAAAGAAAAAAAGTCACCGTGGCATGACTATGCAGTGTGGGCCAAGGCTTTTGGACTGGTAGAGGACGCGCTCTATCGACTGCTCTATTTAAGCTTTATCGACTATTGTCAGCACCACGCCAGTCAGTTGCGTTTTTCCACAACCGGTGAGGGAAAGATGCCCATTTCCCCCTGTGCTTGCTGGAGGAAGGCAATGCAGACCACCTGACCCATTGCCCTGGCTTACACGAATTCAACCATAATGGCGAATACTTCGAGTCACGCATGTACTGGGAGGCAATGCAGAACCGCAGATTCCGACGATGTACTTCGATGACCACGTCGTAGCGTGTTTGTACTTGTGCGAGTCTCTACACGCCATGCGATCGGAGACGTGCCGTAACACAACACGGGTACCACCCTATAGAGGCGACTGAAGAGGTCAATCCGATACATTCATTAAATTGTTTGTATGCGAATAACCTTTAAGAAAAATAAAAAATAAAAACTTTCGGCATTTTGATTAAGACATTTTATTGCCCACAACATCTCAAAGAACCGGTCCGAGTTTACTCGAACATGCTATCCAATTGATCAAAATTAGTAGATAGGGAAAATGAATAATTTCATGGTAAACAATTTTCCTATGGTTAAATGTCCGATATTACGGGGGGGGGGGGGGGGTTGTCCAGCTGACGTCACTGGAGGTGAGGTAAATTCTAGATAGGTCAGACCAACACAATACCACACAGCAATAATTGCAGGGCACGCAATGCATTTGAGCGTAAATTTTCTATAATTTTTCAAACAAAAAAATTTTTTGCACAAAACCAAATAGTTTTTTGGGAAAGCAACCTGTCCGGTTTCGTTACTCAATTTAACACCTAAAATATCCCTGAAGGTAGTAATCATCGATAGAAAGGTTTCATGAAAATTGAGTTATTTTTATTTTTTTACCCCCAGAAGTAAACTATGAAGGGGCAAGCGACCCTCCGCATTTTGTTAACTTTAATTGCGACTACAATATATGTGATCTGAAAAGAAATCGTTGGAGCCGTTTTTTAGAATAAAACCCCCCAAATTGAGTTAGCCCAAAATAAAAATAAATGGTCTTGAGGTATGATTTTTGTGAACCTACATGCCAAATTTCATCAAAATCGATCGAGTGGTTTGCCCGGAAATCGATGAACAGGCAGACAGAGCGACAGACAGACATTTCGTAAAAACCACTTTTTTGGGTTCCTGGGACCTCAAAACGTGTAAACCCGTTGAAATCTCGAAATCGAAAATTTCGACCATCACAAAGCTTTTCTTATACTACGTATAACTTGAAAGCAATAAAGTAGTCAAGACAGAGGACCCTCTCCATGTCGTTAGGTCTACACGCTTAATGAGCGGCCGTGCTTGCTTTCTGTCTCTTCAGCCGGCCTTGACAATCAGGTACTCCCCAATCAATGAGCAAAACCTACTCTATGCTGACGCCCGCCCGTAAGACATAGCCAACTCTTAACGCTAACTTTCCAAACAAGAGAGAAGAAATCCTTGTGGAGATTTCCGTACGATTGACACGGTAAAGCGGAATCAAGACGGCAGCGGATATATATAACTCGCACACAAAACTAATGGGCTTCACACTGTTACAAATGGATACCGTTTTAGGCCATTATTTATTCAAAATGCGGCTTTTATCAAGAATTTTCCCGTAGAGTGAGGGCAAATGGGACTTTTCCAGCAGTCACACTAGACTTGTCCCTGTCATTCTAACCCCGCGTTCCCCTAGTTTTATGATTCCTTTGTGTCGGGGATGGGAAGAAGGGGGGGGGGGATGCTTAAAGGGAAGCTAGGCCTACACTAGTAGCCTAGTTATTTGTGAAAGAATCTATTCTATTCTATTTAAAAATAAGAAATCGAAGGAAACAGCAAAAAAATTTAGTAATATTAAAAAAGAGAAATGGCTGCGAAAAGAAGTTAATAGTTGATTAACCACTATACAACATGCTCTATTTTAAGTTTTAGTTCCCCCTACGATCCCCCTCCCCCCCCCCCACCCGCCGATTTAAAAGTCCTTGTCTGCATTGAATTTTTGTTGTTGTTTTAACATTTTAATATTTTATATTTGAGATATTGAGGTTTTATATGTTTAGATAGGTAACCAACACGTCAAAACGCACACGGGCCATTGCCGGGTATTTGTATTAATTGTAATTGCTGTTGGGATGAATATAAATATAATTTCGACCGAATTGTGATAAATATTCTCGTCAAAGGCTCGGTACATATAGACGATTCGGACGCGAGTGATCCGCTGAGAAATTAGGCATGGGAGCAAAGGGGTAGGTCCAAAACCGCAGAGTCTAGTGTCTACTACAGCAGATTTTTGTCGCTGGCTTATTTCAGGTGTACGGCTTTTCCATTGACACAAGTCACACAACAGCGACCTAGATATCTTCTGAAGTGCGTTCACAACTACATTGCTTTTTTGCTTTTTATTGGCCTAAAACTACTTTTTATTTTTTTATTAATTGGGTACAGGTGTTACCTGTGTGCACTTAAGTCTATTGGGCCTGTTGTGCCCCCTACAACAAAGTATCTACATCACTTCCTCGAGGCCTATTTCCCTCAGGAGAGCCAGGACCTTGAGGGGATTTAGAAGTGGTAGGTCTTTTACATGTAATTGCAAGTTTCCCAAGCATGCTGCTCTTCTACGTGCGATTGCATCGCAGTGAAGGAGGATACGCTCGGGGTCCTCCACTCCTTCGTTACAGAATCTGCATGCTCTAGACTCTCTGACACCTATGTTGGTCAGATGTCCATTCAAGTTGCAATGCCCAGAGAGGAATCCTGTGATCACACGCAGATGTCTCCTGTTCATATTAATGCATACTTGGGCTCTTTTGCGCTGGTGGCTTCCCAGGAGCATTTTGGCTTGCCGAAGGCCCGGCAATGAGGTCCAGTATTCAGCCGCTTTCAGGTTCTCCTTGCCTTTAACAAATCTGCGGGCGAGGGCGACACCGCAAAAAGGTTCGGGTCCCGTAAAAGGGGAGGTAGCTCCCCTTTTTGCAAGCTGGTCAGCAACCTCATTCCCTTCAATGCCTGTGTGCCCAGGCACCCATACCAAGGTAACCTTATTCGCACCGGACAGTGTGTCCAGTTTCAATCTACATTCCCACACTAGTTGTGAGGTGATTTTGTATGCTGTTACTGCTTTAAGGGCTGCTTGGCTATCTGACATGATAACAATTTCTCTCGATCTATACTCCCTGTCGAGATTCATTTGCACACATCTGTCAAGGGCACATAACTCAACCTGGTAAACTGCAGTTGTCTCCCCAAGAGACTCCAGATATTTCACCCCAGGACCAAAGACGCCAAGACCTGTTCTTGGTCTTGTACGTCCCAGCCTAGAGCCATCAGTAAACCACTACAGTCTTGCAGATTCTGCAATGAAGGAGTGGAGGACCTCAAGCACATTCTCCTTCATTGCGATACAATCGCACGAAGAAAAGCAGCATGCTCGGGAAGCTTGCAGTTACATGTAAAAGACCTACAACTTCTAAATCCCCTCAAGATCTTGGTTCTCCCGAGGGAGATAGTTCTCGAGGAAGAGATGTAGAAGTGATGTAGATACTTTGTTGTAGGGGCACAATAGGCCAAATAGGCTTAAGTGCACACAGGTAACACCTGTACCCCAATTAAAAAAAAAAAAAAAAAAAAAAAAAAAAAAACACGTGCTGCAGGAGCTTGCACAGTGTACTGTCATTTTTCCCTCTGACCATGGCCATGACGTCATCAGCATAGCCAATGCATTCTATGCCCCTGTCAGTAAGTATTTGTAGAAGCTTTTCTACTACATTCATCCACAATAGCGGTGATAGCACACCCCCCTAGGGGCATCCCCTAGTGGTTTTCATAACCACCCCCTGTGCCACCACTACCAGTGGCGGCTCGTCCATAAGGGCACTGGGGCTACAGCCCTCCCATAATTTTACAGGCAAACAAAGCAATTTCCTTTTAATAATAATAATAATAATAATAATAATAATAAAATAATAATATACTATTCTGAAGAAAAATGCAACTGCTACAATTCGGCTATGCTATGTGCGTGCTCTGGGCAACTTGGGGCAATTTTCAATTTAGCCCCGGGTCGCCATGGCAACCGAGTCAGGCAAAAGTTAAGAAGATCGTTCGCACGAATGAAAAGGTGTACACAACTTTTCTCTTATGGACCTTGCAATGCAATTCATGCCATATGCATTTATACATGGGCAGCGCCCCAAAAATGACTTTAGATGTTTCGTATTAATAATATCGTTGAATATTGGTATTTTTTTAAAATCATAATTATAAGAGTTATTTTTGAGAAGAGTTTCATTATTTTGTCATGAGTGATGATTATTATAAAAAATTTCAAAGAAGAATTTTTGACTAGGGAAGTCAGGTTCTGCCCAACGGCCAGGCAGGGTAATGTAAACAAATATTACAAAAATGTAAACAGCGAGTGATAGACTTGTTTGCCACATCGAAATGCCGAAGAATCTATTTGACATTCAAGTAGTGGTAAGTTATATGCTATTACTTTATTACAATTCGTTGCCCCACCATTTTGATACACCACGAGCCGCCACTGACCACTACCCTGCTAGTTAGGGCTGCCACTACCCAGTCTATAATAGTCGGGTCAACCTCCTTGTCGCTGAGGGCATTCTCAATAGACGAGTGGGACGTATTGCCAAAGCAGCCTTCAATATCTGTAAAAACACAGAAGACTGTGTCCTTACATTCGATAGCATCGGCAATAAAATTTGTCAATTGATATAGTGCCATTTCCGTTGACCTCCCTGTGCGGTATGCGTGTTGGGAGGGGTGGAGTGGGCTTCGCAATAATGTGTTGTTTCTAATATAGTTGTCTATAATTTTCTCCAAAGTCTTTAACAGAAAGGAGGATCGACAAATAGGTCTATACGATTTGGCGGCCGTCGTGTCTTTTTTCCTAGATTTGGGGATAAAAACTACGACTGCATTCCTCCAAGGCTTGGGTATGTATCCTGTGGCTAAGCTACTCCTGAATATTCTTATTAAGTGCGGTATGAGTTCATCCTTTCCTTCCTGCAGAAGGGCTGGGAAGATCCCATCGCTCACAGCTGACTTAAAACGCGAAAATGAGCTAATTGCCCAATCTATGGATTGGCGAGTGCACACAGCTGTCGCTAGCCTCCAGTCATGCATGCTAGGCTTTTTTTCAGCTACATTTTCTAAAGCATCACCAAGGGGGTACAACCCGGAAAGTGAGTCTCAAGGAGCAGCTTTAAGCGTTGGTCCTCACCATCGGTGTATGATCCATCTGGCAGCCTTAAAGATGACGCCCCTCGACCTCCCCCCTTTGATAGTGCTTTATACAGCCTGGCTCCAGCAGGGATAGAGTTAATTTCAGAGCAGAAATTTCTGTAGCTATCCCGTTTAGCCAGCTTGATTTCCTTATTATAGGCATGTAGCAGCACTTTACAGTCCTCCCACCTACCTTCAGCTTTGGCCTTGTTGAACCCTTTCCGAAAGTTGGTACGCAGGCGTGCTAAGCTTCTGGTCCACCATGGGGTGGTTTCCACCCCCTGATGCCGTCTCTTCGGGCAGCTCTCTTCATAGGCTGCAATCATGGCTTTGTTGATGTTGATTACGGCCGTTTCAATATCTGTAATATTCTTAATCGAGCTCAAGTCGGGTTCAAGATTGGATTTAAGGGTTTCCTTATAAAGCTTCCAATTTGTCCTCCTTGGGTTGCGATAGAACTTTACTTCTTTATCAACGCCATTGATGTTGAAGGTAATAATTCTGTGATCTGACAGGGATGGTTCTGATGAAACCCTCCAGTCAGTTATGGCCCCGCCTACGTCCGGAGATGCTACAGTAATGTCGAGCACCTCCTGCCTAGCTTTGGTTACAAAAGTCGGAGTATTTCCTACGTTTAGTATATCGAGGTCGTTCTCGATTATAAATTCTAATATTCACCTCTATCGTTAATGTCGGTGCTACCCCATTCTGAGTGATGGCCATTGGCATCGCAGGACAGCAGTAAGGGTAAATTCCTTTACCTGCAATATTCTGTTAGCACCACCAGTTCAGTCGACAGGATAGGTAGACCACCTGCACAATACATAGAGGCGATGACAATGGTTTTGGGCCTACCTTCCACTAAAACATGGAGCTGTAGGCTCACCACATCTCTCTTTGTAAGCTCCGCGATACATGTATATTTAATACTGTCTCTAATGACTATGCAGGACCGGGGGACATCATTTCCCTGGTCCCATATTACAGTAGAGTGCTTCCTATTTAGCCCTCTGACCTGTTTCTTAACGATCCAGGGTTCTTGGACCAGCATTATGTCCACTTCATCATGTAGAAAAAGCCTTGCCAGGACAGCAGATGCACCCCTGGCATGGTGGGCATTTAGCTGGGCTACTTTACAAGTCATGGCCGGCTATCCTCCTCCCCTTCATCTGAGGATCCTGCCCGAACCTTCTCTGCCTCTTCAAATCGAGGATTGAGGAGTTCTTCCTCTTCCACTGGGGAGCAAAGCCTCTGGCATCTCTAGCTCAGCCAATCTGTCTTCAAGACTGCTGAGGCTGCCGATCTCAGAATGAGATACTGCAGTGGATGATTTATTGGCCTTCTTTTGCCATCCGTTCACAGGGATAGTCCCGAAACGGTAGCAAAGAACTCCCTGCTGTTTCCTGATGTCACCAAGGGATTGCTCATCAATTCCAATACGCAATAGTGTCCCACCATTTTCTTTCTTGGAACTGACCACCTTCCAGGAGCTCATGTTGATCTCCTCCTTATTTTGGGCCGTTAGAAGCTTTAATAGGGTGGAATCATCCCTGTCACTGCTCCTAGGCAGGTAAACTGTAACAGTATGGTCGCGAGGAATCTCGTCTCCCATGTAAGTTGCCAGTTCAGCCCCTTTCCAAATCTGTAATTTGGGAACAGCCAACTTAACCCAGTCAACCGTAGCTTGATTCTCGCATTTAACGAGAAACATACCCCTCCTAAAGGTAACCCCTTGGAAACGTATGGATTTGCTTGACTCAGAGGCGGCTATCTCATCAATGAGGGCGCCCTCAATCGTCGTCAATTCAACCTTAGTTAAGGCTGCCTCACAGTGGTTTTTTGCCGCGACAGCAACCCACAGGCCCTTGGTGGCACTAGCGTAGCTTACTCGGGGTTGACCCTCCACGCGCGGTTTCTTTAATTGCTTTTGAGGGGGTGTGATCGAGTCTTCTCGCCCCCTTTTGGAGGTACTCGTTTCCCCTCCGACCATATTTGGTTTAATTGCTAATGCCCTTGCTTCCTCTGGGGATTTCCCATCATGGAGCAAGAACAAGTACTTCCTGGTGGCAGCACCATTTAGTCCCTTTCTCAAAGGGTCGTCCAACCCTCCTGGCTCACCCCTTCCAGGGAGAGGAAACGGAAAATTGGACGCCCATCCCTTTTTACGTTTGGGCCTATTAGGCTGATCCCACCTCCCCCCTCCCCCATCCCCATCAGCCATAACCCCAAACAGACCACCGTAGTTGAAAGCAAAGAAATCTGCAGGATTGCAGGATTGGATGCAACTCCGCTCTCTAAAACTGTCGCTCCGACGTGCAACAACGGCACAAGTGACTGAGTGACTTGTGCAGGGCCGTGCAGGATTCAACAAAAACTAGGATTCTTACAGACAAAGCAAAAGTAAAAGTTAACTCTAAAGTGATAAAACTGCAGGAAAATCCAGAAAACCAAATCAGAAAGAACTCACCGAGCTCCGATGAGCAACCAGATCTGAATTTCAGGAAGAAAAACGCAGTTTAAGGCTAGTAGAGAGTGCAAAAACACGGGAGCGCAAAACCCGTGTCCATTCACAATCGGTAGCGACCGGATACTCTAAAACTAACTTGGTCTGTGACAAATTTCATCTAGTTCGGGCCTAAGGACGCAGGTCCAGTCCCACCGTCGCTCGAACAGTGCCCATAAGGAATACTGGGCGGCACCATAATCTATCAATGCATGGTCTTAGTACCTAGTTGAAGTAAGTTCGTTCGTTACGCCGCCACTGAGGTATAAACGAAACACAAGGGACACGCCCTCTAGCGGAAATCAGTTACTAACAACTGTGTGTGTGTCGCCTATAGAAGTTTACACTTCAAAAATCAAAACTAGCACTACCACGCCATCTAGCTATCAACAAAGACCAACACACAGTCAACAGCGAAAAACTGGAGAGTGCTGCCATCAGACGGGGGAATCCATTAACTAAAGAACCAAAATCAGGCGAGGTCTGCCATCTAGTGTTCAAAGGTTGAAGGTGTGGGCGGGACAGACAGCGCGGCGCTGAGTCAGCAGGAACAACTGTTGCTGTCGGGCTGGACAGACAGAGGGGCGTCATGGCGGCATTCAATGAACTGTGCTGCCCCCCCCCTCCCCCCCAAACTGTGTACGCCTGTCCGTACCTTGCCTGCTTACTCATTTCAACTCAATAGTACTACTTTATTAGGTTATAGGCTGCTTATCAAAAGGAGCGGGGATGTTACATTACGGTACAGTAAAATGATTCTGTATCGCCCATTGCTCCATCGTTTAGTTTCCAAAAGCGACCGAAATAGCACCAGAGCAATCTAATGAGATTCAGTTTAGCAAGCGGCGTTCTACAATTAATGGCCGTTCCCATCAACTTCGGTAAAGATTCCTGTGGGTAACATTACCCAGAGATAAGTTTATATTTTTGCTTTCCAATTTATACGTATAGTATAAGGAAAGCTTTGTGATGGTCGAAATTTTCGATTTCGAGATTTCAACGGATTTACACGTTTTGAGGTCCCAGGAACCCAAAAAAGTGGTATTAACGAAATGTCTGTCGCTCTGTCTGTGCGTTGATTTCCGGGAAACTGCTTGATTGTTTTTTAATGAAATTTGGCATGTAGGTTCACAAAAATCATACATCGAGACCACTTTTTTTAGTTGGGGCTAACTCAATTTTTAGGGGTTTTATTCTCAAAAAAATCCAAAAAAAAGTCTAAAAAAATGATTTCTCATAAACGGCTCCAACGATTTCTTTTAAATTCCCATATATTGTAGTCGTTATTAATGTTAATAAAATGCGGGGCGTCGCTTGCTCCTTGGGGGTAAAAAAATAAAAGTAACTAAATTTTAATGAAAAATTACTTAAAAATAATTTTTCTGTGAAACTTTTCTATCGATTATTTCTACCTTCAGGCATGTTTTAGGTGTTAAATTGAGTAACGAAATCGGACAGTTTGCTTTCCCAAAAAACTATTTAGTTTTGTGCAAAAAAAGTTTTTGAAAAAATGATTGAAAATTCACGATCAAATGCATTGCGTGCCCTGCCATTATTGCTGTGTGGAAATGTGTTAGTCTGACCTATCTAGAAATTACCTCACCTCTATCTACTAATTGATAAATTGGAAAGCATGCTCGAGTTTTTCTTCCTTCTTACAGTGTTTACAGTTCCTAGGCTACTTGATTAAAATGCCATCGCAACATTCAGTGGCCCTTTTGTAAATCTCTACATACATGACAGGGCCCGTAGAGTAGCGGTACGGACATCGGAGGTCCTAGAGAGTTTAATAGAAGGCTTTATGGCCCTTACTTACTTACTTAGTGCACCCTGTGCCCGACCAACTGTACACTGGACGACCTTTGGAATTGCACTGAAGCTGGCGTCAAGACGGCACAGCACTGGTTCGCCTAGTCTCCATCTCTCGGACAAGAAAAAGTAAGGCCCTGACTCCAATAGGTCGGTTAATTAATAAAACCAAAGTCATTATTATGTAGTACATGTATATTTGGACGAGGTATAATTAATGATAAGAAGCTAAAAGGCGACATGACATTGTGACATTTCCCAAAACCAAAAAGGTACCTAAGGACGAAACTAAACATGCTCGTAGAACATGCAGGAAACAACGATTTTCGAAAAAGACACCCCCTCTCTATAGTTCGCTGAAAACCTCCCCCGACCCCAACATTTCCCCAACGCAAAGTAAACAAAAGCCTGTGTAACACTATCCGAAACTTTTCTTGGATACAAACGAGGGCTGAAATCCCGTTACACAAAGGGCGAATCAGACAACTGTAGGGATGCGATGCATTGAATTTCACAGGCTGATGAAGAGAAAACTGAAGGATATTTGTTCCTGTTTTTAGAAAGGATTTTCAAGTGGTTTTGTGTAACACGTACAGTATAGTGAGAATAAGTAGGACGGAGTTTGAGTGTTAGAATGGAATAGCCTGGGACTCCCCCCCCCCCCCGAAAAAATCTAGTTATGACACTGTCATGCAGTTGAAGCTGTCATTAGGAGACAACCGGGAGGGCGCATAGTCCACAGACCTAGCATTTGATAGTGATCCAGATATTGACGTGGTAGCAGACATTAAAGACAGTCTTTAGTGTCTGCTACCACGTCAATATCTGAATCACTATCAAATACGAGGTCTGTGGACTTTGCGCCGAGGGAAAATCTTACTTCTTCTTCCTCTTCCCCCTTAGTGCCGCGTGCGTGTCTACTGACATGTTAGAACATGATCTACTGTGGTACGTTAGTATGTCAGTGCGGTAGTTCTCATCGTGTTGTTGACTGTTGTGGTGTTTTAAGCAGTAAGCTTTATTGAGCACATTATACTTATATACTATGTATACATATTTGTCGACGATTCAATTCTCTAACAGGGGGGAACTTATTTTCTGAACTCCCCCGGTCGGACGGTAACGCCTTGAGCTCGGGCACTGTTTCAAAGGAAATACTGATCGTAGCAAGGCGCAAATTCCACCGACCTCGTTTTTGATAGTTACCGTGATATTGACGTGACATTTTTAGACTGTCTTTAATGTCGGCTACCACGTCAATATCACGGTCACTATCAAAAACGAGGTCGGCGGAATTTGCGCCTTAATAGAGCTATAAAAGGTGTCGAATCCCGCAGTAGAAATGTTATGTTCCTCTAAAATTTGATGCCCATTATGTGCCAGTTACTGAAATTGACGGATCAGCTAGAGGGACCATGTGACGAATGGAAGACAACTAGAGGTAATGAGGTTCATTTGTGACGTCATTTCGTAGATGGCAGCACCAGTTGCAATGATATCAAAGCGTTGATTTTTCCATAAGCCTCAATAATATTTTAAAATTATTTTATTTATGTATTATTTTAAAGTGATATTCTTCTACAAACCAAGGAGAATATATATGTATATATTAAATTATATGCAGCGAAATAAGGTCCAGGCATAGTAAAAATATTATAAAAAATATAAAACGAATGAATTAGATGCTAAGAGCTTAGTTTTCACATGCAAACGGCGGCCATTTTGAATAATATGGATATCGGTTTGTCGTCAGCGAACCTAGTGACCAAAACTGTCCCTACAGAACCTCATTGAAGAGAAGAGATAGCTGCTACCTCACTATTTTTGGTGTTGAAACAAAATTTTTCTTCTTCTGCTTTTTCTTCTGGCTATACAGCCCTTGATGAGCTTTGGCGTGCTCGGCAACACTCCTCCAGTCACCTCGGTTTTGTACACCGCTCCACCATTTACGGACTCCCAACACGGGAAGGTCAGTTTCAAACTCATCCTCCCAGCGTTTTTGAGGATAAATAAAAAAAATTGGTCTAGGAAATTAGGAAATACGAACCTATGGGCAATAACTGCGATATGCTTTATGAACCTTTTTTGCGGCAAAAAAATAGGGCTTCCCTTACAACAATGAGTGAGTAGTTAGTGTAGCAATTTTCTAAAGCAAGCTGTAGGCCATTTTGTGCGAAACCATGAAAATAAAGTGGAAGCAGAAAATATGATTTAATTTTCCATTGTGTTGCCTTGACCATTTTCCACTGGCTGGTCGGTCATTGTAATAACACGTTCTGTCAATATTAGCTTCTGAACCCTCTACCCCCTCTCTCCTCTCATATATTGTTGCCAACCCAACAGCAACAATCAATCAAACCGCAGTGCAACAGCACGCCTCGATGCAGTGCAGACAAGACCATCATAATTAATTTCAGAAGGTAAAACAAGAACACAAATAAAAATGGCTGCCTTAAAATATAAAGGTCACTAGAAATTAGTTCTAAACAAAAATATTTTTATTCTTGAAATGGATTGATTCTACTAAAATTAAATTCACACTTATACCGAAAGTTGCATCATCTACTTGTAAAAAATTATAGAAAACACTTATTTTCACAAGTTCCCAATCGAGACAAATTTTTTTAATGTCGCAAACATAATTTCCTCAAAATGGCCATCTTAGCCCAGCTTTCACACAGCCTTCCTTCGGCGGAAAGTGGCCTTTTTGAGGAAATTATATATGCGTGACGTCAATAATTATACTAGTAATTTGGCGCGATTTTGGACACTTATGAATATCAGTGAAAATTAAGAAATTAAAATCTATCGAAATTTAGCAAGTTTCCAAGTTTTCTCAGAAGAAATACTTGGAAATTTGCATGTGTAAAACAATTTGCTAATATAAATTCCGAAAAACACGATAACAAATTGTATTTAGTACGTATTCAGATCTTGTATGAATTCATACTGTATTTAGTACAGCATTCAGATCTCGTATGAATTCACTCTATTTCAATAAGTCATGTCTATTTGGAAACTCTTCAATAGAGAAAGTTGTTTGAAGTCCATTACTTCTATGTCCCCCATATAAGTTTGTTTGTCAAGTCATGAGAGACGAGATGGGACATTCAGTGTATTTACTGTATTTCCTCGGCATCTCAGCTCGTTTCAAATGTAACAGTAAACTTTTCAAGTTACATGGGCGATAGTTGCAAACTTGTGACAAGAATATTTCATAGACATGTTCAATAGCACGAACGGGCGCTCCATTATAAGTTTTTTTTTACAAAATCAAATATCATCAGAAACATTTAGCACAGAGCCATTCAATGAGTTTCACCTGCATTTTGATATGCTGTATATATAGTTATTCCGGTCATTTATAATTTAATTCCAACGGGATACTTGGTTTAGGATTACTACATAATATTGTATTCTACCTGAAATACAGCCTACACATGACGAATGCTTGTGAGTAAGAAAAGGCGAGACTCAGTTTCGGGTTTAGCAGCCTCTCTTGGGGCCTTTCTCAGGTGGGAATCAGATATTTCCACCAGGACGGAAAACAATTAGGTGCAAAATAGTAGGTTTTAATAAATTAAATGAACAAGAGGTCCAAAATTCCCTTAAAAGTCGTATCACTTCCATTTCAGGACCTCCCCTCTTATAATGTCTGGAACACAGTTTAGCTTCACGGCACGCTAATATATTTATTCAACGAAAGTAATGATTGGGAGGAGAAAGACGATGAATCTAGGATTAGACTTTTAAAGAGGCTTTACGGAAGTTGGAGATGGAAAGAGGAGCTAAAGAATGAGATGGGAATAATGAAAGCTCGGCGAGAGATAGACAATGTAACACTCTCAATAACAAAACGGTGACATTCAGAAGTAATACTCCTCAACTGGAGAAGAAAGGTAGTCGAAAAGGAATGGTGTCATTACAGCAGCCAAAGTTCTTAACGGACTTGTAACGGCCCTGCAGTGTAAAGACAAGAGCTCCAATATTCCATTAAAAGTCACATCACTTCCATTTCAGGACTTCCCCTCCTATAATGTCTGGAACACAGTATAGCTTCACGGCACGGTAATATATTTATTCAACGAAAGTAATGATTGGGAGGAGAAAGACGATGAATCGAGGATTAGACTTTTAAAGAGGCTTTACGGGAGTTGGAGATGGAATGAGGAGCTAAAGAATGAGATGGGAATAATGAAAGCTCGGCGAGAGAGAGTGTAACACTCCAACCTCATCAATTATGCAGTGAGACTCGCTCTTATCACCTAACCAACTTAGATGCACACCTACCTGTACATCACTACTTCTTTTTATTTCAGCGAATTATTTAAAACAACATGCTTATTTAAATAGACACATACAGTGCCACAATCAGCTGGGATATACCGCTTGTGGTCCAGCTGTTAGGTTAGGCGTAGATCGTGGGTTGGAATCCTGCCAAGTCTAGATTTTTCCATATCCACAATTTTCGGTCGGATATACTGTGTGTCTGTTTTTAAGGTAAATCACACAAATAATTTAGTGAATGTATCCGCCTTAAGGAAGGCCGAAGAACAAAGACTGCGGATGCTGCGACGGTCCCTGGGCACACTAGCTGGTAGACGCCGGATCGACGAAATAAGAGCTGAAATGAAAACAGCTAGCATAGTCGATAAAGCCCGTGAGCGACGACTGTCATAATTTGACGTTACGTCAAAATAAGGCAGCCAAATGACCTGATAAAGCGGGTAAAACATATCGAAGCTGTCGAGGACGGCCGAGTCTAACAGTAGTAGAAGCGACAGTCCGCCAAGACCTAAGGATTGTAGGAGCAACTGCAGCTGAAGCACAGAATCGCAAGGAGTGGAAGGCAACCTGCCGTATCGCTGACCCCCACCTAGGGATAAAAGCGAGGAGAAATAATCCGATCGCCTCACTAAGTAACTTATGTTTGTGTTACGATACGACACCAATTGGCCACATTTCTTGAACTCCTTCCTCTTGACTCACATACGTTATGCAATAATTGTGCCCAATCTGGGTTAGAAAGAGGTACACATCATGTTCCGAAATGCTCAGAAAGATTTCTATTGATTCACCTGCTATTTTTGACTCTCTACTCAACAAGCCGGAAGAATCAGAAGATGATGACGATAGACACGATGAAAAGGAAGGAAAAAACTGTATGAAAAACTAATGAAATAATATCTAGGAAGCTATTCAAATACATTCTTAGTCTGTTCATGAAATACAACGAATATGAAGAGATATAGGAACGGAGAATATATGCATCGGGTTCATTGCTACACCAATATCAAAAGAACCTTGCAATATTGAACGCGTCTCGCCATATACGATACGATATATCGCATTCGCTATATTCCTATACTCAATATGGCTCTATGTTTATCCATTTTCTTTAATACAGTCTTCCCTCTGGATATTTTCCGCTGGAGTATAAATTTGATAAAAAATGCAGACTATTGCAAGTAGATATTCATGTTGTAGATGTAGTGAAAAGGTGGCTTTACTAAGGGATAATACACTCTCGACTTCGAAAAAGGAGTAAAAGGCGGCCATGCACGAGGGCTAGCGCCAAGCCAAATGGCCCTGAAGCTTCATTTAAGAACGCTTCTGTACGATGCAGTACAAGACGTCTACACCAGGGTAACTTGGTTTCAGTCAGTTTCGAGATATTGAAAAAAAATCGTTTGATGTTTTGATACATTGGGTTGAGGGCGATGAGACCTGTAGTAGAAAAATATATATACAGGTTATCCCATGAAATCGAAATCACCGAGTGATACAAGTCTCTTAGAGCGCTTAGTGCCGGCCGCCATACCATGTTGAATCCAGCGGACCAGAGCAGGTTCAAAGCTGCAGATAACTTGGTTGTGTGCACAGTGCCGGTAGGGAAACATGGCAGGACTGGTCCTGGTCACCTCCGAACTAATCGTGTGACTTCACTGTGTTTCCCAAGTGGTTCGGAATCCACTATAATCAGGAGGTCCACTGTCCTATGGGCTGGCGTAGGACAGTCAAGTCGGGGTCGCTCTATGGGCCCAAATATGAGGCCTAAGTCGTTATTAACCCGACGAACACTACTACTACTACTACTACTACTAGAGTGCTTAGTAGTAGTATTTGTAGTAGGGACCCAGGCCGCAATTTGGACCCATAGGTACCCCAGTCGCAGTCTTAGAGTACTTAGTGCTGGGGTAGACAATGTAAACTGAGCATGAAAATTTTGTAATATATTATTGACTTACTAACGAGTCCTGGATAATCTGTTAAGGGGAGGTAGGGGGCTCACTTAGAGAAGATTTGCCCAATCAAGCCATGGTCGTAAGTGAACGGTGTGTCAGCTACAGGTTGTCCCGCAGATTTTTGTTAAATAGAAATAACATTTGCATCATATGCATAACAATGCATCTACATTAGTAAACATGTCTAATCCCAACTATCCTTACACCACTATATAAGCCACATTTAGCTTGTGGTTAGGCGGGGTTTCCACATACGTCAATGGTCAATGAGAAATGTGAAATTGACGTTTTACCAGACATTAAAGACATACTAAAAATTCTGCTACCACGTCAAAACCATATTTCTCATTGACCATTGGCGTCTGTGGAAACCCCGTCTTACCAGCTGAATGTTCTCTTATATTGCATCTTTGACGTGTCAGGCTCACTAAGGTACTGAAGGCTGCTTAACAATCTTTCACAGGGTCTAAAAACAGAAGACGTTGGCCCTAGCGCGTTCAAGAGCAAGGTGAAGGGACTCATAATGAGTTATTACCCTTACTCCGTGAACGAATTTCTCGTGACAAACCTCCCTCTCTGCTGACATACGAGTATTTGTCATTTGACCAATTCTTACGTTACCAAATATTTAGTCAATTATATTATATTATATGATTTTAAATTATGACGGTTTCTAAGTGTATTTTTGTTTTTTATATGTACCTACTTGACGATCGAAAATGACTGATTTAAATATTGTCTATTCTATATACAGTATACCTATACTATATACCTATACTATAAGTTAATTACAAAATATATTTTTCTTATTGCTATAATACACTATGAAGTGGCGTTAAATAACTTACAAACAATATCCTTATAGCATATGTTTATTACATCAAAGAAATAAACTTTTTTACACATATAAAAGTAGGGTAGCGTAGTGCGGATCGCCGGTCTACAGAACCCATAACCTGGGACTCCATCTTTTACACGAGTACCATGTAACAGGAGTTGTAATGGAGTATTATAGGAGACGGGGGGGGGGGGGGGGGGTGGGGCGAGGGGTAAAGGAGGCTAGGGGTAGAAGAGGCTAGGGACGGGAGAGCAATCCTTAGGGGAATCAACAGCGAAATGAAATGAACTTTCTCAGACAAAGATATCGTCAAAACAAAATCCTTTCAAATTACTACTTTCGTTGGGTTGCTTTTTTTAAACATTAAAAAGGTTCTTGTTCAACTACTCAAATTTTAACATTGGATTTGAAGTAATCATTTTAATACATTTGGCTATACATACGCAGAACGGTAGGGAAACATGGTAGGACTTGTCCTGGTCACCTCCGAACTAATCGTGTGACTTCACTGTGTTTCCCAAGTGGTTCGGAATCCACTATAATCAGGTGGTCCACTGTCCTATGGGCTGGCATAGGACAGTCAAGTTGGAGTCGCTCTATGGGCCCAAATATGAGGCCTAAGTCGTTATTAACCCGACGAACATACATATGCAGTAGTCTGTAAGTTACAACATCTTTTTCCACATCAGCTAACTTGGGCTCTGGGGGCCAAAAAGACTCGGAGCCGTCTGAGCGGTGGTTCTAATTATTTTTATGATATTAGTTAGCTGACATAGGTATCCACTTGTCAATATTCCGTCATTTATGCAATAATAAGAAGTCTCTACCACATTATAACTTAATTTATAATAGATAAGTTAAGTATCTACATAATAGTCTCCTTAAAACAAAAATCTCATCAATTATTGATGCACAAATGATGGAATATTGACAAGTGGAATAGAATATAGGAGAGATCGGATATTCGAGCCCACCAGAAACATATTTTTTGTTTATCCTGGGGCCACCTGCCACGTCATGGAGGACGTGGCAGGGGAAACCAGACATTCATATTATGGAAGCGAATGCCCCATTTCTCCTATATTCGTAGTAGAACTCTAGGATAGGCCAATAAAGTGTTTTACCACCATTCCACAGCCTTGAGGTAGGATATTCGAGTCTGACAGAAATATGTTATTTTCATTTTGAGACCACCTGCTAAGTCATTTCAATAGCTTGTCATGAGGAGACTTGGCGTGGAGACATTAAAAAAAAAAATATGATTGGTGGGAAGCGAGGTTACATTAGATCCATTGAGCAGCGTATTGCTATCAGTCTATGAAGTTCATTATTACGTCACTATTAGTTCCCACCGGTCCATTTTGTTGACTCAGCAAGCTTCGCAAACCGCACTATGTCTGGAAGCTTGCTGTTCTGTGAGCCAACTGTGGCGATTATATTGAATTTGAACCCCCAGATTAAGTAAATATTAAAGGGAATAGTGAATAGTGATTTCAACGAAGCTCTTAATACATTCTAAGGATTTGTTGAGTGTAATGCGGCATTGCACGCCTTACATGCACGCTCCGCCGTTAAGGCCCTCCGCTAGTTGGGAATTCGTAGATGGTGTAGCTTCGGGTAAAACCCAGATGACTGGAGGAGTGCCGTAGACCAAACCCCACCAGAAAATACATGTTATTCATATTCAAAGCCGGAACAACAAATACAGCATGTTATTCGTATTCTAACAAAACATACCTTAAGCTGTGTGATGTGCCGTCTCAGCGACGTCGGCTCCCTTCTCGTCCCCATCCTGTCCACGTCGTTGTCCAGGCTCTCCAGCGAGCTCTCCGCTTCAGAGAGCCATGCCAGGAACTTGTCGATGGACCGGTCCAAATTGTGCAGAGAATTCATTGCTGAGTGCAGCAGCTTCCCGCGATTCACGATACTGCAAACAAAAAATGTCAACACAGTTAGCCTACTGTTAAGACCTCGGAATCACCTAAGAAAGGTCGTTGGTTAGAGACCCGTTGTTTGGATTAAACTTTTGTCGATCGAGAGGTTTAAATTGTGCAGGAGTTCATCACTGAATGAAGCACCATCCTGTGAATCACGATGTTGCATACAGAAATTGTCAGCACATTTAGCACATTGATAAATACGTTCCTTCGAATCCCGTTGTTTGTATTAAACATTGCCGATGAACCGGTCCAGAACATCTCAGCACATTCGTGTTCACAAACCTGGTTGTATTGATACGATTGTTACAATGTGTCAATATTAATCATGTCCACTGTCGCTTGTATCCGGTGTAGGTGTAGGTGTGACATTGAGGGCGCGCGTACCAGCTGGCAGACGATCAAAATTCATGTGGAAACACGAAAAATCATTGGGGTCGCAGGACAAGGTTCACTGGGTCTGAACATGAAGCTTTGTGTTTCAAGAAGCTACCCCAGGGGCCGTACGTACTCACTATGAACAAGACTGCTGGAATTACGATTTAGTGAGGAAAAACAATTTTAGGAAAACTACAATAGAACGAAAATTACAGAGAAATACAGAAAGGGAGTAAAGTAACAAGTAACTCCCCCCCCCCCTTTCCCGCCTCTATCTCACCAAATGGAAGCTGAGGCAGCGAACCGTGAAATTCAAAAAGTCATCCTTCGCGAAAACTTAAACTGAAAATCCCCAATGAATGCCAAAGCGAGCCTGACCTGCGTACGTAAGGGCTTTGAAAATTCGGAATTCTGATGAAAGAGGGTAATTGTTTGGCACATTAATTGTAAATCTATGCGCTATTAAAGTAGAGATTTCTGAATTTGTAAACAAAGAATGTGTCGGTATTTTTGAAGACTGATTAAAAATCTGCTTACAATTTATCAATATTATCAAAAGAAATTTTTCGAATATCTCGAAACTGGCTAAAATCGGGTTAACCTAGTTTGCACTTGTACAGCAAATTAATTTCACTAACTTGGCCAGTATCAAGATTGTTATGGTGCATATTGATTGACTCAGTAATTTTCTTGACAAGTGTAGTGTCGTCGTGCTCGTAAACAGCAAACAGTCGATGTGTTGGCGCGTTGAACAAACCGGTGCGGTATTTGTATCGGCGCAATAATCTAATTTACCGAGCACAAGTTCAGAAACTTGCCTAGTATTAAGATTGTTATAGCGCATATTGATTGACTCAGTAATTTTCATGACATGTGTAGTGTCGCCGTGCTCGTAAACAGCAAACAGTCGATGTGTTGGCGCGTTGAACAAATCGGTGCGGTATTTGTATCGGCGCAATAATCTAATTTACCGAGCACAAGTTCAGAAACTTACCTAGTATTAAGATTGTTATAGCGCATATTGATTGACTCAGTAATTTTCTTGACATGTGTAGTGTCGTCGTGCTCGTAAACAGCAATCAGTCGTTGTGTTAGCGTGTTGAACAAATCGATGTTGTATTTGTATTGGTGCAGCTCTGCATGGAAAGACTGCAACACAAAAATAACGCAAATGTTAATTATCAAGTCGTAAATTCCAATTCCAAAAACCAATTCAAGATAATAGGCGGCCTACAGAAGACAGCTGAGAAGGGAAAGCTATGCCGGATTGAGCAAATAGGCGTCCAAGTGGTAAAAACCAACCCAAAAATGCGACTGCTACTACACAAAACAACCGGTACAACTGAACACGCGACAACCCCCAAAGCTTTCCTTATACTAGCGTATAAATTGGAAAGCAAAAAGAGAATATATCATGCAAATGGGACACATTACAGCCCAGTCCATTAGTATAAACACCAAAGTGCAAATGAAAATACAGTACTCTCAAAAACATCTTAAATCAAGCACACAAGCAGTTAAAGTGGCGAACTAACGCAATAATACGACTGTGGCTGCTGAAGGAAGATAAACACAACAGAGCGGCCATCAATTTATAAAGTTTTAGAACGACTAGAGAGAGAGAGCTATGTCGACTGAGATAACGGGATCAAGTCATAAGTGTAGGCTATAATGGAGTCTTCCAGGCAAGGGGAGGGGAGTAAGGCTGGAATCTCCAGTCCTAACCAGCCTGTTTGTCTTTTAGACCGTTTGTATCAAGTCATACAAATACTCGGTTCGAATCCCGTCGTGTATACCGTTTTTAGCTCTTCTTTCTGTGTTATTTTAAAAGCTGGGTTTTCAACATGCATACCTTATTTCATTACTTCTTCAGCATGTCTTCCCTCAGCTGCGTCTCCAAAACAACAGCTGTGTGTCTGGTAGGGGAATTCCCCTCCAACGTGGCATCCATTAGTGAAAACCAGTCATCCGACTTCTTGCGTCTTAGCCTCATACATTTCTACTTATCCCCACACTCCTTCATCTGCGCCTCCAACACATCAGCTGTATGTTCGACAGCGCACATTCTCTCCAGCCTGGCCTCATTCGCGACATCCAGTCAACCGACCTCATGCATTTCTACTTATTCCATCACTTCTTCATCATACATACCTTCTGTTCTCTTATCTGCGCCTCCAATACATCAGCCGTGTGTTCGACTGCGGACATTCTCTCCAGCCTGGTCTCCATTCGCGACACCCAGCCAACCGACTTCTTGCGAATCGACCTTATGCATTTCTACTTATTCCCTCACTTCTTCATCATACATACCTTCTGTTCCCTCAGCTGCAAGCCGGCCGCCAAACCAAGTTGAATCCAGCGGACCAGAGCAGGTTCAAAGCTGCAGATGACTTGGTTGTGTGCACAATGCCGGTAGGGAAACATGGTAGGACTTGTCCTGGTCACCTCCGAACTAATCGTGTGACTTCACTGTGTTTCCCAAGTGGTTCGGAATCCACTATAATCAGGAGGTCCACTGTCCTATGGGCTGGGGCATAGGACAGTCAAGTCGGGGTCGCTCTATGGGCCCAAATTTGAGGCCTAAGTCGTTATTAACCCGACGAACACTACTACTACTACTCCCTCAGCTGCGCCTCCAACACATCAGCTGTGTGTCCGACAGCGCACATTCTCCCCAGCCTGGCCTCCATTAGCGACATCCAGCCAACCGACCTTTTTCGAATCGACCTCATGCATTTCTACGTATTCCCTCACTTGTTCATCGTACATACAGCGTACGTACAGTACATACCTTCTGTTTTCTTAGCTCCGCCTCCAATACATCAGCCATATGCCCGACAGCGCACATTTTCTCCAGCCTGGCCTCATTCGCGACATCCAGCCAACCGACCTTTTTCGAATCGACCTCATGCATTTCTACGTATTCCCTCACTTGTTCATCGTACATACAGCGTACATACCTTCTGTTCTCGTATCTGCGCCTCCAATACATCAGCCGTATGCCCGACAGGGCACATTTTCTCCAGCCTGGCCTCATTCGCAACATCCAGTCAACCGACTTCATGCAGTTCTACTTACTAACCCACTCCTTCATCATACATACCTTCTGTTCCCTCAGCTGCGCCTCCAATACGTCAGCTGTGTGTCCGACAGCGCACATTCTCTCCAGTCTGGCCTCCATTCGCGACATCCAGCCGTCCACTTCTTGCCTCTTAGCTTCATATCGCTGGGAATCATTGAGCATTGCGTCCAACTGGCTCTTCCGCTGCATAACTTTGCTGTTGGTCTCATCCCAGTGCTCTCTGAGCTTCGTAACTGCAAAGAAAGAGACAAGAGGCTTAAGTTAGCTAGATTGGTTGGGCAATAGAAGAAAATGTATTTTACTCATTACTTAGCCAGTGAAGGCGGTCAATGCACAACGTTAAAGTTGTCTTAATCGGAAACAAATAAGCTTGAATAATTTTCAATTAATTTTATTAGTGCAAAAGAGTCAAGTTACAATAGTAGAAACTCGGATAAGAGAGAAAATTGGTTAATGAAGAAGATTTCTTGATCCCACCGAAGGCGCCATTAAAATATTTTTCAAAACCGTTCGGGTTTGGTAGAATTTACTGCAACCTTTGCTTTATTGTACACCCTTTTCGCCTCCTCATTGTAACCTATGGTTTTTCCAAAGTATCCCTCGGATTGCCGGTCCCTTTGTTCAGGTAGCTACTATGGATGCCCTGCTAAGTCCTAATTTTTTTGCTTCGTTGTAGCCCGGGTATCATTCTTTTCCATCGCATAGCCACTCTACAACCGTTTCACAAACTTCCTCTGGTTTTAATGCCTCTTCTTGGATAGGATAAGATAGGCGGCCTTGGAGACTACTGCTCTGAAACGGGAAGTCGTGCTATTGCCAAACCACTGCCTCAGGTTTTTCAACCAGGATGTTCTTCTTCTGCCGGGAGCCCTCTGTCGTTCTATCTTCCCTTGAATTATCACATGCAGAAGGCGATACTATACGTTCTTCATCACATGGCTGAAGTCAAAAACCTGCCAACATCTATCAGACTTGCTAGTACTTGCACACTCTGAAAAGTTTTTTTGGCAGTGTCTATACACGGTAAATGGGGTCATCGAAAATAACAGCTAAATAAAGTTAAACCAAAGCAACAATGAAACCAAATTCCGGTATAAAATGCATAATAATTCTGAGAAACTCATTCCAGTTTTCAAAACGGAAATGAGAACAGAAAGGAGATGCAAAAATATGTTTTACGCAGGAAATTGAACGGGTATTAAAAATTAAAGTATGGGGAGCGCTTAATTTTAGTCAAGCCTATGCAAATGAAAGCCAACTTTGACTCTTTTATAATCAAATATTCTCTGGTTAATAAAAGGAATACAATAGAAAAAAAGCTCAACTCTTGAAATCTAATGATTAACTTTTGAAAAGCAAAGACATTAAATATTACCAATAAAAAAAGCCGTGGCACGACAGCTTAATCCCAAGGAACGGTCTATTTGGTATGTTGTGGTCAGCAACATGACAGCCGTGTTTTCCCTTACCGGACCCGACCAACGATCCCAAGGATTTCGGACATGATTTGGATAAACAAACAAAAACAAAAACTTAGTGTTTTAGCAAAACTTGTTATAACTACTATTAGTAAAACCCAAATAATCGTTAAAAAAATTAACTTTGTCTCAGAAACCCACTGGTATTAGTATAAAATCCTCAGCGCTATCGGCATGTCATCTAGAGGGAGACCCACTGGCACAGTTATACATTTTTTTTAAAATCATTATTTGGGTTTTTCTAATTCTAGATAGGTACAGTAGTTAGAACAACACTAAGTTTTTATTTTTGTTTGTTTATTAAAATGAAATACCACGAAGTCACGAGTAATTTACGTTTTTCTATGATTTAGATTGTTTCAGTAGGAATTTTTCAAACTGGTATACGCTCTCGATGTCAACCTACACCGGCTACAAGCGATAATGGACAAGCTGAGACGAGCTTACCATTCCGCGCTAAGTTTTACAGGTTTCAAATACAGTGCTCTTTCTTAATAATGAAAATGACACTTTCCTTTGAGTTAAAGACGTCATTAGATAACAAATCCCGTATAATTCCGGCAAGGGTAATCTAACAAGGCCCGCTAACGATCGTAGCGGCGGAGCCCTGCTGATGGAGCCTCCAAAGGGAAGACTGCTGAAAGGCTGAATACTGTCATTAAAGGTCTACGAGACGTCGTGGTAGGAGAAGAGGGGGGGGGGGGAGTGGGGGCAGAAGCCAGGCCATGTGCGTGACCGTCATACTGAACAGGGAGCAGTCATCTATATAGAGGCTCCACCGATCACTACGATTCTTTATCGGGAAATGTGGTGTGGTGGTGAGGAGTCTGGCTTTTAACCGAAAGATTGTTGGTTCGAATCCCATGCTGGCTACATTTTTTACTGCACTAGTTGAATGTAAAGCCCAAATGGCACCTGTCAAATACCTCGACCGAGCTACTGGCGGGGGACTCGGCCGAAAAAATAGAACATGGCCAATCCACTGACTCCAAATCAGGCTTAAGCCGAGTACTGACTTACTTGATCAGATTGTAATTTACTCGACCGAATGTATTGTATCGGTCCTACCACTCCTAACACTCGGTAGGTGAAATTGGGCTTTAGATAGTTATACAGGAGTAACTCCGCCAGGTTGGTTCAATAAGTCTCCACCGTTCGCAATTGAATGATGATGTAAGAGCTGAATTTCACCCAAAAGGTCGTTGTTCCGAGTCCTTACACTCGCTACACTTTGTGGCCATGTTTCTGAGGAGGAGGGGGGGGGGGGGTGCTTGTTAAGTATGAGTTCCCGGGCCACACTATATTTCTCTTAAATTTTCTCATTTTTATGGACGTAGGCATATAATATAATAATAATGCCTTGAAGGACGTTCTATGAACATAGCCCTGTTCAAAACTGCAGAAAACTTGGTAGTGAGCACAACAACGTTGGCAGGGGAACATGGTGGGACATGATAACACGCGTGTCCTGGTCACATCCGAATTAATCGTGTGGCTTTACCATGTTCGTGGTTCGGAATTCACTATAATCAGGCGGTCCGCCCTGTCAGTCAACTCCCCTTCTCCCCGAGGTAAAAGGAATTTGCCCTTGGGGTGCCTCAGTTATTAAACAGACTCACTCCCCCCCCCCCCTCCCCAGGCTGACAGGGTTGCTTCAAACAGAAATGCTTAAAGGAGGCGTTGGAAAACAAAGAAGCCAACAAACTTTTAGAGTTTCGAGCACCGCAACTCTGGGCAAACTACGCTGAGTTAAGCCATTCGTCACAGCCGAAAAATCCTGGTACATTGACTGAGATTCTGAGCAGGTATACAGTCATCTTACAATGATAAATGCGATGCGAGCTTTCGTATGTCTCATTTGCAAGTTGAATATTGATCACATAGCACTTGTACAGTATGCCGCAATCAACTTAACGTGAATTGTGGGGATCAACACAGCGTAGTTGCATAATAATAACTTCAAAATATGCAATTTGAGTAGGAGATGCGCACTATTTCAATACAGTAAAATTCATTACTTCTAGTTTCACATTGTAATAATTTTGCACAGCTTATAGATAGAAATTTAGAATTGGAAATTTTAGTCGGGCCCGGTCCTCTTAAAAAGTAATGGCACCCTCTTAAAGGTCTTAAAGACGTTGCAAAAGGGTAAGAGTGGAGGGGGGCTCAGGGGTTGGAGACAGCCTCGATGCGTGACCGCCATCTTTAACCATCTCGACGCTGGAAATTCAACATGAAGTGGCAAACCGGCTTAAGGGATTATTAAAAAAAAAAATGGCGACGAGGTCACTTTAAGTCATGGAGGTTTCTTCTCAACTTAATGCTAGTAGGATTAGAGAGCTGTATAATATAATCCTGCGCCGACAGTTAAAGCTTAATATATATATATATATACAATTTAGCAGAGGCTATGCCAAATGCATATGTAACCAGTAATGCTGTAACATTTATTACATTAAATTGCATTATATCTTGTAACATTATCTGCAGCACAAAAGTTCACTAATGAAACGTCATAAATTCCTATGGCGCCGATTCCACCGACCGGCTAGGGCTAAATACAAAAACGGTGACGTGGTAGCAGACTTTCAAGACTTAGGCGGGGTTTCCACCGACCTCGCATTGCAGAATGCAAATGATATTGACGGAAATTTTAGTTTTCCTCTAATCCATAGTTAAAATTGATCAATGATCATACAGTAAAAAAGTAAAAAACAAACAAACTAAAATTAAAAAATGGCGTCATGGGATATGATCAGTACAAACATTTTGATAGATTTCTATAAAAAGAAAAATTCTAATTTCCGTCAATGTCATTTGCTTTCTGCAAAGCGAGGTCGGTGAAAACCCCGCCTAATCTTGAATGTCTGCTACCACGTCACCGTTTTTGTGTTTAGCCCTAGCCGGTCGGTGGAATCAGCGCCAATACATTTTTATATTATATTTGGTATATGCCATTGGAAAGTCATGCCTAGAAATCTCCACCAGACTCCACCTAGTCTGGTTAGCCCTTATCAAAAAGTCAGATATGCTCAATCTAATAACATCGACATAAATGTAAAGAAAAGACTGCTTAAAACACTAGTTTGGAGCATAACTGCAAGAAAGGGTGCATCTAAATAAATAAATATTGCATTTTTGTTACATTACTAAGCCAACCTAGCGGCTATAAAGCCCTCTCTTACACTCAACAAGGACCGACTGCTTTACATGCCCTCCGAAGCATGCCCAGAAAATGTAGCAAGCGTGGGACTCGAGTCAACAACTTTTCGGGTGAAAGTCGGAGTCTGTACCACTACTCAACATGTTCATCTACAGTCTACACCTTTAGCATTTCATAGTTTCTGTTCGCTTACTGGCTTTTAAATTCTTCAGGCCTAGTACGACTACACAACAGTGTTTATTCCACATACAGTATATAAGGTTCAGTTAGGTTTTCTTTAAATCTTCGACTATATTCGTCAATAGAAAACGGGAGATCGTGTAATACATTGAGTAATGTAATTTAATATTGCATTCCATTAGTATTTTAGCGGATTCTTATTAATCCCAACCGGTAAAAAAAACCGTTAGGAGTAAAACCAATACAAAACGTTTCAGTTTAGTGCCCACATTCTATACAACCCCCATTTCAATTAAAGACAAGCCATTTGTTACATATTATGAATTTTAGTTTATGCAGTGCCATAATTAGGGTTTAGTAGGCACTGACCTACAGGAATGTGGGAAAATCAGTATTGTTTGCAATTTTCCACTCCGTCCGTAACTGCGGCCAATCAATCAGGGTTAGATACACTATATTTATTATATGCATATCAAAATGTAGATGAACGTTTCTTCTACACACTGAATAATCAATGACAGCTCGGTGGTAAATACAACAAATTTTTCCCACGTTTCAACCTTTTTGAATCCTGATAAAGCAGTAGAATCTGGGAAGTTGGTGCTCAAGCTCCAATGCAATTCCACTGAAGATAATGACCGCAGACGTTGACGATGAAGTACATTTTCAGATCGAACACGGCCTATGATCCGGATTCTACTGCTTCATCAAGTAACTCCGGTAGTGAAAGTATTAGTAATTATACTTTTTGAGCCCTTTTTAGATCGGTCTGGTGAGAAAAAAAATTAAAAGCACCGGTAAATCCAAGCACCGCAATCATATTAGTGTTGTGCCAAATATTTGGTACCTTGCAGGCAAGTACGCAGGTGGTCGAGAACGGGGGCGCACGGGGGCCCATCGGCTGTGAATAAAACCAAAAAACTTTAAGTAATTTGAAAATGCATAATTGAGCGGAAACGGGAGAAATTCAATATAAACTAAGGATTAACGACAATCCAGGGCCCAGGGGTGACCAATAGTTTCCTCTTAAATAAAAGACAAGCGAAACGAATCATGTCACAGTCCAATCGAAGCACTTAACTATCCAGCGCCCATGGGTCAACGAAATTCTCAATGGAACTGGAAGCATTCAAAAAGATATTTTCATGTCTGAATAAATAAAAAAACAAGAGCGTTTTTAGATCTGCCAAATTAATTATAATACCTGCATATCAAACACTAAAGATAAAATCAGAATTTGCGTACAATGGACAACTTTCCTATATAAATTAATAGAAATCAATGTGGCAAAATGCCGTCATCTGATTGGGGGGGGGGGGTGCAATTCCCAAAAATAGCGCCTATCATTAACTTTATTCAATTCATTCATTCATTCAAATTAATGTAAATTAAAAAATATAAAAATATATATTTATGGCGGGAACAGTAGCTCCACCAACAAACCAATCAACAATTAGAGCGAGGATTCTCCATAAGTTAATCATGAGCTCAACAATCGGGAATTGATCGCCCAGTCCCAACAGGTACTTCCCGACCACAATAGGATGGCACTTGGAACACTTTGTTTAGTCGGAAAATTGCATAAGAGGAACACCAAGGTTGTTCGATGTTTATAACTATAAGTGTTCCAAGTGCCATCCTATCAACGTCGGGTAGTACTATAATTTTATAGGAAAGTTACCCATTCCGAAAACAACAGGCTTATTTAAATTTTTACATGCGATCCAATCTTACAGTTATTTTGAATAGCACTTTCCATTATAAAATAATCTTGTTTACATTTTTAATCCAAGGTTAGGTTTAAAAATAATCGCCATAGTAGGACCGCAGACAGAAATTATGCAAATTTATCAAAACTACAGTTATTCAGACTTAGCATAGTAGCAAATAAAGCTTCAGGTAGACTAAGCTGCAGCCGCCAGCAGCGGCAGCGAAATACATCTCGGCAGCTGACACCTCATGGAAATGAATAGCTGTAATTCGGAGAATTGAGGCCATAAATACAATTCAGCGAATTCCTGCTGCAGCCTCATTAGCTTTTCACGGTTTGCTCGTCTCAAATGGGTTTATTTTCACCGCTTAATAACATCCTAAGTGGCAACTCGTATGGTGAAATGTAAGTTTGGTAGTAAAAGTCTATTAACGTAAGCTTAGTGTTATTTTATTTGTTTACATTCCTACAAGGTTTTACGCACTTTTGACGTATATTAAGTTTTTAACGCTACTTAGGACTGGTAGGCTAAGGGTATTTTGAGAGTAGTCACAAATTACAATGGTTGGGTAAATAGTGCACTTCCTTAGAAAGCTTCTATTCTTTATAAATTTTTCCTAGGACCATTTTTATTTCTTTGCGGCTGTGGGACGAGGAATTGATTAATTTCGCCTATATACCGGGATATCCTTTTTGCTAACGCTGGAGAGATCATGCCCTAATGTTGAGGTCCTGAGGCGAATGGATACACAAGTTGTTGTTTGTTTTCCAACGCCTACTTTCAGCATTTCTGCTTTAAGCGAACCTGTCAGCCAGGCGGGAGGAGTGAGTCTGTTTATTAATTTGAGGCACCCTAAGGGGTAGTTAGTAGGGTAAGTTGACTGACCTCCTGATTATAGTGAATTCCGAACCACTTGGGGAACACAGTAAAGTCACACGATTAATTCAGAGGTGACCAGGACTCGACTGACTGGTATAGTCTCAGCAGGTTATCATGTCCTACCATGTTCCCGTGCCAACGCTGTGCACACTACCAAGTTTGCCGCAGTTTGGAACAGGCTCTGCTCAGATGGATTCAAATTGGTATGGCCGTTGGCACGCCTGTCAGAATATGCTAAACACTTACAATTGTGATGGAAAGAAAGAAAGAAAATTGTCTTTATTTTCCATATGGGCGAATTAACTCATTGCAGGTAAGTTTGTGAGACAGTGGTTGAGTAGCTACGGTACGGGAACGTACAGTATGTATGGTACCTGCAATATAGCGAAGAAGCTGTAAGGCGGGGTTTACACCGACTCATTGCAGAATGCACATACGTTGACGTGGAAGCAGATATCATTAATAAAGGCGGGGTTTCCACCGACCTCTCATTGCAGAATGCAAATGACATTGACGGAAATTCTTGTTTTATTCTATGCCATAGTTAAAATTTATTAATGATCATAGAGTAAAATCACAAACAAACAAACTAAAATTAAGAAATGGCGTCATGGGATATGTTAAGTACAAACATTTTAATAGATTTCTATAAAAATAAAAATAAAAATTTCCGTCACTGTCATTTGCATTCTGCAATGAGAGGTCGGTGGAAACCCCGCCTAACTTGAGGGACACAATGCGAAATCTCAGTTTACAAAAAGGAGGCGGGTTAACAATTTTTCGAACCAGCAAAAAGATGTCCTGTCGACAAGAAGCATCAGCTCAGTTCTGACATGCTGGAATTTGTCGTACTGGAAAATTTTATACAGGATGGAAATAAGCAGAAAAAAACTTGCAAGGAAAATTAGAAAATGTCTCCGAGACAGACGACAACGGCTGACACGGAATATTATTAGCAGCACAGTGGAAACTAATATCTGGATACCACGACAGACACAAAATTAATGACCCCCCCTCCCCCCACTATGACAGGCCCAAAAGTTAAGGAATTCCTGTTAAAAGTAAATGCGAATGGCGATGTCATCTCTGAAGGGATCCGCTTAAGTGAGAGCCTCTATTTTGATGACAAAAATTTCACGTAGCCTATTTCCCATTTGTTCTCTTTTGTTATGTGGAAAAATCATGAAATACAGAGCAATTTCGACACCTCCACTTTTGGACGCAAATGAGGCAGTGCCTCGCCTTATTTTAAAATTACAGTAGAATCCGTTTATTATGATTCCGCCTACATTGACGAACCACCTATTATGACGTAATTACACGAGGAAGTTTGATTTTCACTAGCCGGCTATTCAACTTGTCAATATTCCGTCAATAATTGATGAGATTTTTGTTTTACTCTATGTCTTGTCCATTTTAACTTCCGCATGTTAAAATTGATCAATGATCATAGAGTAAAATCACGTTTTGCCAACAATAACAAACTAAAATTAAACAATGGCGTCGTCTGGAGATGATAAATAATTTTAATTAATTTCTTGAGAACAAACGAATTATTTCGTAATTTAAATCATAAATTTTTTTGTAGATTATAAAATGAAAAGAAAGACGGCGGGCAAACTTTTAAAAATGGAAAAAATTGAAAACAAAATGGTCAATTATTGAAGACAAGAGGAATGAGGTGTAAAAATAAAAATGATTTTTCCGTCAATGACATTATCGAAATTGAAGAAAAATTGACAAGTGGAATTACAGCCTTAACGCTGTGTATTGTACTTGAGCTTTGTATGACATCCGCTTATTATTCGGACGTGTTTGTCAATTTCCTTCGATGTCATAGTAAACGGACTCTAATGTAAATAAATTAAGTGTGTTTTGGTGTTTTTAATACTAAAAATGTAGCGTTACTAAAAAATTCAAATTTTAAAAGAAAATATTAAGCTTGTAAGAATACCACGAAAAAGAGCAGCGTAGAAAACTTACTCCATAAATTCACAAGGTACAATAACGTTGTTGTGGCACCAAATCCCAGGTGTCTATTTTATCAGGACTCAACTATCAGTTTTCTCAGGACTAGCTTGGGGAGATTTAAGGCAGCCTGCCATCAATTTCTGGGGAATGTTGTGTGCGAGTAAATGAGTGAGTGCATGAATTTTTCTTTTCTTATGTTTAGGCTATCTTTTTTTTTTTTTTTACAGGAAAACGATCTTTGTTCAAAAAAATTTAATGTAAACAAAAAATTGTGAAGGTTAGCTGGAAGAGTAGCCCTTCGGGGCTAAAGCTCGCCTGAAAATAAAGACGATATTTCATTTCATTTCATTTCATTTCATATGCCTGATGAGTAGCACCAACACCCGAAGCGTCGCCCCCTTCCCGTGACAACTGGCTCAGTCCTACTTGTTCGATGACTGTGAGGGCCCTGCCTTTAATGACTACCAACACAACAGGTAATTTAAGTCGAACTAACCATTTGCTAAATAATATTACAACATTGTCATTAAACTTTACCATTATTCCAGCTGACGTCAGCATCCACACTTAAATACATAAATAAATATTGACTGTTTTGTTCTCTCAGCCAACCTAGCGGAGTTAGAGTTATAAAGCCCTCTCTTACACTCAAATGGGAAAGCCGGGTCCACCTGTTTTACATGCCCTCCGAAGCATGGCCAGAAAATGTAGAAAGTGTGGGAATCGAACCAATAACCTTTCGGGTAAAAGTCGGAGTCTGCACCACTAATCCTCATGTCCAAACTTGTCGCTTGTGGTAACTACAATTAGGTGATTGACAGTTACCCTACCATAATCGTACGGTAGTAAATAAATAAATAAATAACGAATTTATTTTTACCTGGGCGAACCGTAAGACAAGAAAGTCTTCAATGGGCTAACCCATGTAAGGTAAGGAATGGTTAGTATTACAATAATAAAGATTCTTAAGACTACTGTTGTTAGTATTGTCCTAAAGTTTCCCTAATTCAATAAAAAATACAAACAAAAACAAATGTATTACCACAGAATACTCTTTGTAAGTAAGTAAGTAAGTAAGTATTTATTAATAAAAAACGCAGTACAATTAATAAATATCCAAGGGCCACACTAAGTGCACCCTTTGGCTATAATACTATCTTTAAACGCACTTTTTATTTTACAATACAATACCACACAACCTAAATTCCACATATTTAACAGAACAGAGCTCAATTAAAGCGAGGAGAATAATACATGAAATATTCATCAAATGAACAAAAAACCGCCCTCTCCATTGCGACCTCGGAAATGGTGGGAGTGTCAAAGAAAAATGCGGGGTAAAGGGGGTTAAAGAAAAGGGAAGCAGAGTTACGGTAGAGCGGGGTTATACCGTACAATAGAGCTGTTAAATTTGATATGGGGCATAAAGGTCGGGTACTAATGACGGGTCAAACTTTCTCCGACGCACCTACCAATTTTCCGTGCGAGCTGCGGCTAATTTCAATGGAGAACTTACATTTCCCGGGGTTTCCCGGAGGATGGTTTTCAGATAATGTTACCAGAAGCCTCGGGATATAATGCCGAAGCAGTTTTGATAAAGGTTGAAAGTGGAATATACTATACTGTGAATAAACAATGTGAAATTTAATATAGAAAGTCGGGAAAATTTTGAGTCCCGTCAGAAAGGGTCAAGAGGTCAGATGTCGGCGAATAGGGGTAGGGCGTACAATTGTGAGACTCTGAAGTGAACGGTAAACGTTCTGGAAAATAAAAAAAATATGAGACAGCCGATGGAAGAAACCTTGTAGGTATACATAATCAAATTTCACAGAAATATTGATCGCATTGCATTGAGGTCACATCAGTGTTATTATTGGTGGTTATTTTAATAGACGTAGGTCCACTTCATTTAACCTTACCCTGTCAACGACCCCATCTGTTTTCTGACACTGTCGGCATTGTTTCCGAATTAATTTCTAGCCATAGGCAAACTGATTCACGCCTCAATGTTAACCCAGACCGACTACAAGCGCCAATGATATTGTAACAGGAGTTTTTTGAGAGTAAAACCACCCAAAATTTAAAAAAAAATGGTCCCGAGGTATGATTTTTGTGAACCTACGTGCTAAATTTCATCAAAATCCACCGAGTAGTTTGCCCGCAAATCGACGAACAGACAGACATTTCGTAAAAACCACTTTTTTGGTTTCTGGTACCTAAAACCGTGTAAACCCGTTCAAATCGAAAATGTATACTATACCTACTATACTACGTATAAATAAATAAAGCAAAAAGAATGAAACCGTTGTCATGGCAAATAGTTAACGAACAGCTTTGGTAACAGGATGTGTTACAAAAACATGGTCGGGAGTACAGTCAACAATTGAACGATGGAATTCTCTATTGGAGGGATGGGACATTCGAGCCCGCAACAAATATCTTTACACCGCGGCCTCTTGCTATGTCTATTAAATAATTGGCCATAGGAGACGTGGCAGGTGCCCCCCCCCCCAAAAAAAAAATAATAATATATTGACTTTTATTGTTATATTACTAGACCAACCTAGTGGAGTTAGGGCTACAAAGTCCTCAGAAGACCCATCGGCAGATCGAGGACAACCTTCGAGGAAGGAATTGAACAACTCGCCGGAGCAAGAGGGACAACAATGGCTGAGCTCTAGGCGTTAGCGTTCAGGAAATAGGTAGGGGGCGACGCTGCGCTCGCGGCATTGAGGGGGAAGAAGAAGAAGAAGAAGAAGCCCTCTCTTACACTCAACTAGGAAGACCGGGACTACATTCTTTACATGTCATGGCAAGGAAATGTAGCAAGTGTGAGACTCGAACCAAAATCCTTTCGGGTGAAAGTCGGAGTCTTTACCACTACTCTACATCTCCTGACGAAAAAAATATGGAAGAGAATGTCCCATCTCTCCTATATAGTAGAGCTCTAGGTTAGGCCAACAAAGTGGTTTACCACCACTCCACAGCCATAAAGTTTTCATTTAACCCTTCGATACCACAACTCTGTAGCGCACGATTTTCTGTACTGCACGATCGGGGGGGGGGGGGGGGTGTTTCTTTAGGACGCAAATTTCCGGAGTTATATGAAGTTTTATGGGGGAGGGCGAGCTGGGGGGGGGGGGGCAGGGGTTTTGTTATAGCGTGATCCGCCGCTATAATCAACCTCATCTCAGGTTCATGAGCCAGTCGATATTCCCACTACTGGCTTTAAATTTCATTTAGTACCCCGCCCCAAAACCGACCCCCACCCCCCTCCCCCAGTTCTCTGCATCTGCCAGCAAAGGTCAGATGTCGAATGTTGAATTATCGTACAATAGGGAGAATGGCTAGTTTTCAAATCATGAGAAAGAAACCAGAGTTATCGTCCTGCAGCCTGATCGAGGCAATTATAATACCGGTATTTATTTAATCCCCTGGTATTAAAAATGTGAACAAGATTATTTTTTGCTATTTTATAAAATGCTATTCAAAATTTGTTTGTTTACAGTTATTTATTTAACCCCGGTATTATAATCGCCTCGATCAGGCTGCTGCAGTCCTCTTAAGGCGTTTCGGGACTAACGTTTTTTTTTGTTTTTAATTACACCATAGCACTAGGCTTCCGCCATCAGCTTTCTTGCAGCCCAATACAACACATAATCTGGGGGACTAAAGTAACACCGGGGTTTATATTTTGTTTATTAAAGGTTAATCGCATACAAACAATTTAATGCATGTATCCGATTGACCTCTGTCGGTTAGTACCCGTGTGGAGTTTCTCCGATCGCATGGCGTGTACTGACTCATGCACTCGCACAAGCACACTACCACCTTGCCATCCCAAGTCGATATAATATAATGCATACATAATATATAATACCGTGGCTTATTTTTTTAATACCGCATAAGTACAGTGTCACGTGACAGTGTTAAAATATGCGCGGGAAATTAAAATGGATAAGTTATTGGAATAATTGTTTTATAATAATTGAAGAAAATAAAGATTCAAATTTACAGGTAGAATTTTGAAATATAATAAGAATCAATATGTCTACATCTAAGGAAGAAAAAATTAAAAACTCACCAAAAATAGAGCCGAAGATTAATTTATGAATTTGAATTTCACGCCATTTTGCACTAATTTGTTAAAAACAATTGAATAAACCGCGGTAATTATGTTAATCCCAAATCGCTATAATATAGGGCTGCTGCACTTGGTTACGGCGGGGATTCCACCGACCGGCTAGGGCTAAATACAAAAACGGTGACGTGGTAGCAGACATTCAAGACTTAGGCGGGGTTTCCAACGACCTCGCATTGCAGAATGCAAATGACATTGACGGAAATGTTCGTTTTCCTCTATGCCATAGTTAAAATTGATCAATGATCATACAGTAAAATCACAAACAAACTAAAATTAAAAAATGGCGTATTAAAAATGGGATATGTTAAGTTCAAACTTTTTAATCGATTTCTATAGAAAAAAAATTCTAATTTCCGTCAATGTCATTTGCATTTTGCAATGCGAGGTCGGTGGTAGCCTAAGTCTTGAATGTCTGCTACCACGTCACCGTTTTTGTATTTAGCCCTAGCCGATCGATGGAATCCCCGCCTTAGTAATACCTTCGCCTGTTTCATTCCGTCAATGGGAAGCTTGTCTCAGCTTGTCTATTATCGCTTGTAGCCGGTGTAGGTTGACATCGAGGGTGTATACCAGTTTGTCATTCGCTATCAAATAATTTCTGATATCCATGGGGTCGTTGGCATTGAACAGGGGACCAAAGTAGGCCTAGGTTAATTAAAACTCCTTCAGAACTTTAATAATAGTATAGCTACGCATCACATATAATAGCACACGTCATCGCTTGATTAGTAGTGCCATTGTCAAACTAGCCTTTGTCTAGCAGTGAACGTTTTGTTAGGCTGTTTAGCTCATTCTACGTTTCGAATGATGGCAAGTTTAATAATTTGAGTAACGAGCAATTGTGTTTTTGCTTTTCAATGTATACGTAGTATAAGGAAAGCTTTGTGATGGTCGAAATTTTCGATTCCGAGATTTCAACGGATTTACACGTCCCAGGAACCCAAAAAAGTGGTTTTTACGAAATGTCTGTCAGTCTGTCGCTCTGTTCATCGATTTCCAGACAAACTACTCGGTCGATTTGAATGAAATTTCGCATGTAGGTTCACAAAAATCATACCTCGGAACCATTTTTTTTATTTTGGGCTAACTCAATTTGGGGGGTTTTAATCTCAAAAATCTCCAAAAAAACGTCTAAAAAAAATATTTCTCAAAAACGGCTCCAACGATTTATTTTAAATTCATATATATTGTAATCGTTATTAATGTTGATAAAATGCGGGGGTCACTTGCCCCTTGATAGTTTGCTTCTGGGGGTAAAAAAATAAAAATAACTAATTTTCATGAAAAATGACTAAAAATAATTTTATCTGCGAAACCTTTCTACCGATGATTTCTAACTTCAGGCTTGTTTTAGCTGTTATATTGAGTAACGAAACAGGACAGTTTACTTTCCCAAAAAATAATTTGATTTTGTGCAAAAATGTTTTTTTTTTTGAAAAAATGAAAGCAAATTCACGCTCAAATGCATTGCGTGCCCTGCCATTATTGCTGTGTGGTAATGTGTCGGTCTGACCTATCTAGAATTTGCGTCAACTTCAGTGATGACGCCCCCCCCCCCCACGTGATATCCATAGGAAAATTATTTACCATGAAATTAATTATTTTCTCTCTCTAATAATCGATAAATTGGAAAGCATGTTCGAGTAAACTCGGACCGGTTCTTTTCTATGCAGCACTGCTATAGGCACTCTAAATGACATGTACGGGTTTACTCGCACCGGTTCTTTGAAAGTAGCTCGCGCTCAATGCGGTTTGAAATAAGGCGTCGTTTCCACCGACCTAGTTTGTGAAAGCTACCGTGATATTGACGTGGTAGCAGACATTTTTAGACTGTCTTTAATGTCTAATAACACGTCAATATCACGGTAGCTATCACAAACGAGGTCGGTGGAAACGCCGCCTAACAGGGTTTCTCAAAATTTCGGGAAATAGGCCATAGGCCTTTGGTCCTCAACTTCACTTGTAATGAAATAAACTTTCCTGATTTACGAAGATACACTGCCATAACTTTTCCAAAGTTTGCCAAGCAGGCTTTCTGTGCTTATGAATCCAAGTTTTCGCTGTTCCCTGTTAAACATATAGGCTACATTTTCAGATTCCTTTCGAACTGAAATAGGATGTAAAATTGAGTTGTAGTACCATTACTTTAAGGCTGAGTGTTCAAAATGTTTTGTAAACAAGAAATATCGCTGATTTTTTGACGAAAATAATTTATTGCTCATTCCACAGATACAAAGATAACAAAGTGAACAGATAAAAAACTCATAAAAAATTCAAGTTATCGCAGAAAGTTTATATTTTCTGAACTGAAATATTAATACCTTAAAAACAGTGGATAAAGTGCCTTAACCCCATTTTGTAGCACAGTTGGAAATCTGTAAGGGAAATAGACAGCTTTCACAGAAAGCTCGTATTTTTTAAAGTTTTTTTTCATCTGTTCCCTTTTATATCTTTGTGGCTATGGAACGAGCAATTAATTAATTTCGTCCAAAAAGTACGATAATTTCTTCTTTACAAAACATTTTGAACACTCAGGCTTAAGTACGTGCTCAAAACGTTATTAATAAGACAAGTATAGCTTTTCACATTCGCAAATGATTGGACACTTGTAATGAAAGTGTGTTTTCTCAGGCTAAAAAAAATACATATTTTGTAGTGCATAAAAACGTACTCTTATACGAGTATATTTTCAAGGACTTTCCCTGAAGGAGGGTATCTGCGCGGCTGTGGTCTATTGTCATCTCCTATATATAAGTCAGGTCGGGCCGGCAGCCATACCAAGTTGAATCCAGCGGACCAGAGCAGGTTCGAAGCTGCAGATAAATTGGTCGTGTGCACAGTGCCGGTAGGGAAACATGGTAGGACTTGTCCTGGTCACCTCCGAACTAATCGTGTGACTTCACTGTGTTTCCCAAGTGGTTCGGAATCCACTATAATCAGGAGGTCCACTGGAGTCCTATGGGCCCACACCGTGGCCTGGGACTGTGTCAAACCATACTACTACTAAGTCAGGTCAGGACAAGTAGAGTAGTGGTACAGACTCCGACTTTCACCCGAAGGGCTGTTGGTTCGAGTCCCACACTTGCTTCATTTTCTGGCCATGCTTCGGAGGGCATGTGAAGCAGGCGGTCCCGGGTCTGCCTAGTTGAGTGTAAGAGAGGGCTAATAGCCCTAACTCCGCTAGGTTGGCTTAGTAATAGAACGAAAAGTCGATGTATATATGTAATAAGGTTATTAAGTACCACTTTTCTTGAAATAAAAACTCCGTTGGGTTTCTGCAATAAAAACAGTTTCATTTATTTATTTTTTTTGTTTACAAGATAAAATTACAAAAGACAGTTAAAAATAATCTTACCTGCAATAAAAACAGAAAACAACATCAAAAGTTTTTACTCCGGGTGATTTACTTGTTATTCCTTATTTAAATTAATCTTTAAAAACAATAGAAATTTTCTACGATATTTCGATATTTTTAGGTTAGAATCTCGACCATGGAGTAATGAGTCTATAACTCTGTGCGAAACGCGGCAAATTCAAACTTAAAGAACATGACGTCTCCTATAAATGGGAGTCGTTATTTTCTTTATATCTCCCCACCACGATGGAGAACAATCACATAACAGATATGTGATTGTTCGTCAAGTCGCAACGTCAGCCACCGGAATTATTTTAGTTATATGAAAAAGGTTTGATTCCGTTTTCTTGTGTCCGGTGTCAACCTCGTAGATCGAATTTGAGATTTTCTTTAGTATTTTGTATGGTCCGATTCTTATTTCGTCCAGCTTTTTCCTATTGAGGCGGTTTCCATTTTCCACGTATACGAAGTCCCCGGCATCCAATGTAATTTCTTTCCTGTGTTTGTTGTATCGCTCTGCATTTTGATTATGGGATTTTTTTGTGTTTTCATAGGCCAATTGTCGATCTCTTCCTAGATCTTCCTTAGTACATTTTGTCTTCAATTCGTGGGGCAAAATATTGACATTTTCACCTTCCATTAAGTATTTCGGCGCAAATCCAGTAACTGTGTGTTCCGTTTCATTGTATCTTCTAACACATTCTTGAGCTATTGATGACCATGTGTTTTTATTTTCGTTTTCATTTATTTTGCATCTTATTTTATTTACCAGCGTTTGATTTAACCTTTCATTAAGCCCATTTGAAAATGGGGCGTCTACGGCAGTAAAAATCATTTTTATGTTCTTCTTCATTAAAAAATTTTTATACTCCTTTGAATTTATGCCAGGGTATTGATCTGTAAGTATTGTTCCTATATCGTTACTTTCTGTCACTTTCGTTGTTAATTTTATAAAGTCATTGGCGGTTTGGTTTTTCGATGTTAAAATATAAGCGTATCTAGTAAAGTGATCAACCAAAAGGTGTAAATATTTTTTTGTTGACCGCGAACCCCCAAATCCGCCAATGGTATCGATGGACATAATTTCGAATGGGTAGGTAGCTGGGCCTAAATGTGATAGGAACCCATATTTAGATTTTTTTCTTGATTTGTTTTTTTTGCATACAGAACAATTATCGCAAAATTTTTTTATATTCATTATCATGTTGGTTGCTGAATAAAATGGAGTTATCTTATTGATCATTTGCGTTCTTCCTAAATGACAGTAAGTGTCGTGTATTTCTTGTATCAATCTTTTACTGAGGTTTTCAGACAATAGTATTTTGTCTTTTCTTTTTAACTTTTTGTAATAAATGCCATTTTTTAATACAATGTCTTTCTTTTTTTCTTTAAAGGATATGTTCTCATTTTGATCCTTTTTTATGTCTTCGAGACTTATTAGATTTACGACTTCCAGGATGTCGTCTGTGTTATCAATTGGTTCTAGAACTGGATTCCTGCTTAGGCAGTCTGCTTCTTGATTTGATTTTCCCGGATTGTATTTTATCGTGAAATCATATTGAGATAAGTAATATGTCAAATCTCCTAACTCTTCATCTGTTCTAGATTTTATGTTCAAGTTTTCTAGAGGTTTGTGATCCGTGTATACTGTGAATTGTTTCCCAAGCAGCCAGTGTTGCCAATATTTCACTGCTTCTTTTATGGCTAAACATTCTAGGTATATCGCTTTTTTTTTTCTTTTGTGCCTCATTCAATTTCTTTGAAAAATAGGCTACTGGTTTATAACTGTTATTTTCATCTTCTTGCTTCAACACAGCTCCAACTCCTTTGATACTTGCATCAGTATAAACTTTAATTGGTGAATTTGGATCAAATATTTTTAGAACTGGTTCCGAACATAGCAATGTTTTAATCTTCTCAAATGAATCTTGACATTCTTTCGACCAAACAAATCTTACATTTTTCCTCAGAAGATTATGTAAAGGGTCTGAGATTTGTGCCATGCGTGGGATGAATTTGTGGTGGTAATTAATTTTCCCAAGGAATTGTCTTACATTTGTTCTTGTTTCTGGAACTGGGAAGTTTCTCACTGCAATTAAGTAATCTTCCTGTGGTTTTACTGAGTTCTTTTCAATAATATGACCCAAGTATTTTGCATGATTCTTTGCAAATGAGCATTTTGAAAATTTTAATCTAAATCCCTCTTTGTGGATTGCTTCCAATAGTCTTGAAAGATGCTGTATATGCTGTGTAAAATTTTGTGAGAAAATTAATATGTCGTCGATGAAGGACACTGCAAAATCTGTAAGTTTGTATTTTCTAATTATATTATTTAAAATCCTTTGAAAAATTGCGGGTGCTGTTTTCAATCCAAAAGGGAGGCAGGTCCACTGATAGTGTCCTTCCTGTGTTACAAATGCGGTTTTAGGTTTATCTTGAATCCTTAGGGGAATAGACCAAAATGCAGAATTTATATCCAAAGTTGTAAAATATTCGCAGTTAACACTTTTTACTATCAAATCTTCAATCAGTGGAAATGGCTGTGCTTGAGGAGTTATAATTTTATTTAAATCTCTGAAGTCTATACACATTCTTGATTTTTTATTTTCGTCTTTCTTAAATGCTAGTGTAACTGGAGCAGCAAAAGGGCTGTATGACTCCTCAATAAGACCTTTTTCCAATAGCTTAGCTACTTGACTTTCTATTTCTTTCCTATCTTCGAACGTGCACCTGTAAGGTCGTTTAAAACAGTATTTTTCTTCCATTAGGTCAATATGAGCCTCATAGTCCTTAACAGTACCAATGTCATATTTATCTCTGGCGAATACTGATTTATATTTGTTTAACAACTTGTCGATTTCTGACTGTTCACACAAATTCAAATGATTCACAATTATCTCAAATTTATCAGTATTTAGATGATTGTTGAAGTTTACTTCATATTTTGTGGGATTGTATGTTTTCCTTTTTATGTCACCTGTTAAAACTGGAATATTGGCATTTGTGCGATTGTCAACCTCTTTATTCAAATAAATTTCATTTTCTTGTTTTTGAAAGTCTTTGTTCTGAATAATCCTTAGATCTTCAGTCTGGATTAATTTAAAATTTTCAATACAGTCTAAACCAACCAAAAAATCATAACTGAAATTCTCACTGTCCACAATGAACACATTAATCATTTTTTCAATATTATAAATTTTTACTTTTAGGGTTATCATACCTTTTGTTTTTCCTGCACCGTTAATAGTTTTTAAGCTTATTATTTTTTTTGAATTTTCCATATTTTCTTCTTTAATTTTTAATAATCTTGCATTTATCAATGATACGTTTGAACCTGAGTCGTAAATACCAGAAATTTGTAATGTATCATTTAGCAATAGCTTGATTTTTATTAACGGTGGCACTTTTAGTTTTTTGGATCTTCTGTATTTAATTCCACTTCCAGTTCTGAATTGTTAACTGATTTAAATGATCCTATTTTTTTGTTTTTATCTTCTTTTTCTCTAAACCAGCAATTTGATTCAGAATGAAAACGCTTCCCTTTGTTTGCCTTTTCACATATTCCACATGGATTTTTGTCTTCACCTTTCTTTTGTTTGTTATCCCAGAAAGGATTTCCTTTTTTTTCATGTATATTTTTCCTCACAAGGTGTTCTAATTTAGATATTTCATTATAAAGATCTTGAGTTTCTTGAAGTGTTCCTCTGTCAATCTTGTCGGATACATAATTTGGTAAACCGATAGCAATTAGATCAATCAATGTTTCAGTGTCCATGGATTTTCTGATTTGAAGTAGTAACTTCTCTTTTTTCAGGGCATATTCAAGCAAGGACCCTGATTGATATTTGAAGGCAAAAGCATATCTAATAGGAGACCAACCTTTGTTACCAAAAGTTTCAATAAAAATGTTTTTCCAGTTGTTCCATTCTGATTCTATAGAGTATTTTAAAATCATGCAAGTGTACCAGTCAGCACTACCTTTTTCAAGGAAAAACTTCAAAATCTCAATTATTTTCCTATCTTCTACCACTGCACAGCGAACACATTCTTTTTCAAATTGATCCATCCATTGGCTGGCATTGGATGTTTTTTCATCAAATTTTTCAATCATGAAATCTTTAGCAATTTTGTTTAAGTTTTTAACTTCAGAAGTTTGTTCTTTGGATTCTAGAACTTTTTCTAACAACTTCTTTATTGTGTCCTCTGACGTGCTTGTAGTAGATATTTCAGCTACCTTGTCTGGAATCTCCTCTAAATAAAAATCATCAAATAATAAGTTACCTTCCTCATCAAAATAAATTTTTTTCATATTTTCAGTTAGGGTTATCCAAACTTTCCTGAATTGGTTTCTTTTTCCTAACGTGTTTTTCACTCTGGCATACACTTGTGACGTTATCAATTCTTTGTGTAAACTTGTTGGCTGGTATTCATCTGGTATTGCAAAAGAACGACCACCTGGTGTGCCGATTGAGGTTAGGCATAGTATTGTAGTTTTCCCATCTGACGCTGCTCGCGTTTTAAAGTCGAACCTTAGTTTCTCCATTTTTCACGAAGTATTCACAATAATGTTGTTTTGTAATAAGGTTATTAAGTACCACTTTTCTTGAAATAAAAACTCCGTTGGGTTTCTGCAATAAAAACAGTTTCATTTATTTATTTTTTTTGTTTACAAGATAAAATTACAAAAGACAGTTAAAAATAATCTTACCTGCAATAAAAACAGAAAACAACATCAAAAGTTTTTACTCCGGGTGATTTACTTGTTATTCCTTATTTAAATTAATCTTTAAAAACAATAGAAATTTTCTACGATATTTCGATATTTTTAGGTTAGAATCTCGACCATGGAGTAATGAGTCTATAACTCTGTGCGAAACGCGGCAAATTCAAACTTAAAGAACATGACGTCTCCTATAAATGGGAGTCGTTATTTTCTTTATATATATATTTATTTATTTAAATGTAAAGACGGGACATTCACTCATGGTAAAAATATATGATGAATTTCTATTTTCTGTATACTTCTGCCACGTTTTTAGACATCTTCTGAAGTAAACTATGCGTTTTCTCACCAACCCATTAGCTCCAAAGACGGATCTCCCAGCATGTCTGCCGCTGTGTAACAGGCCTTATTTTAGTAAATTTTAAAATTTTAGAAATACTGCGCATTGGGGGTGACTTTTCGTCATATGAAAACTAACAGGGGGGCAGGGAAAAATATAGAATGTACCATAGGAAGTAACTATAGACACGAAGTCTCCCACTATCTCGCCATTTCCAGTCAGTCCTGCCCTCTCCCAAGTCGACTTATTTTAAATCTGGCAGGAAGAGACACATTTTATCACCAGAAATGGCGTCCGTTACGAAGATGGAGCGAGTATCCGGTTCACCCCCCCCCCCCCGTTGTGGCTATACGAATAGTTAAGGCGACTCTGACCATCTGTTTGACTATAACAATGACCAAAATGCTGCTAATATATTAATGTGCTCCGAATGCCCGCCCGTCCATCGAATACTACACTAGTACTACTTCATGTACAGTTGGGTAGGTTATGTCACTTTCAGACAGGACTTACGATTCCATTCAAAGGTTTGGAGTTGTCTAACTACTCCCCACAAGGACCCCAATAGAAAGAATGGGGATTTACCATGACTACAGTGAACGCGAACATAAGCCGCGATTTTGCTCTACAGTACATGTAAAGGTAAAGTACAGTACCAGGAGACCTCAGTAGAATAGAGCGACGCAACAGCCTGTCTAGAAAGAGAGGAAGTGGTCAATGAAGTGAAAATAATTGGTCAACTAGATTATGAGAAAGATTCAATAAGCTTTCCAGAAGAAGAACTACAGAAAAAGAACATCATGGTTCGAAATTTTTACAAGGCGAAACTCCATTAGTATGGATGATATAAATTGAACAGGAAACGGGATTACACGGAATGCCATTGAGTAACGAAAAGAAAACTCGGGGAAAATAACTTGCGAAAAGTCTAAAAGTTGGGAAAAGCCGGCGGGGAAAAGTTGTTAAAATTCAGCCAGTGTCTCTCGAAAATCCTGTGAGCATATCGTACTCCTCTACAACATACAAAAGCGTGTAGTAAGCAGGAGAGGACTACTTTTTACAAGTAAAAACTTCCTAAGGCGCGTCATGTACATTTGCTAGGGGGTGAATTTTTTTGTACCGTTATGCGTCAGACTAATTGAGACAGAGGGCTGACTTCATAGGTCGTTGCCGGTCCTTAAGACTTTTTAAGTTACGCTCCAGAAGAAAAAACCGGGTTGGTGGCCTCTTCTCTGAGTCTTTCAAAAGTTACATGAAATCGTCTCTAATCGATTGATAGCCTAACAATTTTATTCTGACACAGCACAACTAGAGCCGGTGAATCGCGCAGTAGCTTTACACCTACCAGTACGACGGACTGGAGTGAACCCTGGCACAGAGTCGCCGGTCGCAAGGAAGACTTAGAGGTCCCACAGGAATGTGCATGAATGACAACATGAAACCTGCTGTCTCAAAACAGTAAAAATAATAATAATCATAAATATCCAGTCGCATAATGAGAAACCCATGCCGCAAGAAAATTATCTTAAATTAAATAGCCAACCCCCCCCCCCTCCCAATCTGCAAAACTACCCTAAGGAAGTTATAACTTACATATTATGAGAATTTACTAAATTTGCCACCAAAAAAACAGGAATGAAACACATTTATAAAGTCAAAAATTGCATATCAATCATATAGGTTGAAATAAAATGGTGGCAAACACGAGATGGGCAACTCTTGAAATTCCATCATAAGTGCTTGAATAATGGATTTGCCATAAGGTAAGCATTAAACACGATTCCCACGTTTTTCTGGGCCTGTCATTCAGTAAAGATACATGGCCCTAAAAAAACAAAAGGTGCCACGCTGATACACAGACATTTGACTTTTTCAACGTCATTGTACAGTTTTTTTTATTAGTCCACTGTTTGTGGCGTTTGAAAGCTTATTGTATATATTTGCAGGCCTTTTTATGGATGGAGCATATACTCGTACAGTGCTACCATACGATCCAATAAAAAATTGACTACGGCACTGTCTCAAACCGCTAATCTTCTGGGTCTTACCAATTCACTGGGAATATAAACCCGGTGGTTGTAAGTCACCGTTGGGATTACGTCGGGGGACGGTTGTGTTTAAAAGATGGGGTATTGGGTAAACACACGGATGGCTTTATAATCCCCCGATATTGGACGCAACTCGCTGGAATTCTCAGACCTTTATACCTTATTGTCTCGAACTGCTGTTTGTGAGCCAGGGCAAAGCAATTATGCAGAGTGCATTCAGAATTACAATGAACTTGTATCTAAACATTCAAAATCGCACCTTGAACGCATTTACTTGGCATTATCACATTCGAAATAGGAACAGTTTTTCAAACTAGGTAGCCATAAAAGTGCCTCACAGATTTTCGACACCAAACATCCAACCGTTTTTTCGCGGCTTACTTTCAAGCCCTGGCTTTCGACGACTTCTACCTGTCTACTCAGCTGCGCTTGGATATCTTCTCCAGAGCTTCCTGTGTCGGCAAATAATAAACAATCCGGGGATAAGTCCTGTATGCTATCATGTAAAAACAATTATAGAGGTACATAGTACATATTTATTGTAATTGTAATTTTTTATGGACCCAGGCCTACTTATAGTGGCCCATAGGTCTCTTGTCCAATACCAACGACCCCATGGATTTCGAACATGATATGTATTGTGCCATTATATGGCCATTGACGAACTGGTATGTACGTTCTCGATGTCAACCTACACCGGCTACAAGCGATAATGGAAAAGCTGAGACAAGCTTACCATTGATGCACTGAAACAGGCGAAAGCATGACTTCACCAAGTACAGATATGAGTGAAGGACATATTTAAGTCTTCATAGTTACGGCTCCCGGCCGGCCGCCATACCAAGTTGAATCCAGCGGACTAAAGCAGGTTCAAAGCTGTAGATAACTTGGTCGTGTGCACAGTGCCGGTAGGGAAACATGGTAGGACTTGTCCTGGTCACCTCCGAACTAATCGTGTGACTTCACTGTGTTTCCCAAGTGGTTCGGAATCCACTATAATCAGGAGGTCCACTGTCCTATGGGCCCACACCGTGGCCTGGGACTGTGTCCAATCATACTACTACTACGGCTTCCGACAGAAGAAGAACGTCCTGGTTGAAAAACCTGAGGCAGTGGTTTTGGCAAGAGCTCTACTTCAGCAGTCTCCAAGGACTAAATTGCCATGATGATCGCCAATCTTCGATAGTAGAGACATTAAATGAAGATAATGCTGTACTAGCGACGCCCACGTAGAACCTATTTCAAAATATCGCGGTCAGGTATGAAACAAAGTCAGTGAATAAAGATATTTCTGTTGCAAACAATGTTTCTCTGGATCAGTTTTTCTAAAAATTGCTACAAATAGTATTTTCGTGAGCAGTGCTACTGAGTGCGGATTATTTATTCATAACTTGACCTTTTTCTTACTCCCCATTATGTTTTCTCCTTTACTTAATGACTCCCCTGCATTACGAGGAACTTTTCTATCTCAAAAACCCAGATATTGCTGAATAACCTCGCTCACAAGTCAGTATTATAATGAAGCGCTTGTCTTACTCATTTCATTTTCGTCTTCAATTAACGCTGCTTTTAGAATTTGTAATAATGCTATTACCAAGTCTTTGGTTTGTAGAAAATCGTAGACTTACTACAATAATCTTGTATTGTTCGCTGACGTAGTCATATTGAAGAACACGAGCAAATACCCCCAATTAGTGGAATTCACATTACGAAGTATTTGCTTCCAGAGTAAAAGATAAATACGTAAATTCTTAAGATAGTAAAGAAAAACATTAATTGAATAAAACTCAACTTTTCAACAAAAAAAAAAATTAAAATTTAAACATGCAATCAACTTGACAACAAACAGACTTTGAAAGTACCTTAAGGTCTGTTCCGGCCATCGCATCGCTAGAAAAGTATCCGTAAGGAATGGGGTTCACGTTTGGAACATTTGGAGTTTGGGATGGCCGATGCAGAGTGTCAAATGAACCTCAGGCCACGGAAGCTTCTGATGTTCAGCAATGTGATAAAATTGCAGTAGAAGAGCAGGGCGGACTTATGGGCCCAAATAGCGGCCTGAGTCCCTATAGCCCTTAACAAAAACTACTAACTAATCCGTAAGGAATACTGGGCGGCACCACCATCCACCAATATATAGCGTTGCCGTGCAGTATTGCTTACGGATACTTTTCAAGCGATGGTGGGAACCGCCCTCACAAGCTTCTCAGGCTCGGTAAATAAGTTGAGCACCCAGCCTACATTTAACGGGTATGACGTAAAAGGTCACTCCAATGGCAATAAGTTGATAACTGGTCATCAATGTAGGGGTGGCAGAGGTATGGGGGGGGGGGGGGTAGACCAATATCTTGAACTGACGTGACACCATTAAATAGGGGGTGGACAAATCGTAAATGTCTGCTCACTTTTTATTGCCCTCTCCACTGCTAATGCAATGGCACTAGGAAAAACGTTGACTACTTCAGGTTTTATTGCAGGGGGGGGGGGGGAGGCAGTTTGGCGTTTTCGCTTAGTTTTTTATTTATTTATTTAGCGCCGGCATTAGGGAATACTTTCCCAAGTATTTGGAAACAAAGAAGACCTGGGTGTTCTTCTTCTTTAAATGCCTCTTCTAGCGAAGATTGTGATCATCATGGCAATTTGGACCTTGGATCTTCTTATATTGTTTATATAATTAACTAAGCAAGTTATTCAAGATTTGTCTCATTTAGAAGACTACTTAATGCATCATATAAAAGTGTATTTGTGTGTATTTTGTACCGCAGGTTTTTCATAAAAATAATAATAATATATTATATAAACAATAAAATTGCATATAAAATAGATACCACGAAGAAACTACAAAAGCCCTAATACATTGTGCATATTCTTCAACTTTAATGAGCCAAACTTTTAATAACTTGCTTAGATAATTAAATAAAAAATGAGAAGTATTAAATTTTGGGCTACCAATTCCATACGAGACGTACACTCTTAAATATATAATTCCATTCGCAGAATCTCAACACAGCAAACCCACAAGATCACAATAAACCTCCCAGGAAAACCTTAAAAACCACACAAATCAAACACCACAGAAAATGGAGAAACTTCCAAAACCAGCAGAAGAAACGTTAAAAAGCTCAATAAAACTTTGCAGCAATGTCAGCATCGCTTTCGATTCCATTGTCAAAGTTAGGGGAAAATTCATTACTGCTGTCTAACACTATCAAAACTTTGTGGTGAGATCGATGAAGTATTAGAGAGGTGTTTTCTAATCAATGGCGGAAGGAGCTCAGGAAAGAATTTAGTTTAAAAATTTTACATCTCTGAGATATTCAAAAATAATTAAATTTCCATGTCAATTTTTAAGATTAAGATGACATTCTATAGAATCCTTCTTTGAATTTTACAATTTACCGTACCCAATTAACTTTACAGCGGTAGAGAAAAGTTGTTCAATTTATATTAAAATTATGATCCAAGTCATGCAAGTTTGATAAGACATGTTACATTTTGCAATTCTTTACCAATTCAATTTGTTATTTTCTCAAATTTGCTTGTAATTAGTCTAGTAACTTATTTTCAGTCGGTTTGACTTGAATTGTAACATTACTAATGCATAGACCATTACACACTTGCATATTTATTTTTCTTATTATTTGAGCATTTCTTGGTGATCTTTTTCAGAAAACGCATGTTTAAATTGTTGCACGACGGAAAGCGGGCCCCTTGCGGATATCCCCGTTCGCCCCCCCCCCCCTGTTGGCGGCCCTGTTTTTTATGGCGCCAGGAAGTTTAAATTGACTTGCATGTATAGGCTCGCGAAGGTTAAGAAGAATTTCTCCTTATATTGTAATACAGCTAGCTTATGGATCTCGAAGTTGTTAGATGATCTATAATATGCTTACGGCATTGTATACGTGTGGTTTCACCCCGAATGTCTATAAACTTCCACTAAAACTTAGACTTTTGCGAAATCACTCAAACCAAAATGTGAAAACATTACCCGTATGTGAACACTGTGCAAACCTACCTTATAATGTTTTTAATATTGTCAAATATATTTACGGTTTTCGCCTTGTCTACTACATGGCTCGTGTATTCTTTTGAGTAATTAGAGAATTTCCCAAAAAGGGCTTAGCCCACTGCATACCAGTTCGCAGTAATGAAAGAAGGGCTTACCTGGAACAACAATGAAAGAAAATCATTAATGAAAATTCAGTAAGTTATATTGTACAATATAAAATATAAAACTTTTATGAGAAGGCTGGCGGTATATTTGGCACCCCTGGATCCCACCCAAATCTGTCATCTTTCATATAAAAAATTTCTTATAAATGTATGCATGAAACAGTCCACTACTTGGATAGACTAAATCTTAATAACTTTAACTTGAATAGTAAATTAAATAAAAAACTGGCCAATTTTGGTGTGATCCAGGGGTGGCCAACATTTACCGTCAATAATTGACAGGAATTATTCCTTTTCAAAAGGCGCCCATTCCACCGACCGGCTAGGGCTATTTACAAAAACGGAGACGTGGTAGCAGACATTAGGTGGCTTTTCCACCGACCTCGCATTGCAGAATGCAAATGACATTGACGGAAATTAGAATTTTTCTTTTTATAGAAATCTATTAAAATGTTTGTACTTAACATATCCCATGACGCCATTTTTTAATTTTAGTTTGTTTGTTTGTGATTTTACTGTATGATCATTGATCAATTTTAACTATGGTGTCACACTCCGAATACCACTAATTGGGGCCTTCTATAGATTAGAGTATTCAGAGTGGACTTATGGGAGGGGAATTATATATAAGCTTATAGGATGGTACCAAATACCTTATATTATATTAATACACTTAACATTAATACCACATTATAACTTAGGGACAACTTAAGTATTTAAGGGACAAGGGACAACATAATGAATTGGGGGGGGGGGGGGGCAACTTAGTTACATAAGGGCTACATTCATGATAACGTACTTACTCATACATCAATAGGAGCTTACTCCTACTTGCCCCGTGTATCAACTCACATGGTGAATCAGTTCTGCCTCACTAGACTCTATCGACTCTAACTACTCTATCCATAGTCTCCAAACTCTCTCTCTGGACTCTCTAAAACTACTCTCATTCTTCGAACCCAAGGTTCGTGATTTATACATTATGGCTAAGGACATACGTGACGACCGATATAACATTTACACAACAGAGGTTTGCCGTCTGTCCTCAGCCCTGAGCCTAGGCCGAGAAGAGCGTATGCTCTTGTGTTAGGCCTAGGGCGTAACACCCACCACCCTCACAGAGTTGAAAAAACTCATCGTGATGGGGTTTTTTCATAAAGACAGATTCGACCCGTATCAAAACACAATGCAGTAAGTTATCATGGGACACAATATTAGCAGATCATAAAAAATAGAGGGACAAACAACATTATAAAATTGGGACAACAATAACAACAAAACATAATATAAAAAGATAAATGTGCGTGTGTGTGTGTCCGAAACGGCTGGGAAGTGATGTGTAGACTTGTAGGGGACTCGACGTGTAGGCGACTGGACTCGAAGCAGGCGCGAAGAGAGCTCGAAAAGGGACGATTGGAGGAGGGTAGACCAGCGGAAAACTTCGTGAAGACTCGTGGGGACATTGACCAGTGGAAAACTCGATGAGGACTCAGGAGAAATGGACCAGTGGAGGACTCGATATGATGACTCAAAAGTAAAACGGACCAATGGTGCTGGGCCCGATGCATAGTTACATGGACGGGAATGGGTCGTCGCATGGTGCGTGGAACAGGAGGTTGATCAGCAGTCAATGCATTGCCTGGTGTGGCGGATTTTATGTGGCACCGCCTGGTACGTGGTTATGGCACGAGTATTCAGCATGGAGGCGACTATGATGTAGGTCGCATGGGGTCGTGCGGCTTAGTGGTTGGCCTGTACGTACGAGGGAAATGGCCAGATTGAATAGGCAGGAATCTGATCAGCTGTATCGCAGACGACTGACGGAATTGATTTTGGCGGGTAATACCCGCGGTTGGAGTCGAATGCACACTTTGACTCAGGAATGACTGGTCTCGGAAATGACTGGTCTCGTTCTGAACTGGTCGAAGATAACATAGGCTGGGAGGACGTTGGGTGGCTGGTCGTGGTGTTGAACTGGACGAGACGTGACGTCGGTGGGTAGGGGCACATCTCGGGCTATAACTTAGACTGAACAATCTTAGAAACATAGCCATACTTACGGTTTATAAATACATTTTTTATTTATTTTGAAAATACAAATCAATTCTTAAATTTAAACTTAATTGCTACACTTAGGGTTGAGGAAAACGTCTTTACATAGACTGATAACATTTAAATTATAGGGACTATGGACTGAAATACTAGTCTGGGGGTTTTTTGGGGCAAATTTTTAGAAAGTGTATTTCAGACCATATTGATGAGAGATGGGAAATCGAAGGTGAAATTTGGCTTTCTGCCGTAATCCTTGAGGAAGGGGGCTCTTAGAATAGAAACATAGGTAGGAAATACAAAATTCGTTATTTCGGGGAGTGGTGATAAGAAAACTTTCAAAATTCTGTGCCTTTCAAAAGAGACAGGGGGGCGGGGCATACATAAAAACATACATATTATATGTGGAAAAGACACAGCGAGCTGTTGGGAGAGAAAACAGTTAATTTAGTCAAGTGACGGATCTTAAAGGTGCCAGGGTGCCCATGTGTCTTTACACCAACCCCTCGATACAGATATTGGCCAGTCATCTGCAGCGAGAACGGTGTTAGCAAGTAACAGGGCCCTTCGCCATAAGTTTTATATACTTCAAAACTAAAAGTCGGCACAGTGACTGTATAAGCATAAGCTTATTCAAGGCTGTACTTCGTTTTATAACGCTGATGTCACATCACCACCAATTTTTCATTGTTATTTTTTATATGTTTATTACCAGCTGCAAATACATCAGGGTCGCGATGCCTGTGTTTAGCTGCAGTTACCTTAGGAGGGGGACTTCACCATCGATACTACATACTACCTTTTCTTCATTATTTACATAGGGTTTAGGACAAATATTTTATGAAAGAGGCTCCGTCCATCTTTGCAATTGTACTATTCGACGTGGGGAGTTCACTAAAACACATATAAATAGGACATTAATATGCAGTACAATATTATTCACAAATTCACCTTATAGGCTATTAACAATATCACTTCAAACGTATACATAGTATTAATATCGGCGGTACCTACCGCGGGGGGGGGGGGGATCTTCTCAGTTCTTTTGCGAACTGGGGTACTCAATTCATATGCAAGAGAAGCTCATAGGCATGGATATAAGGTGGGACATGTACTACTTAGTACCTTTTGTATAGAAGCAATGCAAAAAATGCAAAATTAATAAACTTAAAATTAACCTATCTAGTCTAACACTAACTAATTATTATACAAAAAATTGTAACAATTGGAGGTCTGGGCCTTGTTTGCATGCATGTGTTATTTACCTATTTGACCTAGGCTAGGCGCTGCATTACGTGCATCAGCTAAGGTCAGTGTGCAAAAATGTTTAACTTATTAGTGTACACAATAGACTCTTCTGAATAGTTTAAACACTAAAATACATAAATTGTTTTTCTTATGGAAATACCGTCTGTCAGTAACCAAAATTTTCATCTAATACAATACACAATCTTCCTTTAGAGACTGATCACAGAAAAGGATGGTCAGTCCAATTTTTCTGATGTTTTCAAGGGGGGTAGAAATCACGCCTATTGCCTGTCTGTCAAGGGGATGAAGAAGCTTTGCACTTCCATGGGGGCAAGAGGAGAGGGGGATTACAGACATTTCAGCGCCGTTGTCAAGAAACACACTTCCGGGGCTTGGAGGGGAGGGGGTGCGCAATTGCAAAAGACAACACAGGTTGCGGGATCTCTTCTCTAGGCTTGGATAAGGGAATAAATTCAGCGCGGGGAGTTGGGCCTATCAGAGAACAAAGAAATTTTCGACCGCTGTTTATTGACACAATCTGAATGCGATACCAACAACTGTTACGCCTTCATTATATTGGACTGCGTCAGTAGTTCACCTGCCTCGATATCTGCGATGGCCAGGTTAAAAATATAGTCAACACACCACCGTGCACTATCAGCACTTTTAACAACTAAGGTCAAGTTCGTGGTTAAGTCGGACGCTCAACTATCAATGACCGCTAGAGTACATACAGTACCTTATTAATTAACAAGTTATACAGATACAGTTCTTAAGCTAGTGGGTACGAGGGGGGGGGGGGGGAGCAAAAAAAGAAAAAAAAAACTTGTCACACTCCGAATACCACTAATTGGGGCCTTCTATAGATTAGAGTATTCAGAGTGGACTTATGGGAGGGGAATTATATATAAGCTTATAGGATGGTACCAAATACCTTATATTATATTAATACACTTAACATTAATACCACATTATAACTTAGGGACAACTTAAGTATTTAAGGGACAAGGGACAACATAATGAATTGGGGGGGGGGGCAACTTAGTTACATAAGGGCTACATTCATGATAACGTACTTACTCATACATCAATAGGAGCTTACTCCTACTTGCCCCGTGTATCAACTCACATGGTGAATCAGTTCTGCCTCACTAGACTCTATCGACTCTAACTACTCTATCCATAGTCTCCAAACTCTCTCTCTGGACTCTCTAAAACTACTCTCATTCTTCGAACCCAAGGTTCGTGATTTATACATTATGGCTAAGGACATACGTGACGACCGATATAACATTTACACAACAGAGGTTTGCCGTCTGTCCTCAGCCCTGAGCCTAGGCCGAGAAGAGCGTATGCTCTTGTGTTAGGCCTAGGGCGTAACATATGGCATAGAGGAAAATAAACATTTCCGTCAATTCTGCAATGCGAGGTCGGTGGAAACGCCACCTAAGTCTTGAATGTCTGCTACCACGTCACTGTTTTTGTAAATAGCCCCAGCCGGTCGGTGGAATGGGCACCTAAGCATTGGGAACACATTTTGAGACAAAATAAAAGTAATTGTCTAAAGTCAATTGGTATTGGTTCAATGTTCAATATATTATACATAATAATCTCCTTAGGCGCCCAGTCCACCGACCGGCTAGGGCTATTTACAAAAACAGTGACGTGGTAGCAGACATTCAAGACTTAGGTGGCTTTTCCACCGACCTCGCATTGCAGAATGAAAATGACATTGACGGAAATTGGAATTTTTCTTTTTATAGAAATCTATTAAAATGTTTGTACTTAACATATCCCATGACGCCATTTTTTAATTTTAGTTTGTTTGTTTGTGATTTTACTGTATGATCATTGATCAATTTTAACTATGGTATAGAGGAAAATAAACATTTCCGTCAATTCTGCAATGCGAGGTCGGTGGAAACCCCGCCTAAGTCTTGAATGTCTGCTACCACGTCACTGTTTTTGTAAATAGCCCCAGCCGGTCGGTGGAATGGGCACCTAAGCATTGGGAACACATTTTGAGACAAAATAGAAGTAATTGTCTAAAGTCAATTGGTATTGGTTCAATGTTCAATATATTATACATAATAATCTCCTTAGGCGCCCAGTCCACCGACCGGCTAGGGCTATTTACAAAAACAGTGACGTGGTAGCAGACATTCAAGACTTAGGCAGGGTTTCCACCGACCTCGCATTGCAGAATTGACGGAACTGTTTATTTTCCTCTATGCCATAGTTAAAATTGATCAATGATCATACAGTGAAATCACAAACAAACAAACTAAAATTAAAAAATGGCGTCATGGGATATGTTAAGTACAAACATTTTAATAGATTTCTGTAAAAAGAAAAATTATAATTTCCGTCAATGTCATTTGCATTCTGCAATGCGAGGACGGTGGAAAAGCCACCTAAGTCTTGAATGTCTGCTACCACGTCACCGTTTTTGTAAATAGCCCTAGCCGGTCGGTGGAATGGGCACCAAAGACAAGTATAAAAAGTCCCTGATGAATGTTAAAATGCAACAAGTGCAGCTCTGCAGCCTTTATACCTTTATATTTAATCTTTATACTTATATTATATTTTTAACATTAGTCTACGCTTGCACCAATACGTTACATAAGCTCACAATAGTTTTCTTAGTTTACCTGGTGGGGGCGGGTGATAGACGGGGGGTCCGACACCCGGGGGTGGCTGCGAGAGCCTCCTCTCTCTCTGCTGCTCTGGCGAGCTGCCCGGCTGAAACCGAACCTTAGCCGTGTACCCCCCATAGTCCGGGAGCTGTCGCGGGTACTCTGTGTAGTGATGCTTCCCACTACGCTCTAAACTACCCGTACCAGGCCGACAGGGCGGGGAGTCCGCGCCATTTTCCGAGCCGTAGCCATAGCTGTAACGCCGCGACACGTGCCGACGCCGCTCCATTGAGCCACCGCCATTTTGACGCGGCTGGTTTTGCAGGGACGGTTGTTGAGCGGTGTGGGTTATTTTGAAGTCGGTTTTAGGCTGGGTATCCATGGTAACGCACGCGGATTGTCCCTATACAACAACTGTGCACTGTACCGGCAACACCACCAAAGCAAACCAAAGTAAATGTTTTTATGAGGCTGAATGTTTTTTGATCAGGACAGTAAGCCTAAGGATGTAGATGGAATTGAACATAGAACATGGAACTGGCATGAAATGTGAAGAGAATGACTACACCATAGACATTAAAAGAATCTCCTTTGACCTTACAGCCAATCAGGCCTTGTTAAGAGGTATCCGAGCTGGGATTGCTATTAGACTGGCAGATCACGCAAACAATTGTCAATATTACAATTAATGAGTAGCTATTAATACGAAAGAAACGGTCCCATTATCCGGATGGACCCTGAAATATGGTAACCCAGCCTGGATCGTTAGACCCCCCTTGGCGCCAAGCTCGTGGGCAACCCGGTCACGAGAGTCCGAACCACAGAATGCCCCCAGCACTTAGTAACTCCCACTAAATACTTTGCTCGTTCACAGTTATTAATTCACTTAATTCCTTCGACCCGCGGCCTCCGGTCCAGATCACCGCTCTGCAGCTTGACGGACTACTGGTGGCTTGCCTTCTATTTTTAAATCGAGCCCATCTGCCCCCCCCCCCCCCCGGCCCAACTAATATTATTGTACCGAAATTTTCAGCTACTTATACCAAACGAACAAACTAACTAACTAACTAACGCTACATACTCGAACACTACCCCACTACGGTAAACCGCGCCTTACCAGTTACCGTACTGATACACTTAAAATCCTTTCCGCTCTCTCACCACCATCCGATTTCCTCCCAATCATTCATCCTACCCCTTAAGTAATGAACGTTTTCTTTCAGCGTCTACAGGACCCTTCCTGACGTGAGATGGAAGTGGTTTTTGGAGGGTCGGCTGGGCGGCCTACTCGAGGTTGAACGCTCAGTTAACCCCTCACTACCTGGATGCTATTCTGATTCACACATGTAACCATCATGACCGTGATGAAAGGAGGCAAGTAAAGGCACAGGTGCTTGGTTTGCAAGTTTTCCACTCCCGCAGAAAAAAAAAATCCCATCATGATCAAATCAAATCAAATATGAATTATGGCCAACTACGTGTTCCGCGCTTTCCTCGGACTCATTGCAGTGCCGGCAGCCGGTAGGACCTCCATGTTTGGCCATGTGAGCTCAGAACAAACCATAACCAGTAACCAGGGCTGCGATCGTTCGAGCCGTCTCCCCACCGACAGTCTTAGCCCCGGACTAAGTTCTCTTTTCGCTTCGGTTTGGTCTGAGTATCATTCGTCCCCTTAGCGTAGCCAGTTAACCTAATAACCGCTTAATATTGCTTACTTCCAACGCACTACTCCTCTAAATCAAATTTCCAAAAAAGGACAGGCTACATTAAAGTCATAAAAATTAGCCTTAATAACTGTAATTAATCTCTAAGCACTTCAATTATAATTTCCCCCCAGGGACGTTGATAGTAGAATTTTAGATGAAGCAGTTTTGTATATCTTCAGCGTTAATAAATTTTAATCTCTTAAAAAGATTTTAACCCTCTTTGTAATGCGACGCCGTCAGTGGCGTCTGGTCCGCGACAAGGGATAGAGCTTGTTACAGTAATTTCTTTTGAAACGCCACTTCTCCCTCCAGGGCTGACCTGCTTTTGCACCGTATTATACTCGGCTTTATAGTCTCCAGGGGGTTGACTTTGATCTTTTCTAGGGTTTGTTAGAAGCTCGCTTTGTAGTTGATTGACGGTATATCATTTACAGGCAGTGTATGGTAATTTCTGTGTTATAATCTTGTTTTAGGTTACAGGGCAGAAAATATGTAAATTACTGTTTCTACACGGTTTTGGGTATATGAGAGGTAGAACAGAAAATTTCAAGGGAAATATACATTTTAGAGCATATAGCATTATTGAGAAGTTACTATGGCGGCTATTTCAATTGCCAATATTCCGTCATTTGTTCATCAATAATGGATGAGATTTTTGTGTTAAGCAGACTGTTATGTAGATACTTAACTTATCTATTATAAATAAGGTTTTAATATGGTAGGGACTTATTATTGATACATAAATACGGAATATTGACAAGCCGGTGAGGGTTCTCTTAGGTGCCCATTCCATCGACCGGCTAGGGCTATTTACAAAAACAGTGACGTGGTAGCAGACATTCAAGACTTAGGCAGGGTTTCCACCGACCTCGCATTGCTGAATTGACGGAAATGTTTATTTTCCTCTATGCCATAGTTAAAATTCATCAATGATCATACAGTAAAATCACAAACAAACAAACTAAAATTAAAAAATGGCGTCATGGGATATGTTATGTACAAATATTTTAACAGATTTCTATAAAAAGAAAAATTCTAATTTCCGTTAATGTCATTTGCATTCTGCAATGCGAGGTCGGTGGAAACGCCACCTAAGTCTTGAATGTCTGCTACCACGTCACTGTTTTTGTAAATAGCCCTAGCCGGTCAGTGGAGTGGGTGCCTAATGGTTATTTTTGAGTGCTCAAGTTCTTCGATCTTATGTCCCAGTGGTCTAAGATTGACCTTCTTAATTGCGTTTATATTTGCCTCTTGACTGACGCCAGTCCCAAAGGTAGGAAACTGAAGACGCAAGCGTAGGGCTTGGGAGCTAGAGGATAATATGCAACGAGTTTGTGACTTCAGAAGAAAGAAAGCATCAAAAAGACATCCGAGAAGTTTGTCGGCATGATTTTTCCAACGCATTTTTTGGGCCAATTCTTATTCGATGTGTCAATATTCCGTCATTCATGCATCAATAATAAGTCTCTACCATATTATAACTTAATTTATAATAGATAAGTTACGTATCTACATAATAGTCGTCTCATTAAAACAAAACTCTCATCAATTATTGATGCACAAATGACGGATTATTGGCAGGTGGAATAGCCGCCTTAGAAAAGGTTCACCTCCACAGCCCATTCTGATGTATTAAAATTCGTCGAAACTGCAATATTAGTGCGGTGGAATAACATATTGTTACATCATAGAAGCCCGTGTCAGCTTACCATACCAAAAGGAGATAAAAGGATTTAGCCGCCCGACAGAAAGACACTTTCTTACTGGACAGTCAGTAGTTATAATGTAGTCGATTGGTCGTCCAGCAGCTTGATCGAGGCGATTATAATATCGGTAATTATTTAATCCCCTGGTAGTAAAAATGTAAACAAGATAATTTTGTAATGGAAAGTGCTATTCAAAATTTGTTTGTTTACAGTTATAATCCTAGGGTATTTATTTAACCCCGGTATTATAATCGCCTCGATCAGGCTGCAGATACCTTTTAATCTAAGTGTAATAAATGTTTTCTTTTTATAATAAATAACCGAACCTTTTATATAACTATATAAATATTCAACGTCTATGTGATTAAGTTTATTTACCGATTCCAAAATCAATATTTGACAAAATGAGTTCATATCTGAAGTCAATATTCAACTTATGGTAGTATATATACAGCATACCTAAAATACAGTCTGAATTGTAATCGTAAAATGGTGGTTTGGTTAGACGATCGATCAAACAGAAAAATAGCAAACCAACTCGAATGGAAACTTAAAAGAAAATTCATTTTCAATCGCATGACCTTTCATATAGAATCATTTATCATTTGGGAATTTTATTTTATTTTTAGGTCTTTACTGGAACATTTCGCCTGAGTTTTCCAGTCGAACTCTGATTATGTTTAAGGCTAATTAACAGATATGAAAAGAATATATTAATCATAATCAATCATGTCATATACCTTAGAATAAATGTTCTTCTACATTGACATACTATAAGATATTCGTACCATCTTATAAGCCTATATATTTGCCCCGCACTGAAATCCACTCAGAATTCTCTAAGCCATAGAAGGTGCAAATTAGTGGTATTCGGAAGGTGATAATCTGCATAATGGACTTAATCGTGTTTTTCTAGCCAGAGCAAAAATTCAATTTCTTATATTTTTATGAATCTTCCATAAGACCATATTGAATGAATGAATGAATATATGTATTTTGTATTTCCAATCTCTATAAGACAATATACGTACGTTGTTGTTATTGTTGTTTCTAACGGCTGCGTTCAGCATTTCTGCTTTAAGCAACCCTGTCAGCCTGGCGGGGGGAGTGCGTCTGTTTGTTAACTTGAGGCACCCTAAGGGCAGACTCTTTCACCTCGGGGAAAGGGGAGTTGACGGACAGGGTGATTTTGATCTTGATTATAGTGGATTCCGAACCACTTGGGGAACATGGTAAAGTCACACGATTAAATCGGAGGTGACCAGGACTCGATACGCACGTAGACTGACTGGTATAGTCTCAGCGCGTTATCATTTCCCACCATGTTCCCCTGCCTACGCTGTGCACACTACCAAGTTTTCCGCAGTTTGAAACATGCTCTGCTCGAATGGATTCAACATGGTAAGGCCGCTGGCCAAATCCAAGACAATATCCAATACAAAAGAGAACAGTTTTACCCTATGGGCTAGGGCCGTTTTAGGGAGAAAATTTTAATTAGACAAGGTTAACTAAGTTAAATATTGATATCTTTGCGGCTATAGCGCATTAAATTTATTATTTCATTTAAAAATACTCAGCCCTCCTTTATTAACAAAACATATGGAAATTCCCGCCATAATAATAAGCGAGCTATAGCAGGTAATTATTGAGAATTTTAAGACTCACGGCTTCTGCTTTCCCACTCATCTGCCTATCTAATTATAAGGCGTCAGAGCCGGAAATTTAGAGAGATCTGCCACAGCAATTACCCGACATTGAAATGCTGACGGCAACTGCTGAGTAAGCAAGAATGAAAATCAATTCCACGCACTGACAAATTGATATTCCAGCCAGAGAGCTATAAATTTGGGGGACACGACATCACGAATCGGTTTACAATCATATCCGAAAATATTACCAATTCTGCCGCCGCTGACGCATCTTCTTATGTTTTATCGTTAACCCCTTTACTGTAACGTTTCGGTAGAGTAAGGCATGTGCAAAGAGGAAAACTTAAAGCAATATATATACAATATAATTCCAGAATTTAGTAGTACAGTGTGTTTCAGTCTTTCAGGATTGAGGTGGAACTACAAACAATGGCATGTCGACTTGCCCTTTGTCTGAACTTGTAAACTACCTACATAATTTATAGGCATGGAGCAGTTTTTATTTAAGCATTTTTTATGGGCCCAGGCCAACTTATAGTCCCCCATAGGCCCCTTGTTCAATGCCAACGAGCCAATGGATTTCGGAAATTATTTGTATTGTTTCCGTATGAATTTTTGGCCATTGGCAAACTGGTATACGTTCTCGATATCAACCTACACCGGCTACAAGCGATCATGGGCAAGTTGAGACAATTGCTTACCATTGACGCAATGAAACAGGCGAAAGCATGACTTAACAAAGTACAGATACGAGTCATGGTGCAACTAGAATCACCTTATTATTTAGAGTTGTTTTTCATTTTCTTTTGAGACTTACGTTACCTTGGCGATAAGATAATAATGAATAACAGCGTGGAAAAATTTTGTTGTATTGCTAAGCCAGTCTAGCGGAGTTACTGCCATAAAGCCCTCTCTTACACTGAACTAGGAAAGCCCCAGCCTACCTGTTTTACATGCACTCCGAAGAAGCATGGTCAGAAAATGTAGGCTTGGCAGGGAATGCACAGAACAGGATCCAACGCCACAAAAGAATAGATTTGGAATAAAAGTGGGTGTGTGTACTTATGTACACGCGTGAGAAGTTATACTTCTTTGCCATCATTAAAAATAAAAATAATACGTACGGATAGAACTAAAACACATTTGACGTTCGATTGTAATTTTTATCACAAACTTTTTATTAAATTTATTTCTTTATTTTGTAAATATTAAAGAACCAGGTTAGGTTAGGTATTATTATTCAATTTATTTCTTTATTTTGTTAATATTAAATAACCAAGTTAGGTTAGGTATTAATAAATATTTAACAGTAATAATTTAATAATATTTAGTGTTAATAATTATATTAAATGCAAATATTTTGATTGATATCAAGAAATAATACGTACGGATAGAACTAAAACACGGGTACAAAATGGCAGCTTCATTCTGTGAACTTTGTCTGTGAACTTTTCTGTGAACTGCGCGCGCATCCTCAAAATTCACTCTCGACCGTAAAGAAGTATAACTTCAAAAAAATAACTAAATTGTGTTTTAGATAGCAAATGTCGCACTTATTGAAATTTTCTACAAGGAATGCTCTTCTGTAACAATCATTCCCCGACGGCAGTGTGATCACTTTAGAAAATCACAGAATTGGGTACCCCAATCTTCCGCTATAGCCCACCAAACGTGCATTCACAGGTTTGAGAAGCTGGCATATTATGAAATACGACTTCGAATCAATCATAATTCTTGGTAATGGCTTAGAAAAGACCCCTAGCTATTTATCACTGCCACTGGAGTAACAGAAATCACTAGGAGACAGACGACTTGCGGCTTTGAACAGTTGAAAAGGGATAAAAAGAACGTTTTTAGCCTGTCAGAAAATGTTTTTTTTCGGAAGACTTAACATTTTTTGCAACGAGTCTTGGTACAATTATGTTCATAAAGAACACGCTAAAACATAAAGCAAGGCTTATCTTTTAACGATGCTCGTTTTTGGCTAGGGTACAAACTTCTGGACCGCCCCTCGTAGATGTTCAGCTCTCATAAAGACGAACCCAATGCCCAATCATGTAATTTAATTTTTTGGAACTTGCACTGCAGCATTGTCTATATATTTGTACAGTAGGTGTACAAATAAAAATGACCACGATTTTTCTGTCCCCATGCGTTCAGAAACCACTGATCAGATTGTCATGGAACATTGGTATAGTGCTTTGGACAAAAAACATATACATAAATTAAATTAAAATAGTATCGAAATTATGGTAAACAAAAATATCGTTGGCTTGTCCTAGTACTGTACTATGGTATTTAGCAAAATCCGAATGAAATAATTTCACAAAATTTTACAAATCGTACCAGTCCAATAAATAAAATACAACCGAAATACCCGCTATGCTATTTCGTATAAAGTTAACTGTATAAATGCTGTGGGGAACTCTCAGCTGCAGAGCTTTATAAAACACATTGTTTCTCACGACAGCAGCAGTCCAATCAGACAACAAAGTCTGTTTATACAGGGGGTAGAAACAGCCCCTCAAGCGGTTCAACTCCTAACACATACCAATAACGGACAGGAGTTGGCTGCCGTGCTTTGGGGAGCTAGCAACGAAGTAGAATGTTTAGACCAACGAAATAAATTTTTGGTAACTAATTTGGTAACTAAACCGAAAATTGGTCTAACAAATAAAAAACAGTTTCACATCCCTATGCTTTCTTATTATGAAGGGTGCTAACTAAATTTAAAAATAAGAGACGGATCTTTGCGACAATACTAGAGTGGTAAATAAAATTGTTGAAATGTGTTCCAACTTATTGGCTTTAACGATTGTACACTAAAATCGAGGAAACTTTCAGTCATATCCAAAGATTAATAGTTTAATTAGAAAAATATATAAAAAATACGGATTTTTGAAGCTGTCCTGTCAAAATAAGCACAATTTTAAGGATGACGTCACGCTTGCATATATTCCTCAAAATTGCCGCCTTGGGGCCTGCACAGCATTCATGCTTTTGATTGTATTGGGCTTATAGCGACAACCACCCACTTACTTTTACTTTTACATCGCCTTTGTCCTCAGGGAGGGTCGGCGGTACGGCAGCGGCGTTTCCAAACAACTCTGTTTAGAGCGTCTTCCTTGTTCAGGGCGAGAGTCCTCATATCTTCTTCGATTTTTCTGGGGAGTGTCATTTTCGGTCTTCCCCGGGGGCGGGGATGCTTCCTCCCTCCTCTGGACGTGGCCCCACCAACTGAGTCTTCTTTCCCTTAGCTTCAGTGCGACATCACCAGTTTTCATCTCCAACCTTATGTCCTCATTTCGGCGCCGGTCTTACAGGGTCAGTCCACACGCCCTTCGTAGCATTCTTCTCCGCCACTTAGACTAGGAAAATACTTTTTGCAGGTTGACTGCTTGCGTTGTGGATGGCCACCCTGCTAGCCAGGTTGTACGTACTATATACGTAGTTCGTATACAGTATAATACAGAATAGACACGTATCTGTACTTGGTTCAGTCAAGCTTTTCATTGCGTTAATGGTAAGCTTGTCTCAGCTTGTTCATTATCGCTTGTAGCCTGTGTAGGTGGACATTGAGAACTTATACCAGTTAGCCAATGGCCAAAAATTCATACGGAAACAATGTCCGAAATCCATGGGGGTCGTTGTCTTTGGACAAGGAACCTATGGGCAACTATAAGTAGGCCTGGGTCCATAAAAAGCACTTCAAAAAATCACAATCACATGATACAGAATAAGGGGTCAACAGTGATAATTACAGAAGCTGCTCATAGTTTACAATAACGCGCTTCAATTTAGTACCGTAATATCAGATAATTAATTAATTATTTTCATCGTGAGTGACAACCCCCCCCCCCCCCACCCGGGCTCTCCGTCATGCCTTATTAATTAAACGGCAAGAAAATGACAAGAATGGGATAATTGGCTGGGAAACAATCGCGGACCCTCATCTCACCCTATAGCGGCAATTATGTTGACAAAAACTCGTTGGCTCCCTTGTTATTGTTATTCAGACCCTATAGCTGTTAAAATTCACAATTTTACTCAGCTTTACTTGCCCCCTGTGCACGCTGGAGGAAGGCACTGCAGACCACCTGGCCCACTGCCCTGCCCTGCACGAAATCAACCGTAATGATGAGTACTTCGAGTCACGGATGTACTTGGAGGCCCGGCGTCTAATGGCTGAGCAGCCAAGGCGTTGGCTGAAGTAAGAAGTACAATTTTACTCTGTAACTTCTTCCCTAGTAGCAAAATATGTTCTGTTTGTGTTCATTAGGCTTTCTTCTTCAACGAACATTTTCTCTACATATCGTGAGGAGTTGGTATTTTTTTTTCTCTGGGTTGATATTACATTTGTACTTCAAGCTTGGGATGTTCAATTTTTGGGCTCGTGGCGATCGTTCTTATAATTCCTTGTAAAGTACTGAATGTAATATTACTTAATTTAATTTAGCGTATTTAAAGTTAATTTTAATTTTGTAATTTTATGTATACTTGTCTTGTTGAAAAAAAATGGAATAAATTATTAATATACTTCTGTAGGAGAATTAGTTTCCTAGTAATACTGATTAAACTTTTACAGGGCAGTCTGTCGACTCGGACACTAGAGAAGAACATCGGGTAATTAACGAAGAGAATGCCAATTTGCCAAATAATGTATAATGTACCTCATACCTAGTTTTATTATTTAATTATTATTCTATAATTAATATTAACACCTTATAATACTAACCTAGCAACTAAGACAGAACCCATCACGGGCGACATGGCCTATAGGGTTCATTTTCTAATAAGTATATTTTGTATTGTATTCTTAATTTTGAATATATTGATTGATTGATTGAATGCGTACACAAAGTAAACTATACCGTTATATAGAGCATAATAGATTCCACTCTAAGCCATTTGCACTCCAATCAGTGGTAAATGCGTGGTATTAACCCCACTGGGGACTGTGGATCTTCGACTCAAATTCGGATCGATACCTGTGTGTTGTGGGTGTGGGAAGCCACAGGGGATGGGGTAGCTTAAACAGCACTATACAGATCAACAACGTTATTACAGCTCTGTATAGACAAACGCAGATACAAAACAAATACATCAGCAACAGCTGCTGTGGCATCTCCAATATCCGCAGTTCTAAATGTTTGTCTACGTTGCGATCAGATGGCTAACATAACCTGTAATTCTTAAGTCTATAGGATTTAGCGCGGGACCCACGATAGTTGGCAAAGTCTTTAGGGCGGGTCCTGCCATGGTTTGTTAAGTCCCAGTAAGGAATACTGCCTTGCTACACGAAGTAAAATTCACTGCGTAAAGCCAGACAAATTGTATACATAGCAAAAGGTAAATACGATAATCATAATTTATAACCTACAAAGTTTCAAACGAAAAAAAAAGCTGCCTAAAGCGAGTTGACTGTTTGCTGCCTAGGATAAGAGGGTTTATGAAAGAAAATTCCCCGAAAAAAGGTTTTAAAAAAAAGGAGGAAAATAAGGGCTTTGAAATTGTGAAATGTTGGGAAACTCCCGTGTATGATTAATGGGGAAATAACGACGAGGCCTTCATCCCAGTTGGACATAATTAGAAAAAATCAATCACATGCCTGCACCTTCAACCATACTGTGAATTACTAACTGTGAACTGTGATATTGCGCTTCATTGTAGACAGCGTCCCTAAGGTGCCCATTCCATTGACCGGCTAGGGCTATTTCCAAAAACGGTGACGTGGTAGCAGACATTCAAGACTTAGGTGGCGTTTCCACCGACCTCGCATTGCAGAATTGACGGAAATTTTTATTTTCCTCTATGCCATAGTTAAAATTTATCAATGATCAATCATACAGTAAAATCACAAACAAACTAAAATTAAAAAATGGCGTCATGGGATATGTTAAGTACAAACATTTTAATAGATTTCTATAAAAAGAAAAATTCTAATTTCCGTCAATGTCATTTGCATTCTGCAATGCGAGGTCGGTGGAAACTCCACCTAAGTCTTGAATGTCTGCTACCACGTCACCGTTTTTGGAAATAGCCCTAGCCGGTCAATGGAATGGGCACCTTAAAGCATTTCCGAATATTTTATAAATAAGGGAAACCACGGATTTTTTTTTAAATTTAAATTGAATACATTTTCATCCAACAGCCCCATAAATTGAAATAGGAAAACGGCCAAGGAAAAATTGGTAAATAAAAAAATACCAAGTTTGTTATAATATGCATATTCAATGTTTTGATTATATGTTTATTTAAGTCTTGAAAGAAATCGGTTTTCGAAAAAAAATCAGATTATTTACACCAATGATTTACTACTTATCTTCAATATAAAATCTGTTTAAGGTAGAGACTTAAAAATATTTGGGGAACAAGTGACTTTTTGAAAAAATAAATTAATGATTAATTCTTCATTAGACAGCCGCAAATGAACAAGAAAAATTCATGAAAAATACAAACTTTTCAAAACCGGCTTATATTCTACCGAATCAATTACTATTATTCATAAAATTGGTATAAAGAATTTCATTTTTTTTTTTTTTTTTAGAATAAAATTATTTCAGGTGGGAAAATGTAAATTTATTGCAATGGCTTGATTTTTTTATGGAGATTTCATAATACCATTATCTTAGTGGCTGCGGCACGAGAAATTAATTAAATTTGGTCAATAATAACGGGACATCCTTTGTTTACAGATGAGTTGTTTTTCATTCGTTAGTCGTAAAAAACAGTCACAAACTTCTAGAGGTTCACGATTTTATTTTATTTATTTATTTGGGAAAAGATCAGGTAATAGGACTAAAATTCAAAACATCGCTCTGTATCAAGCATAAAATGTTAAATCTCACGACTTCCCGCGCATTAGCGTTTTTGAATAATTCACCTGTTCATTATCCAAATGAAGCCATGGCAGTACTTAACTTATTTATTCTACTATTTTGTCATTTTTTAGGACAAAGACAAATACATATTTGCTCAGACATTTAACAACATCCAAGAGTTTTTTGAACAGACATTGAATATATAACACAGTGTTATATTAGGTGTAGTACTATATAATAGTAGTAGATTTTAGATAGTCCCACTATATAATAACTAAAATGTTTTAATAATGGCTATTGTATATTTCTATGTTGATACTTGCAATGTGTTAGCATTTATTTATTTATTTATTATTATTCTGTATTATTAAGTTAAAAATTTTAATTGTATTGAAAATCGGTGTAATATAGAACTATCTTATCTTATAAGTCTAATTTTAACTTTCCACTCTTGACACTCACTCTTTCTTACTAAACGAAACGAAAACGCAACTAACGATATTATCAACCCCCCTAAATAGCAGGACAACAGCTAACTGGGGCTAGGCTATACTGTCAAAACTACAAATAAATAAATAATAGATATGTATTGTATAATAGCATAGCAGAAGAACAACTAACTGCGATCATCAGCGTCAAATTTTTATGAATGCACGTACACAAGGACTTAAATTGGAAAGAACCGGTCCGAGTTTACTCGAACATGCTTTCCAATTTATCAAAATTAGCAGATAGAGAAAATGAGTAATTTCATGGTAAATAATTTTTATATGGTTCAATTTCTGATATCTCGGGGGGGGGGGGGGGGGTTGTCCATCTAACGTCACTGGAGGTGAGGTAAATTCTATATAGTTAATAGGTCAGACCAAAACATTACCCCACAGCAATAATGGCAGAGCACGCCATTCATTAGAGTGCGCATTTTCTATCATTTAAAAAAAAAAAAACATTTTTTGCACAAAACCAAATAGTTTTTTGGGCAAGTAACCTGTCCGGTTTCGTTACTCAATTTAACACCTAAAACATGCCCAAAATATAAAAAAAATGGACTCGAGGTATGATTTTTGTGAACCTACATGCAGAATTTAATCAAAATCGGCCGTAGTTTGCCCGGAAATCGACGAACAGACAGACAGACAGACATTTCGTAAAAACCACTTTTTTGGGTTCCTGGACCTCAAAACGTGTAAATCCGTTGAAATCGCGGAATCAAAAATTTCGACCATCACAAAGCTCTCCTTACACTACGTATAAATTGGAAAGCAAAAACACGTGGCTGAGTTATTAAAAAAACTCAACAGTAGCCTCTTTGTAGTCAGAAAGTGGCTAACATATACTCACAAAACTACAAATAAAGAACCCGTCCGAGTTTACTCGAACATGCTTTCCAATTTATCGATTAGTAGAGAGAGAAAATGATTAATTTCATGGTAAATAATTTTCCTATGGTTACATTTCGGATATCACGGGGGGGGGGGGTTGTCCACCTGACGTCAATGGAGGTGAGGTAAATTCTAGATAGGTCAGGCCTACACATTACCACACAGCAATAATGGCAGGTCGAATTTGCTTTCATATTTTCAAAAAAAAAAAAAAAAAAATTTTGCACAAAACCCAATAGTTTTTTGGAAACCAAACTATCCGGTTTCATTACTCAATTTAACACCTAAAACATGCTTGAAGTTAGAAACCATCGTTAGAAAGGTTTCGCAGAAAAATTATTTTTTAGTCATTTTTCATGAAAATTTAGTCATTTTTATTTTTTTACCCCCAGAAGCAAACTATCAAGGGGCAAGCGACCCCCCGCATTTTATCAACATTAACAACAACTACAATATATGTGAATTTAAAAGAAATCGTTGGAGCCGTTTTTGAGAAATAATTTTTTTAGACGTTTTTTTGAAGTTTTTGAAAATAAAAACCCCCCAAATTGAGTTAGCCCAAAATAAAAAAAATGGTCCCGAGGTATGATTTTTGTGAACCTACATGCCAAATTTCATCAACATCGACCGAGTAGTTTGCCCGGAAATCGGCGCACAGACAGACAGACAGACATTTCGTAAAAACCACTTTTTTGGGTTCCTGGGACCTCAAAACGTGTAAATCCGTTGAAATCTCGGAATCAAAAATTTCGACCGTCACAAAGCTTTCCTTATACTACGTATAAATTGGAAAGCAATAAATAATATATAAATATAATAAATAGTATAGCAGGAGAATAACCAACTGTGATCGACAGCGTCAAATTTTTAGGAATGCACGTAGACATGGACTTAAATTGGAACAAACACGTGGCTGAGTTATTAAAAAACTAAATAGTAGCCTCTTTGTAGTCAGACAGGGGCTAGCCTATACTGCATCAAGTAGCAAATATATTATAAGTTGTATACAATAAATTAAATTATTCGATCTTATATGACTCAACTCCTAGTGTACAATAATAAATAATATAAAATAAAATAATATAAAAAATTGAGAGTCTTGCTCCCGAATAAAAAGAATACAGAACAGAACAGAAGGACATAATTGTTTCGTGCGGGACAAGGGACGGGGCAACGATTTTTGCGAAACAGGGCACGGTTCGCCCTAAACAAACGTCCCCCCCCCCCGGCAAGAAATAAAATTGGAGAAATAAAATTCGGACGTTCTGTCTTGGTGGAAAGAAAATTTCTGCCATGGCCAGGTGGCCCGAAAGTTTAAATGTTAGAATCAGAACCAGAAAAATTGATAATAATAAAGTCTTTATTGAATAAAAAATTAAGTCTAGAGACAGCGAGATTAGGGCCTATGGCCCTCTCTAACACCTAACTGTACATATCAGCAACACAATGCAAAACCCCAGCTACCTCTATTTGCAGAAATGAGGTTATATTTTCAAAATAAGGGCAACAAGGAAACAAATCACACAGATGGTAGACGACTGCGGTTCCATGCATTCTGTCTGGGACTTTGTCGGGGCGGGACATGAGACGGGACAAGCGAAAAAGTGCGGGACGCGGTTCATTCCGGTCCCGTCGTCCCGCGTGCATCCTTAAAAATAAGATAGACATTCATAATTAAGAGTACAACTTTTTCATTACTATAAGAAAATCCCCGACTATTGATTTTAAGTGAAACTGGTTGAACTTCTTTTATTAAAGAGCCTCCGTTACTAGAGAACTTCCAGCTAATATCCTATATAACATATATAACAGGCGCGGATCTACGGGGGGGGGCTAAGGGGGCTATAGCCCCCCCCCCATTAGGGTCCTCAAAATGCGTAAAACCCCACTATTTCAGTCCTATTTTTCACAATTTTTTTCACGGGGGAGACCCCCGGGCCCCCCTTCTGCTCGATTGTATTAATTACCTATAATATAGAACCATTATTGCTCTGAAAATGCGTAAAACCCCAATATTTCAGCCCTATTTAAAAAAAAAAAATCTGAATTTAATCTTAGCCCCCCCCCCCTTGGTCTCATTCTAGATCTGCGCCTGCTATATAATATCCCCTAATATCTTCTAACCAACCAAAATTAAAACCCCATGAGACAAGGCCATCGGCACCGACATCTTACATTAAATAAACCCGTAACAACCAACATGAAACCAACACAGCGTCCCTTCAACTAACCTAATCATGTCAAACCCAATCCCATCTCCTGGGGAAATGAAAGAACTTCTCCAAGAACTGAAATTCGCAGCCAACTGTTGACGATGGCAATTTTAAATTTCATCTCGAAATTTAAAATACTATACTACACCAAAAAAAACCATGATAAGAAACCCAAAACTAGCGTCCCCATCCCAACCTAAGCTGGTCACAAAAAGTCCAATTCCATCTAAAACTAAAACAACCTAAATTCAAAATTGTAAGAGATTTACACTATCACCGATTAAAATAGGTCCATAAGCAAATTTGGCTGACCAAGAGGAACCACACTAGACAACAAACCTCGAGAAACTCTCGAACGACGTTCGGTTAAACACTGCTGACGGGATGCGTTCGGGCAAACGCCAGGCCGCCGACTGTTGGGTTCACGTGCTCCCCACGAACGGATCGAACGCGTAACAACGCAAACGTTCCCTTTCTCCGGCGTCATCAGGTGATTCCGGCTGGAAGATCGTCGACCTCTGGCCTAAGGTAGCCTCCGTTTGAGGGGTGGGTCGAAATGGCACTGTTTCAACAGGCCTATCACGATGAGCCACATAGGGGTGCAAATGATGGATGTGCTGACATTCATGTATACATCAGGAATAGCCCAACTCTAGCCCTCGGAGCACTTTCACATACAAGTACCTGGCACCTGGTACATACCGGTACTTCCACGCTGTACTTGCTAAACAAGACAAACTCACTCATGCACCCTATTGGAAGCATACTAAGGCAAACTATTTTAGACGGTCCTTGGGCAACCTCGTTGCTAATCAGTACGCTCCTACAGTTTGCTACTACAATCTATCTTACAAGTGAACTCCCAATACAAGTGAACTGAGAGCGGCGTCAGCACGCCGGTGACTCGCTGAGAAATTTGTCACGGGAGGAAATGTTCTTGGAGAATGGTTGATGCAAAACCACTGAGTTCACCTCAGAAGATTTCTGGGAAGTCTTGGGTGTGTCGAGAGGTAATCAGTGCACCTGCGTGCGGTCGGCTTCATGCCAGTCTCAGAAACCTTCTCACGTTGACTCTGTGGTTTTCAAACTAACAATTTGCTACAATGACAAATTCCTCAGCGAATCGTCCGTGTGAGTCGGGCCTTGCAATACTACCTAGTTTCGGAGAATTGCACCACTCTGTAAATTTGCCATAATTTCACCCCTTTTCACTTAAATACATTACGTACATTTATTAATTATTAATTCAATGAAACCATACAAACAAGATAGGAATATTCAAACAAGAATAAAATAAATACAATTTACAATGCACACTTTGAATTTGTCACGTTGAATGCAAATACAATGCCAGGAAAGGTAGAATAAATACACGTACAGTAATAATAATAATTATGTAGGGAGAAAATATGGAAAGGCCAAGCGAAATCTCAGGGGAGTTGAGCGCAAACTCAAATAACCAACGGAACCCCGTACATACGAGTAAAACCCGTATTGTACTTTCCGCTCTTTGAAAAAAAAAAGCCGTGGCACAACTACGTACCCAATACGGTTAAGGCCTGAGGACTAGAGGGTCCTTTTTCTCAACACTTCTATGTTTGCTATGCTATTGGGGCTTGAATTATCCATAATTTCTATCTCTAAAAAAAAGCCAATTTGGTGACTTAACTTGACTTAGGTTGGCGCGTCCGTGGGGGTTCAACCCCCCCCCCCCCCGAAATGAAATGGCTTGATACTAGATAGAATCGGATTTTGAGAGGAAAAATAAAAAACACTATGTAATATCCAATGAAATTTCTGAAACCCCCCGAAAGAAAATCCTTGCTACGGCCTTGGCATCCAGCCCGGGGGGGGACTTTTGGCCGCTGCCACTACACCAGTTTTGTTACTTTATTTAACACCTAAAATATACCTGAAGTAAGAAGGCATCGATAGAAAGGTTCCACAGAATAATTTTTTTTAGTAATTTTTCATGAAAAATGAGTTTATTTTATTTTTTTGGCCCCCTGAATCAAACTATCAAGGGGTAAGCGAACTATTTGGTTTTTGTTTGCAGTAATAACAGCTGCAATATATATTTTGAAATTAAAAGAAATTATTGGAACCGTTTTTGGGAAATACTATTTTTAGCCATTTTCTTTAGTTTTTTTAAGACACCCCAAAATTGAGTTAGCACAGAATTAAATAAAATGCCGGGTGTATGATGTTTGTGAACCAAAATGCCATTTCATCCAAATCCACCAAGTAGTTTGCCCACAAATCCACGAACAGACAGACGGATTGACATACCGGCAGACAGACATTTCGTAAAAACCCACTGATTTGGCTTCCTGCTACAGCTAAATGTGCTAATCCACTGAAATCCTGAATCAAAAATTTCGACCGTCACAAAGCTTTCCATATACTACGTATAAATAAGGAAGCAAAAATAAACTAAAACTCGTCCGTCGTCGAGTTACTACAAAGAGACAACGAGAGAAGATGTGCCCGTAAGTGGTATAAATAAATGGTCAAGTTGAAACGGACAAACTAGGAATATAAGTTAGGGCTTAACTGCGAGCTACTAGCGGGGTCACAGGTGGCGGATAGTGATACGGCCACTAGATATAGTGGTTAGCTGCGAATATACTGAATAAGCAGTCCCCGACCATGCAGTGGCGATGGTGGAGGTTGAGGTGGTAAGTGCACTGGGCAATGCACTTACTAACAAATCCCTCACAGATCTTAGAAACCATCGTGACGTGGCGAGTAACACCGCCACTAAATAGGTGTTGCCCCCCCGCGCTGCACGAAGAGATGGACAATGGATACAACGGCGTTGGAGGAGATGCAACTTCAACGGCTGAGTATGCAGAAGATCCTCTCGGAACACAGCATAGCCTAAGGGGAAGAGAAGTGAGAGTCTCTTGAAGGCGATGTCAGTCGGCAGCAGGGCTGTCATCCAACTCAGTGGCGGAAGAGCCCTAAAGGGCCAACGGCAATGAGCAACACACGGATGGTGTACTGCGAAGGGGCGGGTGAGACTCCCAGCCGAAGAGAAGGCGATCACCTAGGGGCTGGGTACCCCGAAATCAACACCCCCATCCTCTGGCAGAGGTTGGGCGTAAGGCCGACGACCTAACACCGTAAAAAAACCCAAGTTGCGATGACTCAAGACACGCCTCGGAACAACTATACCGGAACTAGACGACGACCCCCGCAAAACAAACGAGCTTCCTTGGAATTAAAACTGGCTACGTGGAACGTAAGGACAATGCTAATGCCAGGGAAGATGCAAGAAATAGGAAGAGAAATATTGAAATATAATTTCGACATTGTAGCAGTACAAGAAATAAGGTGGAAAGGCCAAGGAGAAATCAGGAAAAGTGACTTTACAGTGTACTTCAGTGGTAACCAGGATAAAACAGGACAGAGAGGAACTGGCTTTTTTGTGACAAAGAGAGCAAGAGGGAAAGTAATAGGATTTGAGCCCATCAGTGACAGAATATGTAAAATTCGTATTAAAGGAAAATTTAGAAATATAAGTATACTGTCTGCATACGCGCCAACCGAAGAGGCAGATAACGACGAGAAAGAAGCCTTCTACGACCAGATGACTTACTCCATTGAGAACATACCACAATATGACATCACTGTAGTACTAGGTGACTTCAACGCGAAGATCGGAAAGGAACCATTTACCCAAACAACATGTGGCCTCTTCTCAAAACATCAAACTACAAATGAAAACGGTAGACTCCTGATTGGAATGGCAGCAGCGAACAAACTTGCGGTGATGAGTACCTACTTTCAACACAAAAACATACACCTAGGGACATGGACGATCACTGGAACTACAGAGACGAATCAAATAGACCACATCCTAGTATCAGCTAGACACGCATCGTCGGTAATAGATGTGAAGACCTGCCGAGGACCTAACTGTGATTCCGACCATTTCCTAGTTAAAGCAGTGATGAGAGAGAAACTGTCCAACGCCCAAAAAAGAAAGCCAAAAGAACGTACGGTGTGGAACCAAGAGTTATTTAAAGTACAAGATGTAAAAGATAATTTTCAACGTGAGATACGAAATAAGCTGCAAGAACAAAGAGAAGAAAGAGCAGAAGACGAGAATGTAAATGATATAAACCATAAATGGGAACAACTTAGAGAAGCATTGACAACAGTGACTAGAGACATTATTGGAGAGAAAGAGCGCGTAAGAAATGAGTGGTTTGATGATGAATGTGTACAAATAATACAACGGAAGAATGAAGCCAGAAAGAGGAAATTACAAAGAAACACCAGGTCGGCCCAGGAAGAATATGATGAACTCAGAAGAGAAGCAAACCGAGTTTGCCGCAGAAAGAAGAAAGAAATGATTAACAAAAAACTAGAAGAAATAGAAAACAAAAGGCAGCAAAATCAGACCAGGAAATTTTATAAAGACACAGACTGGTTCAGGAAAGAATACAAGGCGAGACTAAGCGGTTGCAAAGATAAGAATGGGAAACTACTTGGCGAAGAGGAGAGTATTATGGAACGATGGACCGAGTACTTCAAAGAACTACTCAACAAAGAGAGCGACACTACACCAGAAGAAGAACCACTACCACAAACTGCGGAAATGCTTATACCCCCACCAACACTAATAGAGGTAGAAAACGCCATAAAAAGGATGAATAACTATAAAGCACCAGGCAAAGATGGCATCACCAGTGAAATACTAAAATACTCTGGGTCAGAGGTTGTAAAAGAACTACATGACATTATTACAAAGATCTGGGCAAACGAATGTATGCCGGAAGCATGGCAAACAGGAACTATAGTACCGATTTACAAGAAAGGCGACAAGTTGGACTGCAATAACTACAGAGGAATTACACTCCTTAATACTGCCTACAAGACTTTCTCAAATCTTCTATTAAGAAAAATCTCACCGTATGCAGAAGAAATAATAGGCGAGTACCAATGTGGTTTTAGACCAGCCAGGGGAACTGTTGACCAAATCTTCGTTGTACGGCAAACTATGGAAAAATGCTACGAGCATAATACGGACCTACACATGCTCTTTGTGGATTTTAGACAGGCTTTCGATTCTATTTGGAAAGACAGCCTATATAACACAATGATCCGACAAGGAATACCAAAAAAACTAGTTAATCTAGTAAAAATGACTATGGAAAACGCCAGAGCCAGTGTAATAATAGACGGACGATGTGGAGAAGAATTCCCACTCGGCAGAGGGGTACGACAAGGAGACGCCCTCTCAGCTACACTGTTCAACCTGGCACTGCAAGCAGCGTTACAGAATATAGTAGAGAGTGGGACAATTGTATACAAGTCACAAATGATCTGCGCATATGCGGATGACATAGTCATAATCACTAAAAATAAGAAGCAACTAGGAGAGATACTTGCTAGACTATGTGTAGAGGCGAGTAGAGCTGGACTAGAAATAAATGTCTCAAAAACTAAGTATCTAGTAATGTCAGCGTTAGAAAGGAGACGGAGAAGTGACAACCTGACTGTACAAGGAATGGCTTTCGAGAATGTAAAGAGCTTCATCTACCTTGGTGCAGAAGTAAACAACCAAAACAAAACTAGCGCAGAGATAGACAGAAGAATAACAGCAGCCAATAGAGCATATTTTGCCAACCTAAAATTGCTCAAGTCAAGACTTATCTCTAGAGCCACAAAACTACGAATATACAAAACCCTTATAAGACCAGTTGCAACATACGGATCGGAAACCTGGAATCTCACTGTAAACGATGCCAACAAACTACGTGTACTCGAAAGAAAGATAATAAGGAGGATATATGGACCCCTTTACGAGTACGGAGAATGGCGTATAAGACACAACGCTGAAATCGACGCCGCTCTCAACGGAGAAGACATAGTAAGGTTCATTAAAGCACAACGATTAAGGTGGCTGGGACACGTTGTAAGGATGTCTGAAGAACGCATGCCACGAAAAATGTACAAAGCAAGCATGACGGGAAGACGACTGCCAGGACGGCCAAGAAACCGCTGGAAGGACGAGTTAGAGAATGACCTTCGCGAGTTGGGAGTCTCCAGATGGTGGAGCGTTGTGCAAAACCGAGAAGAATGGAGGAGTGTTGTCGAGCAGGCCAAAGCCCACCAAGGGCTGTAGAGCCGGAAGAAGAAGAAGAAGAAGAAACTAGGAATATAAATAAGGGATACAAATATAAGAGAGAAAAGAGGAGAGGGACTACCTGAAAATAAAGAGAGGGGGAGCGATAGGGCAAGGTGGGGTGGCTGGGGACTAGTTGTCTTGAATGTGATTCAGCAGCTAACCACATACAAGGGTGAGGGTTCATGAATAGGTAATCATGTGTTGGAGAGCCCTCCAGCACTGTTGAGGTGACAAATTCTGCCGTTAGATGTCGCTGATGATAGGAGAAAATCCTATTTAACAAAGGGTTAGTTGGATTTAAGTTACATTGTTCACTGGGTATAGAAATAAGTCATTAGAGGCATGGACCTCATAGTCATCGAACAATGTTGATCGTATTATAAGATATGGCTATACGATTCGTATAGCCATCAATAAGATGATATCGTCTTTTGGCTCTATAGCCCCTGCTGACGGGCTTTGACCTGCTCACAGTCATTGAATAATTAGGACGGAGCCCATTGTCAGGGGAACCAGGAGTAGGGTCGACGTTTCGGGAATGGGTGACGGGTCCTACTCCCATCATCAGGCTAAGTCCTGAGAAGGACTAATGGTTTCTGGACGATTGACTCATTGCTCTTGTATTCTACTTTGAATTATTGGGTAAATCCGATCCCACTAAACTTAAGATTCGAACTACCGTTCTCCCGATTGAAATGTCCCGAAATGTCGCCGCTTTCCCCAGACAATGGGTCCGCCCACGTCTTTAATGATTATTAGTACAGCTTTCAATGTAAGTCCAACTTTTTTATTTATTTATTTATTTAAAAAAAAAAAAAAAGATAAATTGCTTGCAAACAATTTAATGAATGTATCCGATTGACCTTTTCAGTCGCCTCTGTAGGTTATTACCGCCAGAACGTCTACGCTCCCGTAACAGCTTCCTCAAAAGGCGAAAACCACTAGAAACTAATGCCGAAATACGGAGAACTAGTCTATGTGAGGAGGAACTCCCGATTATCTCCAATTTCAAAGCCAATGAAGAAATAGCAAAGGGAAGCCACCTGCCCTACGGAGAGTGGAGAACACTAAATAGGCTTAGAACTGGAGTCTCGAGATGCAGATACACGCAGAAGAAATGGGGTTATATTGAGGACGAATTATGTAACTGCGGGGAGGTCCAAACTGCTGATCACCTTCTCGTATGCAGAGACATGGGCACTGTTTGCAGTGTAGCTGACCTTTTTGTATGCAACGACAGCGCCATCAAGGCCGCAAAGTTTTGGAAAATGATCTGACGGTCCGGACACGGAAAGTAAAGTAAGTACCCGTGATGAGTACGACACGTCTCCGATTGCATGGCGTGTAAAGACTCGCACAAGTGCAACCACGTTACCACCTGGCCATCGAAGTCGATACCCTTTTGTTAAATTGCCATTAACCTTTACCAATAGAGGAAAAAATCCCATTACTAGGATTGTAAATTTTATGTATTTATGTTGGTTATTACGGTTTATATTTTACCTTGCCTTATAATGTTTAATTAAACACCTTAATGTTATATTACTCATATAAAACATACATACATAGAAACTGATCCAAGAACCTGAATCCACAGGGGGTGGCATGAATGTGTCATCATTTGGGCGTAACGCCTCCTCACTTATTAATGGATGTAATTTAGTGCAAATAGAAACATCACCTGGAATTCAAGGCTGGGAAGTGGGCACAACGTCTGCTGCAGCCGACAGCGCCGTTGCCTAGCAACCATCATGGCCTCCTACAGGCCAGACGCCCCCCGTGAAATTCTTCTGTAAAAGCCTACATAAACCTTGCCCCCATCCACCTTAGACCTTCAGCCTAAGCCCCTTAGAGGGAACCGAAAAACCCGCTAGGTCTATTCTTTTTATTTTTTCAGATATGTATATTTCATTAAAAATATTGATCGCTGAATCATCAATAAGGAAATCTTTTTTCTTCTTTTGGCTCTTCAGCCCCTGATAGGCTTTGGCCTGCTCAAAAACACTACTCCAATCAACTCAGTTCTTTACAACGCTCCACCATCCACGGACTCCCTTCTCGTGGAGATCGCATTCTAATTCGTCCTTCCAGCGGTTTCGTGGATATTTCTTTTGTCTTCTTCCGGCCATACTTGTTTTGTACATTCTGTTCCTGTACTGCTTGCTTTGTACATCTTTACGGTGGTAGTGACAACCACATACCTTACGAGTATTTCAGAGAGTATTTCAGAATTAATAGCTTTATATATAAAGCTATTAATAATGTTTCACTTCCACGAAGTCACTGAAGAAACTCTCTCATGGAGTATTTCAGTATTTCAACTCCCACCCGACCAGCAAGTCTTTGCTTTCTGACAGGTTTAGGCAATTTTTAACATTTAAACGGCCATTGAGAACTTTGGAGCCCTCCAGCGGTTAAGACAACGCCCCGGTTAGGCGTAGATCGTGGGTTCGATTACCGCCAAGTCCTGTTATTTCCATATCCTCTAATTCCGTTTTTAACATGGAGGTTACCTCTTCAAACAAAGTTAATTTAATGCCAGTGTTATACTGTATATACCATATATTACTGTAATGTATAGACCTTTGGGGGACATAGCAGAAATCTGGTATGGAGCGTTCCAATCGCTCGGAATGCAAGTAGCTCTTGATGTTTTGATTGTGTTTCCACAAACTATTGAAAATGATACGAGTACTCCTCATATAGAACTTAAGTTGTAGCGTCAAATACTATAAGTTTGCAAGTAAACAGTAAATAACTTACTTTAGTATAAATTCGCTTCAATAATGCTGCAAGAGAAGTAAAGACAAGCAGACAACTTTACGGGGCTATTCACATCACAAGCTTGTTTGATTATAATTTACTTTATTAGAAATCTTCACAACTTGTCGAAGTTTGAAGCGTGCTTTTGCTTTACTTTGTGCAGTCTTCAAGTGTACAAATAGGGGGAAGGAACAGAATAGCGAGGGGATGTGGGGTAGAAGGCGCCTAAAATATGGAGTACCATGGAAAAGTATAAACCAGGGGTTTTCAAACTTTCATTAGCCGCGGACGGTCAACGGCAAATGAAAAATAATTTTCAATGACTTTGCTTTAATTAAGTCTATTTCCATTCAATTTCTGTCATTTGTGTATAAATTATTCAGCTGGCCTACTATGCCGTTTATTATTAACTTATGCCTGGTGTTAAAAATGTAAACATAACAACTTTGAATAGCACTTTCCATCGCTCATTGTTAAAATTAACTTTGTATAGTTTTACGAATAAAATTAAATTAAAAATTCACAACCGGTTTCGGCTCACGCCATTGATTGAAAACAGATAAAACAAAAGGTATGCAAGCTAAAACAAAATAAAACTCATTGTCAGGATAACACACAGCATCGCATAAAGTAAACAATTTAAATTGAACAATTAAACATTAACCAATGGAAGCGCCAACAAGGGGGAACTACTTAAAAAGTCATTTCAACAATTATGGAAATTGCTAATAATATCCTGTGAGTCTAGTTAAGAATATTATAAGGAAACACAGGAATAAGTTGACCCTCTCTTTAGTCTATGGAGCGAGCCAGACTTCTGAACCAGATAAAGGGTACGTTAAGTTACCATATCTGGGTAGGATTAGTTTGGAGTTGGCCTCTTGGATTGGAGATAGGGTCGATAAGAATGTGTCATTTTATTACGTGGACTCGTTTGGGTAAGCAACTGATTAATTGTAAACCTAAATTGGAGAAAGAGAGGAAATCAGGGGTTTATCAACTAGACTGTAATGATTGTGGTAGCTTATATATTGGGCAAACTGGGAGAGGGTTTAAAGAAAGAATAGCGGAGCATAGACGGGGGTAGGAAAACCCGACACTCAGTCCGCCTTTGCCCAACATATAAACACCCACAACCATGCCTGTGATTTCGATAATTTTAAGATCTTACATGTAGCCAACAAGGGGAAACTTCTTGATAATTTAGAAACCATTGAGATTAGGGAAGCTATGGTTAAAAACAAATCGTTACTTAATGACATAACCTTTTTAAGTAGTTCCCCCTTGTTGGCGCTTCCATTGGTTAATGTTTAATTGTTCAATTTAAATTGTTTACATTATGCGATGCTGTGTGTTATCCTGGCAATGAGTTTTAGTTTGTTTTAGCTTGCATACCTTTTGTTTTATCTGTTTTCAATCGCACTTGACGATGGCGTGAGCCGAAACCGGTTGTGAATTTTTAATTTAATTTTATTCGTAAAACTATACAAAGTTAATTTTAACAATGAGTGACAGCAAGTTTTACAAAGTTACTAAGGAGACTATTATGGTTATAGCACTTTCCATTGTAAAAATATCTTGTTTACATTTTTAATCCCTCATATTATGTTATTAGAGATAGAATTTTCATTATAGCCAAATGTCGGGACATTTTCAGTTTTGTCGGGATGTCGGGACGCCAATGAAATGTCGGGACAATCCCGACCAACTGGCAACCCTGCGTGGACCCCCTAAACAAATACTATTACCCTAACCCACCTCATACAAAAAAGTCGGTTCACAGACGATAGTTTAACGTGACAACGCCTAAATTACTAAATCTTACTGAAAAAATATATGGCTGGAAAGAGAAAGAAATGTGGAAAAGCCCTTAAGTAGTTTGAATTTTTTAAATAGATAATAACGCGGCCGAAAGAGGCCTATTTTTGTTGAAAATCGTGCGCACCCCCTGACGTTTCACAACCCCAAAGCCTTGCTTGAATACCACAAATATAGCATGACCTGAAAGAGGAAGAATAGAGGAAGCCATGGGCATAATTTAAATTAAGATAGACCTTCTACATCTGCCAAAAAATATAAGAACATCCACAAAGGGTCTTGCAATAAAAAATGATTGATTGTCGGCTTTGCTAACTTTGAAAAGTTATTGACGAGGAGACTAAAAATATAAAAATTACGTGACAAAATAATGTAATTCTATCTAGTACCAAAAATGGTACAGGCAGACCCCCTGGCAGGTGCTCGTGGACACCCTCCCCCCCCCCCCCAAATTTGAAAACCTCTGTGGGTCTACTACGCCGTTTAATATTTACTTATTACCGGATGATACCCAAGACCGGAACACCTGCAGCCTGATCGAGGCGATTATAATACCGGGGTTAAATATTAAAGTACATTAATGTAAGTTACTATTAGGGTTAACAATGTAAACAAAACAATTTTGAATAGCACTTTCCAATATAAAATTGTCTTGTTTAAACATTTTTTATTCCCAGGTTAGGTGCCCATTCCACATACGTACAACGTCAATGAAAATTATGAAATTGAAGGTGGTAGCAGACATTGAAGACATACTAAAAATTCTGCTACCACCTTCAATTTCATAATTTTCATTGACGTTGTACGTATATGGAATACCCGCCTTAAGATTAAAAATAATAGCCGTAATAGGCCCGCTGGTATAAACAACGTCGGTACTCACCTTTGCCATGGAGCTGCAAGCGATTGGGCTCTGCCTTGAGGTTCTCAGCAGTATGCACCAGTTCATCTAGTTGAGGCTTCTTTTGCTCCAATTCACGGAGGACATTCTGTAACCAAAATTAACAATGAGTGCGGTCCGGTATATTCCTTACCGATACTTCAAGTGATGGTGGAACTAGTCCTTTAAATTAACGGCTGGTCAAAACCGGGTACCAGTGGGGGTGGAAGGTGACTCGTATCTGTACTTGGTTAAGTCATACTTTTGCCAGTTTCAATGGTAAGCTTGTCCATTATCGCTTGTAGGTGGTGTAGGTTGACATCGAGGACGTATACCAGTTTGCCAATGGCCAAAAATGTATACGGAAGCAATACAAATAATGCCCGAAATCCATGGGGTCGTTGGCATTGGACAAGGGACCAATGGGCCACTATAAGTAGGCCTATGTTCGTAAAGAGTCCCTCAGGGCATTATTAGAGCTGGAAGGTGTTCTTACTTTACCACTGCTCTATTTGGGATGTTGTGGTCAGTAACATTGTAAAAAGCCGCGTTTTCCGTCTACTGGTAAGGCATTCACTAGGGTTGGGGGAACTCAGGCCCACAAGAAATAGAGCCTTTTGTGTCGCGTCACATACCTCGAACCTACGGTACCGTACATAAAAAGTAAAAAAGTAAAAATAAATTTATGTCCTCCAAAACAGTTTTACAATGTAAAGGCTTTCACGGCCGGTTCCACTGAAGATGTCGACCGCAGATGTTGATGAAACGTTTGTAAGTTCAATTTCATTTCGACCACGGCCCATCAGCCCGGATTCTACAGATTCTTCAGTTTTACAATGATTTTAGAGGTATATATCAGTATGAGGGGACTCTGTAGGACGAGCCTGTGCTGGGCCCCCTTTTACTACAATGTAACTAATAGCTTATATCTGAAACTAAAACTAAAAATAGAGCTATAAGAAGACAAATAAGGGAATAATAATACAATATGTTGCAATATCTTGCGAATGAAACATGCTGACATTCTGGGTGGCTGTTAGTACTATAAAAGACTGTTTTTGTAGATTTCAGGGTATTGGCTGAGTTGTTTTTTAATTTTAGTTTTGTTAATATTTAAATTTAAATCTGTTTTAACGGATAGAGGGAGTTCTTTAGCAACTGGATTATAATAAGCCCATTAGAAGCACCATAAGTGGTCGGGATGGCCCATACAAAGCCACCCAAGATATAACCAAATTCGTCAGCAATAAAAGAGAAGACACATACTCGCGAGTTCAAAAATAACCGAGGATCAGTGCTTATAAAAACGGGGGAAGAAAAGGAGACTTCCCCCTCCCAGCTCTCAACCAGTCGACGATAAATCAAAATGAAAATTACGAAGTTCAGCAAGCTGAGTCAGCAGTCGGATCAAAGCAAGTTTCAGCTCAACACCTGTTTGCCGCCACAGGCATTAATTAAGACAGTTTTGCAGTGGAGTTTTTTTTTTAAATTCAGATCGCAGAGGGGTGACTTGACGGTAGACGCGGATTCGAGATTTTTTTTATAAGGGTGACGATATTGAAAATTAAATTTATCGCCTCACAATTAATTGTTAAAATACGTTCGGAGACCCAATTGGGCAAATTCAAGTTTGTCATAAACTATCGATTATATAACCATAAATGAGATGCAATAATATATTACTAACCCTCTATAATAGGGTCGTATTTGTCTGAAGACAGCATTTTTCTCAGAAATGGTGAAATGTTTTTGATTAGTTCAAATTCAGGACAAGACAGCTTGCAGTTTACTTTCGAACTCAGCAGTGCTTTCACTTTTTGAACGTGAAGCCGTCACAGAATCTGTCACTAGAATTTATCGTGGACGCCGACAAACAAAACTATTGAAGCACTTAAATTAAAAAAAAAATTTTTTTAACGCAAACAATATTATTAATACTGATTATATGAAAAAAAAAATACTGACATTCCTCGTTTTTTGGCTTTGTACGATACGGACACAAAAGCTAGACAGAGATCCGAAAATACGGACTGTTGGTACCAAATACGGATGTATGGCAAGCCTACCCCTATTACACATTCAACCATGCCCCGCCAACGACCCCATCGGTTTTCGTACATTATTGATGTTGTTTCCGAAGAAATTTCTAGCCATTGGCAAACTGGTTCAATCCGCGATGTCACCCCACATTAACTACAAGTGCCAGTGGGCTTGCTCAGACATGCATAACATTGGCATTGTAACAGGTGTTAGCTCGACTTAACCAAGTATGGGAACGAGTCGACTCCTTTAGTTACTCTTCTACGTTGACACTATGGCTGCTAATATCGTCACCCTAAAGTCAGAAGGGCGTAACCAACATTTTTGGCGAAATTGAGTCATGATCAGATTTAGTGCCAAAAAAAAAATACAATCTTGAAAAATAAGGCTAAAATTTCTGGATTAGGAGGGTGTATCTGACTGTTTGTAAAAAAAACTATACAAACACAGAAGCAATTATGCCAAAATGTTGTTTGTGATGGTAAGCCCTTCTGACTTATTACCACAGGCATGTGAGTACAGCAAGAAAATGTAAGGAAATTCCCATGGAAAATTATAGTCTAGTTTCAAAGTGTGGGATAGAGGAGGGGGGGGAGGGGAGGCAGCTTGAGGCTAGACTGCAATACGGTAGCAAACTCATAATTTGTAGAATACGAGCAGCAGCGTGGAAAATTAATCCGCCAGTATATTAAATTGCCATTTGGCGGTAAACATCCCAGAGGAATAAAACACATTATTTACATGGTAATAGGATGGGAGACCACGGCTAGTGCAGCTTTCAATAAGGTAATCTAACGCTGACATTAATGTGAAACACGGCTAGGCTACGTTCGAAGCTAGTGCAATAAACCGTCTATTATTCTAGGGTAGTAGTAGTATGGTTTGACACAGTCCCAGGCCACGGTGTGGGCCCATAGGACTCCAGTGGACCTCCTGATTATAGTGGATTCCGAACCACTTGGGAAACACAGTGAAGTCACACGATTAGTTCGGAGGTGACCAGGACAAGTCCTACCATGTTTCCCTACCGGCACTGTGCACACGACCAATTTATCTGCAGCTTTGAACCTGCTCTGGTCCGCTGGATTCAACTTGGTATGGCGGCCAGCTATTCTAGGGTAAATTTAGTACGTCATAGCAAGCAGGTTGAAAGGCGAATGAATGAGAGAGCGGGTAGATTTTAAATAAATAAATTTTAAAATGAATATGGTGGGGACACGTTGACAACAAAGTTGAATGTGTGTTGACATTGAAACCTACCTGAGAGTATTCAACTAACAAAAAGTGAGAATCATGGAGGGAAAAGTGAAGACCAGACTGGCCTATAGTCAGCACACTGCTTCAAAAAGGCAGAGTCCCGGGGTCAAATTCACCTTTCTTTCAAATGCTATTGTTACACTTTCTCAACAAGTTACCGAATTCGATAATTAAGAGGGTGTTAATTAACAAAAAAAAGTTAACTCCCTAGCCATTAAATTTTATATGAGCAATTTTCCCGCTGTAGGCCTACACAGAAATCTCGGGAATCTCATCTTGCTGGGGCGCCAGAATATTAATAACTATGGAAAAGCTTGAAAAGCGCCGTTTGAACGTGAAAAATTTAATTAACGCAGCAAACGGAAAGTTTCAGCTCATTTTCCAAGTCTTTAGTGATAAAATTGCCACAAGTTTTACTTCCGCCATGTTTTCCTGCTAATAAATTATTGATGGCTAAGTAAGCATCAAGTTTATCAAAGGAGTAAAAAGGATGGGGGGCTACGTCGATTTAATGGCACTGTGGAAGTGCCCCCCCCCCTAATAAATGGAATACAATATGAAGAGCGTAAAAATCTCAATAAACTTAGCCGTTACATGTGATTCTTGATTGTCAGTGTCGAAAGTTTTACTTCTGCCATGTTTTCTTGATAATAAATTATTGATGGCTAAGTAAGCATGATGTTTATCAAAGTAGTAAAAATGATGGGGGGCTAAGTCATTTTAAAGGCACTGTGGAAGTGCCCCCCCCCCCTACCTAATAAATGGAATACAATATGAAGAGCGTAAAAATGTCAATAAACTTAGCTGTTACTCGTACATGTGATTCTTGATTGTCAGTGTCGAAAGTTTTACTTCTGCCTTGTTTCCTTGCTAATAAATTATTACTTACTTACTAGCCAAGGCCCACACTTGGCATATCGGCCATTTGCTAATAAATTATTGATGGCTAAGTAAGTGTCATGTTTATCAAAGGCTACGTCATTTTAAAGCCACTGTGGAAAGTGCCCCCCCCCCCCACCACAAGAAATTGAAAAATTGAATACAATATGAAATGCGTAATACTCTCAATAAACTTGGCTGCTACGTTGATTGTCAGTGTCGAAAATTTAACTTCTCTTATGATTTCTTGAAACTTAACGCTTAAGTATAAAGTTTATCAATGGGGTAAGAAAGGGGGAACTAGTTTACATAAATCCACTGAAAAAATGCCCCGAAACCAAAGAAATAGAATAAAATCGAAAGAGCCTAAAAAAATTGTCACAGTGGGCAGTGTAAGTAGCGGTATATCAACCCAAAGGGTTGTTCACCTTCTTCTTTATACACCCTGTCAGTACCCCTGCAGTTCGTACACAATGCAATCTCTGTCGTTCGCACGATTTTGGCTGTGTGGAAAACAGAGATATACTTCAAATAGTTTTGCTCCCTATCAATAATAGCCTGCCCTTAGGGTGCCTCAAGTTAACAAACAGACTCACTCCCCACGCCAGGCTGACAGGGTTGCTTAAGCAAAAATGCTGAAAGCAGGCGTTGAAAACAACAACAGCAACTATCAATAACAGCTTATTGCTTATATTTTATTGTCATAAATATATATTAAACATAAAGAGCAAAGACTTCGTTATTGCATAAATTTTTAGCGTATTTAACATTCAAAAACAACTGGAACCTAATCCTGCGTTTACAAGCTATTTACACCTAAAATCAACTGTAAGCCTTTCTTGCAAAAGATAATAACGCACGTAAAAGGAATAGAAAATCTTGACGTCTTGTAAAAGCTATAACAATTCATCATGTTCTCACTTAGCTGAGACTCATCCATCATTAACGCAATTTCTATTTTCACAGTAAAGATTGATTTTTTGACAACCACTGAGAAAGGGCCGAAATAAGCTATGTACAATTAGGAAAAAAGAAAGAAAGAAAGAAATTTGTCTTTATTTTCCATATGGGTATCTCTTACAATTAACCATAACCCATAATGTTAAAATAGGTTGGAAAAATTTCAGAGAACCCACGTACATTTCCATCTTCTCCCCGAGTTGAGCAAGTATCAAATCGCGGATAAGGTGTAACTGTGCTAGTGACCCCAAAGGGATTATTTTATATATTATTTTTTCAATAATTTTAAACCCCAAAGGGAAATAAATAATATTATCTTTATTTTCCATCTGGGCTAATTTTGGGCCTTTCGGCCCACTTTTACAAATAACCCAAGTAGCCAAGAGTATAAGCTTTAGTATGCATGAGATAGATGTCGCTGCATGCAGTTAAACTTTTTAATGAGATATGTTACCGTAACTTCAGAGCTAAAGTTGACGGAAAACTGATCGAAGAGTCGTCGTCTGGAGTTTCAAAGCTTCTCCCCTGATACTTAAACTACAGAGACTTCAAAGTTATTTAATTAGCAACACAGTTCCCAATGTATTGACGCAACTAATGTTTGCCAACATCTAATTCTACTCATTTGAGATGCCTTAATTGATTGGCGGAAAATGGCGAATGGTCCTTATGAGACAACTGGAGGGGGAGTGGGAATTTTAAGGGGGTAAAAAAATCAAATTTCACAGATTTTTCATCCTGCTGCCTCACTAGTCTCAATGAGATGATAGGCACTGCCATAAACCTGTCAGAATGGCAGCGGCCAGAAATTCTTGCGGAAACAATACCAATAATGTCCGGAAATGCATGGGATCGTTGGCAGGGCAAGTTTCAATGGGCCGTATGGCGTATACCTTCAAACATAATGATGTATACGATTTTTTGGCTTAAATTGTGGTTTTGAATTTCTTGGCGGAGGGCTACAAGGTGTATAGACTGCCCCCTAGTTTCAGGCGTGTAGTGGGCAACCCAAGTTTCGTCGCCAACGGCCTTACCATGTTGATTCCATTAGAGCAGAGCATGTTTCAAACTGCGGCAACTTGGTAGTGTGCAAAGCGTTGGCAGGGGAACCTGGTGGGACATGATAACGCGCTTAGACAGTGCAAGTCGAGTCCTGGTCACCTCCGATCTAATCGTGTGACTTTAGCATGTTCCCCAAGTGGTTCGGAATCCACTATAATCAGGAGGTCCACCCTGTTAGTCAACTCCCCTTTCCCCGAGGTGATAGAGTCTGCCCTTTGGGTGCCTCAAGTTAACAAACAGACTCACTCCCCCCGCCAGGCTGACAGGGTGGCTTAAAGCAGAAATGCTGAAAGCAGGCGTTAGAAACAACAGCAACAGTTTCGTCGCCAGTAACAATAGAGTAGAGAAAATCATCGCCTTCGCATACGTATGACGGCCGAATGACGGTACGGATTTCGCAATTGGCGGGAGATATGATCGACATTTTTCGCAAGAGATGCTACTGCGTCAAGAGTTTTCAACACATTGACTTCGGATTGGTCTCGTTTTGAAGGGAAGGAGTTAGGCTACGCAGCAGTGTTGCCAGCATATCGAAAAAGTATTCCCTACAGCTGTGAGAGTACTAGTACACTTACTTTGTGGATACCCCTCTACAAATATTCCTATATGTGAGGGGAGGTTAGTTTTTGGTGCTTCTTTAGAACTTTTCCTTCCAGAACTTATACTTTCACATGACATTCCTACTCCTTAGGTGCCCATTCCATTGACCGACTAGGGCTATTTCCAAAACGGTGACGTGGTAGCAGACACTCAAGACTTAGGTGGCGTTTCCACCGACCTCGCATTGCAGAATTGACGGAAATGTTTATTTTCCTCTATGCCATAGTTAAAATTGATCAATGATCATACAATAAAATCACAAACAAACAAACTAAAATTAAAAAATGGCTTCATGGGATATGTTAATTACAAACATTTTAATAGATTTCTATAAAAAGAAAAACAAACATTTCTGTCAATGTCACTTGCAATCTGCAATGCGAGGTCGGTGGAGACGCTACCTAAGTCTTGAGTGTCTGCTACCACGTCACCGTTTTGGAAATAGCCCTAGCCGGTCAATGGAATGGGCGCCTTAACCCTCTAACACGTGCAGATTTGAGATACCTTCATGGTAAATAATTGTGCTAGGGTTATACACGTGCAGAAATTAGAAAGACACAATCACAGTAATAATAGGATAGACAAATTAGAGGAAGGGACAAGGACGGACGCTAGAAAGCACAAATAGCTGACATTCCACAGTATAAGGCGGACATTCCAGACATTTGCTGAAACGAATTCCCCACTCTTTTCCCCGTTTTTGAAAGTTCTCCAATGAAGAACTATGCAAAATTTGCTGTCACAGAACAGGATGAATTGCTGTGGAAAGGTGAAAAATAGCGCAGTTTAACCAGAAAGGGGGTTCACCATCCCCAAGCATTCCCGAACAAAATCTGGGCTCGGCAATATAATATAAAATTCAATTCAATGGGGGCCATAGCAAGAAGCGGTACGAGTAAGCCTGTACATGCTTTTCTATTTATTTACAATTAGTATAGGTACAGAGATTGATAACATGAGATAGCTCCAAGGTAAATAATTGTCTTCTTCTTCATCTTCCCCCTTAGTGCCGCGTGCGCAACGTGGGGGGTCACTCAGAACCCATTTCCTGAACTCGCCCGGGTCGGACGTTAACGCCTTGAGCTCGGCTATAGTTTTCCCTCTTGCTCCGGCGAGTTGTTCAATCCTGTCCTCGCGGGTTGTCCTCGGTCTGCCGAGTGGCCTTGCTTCCGCCAACCTCCGGGTGGTCCTTTCTCGTCCATCCTTTGGACGGCCGAACCATCGCAACTATGCTTGTTCTTGTAAATAATTGTCCTATGGTGATAATTAACTATTATGCTAACTTGATCGATGGGACGACTGCATATAGCTTACAACACAGTAATAATGGCAGGATATGCGATGTACTGGGGGCATGAATTAACAATATTTTCTTCAAAAACTAATTTTTTGCACTAAAACAAATCTTTGTTTGGGAAAGCAAACAGTTCAGTTTCGTTAGTCTACTGAACTACTGAACTACAACACACCTGGAGATCGAAAGCATTACAGAAAGGTTGCAAATAAAATTGATTTTTAGTCATTTTTCCTGAACAGTCTTTTTTAATTTTTTTTAACCCAGGACCAAACTATCAAAAGGCAAGCGACCTATTGGAGTTTGTTTACATTAATATAACGACTACAACATACAAATGTGACTTGAAAGGAAATCTTTGAAGCCATTTTTGAGAAAACGTTTATTTAGTTGTTTTTTTATTTTTCGGATGTTGAGTTAGTCCAAATTACAAATAACGTCTCGAGACATGATTTTTGTGAATCCAAATGCCAAAATCCACCGAGTAGTTTGCACACAATCGACAAGCAGACAGACCGACAGAGAGACACTTCGTAAAAACCACTCTTTTGGGTTCCTGGTATCTCAAAACGTGTAAATCCGCTGAAATCTCTAAATCGACCATCACAAGGCTTTCCATATACTACTCATAAATAGGAAAGCAAAAAGTTAATATTTTCAGATAGGTATAGTCGGACAAGTAATTAAAAGGGAATTAAATCTACTCAAGGCCGTTGCCGTAGTCTAGACCCCCTGGACTCCAGCCCCCCATTCGAAATATTCGCAGCATACACTAGATAGAATGGAATTTTAAATATATAAATATATTGAGGCTACCTCAATCGTCCGATGTCAGACGTCAGATGGACCCCCCCCCCCGAAAAACATTTATGGCACTACTGTCTTTCCCCAGCCTTAGCAATCAATGTACATACATTCTCCTCCTACGTTGTCCAGTTCTACAAGGCTCAGCAGGGTTTTGGCCTGCCCGAAAACAGTACAACTCTAAACCAGTCTTCTCAGGTTTCCACCAACTATAAACTCCCAACTAGGTAAGTTTCTAATTAGTCCTTCCAGCAGTTTTGTGATGGGATGTCCCTGGAGTCATATTCCCGTCATGCTTGCCCTGTGCAATCTCAGCAGTCGCATTCCCGACGTGCTTGCTTTGTACACACTTGCACACACTTGTACACTTGCTTTTTAACACGCTTACTTTGGAATGAAACAATGTGTTTTATTTCTTTTAATTGCCGGTCAGACAGTCTTCCCTTTAACATTCTTTGGAAACCTTACTTAGGCAAACTATCTACTCTTTACTGTACACTAGTTTGGAATCCTTTTCCATGCTCCTTATGGCTTCTTTAAACTCTTCTATCGAAGAAAGGCGATCATCATTGATGACTAGTGCTCGGAAAAACCACTGCCTCACGTTTTTCAATCAGGACGTTCTTCTTCTGCCGGTAGCCCGCTGTCCTTTTATCTTCCCTTCTACTATAACATGCAGAAGGCGATACTTTCCTCATCACATGGCAGAGGTATGTTAGTTTCCATTTCTTAATCATCAGCAACTCGGCTTCTATATCCATTCGCCTCAGGACCTCAACATTAGGGACATTTGCATAGTGTAATTAAATTTGGCCGGGATCCCGGGGTTTCGTCTCTAGTTGTCACGTAGACTATTTATTTGGAGAAAAAAAAATTACAACAGGACAATTCCCTTATACGTAATAATTATATATAGTATGTACAATATAATAGTCATGTACAAGTAAACACAGAAAGGCACAAGACACACGTGTTTGGGCTCATCCTTTTGCATTTAAGTTCTAGGAGAAATCAACAAGAGTCCATCTGGGAAAGGAGGGGAAAAAAACAAATGCCTGGATATGGAATCAATGTAAAGCAGGAAATAGAGGAACAAATAGTCCTCAGAAATTCCCAGCTCCCGGTGGCCCTAGCTCAAAACCGGCCCGGGGGAGGGGGCAGCAGGAGTGGGGGGACGCACAGCGTGTACGTTGAAAACAGGCAACAGCGAACCACGCAAGTCTGGCGTACCTCGTGGGAAGAGCCCACGTTTTTTAATCGGGGGAACCGCAACGGGACTCCATCTGTAGGAGGGCTACTGAACTGAAGTAGTCGGTGGTTCGGCGGGTAGATGTCAGCACTGGTTGCTCCTTAGCACCCCCTCGAAGGTCGATATTGACGGGGCTGGTGACACCTTTGAAAGGGGCGCGGCACATTCATTCATGGGGACACAAATCAAAATAAAACAGGTCAATTTGAGAGTTGTCCGATTTTTTAGGTTCATTAAAAAGAGGAAGCAAGAATTTAGTTCCCCTAAATTCTCATTTTGATATAGTAGCTTACAGCTTTCACCACCAGGGCGGATTTTAATAATAATAGTACCTAATAAAAATCTTTATTGAAAACATAATATACTGCGAGATTAGGGCCCTCTCTTCCACCTATACATATCAACTAGTTCAGCTAAAATATTTGTAGATAAAAAACTACATATATTACAAACCGAATATCAGTCATAAATTCTACTCATAACAGTGACACTAGTTAAAATTCGCTACCATCCACACAGGGCCGTGCCGTCCATTGAGGCAATGAGGCAGCCGCTTCAGGCGCCACGCTGCGGGGGGCGCCAAATTGGACAAAAATGTATCCTAAATATACCTTCTAGATTTTCTTTTTATTGAAAACAAAAATTTTAAATATTGACATGAATGCAATATAAAAAAGAATAAAATTTAAAATAATTGTAAAACTCAGAACTAAACAAACTATTTCAAACTTTTTGGCGGCTTTTCAGTCGATACTCGATAGGTAAGTGTTTCTTGTTTACGCGTGTCGCGTGGTATCATGTTTGTTTACAAATGGCGCTTGGTTAATTTTTAAAGGCCCAAATTGGTGTTTTTTTATTTTCTTGCGAAAAATATCTTTGTGTTAAATTTAAATTTAGCTTCCTCCCCTAATACTCTGCCCTTCCCAATGCCCCAGTGACTGGTGAGTGCTTTCCGACCCCGTTGGGCTGACTTAAATACAAAGTACAAATCCTCTATACAGACGCCGTGGGTAGCTTTTGTGAACAATTACCTTACCTAGCTACATACTGTATAAAGTATAACTTATGGTAAGTAAATTTGAGCAGTAGGCTACATATAGTATATGTATTTATTTATGTATGTAGCTATGCTATTGCATATTTCAGTGAAGGAAGGGTAGCGCGTTTGCCTTGTACACTACAATAGCTAATTTATTTACTGTAAGTATTTAGGCATTCATTGCCATGGTTGCCGGTTTCCATTGGCTAGTATCTGTACTGTATGTGTGGGTGTGCATGCACTATGCACGTAGAGCTAAAGCCTAAACTAATGGATGGATTTTGATCAAACTTCACACATATATTAAGGGACACGAGCACAAAACAGAAGGATTGCAAATTTCACTGCCCCCAAAAATCAGGTTTTCAATTTTTTTTCCTAAAAAACGGCTCTAACGATTTTGATTAAATTTTAAGAGATGTTAGTCATAAAAATCAATAAAAATACCAAAGTCACTTCCTCCAGAAAATTTGTGTAATTCAGAAAATAATTTATTTCAGTGCAAGCATGTCAGAAAAACGTGGAAAATTGTCCGGATATCAGAACAAGCTAAAACGACAGAAGAGAGAAGAAGAAAATATAAAGTTGAGTAAAGCTATGAAGGCCTTCACCAGCAACAATAATTCAACCGAAGAATCGCCTGTGATATTGAATTGTCACGCATCCGAGCCGATAAATGATGATACACCATCGGGACCATCCAGTTCTAACGAAGTCTCTGAATTAAGTTCTGACCCAGCCTTATGGGGATTTTCAATTACTTCGGCAATTCGTCAAATATTGGTAGAAAGGGGCCCGCAACAAGTACGACAATTCCAATTTCCAGCCAACAGCTCAAAACGTAGATTTGTAGCATCAAATTATGAGATGGTTTTGCAAAATGGCGAAGTTGTACAAAGAAATTGGCTCATTTATTCTGTTTCAAACGACTCCGTGTTTTGTTTCTGTTGCAAACTTTTTGATCAGTCAGACGTCTCTCAATGGCCAAAAGCAGGCTTTTCCGATTGGCAGAATATTGGCAGAACCCTCAAGTCTCATGAAAAATCGAAATACCACAGGGATGCCTTTCGAAAATGGAAAGAATTTAACTCAAGATTGCGGATGAAAAGAACCATAGACGATGAGTACCAACGACTTACTGAAATGGAGATTCAGCACTGGAGAGGAGTCATTAAAAGAATAATTTCTTTAATTAGGGCGTTGGCAACGCAATGTTTAGCTCTGCGAGGATCAAATGAACATTTGTTTGCCGAAAATAACGGAAACTTTCTTAAATTTATAGAATTTCTTGCAGAGTTTGATCCTGTTATGGAGGAACACATTAGAAGAGTTCAAAGGGCATCAGACAAACCGTCTGTTACTTATTTAAGCAACCGTATACAAGATGAATTGATTCAATTAATGGGGCAAACTGTTTTAGAAAAAATTTTGGAATTAACAAATACAGCTAAGTATTTTTCAGTGATAGCAGATTGTACGCCTGATGTAAGCCATACTGAGCAACTGTCCTTAACAGTAAGAATTGTTACCCTCAACAAAAAAATTAAAAAGTATGAAATTCATGAATTTTTCGTTGGGTTTTTTGAGGCTACCAATTCGACTGGTGAAGCTTTGGCTGAGCTTATTCTGGCGCATTTAAAGAAATTGGGATTCACGTTGAAGTGGTTAAGAGGTCAGGGATACGACAATGGCGCCAACATGAAAGGAGTGAGAAAAGGTGTACAAAGTCGCATCCTTAAAAATTATCCTCGAGCTTTTTATGTGCCATGTGCAAATCATACTTTAAACCTTGTTGTAAATGATGCGGCTTCATGTACCTTGGAAACCACATCATTCTTTTCTACCGTACAAGAACTATATAACTTTTTATCCGCTTCTACAAAGCGTTGGGAGGCCTTAAAAAAACATGTCACTCAGTTGACTATCAAACCCTTGAGTGCTACTAGATGGTCTAGTAGAATCGATGCATTGAAACCACTGAGGTATCAACTAGGCGATGTGTATGACACATTGATAGATATCATGGAAGATGAAAGGACTGACGAAGAGGCTAAAGTAAGAGCTAGAGGGTTGGCTAGAAGCATTAATAATTACAAATTTATCTGTGGGTTAGTTCTGTGGTATAATATTTTATTTGAAGTGAATGTGGTTTCCAAGTTACTTCAATCAATTACAATAAATCTTTCGGACTGCGTAACACTTTTATCAGAGACAATTAACAGGATTCAAGCATTTAGAGAAGCAGGGCTGGAGCATATAAAAATTACAGCCAACGAAATCGCAGACGAAATGGAATGCAATAAGGAATTCCCTAAAGAAATGGAGGTAAGGGCCAGAAAAAAAAAGCGACAATTTGATGAAAAAGCAGAAGATGAACCTTTAAATGAAGAAAAAAAATTTGCTGTAAATTTTTTTTATTATATTTTAGACAAAACCATTACTTCATTGTGTGAGCGATTCCAACTTCTACAAAATCATAGTAAGAATTTCCAATTTTTATATGATATCTATAAAATTAGAGATATTGATGACGAAACTCTTGAAACTTTTTGTAAAGAACTTGGAAATATTTTAACAGCTGACAATGAATCTGATATAAATGGAATTGATTTACAAGATGAGTTGCGTGATGTGGCCCGTTTATTGCCTAAATCCATGAAGCCTTTAGACACTCTCAATTATTTAGTGGAAAACGAGTTGGAACCGTTGTACGCCAACCTAATTGTGGCCTTACGAATACTCCTCACCCTGCCCGTATCTGTTGCGAGTGGGGAGAGGAGCTTTTCAAAACTGAAAATAATTAAAAATTATTTAAGAAATTCTATTAGTCAACTGAAACTGTCCAACTTAGCTGTAATATCGATTGAGTCTGGCTTGGCCGCCACTCTCGACTATACTGATTTGATTGACGAATTTGCCAAATTGAAAGTAAGGAAAGTAAAATTGAAGTAGCCTAATATTGTTAAAATGTACCATTATGCCAGTAATTACTTTCCATTTTATGAGGAGTTTCATGAAGAACTAGGAAAATTCTTTTTTATAACTTCAATGCGTAATAAATAATAAATTTTTCTCGATGAAGATGGTTTTGTTTTTATTTGGGAAATATATTATGTACCTATGGTGCTATACATATATTATATATAGGGCCTATACACTATATACGTATATATAATATATGCATACAAGAGGGCGCCATTTTCGAACCTTGCTTCATGCTTGAAAAATCCACGGCACGGCACTGCATCCACACTAATTTTCTCACACATTCACACACAGCCTTGCCCAGTATACTCCCTATAAAGTTTTGTTCATTACTCAGGCACATATTCCACCTACGTCAATAGTCAATAGTAAATGTGGTATTGACGGACATTTCAATTTTTCAATGATACACTACATTCCACTTGTTTTTTCAACTACTGATGACTTTTCTTCTAATGACACGTATGCGCCAATTTTTTGAAATTTGTTGGCATTTGTTTTTTGAAATTTTGTTTGTATTTGTTTTCTTCGTACACTTATTATTTTTAATAAAACCTAATAATAGGAGATCTGAAGTATGATCGACCTTCACCGATCTGTTTAATGGATGAAAACTATTTTATAAACAATCTATTAAAATGTTTGTACTTAACATATTCCATGACGCCATTTTAGTTTGTTATTGTTTGCAGCGCGTGATTTTACTCTATGATCATTGATCAATTTTAACAATGGCATAGAGTAAAATTGAAATGTCCGTCAATACCACATTTACTATTGACTATTGACGTAGGTGGAATAAGCGCCTTAACAGATTTCCGATTCGACAACTTAGCCCCACAACATGGACTAACATTGCTTGCTGTGTTAATAGTCATTAGAGGCAATTAGGGGGGAGCCTATAGTCTACTGACTATTAACACACCAGGCAATGTGAGTCCAACTAACCCTATGCTAAAAAGGCCACAAGTTCGACCTGAGGTTTTCAGTGTACGTCGTATTTTACAGATAAAGTTCAATCATAGTAATGTTGCTGGCCACATAATGCCCATCAAAATGCAGAGGGACAATTCTTCTAATTTATAACTTCTGATTTATGACTACACGATCGATGTTCCCGTGATTTATTCCCCTCGTAAGGAATTTCACCTCCGGTTGCCGCGAATCAAAATACAAATAAAACAGCTTTATCACAATGGCAACATAACCTGCGAAAGCGGTAACCCCCTCCTCGGTAAGGGTAAATGTTGAATAGAAATCTTGCTGGAAAATCCAAACCCCATTAAATACACTACCCTTTCTTCGGGGGTAAATTTGAAAAAGATGGTCTCGAAAATACCTATTAGTATACAGCGAACCTCGAATAATGACGCACGGGTAACCCGTTTCCAGCAGAAGCTCCAAACCCCCACCCCCCCGCATCTAAAGAAATTTTTAAAAAACGAAAATATTTTTCGTAAGGGTAAAGCGATGTTATATAAAGGAGTTTCAATTTACCGTTTAAATATGTTCAAAAATGAAACCTCAACATTAAATATACATTTTATAAACTGCAGATGGGAGTGGTTTTTGACTAATTCAGATTTCAGATATATTTTTAAAGAGGTGAAATTTATCACCTTTAGCAGAAAAAGCGAGTAATTATACTTGTTAAAATGCATATGTACTATATACATGTGTCCTGTACATAGTACATAGCATTGTAAATTATTATATAAGACAATTTGCATTGTACTCTTACAGGATAGTGCCACTAGGTCATGCTAGGTAGAAAATTAGTTGTTTTTATTGACTTTTTATTTTTTAATTAATTAACTCCGCAAGTTATTATAAATATCTGGCTCATGTAAGTTTTAGAAGACTACACCATGGATCATATAATAGGAAATATTAAATTTTTGGTACCTTAGTTCTTTCATAAAAACCAGAGGGGGCAAAAATTTCGCGTAATCTAGGATTTTTGGAAAAACTACAAAAGCGAAAAGTAAAAATCCCTTGCGGCTCTGGCCGATCAGGAGTAGGGAGATTCCGCAGACCCTGCGTTTCCTCTACGCTACCTACGCTATGTATGTAATAACAAATAAAAAATACTTCATTATTTTCCCGACCACAACATCAACATACTGATTGTGTTCCAAATTTCGAACCACAATACCGACTATGAACTTCTATTTATCAAATTATTTTCACTTTGACTGGATACCATCTTAAAATGGTTAATTTGTCGTAAAAAGTGGTGATTACCATTATTGTAGATAATAATACGGACTTTCAGTCAGATTATAATTCATTCCCCTGCGACCAATATTAACTGAGATATGAATTATACAAGGTTTCAATCGGCCGCCATCTTGTAACTAAATAGTGGATCTAGCCGGTTAACGAACTCGATCAAGACATTTGGATGATCAATTTTTGTGCCAAGTATAATCAAAATTGGATAATATTTAGAGTGTTTCCTAAAATATTTTATTAATAGAAATAATATAAATAATAATTCTTTATTCTTCCAAACATGTACTTTTTTTACCATAATCATAATATATAACAATGTAATAGTATTGACCGGCGCAAAAACTCGAAAGAGTCCCGCGCCTTAAAAAAAAAATAGTAATAATAATATCATAATATATATATATATATATATATACAAACATATATAAATATATAACATTTTGAACGGAGGGTGGTTTTAGGCTCAGCTCAATCTTCCGAAAGCCGAACATTGGTCGCCATCTCAATAGGTAGATGAATCTCCCTAAAATGACCGATTATATGATGCACGAAGTAGTCTTTTACAACTTAAATGAGCCAAATTTTTAATAATTTGGTGAGTTAATGAAATAAAAATTGAAAAGTATTTAATTTGGGGGTGCCAATTTTCCAATTTTTCCTCTTAACAAAACTCTTTTATCATTCCTTTATTTGTTTATGTTTATTCGAAAATTGCAGGCTTGAACGGGCTCGGGGGTCCATTACAGCTGAAAAGAAACGTGGGATACGGTAAAATTGCCAAAGCCTACGCGAAAAAAATGAAAAATACAAACCCCTACGCAATTTCCTTTGAAGCAGACGAACAATACATGAAAATGAAATATGGACGATAAAGGTGACAAAGCAATATAATATAAAAAAGGGCTGTAGAATCCAAAAAGACGGGAAAAAAGAGAATTAAACGAATTCCAACTACCCCAACCCCACACTTCTCTTGGGCACATACTGTCCAAGCGATCACTCATTAAAAAAGGGTACACCCTTTCACATTACGGCCAAGTAATTGCCAATTTGTGATGTAGACGCGGGGCGCGGGGGAAAGGGTCAAAGGGTTGTCCCTGAAGTGCAATATCCGGCGATTTGAAAAATGGTGGGAACTCGCTCACCTTCTGTTTGTCAAGAATGAGCAGAATGTCGTCGATGTCGCCAACTACAACTGTCTGCTGTTTGAGCATTTCTTCCTCCAACGAGAGCCAGTCTCTTATCTGAAACAATTAGCAAAGGTTAAAAAAAAAAAAATGTTAAAAGGGACCTGTAGATGAATGAATGAATAGTTATTGTTATGGGGTTAATATAATAATAAAAGTTCGAGAACCCCTGGACTCTAACCATTTCGTATTTTTAATTTTTAATTACAAAATATACAAAATATGTGATGAGTCATGTGACATTGTTTTCAATACACCTACTTACATATTATTGAAGAGACCTAGCAACAAACGGGCATAGCAACGCGGCGTATACTGTTCAGGGCATTTTCTTCCAACCTGTTACTATTGTAGTATAATACCAACAAGAAGGAGTCCCAAACCGCGCTTTAATTTTAAAAAAAAAAAAAAAAAACAAGAAGTTGCGCGTAGAGTTCTACTTTCGCACGCCACCGGCATAAGGGGGGCACTTCTTCGTTTGTCCTCACGAATGTAGCATTATTGAGAAAATACACGAAATAATAATTAATATTATTGTTACTATAAAATTGTGTTTACTCAAGCTCTCAAATTTGAAGCAGAAAAGTAGCATGCTGATAAAATAAATAGGCCTAAACCCACAAGCGAAAGGAAAAAGAAATAGAAAAAACATTGCCGAAGAGAAATCCCTTGCGACCCTCTCTTTTTACATTTCAATTTCAGTTAGCCCGTTGAAATAGATTGCGGGGTTGGGGCTATTAAACAAAAACAGCCCCTAAGAAGGCTGCATTTTAATTATGTGAATGTTGGGGAAGGCAGTCACTTCCTATAAATTCGTATTCGTACACCCTTCCCCCTTGGCCATTCAAACCCGAACTTCCTCCAAAAATTAAGAGGGATAGGGGACAATAAAATGCATTTTTGTTGGGGAAGGTACGAGTACCTGATGAAATGAAATAAAAACGTCTGTACATTAAGCGAGCTTTAGCCCACTTCCTGTACCGTGGGCAACTGTAAAAACCACTCTCCCAAATAGGTTACCATGGAAGCAGTTTTTGGAATGGTGGCAGAGGAACGTTGGGTTGGATCATGCAAAACGATGTATAAGAGGTCCAAACGCGCGAAGTTCACCCAAGGTGTGCTTAGCATGACAACGAAGAGGATTAGTTTCGGCCACGGGCCATTTCCAGCACATCTGGAGAAGTTGGGCTTAGCGGGAGAGACAATCTGTCGGTTCTGCAGAGATGAAGAAGAGACTGGCTGGCACATTTTAACAAGCTGCCCAGCCCTATGGCGTCTTCACTGGCGACATCTTGAAATAATTGTCATACAGGAGAACCCCAAAGCTATAGCAGACTTCGCTAAAGAACTGACTATGTAGTCGCATTACTTTCTTGGGGTACAAGAAAGGAGCCTCCACGAAGATCGGTTTTATAAACGTGGACAAAAAACCGATCGGGCGCACCCCGGGCAACGTTAAGTGGTAACATCTAGCGGCTAATCCTTTCACCACCGAGACGAGACCTTCCTCTTCTTTTGTGAATGCACCGACGATGGCGTCGGTTTGGCTGAGACCAGAAACAAGGAGTCTCTACCTCGGACACGAAAAAGTAAAGTAAGTATTACTTTCTTACTTAGTTACATAACGTGTCCGGGCCTAGGACACGTTGATGCAAAACGTTGCGGCCTGGATGGCCCTGTCAATGGCACAGACTCTTCTCTGCTTCTCACTTCTAAGAACATGGTACACATCCTGGGTGCATGTCCCCTGAGATCTTTCCCTGGTTGGTTGCAAAGACTTAACCCTCTGACCCTGACACCATCCAATACCTATACGTACCATACATGGATCTCCAACTCTCTGGAATGTATCTATATAATGCGGAGGGCATGTAAAGCAGGCGGTCCCGGGCTTTCCTAGATGAGAGGGCTTTATAGCCCTAACTCCGCTAGGTTGGCTTAGTAATAGAACAAAAGTCAATATTTATTTGTATTTGATATTTTGTTGACCTTCTGCTGCTGCTCTTTCCTACATGAAATGTCATCCGATAATATAATGCTATTTTATACGTAAACTTTCTCAAAAAGCAGTATTAATTACCATACTCGTCGACCTGTAATAAACCGTAAACTCATGCAGTTACCCCACTATTTCAACTCATATTCATGAGGGATATTCAATTTCAATGAAATTAATGTTGCCTAGACAAACTCTCAGATAGAATAAGTTGACAAAGTTGGGCTTTCCTGCTCGCTCCAGTTAATATTATTCCTAAAAGGGATAGAGAAAACTTTAAGCGTGGGCTTAAAAGCCTGGGAGATAATGAAACGCTACAAGATTATTTCTCTCAGAGTATTGTGCCCGATGCCTTTATATTATTAATGCGCAGCAAAGACTATTCTGAGCGTTTCACTAATTCTCAAAAGGAGTTATCAACTGTTTGTGAATTGAATGGGAATGTATTGATTTGGGAAAATAGTACACAGAATTATAGCTGACAATAAAGAAGAAAGAAAGAAAATTGTCTTTATTTTTCGTATGGGTGAATTTGGGGCCTTTCGGCCCACTTTTACAACAATCAGATTCAATTATTTATGAAAGTTGGCGGCAAGGAGCGGGAGGGGACGTTCATGGCTCGAAAATTTGACAGTCAAGGGCAAATCCAATTTACCCAAATTTACTGAAAATATCCAATTTTTGTAAAAATTAATAAATAAATAATAAAAAACTAATTTTTAATTCAAAAATGGATTATATGGCTATACAAGAATGACATATCATAAAGTAGCATTGTTTGAAGACGTGAAAAATTCAAGGTTAGCTTGGTCCACGACTTTCACAACTGTGGCCATTTGGTATTAGTGAAGGCCATCCATCCATAATATACGCTTGAGTTGAGCTGCAGGCTACTAGCGGGGTCGCAGGTGGCAAATAGAGAAATTACCACCAGTTACAGTGGGTGACTGCGGATGTAACGAATAAGCAGTTCCCGACCAAGCAGGGGCATAATCGGAGGGTGTGGTGGCAAGACACAGCCAGGGTCTGACTTACCCATAGGGCTGACAGGGCTACAGCCCAGGGCGGCAGATTATGGGGGGCTGCAAATTCTCGCTGGAGTACCAGAATACTCCATTAATAATTAAATTTTACTTCCATAAAAAAAGCAACGCTATGAAATAAAAAATCCTGAAGAGGAAAAAAAAAAAAAAAGAACAATCCCAGACTTGGTTATAGGGGGGGCCCAGGGGCCCCAAATTCCTAATCAGGCCCTAAACACAGTGTAAATGGGTGCCTTAAATCAATAATTATTCTAATGCACTAAGTCCAGTAGCTACACAAATTTATAATTACAATACTCATACAAAAGTTGTAGGAATTATGAACAAAACTGGTTGAGAGAAAAAAATCCTGCAAAAAGTGACCCAAAGGGAAAGGAATAAGAGAAAAAAAGTTAAATGGTTTTTGAAGAAGGGATTCGTTTAAGAAAGAAATCGAAAAAGCCACTGATAATAATAATTCTCCTCAAAGATCAAAACCAAGAATTGAAGACATATCTCAAAAACTCGGGGGTTAAAATAAAAACCGAGCACCCTTACAAGTCATTCGCCTTGAAATCGAGAAAAATTGGTAAGAATAATAAGAGCAAGCTAAAAAAGGGGGAAGGGGGCAAGGGGAAGACTTTCTTTGATAATCTAAGGCCTGTACGGAAAGTAGAGATCCCTGGTAGAGAGATAAGACGACGGTTTTTGGAACTATGGTTAAACAGGAGAGTCCCAATTAATGGGCCGTGGCTAATCAGATAGGGGACTTCGAAACATTTCATGTTAAAATGCGATCGACATCAGTCTTACCCGATTTCAAATTGGCCGAATTAACCTTTCCCGCCTATTTGACACACAAAACACACCCTCAGTGATCAGTAGGTAAAGCGGAATATAAAGATGAAATCTGTACGATTCAGATAAAGAACCGGTCCGAGTTAACTCGAACATGCTTCCTATTTATCAATGGGGTTCTGTAGGGACAGTTTTGGTCACTAGGTTCGCTGACAACAAACCGATATCCATATTATTCAAAATGACCGCCGTTTGCATGTGAAAACTAAGCTCTTAGCATCTAATTAATTCTTTTAATATTTTTTATAATATTTTTTACTATGCCTGGACCTTATTTCGCTGCATATAATTTAATATATATATTCTCCATGATTTATAGAAAAATATCACTTTAAAATAATACGTAATTAAAAATAATTTTAAAATAGTATTGAGGCTTATAGAAAAATCAACACTTTGATATCATTGCAACTGGTGCTGCCATCTACAAAATGACGTCACAAATGAACCTCATTAGTAGATAGATAATATGATTAAGTCCATAGTAAAAAAAATTCCCATGGTTAAATTTCGAATACCTCGACATCCCCTATCCCTAAGCACTGAATTGATCGATGGTATTGCATATTCTAGAACGGGCAGACCAATACCATTATTACTGTGTTATAATGAGTAGTTTGCCCGCAAATCGATGAAAAGACCGACAGACAGACATTTCGTAAAAACACTTTTTTGGGTTCCTGGGGCCTCAAAACGTTGAAATCTCGGAATCGAAAATTTTGACCATCACAAAGCTTTACTTATACTACGGATAAATAGGGAAGCAATAAAGAACTTCGGGAAATACAAGTTTGTTTACATTTAAACGCCAGGTCCCACCACGCCTAGAAATGGGGCTGTGGAGGATAGTGGAGGCACCCTATGCATTGAAACATGTGTGTCAGTACTCCATAACAATGCATCGGTTAAGAAGTCTGACATCAATGTTATTGAGTATAGTGACACCAATGTCCGTGAAAACGCTGGAAGGATGAGTTGGAAACTGAACTTCGTGAGTTGGGAGTCCGTAGATGGTGGAGCGTTATACAAAACCGAGATGAATGGAGGAGTGTTGTCGAGCAGGCCAAAACCCAAAAAGGGCTGTACATTGACGGAAATGTTTGTTTTTCTTTTTATAGAAATCTATTAAAATGATTGTAATTAACATATCCCATGACGCCATTTTTTAATTTTAGTTTGTTTGTGATTTTACTCTATGATCATTAATCAATTTTAACTATGGCATAGAGTAAAACAAACATTTCCGTCAATGTCATTTGCATTCTGCAATGCGAGGTCGGTGGATGTCTTGAATGTCTGTTACCACGTCACCGTATTTGTATTTAGCCCTAGCCGGTCAGTGGAATAAGCGCCTTAACATTGGAGGAAAATAACTGGAAAAAATGAGTACATTGCAGGTAGTTGCGTTCCTCTTTTAAGGAATTTCTCCGCGAAATAGTAAGAATAGAGGGATGAATATCTTCCTCAAGGTGGGGTCCCCACTCCCATTTCCTAATAGGCTCATTTCCGCTTCCGCGGGCCTTATAGAGGGGAAATGTGTCCTTACAGCTGACAGGGCTGCGACAGGAAGTTTCCTCCTTGTCGCCCTCAATCCGTTATGAGAGAAGAAAGGAAGGAGAAGGTAGATTAAGGGTGCGTACGATGTCAGTACGGCAGTTAGTGTCTTCTTCTCCTTTCATTTAATACCTCTTCTATCGAAGATTGTCGTAGCAATTTGGACCCTGGAGACTGCTGCTCTGAAAATAGAAGTCGTACTCTTGCCAAACCACTGCCTCAAGTGTTTCCCCAAAAGTGTGGCTAATGGCTCAAACACCTAAAAAGCTGTACCGTACCTAGTTCGCGTGGCTTTTTAAAATCATTCAAGTGTTAGAAGCATTAAAATCGGGGCTGAAAAACAGTTTTATCAATACAAAGGGTCGTTTAGTAAATACACAGCATCCTCGCCCCGCCTCCCCCTCCATTTGCTTATCGCAATTTTTCATGCCCGGCAAAACACGCTTGACGACATGTTTTATAAAAGAAAACATTTTTCATTGAAAAAACAAATCCGCAGCCTTCTTAACAGGTGTTGATAATATGCAGACGCACAAGTTTTCACATTTGAAACTTCTGTACTGCCATCTTGAAAGTTATCGGTCCGCCATTTTGGAATACAAGTGAAAGTACGTAATTGTCTAACAGCTAGGCGGACCTCACTATCTATTTTCTGAACAAAGTAAAATTTCACAGGACAAATTGATCGTACGGATGTCATAGTCGCACTATCAGAAAGTATTCCCCTACATTTTGACAATAGTAACAGTGTTAAATAAATAAATAATTAAATATAGTATTCTGTTACGTTATACAATCAAGTAATCAAATATCACAACAAGCCTTGTCAGCAAGAAAGTATACGATGAAGTAAAATCGTCAAAATATTGTCAAAATCAGGTAGTTGTGTCCTTGCCATTGTATTTGTGCCTCAGTAAGAGTACGAATGTGACAATGCATCAGAAATTAGACCAACATTTCATATCTTGTACCCCTCCTTTGATAAATTACATAGGCATTTACAATAAAGGGAAATTTAATTTTACGCATAATTCAGGTGTAGCATGTCTCGTGGTTTCCTTCAACGGGACCTCACTGTTTATTACCCTGGCTTTGTATGACGTCAAAATGCCTTTCAGCAAGACTACCTTTTGTTCTCGCAGAAGTCTCCACGGCTACCACAGCTTCAATTGTCTGGAAATTCCCTCGTTGGGCTCAATGGAGCGGTTAAATTAAATCAAGGCTGATTTACCTGTACAATAGTCTATCAGAAATCAGGCTTTCATTGAAAATGGTTTTACAGTAGGTTAAAGAAAAAGTTCTTGTATATTATACTGCATACTTTAAGATCTCGAAGAAGAGCTCATTGAAAAATCTATCACTCCTTGATAATGTATATATTTGATGTATTTATTATATGAATCAGAGTAATGTGATGTGGTGGTCATGATTCCATGAAAGCATAGCTGGAAAACTCATTGAAAAAACTTGCATTTTTTATTTATTGAAAAAACTTTCATTTGGTAGATTTGTTTTGAATCTGAGTGATTAGGTGCCCATGAAATGAACCTAAACGGTTTGATGATGCTCTTTTCCGGTACCTGCATAAGTGATTTTATACTGAATTTTTACATGAAATGTATTGCTAGAGAACTCGTTAGAAAACCTTCCATTTTATGAAATTGTAGTGAATCTGAGTTGTCCTTGAATTCAACCTCAACGCGTTAAAAACGTTCACTTCCAGTTGGACAATACAGGTGATTTCCACACTCAATTCTGACATGTTACGCATTGCTGGAAATACCTAAAATATTAATACTTTCCTTTACATTTAATTTTCGTTTTTTAACATAATATAACTGAAATATGTGTAATGATTCACTCTAGTGGGGAAATAATGATTGTGAAGTAGATTATTCTTTTACTCACCTGGAGAATGGAGCGCTCGAAACTGGCAAAAAGGAAGGCATTGTTCTGGGAGGTAGAAGACCCGAGAGGAGTCTGCACCTCAACGGATCTAACAACCTTGTCATCTGAAAACAAACATAAACAACAAATTAAACAAATTTAACTTACAGGAGATTCAATCATAGAAATATATTAACTGGAGTGGTGGGAGCCATAATATCCCTTACGGGGCACCCGTTAACCATAATCCAACTCTCAGAGATAAGTACCAACGCAAAAAATATGGATGTCTTACACATTGCAGCATAGCAGAACGGATACCTGGACCCGGTCAAAACTCTGTACTTAGCTTGCTATTTTCCCAGCAAAATTGCGTAGTTTTCTTGTGCAGACTACAAAGCAGCCATATTGATAACGGTCTACAGCCACGGGATGGATTCAATACACATTCAGACACACCACAAGTACATATACAGGTACCAACATTGTACAGATCATTAGACACGATTGTATCGAAAGCCAATATTCAATACAGGAATGTATTGCATATAATTACATTTCGAATCAAGTTGTATTTGCTTTGCAGTGCATTTTGAAATAATTACATTTTTATTTAAATGAGTGGATTCCATACTCCTGCTTTCTCCACATCCTTTGCCCAATATCGCAGACTAAATTTTCAATTTAACAGCTGGGGAAAAACCTTATAGGTGTACAAAATAAAATTTCAGAAACAACATCGATCATCGTAGAGCTACCATTGAGAAGAAGAAGGAATTCATGGATCAACTGAAGGAGGACACAGGAGCTCGAACGTACCAAAAGCTGAAGAGGAAGGACCGAGAGAGCGGGAGGATGATATGCAGGGAGTTACTGCCAACAAGCCGTTAAGATTGTGACCTCAGAAGAAGAAGACCATTGAGGAATAATTTAACAGAAGAAAAATGATTCACTACAATTTGACACAAGTAATGAAGTATACAAGCAGAAGGCTATGCGAATGTCATTAACACCGATTGTCAAGAATTATTGATTTTTATATCACACCGTTAGTGTGTCCGATGGTAGGCCATCTGTTTTACTTAAGGTCACCTATATAGTACATCAAAATCTGGAGGCAAACCTTTTCTAATATTACTAAGTCCCCAACGATCGATTTTTCATGAGAAAAAAAAACCGGCCCAGTAGTTTTCTGTTAGCATGCGTTCGAACTTGTCAGCAATAAAATTGAACGGAATGTCCCAGAAATTTCATAACAAACCACAAGTTGTGCTGGTATTTCCATAGTAATTCAATGCAGAATACATGGCCAACAATGCTAAGAATTCAAGAACGCAAGTCAAGTCATTATGTATTCATTCCACCTCTTGAACAAATTCTTTCTCCAGATCGTACAACTCGCTCATTTCATATGACACTGCAGCGAATAATAAAAATAAAGACAAGAAAGAATCAAGAAATATGTTAAGAAGACTGTCCAACAGAAACTGAACTGCCAACTGCCAAAAATTGGAGTATTGTTTTAGATCGTTTGAATGTCGCGGTATGGAATACTACACCTGTCGGCCATGCAACCAATGCATTGCAGTGCCGTGCAGTACTCGTCATAAAAGACTTACAAATTGTACAATACAAATTTTCCCCAACATTTTGATAATGTGGTTGTCACTAACTTCGATATTCCATAAGGAAAACATTTTGAGGATGTGGTTGTCACTAACTTCGATATTCCATTGGGAATCATCCGTGTATAAACACGTGAGGCTAGACACAGTACCTTTCATCGGACTCGACCAATAGAAACGAACTTCTATAAACAACTCGATAAAATTGTGGAGCAACCAAAAATAATTCATAAATGGGGAGAGGCATGACACAGTTAAGGAACGCTAAATTATAGCCTTTCAAATGCAAAACCCTTGACAAAACGCCGGCCACCCCCCTTCCTTCTCCGCGTTTGCATAATTTATTGGGGAAATGAAAAGATAAAGCAATTTTTCTCCAAACAAAGTTATTACATTAAAACGCGAATATTCAGATATGCTAATTGCAAAATTCTGTAATTTTCCAATTTCTGCGTCGGGTTTAAGAATAACATTGGAAGGGCATTTGCTGTTTACTCAGACTACAAGCTACATTTTCTCTGGAGAGTCTATGCTTTTCTTATGGCACCACCGAAGTGAACTGGCTACATTTTCTGGCCATGATTTGGAGAACTTTTAAAGCAGGCGGTCCCGGGTTTTCCTGGTTGAGTGTAAGAGAGGGCTTTACAGACCTAAATCCGCTAGGTTGGCTTAGTAATAGAACAAAAAGTCATTATTCAAATAAGAGACACGCTTCACTTTTTTTTCTAATAAAAGATTAATTGCATACAAACAATTAGTGAATGTATCCAAATAACCTCTTCAGTCGCGTCACTAAGTGACTTACAGTACTTGCGTTGAGTTGAGACAACTCCGATCACACTGAGCATAGAGACTCGCACATGTATAAGGCGCCCATTCCATTGACCGGCTAGGGCTATTTCCAAAAACAGTGACGTGGTAGCAGACATTCAAGACTTAGGTGGCGTTTCCAACGACCTCGCATTGCAGAATTGACGGAAATGTTTATTTTCCTCTATGCCATAGTTAAAATTGATCAATGATCATACAGTAAAATCACAAACAAACAAACTAAAATTAAAAAATGGCGTCATGGGATATGTTAAGTACAAACTTTTTAATAGATCTCTATAAAAAGAAAAATTCTAATTTCCGTCAATGTCAGTAGTATAGAAAGGGCGGTTCTGGCGCTTATCCCACCCCCCGTCGAGCTATCCCATCTATCCCACCCCGTCGTGCTATCCCCCGCGGGTGGTCTATCTATTTTTGCGTGTTATCCCTCGTGGGTGGTCTGAGGTTCTGGCGCTTACCCCACCCCCTGTCGAGCTACCCATCTACCCCACCCCCCCGTCATGCTACCCCTCGTGGGTGGTCTGAGGTTCTGGCGCTTATCCCCCCCCCATCGAGACCCGTGGGTGGTCTTTCTTTCTATGGCACTATGATTGTTTTATTTTTATAATTACTAATTTGTGAGATAGAGTTATATATTTTTTTTTTTTTTTTTTAATGGTGTTAATTGAATTAAAACATTTCTTTCTTCTTCTTTCTTTCTTCTTCGTGGGTGGTCTTTGTACCCCGCCGTGCTTATCCCGTTGTCTATCTATCTCTGTACCAGGTGGGTGGTCTATGACGCACCCCCCCCCCTCCCCGTACAGCGTAGATCTAGAATGTTCCAAATGTGTCGTTACAAAAGGCATCGCCTTGGGTTGAGGAGCTTAGTTGAAGCCAAACCTTCATTCAAGACTCAAGTAATACCACTTTATAAGTAAAATTGTATAATCTTACAACATGACATCTCTATTCAATAAAGTTAATGCCATCAACCATGTAGCCGGGCCTACCATACCAATGCGAAAACTAGTGATTGGAGTTAAATACCTAATATTGAAAATAGTGCAAATCGAAAAAACAGAATATGGACCAGCTGTAAAAGTCATACTGCGAGGATTGGAAAAAGAAGTCGTGGAATGTTTTGTGCCTCAACAATATCTGCCAGCCTTTCAACAAAGTGAAGTTACTCCAGGAGCTGAGATGTATCTTATCGTTTCAAGCCATCGGGGAAAAAATAGTGTCAACCTACAGATCATAGAATGAATATTTCATGATGTATTATTATTGTAAACTACAGAAATAATGTAAATATATGAATAATTTCTATATATATATTTTTGTTCTTGTTTTATTAATTTCATAACTAGTTTTAAGCTTACAGTTAGATGATGATGAGTATTAAAAACTAATGTTTGAAAGAAACAAGCTATTGCTTCAGTCATAATCGAGTACTTGAACGGTGAAGGGTTATCATAATCATAGACTATGAAATGATGTAAATCAAATAATTAAACGAGTACATTAGCTAATTTTAATAAATCTATCCGAAGCATAGGTTTATGGGAAGTATTGATTTGGTAAATAGTTAACCGTGTGCAGGTTCAAACCTGTTGTGAATCACCAGGTGCATATATCTCTGTACAGCCGTCTAATGGTTCAGACAAACAACACATTAATAAATCTACCCCTCGCGGACAGTCCATTGTAAGCTAATGTGATTTTTGTTTTCGTAAATCTATCCAACACTTATATTGAAGGGAAGTATTGATTTGGTAAACAGAGTGCAGGTTCAAACCTGTTGTGAATCACCAGGTGCATATAACTCTGTACAGCCGTCTAATGGTTCAAACAAACAAGCCATTAATAAATCTACCCCTCGCTGACAGTCCATTGTAAGCTAAAGTGATTTTTGTTTTCGTAAATCTATCCAACACTTAGGTTGAAGGGAAGTATTGATTTGGTAAACAGAGTGCAGGTTCAAACCTGTTGTGAATCACCAGGTGCATATAACTCAGTACACCCATCACACCAGGTGGTCCATTGTAAGCTAAGTGATTTTACAAATGTGCTTACCCCCCCCCCCCCTCCGCACCGTACAAACACCTTCCCCTCGCCGACAGTCCATTGTAAGCTAAAGTGATTTTTGTTTTTGCATCAGTTGCAATCGGTCGTTAGAAAATGAAGGGTGTCTTTACCACATATTATCCGCTTCGTGATGGACAAAGTGTTATTGTTGGATTACAATTCAAAACATCAGAATTCGAAGTATACGTCGTAGTTGTTGATAAAGATCAGGAAATTGCATTCAATATGATTGAATGGGAGTTCTGGTGTGCAACATTACCATTATTTCGATTATATCTCCGTAAGAAAACAGTGTGCTACAACAGAAATATACTATGGACACCTAATTTCATCAAATCAAACCTGACGATGATGTTAACGAATGATAATGAATTGGAAATGAAGTCTCCATCATCACACATTAAGCTATCTAGAGTAAATATTGAGAACATACAAGCATTGAAAGCTATTCTTCATATTGTATGCTGTGAGTTGGAGGAGAAGAAGATGCAGGCTAACTTCCACTTAAAAAATATCTTGAAAGACGTATACATGGACTTGGAAACAGATGACGTTTCAATGGAAGCTTTTTTACAGTTTGTGCAATCACCAACTCCAATAGTAGCAACTATCGAGGATGTTCGTTGTAAACTAGTGTCGAAGAAGTATCGAAATCAATCAAATCGTATATATTTAGAAATTATAACCATCTATGAAAATGAATTGTGCTCTGTGATACTTAAGCACTGGTTGGAGCGACCTCAAGTCAGTATGAACCAGACTGTTGAACATGATGAAACCGCTGGGAATAGTTGAGTTTCAAGGTTTCAAAGATAATGAAAACAATTTCATCATCAAAGAATTGGCTATGGGCCCTGCATACGATGACCAGTATGAGCATTGGTTTTTCCGTCCACCCTTTCCATTCGCCAATCTTACAGCTCAAGTAAAAAGCAGCAACACATGGAGCACAAATAATCTCCATAAACTTCGTTGGGAAGAGGGGAACGTGAACTACATTTGGCTAAAGAACATTTTACTTGAGTTTGCTAATCAGTATACTAGAATTGCTACTAAAGGAGGAGAGAAGCAAGTATGGATTGCAGGAATACTAGAACGTGTTGTATATGACTTGGACTCTGTGGTTCTGGCAAGTTTTCAGAAGTTACCACCTGTAGAAGCTAAACAATGCATTCACACGGGAAACTGCGCGTTGATAAATTTGAAGAAACTACAGAAATGGTTTCAAGATGTCTATTGTTTCATTGATCATGATGAGGTTGATTAAAATAAAGTTATATTTATAAAATATCAGTTTTATTAATCCATGTAGGTTTCGGGAAACCAAGCCATTTCACATATAATTTATCCTTAGACTTTTTCAAAACTTTCTCCACCAAATATACATCTGGATGCTTGGTTTTCTGCAACTCTTCCATATACCATGAGCCCAAGATGGGTTCGCCATCCATAGCCTCAAGGAGATAGGTGGTAGGTCGAGTAGGTTGTACTAGACGCACGCGAAATACTTCTGTAGACCAGTTCGGTTGGTAACCCTTCTCAAATAAGGCTTTTTGCTTGCTGATTCTGACAGGATCACCCTCTTGAAATTTCTGTTTGATAGTACCTTTCACATCAACAGCATTATACATGGATAATAATTTTGCTTCATGTTCTTCTCGCACATCAGCAGGACACATGTTAATCGTCCTATGCTTGGTAGTGTTATATTGTTGCACTAGACGAGGTAGTAAATGCAACCACTTATAATTTCCCTGCAAGCTGAATTCCTTCCACATTCGATTTTTCAGAGTGCGATTCCAGCGTTCAATAATTGAAGCTTTCAGTGTAGAATACGTAGCATAATGATTAATGCTATATTGTTTTAGAAGACTTTTCATTCGCATGTTGAAAAATTCTAGTCCCATATCTGACTGGAGGTGAGCAGGAGCTTGTGGAGCTCTATTGAGAATTTTTATGAAAGCTTCAGTAACATTCTTCATAGATTTAGTTTTTACTGCTTCTGCATAACCGAATTTTGTGAATGCATTTATCACTGTTAGAATATATTTATATCCTTTATTAATCCTTGAATATGGAATCATTTCCACTAGATCTGCTTGCCATAAATCATGCATTCCTTTAAGAGTCACATGACGTCGAGGATAATTCCGTCGAGCAGGCCGATGAATTTCATCAACCAAAGCTTGCTTCATTGAATAATATTTGCTTCTCGCAATTCGCTTATAATATCAATGATTTCGTTTTGATGACTTGTATGTCCTGCAGCATGTGATGCATTAAGTAAGCGTAATCGTTCTACCAGTTCATTTGGATCGTTCCAATACCGGTATTCACCACCAGATTTTATCCCAAATAGCTGTTTAATAATCTTTTGATATTTATAACGTTGACTGCCCCTCAGACGACCACTAGTGGTTAAATGAGCTCCAGTTCTTTCCAGCATATCTTTATAAGCTTGTAAATCTTCCGGAGTATAGTTTTCAGGCTTGTTCAAGGTTAATAATTCATATAAGCCCAATGTACCTTGCCATGTTTTATCTTCGATTGTGATTGAATCATCTTCATCATTGAAATGTACAGGGTATGAACCCAGCCTAAATATACCTTCATTACTTAGTGTTAGTCCATAGTATGTATCAATGGTTTTCCTATTATAATGATCAGGTATAAATAAGTCTAAATATTTGCTAACTCCGGGTTTATTTATTGTTTTTCCTGGTGCTGTCTGTTTGTTCAACTCAATTAATTCTTGTAGTGGTTTCGAGACAGGTTTTAACTTTCGCTCTTGCTGAGCAGCCTCATTGTGTAGATCACGTTTAAGATTAAGGTACTTTTGCTGCAGAGCTTTGCGTATGTTGACAATATTCTTGATAACTTTAGTATCCATATCTACCTCACCGAGTCACAGTTGAATGAATAATGATGAGTTGAGTGTTAAGCAGAGTTATTTATATCTTTGAAGTAGTGATCGAATCCCTGCCGATATCGTCCATCGTTTAATCCAAAATCTTTTGCAATAACTAGGAATGCATGTGACTCTTTCCATGCTTCGGCGCAGAGTTTCATGAATGTCGCTAAATCCATATCCCCCGCAACATGGTCTCTATACACATTCTTTATATTAAGTAAATCCTGTTTGAATAGCACGATAAAATTTAAATTGTCTCGCAACAAATGTTTTGGAATAGAGGTATAGGTCTGAGTGAGATAGAAGCAATCAATCCCTTTATGACGACCCATACAGTAGACATTTCGAATTTCCGTTTGTGATTCACATGAAACATCGTCGAATATTAGCACAGAGTTAGGTTTGATGTCAGAGAGTGGTGTCACCGAATCGCTTGACCCCGTAAAAGTCATCCCACGAATAGAATTTACATTTTTCTCAAGCTGCTGGTATTTATGTTGAAACAATGTTTTGCAGAATAAGTATACATTTTCAAATCGTAGCCCAAACGGATGATATACCATACTGCATAGTAGGTATTGTTTTACCACAACCTGATGGCCCGCAGATTGCACCACGAATCGATCCGGGGAGTAAAGGTCCATGCTTTCTATTACTCCGTACATCTTCATCTTCTTGACTTAGAATCACACTGAACTTGTGTCTCTGTGGCACGAGCTTCATTATATGACTGATAAAAAAGTTATAAATACCACTGTATATATGTATTTTACTCATTCACATTTGAGAATGTCTATGGTGAACAGCATAATTAATAAGTTACCATTTGAAGCACATATCCCGGGCTATCAATTCTGCGGACCAGGCACCAAGTTAGAAAAACGATTAATTCGAGGAGATCGAGGGAGAAACAAACTTGATCAAGCTTGCCGTGAACACGATATAGCTTATTCGCAGTCATCAGATATAACTAATCGACACGTAGCGGATATAAAATTAGCAGATCAAGCGTGGCAACGTGTTAAGGCAAAAGATTCATCTATAGGGGAAAAAATTGTCGCTTTAGGTGTGACAGCTGCAATGAAAGTTAAACGAAAGCTGGGATTTGGACTGAAGCGGAAAGTATCCTTCAGATCACTATTGACTTCAGCGAAGAAAGCGATAAAGCTTGCAAAACCACCCACTGTGGCGGATACAATCAAGATTGCTTATAAATCTGTGAAGAAATCAAAGGGAAATAAGGTGAAACTTCCCCGAATCATACCTATTGCCAAGACAGGTGGTATATTACCACTTATCCCGATATTTGCGGGGCTTTCTGCACTAGGCGCTCTCTCTGGCGGTGCTGCAGGAATTACATCAGCTGTTAATAAAGTCCATAGTGCACAGAAAAAGTATGAAGAAATGAAACGTCATAATCAAACTATGGAATCTATAGCTATTGGGAAAGGCTTGTATTTAGCGCCACATAAGAAGGGGAGTGGACTCTACTTGCATCCTTATTCAAAAAACTAAGTTGCATGCCTCGGAACCGTCCAATGACTAATGTGGAACTTATAAAATTCACCGCTAACGTTCCTCATTTTCGCGGTGTGTTCATGCGAAATGCATTGCCTCGCATACCATGGAAACATAATGAAGCTGGAATAATTAATTTAGATGATGCTATAGGACCTGGTACACATTGGGTTGCTTACCGCAAGATTAGAAACCGAGTTATATACTTCGATAGCTTCGGGGACTTACAACCACCATTGGAATTGAAACAATATTTCCACAACTGTACAATATACTACAACCATCAATCGTATCAAACCTATTCAACATCAAATTGTGGGCAGTTATGTTTAAAATTTCTCTACATGAAAGATCCATTTTCCATACTATTAAAAGTTATATAAGTTATGAATATGTTTGATTTATTGCATTATGTCGCTAGCATTGACATTGAGCGGTAACGACTCATTGCTAAGTAGCAACTACTTCCCACCGATTGTACTTGAGGGTGCATGGGAAATCGGCTTGCTTGACCTCGAAACATACAATTCAATTCCTAATCTCTCAAATGGTGTCGTTAAAATTGTAAACAATTCAATTCCTCCGAAGACTAGAATAATTGAAATACCAACTGGATCCTATGAATTGTTAGATGTAGTCAAGTATATTAATCAAGTGTGGGGTTCTGAAATCATACGGATACGCGCAAATCGGAACACCCTACATTCGGAAGTTATGATAATACATGAAGACTTTGAAATTGAAGTAAATGAAGAACTAGGATACCTGCTAGGCTTTGGTTATGATGTGATGACATTTTTCCCTGGGGAAAGATATGAATCACCACATAGCATTAAAATATCCAAAGTCAATGCAATTCGAATTAATTGTAATATTACAAGTGGATCATATTTGAATGGTAGACCATCACATGCCGTTCATGAATTTTATCCTAATGTACCACCTGGCTATCGGATTGTTGAAGCACCAAATACAATCATCTACCATGCTATAAATACGAATGTACTTACAAGTCTAACGTTAGACATTGTCGATCAAGACAACGAGACGGTTAATTTCCGAGGAGAAACTATTACTTTACGTCTTCATTTACGTAAACGACAATGAGAGTATATATTGCACAGCGGTATGCACCATACATCATTCCACATCGGACTTCCACGCAAGCACGTTATATTCGGCTCACTAACGAGAACAAGCAATATTTACAATCAATAGGTTTTAAAATCCACGATGACATCAATACTAAACGTGAAGGAGTCCATTCTCGTGGATGAGAGTTTAACGCGTTATGAATACCATAAGATTGCACCTTATTCATCAAGTAGTCTAAATAATAATGATGAAATTCGCATACCAATCCATCAACAAGATATACTTACTCTACCATGTGAAAGCCGACTGTATATTGAAGGGGTGCTAGAAAAAAGTGTGACAACAATTGCTTATGAAGATGAAGACGGGCTTAGCGCTAATGCTATGGCACACTTATTCTCTGAAATACGCTATGAACTCAATGGGATAACTGTTGATCATGTGCGAAACCCTGGTATTGCTACTCAGCTTAAAGGGTTAGTATCATTCACCGCTCAAGATGCACAACGTCTTACAAACAGCTCATTTTATACCGATGCCAATAAAACAGAGAGGAACTTTAATTTTTGCGTGCCATTGAAAATGCTGTTTGGATTTTGCGAGGATTTTCGACGAGTTCTACTCAACGTTAAACAAGAACTTGTGTTAGTGCGATCACGTAGCAATCTGAATGCCATGCGGGATCTTTCAAACACTAAAGACTTAACATTGAAACTAACTACTGTGCTGTGGGAAATACCTTTCGTAAGTGTGAGTGATAGCCAACGTCTTGAATTGCTGAGTGTACTAAGGGAAAACGTGCGGTTGCCTATTGGCTTTCGAACATGGCAACTGTATGAATATCCAAACATTCCCTCATCAACATCATCAATTAATTGGCCTGTGCGCATGATTTCTTCAAGTGAAAAACCACGGTTTGCTATTATTGGCTTCCAAGCTGCCCGAGCGGATGATATTACGAAAGACGCTAGTGCCTTCGATCAATGTGCTATACAACAAATGCAACTATTCCTCGGCTCAGAATGCTATCCATACCATCCGCTACAGGCGAACTTCAACAAAAAGGCTGTCGCTGTGTTGTATGAAAATTTTGTCAATTTCCGGAAACACTACTACATGCAGGATGAAGCAGCCCCAAACGTTTCCCGTAGTGAATTTCTAAATTCATACCCGATTTGGATTATTGACTGCTCGCGACAGAATGAGCTCATTAAAACAGGTGGTGTTGATATACGTTTGGAAATTCATGGCCAAACTAATTTCCCTAATAAAATGAATGCCTACTGTCTACTCATCAGCGACTGCTTATATGAATATGTACCTTTAACTGGTATTGTACATCAACTATTGTAAATGAATGTAAACCATTTTATGATATAATAATTTTATAATACACATATTTTAAAAGAAATCAATGTCTTTTCATATAATCACTTAAAACAAGCTTTTAAGCCTAAGACTTATCTATAATACAATAATGACCATGAGCTAAACGAATGTAAACCATTTTATGATATACAAATTTTATAATACACATATTTTAAAAGAAATCAATGTCTTTACATACAATCACTTAAAACAAACTTTTAAACCTAAGACATATCTATAATGCGATAATGACCATGAGCTAAACTATCAATTCCATTACGACACACATACCGTTTATCATCATAAGGACTAAGAGTGACTTTTTGCTGTTTAATTGTAAAAAGCTTATGATCTCTACTTTGAATACGGAACATTGGTTTACGTGAGTCTTTTGCTATGCAAGGCTTAAATAAGGTATTGTAATAGTCTTGATGGTTAATATGATGTTTAAGGGTTGAACGAACTATACCTTTGCCCACTTTCTTCTCCTTTCCCTCCTCTAAAAGGGAATACAATTTTGGGCGTAAAGCAACACATTGTAAAATGTGAGATTGAGCATTTTCATCTTTGAACGTTCCCACTTTCTTTTTATTTTCAATATTGTATAAGAGATGGTTCGGAGGATATACTGAGTTATCAAATAAATGGGGATATGGTTTTAAATCAGTGTACAAATCATCACTCTCAACCTCATAAACGAGCGAATCTGTATCTGTTAAAATCAGTGCAGCTTTATCACCATACATTTGTTTTACAAAGTTATAATGAAATTCATACATAACTACCTTGGATAGTTCGAGAACGGTTAGGCCAATAAATATTGGCTTGTTTAGCAAAATATTAGTTTTTTTTGACCGGACTGCTATTAAATCGTTGGAAAAAATCTTAAAATCTTTAAATGCAGGGGATGAGATAAGTTTACGAGCTCGTTTGGCAGTGTTAATTAACTCTAATTTTGCGTGATTTCTAACATTCTCCATTGTCTTCCCATACATACTATTAATTTTCAATTTATAAAAATCCTTCTCGAAATCATTACAAGCTAATTTCCGTTTTTCTGTGTTAAAATCGATAAAGGGTCGCATCCAAGCGCTTTGCTTAAAAGCTAAAATTTTATGTATACATTTTAATTTTAATCCCAATTCTAAACATTGCTTCAAATTTCGATAATGTATTATATAGTTGTGTTTATCGTTTAAGTTGGGAATAAGCTTTGAGATGTTGGATGTTAAAGATATATCATTTTCAGCGAGAAATTCCTTACAATAGGGGGAAATCATGTCTGATGTTACAACACAATGTTCAGCTGCTAGTGGGTATTCATTATGTAAATCATGTAATTTTTGTGGATATTCCATGTCCACCTGTAATATGAACCCATCATCGCCCTCATCAGGTGCGAGCATTACATTAAAGTTTTTGATTTCTTCCTCCTCCATCCAGCGAAACCCACTAATAGGTAAAAATTGACGCATCGCATGTCCGTATAAGTTAGTGCAATCCCAATATACTATAAATTTGGATGGCTTATTTGAGTCAAATTTTTTTAAGTATTTATTGTTGCTTTCCGCAAATCTTTTTGAAATCATACTTATACCCCCGCGAATCCCAGCCTCACAAAACAAATACATATCAGGTTCGCTCAATAGCTCAAGTTCTACTCCTGTCATTTTCAGACAGCTCTGAAGAGCTAGCCCTGGTGCTGTGTACATGTGACAAATTTCGAGGTTATCGTTTTCAAAACATAAGGCTCTAAAGGCTTCAAAAACATCGCAAAGGAGAAGGGTGTCTGTTAATACATACAAGTCTTGGTATTCTCCTAAATTCTTTATACTAAAAGCATTCCACACCTTTTGAGCATGTTCATATTTTTCTTGTGAAATCCCCTCTTGAGTTAATTGACTAAAAAATGCATCGATTGGAGGTAAGTGTTCCTCATTAAATTTTGACTCGTGCGTTATATATTCATAGGGGAAGACACCCTTCCTCAACATCAAGTCTAATTTTTCACCCTCAAAACATGTTTTCATAATTTTAAATTTATTTTTATCCGCATGAACAAGATTTTTAACTAATGAATCTAATGAGGAGGCCATAAATTGATAAGTGTCTAAAAAGCGTAACTCTCCAATACTAAAGGCTATATATTCCTCCATAGTTTTAGCTATACAAGTAATATTCATATTTTTTAGTTTCCCAACCCCTTCCATGATAAGATGGCCATCATAACGTTTTAAGTTATGCATAAAAACGGGGATATGTTTTGGAGTTCGAAAATTGCTCATATTACAGACATTGTGTAATGCTTGTCTATATTTCCCCGTTATATGGCAGTGGTCTATTACACGATCAGTTCCTAGTGGTTTTTGACAAACATTACAAATGACAGAGTTTTTAAAATTTTCTCTATCCTCGTCAGTCATAATTACTGCTTTAATATTTTTATAAATTTTTAAAATTTCATCCTTAACATTTAATAACGATTTCAAAAACACATCAACAGCATTGGCTCCCCTGTAAACTACCGGTTCTTTAAACTTATTCCCATTGATATCTACAACAACATAACAAAACCCTGATGGTATATGTGCAGATAATTTTTCAGTGTTACAAATAGTCCCTTCAACGGGACTGAGAATGCTCTCGAAATCGGCATATATTCTATATGCTACAGGGATCATATATTGTGGCTTATCAAATTTCATAGTGCTTTTCTCCTTAATTGGAAATGTGGTTTTTTGAGGATCATGTCTTGAGCAGAGTGGCTTATGTTCATGTAAGCGTTCAGCACTACTAAAGGCGTGTATGCACCAACGACAATAAAACTTTTTTTGCTCATGTTTAGTGATTGAGAAATTAAGTTTGTTGAAATTTTTAATAAGACAATAATGTGAATTTTCGTCTTCCGTTATGTAAAGCAGATCCACCTGCTTATTATAATGGTGACTTTGTGATAAATATAATGGGTACAGTCTGTGATCATAACCAAACACATTTACTCCAATATTATTATTTTTTTCAAATTTTGAAATGACTTGCAAAGGTACTGGGTAAGTTATACCACTCATATCTAACTCTTTTTCATACTTTTTATAATTATAAACCCGCTGAGCATCCCGACTTACTGGATGTAAGTATGCTAAAATTGACCATATAAAACATTTGAGATCGTCATTTTTAATATTGATTACTGCTTTAGTGTTATAGATTTTTTTGGGTAAAGGGATGTAACTACTACCACTGCATGGATTATATTCAGCAATAAAAATAACAAAACGTTTTAAAGATTTCAACACCCACCCGCTTCCCATTGCTTGAAATTTATCTATTTTTACTAAAATTTGTTCAATCATTTGTTGATATTTTATTGTGGAGTCATCAGTGAGGAAAAGTTGTTCGTTTTTAGCATGAAACCATGCTTCAGTATAGTTTTTATTATTGTCGGGTCCGCGTTCAAATTTAATGTGTAAGGCTACATACCATTTAATTGCATTAAAAAGTTTAATGTTTTCAGTTGTAATAGAATCAACCTCACCTTCCATATTATTTAAATATACAACGGGATCATGTATGGTTATGTTTTTATAATTGTATTGTTTTACTACACCATCTAGAGCTATAGATGTTTTGCATAAAAAGTTCTCCTCGTTGGATAGTGCTCCCCCGCTCATAATTGTGCAATTATTCTTATGATTAGTAAAATCTTCCCTCATAAACAATTTCTTGCAATTCAAACAATTAATAATATGTATGCTTAATATGTGGACTTTCAAACTATACTTCCGAGCAAAAGGGACCGAACAGAATTCACAAATATATTTACACTCAAGGGTTTTAACAGATACAGGATTCTCATACTTACACGAAAAGATAGATGAACATTCTTTACACAGAACTGTAAGTGGACTGGAGTTGTTGATTTTGCCCCCGCATGCCTTGCAGTCCTCTCCATTCCCAGCAGATGTCAGTTTTGGGCGAGTTTGTACAATTTCCATCCCGTGATTTGCTGATGTATGCCGCTGCAATATATGATGAGATAGGTCCTCTCTGCATGTGAATGTGGCTTTACATTTTTTGCATGGTATAATACTAACTCCATGTTTGTTTATGACATGTCTTTTTAAATTGCAATTTAGTGTGAAACTCACAGCACATATTCTACACACATATTCCCTCGCGTTCAGTTTCCTTTTCTTCGATTCCATGCTTTACGATTACACAAATTCACTACACTGAAGTGGTATTACGCGAATGAAGGTTCGGTTTCAACTAAGCTCCTCAACCCAAGGCGATGCCTTTTGTAGCGACGACCACCCACGAAGGATAGACGGTAAGGGTACAGGGATAGATTGTCCATCACGAAGCGGATAATATGTTGTTAAGACACCATTCATTTTCTAACGATCGATTGCAACTAATGCAAAAACAAAAATCACTTTAGCTTACAATGGACTATCAGCGAGGGGTAGACTTATTAATGGCTTGTTTGTTTGAGCCATAAGACGGCTGTACAGAGTTATATGCACCTGGTGATTCACAACAGGTTTGAACCTGCACTCTGTTTACCAAATCAATACTTCCCTTCAACCTAAGTGTTGGATGCACCTGGTGATTCACAACAGGTTTGAACCTGCACCCTGTTATTTGTTTACCAAATCAATACTTCCCTTCAACCTAAGTGTTGGATAGATTTACGAAAACAAAAATCACTTTAGCTTACAATGGACTGTCAGCGAGGGGTAGATTTATTAATGGCTTGTTTGTTTGAACCATTAGACGGCTGTACAGAGTTATATGCACCTGGTGATTCACAACAGGTTTGAACCTGCACTCTGTTTACCAAATCAATACTTCCCTTCAATATAAGTGTTGGATAGATTTACGAAAACAAAAATCGCATTAGCTTACAATGGACTGTCCGCGAGGGGTAGATTTATTAATGTGTTGTTTGTCTGAACCATTAGACGGCTGTACAGAGTTATATGCACCTGGTGATTCACAACAGGTTTGAACCTGCACACGGTTAACTATTTACCAAATCAATACTTCCCATAAACCTATGCTTCGGATAGATTTATTAAAATTAGCTAATGTACTCGTTTAATTATTTGATTTACATCATTTCATAGTCTATGATTATGATAACCCTTCACCGTTCAAGTACTCGATTATGACTGAAGCAATAGCTTGTTTCTTTCAAACATTAGTTTTTAATACTCATCATCATCTAACTGTAAGCTTAAAACTAGTTATGAAATTAATAAAACAAGAACAAAAATATATATATAGAAATTATTCATATATTTACATTATTTCTGTAGTTTACAATAATAATACATCATGAAATATTCATTCTATGATCTGTAGGTTGACACTATTTTTTCCCCGATGGCTTGAAACGATAAGATACATCTCAGCTCCTGGAGTAACTTCACTTTGTTGAAAGGCTGGCAGATATTGTTGAGGCACAAAACATTCCACGACTTCTTTTTCCAATCCTCGCAGTATGACTTTTACAGCTGGTCCATATTCTGTTTTTTCGATTTGCACTATTTTCAATATTAGGTATTTAACTCCAATCACTAGTTTTCGCATTGGTATGGTAGGCCCGGCTACATGGTTGATGGCATTAACTTTATTGAATAGAGATGTCATGTTGTAAGATTATACAATTTTACTTATAAAGTGGTATTACTTGAGTCTTGAATGAAGGTTTGGCTTCAACTAAGCTCCTCAACCCAAGGCGATGCCTTTTGTAACGACACATTTGGAACATTCTAGATCTACGCTGTACGGGGAGGGGGGGGGGGGGTGCGTCATAGACCACCCACCTGGTACAGAGATAGATAGACAACGGGATAAGCACGGCGGGGTACAAAGACCACCCACGAAGAAGAAAGAAAGAAGAAGAAAGAAATGTTTTAATTCAATTAACACCATTAAAAAAAAAAAAAAAAATATATAACTCTATCTCACAAATTAGTAATTATAAAAATAAAACAATCATAGTGCCATAGAAAGAAAGACCACCCACGGGTCTCGATGGGGGGGGGATAAGCGCCAGAACCTCAGACCACCCACGAGGGGTAGCATGACGGGGGGTGGGGTAGATGGGTAGCTCGACAGGGGGTGGGGTAAGCGCCAGAACCTCAGACCACCCACGAGGGATAACACGCAAAAATAGATAGACCACCCGCGGGGGATAGCACGACGGGGTGGGATAGATGGGATAGCTCGACGGGGGGTGGGATAAGCGCCAGAACCGCCCTTTCTATACTACTAATGTCATTTGCATTCTGCAATGCGAGATCGGTGGAAACGCAACCTAAGTCTTGAATGTCTGCTACCACGTCACTGTTTTTGGAAATAGCCCTAGCCGGTCAATGGAATGGGCGCTTAAGCACGCTATCGCTTGTAATGTTTGAAGGACCTTTTATGGACCCAGGACTACTTATAGTAGGTCCCTTGTCCAATGCCAACGACCCCATGGGTTTCGGACTGGTATCTGTACATGTATTTCTGGCCATTGACCAACTGGTATACGTTATCGATGTCAACCTACACCGACTACAGGCGATAATGGACAAGCTGGGACAAGTTTAATTGATTGATTGACAAGATTGACGCAATGAAACAGGCGAAGGCACACCACTTAATTTAACTACTAACTTAACAACTTAAGTACAGATACTAGTCAGAGCCTAGGGTGAGTGGAAACCGAAAGGTATTTCATTCCGTTCTATGATTTGTATTTATGTTTTAACCTTTTGCAATGCAAGGTGAAGGACTGTAAATCCGTTGGATTCGTCATACCTACAGTTGGTTTCAGTGACCCTAAAACAAGAACCATTGATTCAAATTGTTTCAAAGCATAAAACAATGGCACAAAGAGCGAATGGCTATAAAGTATCGTAAACTCAAAAGCAAGCGACACAGAAATGTTTGAATTCCGCGCTCTAAATATTTCCCTTTTGATGTCACATTTGTCATTATAAGCCATTTTTCCGCCGCACCGGCATGAAAAGGGACAGCCCTTTGTTATTGCCCAATTTGGCACGGGTTTCATACGCACGCACTGTGTATTTGAAGCGTCCATTGTTAAACTGGTTTTACTCAGTTGCCACAGGCATTAAAAAAAAAAAAAAAAAAAAAAAAACATTCATGAACTTGCATCAGAGAGACATTCTACCAGAGTAAACATAACTGTTTTTTTAATCAGCCACCGTTCGAAAAAAAAAACACTAGGTACTACGCTGAATTAAAACAAGTGCTAAATACCCTAAATTGCCACCAATTGGCAGAAAAGGGTAAGACTAAAGATTAAATTTGTTCTGCCCATGCAGCTGTTCATTTTGACACAATATTCGCAACATAGGAAAATAATATTATTGCATCAAGCCCTCAACTTCAAAGAATAATTAAAAAATTAGGACATATGCGTTGAGCATTCCTACCAACTTGATCACTGATAGAAAAAAATGTTGTGAACTTTTGGACGGCCCCTCGAATCAATACAGTTTAGGCTCTATAGGTAAAGATGGATAATTCACTTAAAAGAAATTATAAGTAGTATACTCACATTGTATACCACTCCATATTTAATTTATGTATGTTTTCATCTTCTTGACACCCCCTCGCAGCTGAATTCGAAAGGTATATAAAAATTGACGTTTTTGTTCTATTACTAAGTCAGAACTTGTAGAGGCTCCGACTTTTACCCGAAAGGTTGTTGGTTCGAGTCCCACACTTCCTACATTTTTGGCCATACTTCGGAGGGCATGTAAATCAGGCGGTCCCGGGTCTTCCTAGTTGAGTGTAAGAGAGGGTTTTATAGCCCTAACGCTGCAAGGTTGGCTTATAGTAATAGAGCAAAAAAAAAAGTATACAAAATCTTTCTTAAATTTAACGGTATGTTTTCATCTTCTTGATGACCCCTCCGAAGGTATACGCGAACGAATCTTGACTTGTATCTGCTATAGCATTCGCACCAGTTTCATCAATCACCCTGAACAAATAGTGGGAACAGTGGCTCCTCGATTCTATAGGCCTAGGGTCCATAAACTGAATAAAGAAAGAAGAAAGAAAGAAAATTGTCCATATTTTCTATTACTCTTACAATTAACCCATACAACTTTCAAAAACTAACCAAGCCAAAGGTCTATAGACTGAAGAGGAAACATTAAAAAACTAAACATCGCCTGAATTTTAAAGGTATGGGAACCGATCGATATCTTTCTCACATCAGCATCATCAGTAATGTGAATAAATATTGGGAACTTTTGGATGCCCACTCAATTCAATAAATCTAGGGTCTACAGACTGAAGAAAGAAAGAAGTAAGAAAATTGTCAATTTTTTCCATTGGCTGAATTTTAAAGGCATGAGAACCAATCGATACTTGCATCTTTCTCATCAGTAAACTGAGAACTTTTGGACGGCCCCTCGATTCAATAAACCTATAGGGCTAATAGAACCGCAGAGCCTATAGACTGTAGATGAAGAGGGATTATTCACAAACCACCCAACGGCCACGGCTGAATTGTAAAGGTGTGGGAACCAATCTTAATTTATATCTGTCAGCATTCACACCATCTTCATCATTAATCTAGATAAATGTTGGGAACTTTTGGACGGTCCCTCGTTTCAATAAAAAGCCTAGGCTGCAGATGAAGAGAGATCATTCAGAAACTATCGCCATCTATCTTGATCATCCCCGTTCGTCTCTTTGCTGTTGATTTCACTGGTGCCATGATTTCAAAACTGGGTTGCAAATATTCAAGCTTAGTTCCTTCCGGAATCCGACTATTCACAAAAGATTTCTCAGACCTTCTTTGGCATTGATAATATAAAAAGTCATATCACCATGGGCGTAGCCAGAGAGGTCCAGGGGGTTGGGACATTCAAGGCTGTGCCCAGGTTGGGGGGGGGGGTCCACAACATTTTTTACGTAATTTATTAATGGATAAATTTGTCAGACCATACAGGTTTACATACAAAATTTATTTCGGGGGGGGGGGGTCCGGACCCCATTAACCACCCCCCTGGGCGCGGCCATGGGGACATTGATGACACAATATAAAAAAGTGCGAGGAATTTAAACTCGATATAAAGAATACGATTTTAATTTTTATATTCCAAACAAATTCAAATATATAACCCGCGAAAACCAATGGATTTATTCAAACTTTTGCACAGCCCCCCCCCCCTGCGTCTCACGACAATAAGGGTCTACGACTGAGGACTGGTTTCTGGCCTAATGCCATAACCATATGGACTTAATAAATTATCCAACTGTGTGCTTACTACATTTACTTATTCCTGGGGTTAAAAAATGTAAACAAAACAATTTTTAATAGTACTATCCATTCTATAAAATTATCTTGTTAACATTTTTAATCTCAGATTATGATTAAGTAGAAAAAGTAGGTCCACAGATAACTAAATGTATGTGTTCTATTCATAGACATTTATTTTTAGGAAATACTGTCCATACATTGCATTTTTCACTCGGTAATTCCTTATTGTAGTATGTAGCGTAGTGGTACGGACTCTGACTTTCCCCCGAAAGGTTGTTGGTTCGAGTCCCACACTGGCTACATTTTCTGGCCATGCTTCGGAGGGCACGTAAAGCAGGCGGTCCCGGGCTTTCCTAGTTGAGTGTAAGAGAGGGCTTTATAGCCCTAACTCCGCTAGGTTGGCTTAGTAATAGAACAAAAAAGTCCTTATTAATTACAAACAACGAAAAATTACACAAGAATGTAATTAATATAAAAAAACAGAATTGTCTTATACAGAAAACAACAGCAAAGACAGAACAGATGTTTCTTGGGAGCCCATTGTTCTGTCTTTGAATTTTAATTTTCCAACAGAACAAAAAGTAAATTATGAAGTCGGTGCTGAATTACCTTCTTCTATAGTTGTTTACCTTTTAGACTTTAAAATTAGAAACCTTCGCCGTATAATGGGAAAAGCAAAATGCCTTTGGGAGAAAGGCAAAAGCTTGTTTCCGTTGCAAAAGCGGAATTACAAGTAGTGTAAAGGGTAGCATATACTGGCAAAATGCAGAAATGTAGGTCAAAATAGAATGGTTGTGTATGGGTTTCAGGGCATACGGGTCTGTGAGAGGGAGAGGTTAGTTTCAATGCTGCGTTCCTATTTATACACTTAGCATATGGACAGCTTTGTGGTGGTATCAATTTTGGGGCTTTGGATTTCCATAGAATTATATGAAATGAATGAAGTGAAATGCATAGCAGAACGGATACCCGGACCCGGCCAAGACTATACTTAGCTTGTGCAGTCAATTCACCCAGTGAAATTGCTTACTTATCATGTGCAGGCCCACTGGCCGCCATATTGATAACGGGATGTTTATATGCCATGTGTACGCCTGACTACAGACGTAGCACAAGGTCCCAAGTTAACATAGTAACATTTAACAGGTTTCAAGATGTAAACAAATCCATTTTAGAATAGCCCTTAGCAGGGGCGTAAAGTTGGGGGGGGGGCACGGTCCAACTTGCCCCCAGCTCCTTTTGGGGGGGGGGGGGGCCTCGAGCATTGTAAGACACGTGGTTCATATTTCTTGGTCCCCTTTGCAGCAATATGCATATAAGCATTCCTCTTCTCCTTTTTTATCTTTGTAAAATCTACAGCTATACTTTACAACTATTAAAATGTGTAAAACCCTACTATTTTGCTCTTATATTTTCAATTTTTCCTTAAATCCTGCGTGATGACGTCATAATGTCTGCTTAGTATTGCCCCCGCCACCATTCTCGAACTTTACGCCTCTGGCCCTTAGCATTGTAAAAATCTTTTGTTCCTTTTTTTTTCAATATTCAAGTACAGAACCACCTTTATATTCAGGAAAGCAAAACCTTCTCCTTCTGAAGCATTTGCTCCATGTTGGTGGAGAAAAAGGGTTTACTTTTTTTTCTCCAAATTCCATCATTGTCGCACTAACGTGGTTGGTTAGTGGGCTACACAAGCGCATGAATTATTGTAAACACAGCTCAACGTGAAAACCAGAGCAAAGTACCGCACCGCAAATCCACATTTTCAGTTAATCACTGAATTCGATATTAGTGGCGAGAGAGGGAAGGGGGCGGGGGTGTTAACATTTGTGGAGGAATTAGCATAATGTTGGAACGCTCACTGAGGGAGGGTACACGCACAATAACCTCATCAAACATGTAATTAATGGCGGTTTACAGAGCTGCCCACATGAAAAACTAATGTCCAATACTAATGAGCTCATGTGGTTTTCAGCAAAGAAATAGATTACTTGTATGCCTAGAATGGTAAGTAATAAAGGCTACCACGCTTAGGACAACACTCAGCCCTTGATGGAGTAGCCCTCAGCAGTGTGAAGCAATTTAAGTACCTGAGCTGCACTACAGCTGAAGATAATAGCTCAGCCGGTGAAATAAGCAGCCGTGTTCAGCAAGCAAAAGTGGATTCTTCTTCAGGTTCCCTCTTAGTGCCGCGTGCGCAGCGTGAGGGGGTCGCCCCATACCCATTTCTTGAACTCACCCCGGTCGGACGCTAACGCCTTGAACTCGGCCAGTGTTTCCCCTCTTTCTCCGGCGAGTTATTCTTTCCTCGAGGGTTGTCCTCGGTCTGCCGATGGGTCTTCTACCTTGTGGCCTTGCTTCCGCCAACCTCCGGGAGGTCCTATACTCATCCAATCCAACCGAACCATTGCAGCTGCTTGTTCTCCATTCTTCTCTCGATGGAATCCACTTGCAGGTATTGTCTGATGCGGTCATTTCGGATTCGGTCCCACCTTGTTCGACCGGCAATCCGCCTTAGGCACATCTGAGTCGCGTTTATTTCAATCATTTCACTTGTTGTAGGCGTCCAGCTTTCGCTCCCATAGAGGAGAATCGGCTTCAAGATGACATGTTGGACTCTGGTAACACACACACATATACACACCACTACACCTACATACATATTCACTATATTTTTAAACTTGACACAAATTTTGTATTTTAACTGCATGCATTCATTGTATTATACTAGTATTTTAGAATATTGTAAAATTTCCACCCTAAAACGGGCCTAGCCTATAGGGAAGTGACAAAAAACTGTAAAAATTTTATTTTGGAAATAAATTTTGATTGATTGATAGTCTTCCGTTCGACTTCTCTCTTGCCCAAAAATGAGTTTCATATAGAGAAGTAGGCTGATGTAGTATTTTGGACTCGGTTTCTTATTTTGGTCTGGAGCTTGCCTGTCTGGTTCACTGTTGTTTACAGCGGCTCTGCAAAAGTGGCTTTTAATAAAAATCCAAGATCCTGGAATCTGTCAACAAATCCAAATCCACAACGTTTGTTCTACTTTACTACTAGCTCTACAATAACTGATTTATTTGATTTTTCTTACTTATAAGGTTTTTCACCCTCCGGACTTAAGGATTTTTTACACGTACAAAAAAAGCATTTAAACATTTATAAGGACGCAACAGTGGGGAATCCATTACTCAGCACAAACAAAGGAGGCCACTTGACCTCTTTCCCACACAGTAAAATGTTTTACTCGTCCCACAGTTGTTGGGAAATTCTCGGAAAACTTTCTACCCAGTTGAATACACTTCATCGAAGTCTTAAACTTGTGTGTTAGCTGGAAAAATTCAATAAAGGCTCCGCTCGGTAACAGTCTGTTGTTCAGTTTATTATGCGTGACCCCGTGATTTTTTGGTCAAATAACGCTTTACTCGTAAGGCGGCTATTCCATCTGTCAATAATCCGTCATTTGTGCATCAAAAATTGATGAGATGTTTCTTTTAAGGAGACTATTTTGTAGATCTATTATAAATTAAGTTATAATACGGCAGAGACTTATTATTGATGCACAAATGACGGGTTATTGACAGATAGAATAGCCCCCTAAGTAAGAACTATTGACCTACAAATTTCTAACCACTCACAAACTCACTGCTCACGTATTAGGGAAGATCCTTTATACTTTCAATGCCTTTTGTTGCCTATCGTTTTCATAATTTTGAACATGTAGACGTCAGATACCGTGCAATATTCTACAATTTTTAATCCATAATACTGTATTGTAATTAATAAACCATTGAAGTAGAACCTAGAAGTTATATAATTATTTATTTATTTATTAAATAGTCGCTTTGCCCGTCTAGGCTTCCACACCTTATAATGTAGAGTTATAAGTTGCAACAACAGCGAATCTGGGATAAAACAGGAAGAAAATTTTATCGCCCCAGTGACATTTACTTGAACTTACTTTGAAGCTCCAAAGAGCAATACCCTCCTAAACGTTAATAATTCCCCTTCCCCTTTTCCATCATCCCACGTCCCCACCTCCCCGTTTTCAAATAAACGTAATGTTACCTACATAAATTAAACATAAATAAATAACTATGTATTTCTGTTAAATTATACAATCAAGTAATCAACATGAAAGAATATAGCAAAATCGTCAAAATCTGGTAGTGTTGTTGTTTCTTTCTTTCAGCATTTCTGCTTTAAACAACCCTGGCGGGGGGAGTGAGTCTGTTTGTTAAGTTGAGGCACCCTATATAAGGGAAAGGGGAAAGGGGAGTTAACTGACAGGGTGGACCTCCTGATTATAGTGGATTCCGAATCATTTGAGGAACATGGCAGTCACACGATTACATCGACACGAACGTAGACTGAATGGTATAGTCTCAGCGCGTGATCATGTCCCACCATGTTCCCCTACCAACGCTGTGCACACTACCAAGTTTGCCGCAGTTTGAAACATGCTCAGCTCTAATGGATTCAACATGGTAAGGCCGTTGGCTAAAATCCGGTAGTTGTGTCATTGTGCTAGTGCCTCAGTGACAGTGTAGAAAGCTTTGTCAAAGTAAGAGATGGTCTCTAAACAATTTAGGGAAGTTAGCATTACTAGAAGTGTAAATCCGTTGAAATCTCAGAGTCGAAAATTTCGACTATCACAAAGCTTTCCTTATACTAACTCATAAATGGTGAAACAGAAATATTAGCTGAATCATTAAATTTTCTTTGTGACATGATTCATAAGTAAATTACTTATCAATAACTTAAACTTATGATATTTTCAATTACTTTCTTAGTATAACTTGAATAAAAAAAGAAACATAACCAAATTTTAAATATTGACTTTTTGCTCTGTTACTAAACCAACCTTTTACGGCTTTAGGGCTTGCACTCAACCGCCTGCTTTACATGCCCTCTGAAGCATGACCAAAAAATGTAGCAAGTGTTGGACTCGAACCAACAACCTTTCAGGTGAAAGTTGAAGTCTGTACCACAACTCTACAAGTCATGACATAACCACACATTAGAATATGCCAACAGCAATACAAAGTTAAATCCACCAGCAGACTGATCGAGGCGATTATGATACCGGTATTTATTTAATCTCCTGGTAACAAAAATGTAAACAAGATAATTTTATAATGGAAAGTGCTATTCAAAATTTGTTTGTTTGCAGTTATAATCCTAGGGTATTTATTTAACCCCGGTATTATAATCGCCTCCATCAGGCTGCAGAACAGAGCCTGTTCAAAACTGCAGGAAACCGGGTAGTGTGCACAGCGTTCGCAGGGGAACATGGTGGGACATTATAACGCGCTGAGACTACCAGTCAGTTTAAGTGCGAGGCGAGTCCACCTCCAAATTAATCGTATGACTTCACGAAACCCACAATAATCAGGAAGTCCACCCTGTCAGTCAACTACCCTTCTCCCCGAGGTGAAGGAGTCTGCCCTTAGGGTGCCACAAGTTAAGAAACTCCCCCCCCCCCTAGGCTGACAGAGTAGCTTAAAAATGCTGGAAAGTAAACCAAAATTTTAGAATGTATAATAGTCTAGGTACCATATGCAGCCGGCCGCCATACCAAGTTGAATCCAGCGGACCAGAGCAGGTTCAAAGCTGCAGATAAATTGGTCGTGTGCACAGTGCCGGTAGGGAAACATGGTAGGACTTGTCCTCGTCACCTCCGAACTAATCGTGTGACTTCACTGTCTTTCCCAAGTGGTTCGGAATCCACTATAATCAGGAGGTCCACTGGAGTCCTATGGGCCCACACCGTGGCCTGGGACTGTGTCAAACCATACTACTACTAGGTACCATATCCTCGTAAGTCTTCTTTATTTATTTCACGCCACTGCAGAAAGCTCAGAAAAAATTACGTCAATGTAAAGCTTACGGTTTGTAAGTAGCCTCATTGCAATTGACAGAATACGACTAAACCAGTATTGCAGAATGTGAAAATCTTATATACAGTACAAATTTCACCACCAAATTCTGACAAAATATAAACTTATTTTCAATGGAACATGAGGAAACTTAAAAGGCAATTTGCAACAATGCGAGCAGAGAAAAATCAAAAGGTCGTAACACTATCTCGAGTTTTGCTTCTCCTCCAGCAACCCTTTTCCCGAAAAAGATTTGAAAAGCAATCAGTTTTCTGATGGAAAACCAGACAGGAGGACACCTGTTCCATCATATCAGACAGACAGAAATTGGCTTCTCTTACAATACAATGAACACAGAGATTACCATACTGCAATGCTCTTCCAGTACAGGTATCTTGCGAAACACAGTTTTAAAAATTTAACCAGGGTGGCAATGAACAAAAGACGCGGAGGGTAAAAACGTATAAAACTTCAATGTCTCATGAAATACTATTCAATCGCTGATTTGCCAAAAATATCACAACGCGAGAAATTTTTCTGAGGATTTTGATGCATGATGTACCTCTGTGTCTACCAGAGATTCTTCTTCTTCTGGCTCTACAACCCTTGAAGAGCTTTGCTCTGCTCAAAAACACTCCTCCAGTCATCACAACGCTCCACCATCTGCGAACTCCCAGCTTTCGAAGGTCAGTTTCCTACTCATTCTTCTAGCGTTATCGAGGAAGTCCCGCTAGTCAGCTTCCTGTCATGCTTGCTTTGTACATCTTGTCTCTACCACAGATTGGCCACATAGTCTTCAAAAAACGATTGGTGGGGTAGTCCCGAGCAGGCGCGGATCTACGGGGGGGGGGGGGGGGTATAGCCCCCCCATTAGGATCCTCAATATGCGTAAAACCCCAATATATCAGCCCTATTTTACAAAAAAAAAAAAATCGAAATTTAATCTTAGCCCCCTCCTTGATCTAATTCCAGATCCGCACCTGGTCCCGAGGAAGTAGTTAAAAAGCTGTGGCCAATTGGGGTTAGTTAAGGCCACATGTCATATCGTAATGCAGAGGAGCATTTCTTCTAATTCAATGGACGTACGATTATACGATCTACATTTCCAGTGAAAATCAACCTTCTACACTTTGTACGCGTATAGTGCGTAATTCAATAAACTAAAGCATTTACATAAAGAAGATGTGTTCATCAAGTAAGCTGAAACCGAAAAACAAGTAAGAAAGAAAGTGTGAGTAGCCCATATGTATATTGCTTTCCAATTTATACGTAGTATAAGGAAAGCTTTGTGATGGCCCAAATTTTCGATTCCGAATTTTCAACGGACTTACACGTTTTGAGGTACCAGGAACCCCAAAAAGTGGTTTTTACTAAATGTCTGTCTTTCTGTCTATTCATCAATTTCCGCGCAAACTACTCGGTCGATTTTGATGAAATTTGGCATGTAGGTTCACAAAAATCATACCTCGAGACCATTTTTTTAAAATTCGGGCTAACTCAATTTGGGGGGGGGGGGGTTATTCTCGAATAACTCCAAGGAAACGTCTAAAAACATTATTTCTCAAAAACGCCTCCAACGATTTCTTTTAAATTCACATACAGTGTTGCTCATAATAATAGGGACACTTCGAATTTTTCAATTTTTTTTTAAACCCAATGAGATACCACAATTATAGTCAGCAGTAGTTGACGGCTTGGTTATCTGAATATTTTGTGTGAGTTTGGTTAAAAAGTATCAAGAACTTAAAGCGTTCAAGAATTGTTTTAAATTTTCGCTGGTCATAATAATAAGGACGCGAGTCTAGTTTTTGTTTTTATTTAAGCCAAAAACAAAGAAAATTTAAAAATCTGCCCAAGGCCTCTTGCCACTTAAAATCTCAAGATATTTTGAGAAAATGGGCCGCATGAAACATTGCTCTGATGATGATAGAAGAATTATCTGCGGCTTGCGGAAGAAAGGGTTTAGCATCAGAAAAATTGCTGATTTAGTCGATCGATCAAAAACAATGGTGGCCAACGCGTTATAGGAACAAACTGCAGTCGAAAAAAGAGGTCGGCCTAGGAAGACATCCGAAAATTTTGACCGTTTCCTTGTCCGCGAATCCAAGCGCGACCCATTCGCCTCCTCAAGAACGCTAAAGGAACGTGTTGGTGCGTCAATCAGCTCCGGTACAATTCGACGACGTCTTTTTGAAGCTGGACTGCCATCCAGGATTCCCAGGAAGGTGCCATTGTTGTCCAAAAAGAACATAAAGGATCGCTTGAGGTTTGCTGATACACACCGCCATCGGGTCAATTGGAGGAACGTCATATGGAGCGATGAAACCAAGATAAATCTCTTTGGGTCTGATGGCCAGCAGTTCGTGAGACGGCCAACTAACGCCGCATTCAATCCTAAGTACACCAGGAAGACTGTTAAGTTCGGTGGAGGAAACATAATGGTATGGGGTTGTTTCTCGTTCAACGGAGTTGGTCCTATTCACCTCATAAGGGACATTATGACTAAGAAAATCTATCGGGACATAGTAGAAAATGAAATGCTTCCTTATGCAGAAGAAAACATGCCACTGCTGTGGCAATTCCAACAAGATAATGACCCAAAACATTCATCGAAGTTGGTGAAGAACTGGTTCGCGGGGAAAAAATATCTGTTATGGAGTGGCCAGCACAATCACCGGACTTGAATCCGATAGAAAAGTTATGGAATGAACTTAAGAAGAGTATTGCTAAAGATACAATCAAGAACAAAGACCACCTTTGGCAAGAAGTTCAAAAAGCGTGGTACAACATCCCTGTGTCTGTTTGCCAGAATTTGGTCACTTCAATAATGAACTCAAGATGCAATGCTGTTCTTCATAACAAGGGACAATCTACCAAGTATTGATAATTAAATTGTAATTTGTTAATTTATCAGCATTTTATTAAAGAAGTAAAGGTAATGTCCCTGTTATTATGACCGACGTATTTTTGAAAATCTTCATTAGAATCTCACGTTCTTGGGCAATTGGGATGAAATTTACACAACATATCAAACTTCTTGCCATGTTATTTACTGCTAACAATCAAGGCCAAAACTCTTGCCGTTTTGGAGATTTTAGGAAATTTCACTGTGTCCCTGTTATTATGAGCAACACTGTATATTGTAGTCGTTACTAATGTTAACAAAATGCGGGGGGTCGCTTGCCCCTTGATAGTTTGCTTCTGGGGGTAAAAAATAAAAATAACGAAATTTTAATGAAAAATGACTAAAAAATAATTTTTCTGCGAAGCCTTTCTATCGATGATTTCTACCTTCAGGCATGTTTTAGGTGTTAAATTGAGTAACGAAACCGGACAGGTTGCTTTCCCAAAAAACTATTTGGTTTTGTGCAAAGAAATGTTTTTGAAAAAATGAAAATTCACACTCAAATGCATTGCGTGCCCTGCCATTATTGCTGTGAGGTCATGTAATGTAATGTCTGACCTATCTAGAATTTACTTCACCTCCATTGACGTCAGGTGGACAAACCCCCCCCCCCCCAGATGTCCGAAATTTAACAATAGGAAAATTATTTACCATGAAATTACTCATCATCTACTAATTGATAAATTGGAAAGCATGTTCGAGTAAACTCGGACCGGTTCTTTAAGAAAGGGTTAGTTGGACTTACATTGCCTTCTGAGGCAGGGGCCTCACAGTCACCGATCAATTAAAGCGGAGCCCATTGTCAAGGGAAAGAGGGCAACGTATCAGAAGTGGGTACTACTCCCACAATCAGGCTTAGTCCTGAGAAGGACTAATGGAAATGTAATTGCTTAAACAAACGGAAAACTTTTTTAATTATTTAACTACATAATAACAGACATTAAGGTTAGCTTTGAAGCGTACTTGAGTTAACTAGCAAACTGTTGCTAATTTTTTCCCCGGGTTTAATTAATTTTTTGTCGACTCGTTGCAGGTAAGAAGCTGAAAAAGCGTGGAGTAATTTTGCACTCGCTCGTCGAGTTTTATGAAGTTTCAAACGTGCTTCCCATGGCAAGTCTTCAATTAGGGGAAAAACCAGTGAAATGTCTAATGGTTTCACGCTTAAAAGCGCAATTAGCAGAAATATATTTTAAAGCTTATTTTTGGACGTCCAAAACCGTAGTTTTCCTCACAGACCACATACTGGTAATCGATATAAGCAATAACCATATTGGCATTACCTCAGGTCAACTTAAAGAGAGACTTTTTGCTTTCCTCTTTATAGGTTACCCAGTTAGTGTAAGGAAAGTTTTGTCTACTTTTACATTTACCGCGCCTAATCCTCATGGAGGGTCGGCGGCACGAAAGCAGCAGTGTCTCCGCACAATCCAGTTCTGGGTGTCGGCTCTCACCTACCCGAACGGCGACTTGGTGAACCGCTACTGGCAAGCTCGGCGACGAATGGTTGAACTACCACGTTCGGGCGTTGGATAAAGTAAGTGTTCTGGGTGTCCTCGGTTGGCACCCCAAACTTGTCATATCTCCGGCGATCTTTCTTCTCAGTGTAACTTTCGGGTTCCCTGGTGGTTTTCTTCCTTGTATCACCCCACCCGGTTCATTACTCTTTTGACTGGGTGGTTTTCGTCTCTATGTAGTACGCGTCCCCATCAGGTCAGCCTCTTTTCTCTTAGCTTCTAATGTACGTCACGGGTTCTGCCTAATGGTTACAAAGTTGGTCTCTCAGCGTTACACCGCACAATGGTCACATATTTCGAGATATCAACGGATTTAAATATTTTGAGATATCAGGACAAAAAAAAAGCTTTTTACGAACTGTCTGTCTATCGGTCGATTTGTGGGTAATTAAATTTAGTAAAAATAATAATTTCTTCTTGCCAGATTTTTGCGCTGATTCTGTTTTCTATAGCTTTGGCCTTCCATACTACATATATTAGAACTATTGGAAACACATAATAAAAGTCTTGCTCCAACAAAAATGCAAATTATCAAACAAACAAAGGCGGAAGAAAACCTATAAGAATGTGTGAAGTGGGTATATTTTATGTTTGCCTACAAGTGCTTGAGTTCTCTTTGGGAGGGGGGGGAGGGGGGAGAAACCGACAGATGTGCCGGGAGGGGTGAGAAGGATTTATGGGCACTTCACACGGACACATTCAATTTTATGCTTTACCAAACTTCTTTCCCGCGCAGTAAACAAATCTCAGATTTTGTACCTATGCTGAATGCTTCCATCGGACCATAGGGCCAATGTTGAGACACCCCCAGTATCAATTTAAAAAAATAAAAAATTTCACAGGAAATATCCGTTGTAGAGCGAGCTAACAAAGCATCCTTTAGAAGAAACACTCCTCTTCATTTTGATTTGCAAGGGCGACACCAGGATTTCAGCTAGGGGGGGGGGGGCAGGAGATAGGTCCCCACCCCCCCCTTAGAAAGTCATTTCGTAAAGGAATGATTATAGCTTAGCATGTAATAGTAGTGATAAGGCTAGGGGGGGGGGGAATGGCGTCGCCCTTGATGATTTGTGGCCTTCAACCACGATTGGCCCCTTCGGAACTCCTTCCTCAGTTATAACAAACCAGGTTCAGCAATTGTGGCCGATCGGTGATAGAAACTGCTAGGACTGCTAGGTCGCACGTGGCGGATAACGAAAAGGCCCCTAGAAATTGTGGCTAGCTGGGAATATAACGAATAAGTAGTCCCCGACCAAGCAGCGGCATAATCGGAGGGTGTGGTGGCAAGTCTGGGATGCAGGCTTGTCTAGGAGAAGTCACAATAGCCCGAGGATGACTATGTGACAGGGCGAATAGTTGCCTCCACTAAATAAACAACCACTACTAGGGCACTCTTTTGTCCTGAGGTTGGGGCCCGAAGGCGGAGGAACTCAATGAAGAGACAACGGCATAAGGATGCAGAAGGCACCGGGAAATCATTGCATTGCAATTCCCTAGTACAGTCATCATGACTATGTACATTCGATAATCTACAATCTACGAGCATACATGACTTCCTTTTGGGGAGTCCGAAGTACGGTATTTACGTGTCTACGATTGCCATGATGATCGCCAATCTTCGATAGAAGAGGCTGTCGTATGATTCAGATGATGTTCTTCCTTCCCTGACTCCCCGCTGTACAATACTTACTAACTAGACTCTCATTGTCAGCGGTCTTCAGCAGGTTCGGCACACCAGGGCCGAAGATGGTCAAGCCACCCAGAGGCGTACCACTGCCATCGGTGTACACTTCACGCCAATATGAGTATCGCATATTTTTTATTTCTATTAATTCATACTACAAGGCATTCGAAGAAGAAGAAGAAGATAATAGAAACAGACCCACATTGTACAATATATACATAAATGCTGAAAAGCATTCCTTCTAAGGCTTACCCATCTCTGAACCTACAGACCTACAGCAGAAGCTGTCACGATACATGTAACCTGATTCGCGTCCTTTTTGTCAACTGACCCTTCACAGTGTACATCTTTCCTCAGCTTAATTAGCTGTGTCAGCCCATGGACCAAGTCCTGGTTTTGCCTCGTTTCATATCATTCGTCACTGTAGCGTAGCGTCACTCAACAGCTTGCCAACTCCTATCAGATTTGTTTGCTCATTGTTACATTTTTTTAGCAATCTCTATTATTGAGTCTATGGAGCAAAGCAGCAGCAAGATGCAGATTGTTCACATTGACAAGTAGCTGCAAGTCAGAAATCCCAAGAAGAAGCACATTTGTCACCGTAATAACATATAGCCACTCAACAGCTGGCAAACTCCTATCAGATTTGTTTGCTCATTCTGACATTTTTTTGGCAGTCTCTATTATTGTGTCTATGGAGCATAGCAGCAGCAAGATGCAGATTGTTCACTTTGACAAGTAGCTGCAAGTCAGAAATCCCAAGAAGAAGCACATTTGTCACTGTAATAACGTATAGCCACTCAACAGCTGGCAAACTCCTATCAGATTGGTTTGCTCATTGTTACATTTTTTTTAGCAATCTCTATTATTGAGCCTATGGAGCAAAGCAGCAGCAAGATGCAGATTGTTCACTTTGACAAGTAGCTGCAAGTCAGAAATCCCAAGAAGAAGCACATTTGTCACCGTAATAACGTATAGCCACTCAACAGCTGGCAAACTCCTATCAGATTGGTTTGCTCATTGTTACATTTTTTTTAGCAATCTCTATTATTGAGTCTATGGAGCAAAGCAGCAGCAAGATGCAGATTGTTCACTTTCACAAGTAGCTGCAAGTCAGAAATCCCAAGAAGAAGCACATTTGTCACCGTAATAACGTATAGCCACTCAACAGCTGGCAAACTCCTATCAGATTGGTTTGCTCATTGTTACATTTTTTTTAGCAATCTCTATTATTGAGTCTATGGAGCAAAGCAGCAGCAAGATGCAGATTGTTCACTTTGACAAGTAGCTGCAAGTCAGAAATCCCAAGAAGAAGCACATTTGTCACCGAAATAACGTATAGCCACTCAACAGCTGGCAAACTCCTATCAGATTGATTTGCTCATTCTGACATTTTTTTGGTAGCCTCTATCATTGAGTCTATGGAACAAAGAAGCAGCAAGATACAGAGTTCTAAAACTGTTCACTTTGACAAGTAGCTGCAAGTCAAAAATCCCAAGATGAAGCACTATGTTTCCAAACGCTATAGTTCTAACTGAAAATGAGAAAACGACAAACCAAACTGAACAGTGTAAACTCTCCGGAGTAGAGAGGTCAGCAAAAAAGAGTAAAAATCATCTACACATTGTGGTAAGCGGAAACCGGTAATTAAAAAACCGAAACGGAAATGGCTGAAATCCTCTGATCTCCACCAGGCAAAAAAAAAAAAAAAAAAATACATTGTATTTAAAAAAAGCAATGGAAATTCAATTTCCCTATAGGCAGCTGTGCGGTTTTACATTGAGCCATAAAAGCAATGGTTTTATACTAGTACAAAATATGTCAATCGGAGCTGGCACTCTTAGCACTCTAGGTCAGGACATGTAGAGTTGAGGAACAGACTCCGACTTTCACCCGAAAGTTTGTTGGTTCGAGGCCTATACTTGCTACATGTTCTGGCCATGCTTCGGAGGGCATGTAAAGCAGGCGGTCCCGGGTCTTCCTTTATAGCCCTTACTCCGCTAGGTTGGCTTAATAATAGATCAAAAAAGTCAATATTTATTCTATTTATTTACAGGGCGTCTCCCGCCACCATTGGTAAAGCTAAGGATAATTGCATCCGAAGGAATTCACCATGTAAATACAAAGGCTTTCATGGCCAGAGTTACGTTACGAAGCAGTAGAATCCGGGATGATAGGCCGTGGTCGTTCTGAAAGTGTACTTCCAAACGTTTTGTCAACATCTGCGGTCGCCGGTCGACAGCCTCCGAGATACAATCTTAGAAGTCTGCGCAGTTGACATAGCATAAAAACAGTTTGTTTTATTTCTTCTCCAATGCATGGCAAAATACAGCAAGGGGTACTAGTCGGATTATTACCATTCTTTACCATCGGAAAACACACAAATTGTGGAGAAAAGCTATGTAACTGCAAAGGCTTTCACGGCCGGAGTCGAATGAAGACCCAGTAGGATCCGGGCTGATGGGCCGTGGTCGATATGAAAATGAATTTCCTACGCTCACTCGCTACGGAGCCACCGAGGAGTCTACACAGCGCCACTGAAGATGTCGACCGCAAATGTTGACGAAACGTTTGGAAGTTCACTTCATATCGATTCTAATGGTTCTTCATGAAAAAATTAAGTTTTGGTGGTTTGGCGAGAAAAACCCGGTAAGCTTCCCATTATGCGGTGGGATGAATAATTTCCCCCTGAGATTCCCATTATCTAAGTCATCATCATTCATTTCTTAAAATCCTCAATTTCACCCCGAACAACCCCCCCCCCCCCCTCCGCTGTAACCAACCTTTCCTTTGCCTGCTTCACTATGTTCCCACTCTGCTACCCATTGTATTGTTTTGATAATGACGGCGATAGGATCAAAGGAAGAATAAAGGGCTCATTGAGTGTACCTACAGTAGGTACTATACAATACCCACTGCAATTTAGCATAAATGTAAACTGATGGCATGACTCGTATCTGTACTTGGTTAAGTCATTCTTGTCAAATTTGACAGGAAAAATCGATCGTAGAGGAAGATGGCTCTAACCAGACTCTGGCTGCATCCATATTTACAAGAAGAGCTCGCTGGATCGGATATTTGCTACGACACGAGAACTTCGTCTGCTCCATCATAGAAGGCGTCAAACGACCTGGAGGCCCGAGAAAGGAGTATCTGCAGCAAGTGATGGAGGATGTAGGGGCCCATACATACGTGGAGCTGAAGAGGGCATGACAGGATAGAGTGGAGGCATCGATGCCACATGTAGCTGCCAAGCAGCCTCTTTGGTGTCCGATTGTCCCAGAATATGAAGCAAACAGATATGCGGTATGTACGTAGGTGCAAAGGAACAAAACCATAAATTACTCACCCCTTTCAAATAAATCCTCCCCCTCCCCTCCGCCAATAAAGCCTCCCCCCCCCCTCCCCCATCACATTACGAACGAACCAATAATACGTAATCCATATATTTAATATGAAAAAGGAAAGGAACGCCGGCATGGCAATTGGGTCATTAATATCCGGCCGCCATAATTAATAACCGGATAATGAAAACTCGCAGTGGAATCCGCGAGCGCGGGAGAATTTGAAAATTAGAAATGGCGGACGCAGGTGCGACAAATGGCGGCTGTCAGCATATGGGGGCTATTCAGCTAAAGCCCCGACAGATAATGGTTAAGCCCGTCATCGACGTGTAATTAGACTAGGATTCAACCGACTGTTTTCGTATTATGAGAACGTGGCAGCAGGTATTGGGATCGTATGGGGATTAATCCCAAATGCTTTTGAAAATTGAAATTCAATAATGTATATTAGTAGTCGACGGTAGACGTTAGTTGGCTGACAATCTTCCCAATCTGGCACTTATTTGCTCGCTAAACTGTTGCCTGAGCCTGTTTTAGAAACTTGTTGTATTTTATTTTTTTATATATTGTATTACACTATGTTTGTATAATAATAGAACGAAATTGACTAGTGGTAGTAGTAGTAGTGTTCGTCGGGTTAATAACGACTTAGGCCTCATTTGGGCCCATAGAGCGACCCCGACTTGACTGTCCTATGCCAGCCCATAGGACAGTGGACCTCCTGATTATAGTGGATTCCGAACCACTTGGGAAACACAGTGAAGTCACACGATTAGTTCGGAGGTGACCAGGACAAATCCTACCATGTTTCCCTACCGGCACTGTGCACACGACCAAGTTAATCTGCAGCTTTGAACCTGCTCTGGTCCGCTGGATTCAACATGGTATGGCGGCCGGTTTACGAAATTGACTATATTACACTAGGAAGTAAAGGCGCAATGAGGTTCTGTAGGGACAGTTTTGGCCACTAGGTTCGCTGACGACAAACCGATATCCATATTATTCAAAATGGCCGCCGTTTGCATGTGAAAACTAAGCTATTAGCATCTAATTAATTCTTTTAATATTTCTTACAATATTTCTACTATGCCTGGACCTTATTGCGCTGCATATAATTTAGTATATATTCTCCATGATTTATAGAAAAATATCACTTTAAAATAATACGTAATTAAAAATCATTTTAAAATAGTATTGAGGCTTATGGAAAAATCAACACTTTGATATCATTGCAACTGGTGCTGCCATCTACAAAATTACGTCACAAATGAACCTCATTAAACAAACACAAGAATTTCAAATGCGAGTTAAAAGAAAAACAAACAAAAAAATGCGACCTATAGTTCAGGCCGCGTCCGTTTTCTTGTCTTGTCTTGCCATAACCACGCCCCATTTGTTCATGCTCCACTAGTGGGACTCGTGGCTAGTGGGACTATTTTGATCGGGTAACCACACTCGTACTTGCGTCAGAGTCAGCGCTATGGATAGTGACTCCACGGAGTCCTCATTCGTGAATACTATTGCACCATATGCTAGGAACGGCCGGATCAACGTCGTGTACAGTCGGCTCTATAGACTTACCCAAATTACAGTCGAGTAAAGCTATGTCGACGGGTATTATTACCCCGTGCTTGGTTAAAAGCTTTAGGGGAGGGTCAATGGCTGATACGCACGCAACAGTTACGATATCGGTGGCTACATCTGATATGCCGCATCAGAGATTCGTGTTTTAAGTCATTCTAGTTTGTTTTTGTTTGTTACCTCTCCCCCATTCACCTACCCATTCCATTTATTAAAGGTTATACAAGATGGCCCTCAAACGTCACAATGTATAGGCTATAATACAATGCTATAGGCTACTATTAACAATATTATAAGATGCTTCGACGCATTTTTGTTTGTAGAATGTCCAATAGAGTATATAGCTTGTAATTACCTGTCCTGTCTGTTGTTCCTGGAGGTACGGTAAGTAAAGTGGTCATATAGCAACCACACATAGCGTTCTGGTCAAGAAATTATTAGAATTCAGCAAGTCTGTAATGCCTATACAAAATCTCCCTACATTGAATTTGCCCCGTGTTTCAGACAATATTGTTTAGCAGCCTAATGAATATGTAGCCGATAATATGTGATAAAACAATATGTTGTACACTACTAACAGTATACGAGTGATTCTTACATGTGTCCCGGAAGATAGCATTTTAAAGCCTAATGACTATGTAGCGGAGATTTTCATGTGATAAAACATGATGTTGTACAGTACAGTAGACATCAAGTGATAAACGACACTGTCACCCCTCCCTGATGATGGATACACGCAGTAAATTAAATTACACAGTATCCCTCGATAAGGCTCATCGTTTTAGCTCTATTAAGGCTATATAGGAACATGAATTCTTAACCAGGCGTGTACCCAAAGCCTGAGAGGAGGGGCGAATGTGGAATTTTCTAGGGTCAACTTTATTTCATGCATATTATGGGGTTTCATGTGTCAGGAATAGTCCAGTTGATAGAGGACTACACTGCGGCGGTACCACACGCCTTCGATTGGTTTATGAGTGGACTGTATATTTTAATATAATTGAGATGAACCTAACTTTGGTCCGCGGCGTCTTGTTGACAGTGTGTAAGGTGTATTGTATAAGGGCACCATTATCCAACAAAGTGATGTCTCGTCGCCGCGTATTTGAGGGACCCTGAGGAGCCTGAGGACTGGGGTTGGGTGAGAAACCTATTGAATACCCCAGTCCAGGCAGGGGCGGATTAGGGTGAAACCATTACATACACTATGAAACGGAAGGTCAAGCTTCGAGCTTCGAGAGTAAATATTTTCCACCTTCTTCTTCTGGCTCCACAGCCCTTGGCCTGCTCGAAAGCACTCCTCCATTCATCTCGGTTTTGCACAACGCTCCACCATCTACGGACTCCCAACTCGGGAAGGTCACCAACTCCTCCTTCCAGCGTTTTCTAGGAAATATTTTCCGTCTACCCAACCCTAAAGGGTACCTTTCCTTCATCGGCAAGTATAAACACGGCTGTCTAGCAACATGCCACAGCATCAAAATAGAGCAGTGGTGTCACTGGTAGGGGAGTGGCTGTACTTCGGTCATGTGACGAGGAAGGAAAAATATCACCTTCTTCATGTTATAATCCAAGAGAATATAAAGGGAGTGAGGGCTGCCGCCAGAAGAAGAACATCCTGGTTAAAAAAAACCTGCGGCAGATCACAACCAATTCCCTTATCAGAGCAGCAGTCCCCAAACTCCAAATTGCCATATGATGATCGCCAATCTTCGCTAACCTACTTGACTTAATTAGGCGCGATCAGCCCAGGGGGACTTTTGGCCGCTTTGACAATTTCCAGCCATCTTTGTCGATCCTCAGCAGCCGCTCCCCAATCTGCTGCCTCGACGCCAACTCGAAGGAGGTCCTCCTGGAAATGGTCCGCCCATCTTCGCCTAGGTCTTCCTCTTGGTCTTCTTCCGAGGGGAATTGCTTCCCACACGGTCTTTGGGGGTCTGTAGTCTGGCATCCGGTGCACCTAACCTGGCCTAAAAGAGGCTTATAACGAAGAAGAAGAAAGAGGATTCTCTACTAGTCCTCAGAGCTAGACCCTCATTGGGTTGTCGTGCCCATCGCAACACGTCAGAGATTTCCAACATGAAGCAAAGTAATACCAAAAGCTATGGCCAATAACTTCTTCTGGCGTTGAATAAGCTTTTGGCATGAATTCTACACCAATGTAAGCAGAAAGAAGGGGTACAGCCGTCTTTAAACTCAAAATTACAAACGAAGACAAAGAAAGTGGAATAAACCGCCCTTTCGGCCCCTAGCCAACAACCAGTTAATCCCAATAGATGGCAAAGAAACGAGGGGTTTACCGGAATCCAGTCGTTAAATATGGATTATTGGACAAAACTGGGTAAGGAGGGGGGGGGGGGTTAGACCTGAGGGGTGGGGGCAACCCAGAGAAGGAGCAAGAAATACGGAGTTACTGACTCGCCCCCCCCCCCTGATCTCCCAGGCAATGGTCCTTAGGGATCTCACCGGTATTTACCTCAACTGGTGGTGGATAGATGTAAGAAAATGGGTTTCACAGGGGTATTTATTGTATTTAGGGGATGTTTCAATCCGTCTGAAAGCACTTGGGGTGAATTAAGGGAGGAAATGCCCATTATGGAGCAAGTTCGCAAATTGGAAATTCTCGGGTGGATATCTAAGTTGTTACAGTATGTGCAGTAGCCATTCATAAGTCTAGTCAGCATCACAATTTAAACCCAATAAAATTAAAAAATACTTCAAACAAATGCTTTAGACTAGATGACAAATGAAAAAAAAACTCTACAGGGACAATCTAAAAAATTCAGATATGTTTTAAATTTTTTTATCCCCTCCCATCTCTTTGCCCATGGGCCGATTTAATAATAATAATAAAGTCTTCAGTTAAAAAAAAATTGAGATACAGCGAGATTAGGGCCCATGGCCCTCTCTTACACCTAACTGTACATATCAACGATAGTTTAAATGAAATATGTGTATATGGCATAATAAACCGAATACGGAATATCAGTCATACCTTCTATTCACGATAACAGTCAGACTAATTCAAATTCGCTACCATCCACGTTAATTTTCTCACACATTCACACGCAGCCTTGCCTTGATCAACGTTTTGTGTATATAATTACAGTATTGGGTCTTAGCTTGTATTTCCTCTCGTTCCGTGCGTAACAGTAAAAAAAACAATCCCGGTGGTCAAAACAACTGCAGCTCCCGGGTGCAAAGTCTGGTATAAAAAGGTTCAACTGGTGGTTTCAAAGCGTCCTGGTTTGGAATGAGTTACGAAGTAAAATATCCAAATCCGCCATATGCTCACAGAATTCGACAGATATCGGCCACATTGAAGCTTCTAAACTCAAATTTGCATCGTGAAACTCCTAAGCAAAGAGAACAAAGTCGAGGAAAGCATTCCAAAGGAAGCAACATCAAAAGACTTCTGAGTCCTTTGTCAACGTTGAGTCGTCGATACGAAAAGACCCTGAAAATGTTCCGCGAAGAACAGGCTGCACATTTTCCCGCAGTCTCCCGGAAGTTTGGGAGGATTTTCACACGGAAAATCGGCTTCTCGTCGACTCAAATTTGCCTAAGGATGCCGTCAACTTTTTTGAACAATTTGTAGTGTTGTAAAAAAATATTCACGAGTCATTTGTGGTTGAAGTTGTCTCAAATTTCAACATTCATGCGGTTAATTTAACGTCTAGAATTGCTTCTGTTTCTTTTCTAAATCTAATTGAGAGTAAGACAGTGATATCGAATACCAGAATTCAGAATGGTACTTCCAAAAAACAAACGAAGGACGATCCAGAATAGCCTAGCATTTTTTTTTTTAAATAAACGATTAATCGCATTCAAACAATTTAATGAATGTATCCGAATAGCCTCTTCAGTCGCCTCACTAAGTAACTTAATTCTTGCAGGGCCGGATCTACTTGTGCTTGGGGTCCCCTGCAAAGAGTTGACAAAGGCCCCCCTACATTTGGCTTGAGATTACTTTTTGGGAGTTTAGTCGCCATAATCGCCATTTTAAGCGTTTCGGGGGAGCATCTTAACCAAAAAATTCAACTCACAATCAAGAACTTGGAAATAAATAAAATTATCATTTGAGAACTTACAGTAGTCTGTAGTATTCATATAAGAAATTGCGAAAAGAGAAATTGTTGAAAGACTTTCAAGAACGCTTTAGATTTTCAAGGGACTTTGGGTATATTTATACGTACACAATTTCTGTGCAGCAGGCTGCTATTGCTGAATTTAGGTATACATATTATGCCAATGAAATGAAAGCTATAGTAGTCAAAAAAACATGTTTTTATTTGAAATTGTACAAAATAGAAAAATTAAAAATGTACACTGTACAACAAGTTGGATATTAAAATTGCTCTCTTCTCTTTTTCATTGAGGCGAATCTCTTCACCAGACCTTGCATATCTATTTGTGATGCCTCACGTTCGTTGATGGCGATGGTGCCAAGATCACTTAGTTTTTCCTGGCACATCGTGCTCCTTAAATAGCTTTTTGTCCTTTTCAGGGTGGAAAAGGATCTCTCAGCTGACACGACACGCAACGCAACTTAATGTCATCACATAGAACAGTTACCGGTAACTGATAGTCCTGATTTCGTACCGAATCGTACCATTTTCAGATTTTATAAATTGTACTTGTATTTCAACTAGGGGCCCTGGATCAAAATTACCGGGGCCCAAAACCCCAGAGAATTTGGCCCAGGGCCCGCTGGGCCCCTTCCCATCACTTTTAGGCCCGCCCCCCCCCCCCGCAATGCGGGGTCTGGCGGGTCGGTAGATCCGGCCCTGAATTCTTGTATCCAGGAACGACGGGTCTCCGCTCGCATAGTGGGAATAGACTCGCTCAAGTACAAGCACGCTACAACCATGCCACCGAAGCCACAGATCTATAGTTTTTCTTGATACCCCATTTTCGGATATGATTTCGCTAAACTAATGTGAACACGGTAAAGTTGAAACTTTTACAGAAACTACCCCAACTTATGAGGGGCCCATCACGGGAAAATCCTAACGGCGCCCCTCTGAACCACTAATTCCAAAATTGTACACTTTTTCAAGTAATAAAGATTTACCGTACATTTACTTTACTTCAACACATCAAAGAGATGTTTCAGAGGAAAAATTAAAAAAAAATATCAGCATATACTTGGTACAATATAATACTACAATAGTATATTGTTTTTCTTGATACCCCATTTTCGGCTTTGAATTCGCTAAATATGTTTGAACACGCTAAAGCTGTAATTTTTGCAGAAACCACCCCAACCAACTTGGTATCCCAGATCACAGAGGAAGTTTCAGAAGAAAAAAAATAATAAAAAAATATGAACAGAAATATCAGCAGCTGTAAGCAGTCCGGCTAGTGCTAAAAGATGTTAAAAAGAGATATAAAAATACAGTAAGTCGGCAGGATCCATAAAACAATAAAGGCAATTGAATTAAGAAAGAGCAAAGGGCTGGTAGAGGAGGGGGGGGGGGGGGGGGGGGTGAAGGGCGGAGGGGCACATTTCTCACCATTTCTTCCCTTTCTTTTTTATCTTTCCACCCAGTTACCTCTCATCGACGGTTGACCTACTTCCAATTTAGAGAGCTATGGAGATGGACTACCTACTGGGTACAAAAGTTGCACCGACGTAGCTGAGTAGGTAGGAAGAATCTGCGCCACTCCCATTTATCTCTACTTCCACTAAGTTACCTTTCGCTGGCCTAGTTTCAATTTAAGGTGGGTGACGTGGGTCCCGCGATAGATCAGAGCTGATGGGCTTGCAACTTATTAAGAACTCAGCCGCTGTTGGCATAACGACCAGCAATTATACGATGGCGAGAAACAGAATTCTATAATTGAGAAATTGTCAAAAATCTGAGACTGGGCTGACTGCGCCGTACTCAATTAAATCATGAAGGAGATTCTTATCCGTACTTGGCTTAGTCACACCACTTACACCTACACCTGTTACATTGTGTCAATGGTAAGCTTGTTCATTATCGTTCATATCAGGGGTAAGTTGATATCGAAGACATGTACCAGTTTTCCAGCAGCCAAAATTTCTTGCGTAAACAAAACCAATGAAACCTGAAAATCCATGGAACAGGACAAGGTTCATATAAGTTGCATAAGTACTCCACAAAAGCCATTCAAATACAGGCTACTGATACTATGACACAAGTTATGGGGAATAGAATCAGTGCATTTGAAATGTGGGCACACAGACGAATGCTGTGCATATTCTGAAGAGATCGTGTCCCTAATGCTGAGGTCCTGAGGCGAATGGATGCAGAAGCCGAGTTGCTGCTGACTGTTAATTAGCGGAAACTAAGATAATTCGGGCATGTGATGAGGAACAAAAAGTATCGCTTTCTGCATGTAATAATCCAAGGGAAGATAGAAGGACTGAGGGCTTCCGGCAGAAGAAAAACATCCTGGTTAAAAAACCTGCGGCAGATCACGATGACTTCCCTTCTCAGAGCAGCAGTCTCCAACGTCTAATTTACCTTGATGATCGCCAATCTTAGCTGTAAGGGGCTTATAATGAGGAAGAAGAAGGAGGTTTCTCTACTATTCCTCAGAGCTAGACCCTCATTGGGCTGTCGTGCTGCCAATCATAGCACCTCAAAGATTTCCAACATGAAGCCCAGAAGGCTCCCGGCAGAAGAACATCGTCGTTGAAACCCCTGACAGAGCAAGGCTCCCCTTTTCAGAGCAGCAGTCTCCAAGGTCCAAATTGCCATGATGATCGCCAATCTTTGATAGAAGAGGCTTATAATGAAGAAGAAGAAAGAGGATTCTCTACTAGTCCTCAGGGCTAGACCCTCATTGGGCTGTCGTGTTGCCAATCATAGCACGTCAAAGATTTCCAACATGAAGCCCAGAAGGCTCCCGGCAGAAGAACATCGTCGTTGAAACCCCTGACAGAGCAAGACTCCCCTTTTCAGAGCAGCAGTCTCCAAGGTCCAAATTGCCATGATGATCGCCAATCTTTGATAGAAGAGGCATTAAAAAAAGAAGAATAATTAGTCTTGCAGGAGGACCTGAGCAGGGATTTTATAACAAGGCCGAAAGGCCAGAGAACTTCGACAATGCTGTGGGGGCTATCACCCTAGGAATTATAATAATAATAACACTACATTGAACTCATTTAAGGTGTCGTATGGTATATGGAGCTGAAGAGGGCATGTCAAAATCGCGGAGATTGGAGATATCGCTGCAATATGTTGCTGCCAACCAGCCATCATACGGCTGTAACTTGAAGAGAGAGATGGTAGGAAAGAAAGATAGAAACTTGTCTTTATTTTCCATACGGGCGAATTTCGGGCCTTTCGGCCCACTCTTAGAATTAATCCACATAAAATTACAAATTTAACTGAGCAAAAAAGGGAAAATATTAAAAATTAAAACTAACAGACCATTTACACAGCATTCACGCCCCATTCATACCCATAAAATAGTCATGACAAGAACCTTAAACTTCTTTCAACTTTTTTCATTTCTGAAATGGTAATGCGATTGGCAAAAGAAACGAAAATGCCGGGATTACCATAGAGGTATTTTCTAATTTCGTCGTGCAATTGTTAAAATCAGGCCCGACGAAATTTCCTATAATAAATCATCAGTTCATTTCAAAAAAACGCCCAACAACGGAAAAAAAAGTCGTCAAGATGCAACGAAAAGGTTTTGTCGTTAAGAAATGAAACATTCCCAAGTAAAAGGTTACCCCGCTGAATTTATATAGAGAAACAATTTTGAATAACAGTAAAGGAAAACATAGGGGAGAAGAATGCGGACCATTAAAATGGAGTAGTCTATCAAATGGAAAGAAAATCCGCAAACCTTTTGTGACAGAAATTGGAAAAATGGAAGAGAAAAAGGAGCAAAATTGCTTTCCTAGGATTCAATGGGAAATAATAGAATGTATCTGAGATATTTTTGCTGTAGGGAGTATTTGACACACTTGTACCTTTTCGAGAGTACTTTTTTGTGGTGGGACACGACAATAATGTGGTTGGGATGCATGCATAATGTCCCATAAATGTTATTTTTCCGATATTTTGTGCTTGAAATCCACAATTGAGGATTTAACATCCTGCAAAATTTGTCATAAGCAGATTTTATAAGGTCGGAATATACAGGAAAATTTGACAGCAAAGGGCTTGTGGTGGTTGGGGTAAGGGCCGCAGGTCCTCAGGATGAGGCAAAACATGAAAATAGCGCCCCTCTCCAAACAAAGAAAAGGTAAAGAAAAGGTAAATTAAATTATAAAAATGCGGTTCACTACTATACAGAATACTTTTTTTTAAATGAAAGGTATACACCCACAAGGAAGAAGACCCATCGGCAGACCGAGGACAACCCTCGAGGAAGTGATTGAACAACTCGCCGGAGCAAGAGGGAAAACAATGGCCGAGCTCAAGACGATAGCGAATTCAAGAAATTGGTTAGGGGCGACCCCCCCCCCTCCCACGCTGCGCACGTAGCACTAAGGGGGAAGAAGAAGAAGAAGAAAGTTATACGCGTACAAACAATTCAATTAATATATCCTATCAACCTCTTCAATCGCCTCACTAAGTAGCCTAATATGCAATTGTGTCGAGTTACGACACGTCTCCGATGGCAAAGTGTGTAGAGACTGGAACAAGTACAAACACGCTACCATGCATGCGATTAATTTTGAGAAATGCAGCAACCTGCAGTGAAAAATGAGTTAGGTAGAGAGGATTAATACAGTAGCAGACAAAAAAGAAGATCTTCTACTAGTCGTGTCCTAGGAACTCTTAATGGGCTGTGGTGTCACGTTGTTTTCGTTAGTTATATTTTACGTTATACAATCGGTGGTACAACCCCCCCCCCCACCCCTTTCTCTCCCTCCCTCACCTTCTTCCCACTACAAAACAGACGTTTACAAAGATTTCCATTATAACAAGTTGCCAACAGCTTGGTTAGAGCAAAAATAACATATTCTTCAAAATGCCTTTATTAAATTTGAACGTTCCCCAGTATCACACAAACAACCCCTCTGGTGCCCCAAGCATTTTCCGTTACGCATATCTTCTCGTCGCAATTCAATTTTTCAAATTTCGCAGTCAGCAACATTCAAAGGGACGTTTACTTTGAATTCAGATGAAATTCTTCTGTCTTTATAAGCTATGAAATGTACATACCCTATTTATTTACTCTAGTATATGTTTTGTGAAAAACTGCTACAGACGAACTCCAACCAACGCTTTTGGCCTACTGATGAACAAACAGTTCCGTTATCGCCTCAGCAATCCACGTCTCACTTTATTTTATATTTATATTGTTTACTTATTAGCCTCTTGCGCAAACCTAATTCCATAGCAAAAATTTGTTACCATAACTACTAGTAGGTACAGTTACCTACAGTATTGGCCGAAAATGCCGGAAAAAACACGTTTATCGTTCTCCAAAGTATTTCACGAACAAAACTCTGCTTGACATTGTAGCATTGTAGGTAGGTACCATACACACTTGATGCTACAATATTAAGTTGAGTTTCACGTACGTGGAATACTTTTATACCACAAGGCTCAAATGCACCCGCAATACAGATTCCAAAATTGAAAAAAAGTGTGTGCTGGTGACCACGCTTCAGAAGTGGTAATTCATCAATCATTTGAAGGGTTTCATGGAAGAGGGTGTTAAGTCGCATTTTCATCGTGTTTGTTCCAAACAGTTTTGGTAAATACTTGACTATCGGCTTTATTATGGCTCTAAAAGCCTTTAACATCAGATGTGTAGAGAAATGTGAATATGGACCCTTAGAAAGAAAGAAAGAAAGAAAGAAAGGGGGGAAACAGGATCCCTGGATCGAAATGGTGGGGAGTCTAAGCCCGCCCAAAGTCCAAACTATCCTCCCCCGGATAATCTGATATAGAAGGTAGTAGTAGTGGTGGTAGTGTTCGTCGGGTTAAACGACTTAGGCCTCATATTTGGGCCCACAGAGCGACCCCGACTTGACTGTCCTACGCCAGCCCATAGGACAGTGGACCTCCTGATTATAGTGGATTCCGAACCACTTGGGAAACACAGTGAAGTCACACGATTAGTTCCGAGGTGACCAGGACAAGTCCTACCATGTTTCCCTACCGGCACTGTGCACACGACCAAGTTATCTGCAGCTTTGAACCTGCTCTGGCCCGCTGGATTGAACTTGGTATGGCGGCCGATATAGAAGGTGCTTTTAGATCTGCCCTCGCAAGGGCATTCTGACCCCTGCCAAAGAATTAAATCCTAGTTTTTCCTCTAGCAAGGGAAGAGGAGTTAGGGGTAAGTACTGTGCCTATTTTTTTTTTTTTTTTTTTGCCGATTTCATTTGCACTCCTAAGAGTGCATTAAAAATAGAATCCAACAAAAATGATGACATCAAAATAAAAACACCAAACATCCAGACAAGATCGCTGGATAAGCAGACAAGGTGAGAGACGAAAAACATCTCTATCTTATTTATCACTGGAGACATGACCTTGATTGAGCTCGTGAGAAGAAAACAAAATAAAGTTGGGCTCCTTTGTGCTTCCTGTTGGAACGCCCCCCCCCCCCATTTCCCACTCCACGTCGCTAGCCCCCCAAGGACACCAAAATCCGATGATGGAATTACTCAGGAAATTCGCTCTTTTGTTTCCCCGACAACAAAATATCGGCTCAGCTCCGGATGACTGAACTTTCAAAACAAAGATAAATAATATATTTTCGAAAAACTTATTAGTTTGTGTTTGCTTACGCCATACAAAGGGATTGTTAAGAGGTTTGTGTTGAGTTTCAAAGAGCGGCTCTGACAGTCAACACTGTGTGGATAATACAAAGTTTTGAGGCAGGATTATGTGTCAATAAATTGCTGCAGGCTTAGCAACAACGGAGAAAAATCAGAGAATATCGGAAAACATACATCAATTAACTCAAATGAATTTAAATTGGCTTAAGGCGGCTATTCCACCTGCGAATTTACTTCAAATTTGAATTGTCATTGACGTTTGTTTTATTTTAGGAGAGTATTATGCAAATACTTAACTTACCTCTTTCTCCGGCTCTCGGTGGTGAAAGTATCTGCCGTCAAATTGGGATTTGACGTTGCCCAGGGTACGCCCGATCTCTCGGACACGAAAAAGTAAAAAATTACTTAATTTATAATAGGTAAGTTAAGTATCTACATAATAATAACAAAACAAACGTCATTGACAAATTCAAATTTGAAGTAAATTCGCCGGTGGAATAGCCGCCTATGTAAAATGTACATTATTTACTTGCGTACTGTACTAGGCAAGGCTGCATGTGAATTTGAATTAGTGTGACTGTTGTCGTGAATAGAAGGTATGACTGATATTCGGTATGAATGTAGTTTTACCGCTCGAAAAACCGCTTTCTATAAATAGGTTCTAACCTAAACCAAAAACTACCCAACATTTTCCCAACCTTTGCCCACCCAGAGCTGCTGAGTCAGCATTTAATGATGCAGTTTACCAAAAATCTGTTCATACACAGCTCCTATAGTTCTCTGGCACTATAAATGGACTGAACTTGGCAGCTATTTTCTCTCCACTGACTCAGGATAAAGTATAATGGGTACGCAAGAGGTAGGGACGTTGCCCGGAGTCAGCAATCAATGTAGCAGCTTACCAAAAATCTAAGCGTTTATATACAGCTCCTAAAATTCCCTGGCGCTATAAATGGACTGAACTTGGAAGCTATTTTCTCTTTACAGACTCAGCAAAAGGTATAACGGGTACGCAAGAGGTAGGGACGTTGCCCGGAGTCAGCAATCAATGTAGCAGCTTACCAAAAATCTAAGCGTTTAGATACAGCTCCTAAAATTCCCTGGCGCTATAAATGGACTGAACTTGGCATCTATTTTCTCTTTACAGACTCAGCAAAAGGTATAATGGGTACGCAAGAGTTAGTGATGCTGACCGGGGCAGACAAGATAGCATGGGAAATTAATTAAGTCGGTATCCACTCGTCATTGATTTTAGCCGCCGTGTTGCCATTTATCTCAAACCGACAACCACCCCACCCTTTCCCCAACGGCCCCCCCCCCCACTATTCCCGAGCTAATGAGTCAGCAATCATGGCAGCAGCTTACCGAAAACCATCGGATTTGCCGCCCCTAATACTGTATAAACAGCGAATTTAGCTCATGATTGGCAAATAAAAAAAGGGATAGCTGATTTTTTGTGGGTAAAAAAAAACCGCTATTGTTACTAGTATACAATTATAACCAAAATGCCACAAGTAGAATGCACGTAATCGTAAATTAGTGAGCTTTATAGTTAGGCTTGCCAGACGTCCCGATTTTGAAGGTAATGTCCTGACGTCCTGAAAAGAGAGCCAAATGTCTCGATTTTCAAAACAAAAATGTTTTAGAGCAATTAATTATTATTACTTAAAATCGTATTTCATTTGGCGGATAGGCGCCATAAACATCGCCATTTTTAATGAATGAACATCTTCCCAGGTTTTCAAGTAATGATTTACATATTTGAGACTCAATTAAATAGCATAAAAAATTAAGTTAAATAACATTAATTTCCTATGAGACAATGTATAGATAGTATACATATTACATGTATGCATGCAAGCAAAAAGATATTCTCAAGCTTGGGACTAAATTAAAATAAATCTATCTGAGGGCCTAATATGCCATTTAGTATTAAATTATTCTTGAGGTTGAAAATGTGAAGAAAACCATTTTAAATAGCACTTTCCGTTATCAAATAATAATCGTGTTTGAATTATTAATCCCAGGTTAATATTAAAAATAATCACCATAGTATAGGCCCGCTTACTACGAATGGTGAATTTTAAACTTGCCAAATTAATTATAACCAGTATAACCTAATAAAAATATTACATAAAAACATAAATCACAACCGGTTTCGATTCATCGTCATTGTCAAGTGACTCAAGTGAGCAAATCAGTTTTGTTGTTAATAACGTGACAATGTACAGTAGAAGTCTGATAATCCGGCACGTTCGGGACTGGCTCGGTGGCGGACTACCGAAAATTCCGGTCTATCGGGCGGTAATTATAAGAACAATTAGGTTAATAATTTTACTACAAAATACAGTATGTAAATACATACAAACAACAAAGTTTATTTTACATTTCATATAATGTATGTACACGTACTGTAAAACATATTTCACTTAGATTTAAAAAAGTCATGAATGTCTTTTTGTTTTCTTGACTTTTGGCGTTTAGTATAAAATTTATATCTAATGATATGGAAATCAATCATTTCTGAAGCACTGTCCGATGCCGGACTATCGGGCATTCCGGATTGTTGGATTCGGACTATTGGACTTCTACTTATATATTATTTACAATTACTTGTTACAACTGTAATTTTTATCTGCTCACTACTCCCGCGGGACACCGTTTTTGTGATATATTGCCGTCCTTAGCGCTGACTGGCCACAATGGGTCAGAATTGATGTGTACAAAAATGGCGTCCATGTCCACCAGCTGTTTTTATGCAAATCACGTTGTGACCAATCGGTGCTAGTGACGGCCACATATCACGTATTATTCTTCTAAGGCGGCTATTCCACTTGTCAATTTTTCTTCAATTTGGATAATGTCATTGACGGAAATATCATCGATGTTGCATTTATATTTTTTTTAAAACACATCAATTATTGAAGAAAAATTGACAAGTGGAATAGCCGGCTAATACCGGAAATATTTGTTACAGCTCTACCGTAAATATTTACTGTGAACTTTGACTTTCAACTAAAAACGAGTGGTTTTAATCGAGCCTAAATTACCATACCCTAAAAATAAATAAAAAATAAACTTTCCATTGGAACATGAAACCATACAACGAAGAAAAAAAAATGAAAGCGATTGCCTCAGGGTTACGCAGGGAAATTGGGCAAGGGGGGGGGGGCGTACAAAGTAAATGAGAGCGCTCGTTTTAACAACTTGTTCCGAATTACCATAATTTTGACTGAGAAAATGCAAAAACTTTGAACCGTTTACCCTTAACTTTGGTTATCAATAAAGAACGGGGGGGGGGGGGTTTATTTTGAATTTTTGTGGCTGCCCTTTATGCTGCAGGAAAAACTTTAGGGTAGATTAAAATTTTTGTAAATAAATGAGGGATTGTCAGGGAAATTAATGGAATGTGAGTTTAACGGTACTTTGGTAATTTCTACGAGATAAAAGTCGGGGACACGATACGTCTGACAATTTAATTGTAACGATAAGCGTACCGTAATACTGCTCATATCCTGGATTGTGCCCCTAATGCTAAGGGGGGGGGGGGTTAAAGGAACAGAAGTAATGTTTCCTACATTTCGATATGCGGTATGTGGCAGCCACAAACATAAAATGGAATACTAGTTTAGGAATCCATTAAGAACCGACCACAAACCCCAATGTTTTGAATGGTTGAGCACGGTTGGGCCGTTGATCTGATTGGTTGGGCGCAAGCGTTTTCCTACACGAAAGTCGACCACTAACACTGATGGAAGAAATGGAAATTGACCAACAAAACCGTAACAGGACAAACTAGAGTATTACATAGAAGAGATGAAACACTTCCCGCCAAAAATTTATATTTTATTTTTAGGGGCCACTAGCGACGTTCCCTATGACCAACCATTGAAAAAATGTAGCAGGTAGCTCCAAGATTAAAAAAAAATATTTTTGGCGCGCTCGAATGTCTGATCTCTCCTATATCCATATTATTCAAAATGGCCGCCGTTTGCATATGAAAACTAAGCTTTTAGCATCTAATTAATTCTTTTAATATTTTTTATAATATTTTTACTATGCCTGGACCTTATTTCGATGCATATAATATTAATTCTCCATGATTTATAGAAAAATATAACTTTAAAATAATACGTAATCAAAAATAATTTTAAAATAGTATTGAAGCTTATGGAAAATTCAACGCTTTGATATCATTGTAACTAGTGCTGCCATCTACAAAATGACGTCACAAATGAACCTCATTGAACTCTACGGCAAACCAATGAGGGTCTAGGCCTGAGGACTGGTAAAGGATGACCTTGACAACTGCTCTATTTGGGATGTTGTAGTCAGCAACCGCCCTTGACCACGGGGGTAAATTACCCACTAGATTTGTGTGCCCTCCAGGCTCATCGGAAAATCTTTCCTTTTGTGTCGAGTTTCGAACGTTGACCTGCCACTTAATAAACAAGTTCCCTACCATCTGAACTGTTCCCTTATTCCCATGCAGTCTAGTACAATATTAAACTACAGCAGGGAATTGACCAAGGAACCAACAACCCACATCACGAAGGGTAAAAATGCACTGCGAATAAGTACTGAAAATCCTGAATGAACGACAGAACGGGGGTGGGGGAATTCCGTTTAAGGAGTGGTACATCTCCTCCCCTACAACGCATAAGGAAAGAGGTGGGGGGGAAGGGATTCGAAGTGCCATCTTCCGTCCATGCGTCATTACCGCGAACTAAGATGGTGCCATTAACCGCAGCCGGCGTGAAAAACGAGCTACTTCCGGTTAATGAAGGACGCTGGATTTAAAATATGGCGGGAAATATGTTCCTCCACTTCTACCCCGTATTAATAAATACCTCACTGTCCATTTAGGGCGGTTCCCATCAGAGCTTCAAAGGTTTCGGTAAGGAAAACTGCACGACCACGCCATGCGCTAGGATAATCTTCTTCTTCTTTCTTTTCCTTGTCCAGTATTCCCTGGACAAGGAGCATATATTACAAAAATACAATACATAATAATAACATCCCGCATCCCCAAGCTAGCGCTTATTTGGGACAAAAGACTCATACATAGTGCTGCTAAACAAGGCTTAATCATTTATTTTTGTTATTTATTTATAATGTTTATTTTATTTTTATTTTTATTTTAACTTGTTATTTTAATGTCAGTTTTTATTATTATTATTAACTCCCATTGACCAGCCATCTTTTTATACCCGCTTTTAACTCACCCATCTGTTTAAATTTTTTCATTTGGGGGGGAAGTTCATTTAATATCTTTGGTATAAGTACTTTGTTTAATCTCTCTCCATATTTGTTATATGTTATCTCAAACTTAAGCTTTTTTGGGTTTCTTGTATTATACTTCCCTTTATCATCTATTTGGTACTCTTTTTTAAAATAGTTATCTCTTATTAATTTATACTTGAATAATTTTGTTATTGGCAAAATGCTAGCATGTTTGAATTTTTCGTCGTATTCTTTGTATTTCTTGTTAATTTTATTTGATAACATGTTTTTTATTATTCGCTTTTGTATCATTTTTAATTTGTAGGTGTATGTATTTCTATCTTTGAAGTATACTGTTATACCGTAGCTTACTATGGATTCGACCAGGGCGTGGTACGCTAATTTAATGGTTTTAATAATAATAATAATAATAATAATAATAATAATTTTTTCTTCTTCTTCTTCGGCCGGTACTCCCCTGCGCCGAAGGAATATATTTATAAATTAACAATTATACCCTTATAATACAAATAACCTGTGGGCCCCCAAGTTAATCAACTTGTCGGGGGCTCGCACAGTAAACGCTGTAGATGATGCAACAACATGTTTTCTATTTCACGTCTGTGTTAGCAAAAAAAACTTAGTTTTAATTTCAAATCAGTTTAATTCATACCATTTAAAATTGTAAGTTAACGTAAAGAGTAATTATAGTAAAGTAAAATAATTAAAGTAAAAAGTAAAATAATTAAAGTAAAAAGTAAAGTAAGTTTTAAAGCGAAGTATTTTAATTCAAAATAATAATAATAATAATAATAAAGCCTTTATTCAATAAAAAAATTAATTATTACAGTAGATAAAGCAAGATTAGGGCCTATGGCCTTCTCTTACTCCAAACTGTGCATATCAAAGATAGCTTAATAGCCGTTAATGACACTTTTTAAGCGATGGCAGAATCCGGCGTCAAGTGTGGATTCCACAAGTCCAAACCATGCGGATACAAATTGTACTGATTTTCGGCTACAATATTTTAAACTCAATTAATGGACCACTTCATGACGTGCTTATGAAATATAACTCTCTTAGTAAAGAACTAAGAAGAAGGGAGAAGACGAGTGGGACGACCACGGATGCGATGGCTGGACGACGTCGAGGTGGATCTGGCGACCCTTGGCGTCGATGACTGGCGAAGGAGAGCGCAGGACCGCGCAGGCTGGCGCGGTGTGGCAGAGCAGACCTTCACGGGCCGTAGCGCCAAGAAATAAGTAGTAAGTAAGTAAAGAACTCCACCTAACCTAACCTAACCTAAGGTAAGTTCTGTTGAATGAAGAACCAGTAGAATTCGGGCTGATGGGCCGTGGTCGAAATGAAAGCGAACTTTCAAACGTTTCGTCAACATCTGCGGTTGACATCTTCAGTGGAACTGCAGTCCGTGAAAGCCTTTGCTGTTACAAGGTACGTTCTATTAAGTAACCGAGAGAGAGAGAGTTGCGATAAGCCAAGTATCATGCAACATAGTGTGAAAAAAGCGAAATTAGTACAGGTATTACATTGCTAAAGGCCGTGGCCCGATAGCCATTTCATTTGGGATGTTGTGGGTAACAATATGCCCCGCTGCAGCCTTTTCGGTGCCAATGGCTGTATACCTTTTAAGTCGAGTTTCGAATCGATTTATATTCTAGTTATCTACCAACTAGACTAATTGAATTTTACTGTCGTCCACTTGGCCGCGGAGAATTAGAATTTGGCACACGACATTTACAAAGCAATGCTAAAAATTACTAGAAGACCATTCACTACATAAATTGTATTAATGTATTAAGAGACACCCGGGCACCTCCTTGCAGGATGTATTATCCATTTAATTCACCAAATCGATTTCATCAGGACATATCGGTCATAGAGATCATTTAGACATTAGGTGGCAATTCCACCGGCCAATTTGCTTCACTTGTGAAGCTGTGAATTATGTCTTTGACGTTTGTTTTGTTTTAAGAAGACTATTATGTAGATACCTAACTTATCTAAGTTATAATATTATTAATGATGTCTGCTACCATATTATAACTTAATTTATAATAGGTAAGTTAAGTATCTACATAATAGTCTCCTCAAAACAAAACCAACGTCCATGACAAAATTCACAGCTTCACAAGTGAAGCAAATTGGCCGGTAGAATAGCCGCCTCAGTGGAATGAAGAACCTGCACTTTTGGATACAAACGAGGTGACGGCCGTTAACCCTTATGGGCTACTTGACATAGGGGTCTTCACAGTGTTGGTGTTATCGAGTAATCGAGTTAGATGTGCAATCCAAGTTAACACACAATCGTGAGTGGCCTCGGGAGTGAGTTATCATGCTATATCAAATACATTTCACAGGGTAAACAACGTGGTAGTAGTCAGACGTTCGTGGCACGGTTTTAAAGAAAGTGGCAGAACTCTATTCTAGTGCCACATTTGTCTATATTTTTTGTTCATTTTGGTTATTATAATTTTTAGTATTTACGGTAATTGCTTGTGAAATAATAGATAATACAAATAAATTTAAATACTACTAAATTTTAAACGCGTGGTTCAAATCAGTCAACAAAAACGAAGATGGCGGCGGTCAAACCTGAGCTATCGATCGCAGCGCAAGCTAAATAGCACGCTTAACTAACTTGGAAGTGCGTTTAGGATAACATGCTGGTTAGCTTGGTTATCGGTGTGTTAACTTAACTAGGTATAAATCGATAACACGAACACTGTGAAGACCCCTAATTTTTTAAAACCTATTTTAATGAATTATTAGCGGATTTATTTTTCGTACACACACCATACTCAATACATTACCATACCTAGACATACTTACATACAAGTATTTATGTTGCTTTAAATCAGATCATTTTATTTTAATTGAGATATTCCCCCTAAAAAGGGCCTAGCCCATAGGGCAAAACTGTTCTTTTTGGACTATATATAGTTTTATATACAGATTGGAAATACATAATTCATTCATCATTCATGGTCTTAAAATTTTTTATTTTTCTGTAACCGCGTGATTTGGTACCGATTTCGAGAAACGATTTCTTATTATGGATCTGCCCAAACCACATCATGATGTGGCCAATTGGCGCTGATTCCACCAACGTCAATTGTGATATTAAATGTATTTGACGTGGTAGCAGACAATTTTAGACTGTCTAAAAATGTTTGCTACCACGTCAAAAAACATTTAATATCACTATTGCCGTTGGTGGAATCAGCGCCGTAAATAGACACTAACACATCTTATGAAATGCGAACATTTCATGGAATTCTCGAGCATTTCATGAAATGAGCAAATCTACAGTCTGGCCACGAAATGTACATAGCCAGTCAGTATTAGTGACAGCCCAACAATTCATATCAAATTGCAGTGAAACACCTCTTGTTTCAAATAATGTCTAAATGATTCTCTATCATCAATATTTCCAATTATGTATCATCGTTTACACCCGTAAGGTTTTTCCCACCGGTTGCCTCTTAATAATAGGTTAAGATGGTTTAAATGAAAAACATAAATGAGTTCCTATGTATTATTTATTAAATAAAGAATGAAAAGTAAATATTAATTATATACACGGAGAAGTGGAAAATCACAGATTTACAAGCACATTGTATATGAATACTTACAATGAAATTGAAGGTGAGCAGCATGAAAATCAAATACACAGATTGGTCACTTAATGGTCACTTTCACAAAAATCAGTCAGATTATAATATGACATAGTTCAAAACTGTAGAAAAAATGACAAGTTTAGAAAATCCCCTCTTATTCTCAGATACCCTTGACAACCATATAAGCAGGCGTTACAACTGTGGTCCAGTTGAAAATTAGGTTTTCTTATTTATAATAATTCAACATCGCGGATTGGTATGGTTTGCAGTACATTGGCCTATTTAACTCTCATAAGAATAACATGGAAAAACAAAAACGTTACCAGAACTCAAAATTTCGACTTTTCCCAGATGGCTCACGGCAAAATAAATATTGACTATTTGTTCTATTGCTAAGCCAGAGTTAGGGTTCTCTTACACTCAACTAGGAAAGCCCGGGACCGCCTGCTTTACATGCCCTCCGAAGCATAGCAAGAATATTAAGCATGTTTGGGACTCGAACCAACAACCTTTCGGGTGAAAGTTGGAGTTTGCACCACCACTCTACATGTCCCGAAAAGAAGAACATCCTGGTTGAAAAACTTGGGGCAGTGGTTTAGCAAGAGCAAGACCTTTCAGAGCAGCAGTCTTCAAGCTCGGAATTGCCATGATGATCGCCAATATTCGATAGAAGAGACAATTAAAGAAGAAGAAGGGAGTGGTCCTAAGCCACGCAACCACATTGTATATATACAATATATATATATATATATAATATATACAGGTACAAATAGTTGGTTGGAGAGGTGAAGTTCATTTGGTAGATTGGCAAAGAACTAGAGTATGGAACGGAGGTTTGAGGTTTCAAGATACGACAGAAAATGAGACATTTTCCGCCTGGCCTGGGTACTCCCAACCCTAATGGGTTGTTGCCTTCTAGGGACGGTTTTAGAAAAAGTTTTCGGGAGGGGGGGGGGGGGGCGGTGGCCTGAAACATATCGCGTTTCCCTTACTTGAGCAATAATTTTTCCTAATTTCCTTCAAAAGTCCATTCTATCTAGTATAAAGCTATTTTTCTCTTGGGGGGGGGGGGGGGGTAGCGACCGCCCCCAAGGATCCGTCCCTGTTGCCTTCACCGGTAAGGCCAGCCAAGATGCTGACCACAACCTCCCCAATAGAGCAGTACCCAAGAGATAGGGGGGTCCTCAGCAAGTCTTCTGGCGTAAACCCACATTGGGTAGCGCGACGGCGTTCGAGAGAGACCATACACCAAGCAACTGCATGTACGAATAATCGGTTGTGAGGAATTGCAGGAACTGCAATCAGATCTCAGAATATTGCAATTTAATAGGAATTTAGAACCCCCCCCCCCCCCCTCCGCCCCCGGGTTCACAATTCCGCCAGGTTGCAGTCAGATTGAATATCTTGGGCTCCAACTGGTTTAATAGCGTCCCACAGATGGATAATTCCATGATAATTGCGAAAATGGTTAGCCCCAGGCTCCAGAAGCTAAGCTGGGCACCAGTGGGGGGGGGGGGGAGTAGATTGGGATGTTGGCAGTCACGCTCGGGGAAAAGATGGCGGGGATACGTGGCAAGAATGTTAAATGCCCACAGGACAAGCAAAAAAAACTGAAGAGTTCCCTTTTCAGAATAGCAGTCTCCAATCGATAGAAGAGGTATTTAAAGAAGAAGAATGGACGCCTTTGCGAAAACGAAGAGAGGCGCATAACAAACCACCCATATAGACGCACTATTGAATGGAGAATATAGCTGCGAATTGTTGTAAGAATGTCAGAAGACGGCATGACGAACAGAATGTAAAAAGCAAGCATGACGAGAAGACGACTCCAGGGATGTCCCTAAAACCGCTGGAAGGATGAATTAGAAACCGAAACCCTCGAGTTGGAATTCGTAGATTGCGGAGCGTCGTGAAAAACCGAGATGGCTGCGAATTGTTTCTGAGCAAGCCAAAGCCTACCGAGTGCTGTACGGCCGGAAGAAGGAAGATGAAATAAGTTAGGGAATTTTTAAATTTTCATTTAAACGTCAGAGGGATACTCACATACCAGTGGTACAGTGGGAAAAGTCAGGGAATTCACGCATACCCGTAAATCGAAATAAGAAGCAAATAATAAAAATGACATGTAGAGTAGTGGTACAGACTCTGACATTCACCCGAAAGGTTGTTTGTTCGAGACCCACACTATCTACATTTTCTGGCCTGGCTTCGGAGGGCATGTGAAACCGAGCCGAGTCTTCTTATTTTAGGGTAAAGAAGAGGAGGGCGTCATAGCTCTAAATCCGCTAGATTGGCTTAGAACTAGTAGTTGCACAGCAGTCATCATTTAATTATTTGTAAATACATATATACTAGTATAAATATATATGTAAATAAATATGTACAAAACATTAATGGGCACAGAAAAACTAAAAATAAATATGGTATATATCATGCAGTGTATGCTATAGAAAAGCCACCGACAATTTGTGAACACAACATTGCTAGGCTTCATGGAATGGGAACTGGTACTGAGCACTAGGAATAGCTTTGGTGGAGTGTAAGCAATATTTGGTCAGCAAGAGACCTTGTAAAACTAAAAATAAAAAATATCTCTATTAATAAACGGAACCTGCACCTAAAGAAGCAGTAGCACGAGGGAAAAAAAGAACCGAGCAAAATTAAATGTGCAAATAATACCTCAGTCAGTATTGGACCCTTGTTAAAACAAAAAGTAAATAAAATATACGTATATGCGTAAGAAAAACAACTGATATTCGTGTTGTAACTGTTTTAGGCAATTTTTTATGTTACCTTACTCAACAGTAGGTAAGCAAAACTTAAGAATCACAAGTACACAAAGCCAAAAATAAATTACGGTGCAAAATACCTATAAAAAAAACCACCGGTATAAATACTATCACGTGGTCAACACTACGGAGAATTAGGGAAGCAAAACTTTGTTGCGCAAAATACCCCCCTGTCAGCACTCGGCCGAGTTTCCCGGCAAACTGAATTCAGCGGCAGGCAGTCTACTGCTGAACACCTCGCAACCAATCACACTTACCCCCCCCCCCCCCTTCTCAAACCCTCACAGCATCTCGGGCGACAAATAAAACAACATCCCTTTGCTTTTTTTTTCACCCCCCTTCAAGCTCAAATATAATAGATTTATTTTTTTGAAAGGAAATGTAGTTGGTGCTGACGCGTGGAGTATTCCGATTCTTTATACTTCGGTCTGATTAAAGGACAATTGTTTAAGAGCAATTGCACCCCCCCCCCCCCCCCACCATCCGTTCTTTTTTCCTTTTTCAACGCCTTCCAAAACTGTGGCCACATACTATGCATCGAAATGTGGAGGAAGTTTTAGTTTTCTTTCGAGGGTGGTAGGTGCGCGCTTCCACTATCGTTGGTAAACCTGTGGATAGGATTTTTCATATTCCCATACATTCTATAGACTCAGAGCCAGCCCGTCTTGAATTTTTAAGGGCGCGTTCGCGATACGTCTCATAATTTTACTTTGATGATAAATTTACTCGGCAGGTAGCTGGGGTTATCTCCCAAGTATAAATACTTAAATTTCTGTTGTTAATAGATTTAACATTTAAAAATTTAATTGGTTCTTCTGAAACATGAGTTCTTTAAAATGTGCTTATTCTGAGTTAGAACTAACCAAAACAATTTTATACTAATTCCACTCGGAAGCACTACTTAATTAACTTAATTGTAAGAGTGGGCCGAAAAGCCCAAAATTCGCACATAAGGAAAATAAAGACAATTTTCTTTCTTTCTTATTCCTTAGTCAAAATTCGGTACATGTTTGTCACTATCAGCTACACACGTAGCCAGGTTGCCAGGAAACCCGTGTTTACCCTTAAAGTAAAATATTAGGTCCCTAAGTAAATAAAGCGTCCTAACTATTCTACTTCGCTGATTTAGAATCAAATTGGAGTAACCCCAAAACAAGTTTTTTTGTGTGTGTGTAAAAACTAGAATTTCACATGAAATATCGAACGCAGAGCCATCAAAAATAGCCCCTAAATTAGCAGAAATGCTCCTTTACATTTCGATACATGACATGCGGCCTTCACTTAACACCAATCAGGCAACAAAATGCGCAGAAAAATGTCTTATGTTCATTCTGATATTTTAGACAATTCTACGATTGATTTTAACACTCATAAGGATCTTCTTCCTCAGACTGTCGCTTGTCCTCTTCTTTAGTTTCAATCTAGCGATTGGTTTGCAGCAAATCTTTCCACCTCCTTCTCCACTCCTCCCTGTCTAGGGCCGTTCTCTTGAGTTCCAAGTAGGTTCCGCATCTCATATCTTTCTTGAAGTCTTCTGCGTACGCTTTCCTTGGTCGCCCTCTTGCATTGGTCCTTTCGATTGTGCCTTCTATTATGGTGCGTAGGAGTCCTTCAGTTGCTTATTCTGAGTAATCTCTGCATTAATATGATTATGCAACTGTGCACGTACATTTCCAATGTTTTAGAGGTGGTTGAGTCATGTGTCTACTGTCAGGACTAGTAGAAGCGATCGTGACACTGCGGAAGTACAGTCGGTCAAGGTCGCAGACAGCCCGACAGTAAACAGCTTACTGTCAGTTGTGTCAGCAACAGAATGACTCACCCCGTTAGAGACATCCCATAATACGGTAAGTTGTCCATTATATAAGAACATGTACTTCAATTGTTACCAGCATCTCGAGTGAGTATTTGATTTACTGGAGGCACGTCCAGTTATTATAGCCCATATGGGCTTTTGGATAACTGAAAATGACACCATCAGTCCATCTCTCTCAGTTCTGCACAATTTTATGCTTGCTTGTTCGTCTGTCTCGCTTCTATGATTCCCAATTTTGTATTTAGACACCTCAGTGGCATACGTTGCGAGTTGGTTTATTGTTCATCACATACAGTATGTAGCTGTACCTTTTTGTCTAACACGGACACAATACTGCATTTTCTTCAAGTGCACCTTCTAAACTTCTTCTTGTAACGTAATAAAAATTCTATCGAAGACTGGCGATCATTGCAATTTGGACGTTGGAGACGGTTGCTCTGAGAAGGGACGTTGTGCTCTTCTCTAACCACAGCCTCAGGTTTTTCAACCAGGATCTTCTTCTGCCTCTGTCCTCTGTCCATTTATCTTCCCTTAAATTATTACATGCTGAAGCCGATAATTTTCGTTCCACATTACGCGGGCGAAGACCATACGGAAACAACACCAACAATAACTGAGAAAATCAACGAAGTCGTTGGCATAAGAACCATTGATGATAAAAACCCCGAGAAAATATGTTCAAAACACGGCAAATTCGCAAAAGTGGTCAAACCCGTAAGAAACCCAAAATAAAAAATTCTACTACTTCATATACAGTACAAGGAACCTTTTACGATCCAAATCCAAACTGCAGCTAAAGCTATACGCAAGCAACAGCAGTCAGGGAAAGCAATAAAACAACAGCTCATAAACAGCGAGAGAAGCTGTAAGAAGCTTTTACAGACTTTGCGGGGGGAAAAACTGCCGGGAGGGGGAGGGGGACAGAGAGAAAGCTCATCAAACCGCCCGAACATGACTGCAATATGGCGCGAAACGGAAATTAATTTTAGATCTACGACAGCTACTGTAGCTAGAGTGGAGAAAAGAGCATGGAAAAATTATAGCGATGGGGGGGGGGGGGGGCTTTTAAAGGGGAGACATTTACAAACAGACCGTATTAAGTAGTAGATCCTGATTATTGACGTATGAAGGCTTCATTAGGCGCAAATTCCACCAACTTCGATAGTGATTTGGCGGGGTTTCCACATACGTCAATGGTCAACGGTAAATGAGGTATTGACGTTTTAGCAGACATTAAAGACATACTAAAAATGTCTGCTACCACGTCAAAACCATATTTACCATTGACGTATGTGGAAACCCCGCCTAAAGTGATACTGATATTGACGTGGTAGCAGACATTTTTAGACTGTCTATAATGTCCCACGTCAATATCAGTATCACCATCACTATCGAGGTCGGTGGAATTTTCGCCTTAGGCACATTTTTACACTGGGTAATGGGCGTTTCGCCGCGGACAACGGGACTCAGGATTAGGAACATGTCACTGCGAAATGAATTGTCAACACGTCAACAACATTTTTACCATCATATTATACTACTGCTGTACTGTAACAAACAGTAGTAACAGTAAAAGTAACAAACAGGTGAAAGAACCGAACTCCAAACATCTAGGAAAAACTAGCACCAGGAGCTCAACCACCGTAGCCTACATGGCGGAGCTTCAATAGGCTAAGAACGGGGGTTACAAGATGCCACGCGAACCTGTGTAGGTGGGGACTGGCGGAGGACCCGACTCTCGAATGCGGACAAGACGACGGCCACCTTCTAGTCTGCCCGAGACTAGGAGAAACTATGTCCCAGACAGATCTTTTATATGCCAATGACAAGGCAATCCAGGCCGCAAAATTTTTGATCAACGTGTCCTAAGCCAGGACTCGCCGGGCCTTCGGCAAGCCAAAATGATCCTGGGAAGCCACCAGCGCAAGAGAGGTCAAGTATGCATTAATATGAACAGGAGACATCTGCGTGTGATCACAGGATTCCTCTCTGGGCATTGCAACTTGAATGGACATCTGACTAACATAGAAGTCAGAGAGTCTAGAGCATGCAGATTCTGCAATGAAGGAGCGGAGGACCCCGAGCATATCCTCCTTCACTGCGATGCAATCGCACGAAGAAGAGCAGCATGCTTGGGAAGCTTGCAGTTATATGTAAAAGACCTACCGCATCTAAATCCCCTCAAGGTCCTGGCTCTCCTGAGGGAGATAGGCCTCGAGGAAGTGATGTAGATACTTTGTTGTAGGGGGCACAATAGGCCCAATAGGCTGAAGTGCACACAGGTAACACCTGTACCTCAATTTAAAAAAAAAGCCTGGACTCGTTAAGTAAGTTAGTAAGCAAGTATATAAACAATTCCGAAACAATAGCTTGAATATTCGTGTCACGATACAGAGATGCCAGATGTGTAAGTTGTGCTTTTTGGGGTAAGGGTCGATTTCTCACAAAATTTTACTATGTACAGCTCCAGCAACTCTTCGCAAAATTCTAATAATAATATCGGCTTAATAATAATATTGTCCCGACGGACTCTTTATGAGCCTAGGCCTACTTATAGTGGGCCATTGGTCCCTTGTCCAATGCCAACGACCCCATGGATTTCGGACATTATTTATATTGTTCCGTGCGAATTTTTGGCCATTGGCAAACTGGCATGCGTCTTCGACGTCAACCTATACTGGCTACAAGCGAAAATGGACAAGCTGAGACAAGCTTGCCATTGACGAAAAGAAACAGGCGAAAGCATGACTTAACCAAGTACGGATACGAGTCTAATACCGGTTTACATGGTATAATTTATTCCATTTAATTCATAAATAAATAAAATAAATGAATAAGCGTTTATTTGCAAACAGAAAAGTCCAATAATATGCAAATAATATGCCCCTTCATAAGCCAGACTGTCCAGGCGTAAGCTGGCGCGTAAAAGAAGGAACGTAGTAGAATTTAAAAAAAAAAAAATACTGAGGGTAATTACCACCCCTCACGTCCACTGCAGTCACCCCCCCCCCCTCCGCCGCTCTTCTCTCCAGAGGCAAAAGGCGTAAAAGACCTTCTTCCTGCGGTTTGCCTCCCCCACCTCCCCCCCCCCCCCTAAACACGTCCTACAAGAGGGGTAAATTAATGAGGTAAAGAGTTAGTGTCACTGAGTCCTTCCTCCCCACCACCCTTTTAGGAGAAGGGGAGGGGGTTGTTATCCTTAATGGCGGGACACTTTACGCGGAGAATAGGGTCGTTGTGCCAGTGTTTATTCGTCAAGAGACGGCTGTTTGCATGTTTGTCTTCTTTTTTTATACTTTCATTGTACAAGAAGAACTAATTCAGAAGGAAAAAGCGAAACCCTATGAATTTACACGAATAAAGTATACTTTAATCTTTACTTTAGCTGGCTCCGCAGTTCGTTAAGAACTGCAAGCCGCTGCAACACCCATAATTATCCTGGGATCTGGTGTAACTTTGTTGGAGCGTATAGAGAAACCTTAATTCACCACACGAAGTGGCGCGAAGAACCTGCGCAGACAGAATCAACGGACGGGGTGTATTCGACACCGGTCAGTGGTGTTTTTCTTAGGCGGGGTTTCCACCGACCTCGTTTGTGTTTGTCAGTGTGATATTGACGACTTTATATATACGACTTTAACAACTTATTTACGACGCTTGGTTAATACCTCTCCTTTGTGCCCAGTGGCGTAGCCAGAATTGTTTTTGTGGGAGTCCGGTTTTCATGCAACATCAATATACATCAGTTTGCCCACTTACAAGTACCAAGGACCAGTGGCGTAACGATGGGTTTTCGAAGGGGGGTGGTGTTTCATTTGGCACCCCCCCCCCTCACCCATTTTCATAAAAATTTAGAAGAAGAGGAAAGCCGTTTTCATGAACGTATGCAGCTTCTAATGAGGGGGCGAGGGTTCGGGAGGCCAAAGGGCGGTCTCCCCGGGGAATGTTTTCGAAAAAAATAGGCCTGAAATAGTGGGGCTATACGCATTTTATCAGCCAAACTTTTTAATTTTGCAGACGAGAATTTTATAAACAAAACTGGAAACATAGGTCTCCCCAGTGGAACATTTTTTTTTTTTTTTACAATAAACACCTGACAAACTTCTATTTTTCTAAATTTGGGGGGGGGGGGCAAACCCAGCGAGCCCCCGCCCCTGGCTACGCCATAGCCCATGCCAACAAGACAAACGCGTAGGTTTCTAAAATATCCGTTGCAGACATCCGAGAAATTCAAAATAACTTCTCAAAAAAGAAACTGCGAGGCATTGAGTTGGAGAAATGAAGGGCTCAAGGGAGGCAATTTGAGAGGATTGGGGATCAGTGGGAGCAGAAATGTCAGATAATTCTCCACCGATGTAAAGAAAAATGAGAAACTTGGTCCTTCGAGCCGGATCATATTCATTTTTCAAATCAGTTAATTGCAGTGTTTTTGTGCGGGCATACGGTAAACCGCACAACTCTCGTGCCGGATCGCAGAAAACAATGGGGATCCAATCAAAAGCCGATATATTCAATAGCAAATATTACAAGTTTCTCCTTAGTCAGCAAACCACTGTCACCGGTTGCACAAGGAAAGGCTGCGCGTGAATGTATGAGAAAATGAACGTGGATGGTAGCGAATATGAATTAGTGTGACTGTTATCGTGAATAGGTGTATGACTGATAATCCGTATGAATGTAGTTTATTACATACAAATATTTCAATTAAACTATCGTTGATATGTACAGTTTGGTGTAAACTTCACTGTTTCTATATTAATTTTATTTATTTTTCAATAAAGGTTTTATTATTATTATTGCGATTGGCTAATACAAGCACCATTCGAAAAACATAAAGGCCGCTTTCATATGGGACCTTGAGGAATGGAGGCCTTCACTCGCGCTTCTATCAATGTTTAATAGAACTTATATTTTTCGGTGTACGGGCACAACTGGCACAATTAAATGTTTATTCCGCATAAACGCGATTGATTCCACCATTGATGTTAAAACTACAGGAAGTGGAATCGGAAGCAAAAGACCATGCAATGGAACGGAAACAAATATGGCGGCTTCCTTAAGATTCCGCTGTCAGTAGAATTACCATCGATGGCGGGAGCCACCCTTACATTAAATTGAAGAAATAGCGTAAAACAGCGTGTTCTTTATTTAAATTTTTGGCAGCATTGCAAGTTCAATCTGCAGACGGACAACTTTCCTATAGAGGTACCTGCTGTGATTGGAGGTCAATTCCCAATTATAGCGCCCCTGATTAACTTATGGTCGGAATCCTCGCTCTGATTGCTGATTGATTTTGGCAGGGGTAGAACATTCTTTCCCGCCATAGCCCATAGTTTAATAGTCCAATAACAGCTATTAACTTTAAAGCCTACTTCATTATAATTCAAATGATCAACAAAGCCAACGACTATTTTGTCGTAAAATGAACGAAATAAAATAATGTGTCTCCATTAGTTAATCATGGGCAACTATTTTTGGGGATTGACGTCCAATCAGAGAAGGTCATTTTGCCATGTTGGATTTTTATACAAAAGTTCTCCATTGATTATGAGAGATAACATTTCAGAGAATCCTCCAGTACCGTAAAATAAATAAATAAATAAACACTTACCGATGGGAGTGCGAGACCGCACGCTACTGAAAACAGTTCCGGTTGCATCTAAAATGGAAAAAAAAAAATGAAATTAAACTTCAGTCTGGGATTCCACTCTACTTAATGACTGGACAGCAACATGCCCGCCGGCCGTGAAGAAGTATAGGTATGCAACTTAAATCCTCACAGAACCCTGGGAATAGCAAAATATATACCCCAGTTACAACAGATCAGTTCCAATAGTTTAAATGCAATACCTGAAAAGAAGATGTCTTCTGACAAGTAGGTTTGCAACTTAAATTGTAACAGAACCCTGGGAATAGCAAAATGTACGTATATATATATTTATATATAGTTACAACAGATCAGTTCCAATAGTTTAAACACAATACCTGAAAAGAAGATATCTTCTGACAAGTAGGTTTGCATGCTTATATTCGAACAGAACCTTGGGAATAGCAAAATATACATACCCCAGTTACAACAGATCAGTTCCAACAGTTTGAACGCAATATCTGAAGAGAGGTTGCATTGTTTACCTAATTTCCCTGCCCCTTCGAAACCCCCCCCCCCCCTTTCCTACCGCATCTTCATTTGCCCCAGCTACCCTTTACTCAGTGAGCCACCATTTGCGGTAAATCAACATATCTAGAACTTTGTTCATCCACAATCAATCCTTTTGAAGATGTTCGTCGTATTATTCAGTGAAAGGGATTGAATACGTAGGGGTTGTGTCAGAGCCTTAGCTCCACCTTACTAATATTTTCGCTATTTTGTATTCTAATGTCTGCTTACGCCACTGCCGTTGCATATGGCTATCTCAGTGCTGCATAAGCGACACTAGGCTTTCATTAGAATGGGCGTGCAGCCGTCTGGCCCGACGTCAGACAGCCTATAGGCAACCGAGGTATTAAAATTTGTAAAATTACCTTGTTTACATTTTTAATCCCAGGATAAGATTAAAAATAATCGCCATAGTAGGCCCACTCATGTAATACATCCATTTTGTGATAATTTTACCATCTATAGAAGGGAATATCTGCATTGTAGTTGGTAGAAGTCATTTTTTATTTTATTTTATTATCTACCCTTTTACTTTTTAAATCTTACTTTCTGTTCGTTTTAATGAATTTTGTACAATGTATATGGCGTACAACTGAAGATGTTATATAAATAAATGGCCAAAATAATTCTCCGGAAAAGGTATTATTTGACGTTCGTACTACGGCTGCAGGCAGGCAGTAGCTTTAAAGGGGATATTTAACGGACGCATAGGCGTAATACGGGACCAATTATTCAGTCCCCCGCGGGAGGGTAGTCCCTTGAAAAACAATAGTGGACGTAGCCGTAGCTTTAGAAAGCATTGTCTGACGCGGGTCCTCCAGTGACAAAGGATCACACACTCACCCGCGCGCACTCTATTGCCATTGTTGTCTATGACTTTTGAAAGGCTCCCGTCTAAAAACCTAATCAACTTCAATGGGAATTGCTAACAAGTGGGGTTTGATTCTCGTTTCGAGAGTTACGACACTCGAAGCTTATTTTAGGCGGGAGTTTGGCGGGGATTCCACCAACCTCGTTTGTGTTTGTCAGCGTGATATTGACGTGGTAGCAGACATTAAAGACTGTCTTTAATGTCTGCTACCACGTCAATATCACGCTGACAAACACAAACAAGGTCGGTGGAATCCCCGCCATTGCAAAGGCGGCTATTCCACCGACGTCATTTTTCATTGTGCATGTGCATGTTGTGGTAGCAGAAATCATTTATAAGCCATATTTTAAGGAGACTAGAATGTAGATACTTAACTTATCTATTATAAATTAAGTTATAATATGGTAGACTTATTAGTGATGTCTGCTACCACGTCATGCACATGAACAATGAAAAACGACGTCGGTGGAATAGCCGCCATATGGAAATGCAGGTATTACGGTTTCTCAAAGTGGAAGGATATAACTCTCTACGAGTATATAACCTCAACTATTACTTGAAAATAATATAGGATTACTACATTATTTATTATGAAAACTAACCAAAATGAAATAAAGAATGCAAAGTTAATTAAATTAAATAATTGAAAATTAATTAAAAGAATTAAACTATCAACTTTCAGAGTGTTTGCCTGCCATCCTCCTCATTTTGTCATATTTCTTCTTAAGGGAGAAGTTTTTAAATAAGCTTATATTATTATTTAATAATATTATTAGTAAATTATTAAATATTCCTCACACAAGATAATTTCGCGTCATCCCACAGCTACATAGTTATGGAAGTAGTCAGATGAAAAATACAAAAAAATGCAGGCTTTCAAAGAAAATTAACATTTTCTTATGAAATATTATTTCTTTTGAAAACCCCGATAAAATGCAATAAACCGGTAATCGGGGAAATAGTTTTTTTTTTTTTTTAAAGCTTGAATTTTTTATGAATTATGCATCTTTGTCACGTTTTTGCAGTTGCTGAAATAGAAAATAATTAATTTCGTCAAAAATATATAGTCAACAAAATATTTTTAAAAAGTCCCTAAAGTCTTGGCGCGAATCTTAGCCGCCACGTTGTCAAATAATGTAAATAAAACTCATGCTGTTAAGAAAAATCATACTGAATCAGAAAGCTGAGAGAGTTCCTATAATTAATTAGCTTTGTTAACACTTTCCACGACGTACAGGGACCTGAAGCGGCTGGCTAAGAACACAACAAAATAGAGGATCCGGGGCGTGTTGCTGGAAACCAACCCCTCGTGGTTGTTCACCAGAAGAGGAAGAACAGTATCCAGTTGAATGTCTAAGGCGTGAAGATATGAGACAGAAAAAACGTACTTGCATAAGATAGACCGAGCCCCTACACCTCCATATGATTTGCTTGCGGAAGCAGGGGACCAATAGAAGATCCGCCATATTTTGGCCTCAAATTTTCGCGCCAAATGAAACTCAATAGTTATCTTATGGTACCTAATCTAAGATTTTTAAAACTAAAAAAAAAAATGTGTCTTTATTAAATATTTAGGCTGTCTAACTTCACTATTATGATAAATATGCTTTCCCAAAATAGCTGAAAATTATGTGGATTAAAAATAAACAATAGCATCAAATAAGTTCAATCATCCAAAACAGCAACTGTACTGTACCCTATGAAATTTCAAATGTAGCAAATGCAAAATAAAATTATAGGCAATAATAACAGGGCAACAAAAAGGCATTTCCTCTTAGTTTTTAAATAAAATACAGAATACCCCTTGCTGTGAGCCCAAAAATGGCGGAAGTCAAATGACCATGCGACACTAGCGCCAATGATTCTTCTAGTGTATTATATAAGTTCTTTGAGATAGACAGAAGAGCAAAATGACCGTTTGGCGTCATGCAGGCGACATTAAGCAACGATGACGACACATTGACATTATGAAGTCAATTAAATTAGATATGAGAAGGCGGAAAAATGAGAAATTCTTGTTGTTTTTTAAGATTAAAAAAAGACTAACAGTAATCCAGTTTGAGTAATTGATTTGACACACAGGCCTAAAACTATGTCACCATCTATTAGAAATTGAAAAGATAAGTTTACGCAAGATACCGAAATTACATTAAATCACTAGAGTTGCGTAATGAAATTTTAGAAGGCAGTGAACTGAGCCGAAATTCCGAAATTTCGGAAATGAATTTTTAAACTTTTGCGTGCCGACGAACTTCATCACTCAGAATCTGCTTCAACTCTCACGATGGAAAACTTTATCGAAATATTATTATTAGTACTCTTAAACTTTATTGCAGTCAGTCATTTACAATCAAGAAATCGTCAGAATGACTTTCGTATTATTGTGATAGCCATTGGTACCGTTCTGGTAAGAATTCATCCTCAAGAATCTTTACTGTATCATCTAGAATTGGGTGTGCGTAAAGCAATAATAATAATGTAGGTATCAAAAAACCATTATTATTTTTTAATATAACCGGTGCCACAAAGCCTAATAGTAGGGGAGCCCGCGATGCTAAATGGGGATTTACTCGAGCGTCATAGAGACCTACTGGGTTGCAAAGCCTAGATGATAAAAAGAAAAAAATGTTATATAATGTATACCTCTTCAGCGGTGGAGTAAGCGGCTATAGATTTTCAAATTTGTAAAAAAAAAACTGTTGCGTGGACATACTCGAGCGCGTCAGACATTGATTTATATGGTTCATCTATATGTCCTAGACGTGCTGTATAATAATCTGACGATTATCAGCTGGAGGGATCTGCCTGATCTGACAATCAAAAGAAAAAAAAATTTCTCCGATTTTTTAAAATCATTGAACTTAATTATTTGGAAAGCTCAGGAATTAATAAATATAATTATAATATAATATTAATAATATTAAATAGTAAATATTTATAAAATTTAATTCTCATAACTTTTATTAAATTAAAAATCACAAAATTAGCCAAAACGTTGGAAATACGCTGTAAATAATATCATGGCGTCATGGCAGCAGAACTCCAAGTGGGGACGCACTCAGACGCAGTGAGAAATATAGACATCACGCAGCTGCACATCTTTAAAGTCCTCCCGTTTCTTTAGGTCACACTCAAATGGTCAGATTAGTGAAATATACACTTCTCAGCATGTAATGAACTTACCATACCTTAATCTGACGCGCTCGAGTAAAATCCCGAGGCGCGTTGGGATCACAACATGAGCTCTGGGGAAGGGGACCTTTGCTTTTTGCGCTCCTTCCTTTCCTACCGACAGTCCGGCCTACAAAAATACCGTCATACCTGGAATAGAACCCATGATCTAGCCCTCAGTACAGTTCTCTCACAACTGGACTACCTAAAAAACTTAGCCCACAGCTTTAAATAAGCCGCAATAAATCACTGCCAATGTCAGGGCAAAGCAGTTGGAAATCTCCCTCCCCTCCCCTTTTTTACAGCAATAATCTCTTTTCAACGACCTGCAAACTCCAAGCTCAAGAGAAACGCAAGATTAAGGGGGAGGGGGCGCAGGGGAGAGGGAAGCTTTGCGGTGAAAGCAGTCCAAGTCTTTACCAGTAATTTCCAAATATTATCGGACTTTTAAGTTAAATACAGTATCGGGTTTCAAGATATTTATTTTCAACTTAGTCTCGCCTCAATATTCCGCATTTAAGGGAAAAATTTTCCACATATTTTGTAAACTAGTAATGGCCATTGGTTTTTGGCGAAATTAATAAAGTCCTAAATCAGACTGATGTTTGAGAAATCTATATTTTTTTAATGAATTTTTCATTTGACCACTTCCATATCTTTGTGGCTGTGGAATTAGAAATTAATTAATTTTATCAAAAATACATGATGACATTCCTTTTCAACAAACTATTTTGAAATCTATATATGTCATATAATATAATATATTATATATATTATTATATATATATATTAATATATATATATGTATATAATCAATGTAAGTTCACCAAAATTTTAATAATTTCGTTCTAACTTTTATAGTGTCTCGCACGCCTCATACAGGCATGGGAGCCTTAATTGTGTATTGTTCTTGGGAATAATCAAAAAATATTTTTTTAGACACACATGCATACATACCGTAATATCTAAAATTACATTACGTTACATCAATTTAAAGCTGCTGAACATTCAAATTTTTCTCGCACAAAGAATTTTATGGGCGATTTTTTTTCGTTTTCACTAACTACGGCCGAGTTCTGAATTAGAATATGGTAAACAGGAACACCGATGAACTGCAAAACCGTTGTTGTATTTTTTTGAATGTATTACAGGCGTAAAATATATTATGGTATTATTGTATTTAGCATTTACTATAGGTATTATCTTTTCAAAAATGAATGTTCAAATGTCATCTAGGCCTAAGGGGTATTTGCCCCCCCCCCCCCCCCACTATCAACTGCCCTGTACCTTGGTGTCCGCAAAATACGCAATAACCTCTTTGTTGGTAACTACTATAGAGCGGGGAATAGACAAAAAATAAATTAAATAAATAAATAAGGACTTTTTATTGTTTCTATTACTAAGCCAACATAGCGGAGTTAGGGCTATAAAGCCCACTCTTACACTCAACTAGGAAGGCCCGGGACCGCCAGCTTTACATGCCCTCCGAAGCATGGCCAGAAAATGTAGCCAGTGTGGGACTCGAACCAACAACTTTTCGGGTGAAAGTCAGAGTCCGTACCACTACGCTACATATCCTGACAAGAGTCAATCATTTGTAGAATTATGCCGCACATGGCAATAATATAATTGTTTTTATTTTGTGGACTTCACCAAGTCATTATTTAAATTTTAATCACACCCCAATCTCGCTGCATTTATATTGATTTTTTTTCAATAGAGACATTATTATTATAACCTTTAGCCTTCTGAGCTGGGCTATTTGTAACCATGAAAGGTCTGCACTATACCTTAATTGTAAAAAGGGAAAAGTTAAGCATCAGAAAAGCCCTGTGCAGCAGTTTATTGTGCTCCAATCATATGCCGATATGCAACTTATATTTGATTCTCAGTAGTGTTCAAATTGGTATTGCTGAATGGATGGGGAGAATTCAAGATATTCTCAAGTGCTTACAGGAAGGTTATTATGAAGTCGTTGACTGTCAAGTAGCAATAAATGAGAGGACTTACCGGGTTTTGCCGGGGGAGGAGGAAGTTCAACATTCAGACCCCGGATAAACTGCCAGTCTTCTCGTAGCCTCTTCACCTTTTCCTGCAACAAATGTCATTTGTTACAAGTTGATACTTTATTTACTAAACACTGGGGAACATATTCCGGGACAAATACAGCCACGATTTATTTCTAAGACTCACTCGTTGAGCCAAAGGCGTACCAAAGGAGGGGGGGTTATATCCAATACGATCTCTTTTTAAGTTTATCCTGTATAGTATAGACCAGTGGTCAGCAACTTTCTTGTAAAAGGGAACCATATTACGGGTCTTCCAAAAGTGCCAACGATTGCAAAACGGTTTTCACCACAAATTGAGATCGCGCGGTATGCTTGTGAGTTGTGTCTTGTGGTAAACAAGAAACAACAGAAATCACAATCATGCAGTCACTGTAAACAAGCATACAAAAGATAGCTTCTTCGTAAGCTAAATATGAATATGTGGGTGTCAATATACCGTTGATATTGAGAGTTTTTTTCTAGTACCATTCTAAATATTTTTCTTCCTTTTTATTTTTAAAATAGCAAAAAATATAGTCAACCGAGAGCTCAAAGTGCCAAATTTGGCTCGCGAGCCACGAGTTGCCAACCCATGGTATAGACGATGAACCAATAATATATGATGCATACATAGGTACAACAACAACAACTGAAAGTTGTAAAAAACTAATATATCCTACGTACAGTACGAGGAACTAAACGGGGTAGCTTTACAGTGGCTGGCGACTGTCATCAGTGGCGTATAATTAAAATATATTCGGGGGGAGGGGGGGGGGGCAAGACCAGACTGCCTATAGCTATCAACTTTTAGATGCGGGTAGAGGCACTAGACGACGGTGAATTCTGCCAACCAAACAGGTTACCACTCACTGTTAACCCGAACGTCCATTATATCTGGGAAATTATGAATTACAACAACTAAAACTAGTTAATTTCGTCTTACAAACCTGCCCCCCCCCCCCCAACATACGCCATTGACTGTCATACACCCCCAGCAATAATAGGGGTCTTCACAGTGTTCGTGTTATCGAGTTATCGAGTTAGATGTGCTATTCAAGTTAACACACAATCGTGAGTGGACCTCTGGAGTGAGTTATCATGCTATATCGACAGAGTTAACAACGTGGTAGTAGTCAGACGTTCGTGGCACGGGTTTAAAGAAAGTGGCAGAACTCAATTCTAGTGCCACATTTATTTATATTTTTGTTCATTTTGGTCATTATAATTTTAAGTATTTACGGTAATTGCTTGTGATAATAGATTATACAAATAAATTTAAATACTACAAAATTTTAAACTCGTGTTTCAAATCAATCGACAAAAACAAATATGGCGGCGGTCAAACCTGAGCTATAGCAAGGTAAATAACACGTTAACCAACTTGGAAGTGGGTTTAGGGTAGCACGCTGGTTAGCTGGTTATCGGGTTATCGGTGTGTTAACTTAGCTTGATATAACACACTTAACTAGGTATAACTCGATAACACGAACACTGTGAAGACCCCTAATACGCAGGAAGCTTAACTAACAATAAGGCATGTTCCACCAAACTTAAATGGGGCGGGGGGGGGGGGGGGGGTGCCGTCTTACTGCTGAACCGCATTCAAAATTCTTTAACGTGTTTCTTGTTATGCAGTAAAGCGGCAACCCCATGTTTCAATGCATATCGGTGCGCCAGTATTCCTCACGAAAGCTTTTCTAAGCCGGATGGGGTCAGGCCTAAACGTAATGGAAAATTCGAGTTATTATTTACAAACAAGCAGACGACAAGGCAAAGCTGGGAAATGTATGCATTGGTTAATATTCAGTGGGCAGAGTACTTTACCGGAGGGCGCACGGGGAGACAGCACTCTACCTAATCAATTCCATGGGTTTCAAACTAATTCAAAGTCAGGTTTCGGGCCTTTGTCCGTAGGGAGCACGTAGCTTATTAAATACCTTCGGCTGTCTAAACTATTTCGAATAATATTAATTTAGCTTGTTGCTAACAGGGCAGGCTGTCGTCGGTTAGGCTTTACATCTGAAAAAATATGGTTATGCAACCAAAGGTTTTATCTACAGCAAGTGATGGAGGATGTAGGGGCCAATACATACGTGGAGCTGAAGAGGGCGTGTCAGGATCGAGGGGAGTGGAGGCATCGATGCCAGATATTGCTGCAAACCAGCCAGCCGGCTGTAACTTGAAGGAGACGAATAAGGTTTTATGGAAAATATGGCCGCTTAACCAAATTAATAAATTAGAGGTCAAAGAAAGAAGAAGTTACCGCATATTATTCAAGAAGCTGAAGAAATAGAACAATACCAAACACTGGAACTAAAATAACAAGGTTTTGTTAAAGAATGTGGAAACAGAAATCGTAGAAGATGTAGAAGGGAAAAATACGAAAATAAACGAAATAAACTTTTATTTCTTTGTAAAATAAAATAAAAAGAGATTAAGTGCAATTCCTCTCACAAGATAAATGAGCAGCCATTAGCTATTGCGCCCCACCAATCAGAGCAAGGCTGACCATGTTGGATTTCTCATAGGAAAGGTGTCCATAGCAAACTAAGTTATAAGGAAACAACTAAATTAGAGGCAGTAGAAGGAGGAGAAATGGAGGAAGTGGATGGAAAAGAGAAGAAGAAGAAGAGCTTAATGTCAAGAAAGGTGCTTGGAACTTGTCAACAAACTAAACATAGGGTTCTTCTAAGGAGTTGACATTTAGGAGGACTGTCAACCTATGAGCTATGATATAAGGCTAACTAAATTAGACATAGAAGAAGCAGGAGAAACGGAAGGGAAAGAAGAAGACCAAGAAGGAGAAAAAGGAAAAGAAGAGAAGGAGGAGGTTAATGTTAATAAAGGTGCTAGGAACTTTTTGAAAATTAAGGGGACTGTCAATATAAGGACTGTTCATTATAAGAAAACAATTCAATCAGATTCAGAGGAAGCAGAAGAGGTGGAAGAAGAAGATACAGAACAGAAAGAAGAAGAACAGTAAGAAGAGGTCAATGTCAAGACAGTTGGAACTAATGGAACTAGTTAAAAAATTCGGGGGACAGTCACAACTAATAGCTTAGTAAGTTACACAGAAACAAATAAAATTAGAGGCAGAGGAAGCAGGTGACATGGAAGAAGTGGATGGAAAGAAGAAGAGATATTAGAAGAGAAAGAAGATGTTAATGTCAAGAAAGGTGCTTGGAACTTGTCAACAAACTAAACATAGGGTTCTCGAAAGGAGTCAAACTAACACGGGCGCTGAAAATTAGGGGGACTGTCAACAACTAATTAAAGGACCAATTAAATTAGACGTAATGCGATTATACCGACGACGAAACTTTGAGTAGGCTAGAGAGGTCTCGTAAAAACGGCAGCTGGCTTTCATCACCTCACACTCTATGGTGTAGCTACGATATTTGGGGGGGACTTTAGATTACAAATATGCTATGCGTTTGAAACGGTCGTTGGAGTGGAGAATGTGTTTGTTTGTTTGTAGAACACTTCCCCTAAATCTCTTTACTTTCTTAACCCAATGTTGTGCGTCCTTTCCTACAGTATAATAGGGGTCAGTGGCGTATAAATGCATACATGGGGCCCACATGGGAAAATGTAAGACTTAATTATCTAATGAATGAATAGTTTATTTCCAACTTTACAAAAACTATATACAATATAAAAACAGTTTTGCCCTATGGGCAAGGCTAGTGAGTTGTAATGCATAATTTGCCAGATCTAAAAGATATTCCGGTTAACAACCGGTAAGCGGTTTGATTGGTAGAATTTAATGTCGTCTCGGGCTACTTCCTGCGGTAAGAATTTGATAGTCATAGGCGACCTGGTATCCCCCCCCCCTCCGGAAATAATTGTATATACTGTATATGCCACTGATAGGGGTACTCACTAACCTGTGGTATCGCGGGAAATCTGTGATAAAATGAAATGAAATATATAATGGCTAAGCAGGCTAGAAAAGAATGGCAATAGAAAACTTGTCTCTCACACTTTTAATTTTACTTGACCTAAAACTGGTAGAAATTGAAGCATATGAATCATAATTACAAGTTCGTTTATTATTTGCCGATTTTTCTAGAGTATCTATTCACTTAAAGTGCAATAGCAAAGTCGGGGAGAACAGAAACCGAAATAAAAATCATACAGGCCTAAACAAACTAAATTTTCATTGTATATTTTACAAGTTTGTTTTATCTATTTACTTCGATAGCCTGTTTAATTCTATTTTCCATGATTTTTGGCGCAGTTTACCACAGGCAAGTGAATACACCTAGTGGCTTGTGTCATTAGGGTGGCTCCCAACATAGTAGGCAACGCTAAGGACAGTATAATCCGAAATAGAGAAAATTGGTTTTATTTTCCAAAAGGGCGAATTTTGGGCCTTTCGGCTCACTCCTACAACTAACCCACAATAAGCCGGTATGCATAGGTAGGATTCCACTTTCCACTACTTTACCAACGATGCTGGGACCATCCCAATCACTCTGTCGATTGTTGATGAAAACGGAACTGCCAAAAAAATACACTTTTCAGCTACAAGACTTTAGCCTTCAAGTAACCATGTATATACTGTACGTCTATAACAGTTGGGAAAGAATCCTACATACGGTACATACTGTATAGTACACAAAAAAACTTACATTCAGCTGAGAAGAAACAGTCTGCCCAACCACCAGACACTCTTTTTCCAAGTTAGTAAAGTTCCCGAGCACTTCTTTGACCTCCGGCTCCCTGTCAGCGATAACTGCTGAAACCTCCGAGGCCGGGGCAGTCAACAGGTGCCGCCGCGACGCCGCCAGTCGCTCGCTGACCTCGTCCAGCCGCGTCAGGTACTTGCTCAGGCTCGTCAGCTTCGCCTCGGCAGCGCTGCGCTCCTCAGCGACCGCTGATGACGCGCGGTCCAGCGCTGCGCGGTTGAGCGTAGTGTCCGCACCACCTTCGCGATCCATAGTAGTTAGCGCTTCACGGAGGTCACCTTCACGCGTCTGGAAAGAAGCAGTATAGGTTAAAAACATTACAGTCGAATAGGGCAGTAGGAGACTTCCTAACTATCTCGAAATAACCTAACACTTATCATCACACACACGTTAAGTAACACATTCACTCACTCATTCTGACATACGAGGAGGTTTTTTGCCCTAGAGGCCTTTTCCTTCTACCTATTCTGTTCACACTATTTTTTTTTTTTTTTTTTTTTTTTTTAAATATAAAAAGATTAATCCCATACAAACAATTTAGGGAATGTATCCGATTGACCTCTTCAGTGGCCTCTGTAGGTTATTACCCGTGTTGAGTTACGACACGTCTCCAATCGCATGGCGTGTAAAGACTCGCACAAGTGCAAGCACTTTACCACCTGGCCATCGAAGTCGATTACGTTAAGCTCTCTTATCAAGACAAGGGTCTCGAGGCTCGAGTCCCACACTTGCCACATTTTCTGGCCATGCTTCGGAGTGTATGTAAAGCAGACGGTCCCGGGTGTTCCTAGTTACGTATATGAGAAGGCTTTAGTTTATAACCCCAACTCCGTTAGATTGGCTTAGTAATAGAACAAAAAGTCAATATTTATCTATTTATATTTATTTAATTTCGGCCCATTTGTCTATTGTGTAGTTTGGTGCACACAGGACCATATTTTCGGTCTTAAACCTTAGGGGCCTCAGCGGAGTAATATATATTAAATAAATAAATAAGGGAAGCTAGCCAAAAATCTGGAGTGATTTGTATACCTGATTATCGTCAAAATCGTGTTTGAGCTTCCAATTGTACCGCCAGCACAACATGTTCACAGATAACTGACAGCCAGCCGACCGGCCCCTATAGTCTCATGCCCGCTAAAATTACACCTTGGCCCCTTGCCAGACGCACACTGCACCGTGCTTCCCGACAATCACGTCTACAACTTTATGGCTCTTACTGGAACCAATGACACCGTGACCGAGCGTAGTCAACCTGAGGACGGGGAGCGGATCCAAATAGGACTTAGGAGAGCCTCCTGCCTATATGTATAGTCACACTCACAAACCCAATACGAAACTATTCACGGTTGTGCAATGGTTGATACAGCTACACTACACTAGTACACTACTGCCGACTGCGCCTTGCCCGTGTAGACAGTGTATTAACTATTGTACCTCTTTAGATGATAAATGTTCTATAATGGATTGTAGTCTTGTACCTGGACCCTCGGTCCCTCCCTTGCAGGGTTGCCAAATTTAACAATTTAAGTAAAATTAAAATTGGTTTAAAAATTCCTCGAAACCGCAGAAACACATCGGAATTTCTACTCTAGCCAGAGAAATTATTCAATAAGCTAAGCATAGGCGGAATGCATGTGCTTACGCTACCTTAAACCACAAATTGCATTTTCATTCCCCCACGGAATTCCGACATAAAACTCAGAAAGTGACAACCCTGCAACTCGATTGGCTGCGCTAGACGGATTTTGAAGGCCACTGGCCACTGCCCACTTGGCGCCAGCCAGCCGACACAACAGGGGTGGCGAACAATGGCTACCCCCAGCGGCGCAAACCTGACATTTGACAACCTGAACCCTGGCTCGGCGCCTCCATTTGTTACACGAATATTTTGCATTTGAATACAAATCCGTATTAGAAGTTGGACCGATCAGGGAACAGGAGGAAAAGAAGCGAAAAATGAAACAAAATGAGCGTATTATGATATTATATGCTAAGCAGTAGACAAGAATTCAAATTAAAGGCGCCAATCCAAAATTTGAAAAAAAGAAATGATATCAATATCACCCATTAAGTGGATTCCGAACCACTTGGGGAACATGGTAAAGTCACACGATTAAATCGGCGGTGACCAGGACTCGACTTATACTGCCTGAGCGAGTTATCATGTCCCACCAGGTTCCCCTGCCAACGCTGTGCACACTACCAAGTTGCCGCAGTTTGAAACATGCTCTGCTCTAATGGAATCAACATGGTAAGGCCGTTGGCGAATCCAATATGCCAGCGTAGGCCGTAAACAAATTTTTGTAAGCCAAAATCGTGGCACAAATAAAAAAAAACTTAACCGAAAAAAAAATGAATATCTGATCTACCTCCCAAGCTGGGTTGAATTTTTAATACTCATCCATATCACTAATACGGATTAAGAATCGAACAATTAATACGCTCCGCCCCCTTTGGTAGTAGGAGTAGTAATGTTCGTCGGGTTAATAACGACATAGGCCCCATATTTGGGCCCATAAAGCGACCCCGACTTGACTGACTCCGACTGACAGCCCATAGGACAGTGGACCTCCTGATTATAGTGGATTCCGAACCACTTGGGAAACACAGTGAAGTCACACGATTAGTTCGGAGGTGACCAGGACAAGTCCTACTATGTTTCCCTACCGGTACTGTACACACGACCAAGTTATCTGCAGCTTTGAACCTGCTCTGGTCCGCAGGATTCAACTTGGTATGGCGGCCGGTTGCCCCCTTTGGTAACAAAATGCACCAAATTGAGAAATCCAAATTCGAATTCGTGTAACAAAATACGCCTTTAATATGTCGCATTTAGTGATAGGGCTACCAGGCACCACCAGCCAAAATAAATTAGTCACAGCAGTAAATTAATTTTAAATAAAACATGTAATTTAAAATTAATTATTAATTTAAATATTATATTATTAAAATTTAATTTAAAATAAAATATTAATCAGTATTAAATTTAAAACAAAATTTTAATTTTCGACTAAAGGGACGCAGAACAGATATGCAAATGAATATCATGGGTTCTGATCACATTCTGTCCCCTGGACAGTGTCCAGGTTTCTCTTAATTCAGATATTCTTAATTTGGATATTATGTGCCCAGGAGGGACTACGGTACTAAATTAAAAGTTAAAAACAATTTATGGAAAGGCGTGTTACTATAATAAGACATTGATTAGTTTTACCATAAAGGTAAAGCTGGCAACTTTACAAACAACGATAAAGCATAAAACTATAAAAGTTTCCCGTACGTCCCTAATTTTTGGTGAGTTTTTTAATTTTTTCCATCTTACAGTTAGGCAAAATTAAAACCTGTACATTTTAATGTTTATTTGTACGATTTGTACTCTTATTTCCTTCAATTATAAAACTATGCAACCATATTCTTGTAGGTATAATTCCATAATTTATTAATTTGAGCTTTTTGCACTATTTAAAAAATAATAATGATTGCATAAGTTAATTTACGTTAACTGATTTTATTTTTGTCACCTTAGGGTTTAATAAGAATAATTTAATCCAATTCCCGGTTTTAAGTTAATCTGAAAACGACATGGTAGGGCTGCTGCAGTCTGATCATGGCGATTATAATCCCGGGGTTAATTTAACACCATGTCACGTGATGGGATTAATTCAAATGTTTAAAATAAAAGACAAGCAAATTTCAAATTTTTGTAATTATTGATGTTGGTAATCTTCGCAGGGCTATGTACGGAAAATTCAAATTTAAACAATTATTATAATTATCTTCAGCTTTATTTTTAGTGGGGTTCCTTATTTTTTTCTGCCTTAGATTTAGACAAATTATTTATAATCCTTAATATATTAATTCAAAATATTAAAACTTGTTTATTTCTAGGGCGATGCGTGTTTAAATTTGCTATTTATATTTACTACGGCAGCGTTGCGTCAGTTCAGTTGTTTAGCATTGCCAACATTCACAATTTAAAAATTCTGAAATTTGCTTTCCATTTATTTTAAACAATTGAATTAATCCCATCACGTGACATGATATTTAATTAACCCCGGTACTATAATCGCCATGATCAGGCTGCTGGAGTAGACCGGCAAGTATTGAATCACATGTTGGCGCACGGCCAGGGCTTCTCCCTAATGACACGTCGACAATTTTACGACTATCACTGGAACACAATACCTCTGTGCCGTTGACCCAAACTTAAACACGACGATTCTGTCGTCACGTTCATTGTTTTCAACCCAAAGATTCTTTCTACTTATAGTCGAAAATACCACATGTTTCACATAAAGGATCGACTGTTGAGAACTGAGCAGGCGTTGTATCGTAAAAAAAATTTAGCGCAGCTACCCATGACCAATGGCGTGAGCCTGGGAGGAAGTTCCAAAAAGGCTCTGTTCAGTTTACTCTCCCAATACGACTAGAGCCAGAAATGGATAGAGATCATTAGTTTTTGGTAGATATGCATATTTTCATGCCACATGTATTTTCATATTTTCAGGGCGGTTCAAGGCCACGGACTTCTTTGGTTGGTGCAGCGCCGCAACCAGCCGGGCAATTTGGCTCAAATTTTACATGGAGGGTGCCAGGTAGGTACAGAAACAAAAACCTCCTAACCTAACTTAGGTGGAAATTATTGCCGAAAACATAAAAAAAAATTACATGTGTTTTCTATGTAAATGAGAAATAGCTTGTTCAACAATCGCCAAATTGTGAAGTAGTTGCAAATGTTACAATTTACAAACATAAGCAGTAGCATTGAATATATAACACTAGGGTTACTAGTGTTATATATTATATATTCAATGGCAGTAGTCAATTGCAATCGGAATCAGCACCCCCAAAAACATAAAACAATTTCGAGGACAAAGGGACTTTCCTGAAATTAGCTGTTTTTCCTGCATACTGTACTGGACGAAACGGAAAATTATGTAATCCGACGCTAATATTTCCCACTTACCTTTAGCTGAGTTATTCTATTGATTAGGCACTTTTTATCAGACGGATTGATTGGCGAAAGTAAACAGACTTCTGGTTGAGACAAATCGGTGGATCTGCAAACATAACAAAAGGTTATCAACTTTTAAAATTGGATTGACTTGGGTTGAAGAGGCAACCTCCACAGGAGTGACAGGACATTATATCTAAATATAGGGAATCAATAAAAAAACTGGACAATATGGGACACGACGACGACGGCGAAGACGATGCCCCTTAAAGGCATAAATCGTGGGTTCGAGTCGTGGTTAGTCAAGTGTTTTCTTCATTCCTTATTTTATTATTTTCGGATCCTACAGCAAAAGTTAGCTTAACTGATGGAAAAATGTTTATGGTGGTTGAGCACATTGGAATATGGCAATCTTAGTTTTTCTACTAAGCAGCTGGCGCGGTTCAACTGACTCAAACAAAGCTAATGCAGAACACCATTTCAGTAGTTTATTGAATAGGTTAAGGAAATTCATACTGGAATGATTTCTGTAACAGGGTATATTGCAAAGTACAGTACCTGAGCCTAGCAGACTGAAGGGTAGCCAAAAGGGCTTTCCATCGAGCACGCACAGCGTCCACTTTTTTCTCCATGGGACCGCCAATTTCTTCACCCCTGGTCACAATACTCTGCATTGCTCTGTGCCGAAGTGTCGCTTGCTTTTCTAGGTCTACATGACGCTTCCCGGAGCTCGATGAAACTGTGTTCTCGGCAGTCTAAAATAAATAAATAAACTGTTATTAGTGCCGTTAGTACCAGTTGGCCAAATTTGACTGACTCCGTACAAACAAGTTCAGTTCTCTAAAATGAATCTGTCAATTCAGAGCACCATTCTTTTTGATCTGGTGAACTGTTGAAGGATATGCAACTCACAATCGAATCGACGGAACGGTCGATTCTACAAGACCAGTTGATTGTGAATCGAGACGACAGAACTGTCAACTCAGTTGCTATCCCAAATTTTCCAACATTTTAATTTCTCAATCTTCTCTTGCTCATATCTCACAGTTTTCAATTCCAACAAGGGTAACACAAATTATTGAATAGCCCATGAACCTCCGATTTATTTGATAACCATGTCGATATACTTCGGCTCGGGCTTGTATTGTAGTACAGGTATAATATGAAGTAATGTAATATTATTATTAATTTACTTTTTTAAATAATTTATTATACGATGGCGAAAAATACAATTATTAAAGTTCAAAACCGAGATGTGACATTTTTCATACCTGGAGCCACTCTGACATTTGGGCCATATCTTCTTCAAGGCTACGCCACGTGTCCGAGCATCGCTTCCACCTCATGCGTCGGTCAGTAAAACTTCTGTGCAACTGCGACCATTCCTCCCGTAATCTCTCTATGGCACGCCGAGCCTGATTGTTGATTTCTTCATCTCGGCCGCTCTCTAACCCAGTTATCTAAAAGAAAGGAAAAGATTTCCAGTGTCATTGACTATTTAGGTAATAGACCCAAATAAAGAAATCCTACGGACAGTTTTTTTATATGGATTGCCAATAAGAAGAATAGAAGAAGCCGTAGCCAGTGCACATAGAGTGCAACCAATCTAGGATGAGGTCTCCCACTCGCCTATGTTAGGCTTTATGAGGTGAAGTTTTTTATAGGCAGTTAGGTGCGATTCTGTCCATTGGCTCAGCCATCTGCGTAATATGTGTCTAGTGATAAGATTTATTCTGTCTGCGGTTGGGAGAACTGGGCCTAATTAGTGGTCGACGTTTCGTCAGTAGCAAGTTTGGGAAGTTCACTTTTAGGCCAAATTTAAAGTTTAAATTGAAAATGCATTGGAATAGGGTAAAACGTGACAGAAAATATATCTAGAAAAATATTGTTTTTTTTTAAGTTGTTTTAATTGTGTCATTTTTCTTACTTGACAAAGTTATTTTATTTTTATTTCTTCAAAAACAGGACTTCGTCCTGAGACCGACGATAATGCCACCAGAGGTAACGAAATGTGTATCCAGAAGGGCACTGTAAAATGTTGGGTTACTATGGTGAACCTGATTACAATAGACATAAGAATAATAAATAAGAAAAATAACATGACGTACCTTAACTTTAAGTTGATTTATCTGATTCTGCACAGCCTGAATGACTTTTTCCTGTTCCAGAAAGTGCATGAAATCAGGCCCGGAGAGGGGCGGTGCGTTGAGTCTGAGGGACTGCTCGACAATGGCCGACCGCATCTTGTTGACAACACGCACCATTTCTTCACTGGTGTTGTCCTGCAACTTACTGCAACAAAAAAAGAAAAATTAATAAGTTACAACCCGTCAGAGGACAAGAAGAATGAAATATATGTTTTTTTCTTTTTTTAAAGATTATTCGCATACAAACAATTCAATGAATGTATCTGAATAACTTCTTCAGTCGCCTCTGTAGGTAATACCTGTGTTGGGTTACGACAGGTCACCGATCGCATTATGTGTAGAGACTCACACAAGTCTTCTTCTGGGGTTACAATCTATCGATTGGTTTGCAGCAACTTGACTCTTCTTCTCCACTCCTCCCTGTCTTCCGCGATCCTTTTCATTTCCCAGTAGGTCCCGCACTCCATGTCCGCCATTACGTCCTCCATGTGCTCCTTTCTCGGCCTGCCTCTGTGGTTTGTGCCCTCGACTGAGCCTTCAACAATGGTGTTTAGAAGGCTTTCATGCCTGATAAGGTGCCCCATAAATCTGGCCCTCCTCGTAGATATAGCTATCGTTAATGTTCTTTTTTCGTTTAGCCTACGAAGCACCTCCTCATTCGCGATATGGTCTCGCCATGAAATTTGCAGCATTCTCCTGTAGCACCACATCTCAAAGGCCTCTAGTTTCTTTTTGTCACTTTCATGTATGCACCAAGTTTCGCAGCCATACAGCAGTATACTCCATACCAGTGTTTTAAGCATTCGTTTTCTTATTTTCATGTCAATATTATTTGATTCAAACATTTTGTATTTTTTGTTGAATGCCACTCTTGCAAGATGTATTCTGGTAGAGATTTCTTGTGCCGATTTTCCATCTTGTGTAATCGCACTACCAAGGTATGGGAAGGACTTGACGTTCTTTAGAGTTACCCCCTCTAGGACGACATTGGCTAGGGTTTCTTCCCGGCTGGCCACCATAGTCTTCGTCTTTGCCTTGTTTAGCTTCATATTGTATTCTTTCAAAACATTCTGCATTGTAACCAAAGATTCAAGCAGTTCTTCTTCGCTTTCCCCGATCAAGGCTATATCATCAGCATATCTTATCATGTCTATTTTTTGTCCATGTATTCTTACACCTCTTGTGTTTCTGAGGGCTTCCCTCATTTCATTTAGAGCAAAGTGAATATACAGGTTGAACAGGACTGGAGAGAGTGAGCATCCTTGTCGAACTCCTGATTTAATTTTTGCTTGTTCTTCAGCGTTACCGCACCTGATGACAGCCGTCTCTTCTTTATACAATGCCATAATAATTCGTCTATCTTTGTATTTCAGTCCTGCCTTTTTGAGTATTTCAAACAATTTTTTCCATGACACTTTATCGAACGCCTTTTCCAGGTCTATGAAGGCTAAGTATGTGGTTTTATTTTTCTTTATTCGTTTTTCAAGTGTCAAGCGTAGCGCTAGTATGGCTTCTCTAGTGCCTCTGCCTCGTCTGAAACCATACTGGTCGTCAGTTATAATTTTGTCTATGGTAGGCTCTATTCTTTTCAGGACTATGTTCGTTAAAATTTTAGATGCATGAGATACCAGACTTAAAGTTCTGTAGTTTTCACATTTTGTGGCCCCTTGTTTTTTGGGTAAAGTTACGATGAGACACTTCTTAAAATCATCTGGTATTTCCCCTGTCTCGTAGGCTGTTGTTATCATTCTGAACATAGCATCTTTACTCTCTTCTCACACAAGTACGAACAAGCTATCACTATGCTATCGAAGTTTATGTTTATATATGTTTCAAACTTTAATTAATTAAAACTTAATGTTACAAAATTTGATTTGGTACAAAAAAGTCGAGGTGTCCGGTGGGGTCTTAAAAAAAAAAAATACCTGCGCGGTAATGAATCCTTCCATAGCCTCCTTTGCGCAGCCTCCACTCGCTGACTCAGCTGCCGCGCCGCGACGGGATCATGCGCCACCTGCTGCACAGTTAACTCAGCACACAGCTCTTCCAGCCTCAAAAGTGTTTCCTTTCGCTGTGTAAACTCTTCGCGAAGTTCCCGGAGGTACGCCTGGTCGTTGTCAGCAGCGTTCAGACGTGGTTCTGTTCTCGCCAGCCATTTCTCGAGTCCTGCTGCCACGTCTTTGACTTCTTGTACGCTCTGCTCAGCTTTTTGTGCTTGAATTTTTTTGACCTGGGTAAAATTTTAAAATTAAGAAGGGTGGTATTTGCATGGTATAATATCTACTTTATTGAGAACAACCCGACAGAGGGTATGGAGGTGATTGGAAGTAACTTCGGGGTATAAAGACGTGAAACATCGGATCGCGGTGTTTAAGTTAATGTTGGTTGAGTAATATGTTCAACCGTTATTATTTTGTAACGCATAGGCAACTCTTTATTATATACAGCAACCATTTCGACTCTTTACTGTTAAGAGGTATTTTAGTATTTATCTAGACTACACGAAAAATGGAGCAACACAGACTATCGCGCGTTAATTTAAATAAAGCTAGGCAAAGTACTTGGATTGATGCTTACATTCCAACGTACTTCTAGCACGCGGGACGATTAATGAGAAGATAGTGTATGAGGATGAGATAGGGTATGAGATGGTGGCAGGTTGTGGCAGGTTTCAAGCAGGTAGCAGGTAGCATCCGAAATTAGAGGATTTTGAAAAATCTGGACCTGGCGGAATTTGAACCCACGATCGATGCCTCAGCAAGGCATGGGTTTGAAGTACAGAATTTTCTGGATCCTCTCATTTCGGTTATGACGAAGAGGTTAATCCTCTTCAACCTAAGTCAGTGTAAACCTAATATCAGTGTTATACACCCTATAATACTACATACAGTAAGATTGTATATTAAAATGTAAAAAAATAAATATTAATGTAATAGGTATATAAAAACCTAACCCCGTACCTCAGTCTCAGCCATAACTTGGCTCCACTTGGCTCTCAACTTCTCCTGCGTAATTCCCAGCCTTTCCGCCAGGGTCGCATCGGTCGCGTGCACAGTCAGCAGAAGTCCATCACCGTTGCTGATGAGCGCAGCGGCATCAGGCGCCAGACTACTCACCGCCGCCTCCAGCGTCGCGAAACGCCGCGTCGGTTCTGGCTCCGACGCAACTCCCCGCACTGACTGTAAGCTGACGTCCATGCGGACTAGCATGGCCCGCGCTGCTGACTCGAAATCGCTGACGACGGTTCGCATGTCCGTGGGTTCTTCTACACTGGTTTCGGGACCCTACGCATGGCGAAAAGCGTTTGTTTAGTACCAATAATAATTAAGTAGCTTATTGGCTAAGCCTCCCCCAAGCGGGTTAAGAGCAAATTGATGGAGTGTATCCACTGCTATTTTATTGTACAAAGTCAATTTTCGCAGGAAATATCGTAGAGATCGTAGAGTAGAGATCGTATAAAAAAGACCCAATTGCCTTCGTGGCAAATAGTACTCATATCATCTAAAAGTGCATGGCTGAAATGAACAAAAACAATAAAATACTCATGCATGTTTTTTCTTAGAAATCTCTAGAAGCCGAGACAGTATAGAAAATGGTATTCTACAATAAGCCAAAATGGTTAAACCTTAAATTCCCACTAAGAGAGGAATGGACGTCTTTCGTATAGAAATTCAATATGGCGGCGATGCATAGCCATAGAAATGGCAGCAAAACCCATTGTTCTGATTGGTGGGCCGAAAGCATTTTTCTATACGAAAGAGCTCCGTTAGAAGTAAATTCCCAGCCCAACTAATTGTAACTAATAGTTGTTTTTTTTTAAATATCTACTGCACGTCATGCAATTAGTTATACACAAAAGCACGTTTGAAAATAGAGAATATCAAACAAGTTCATAACGAATATGCGGATCGAGATATTTGAACGCCGGCTTAGGAGGTTAGATAGAAAAAGACTTCCTAGTAGTCTCTCCCCGTAAATATAAGACGTTTATTATTATTATTATTATTATTATTATTATTATTATTATTATTATTATTATTATTATTATTATACAGACACCTATTACGTATAACAAATTCGGGGATAGACAGGACAACATACTCCCTAGCTGGCGGATTAACCAGTAGGTAAGGAAAAAAAAGTACTAGGTATTATATAAAATACTATAGGTATTATAAAATAAGTTGGGCGAATCAGACCCATCTCCCTCGCCGTAATCCGCTTTTTGTATAAAGTCGAATTTCACAAGAAAATCGATCTTTCATTTAAAAAAAAAAATGCTCGTCTAGACATTATGATGAGCAGTATGTGGCTGTGACACCGTTTTCCGGCACGAACAACTGCAAGATTAGGAAAGGTCTGCGCCTTTCAAAACTGTGACCAAACAAACATACCACAATATAAAATACAATACAAATAGTAGAAAAACACTTTTTCGTTAGGTACCTAGCTCTACGATATTTATCGCGAAAAACGCACGCATAGCAGAGGGGGAGCATTTTTGGTCTGAGCTTAAATGAAGTAATGAACAGCTATTTCCATATTAGTACTTGTCCAACGGACAACTTTCTACAGAAATAATATGGCAAAATGTCCTCTGATTGAGTTGTCACTTCCCAAAAATAGAGCCTATGATTAACATATGGAGAGAGGCATAACGTGTAACTTTATTTTATTACGAAATAGCAGTTGGCTTTGTTGATAGTTTGAATTATAATTAAGTACGATAAGCTTTAAAATTAGCAACTGTTATTGGATTATCATTTCGGAGTAGACTATCATTAAAGTAGCTGTAAATTTAAAAATTATTTATGGCGGTTATGACTTATGAATGCTCTTCCCAAACCAACCAATAATTAATCAGAATGAGTATTCTGCATAAGTTAAACATGAGCGCTACAAGTGGGAATTGACACAGGTATTGGAAAGTTGTCCATTTGCATTTCAACTTTTAACGCCAAGATTAGATAATATCATCGTGCGATTCTTAGGCTTATTACCCGCAGGTTGAAACCAAAGTTGACAGTGGAAGTTGAACAAGTGTGGACATACCCATTGAACCTCGAAGAACTCAGAACCCCTTTCGACAGAGTAATACTCACCACCTGGCTATCCCCACTGGAGCTGTCGCTCTCCCCCGGCGCACCTCTACTATCTTCTTCATCTCCCGAAAATTCCACAACAGCATCCACCTCCTTATCACTCCCATAGAAACTGTCCTCATCCTCCCTCTTCGGCAAATCCTTCGTCTCCATAAACACATCATCAGGACTAGCACTCACAAGTTCATATCTTCGCATCATCTCAACCTCTCGCCTCAAGTTGATCTCAAAATTCTTTCTCTTCGGAACCCATTCCTGCGCTGTAGTCTCCCCTGGGTACTTTTCAGCAGTTTTCACCACTTCCTCGCTCACTTTCACTGTTTCTTTACTAATCCGTTTCGGTATCTTTGAGGGGGTTCTCCCACTAACCGGCTCAGGATCAGCTTTGCGCAATCTTCTCATAATAGCCGGGGAACCTGGTTCAGGTTCGGTGTCTGTATCGGAAATCTGTACCATTTCAACAGCGGCAGGGCTGGGCACCGTAAGAGATTCAACCGCTGTTATAACAGACCGTACAATTTCTTTAGCTTTCACTTCAACTACTTGACAGGGCACTTCAGACCTATCACCCTGCTGTTCCACTCCTCCTGACTCTCTAATCCTATTCAGCCAATCACGTTCATCTTTCAGTTCAGCATCAGTCTTAGTTACGTCTGGAATGTTCTCGGGAATGTCGTCTATATCTAAGATCATTGATTCGTGTCGTTCATCGGGTATCGCGTCGTAAACTTCGTCGAAAGCCTCGTTGGAGTAACCTGTGGCGGCTTTCAGTTTTTCTTCTTGATCTTGCGCCATGACGTTGTCGTATGTTTCGACGAGGCCGTAGTCTTTATTGCCGTTCTGCAACGAGAGACGACTGTCAGTCTCCGGGAAAATGGTAGTAGCAGCAGTGCAATTTCACGTCCACAAGTGTGTTTCAAGCGCACTCACCATCAAGCAGCTCTTGCGGATGCCAACACCGGAGAGCCAAACACAGAAAGCGATACACAGGCAAAAGAAGCAAGCGAAGATAGTTTGATTGGTTAAAAGGTGCTTGGTGATGATTGTTAAAAATTGGGTTTAAAAAAAATTTGGTTTATATGTTTTACTTCAAATGAAACATTTTAACAAACATATAAAGAGCTATCATATGAGAATTCTGAGAAATCACGAAAGGAGACTGCCCATAAGTTTAATGACCCGTACAAAGATATCTTATGACTAATTGACAGGACAAATAGTCAAATCCGTCCTTAGATGGTAGTGGCCATCTCTTTTAAGTTATTCAAAGCCGGTCTCGGTAAAGAAACCTGGAAGGCACCTCCATACATTGGAACATGGTCGTGCCGTGCAGTGCAAACTCATAGAAGAAGACTTTTGTGCTGTGATTGCCCAAAAAGATGATAACTGCGTCATGCACGGGCAGAAATTAAAGGTTTGCTCTTACAAATGGATGAAGAAAGAATTTCGATTTTGACTACCGCCCTTTCGTTTCAAATAAGAACGCTGCAGTCAACCCCCAACAGAATGCGCTGGTGGATAATATACGGCAAGAAGTGGCCCTTGAAGCACGAGATTAAAGTGAGGGATAAAAAACTTCAAGGGAGTTTAAACAAAATTGAAATCTACACAGGTGGTTAACATAGGTCATGTTGCTGATCACTTTATTGATGGGCCTTTTATGGAAGTATGCCTACATATAGTGTGACCCGGATCCCATCGGTTATTGGACATTATTAGTACTGTCCGAATGAATTATATAGCCATTGGCAAACTGGTTCACTCCTCAATGTCAACCCACACCGATTACAACTGCCAATGGGCAAGTAAAGACATACTCACCATTGACATTGTAACAGGTGGTAGCACGACTAAACCAAGTATGGGAACAAGTCGCACTCGCTATCCTCCAGAAATGATAGTTGCCTCTTTGTAGGTTGGAACTGCAGAAAATATGCAACGGGCAGCCTATTCTTATTTCTTTCTTTGCCGAGAGCATTATCTCTTAGTAATCGTATCTTCACCGGAAGACATCGACATAAAAGTCAACTTTTAAATAGTGCAATGATGGAGAACATTAGGGTGCCTCACACGATCGCTGAAAGGTTTCGATAGAATGAGAATGATGAATACTCGAATCTTGGATTCAGGTAAAATTTTATGGACCCATACCTATTTATAGTGGCCCCCATAGGTCCCTTGTCCCATGCCAACGACCCCATGGATTTCGGACATTATTTTTATTGTTTCCGTATGAATTTTTACATCGGCTACAAGCGATAATGGACAAGCTGAGGCAAGCTTACCATTGACGCAATGAAACAGGCGAAAGGATGACTTAACGACGTACAGATACCAATCTCGGTAAGGAATACTGTATGTCACCGTCATATAATTATCAGAACTGAGACTTTTAAAGTGATCGTGTGGCCCACCCTATGAAGATGACACGTATGTCGGTGCAAAAAGCAATAAATAAATAATAACATGATTCAATGAAACAATCACTCCTATATTGACACAATAACGCGACAAATTTAATCCACACAGCCATACAAAGATAATCATAACAGTAAACCCTGCCACAAAACTCAAACATGCCAAAAAAAGAAAATAAAAAAAAAACATTGAAAGCCAGATATTTTGAAACACATACTGTACAGTTTGTACATGTATATGTACATTACATGCGCGAATGAAAAACATGAAAACATGAAACTGATAGAAATAGTAAAAGATAGTTGTTTAATACGTACTGAAAGAGGTTAAGGCAAGAAAAGAAAAGCAATATGTTACAATTATGAATAGAAAATTAGTTTATGCATTAGATCCTACTATTATTATCCAACACAACCATGTATTATTACATTTTGAAAATCACCAATACAAAATAAGCTGTCATAAACATCAGATTGGTGTTATGTAACGGCCATAGAAAATAAGTTTTCAGTCGCAAATGCGCCTAATTGGTGCGAATTTCATTAAATGTATAATAGTGGTTGTTGTTGTTTTTAACGCCTGCTTTCAGCATGTCTGCTTTACGCAACCCTGTCAGCCTGGCGGGTGGAGTGAGTCTGTTTGTTAACTTGAGGCACCCTAAGGGCAGACTCTTTCACCTCGGGGAAAGGGGAGTTGACTAACAGGGTGGACCTCCTGATTATAGTGGATTCCGAACCACTTGGGGAACATGCTAAAGTCACACGATTAAATCGGAGGTGACCAGGACTCGACTTATATTGCCTAAGCGCGTTATCATGTCCCACCAGGTTCCCCTGCCAACACTGTGCACACTACCAAGTTGCCGCAGTTTGAAACATGCTCTGCTCTAATGGAATCAACATGGTAAGGCCGTTGGCAAAAAAAATGTATAATAGTGAGATCAGTAAGATATAGAATTTTCGCAAACGAACGAAAAAATCGTTTTAGAAATTAGTTGTTTTGTATAAGGACTAAGCAATTTGAGGGAAATTACCGACAACTACTTTACGAGAAGGTGCATAGGAAATCACAAGATTCCGACGGAAGCCGCCTGTTTTAAGTAAGTCAAATTGACGATTTTTTTTTTAATGTCAGGCACCCATTACTACAGACTACAGTACGACAAAATATAACAGGCCGAAAAAATGCTCACTAGAGAACCTTTAAACCCTTAAAACTCACGGACAATTCGAACGCCTAAGACAATTGTCATGGGAGGAAATGGGTTAGGCGGGGTTTCCACATACGTCAATCGTCAATGAGAAATATGGTTTTGACGTGGTAGCAGAATTTTTAGTATGTCTTTTATGTCTGCTAAACCTTCAATTTCATATTTCTCATTGACGATTGACGTATGTGGAAACCCCGCCTTAGTGCAATACCCGGGACTTTCCTTCAGTATAATTCTGTCGCTGGCTTGTCGCTGACCTGACGCAGGTGCACGGGTTTCTCCTCGATACGACACTTATTGGAGGAATATTTGACGGCTCCACCATTTTCCTACAGCCACATGGTATATTTTTTTAAAATGGCTGGTCGTAGGAAACGTGGCATTAAGTGGGCCCAGGATTCATGAAATATACGCTCGAATGTCCCACTTCTCCTATTTAGAACTCTAGTTGGACCCACCCTGAGAAAACTTTGTGGCAAATATATAATTTGTTAGTATGTACATTGGCCTAGTGGTAAATTCATTAGTCAAGGAAAACATTACCCCACGGACTCAGTTGGTCCCAAAAAGCCACAAAATCGTAAATTTTCTATACAGTAAACATATAGCAAGACAATTTAGCAGACAACCTATAATTTCCCCATAATCCAGATATTTCTGACTTATTTGAAGAATTTTCAAGAAAGGGCTGCATTCAGGTAATGAAAAGATATTGATCCTAGCCTACCTTATAATAGAAAATAAAAAGAGAAAGTTTCAAATTAATAGATAAATAATAAAAGGACAGTATTTATCATACATAAAAAAGTAGCTGCTTTAACAGTCATGTGATACGAAATAAATAATTTGAGGCACTATTTTGTATTAGAATTTTTCCAAAATACAGAAAAGAAATTTGGAGAAAAGGAGACACAATGTACCTAACAGCTCTCGTTTTGAACTTGAATATTTTATTTTATTGGTTGGGGCGCCATATCTCAATATTGCCATATTGGATTTCCACATGAAGGAGATCCATTAGACTATCCATACCTACTAAGCACAACCACTTCGTATATCTACAAGATAGCAAAAGCACAGTTATGGGCATTATTGGCAGAAGGAAACTAGATTTCCAAGCACATGCAAAAGCATATGCTAACCTGTTTGGAATGGAGCGTATGCCTTAGCTGTAGTTCCGCTTGTTCACACCGCACCATACAGCGCGCCACCAACTCACTCAACTCTTCAGACGACGCACTCTCACACAGTTCTGCCAATTCTTCGACTTTCCGCTCCACTTCTTCGCGACCGTCGCGCCAGCGTGGAACATCTTCATCTAATAGTGCCTGAAACAATCCACAACACAAAAAAACCTTAGAATTCTGGCATCAATTTCTATGCAACTTGACGACGAGCAGGGATAAGAACAGGAATGCAGCGGTTAAAGAGAATTGCTGTTAAGAAAACAACGGTGGAGAATAGCAGGAACAAGACTGCAATGGTAGGGGAGTACAAGGAGAATGAATAACAGCCAGGATACAAAGCACAGTTAGGCAACCGGCGGAAAGAAGGCGACAGAAATAACGCCACGACCTACATTCAGAGGTTTGGCAAGCGCACGACTTCCCTTTTAAGAGCAGCAGTCTCTAGGATCAAAATGGCCATGATGATCACCAATCTTTGCTAGATGAGGCATATAAAAAAGAAGGCCCTCACTATATACTTGGGAATCAACTCCAGTAGCCCGGCCGTGATTCATGAGCCAGTCCCTCCATTTTGGACCTTTTCACATTTCCTTCGGTCCAGTCACGTCTTCCTGGAGGCTTTGGCACCCCGTCCAATTTCGGCGTGCGTTTCCGTCCGTCTGAAGAGTAACATGGGTCGACAATATTTTCAGCTAATCTACCTTAAGCACTGGAATTAGCATTCTCCTTAACAAGATGGTCCTGAGTTCAAATCTTGCCCCAGCCCCGAAATTTTAATTTTGTGGCGCTTTACATTCACACCTAAACTAATTCAGCACGTATACAACAATTTCAGCTAATCTACCTTAAGCACTGGAATATTGTTAGCATTCTCCTTAACATGATGCTCCAGCTGGATAGCCCAAGCGTCCAAATCTTCCAAATGTTGTTCCAGCGTCCGGGATAAAACCGCCGCCTTCTCAATTTGCTTCTTGGCGTTCGAAACGTTCAAGCCCAAAGCATTGTACAACTGTTTCAGCGCGTCAACTTTAGGTGTCAGGCCTGGCGCTGTATCGGCTTGCATCCGGCCTTCCTTTATCACAGACTCAACCTCGCCTTTAATGTCACTGAGAACTTCGTATAAGCTCTGAAACGAAAGTTCACACTCAATTAATATAAATATCTATGACGTACAACCTTTTGTGGATATATAATGTACATAACATCATCATTATCATCAATCAGGTGTGATATATAAGCCTCTTCTACTCTTCCTTCCACTTCTGATCGTGCGCCGCCATGTCTAGTATACAAAATATATAATATGTATTATAAATATAACCATTTCTCACCAGACACCGTTTCAAGTGATTCCGCACGTCTTCAGGCAAAAGTGTAGAAAGTTCGACGAGCCCTGCCGACTCGTCGATTCGACGAAGTTCCCTCATCGCGCGGGACAGTCTTCCCTCTAACGTGCCGGCCGATTTAAATTTGTTGAGCTTCTCCTGGACTTCTTTAAAGTGCTTCTGAAGACCGGCTACTTGGTGACCCAATCTGGAAGAAAATGGCGAGAGCTGAGTAAACCTATTGCCATTTTATTATCAGGTTCCTCCAAAGTATCATATGTGTGCTCATGCAAGTGTTGCCGGATTCATTTAAATTAGAAAGCTTTATTAGCTTTAGCTTTATTATGGCCTCGGGAATTGTGTTAAAAAGGTTCACAGCCATTTATTAAGCAGGGGCGAAGAAACGAATTTTACCGGTCCACCTAAACCAAACCCTGCACTGGAGGGCTGACGACTGTATGATTGCAACACATGTATGCCACTGTAATGGACAAGTGGACTTCGAAAGTGTGGAAGAATTTCTGTCATTACTCTATGAACTGAGTTTTTGGTAGACGTACCTCCATAGTGGGCGTAGTCATGGTAATAGTAAGGGTATTCACAATGTTGAAGTTATCGAGTGGTTGAGTTAAACGTGTTATTCCAGTTACGTAACATTGTGAGTGGACCTCTGGGTGTTGCACATTCAATAAACAAACATGGTGGCGCTGACATTTCATTCAATTATATGGATCGCAGCGCCACTTTAACAGTTTAACTCAAAGATAAATGCCAACGTAAAAAATATCGTAGTCTTAAATATTGCAGCAATGCGGACTTAACACACTAAACTATAGGGATAACAGTTTAACACCAACATTGTGAATACCCGCCAATTTTCGAATCTCACAAAAGTAAGCAGTAATAACTCACCGGGAAGCAGCCTCGAGCCGGCCCGCACGGCGGTACACAGTCTCCTGCCCACTCATCTGCCCCAACACCTTGCCCTGCGTCTCAAACTCTTCCTCCAACTTGGCCAAGTCCTCGGGCAGGTCATGCCCCGTCAGATCACGCGCCAATCGCGTAGTCAGCAGGAGGTCGACGTTGGCGAGCCACCGTTGCAGTCCCTGCAGCTGGCCCTCGGACGCCGACGCCTGCAGGGCAGAGCCTTCTAATAGCTGAGCGCGCTCGTTGGCCTGTTGCGACAGTAGATTCCATCTGGCGGTGATATCGGACACTCCGCGACGAACTTCGGCGCTGAGGATGCCGGCGGCTACAAGAGCTTTGCTGAGTTCTTGTATGCGGGATAGTCTGCCATCTGGGTGATTTCTGAGGTAGTTTTCCAAGTCCTGTACGCCAAAAATGCTGTGGGTTAGAACTGGAGAAAATCCATCCAGTTTAAAGTACAGCCTAAGAAATGCAATGTCAGGAAGATGGCAGCAAATGTAGTATAAATTAGTGGTAGGAACTGTAACTTTGCATGAAGGGTTGTATGTTCGAGTCCCACATTTGCTACACTTTCTGGCCACTTTCCAGACCATCGGCCACGCTAGTTGAGTGTAAGAATAAAAGTCGCTGATAAGTCGGTTTGTGCATTATGGATAATTTTCATGACTAAGAATTCAGTTGAAACTCAAGACATGACTAAGAATTCAACCCATACATCAGACCAGGGTTCTTTTTCTATCTCTGCAAACGATCGTACTACTTACATCTAGTTCCTCTGAGATATCTTCAGCGTCAGCAGCTCCCTCTGGTGACTTGCGTAGTCGTTTCTCCAGCTTATCCAGCCAGTCTGTTTCCTGGGCTACCAGAGCCTTAAACTCGCCATATTGCTGAGAAGATCGCTCTAGTACGGAGAGTCTCTGCTGAAGATTTCCCTCTACTAGACTCTTGCTGTAATTAAAGCAGAAATTAGGCTTTCATTGAGTGAAAATTTCTTTTGGTCCAGGTAAAGCGCCATCCCTGACTTACACATTTCGGTTATTTAAACAGGCTTTTTAATCATTTTACCCACAATAATAAAATGAAATATATAGCGCTTAACTAGAAGCAAATAATGACCGTTAACAGGGTAACGTGGGTGGAATCAGTCGTGGATGGAAATGTGACCAGGTTTCTAATATTCTTCTGCTCATGCAAAAAAGACAACAAAAAAGTTGTGTGACCGGCTTTTACATAATGCAATTTTGGGCCAACTGTGACCGACCAGAATTTCTTTAACCCTCCGAGAGGCCACATGTGTTCCACAAAAAGTTAGAAAAACAGCACCTACCAATCAGAAATCTGGACAACAATGCTAGAAATATCCGCATCGATCGCCGTAGCTGACTGCAACACCGCAGAGCATTCATTCTGTACACGATCCTTCAGCTGCTGACAAGCAACACGTTCCCGCGCAAGTTGAGCTGTGTCGACAACCTGAAGCAACAGATACAGACTATTAATGACAAGCTTTCCCATACTTCGAGGAAGAAACAGTCATGCACGTGCTTCAGAAATACGCAGTTTTACGCTAAATTTGCAAAACTTTCATATGCAAAGTTCATAAATAAATAAGATAATGTGCTGCTGCAATGGACCCAGGTCCATACCCATTGAGTACATGAACACAGTCGCGTAGCCAGAAATGTTTTTTTCTTGGGGGGTCCAGTTTTCATAAAGTTTGCCCGCTTACGATAGGTTTTCGAATGGGGTGGCGTTTCATTTGGCTTGCTGTTTTGCTCAAATTTGGGGGGTCCGGACCCTGCTGACCCCCCCCCCCCCTTGGCTACGCCACTGCATGAACAATGCCAACGACCCCGTGGCTTTTCAGGCATCATTCATATTTTTCCGTATGAATTGGCAAACTGGTACACGTCCTCGACGTCAAACACCCACATTGGCTACAACCGGTAATGGACACGCTGAGACAAGCTTGTCAGTGACATAATGTTGCAGGCGTAAGCATGACTTAACCATGAAGGGAACCCGGACAACTGGATTTTCATCCTAGAACCAAGACTTACCTCTTCTACCGCCTTGCTATCCTTTTCAACACGTCTCAGCCAGTTGAGCAGCTCATTAGCTCGTCGTACAAACGCCACTGCATCAGTGGCGGTTTTGACATCCCTGTTCAGCTCATCGATCAGAGATCGCTCCGCAACAGGCGTCAACTCCTCCAACGACTGTTTGAGCGTCGTCAGTAACGGCTCACACGTGTCCGCGGGCTTTCCATTTCCTACAGCGTTGCGCAGACTGTTCAAACGATCGTCGTGAATGCGCAGTAGACTTATTGCGTTTTGTACGCGGCTCTGCTGGGTGCTAACCATACCTGTAGCGAGTACAAAAGAATAGTATTCAATTAAGAATAGATTTAGCCTATTGCTATTGCTTTAGGGAAGCGTAGATATATTGTCACGCCTGCCTGGAACACTTTAAAATCTGTCACGTTTTTATTTTTTAATTAATTTACATTACTCTATCCAACGCCCGTCAGTTGTTGTTCAACCATCCTCATTTTTCAGTGATTTTAGTGACGTAACTCTTAGTGGCCCTCTCGACCAAAAGGGGAAATACATACGTGGTTTTACTATTTTCACCTACCGAATGGTATTCCAGGCTAACACTGGGTAATTACCTGCAAGATCGCTGACACACGCCCTCCGATGTTGCCAAGTCTCTTCCTCTGTCTCGGCCAGTTGTCGCACCCTCACCTCGTGACTCTTGAGTACACTCTCCAGCCCCGTCAACGTCTTCAAGTATTCTTCCGACTTCCTCGACAAGGGCCTGTCAATAAGCAGTTGGTCCTCCACCGAGTGTATCAACTCGTCCAAACATCGCCCGTACTCGACCGTCTTCTCACGGTGGAACGCCCTCAGTCGCACTAACACTGGTTCCTCTTTTTCGTTTGCCAACTTCGTAATAGTCTCTATTCGTTTCTCCGCTTCGTCTACCATTTCCCCGGGCTCTTTCTTCGCATCTTTCTCCATCCACTTCACAACAGTTTCCATAACTCTTCTTATTTCTGCAGCGGTTTTCTCTTCCTTGCGTTGCTCCTCTTCTGTGAGATCTCTTAGTTGCTCTTCTATGCAGTTCCAACGCGAGGTTAGGTTGGCCAGCCTCTTTTGTGATTCTCTGTCTTTGGGACGGGTCTCTGCTATAGTCAGTACTGTGTTTAGGTCTTCGCGACGGCTTTCAAATTCCTGTGGGCAGAATATTGTTTCCAACAATCACCGGAAACCATTGTAGTTGACGGAGTTTACATTGAGAAAGTGGAGAAATTCAAATACCTTGGAGCAACCCTAACACAAAGAGGGGGTTGTGAGGAGGATGTAAGGGGTAGGATAGCCTCCGGTTGGGCAAAATGGCGTGATATGACGGGAGTACTCAAGGATAAGAAAATGCCTAAAAAATTAAAAGGTCGCATCTACAAACAAGTCGTACGGCCGTGCATAATTTATGGATCGGAATGCTGGGCCCCACGCGTTAAAGAAGAGCAAATGCTACACACGGCAGAGATGAGAATGCTTAGATGGTCTCTTGGTCTAACCCTAGCGGACAGACGGAGGAATGACGATATCCGGGCAGATAGGCAAACGGCGAGTATCGTTGACAAAATACGTGAGCGTCGGCTGGCTTGGTGGGGCCATGTTGAGAGACGAAACCCCGAAGAACTTATACAGAGAGTGCGGCGGGTTCAAGTGGAGGGCAGAAGAAATGTTGGTCGCCCAAAGATCACAGTAGAGTGGAAGATTCGAGCTGACATGGGAGCGTGTGGGATCTCAGCCGCAACAGCTCAAGATAGAAAAGCCTGGAAAATCGCCTGTCGTGTCGCTGACCCCAAACCGGGATAAAGCGAAGAAAAAGAAAAAGAAAAAGAATATAACTATTTAAGTCCCGTCTCACATTCTCTCATGCATTAGCGACGATAAAATGTTAAAATATACGGTACTGTCTTTTAACTACTTTATCAACCTTTGTAGTACCCCCTTTAGGATGGGACTCTCAATTCATGCATAACACAATCTCTGTCGTTCGCACGAATTTTGCTTGGGCAAGAGTTCAACTTTGGAACTTGCATAGCACCACGCCTTCGTGTATGACCTCCTAATTATAGTGGATTCCGAACCACATGGCTTCAGCCTCTCCCATGAATAATTATTTCGAATTAGACAGAAGCGAATAAGATGGAGAGACCTCCAGTATATGGAGGCAAAACCGAACTCTCGTAGAACATTAAACACAAATGTGAAACAGGTACAATTGAGAAGACACCTTCTCACAGTAAAGTGTTTCCATCGCAGTACTTCCTTCAGTTCTCATTAATCTAAACTACAACGTCAGGTCCTAACGCATCATAATTCATAACTTCACGACGGTATTCAGCAGCTAAGGATCTTCAGACTACGGATCTTTCTGAACGTCTGAAGGTTACAAGACAGCTTCATCAAAAAAATTTTTTAACATACTTTCGAAACTTTCAGCGTCAGCGCGCCCTGCCACGAACAAAGACTCTTCTCCAAGTCGGTCAGCAACGCTTCCCAGTCGACAACAGGCTGCTGCAGGTCCACAGTGAACCCGGCCGACTGGACCCGCTGTATCTGCATGTCGAGTATGGCGCGCAGCCCGTCAAGCCGGTCGTTGAGGTCCTCAAGCACACCCAACATTCCTGCAGCCTCACCGTCGAGTTGCGCGTCATCTAAGCGCTCTGCGGCTTCGGTTACTGTCGCTAGTCGCTCTTCTTTTCGTTTTAACTGGAATGAAGAAGAAAAATTAATCAAAAGAGGCAATAATTAATGCCCATGACTTGAAGAGTCTCAGACTGTCCCATGACTGGGTTTACTTGGTAACACATCAATTGCACCACACTCTGTAGGATTGCAGGGGTTATGAGGGTAACGAGAACGACTACATTTTTTGTTTGAATCCCCTTACAAACATGGATGAGCTAATTGAGAAAAATGAAAAACGGGCCTCCAGGCATTTTCTTAGGTAAAGCCTTCAGTTTCTGACGTCCCATTCACTAAGAATTCTTACGGGAAATGTCCCTATTTTATACTTTATCCACACCATTGGCCACTTCTAGTTCCTGCGACAAAGAACACTCGATAACTCACCTCTGCGTTGATCGTGCATATCTCCTGCACTCTGGCCATAAGCTGCGGTATCTCCTCAGCCGGTTCCACTTCCATTCTCTTGAGCATTGCCTCTGTCTTACTCAGCCAAGCCTGCAGTAGTTGACACTCATTGGCCACTTCTTCTTCTTGTGATCGTAGGTTGCTCAGCCTGTACGACCGGTCGTGGACCCACTGCCTCGCATGTGACCATCGGTCCAACACAGAGACAAGTGTCTTCTTCAGAAATTCTAAAAAGATTTGGAATGATAAGAAAGGAAGAAGATACAAGAAGTAAACTATACAAGCAAAATTATTAGTGTTAGAATATTGGCGGGAAAGCCGATGTTACTACTACTACTATTGCTTTTTTTCAAGTTTGTAAGAGGTATTGTTTAAACTTGGCTTGAAATATCCACGTTCCCTTGTCAGAAATCAGACCTTCCATTTCTAATTTCAAACATTGAGGCAGACCTTCAGTTTCTAATTTCAAACATTGCGACATACGGTACCTTCTTCAGTGCCTGAATCATCTACAATGTCCAACTGTCTAATCGCATCAATACTCGACTCCTGTCCACTCATTTCACGCTCAAGCGCTTTCGTCTCGTCCAGCCGAGCCTCCAAGGTTCCCGCGCTTGTCGCCAGGCGCGCTATATTCGCCTCCAGCCGCTCCAGCCACGACTGCAGTCTTATCAGCTCGGCTCGCTGCGCTTCCATTAGCCGCTCGTGCATCACCGTTTGTTCTTCCATCGCGGAAGATCGCAGCGACTCCCAGCGTGACTCTAGCAGCGCCATCTGTAACCGCACTTCGCGGGCTTCTTCGTCGCAGAGACCTCCATCTGCTAGCATGGCTGCTCCCTCACTGAGAACCCCAACGACGCCATCCTGTAAAAGAAAAGACGAACTTAGTTTCCTCTCGTTTGTTATTATTTAGTCTTTAAATATTTTTATTTACTTGAAGACCACTTCTCACTGTTTCGACACTTTTTGTTACATATAAAGCAAGTATATAAATAAAAAAAACAGAAAAATACCTTAAAATCTGGGATGATTATGATCATACGTTACATAACTACTGTCGGGTTTGAATTTAAGACTACCATTTACTGCCAAAACTCTTACCCCCACTCACCTCAATGCAAAGCAGTTTTTCTTTTCCGGTCCTAATTATTTCAAATCATTTTTCATTATCTAGACTAAAGTTAAGTAACTAGTATGGTTTGCTGCCTCCCCAAGCACAATCCCTTAGGGGGAAATTTGGGGAAGGGTATTTCCCTTAGTATTGTGGTATGAAGGAAAAAATATATTTTACTGGATGAATAATTCTAATTCAGATAATTCAGATTTACTATGGACCTATCCTCAACCTTCATACACCGGTACCTTGCCTAGGTACCTCTTGTTGAGCTCACGCTTCGCTAGGGGCTACAATAAATTCAATATTAATTTACATACCTGGTGGGTAGCAAGCTCATGCAGAAAAGTACTAAATTCCTGGAAAGCTTTTCTAACGGACTGTAAGTCTCGGCCATACGGCGCAGGCGCAGACAGACGGTCTTCAGCCTCCAGAAGCCAAGTGAGGACTTCCTCCATCGAGGCCTGGTAGCCACCGAGGGCTATCGACACGGGCCGGGGAGGTGGTGAGTTCTGAGGCCCGGGATCCAGGGGTAGTGACTGGTATAGGCACATTACGTACATCATAATCGACTTCTTGTCCGGCGATGATGTGTTCATGTCTGAAAAAATTGCAGAAAATTATCGCTAAGTTGCTGCAAGTCAGTGATTCCAACAAGCACTGTGTTCCCATAAGCTACGTAAAATCGTATTGTACTACCCAATCATCATTCAATTGAAATACTGCACCGGCCCTAGCTCGTGGAAACACAGTTGGGCTGGTTAATTACTCGTAAAATTTAAATTTAATTTAGATTATTTAAATTTAATTTTAATTTTATACTTCAGTCATTACTTGTACAATTTATCTTTTTATGTATACTTGTATTGTTGCAAACTTGGAATAAATATATATTTGATTTGATTTGATTTGATCCATTGTGACTGGTGGTATAGTCCATGCAAAATGAGAAAAGTATGGATTTTTTGGTACTGTGCGACACTGCAACAATTTCGATTGCACCATTTTGCCGGTTGAGCTCCAAAAACTGTGGCCATTTGGTGTTAGTCACGGCCATTTACTGTGTACCAAAACTAAGATGATCTTATCAATTACTTTATGACACCCTCCGATTTGCGTGGACTTATAACTGAGGCACCAAACTACAATATGTACGACTTGAATTTTGATAAGGTGCATAACGGAAGAGCCAATCGGACACGTCGAATTAAAAGTCGATCAGAACATCGGACTTTTCGGATAGCCCCAGCCATGCTGTCTCCATGCACTAGCATCAGGAAGCACACAGAACATAATATTTTCTCGCATACCTTCAGGATCTAGAAACCGCTCGATACCCAGTTGATCGTGGCACAAGGAAAAAGCCCGGTCTAATCTAACCAGGGCGTGTTGGCGCGAAATCTCAGTGAAATCGAGCAGTTCAGGACGCCAACTGTGCAGCAGGGCACAAAAAGCTAATCCGTCCGCCCAGCTTGACGTAAAATTTCGAACGTCGACATTACGGTAGCCTTCAGTTCGCGCACGCGCCCATGTGAGTAGAGTCTTTTCAATGCTGTTTTGATGAAGCTCCGACATGCCTGTAAACATAATAAAAATGTCTACAAGGAAAATTACCTTTTTCCTTTGGGATAAAACCATAATTGTCAGCGTGTCGGCCAATACGTTTGCGGAGCTGCTCCACTGATATACTTCTATTATATAGTACTTGATTAAGTATTCATTACCATTCGGTACTAAAATGTCATTTTCCGGGGGGGGGTTATTAACGCCCTATTTGCTATTTGCCATGTAAACTACCATCCTTAGAATATTTCAAAAGTAACAGAGAACACTTGTCGCTTTTGTCAGACGGCAACAGAAAAATCGCAGCATATCTTTTACTTGGGTGAAGCGCTCCATCACGGCAAAGTCAAGTTCCTCGTACTTCAAGAGGTATGTACAGTAACTCCTAGATAGATATTTAAGTTCATTCTGAGCACACTACCTGACTTAGCAATCACAATTTTCCCATTCCCGAGTCTAATGCCCTACTGGTAAATTTATCTTAATTGGTGTTAATTTAACGCAATTTAGCACTATCCCCTTACTTATAACAAAGTTGCCCACCCATGTATATATAATATGTAAGAGTGAGCCGAAAGGTCCAAAATTCGCCCATATGAGGTTCTGTAGGGACAGTTTTGGTCACTAGGCTCGCTGACGACAAACCGATATCCATATTATTCAAAATGGCCGCCGTTTGCATGTGAAAACTAAGCTCTTAGAATCAAATTAATTCTTTTAATATTTTTTATAATATTTTTACAATGCCTGGACCTTATTTCGCTGTATATAATTTAATATATGTATTCTCCATGATTTATAGTAAAATATCACTTTAAAATAATACGTAATTAATCATTTTAAAATAGTATTGAGGCTTATGGAAAAATCAACGCTTTGATATCATTGCAACTGGTGCTGCCATCTACAAAATGAACCTCATTGGAAAGTACAGACAATTTTCATTGTTTCTTCACGGCAAAGGAGCAAATACCAGCTAAGTTTTCAGTGCTGATAAATAGGGTAGGTACCTTCTTTAAGATTACCAACGCCGAACCGCAAGATAATATGCCAGATGAGGCCGAGGGTTAACTTGACGTTGCCATCGACAATGCACTCGCTGCTCATGCCCACGAGCTTGACGCCGTTATCAGAGATGATCTGCAAAGCTTTATCCATGTTGGCCAGTGCGTGCACTCTCGATGACCCTCTTTCCCGCTTCTGAAAGAAGAAATAGAAACATTAGCTACATGGTATGGTGGCAAGTGGAAATCTTTCAAAACCTAGTCGGATAAGACTCCTTCACCTTATCCAACGCCCAGGGTTCCAGACTATTATCCGAACTTGGTTAAGTTGTAAGCTTGTAGCCGGTGTGGGTTGACATTGAGGATGTGTACAACCGTTTGGGGAAACCGGTCGCTTTTAATAATGTATTTTGCAATACATGACAAACTTGTGTGTTTTATTTGTTTAATTTACCCAACTATGAGACTTAAATCAACACGATTTCGGGTGAAAGTCGCTCTTTTTTCGTCCATACCCCCTTGGAAGTCTGTTATTTACGAATAAACTTAATTTTTTTTTCATTATAAATTATCCCAGCTTTTTGCCCAATTTTGTTGTTTTGTGATTGTCACTTATTATAGGCACAGTACAAACACTGCGAAATCTATCATTGGAGCAAATGTGTTGGTGTGAAAAAAAACGTCTGTTTCTCAAGGCACTTCAGAAAAGGCGGGAATTCCACCGACCGGCTAGGGCTAAATACAAAAACTGTGACGTGGTAGCAGACATCCAAGACTTAGGCGGGGTTTCCACCGACCTCGCATTGCAGAATGCAAATGACAATGACGGAAATATTAGTTTTCCTCTGTGCCATAGTTAAAATTGATCAATGATCATACAGTAAAATCACATACAAACAAACTAAAATTAAAAAATGGCGTCATGGGATATGTTAAGTACAAACATTTTAATAGATTTCTATAAAAAGAAAAATTCTAATTTCCGTCAATGTCACTTGCATTCTGCAATGCGAGGTCGGTGGAAACGGCGCCAAAGGCGTACTACTAGCGTGCCAAGGGGAAACAGTGCACCCTGCGTGAAGTCAGCGACAAGCCAGCGACAGAAATATGCTAGAGTATATGACCTTCGATGGCATAGTGGTAGCTTGTTCGTACTTTGTGCGAGTCTCTGCACACCATACGATCAGAAACCTGTCGTAACTCAACACAGGTATTACCTGTAGAAGCGGCTGAAGAGGTTATTCGGATACATTCATTGAATTGTTTGTGTGTGAATTATCTTTTATAAAAATAAAAACAAAAAATAAAAAACAGGAACCGATTCTGGGGTTTTGAACCAGCCCATTTGCTTCCACGGCAAATATCTCAGCGATTCATCCACGTGTATCGGGCCTTTTGATGGCACAATAGAATGCGTGTCTATGTTGCTACTCCGAGAAACAATATCAGAAGTCTACGTAGTGTCACTGACGATCTCGGCAGCAGCACATGTAGACGAAACTATTGGAGGTAAATCAACCAGAATTCTACTGTGTCATCATCTGCCTCCGACAGCGAAAGTCTTTATTAAATATAATAACTTGTGCTTTTACTTACGTATTGCCTGCCGGTTAACGCTTCCAACAGGCTGAGAATTTTCCCTCCATCTTGTAGATCAGTGAACAGATCGGCTATTGGTTCGCAGTTGACCTTGGCCAGCTGCATGTTGATCCATTTCGTGAACGCTTTCTTCTGAACATGTTCCCGTTCTATAACCAAAGAAAACGAAATTATCGTCTAATTAATTGCCATTAACCATTTTTTTTTTCAATAACTCCATAGCAATAGGAATCAGCCATCAGATTCCATCCTTGGAATACTGGAATAGGATTTCACCACACAGAAAATACATAGAAACATACTGCAAATAGAAAAACCGGTCCGAGTTTACTCGAACATGCTTTTCAATTTATCAAAATTAGTATAGTAACTAGAGAAAATGAGTAATTTCATGGTAAATAATTTTCCTATGATTAAATTTCCGATATCTCGGGGGGGGGGGGGGGGGGGGGGGTTGCCCACCTGACGTCACTACGTCACTGGAGGTGAGGTAAATTCTAGATAGGTCAGACCAACACATTACCACACGGCAATACTGGCAGGGCACGCATTTGAGCGTAAATTTTCTATTATTTTTTCAAAAAAACATTTTTTTGTACAAAACCAAATAATTTTCTGGGAAAGCAACCTGTCCGGTTTCTTACTCAATTTAACACCTAAAACATACCTGTAGGTAGAAATCATCGATAGAAAGGTTTCGCAGAAAAATCATTTTTTAGTAATTGTTCATTAAAATGTAGTTATTTTTATTTTTTAACCCCCAGAAGCAAACTATCAAGGGGCAAGCGACCCCCCACATTTTATCAACATTAATAACAACTACAATGTATGTGAATTTAAAAGAAATCGTTGGATTCGTTTTTGGGAAATAATTCTTTTAGACTTTTTTTGACAATAAAACCCCCCCAAATAAAAAAAATCGTCTCGAGGTATGATTTTTGTGAACCTACATGCCGAATTTCATCAAAATTGACTGAGTAGTTTGCCCGGGAATCGACGCACATACAGACATACAGACAGAGCGACAGACAGACATTTCGTAAAAACCACTTTTTTGGGTTCCTGGTACCTGAAAACGTGTAAATCCGTTGAAATCTCGGAATCGGAAATTTCGACCATCACAAAGCTTTCCTTATACTACGTATAAATTGGAAAGCAAAAATGATAATTTATCGTTTAAAAATTTTAGAAAAGCGAGATGTTTTCCTACTTCCTAAACCAAGTACTATAAGGTCGGGTACACATGGACGATTCGGTCGCCACTCGCCAGTGAACCACTGAGAAATTTTTCATGGGAGTAAATGGGAAATGGTGCAAAACCGTAGTCGACTACAGCAGATTTTGTCGCTGGTTTGTCGCTATGGTGCACGGGTTTCCTCTTGGGTCGCTGACGCTGACGCTGACGCTACCTCAACTGCGGCTAACCTTTTTATAGTTTTTGTTGTTGTTGTATTTTTATTTTGTTTCGAATTTTTATTTCTTTAATATATGAAAGAAAGAAAATTGTCTTTATTTTCCATGTGGGCGAATTACCCAGAATTAACCCATTATTATGGGCCTACTTGATTTGAAATTATTCCACCTACATTTTGTTGTCTTGTAGGAAGAACAATGGCGGAGGACTCAGCAGTTAAAAAAAAGCCCCTAGTGTGCGGCCACCTGGACGATTTCTCAAGCGTTAGTCGCCCGTGAATCGTCAGTAAATCGCCAGCGGCCGAATCGTCCGTGTAAGCCAGGTACACAAGCATGATTCGCACGCCGGCACCGGTGACTCGCTGAGCAATTTGTCAATGAAACAGACCGCATACAGTTATACGTTCTTCCCCTCGACACGTCCAGGACACGCCAGCTCATAGAAATCTTCTGAATTAGACTCTATGGTTTCCACCACACCCATTTCCTCCCATGACCAATTTGTCAGCGAGTCACCACCGTGCGAATTCCTCCGGGTGTACCAGACCTTAAGGTGCCCATTCCATTGACCGGCTAGGGCTATTTCCTAAAACGGTGACGTGGTAGCAGACATTCAAGACTTAGGTGGCGTTTCCACCGACCTCGCATTGCAGAATTGACGGAAATGTTTATTTTCCTCTATGCCATAGTTAAAATTGATCAATGATCATAGAGTAAAATCACAAACAAACAAACTAAAATTAAAAAATGGCGTCATGGGATATGTTAAGTACAAACATTTTAATAGATTTCTATAAAAAGAAAAATTCTAATTTCCGTCAATGTCATTTGCATTCTGCAAGTCGAGGTCGGTGGAAACGCCACCTAAGTCTTGAATGTCTGCTACCACGTCACCGTTTTTGGAATAGCCCTAGCCGGTCAATGGAATGGGCACCTAAGCCACACAGATGCAAATTGGCTCCCTGACGTCAGCAACCTTTGATTGATAGGTCGATTGATTACCAAAATTTGCCAATTGGCAGTTTACCTAGAATCATGACTCTAAGTTAACCTAAATAATTAGATTACTCGTGACTTCGTGGTATTTCATTTTAATAAACAAAAAATAACAAAAACTTAGTTTTTGTTATTTTTTGTTTATTAAGTTAACCTGCCATACTATGTAACATGTACATTTCGAACGCGCTCTTAAGCATGTATTTTTCTCATACGTATAGGCTAGATTGCCTTGGACAGAGGTCAGTAATATTTTTTAACAGCCGAGCCAAATTTCGATGTAACCAGATTTAGATCGGTTGGACGGCCCAGGCTAACGGAGAAAACGATAGTCCACCAGACCTTAGAATTTTAGGAGCAACTGCAGCAGAAGCACAGAATCGCAGAGTGGACCTGCAGTATCGCTGACCCCACGTAGGGATAAAAGCGAGGGGGAAAAAGAGCCATACATCCGAAACCAAAAAATTAAGCAACAAAATTGATTTAAAAATTATTTATTTTTTGTTATATTTTGTATTGTTTTAATTTTTGTGTATTGAACCGGTAATTCAGAGAAGAGTCAGCCAAAGAGCCTCACGTTGCCAACCCCTGGCCTTGGATGATTTAACCGGTGTATAATTAAAATAAAATAAAATTCAACTAAATATTCTTAAATATACTCTTTAATGCTCCATGCCAATGAGGTTCATTTGTGACGTCATTTTGTTGCAATGATATCAAAGCGTAGATTTTTCCATAAGCCTCAATAATATTTTAAAATTATTTAATTTATATATTGTTTTAAAGTGATATTTTTCTATAAATCATGGAGAATATATATATTAAATTATATGCAGCGAAATAAGGTCCAGGCATAGTAAAAAGATCATAAAAAGTATTAAAAGAATTAATTAGATGCTAAGAGCTTAGTTTTCACATGCAAACGGCGGCCATTTTGAATAATATGGATATCGGTTTGTCGTCAGCGAACCTAGTGACCAAAACTGTCCCTACAGAACCTCATAATGCAATACAGTATAATTTTAAATACACAGAACGTCGCCAGTGCATAGCCGGATCGAAAAACAATACGCGAAGCCGGGCTTTAGCCACACGATTCATTAACCTTTTGCTTGCAGGCATCTTCCGCTCACGGCTATGTGCGTAAGCTAAGCATAGGGGCGAACGTGGTGACAGGTGTATTCCCTTAAAGGGAAACCCGCATCATCGTGGTAGGCCTACCAACTAACTAATCCCTCTATAATCTCGCTATGTCTCACACCAAACATTGACTTTTACTTCAGGTCTCTCAGATTTATCTCAAGAATAAAATTTACAATAAACGGCAAAACTGGAAATGGGTTACAGGATTTAACATAATTTCCACGTTTGAAAATCTATAAATTTGCCAAGAAGAAGAAGCCGTTATATTTTAAATAATTTTCTAGCCTGCATAAAAAACATAGGAATCGGCATAATTGGGCAAAATTGTTAAAGCTCAAAAAGCACAATATAGTAGTAGTATGGTTAGACACAGTCTCAGGCCACGGTGTGGGCCCATAGGACAGGGGACCTCCTGATTAAAGTGGATTCCGAATCACTTGGGAAACACAGTGAAGTCACACGATTAGTTCGGAGGTGACCAGGACAAGTCCTACCATGTTTCCCTACCGGCACTGTGCACACTGCCAAGTTATCTGCATCTTTGAACCTGCTCTGGTCCGCTGGATTCAACTTGGTAAGGCGGCCGGCTGGCACAATATAAGCCTAATGTATCTTGTATACAGAAAATTCCTCTGTATATATATATTGGCCGTAGTCATTCAGGTTTTTCAACCAGGATCTTCTTATTGTGCAAGGAGCCGTCAGTCCTTCTACTCGTATCTTCCCTTGGATTATTACATGCAGAAGGCGATACTGTTCGTTCCTCATCACATGACAAAAGTATGTGCGTTTCCATTTCTTAACCGCAAGCTCTGTATCCATTCGCCTCAGGACCTCAGTATTGATTAGGGACACGATCTCTTCAGGATATCCAGCATATTTTAATTATTTTTTCTTCATTTTGCCTGTGGTTTCCACATCCTTTGCCAATGGCGTAAGCGACGGCCATATCCAACATACTATAAAACACTATGAGGAGAAACACTTCATTTACCCCATCAGACCTCAATGATGCCTCTAAGATCATTTACTTTAGGCGCTACGGTCCGTGAAGGGCTTTGAGCTGCTCTGCGCGGTCCTGCGCTCTCCTTCGCCAGTCAACGACGCCAAGGTTCGGCGGATCCAACTCGACGTCGTCCAGCCATCTCCCACTCGTCTCCTCCCTTGGGGCACCTTGTGTAAGGCTGCTCTTGTTGCCCCATGGTCTGACATTCGTTGCACGTGCCCTAACCACCTGATGCGGGCTCTCTTGATTTCAGCTACTATCGTAGGTCGCGGCATATCGCGTGGAGCACATCATTTCAACGGATACGCCACTCACTCTATCCCCCCCTCTCTCCCTGATTTTGCACTAGTCCATACACCTTTCGGAGTATCGGACCTTTATCCTATGACATTAATATTAACCCAAAACTACGGGTATATCAGGGGAAAATTCCATTTTTTCATCCAAGTGATCTCACAATATGGTAGGAACATTAATTGCCGTTGTTGGGACGGATGGGTTGGCTCGTGCACACTGACGATTGATGAACGGTGATGTCACAAGACTGAAATGTGTAATCATGGAATCATTTCGAGCTCGCAACCGAGAATAATCAAGTATTACCGCCAACTGTCCAACTCAAATTTACAATGCCCCCTGAAATTCCTCAGGATCATAATTATACACTAATATTATAAATAATAAATAAGGACTTTTTGTTCTATTACCAAGCCAACCTAGCGGAGTTAGGGCTATAAAGCCTTCTCTTAAACTCAACTAGGAAGGCCCGGGACCGCCTGCTATACATGCCCTCCGAATCATGGCCAGAAAATGTAATATTTACATATGTCTTCCAACTAATAAAAGACTGCTCGGCGTAAATGCCTCAAAATCTCAAAAAAGCGCCAAACGTTAAAAATAAAAATAATAAGAAACTGCAACACATGTGATAAGCAAATACACAGTATCCAGCATTGGAACATGCAAAAATAAGATGTCCCTTCCTTGCCCCATGCTCCCACTACCATAGCCCAGCACTCTCCCCACTGCGCCACCATCGTCGGATCAGATAAAACCGCTGGACATCATTAAAAGTAATGGTGTATAGCCGGTATTATTGTGTAGGCGGGTCAGCCTACGTTAGCAGCTGGCCCCAAACAAAGGCCCATTAGACTTTATTATGCAAAATGCCCAGTTTCAATGCATGCTGCTCATCCTCTCCATTAAGCCGCCATGGCCTCATACCGGATTGTCTGCAAACAATAGATAAAGCCAACTGGAGCTCTATATGGGAGAGATGGGACACTCGAGCCCGCCAAAAATAAACTGCCCTTATAATTGCTTTCCAATTTATACGTAGTATAAGGAAAGCTTTGTGATGGTCGAAATGTTCGATTCCGAGATTTCAACGGATTTACACGTTTTCAGGTCCCAGGCACCCAAAAAAGTGGTTTTACGAAATGTCGCTCTGTCTGTCCGTCGATTTCCGGGCAAACTGCTCGGTCGATTTAGATGAAATTTGGCATGTAGGTTCACAAAAATCATGCCTCGAGACCAATTTTTTTTTATTTGGGGCTAACCCAATTTTGGGGGGTTTTATTCTCAAGAAACTCCAAAAAACGCCTAAAAAAATTATTACTAAAAAAAGGCTCCAACGATTTCTTTTAAATTCACATATAATGTAGTAGCTATTAATGTTGGCAAAATGCGGGGGGTCACTTGCCCCTTGATAGTTTACTTCTGGGGGTAAAAAATAAAAATAACTAAATTTTTAATGAAAAATGGCTAAAAATAATTTTTCTGCGAAACCTTTCTATCGATGATTTCTACCTTCAGAAATGTTTTAGGTGGTCAATAGAGTAACAAAACCAAACAGGTTGTTTTCCCAAAAAAATATTTGGTTCCGGGCAAAACATTCTTTTTTGAAGAAATTATGGAAAATACATTGCCTCCCCTGTCATTGTTACTACTGTTACAATATATTGGTCTGTTCGTTCCAGAATATGCAATTGAGTTTTAGGGGTTTTTAATATCCCTCCCCCGAGGGATCCGAAATTTAACCATAGGGAAATTATTTACAATGAAATGAGTCATTATGTCCATCTACTACTTTATAAATTGAAAAGCATGTTCGAGTAAACTCGAACCAGTTCTTCTTCCTTTTGGTGCGTATTGTCAATAAAGCTCATTCAATCTAGTGCTTGGGAGAAAATTTCGGCCAGGCCCTCCCCCACCACCGGGATCCGCCCTTGAAGCAAACTTTATGATACGTGGGATGACTACAAGTTTGAAAAGGTAGGCTTTCGACCAAAAAAAAGGGTGTCTAGGTCAGTTTGGTCAGTTTTTAGCATTCAGCTTAACAACTGGCTGATCGGTCGCTCAAATCCGTGGGTGTCGTTACAGCTTACAGTTACTTAAGCTATTGTACACAAATGTAAAAAATAATTATGAAAAATACACGTTATATAAAGCGATATAACATAGATTTACAGGCAGTTCACAGTTACCAACTGCAGCGGCTTTAAATAGGGGTCTACAAGGGCGGATGCGGGGGGGGGGGGGGGTAGCTGCTCTCCAAAATATAGTAAATCTGTTGTATGTTAATTTACTACGCTCTAATTTAACCGGTTACTATATGTTTGTTCTATTTTGACCCACAACTACCCCCCCCCCCCCTCCCAGATGGGCTGGATCCGCCCCTGGTCTGGTCTAAAATGGGGAAGATAGGGGCCGGCTGCAGCAACTATTCGAATTTCAGTGGTAGGAGGATCTTGCTCACCCCTGCACAGTCTGGATAGAAGGGGCGAAACAAATGTACTATACGATAAATGCTTAAAAAATGCTATTTCGCGTTTGTATTTTAAATATTCCCATAGAAACCCCCCCCCTCCCCCCCCCCCCCGTATATTGTGAACTACTTCAGCTTTTGCACCTCCCTCAGATGAACATCCTGGTTCTGCCATTTTATCGATGGCCTTCGGATCACAGCACATTGCCAGGTGTTACACAGTCAGAAATTCAAAATTTAAAGTAGCGCTCCTTCAACCAGTCAAGTCAACCTTCGATACATGAGAACTCATAAATAAAACAGAGCAACTTTGGCAAAATCGAGGCCGTTGAGAAGCATCACAAACTTGTTGAATGCATCAATACATCCTCTTGTTTTCAGAAGTTTACCAGATTTCTCCTAAAATACACATGCTAGTCAGATGTTTCATAAGTAAATCGATTACTTTTATGTGGGACTGAGGGTTGAAGTAATGAAAAATGATAATTTTAAGTATGCCCGTCTCCAAGGCCCAAATTGCAATTATGATCGCCAATTTTCGACAGAAGAGACACCTAAAAAAGAAGATGTTCTACCTATATAAGGTCCATTGAACCCTGCCAACGACCCCATCGATTTCGGACATAATTTGTAATGTTTCTGTAAGAATTTTTGGCCATTAGCAAACCGGTTTGCGTCCTCGATGTCAACCTACACCACCTACAAGCGATAATGGACAAGCTGAGACAATCTTACCATTCACGCAATGAAACAGGCGAAAGCATTACTTAACCAAGTAGATTTTTTTTTTCTTTAAAAAAGGTTAATCCCACACAAACAATTCATTGAATGTATCCGATTGACCTCTTCAGTCGCCTCACTAAGTTACCTAATAGGTACCGATCGCATGGCGTGTAGAGACTCGCACATGTACAAGCACGCTACCACCTGGCCATCGAAGTCTAGTCCGTTGACAACTGGTACACGTGCTCGATGTCATCCTACAACCGCTACAAGCGATAACGGACAAGCTTAGACAAGCTTACCATTGACAAAATGCAGCAAGCGTGACTTAGCCAAGTATACGTCTAAAGTCGAGTACCGTGCCTTAACCCCTTCTGATACGGAGCTGGTTTTTTTCACCACCAGTAACAAGCAACTACAACCAGCCCCAAACCAGCATCGTGGGCCTGATCCTCCTAGAAACACTTTCGGGTACTTCTAGCCGCTGGTGGTTTTAACGTAGTAAGACCGTAGTGCTATTCTTGTAAGTCGAACGCCCATAGCTGGAGTATTCGGAATGGTGACTGACGAGCAAAAAGCCGGCAACTGTGAGGTCAAAAGCAAGGATGATGTGATGACGTGACGCATCCAACAAGTCGTACAATACAAAACGTACATTACAAAACGTAATATTCACTCACTATTGGGTAAAATTGTAATGTTTTCTAGGTGGGGACTGGCGGAGGACCCGACCCGACGAAGTTCTGGAAGTCCATATATCATAAAAAAGGAAATATCTAATTATGTTAAAGTCGTTAAAGAGCGTGATGTTTTTGACATTTGATACTTTGTAAAGTCGATTTATTACAATATACAGTTGTATACAATGCTACTATACGTGCGAAAAACAAAATTAAACCTGAGTGTACCTATTTTATTGTAGCCTAGCTAGCAAACTTTTACTGATTATTTCGTTGTGTTAACGGATGTAGGCCACACTCGGGCATTTGCCCAGTGGCGTGATTTTTATAAATTGTTGTTATATTGTATATTGTCTCATTGTATCGTATTAATATATATTCATTCATTCATTCACTTGCGAATGCGGACAACAAGACGACGGCCACCATCTGGTTTGCCCGAGACTAGGAGAAACTGTGTCCCAGACAGATCTATCAGATGCCAATGACAAGGCCATCCAGACCGCAAAGTTTTTGGAATAAGTACTAAACTTTTACGGTCTCAAAAAAAAGCCAACGCACGACAATTATGTACACGGGCGTCCCCGCCTGGGCGCGGCCATGGAAGGCTGGGGAACTTGGCACATTTCAGTATTTTCTATCAGCCAACGGCCGTACCTAGTTGAAACCACCAGAACAGAGCTTTTTCAAACCAGCAGCAAACTTGGTAGTGTGCACAGCGTTGGCAGGGGAACATGGTGGCACATGATAACGCGATGGGACTATACCAGTCAGTTTACGTGCATGTCGAGTCCTAGTCACCTCCGATTTAACCGTGTGACTTTACAAAGTTCCCCAAGTGGTCGGAATCAGGAACTCCCCTTCTCCCTCAGTTGAAGGAGTCTGCCCCTAGGGTGCGTTAAGAAGCAGGCTCACTCCCCCGCCAGGCTGACAGGGTTGCTTAACGCAGAAATGCTGAAAACATACAAACTTTTCCTGGTACCAGTTTTCTTCTCCTCGGATGGCCAACAATCTAGTTTCTGTATCTCTTCCTTCATCTTTCTTCATCTTCATGCTCTATTTCGCCCCCCAGCCATTTGCTGGCACACCTTCTGTACCCAGTCGCTTTGCGTGTCCGAACCATGTCAGTCTCCTTCCTTCCTGCAATCCTCTCTCTTACACAATTGGACTCCGAAAAAAATTTCGTCCAAACATACATAAAATCGTTCTCCAGGCTTTAATTGCCAACCATCCCAATAAAGAACTATGTTTAAATAAAAAAGGTCTCTACCGGAGAAGTGAAAAACCGTGAAAAGTCAGGCAACCCGACACAATAGCGTTATCGTGGGAGTAAGGTGTACCTAGTGTCATTATCAACACCATTGTTTGATCTTACAAATGCTCACCCACAAGAAACAGCCGGGCAATAAAGCGAGCTTACGCTATGCAAGTGTGACTTGCTAAATGTTTGCAGATGTAAGTTGGGGAGACTGTATGAAAATATGCTTCATCTTGACACTCATAATAGAAAAAAACCCTGACCCTGTAAAATGCTGTTGCACACTTACTCAGCCTTTTTTTAAGACTAATAAAAAATATAAATGGCAACTGCATGTAATTTTTGAAGGAGGTTTTATGGACCAGGTCCCTTGTCTAATGCCAACGACCCCATGGGTTTCGAACATCAAAAAACTCCTGGCCATAGAGGAACAGTTAGTTATGAATGTGATTCGAATTTTCATTCGTGGAGAAAGGATATATAATCACTCATCAGCCTAAACAACACCTTATCTCTCATGTCTATTTAAATAAACATTATTTTTATATCTCTCGGGTGGTGAATCAATAAATCATTTCTTATCTTATCATAAACATAAGGGTGGGCAATGCGTTTGGGGTTAAAGCTTTCTTTCTTATGAAAGCATATGTAGTTTCATTACAATGGGAGCATGATGACAGCGAATTTTTATGCCGTAAAGTGACGCTACCGCTCTTATATTGTAAGGAAGGCGGCCCCAGGCCTTCCTAGTTGAGTGATTAAGAGGGCCTTGTAGTCCAAATTCGGCCTATATGGTTCAGTAATATAAGAAAGTCATTAGCTAAGTATGGCAAGGTCATTTATCAGCAACCGGAGGAAGTTAACACTGGCTGGACGATGAGACGGAAGAAATCTAAGAGGAGTTAGGTGCCCATTCCATTGACCGGCTAGGGCTATTTCCAAAAACGGTGACGTTGTAGCAGACATTCAAGACCTAGGTGGCGTTTCCAACGACCTCGCATTGCAGAATTGACGGAAATGTTTATTTTCCTCTATGCCATACTTAAAATTGATCAATGATCATACAGTAAAATCACAAACAAACAAACTAAAATTAAAAAATGGCGTCATGGGATATGTTAAGTACATACATTTTAATAGATTTCCATAAAAAGAAAAATACAAATTTCCGTCAATGTCATTTGCATTCTGCAATGCGAGATCGGTGGAAACGCAACCTAAGTCTTGAATGTCTGCTACCACGTCACTGTTTTTGGAAATAGCCCTAGTTGGTCAATGGAATGGGCGCCTAAGGCTCTTCATGGGCCGTTACGTAGTTACGTCAGACTTACGGTATGGGTACCATAAACAACTCTAGGGGGCAAAAGAGCAACCGACCATGTTAGTAGGAATAATAGTACATACAGTAACAGCATATGAGTAGATAAGCGGCAAGCCGGTAAGAGAAAAAGAGGATTATACTGGTAGTAGCTGCACTTAGATCATTACTGTAACATATCATTATATCGTGCTTTTTTCCCCATCAGGCTGTCTGTCGGCCTTGTCAGAGAGTCTACGTAAACGGAAGAAGGTAATTTTCGCATGACAGATGTGAGTAACTGACTGCGTTTCACGCGAGTTTGCTAATATATAGTTGAGGTATCAAATTATTTAACACCTCGCACATCGCTCTACTCAGCTGGAACGTAGGTTCTACTCTCCCGGAGTCATTATTGCAACAGAATATACCGAGCTACCATTGACATTGCCTGTGGCAATCACCAAGGCTAGCAAAATATTGTAATGAGCAAATGTAACATGTGACGAAGCAGTAGAATCGGGGATGATCCATGGTTGCTCTAAAACAGAGGCTCAGCCGCTTGAGTAGCAGCTGAGTCTCCGAGATAGAATCTTGGAAGTCTGCGCAGTTCCGCTGAAGATGTTGACGAAACGTTCGGAAAAACACTTTCAGAACGACCACGGCCAATCGTCCCGGATTCTCCTGCCTCATTGTGTAACCCCGGCCGTGAAAGCATTTCTGATTATAAAATGTGACACGTATTTAAAATCTTCTAATCAAACATGGTCTACCGTAGTACCGTATAATATATAGTAAATTAACAGCAATTCTCACATAACAGCGTGATGTATACTACATAGGTTACTGCAAGTTACTTAATTAATGTAACCCATTTTTTTAAGTACAAAAAGTAATAGGTTTTGAAAGGATATTTCACATTTCAATCTTCTAGGCTCGTCCACCTATTTTTATTGGTGAATAAAAGAACCAAATTAACTTTGTATTTTTATAATCATTCAATAGTTTGTTTATGGGCAGAAATTGGTTTTGCATAATAGTAGGCAAGTAGGCTACAACCCTAATTGAAATCTACACTATAATACACAAAATATGTAGTTGAAAAGGGGCAGTTATTTATTGTATTATCATTGAGAGCCTTACACAGTAGACAGGAGTAAACTAGTAAATTTTGAAATTGCTCGTTCGAAGGGCTATGGTTCTTATAAACCTGGGTTAACCAGATATAGTCGGTTAATAGTGGAACTTCGGCTGAGAAAAACTATAATTTACAGGAGTAAAGAAAAATCAGACCCGATGATGTGTGCAAAGGAATTAAAAGTAAACATGTTACACTAGAAGTGCGAATCGATTTCATAGCTTCGATAAATTACAATTATAAAGCTGATTGTTAAGAGTGTACAGCCCGTAGGAAATTGGCAGCCCGAAATATAATACTTTTATTTTTTATTTAATTAACTAAGCATGTTATTAAAGATTTGGTTCATTAAAGTTGTAGAAGACTACTTCATGCATCATATATTTGGCTAATGGGCTCACGCTCATTGCCGTCAATGATGTATTGTCCAAATTTTTTTATTTATTTTTATTTTTTCCTTAAACGTAGTTGTCAAATTTCTACAATTATTATTATTATTATAAGATATTTTTAATTTTCGAAACTGTAGTTTTTTCATTAACACGATAATAATTTATAAAAAATAACTTTTCGCATAAAATCGTGTTTATGAAAGGCCTACAAATTTTTAATCTGCTGTAGAAAGCTATCAAAGATGCTGTAAACTTAAGGGAGTTCAAAAAGAAAATTGTGGAGGATGTAAAAAAGAAGAGGACGTAGAGCAGTAGTTTCATGGATTAAACATTAGTGCAATGCACTACTTAAATCACAACTACTACTACTACTACTACTACTACTACAAAAATACCTTATTATATGATGCATGAAGTAATCTTTTACAACTTAAATGAGCCAAATGGTTAATAACTTGCTTGGTTAATTAAATAACAAATAAAAATTATTTCGGGCTGTACACTCTTGAGTGTTTTACAACCTCACTAGAACAGCCGCACAGGCCTGTGAGAGAGACAGCTCCTATCTTCAAGGTTCTTGCAGATGACTATAAAATGTATTGTCGTTTAACGATTGCAATGCTAAGCAATTAGTCAAATCGACTTAGTAACGTTGCCTTGCATTGCAAGACTACTTGACGGTTGAGCTTACATTTCTACATAATGCCTGAGATTTGACACACGCCGATATGGGAGCGAAACTGTATAGACATTTCATTTGCTAATTTTTATGATATATCCTTAGACACCTAAAACAATGCAAATTGCAGTGTTATACCAACCAGAGAATAGGGTATCCATTTCTGCAGCATCCATCACGAAATTAGGGTTTGGCAGTGAAAGATCCCAAACAAGTTATTAGCGAAGCATCGCTGTCGCAACTATTCACTTTTCACTGTAATTTCGAAGTAATACGACGGTTTTTATTGCGTAATACGCGCACAGAAACACACACGACCGCGAAAATTAAAATACGCACACGGAAAAACACAGAAATAACACAATTATGGATAATGTTTTACCGAAAAATACGCGAGCGCGTCCATCACGACCGTAGACGCGTATAAACTAGCAGACGACATTAATAACAAGAATTTTGGACACAGAGATAGGAGCTATAGGAGATAGGCATTAAATAATTTTAAAGTTTTATGTTTAATCATAATTTAATCTAAATATAATACAGTCTGATAATAAAAGAAAATCTTTTTGCTATAATAATTAAATCTGTAGATATTTAGCTATTTAGGAATAAATAATTTTTGGCGGGATCTCATTTTTTTTTAAATGTATTAAATAAACTTTTATTGCACTTTCTATAATTTGTTAGATAACTTATTAAGATTCTACTAAAGTGCATGATTACCAGCTACATGCCTACAAATAATATAGACCATTCATAATTTTGTGATTTTTGTCTACGATTCAAATATGGTACCGATTACAATTCTTGAACATCGGGGTGCCCATAGTCAACTAAGAAAAAGCATTGGACTACTATAGAAAACAGTTCCTGTATTTGGGCACCTTGGTAGGCATATATGAATAATCGGAGCGGACACCTTTAGATCAAATGCTGAAAGTGATCGATAACAATCTTCATGATGCTGAAGACGGCTAAACATGAGGTATAAGGAACTGAATGATAGCATTTTACCGTAGCCTATAGTCCACCAGTCTCTAGCAACCTATTCACTGTACCAGTCGTCACTCTGAACAAGAGATTGTGGTTAGGCGGCTATTCCACCGTCGTCGTTTTTCATTGTGCATGTGCTTGACGTGGTAGCATACATCATTAATAAGTCTGCCATATTTTAAGGAGACTATTATGTAGATACTTAACTTATATATTATAAATTAAGTTATAATATGGTAGACTTATTAATGATGTCTGCTACCACGTCATGCACATGCACAATGAAAAACGACGTCGGCGAAATAGCCGCCTTTGCAAGCCACCTCCAGAAAGCGCAGATAAGTGTAGTCAAGCCTCAACCTGCATTAATCGACAATCCACAAAAAAATTTAAATTAGTCCTCAGTCCTCACTCTGAGAGCAGTGCTCTGTTCTCCATAATTCCTTACTTCGAACTATTTTCTATCTACCCTCTCTCCTAATTATCTCACATATTTCATCGGTACACCTACAGCCAGAAGCACATGCGTTTCGTCACACCTTATTCGCGGATCCATAGCAGCACGATACACCGTATGTATACAGTTTCGTTCGCACTACAGCCTCTAGGGTATGCCATGTCATTTGTCATGTCTTTCTTTCTCTTTGAGGTTGAGGTTCCGGAAACAGAAAACCACAGAATTCTTCTATTTTAATAATCTAATCACTGTATTCATTTCGATGCCGAAATCCAAAAGGTACATAGAATGAAACACAATCAAGAAACCAGACATTGCAAGCACATGGTTAGCACAAGCCTAATAAAGCATTCAAAATCTCTACAGAATTGACAGAGGTGCCCAGATTACTCGAATGTGTTTCCATCTACATACAATACGCAAACATAGGGTTTTAGAATAAAACTCTAAACCTTTCGAAACCCCGAAACAATGCATCAGCCATCTAAACTCTAAACTACAGTATTATTTAGATCAACAGGATTTAGATAGGTACATTTTTAAAATATTATTTTTGACAAGACTCTAATATCATAAGACAAGAACAAACGTCATGCTGCGCATTGAAGATACGAGCTCGTCCTTTTCAAATTAAAATTATCTTAACAGCTTCACCACGAATGGGTGGTAGACATTCCTCCTGCCTTCACAAAGGACTGCTTTGATATCATCTGCATACGTAGCTCGAACAGAAAAGGATACATTTATCTCAGAGGTTCGAGCGCCCTCGTAAACAAAGCGGGAAGCTGTCATCGAACCTTCATCGCATAGAAATAGCCTACATAGAGAAATGACGTTGGAAATCAATAGTTTGATTGGTGGGCCCATGATTTGATTGGCTGGGTGCTCAAGCATTTTCCTTAACGAAAGAGGTCCATTGTTTTATCAAGATAAAATTTCTAGCCACCTTTGTTTAGCATATATATAACAATGAAGAGCAATTAGTTGCGTTGGCAATATATCATCTGTATTATTCAGTGCTAAATTATCTTACTTAGCGGTCAGTTCGGTTTATTTAGCACTAACCCCAGTGTTAACTTATATCCTTTTGTGTTCGGGCTATGCCTTCTGTTTACCACGCAAGCGCAGGTACGAGATATGTCTGTTAATCTGAAAAGGACAGAACATTTACAATCATTCACACAAAAACAACAATAATAATTTTCAGTATATTTATATGTATAATATGTATTGGTATTAAAAACATTCTGATTTTGCTGGTACTAAGATAGCAATGCTTGGAATAGCTCAGCTAATGTCACTTGATGATGACATCATAACATGTGTTTTAAATCATAAGTTGACTGATTTTAAACATTATTTTTCAACATAGAGACAACCTCTTAAAGAAAATATACTTTGCCGTAGCACCAACGGAAAAGAATAACATACCCAGGGAACCACGAAACTGTTTTAAAACCAGTGGTCATGAAATAGAAGCTAAGAGTAATAATAATAATAAATATAATAATAAGCTAAGAATGACCGATATGGGAAATGTCAAGCTTAATGACAAAGGTGGTCATAGGAAATGTGACCGAGATGAATAGTTACAACATTAGAGAAAACGTTGGAAAATGAAAAACAAATGAACAATTCAACAGGCAGGGCAGACAACAAGAAAACAGGAGCAGAAGTTCAGCGCATTTGACCTTGGTTCCATGGCGATAGTACTAGCATAATTTTCACTATGTTTGGCTTAGGGCGAGAACCTCCCACTTAATCTCGGTCACAACTACCAAATCGTTGACTGATGCCATTTTACCCGATTAGTTAAAACAAATCCGCACGTTTAAAAATGAAGCAGGCATTCAACTGTTCAATGAACATCAATTAGTGATTTTAATTGGCTCTTCTTCCCGTAAGTAAATTTACATTCCCTGATAAGTTATTCATTTACGTTGGTACTACGGCTGCAGAGCCATATTGAAAGTCATAGGCCGTATTTTAAGAAGAGGCCTTACAACCCTCAATCAACTGTTCAACTCATAAGATGACACAGCCACTTCAAGATATTTCAATGACATCAACGTTCAATTTAAAGTTTTTATTTATTTCTTTATTATCAGACGTCATGTGAGACTAATTAGTTGAACTAATATAGCAACTCAGTAACGGCAGTAATCAGCCAGGGAAAATATTGTTCAATGAACGACAACACGTATTAGTTTTGTATGCGGGTATGTTTGTAGAGCGCCCAGGGAATCATACATGTACAACAATAATAATTTGTCTATGCAATGTAAACAATGTTTAAACTTAAGGCAACAAATGTTTTTTGTAATCCATTGGTTATTATTCCTTTTAAAGTTCCATTTGACAACAAAGAGACACAAGACACAAGGCGGAAGTAGCCATTACCATTTTAAAACTTTGTAACAGTCGAAATTCAAACTTCAATGTTTATTGACCATTACTTTAAAAACGTTGGTACAAATATACTACCGTCTTAACCCCAAGAGCAGTATCCCCAATTTTTGTGTTTTGCAACTAGTACCTATCTAATCATATACATAACATAACATATGATTAAATAACCTTTATGTACCATATGACGAAAACTGTTCATTGATCATTAAATTGTGTACAATTATAAATACAGCGGTTTCAATTCGATGATACAACTGCTATCGATCATAAATTAATGCTCCTGAGAAACTAAGGAAGCATTCATACTATACTGATATTCAAGTTCAGACGGCAGTATATGCTAACATAGTACTAACAGAAGCTAAGTGAAAGAAAGATTAAATTAACAACTTGATAAGCAATACAAAGTTAAAAATGTAAAGAAAGCAGTAGGAAAGAAAATCTATCACTATCTAACACTTTCCCTGGGACTTTTTAATTATAACAGATGTGTATAGACATTCTATAGAAATACGAGATAGGAAAAATGAGCTGAAAATGTGATTTGAACTTCGAACTTCACACAATCACTGCATCGCGCCTAAAGCATATTATTTCTGCGGTAGGGTAGGTAAGTAGGCAGTCCATTAAACCTTGCCCAATGCGATATTATACAGCAATGCAGAAAAAACATTAATGACAGAATAACGTTAGTACTAACGAAGCTCTCTCTCACACTCGACTCGAGACCGTCTTTACATGCCCTCCGCAACAGGGTCAAACAAATTTAGCAAGTGTGGGACTAGAACGAACAACCCTTTAGGTAAAAGTCAGAGTCTTTACAATTACACTATGCAACAGCTCATGGTTCCTTCTCCCGTACATCAGGTAAATAGCTCATACTTAGTAGCTAAACAGAGACGTAGCAACAAGACAAAAAAATTGGAATGTATCAATACCTACAGCTATAGGTTTTATCACTTATACAAATATACAACAGCGTGTTATTATTTATTAATTATTCTTATTATTTACTTCTTCCTTAGGTACGATATTAAGTACATATCAGCCTGCCCTCTCAATACAAGCGGACAATTTTTACTCAAAACTAGAAATTAACCACTCAACAAGCCATTAGCGCGATTGCTCACATTAATGTCTTAAATGCTCTGGGAAGTTCCATACATATTATATTTTTTTGACAAGAGTAGGCTACAAGTAAACATATTACATATTACTCAGACGTTTTGCACCGAACATTCAACAAGCCCTATCCCTATAATGGAAAAGACGTCGGCAAATCGCGACTGCGAGATCGTCCGTCTACCGGGCCTAAATTATGATGGATGTTCCATACAAAAACACTGCTTCAGGTTGCCTTACTACATTTGTGTAGGCGTTCGCCAATTTTTCACCGTAAACTGCACAATTGCAAAAACCATTAACATATCGTAACCAAGTATCGTACATAAATCGTACCCCACTACACTAAGTAGCCTATTCTCACAAAAATTCTGTTTGCAAACGTACCCCAGTAGACTAGAATATAGCGGGTCACTTACGTGTAAACGTATCGAGTATTTACCGCAGAGACATTGCTTAGTAAGAGAGCGAACAGGCTGAATGGTATCTGTAGCAAGGAAATATACTTAGAAGGGAAGTTGGGGATTCAGGTGCGAGTAAAAGTGTCCCATCCCTCACTTGAGGTCCTCCAGTTCCAGTGTCGTCGCGTGGCTCTCCTCTTCCGGTAGAACTTCGTAGTGCTTCAACTCATCTTCCAGTTCCTTCTCCCATTCTTCTACTGAAGGACAGAAAGGATTAGGGTTCGGCAAAATACATGCACATCAAACAAAATAAAATTTAAAAAATAATAGAAATAAATAAATAAAGCTGCGGGGATGGCTAAAAAGGGTGCATTGCAAACTAAAAACATTTATCTTATTGTCAAAAGATGTTTTTTTCTTTATGCTATTTTTGTTATTTGGAGCAGTAATACACTGGAGATATTGAATAGCTTCTTGTCTTTGTTCAGGTTCCAGGAAAGTCAAGTTCTGGATTTGAAATATTGAGGAAAAACCGCGAAATGACAGATAATGGATTACAAATGGAAAATCCAGACAGTGTCTACATTTATTTGTTATCTTCAACAATCCTAAGCATATTTTCCGCTAGGTTGGCTTAGTAATAGAACAAAAAAGGTGATATTTATTTATTTATATTTAATCAGTTGTAAGATGAATGTTGTTCGCGTAAGACTCGTAAGATAGTATGCCTCAGTCAACAACAATCACTTTACAAAAGATATGTGCGATGCGAGCTTTCATATATACCATTTGTAATATGACTATTGATCGCGTAACACTTGCACATTACGTCTCAGTCAACTTATCGTGATTTTTCAGCTGGTAGGTATGGCTCAAACTCAGTGTAGTTTTACTATAGTCAACTAATGTTCATGTTAGTTTGTGATGATAGACTCCTGTTTCCTGTAAGCCGACCAGGTTGACGATTTCAGATTTACGATATAAATTAAAGGTTTCACTTTTAATTTTCACTGTCTCCATTGGGCCTTCAGTAACTGAACAGTAGCGGACCTGTTCCATTACCCGTAAAGGACATAAAGAGTATTACTGCTGCTCTCGCTCGACACAATAGATACAATTTTTCATGTTGTGGCTTAATGTCTTTTCATTACATTGTGTATTGAGTAGTAGCAGCATTCTTTGACCCAATTCGGCAGCTATATTTCCTTTTCGAGTATTATCGCGGTTGTCCGTAACGTTCTCATTAAACCGTGCTGCCATCAATGGGACCATCATATTAGCCATTCTCGACAATGGGAAAAATTGATCTATAAGTGTCATGCAAAAGTTATGGTAATCTATAGAGCAAAATATTTGGCAATTACATTTAAGCCATATGGGTAGGAAGTTTAGGTAGGTGTTAAACGCTACGCAGGTTATGGGTATGGTTATGAAAAGCTGGTTAGGTATGGGTAGGTCGCTCCATGCAGTTGTCTGTCTTCGTTTTAAGCTGTGGGAAATAAAATGGAACACCCATGCCCTTGTATAAGTATAAAAGTACACAGGTAACTTAGGCTAAAATGTCCTGAAGGACGCTTTTATGAAAGAACCATAGCCTACCCATTGGTACCTTGTTGTCCATTGCCAACGACCCCATGGGGTACGGAAATTATTTATATTGTTTCCGTAAGAATTTTCTGCCATTGGCAAACTGGTACACGTCCTCGATGTCAACCGACTACAAGCGATAATGGACAAGCTGTGACAAGCTTACCATTGGCGCAGTGTAACAGGTGGATGACTTAACCAAGTACAGATACGAGTCTCAACTTATGCTGACTGGTTAGAGTTCTGTATTGTAGTTGAGATAGGACATTCGCGCCCACCAAGGATATGTTTTGGATTTCGGGTGCCACTTGCCACATCTTCTTTCGACCAATCAGAAGACGCCTTGCAGCCTTGTTGTTGCTCGGAATATCTCAAAGCGTGCCCTGATTGGTCGAAGACGTGGCAAGTGGCCCTAGAAATTAAAAAAAATCATCGTTGGCAGGGGCGAATGTCCCAAATCTCCTATAAAGCACTCTGATGATGTAACTGTAAAGGCTTTCACAGTCATATGAAGAACTAGTAGAATCCGGGCTGATGGGCCGTGGTGGATATGAAAGTGAACTTCCAAACGTTTCGTCAATATCTTCAGTGGCGTTGTGTACACTTCGAAGGTTAAACCTCGGTAGCTCCGTAGCGAGTGACTGGGTAGAGGGCTGTTTGGAAGTTCACTTTCATATCGACCACAGCCCGGATTCTAAAGGTTCTTCACAGCACTCTGATGGTTTCAAACGTGCTTCTGCATACATTGAAGTGAATATTTAAATTTATCAAATGTCTCATTCCCTATTCTGCTGTTTTTTTTTCTTTCAAATCTCTATATATTAAGAGTAAATCAGAAATTTGGGGCAGGAGTCGACCCAGAGGAAAAATAATTTTTCTGCTCAACTGGCATGAAGAATACTATACTGTGTGCCAAGCATTTTTTTCAGTTATATCCAAATAACTTGCAGAGCACAGTACTGGCGCGCCTTTGAGGAAGCTCAGAGAATTAGTGTGGTTTCCGATCATGCGAGCACACATTTCACAAAACAGACACAAGCGTTTGTTAATTATACAGTATGTTATGAGCTGGGTAGGTACTAAATTACGTTATTATGCCTCGTTTATACCTGTGGGATCGATTTCAACACTGGAGGTGCGGAAAGGCTGGCCAGGCTCCATGGCATTGAGCTCCGCTTGCTGCCTCAACAAACTCACTCGGTAAAAATAATTAAGCCAGAAGTTCTCTTCGCTTACTCTGGAACCAACACACAATTATTATAAATAAATAAATAAGGACTTTTTATTGTTTCTATTACTAAGCCTACCTAGCGGAGTTAGGGCTATAAAGCCCTCTCTTACACTCAACTAGGAAGGCCCGGGACCGCCGGCTTTACATGCCCTCCGAAGCATGGCCAGAAAATGTAGCAAGTGTGGGACTCGAACCAACAACCTTTCGGGTGAAAGTCAGAGTCCGTACCACTACGCTACATGTCCTGATTATAGTTAGATATCAGATATAGCATGCTTGACACACTAAGGGTTGGTTATAATATCGTATTTTTGACACGACCGGCATTAGAGAATCAAGAAATACCTGGACTTGGCGGGACTCAAACCCACAATCTATGCCTTGCCAGGGAATCATGTTACCACCACATGGCTTGTGTAGTGGTATATTTAGTATTAGTATAATAATTATAATTAATAATTAAAATACCCGAGCATAGTAGCTGGATTCACATCTTTAAAACTTAAAGTACAAACTAAAAAAAAACATAATACATAGTAAAGGTTGTCAACACGAGGGTTTCGTTAAAACATTGTGGTAACACGATGCCCTGGAAAGGCATAGATCGTGGGTTCAAATCCCACAAAGCCCAGATTTTTCTTGGTTCACTACTTTCGGTTATAACGAGGAGGTTACCTCAGCAACCAGCAGTCAATTTAATGGCTGTATAATAATAATAATAATAATAGTGTAATTCCAAAAATAAATTCAGTTACATTACATTACATACCATACTACAAATACAAATTTATAAATATCTAAGTACCTTTAAACAGACTCACTATCGTGCTATATCGTAGAACAGGGCCTTGCGGGGCATCATATGATACCCCGTTCTAACTTGCTAACAGTAAATCACCAGAAATAGGAAAGAAGACATCACCTGTCTACAGGCAGGAATTCGCAATAGCAGATCTGCCAACGTATGCAATTGTAGCTTGCTAAGTACTCAGAGTAGCAGCCACAAAAACCTCCGTATCGCAGGTTGTATAATATCGAAAAGCCACGCCTAGCAAACAACCGCAATAAAATCCAAATGGTTTTAGAAGGGTCAAGAGATTAGAACAAAGCACAACAAAGTCCTTGATACCCGAGCACACAAAGAGTCCAATTGGTTGATAGTGGCGAGGAAAGTTTAAAGAGCCGCCGCCACAAATCGGATGACGGAGTTGAACACTCTCCACGGGCTCGCTACAATGTAACTTGCCGAGCATGTGGGAATCCAATTTTCCGCGAATGGGGACCTTGGGCATTATTGCTTTACTTTGGGTTCTAGTGTAAAGGTATTGATTTCGGTGTCTGTGTGTGTGTGGGGAGTGTTGGGGGTGAGAATTTGAGTGAAGGGATGTTTATAATTGGGCCTGCGTTTGGCTTTTACGAGACTAATAAACTCCCTTCCCCCCCCCCCCCATTCTACTGAAATTTCACAGGAAGTAATAAAGAGTTATCGTTGATGATTCATGGGACAGAAGAAACGTTCGTCTAAATTTTGATATGCTGTATGTGTCACTAAAATAGCCATGGTTACATGAGTAGAATAATTGACAGAAAATACGGTTTGCTTGTTTTCCGACGCCTGCTTTCAGCATTTCTGCTTTAAGCAACACTGTCAGTCTGGCGGAGGGAGTGAATCTGTTTCTTAACTTGAGGAACCCAAAGTGCAGACTCTTTCACCTCAGGGAGAATGGGAGTTGACAAACAGGGTGGACCTCCTGACTGTAGTGGATTCCGAACCACTTGGGGAACATAGTAGTCACACGATTAATTCGGAGGTGACAGGGACTCGACACGCAAGGGGGCAGTGAGTCGCATTTTCACCCCACCCCCCCTCCCCCAGATGTAACATAAACAATCTATACAGTATATTTGAAAGGTCCAGTAGACGAAGGCGGTTGTAAGCACATAGGAAAAACACCCCGAAATTGAGTAAGCCGAAACTTTTTTAGTCAATCTTAAATCTAAAAGTATCTCCTTCTGTATGTAATAATCAAAGGGAAGATAGAAGGACAGAGGGCTCCCAACAGAAGAAGAACATCCTGGTTAAAAAATCTAAGGCAGGGGTTTGGCAAGAGCACGACTTCCCTTTTCAGAGCTGCGGCCCGATCGTGGCGATTTTAATATCGGGGGTAATATACGTATACCATGTCACGTGATGGTATTAATTCAATTACTTAAATTAAATTTTTTAAATTGTGATGTTAGCAATACTGAAGAACTTAACTGATGCGACTTTACCGTAGCAAATATAAATATAAATAGCAAAATGAAAACATATCGCCCTATAAGTAAACCTTATAATGAACATGTCTTAATTTTGAAATATATAATATTTATTATAAAAATATATATGAGAATTATAAATAATTTGTCTAAATCTAAGGCATAAAAAAAAGGAACTCACCAAATATATAGCCGAAGATCATGCAATTTTTTTAAATGGACACAATTTGAATTTTCCGCGCTTAGCACTCAAGCGACGATTACCAACATCAAAAATTAAAAAAATATTCATTTATTTTAAACAATTGAATTAATACCATCACGGGACATGGTATTATATTACCCGCGGTATTAAAATGGCCATGATCGCAGCAGTCTCCAAGGTCCAAATTACCATGATTATCGCTAATATTCGATAGAAGAGGCATTAAAGAAGAAAAGGATCCACGTCGAGGTTCGACCCTCCCCCTTCTGTTTCATAGTCCAGATCTCCAACACCATGAACTACAGGTATTTCGCACCATTAATATTTTCAAGGATATACGAACTTTACTCACGCTTTGGGAACCAATTCAAAACGCATCTTCTCCAGGTTACTATCTTCCTTGAGGGTGACAAGAGCTACTCGGTACGAAGCATTGTAATCGAATTCAAATGACGCGCCGGGTGGCGGTGCTCGCACGAAATTCCGCCGGTCCTAAAACACAAACAGTCTAATTACTCTTCTTTTTCTACGCATTATCGGTAAATCACAATAAAATTACTGTAGTTCGATGAAACAGTAGAATCCGGGATAATCAATCATCAAATAACTCAGGCCATGAAAAAATAACCGAGTAAAAAGTCATGAGACACAGTACAGTAAGGCGCTAATTCCGCCAACGTCAATAGTGATAGTAAATGTAGTATTGACGGAAATTTGAATTTTACTCTATGCCATAGTTAAAATTGATCAATGATCATAGAGTAAAATCAAGCGTTGCAAACAATAACAAACTAAAATGGCGTCATGGGATATGTTAAGTACAAACATTTTATATTTTATTGGTTATAAAACAATTTTCATCCATTAAACAGATCGGTGAAGGTCGATCTTACTTCGGATCTCCAACTATTATTAGGTTTTATTAAAAATAATAAGTGAACGAAGGAAACAAATACAAACAAAATTTCAAAAAACACATGCTACCAAATTTCAAAAATTTGGCACATACAGTGTCATTAGAAGAAAAGTGATCAATAGTAGAAAAAACCAGTGGAATGGCGTGTATCAATGAAAAATTCAAATTTCCGTCAATACTACAGTTACTAGTGTTGGAATAAGCTCCTAAAGAAAATGAATGATCCCTTTTGATCTGTTCCAGAACCAACCAGGCTGTGTCTACCAGCTAACAGGGTAGCCAAAACCATAAAACCATGAAATTGCTGGAAGGACGAATTATAAACTGATCTCCGCAAGTTGGGAGTCAATAGATAGTGGAGCATCGTACAACACCGGGATGATTGAAGGAGTGTTGTCGAGACAGGCCAAAGCCTATCTAGGGCTGTAGAGCCCGATGATACAAAAGAAGCACTGGAGGAACATTGTCGAGGAGGAGTCTGAGGGAGAAGGAGAAGAAACTCGTGTGTGGGATGTTGGTCAAAAGGTGAAATTTTTTTTTTTGAGAAGGCGTACAAATAGCAAACATGTGATACAAACGATACAAAGACGATAACAGTAACCACCACCTGTCACTTAAATGAACAGATCCGCCTTTGTCAATCTTCCTACAGAAACTTCCTGTTCTATTCTCTGCTCCAAATACACGGGAAAACATGTCATAGTCACGTAATACAGTTGATTGTGCTGTAAATGAATCAAATGAAGGAAGTCTTAACAGTGGCGGCGCTAGAAATTGTAAGGCGGGGGGCCATGGGGGGGCATGACTTCTATCTGGGGGGGCCAATTAAAACCCAAAACATTTTTCATTGGGAGTTGGTATACCGTTCAATAATTCTGCAATTTAACACCATGTAATATATCTCAAAAGTGGGGGGGCCCCGGGGGGGCTGGAGAGTCGGTTGGGGGGGGGCCAGGCCCCCTCGGGCACCCCCGTAGCGCCGCCACTGAGTCTTAATCTTAATCGCTAGAAGAGGAAGAAGATGAAAGTCGTACGGCTAAGTTCTTGATAATGTTAAGAAAGTTTCAGAAAAGCCGTGCAAGAGGCAGGATATGACAAATGTAACTTAAACAAAAAGCTCCGCCTTTGTCAGTCTCTCTTCAGATAGTCTACGATACCTCCTGTTCTATTGCTGGCTCCTAATACACGGGTAAACATCTCATGGCCATCTAATACAAAGTGCAAATGAATTAAATGATAATGAAACAAGTTTTCATCTTGATCGCGATTTAAATAAATAAATATTTCCTTTTTTGTTCTATTAATTACTAAGGAAGCCAACATAGCGGAGTTAGGGCTATAAAGCCTTATAGCCCTCTTATACACTCAACTAGGAAGCATGGTCAGATAATGTAGCAAGTATGGGACTAGAACCAACCACCTTTCGGGTGAAATTCGGGCCTGTACCACTACTCCAGATTTATATAAGGTCATCCTATCATACGAGACGTCCACGGAACCGCTGAAAGACTGATAGAGAAACTGAACTCCAAGAGTCCGTCGATGGCGTCGATGGTGAAGAGTCGTACAGAACCGAGATGACTGGAGGAGTGTTGCCAAGTAGAACAAAGCCTATATGACGATGAAGGAGAAGAAGCTTGAATACGGTTCATAAACCCATAAAGGGTTAAGTTGGTGAGAAGGTTAAGAAAGCTTTAGAGAAGCCATACAAGTAGCAGGATATGATAAATGTGGAGCATGATACAAAGATAACAATAACCGTCACCTGTCACGTAAATAAACAGCTCCGCCCTTGTCAATGTCCCTACAAATATCTCCTGTTCTATTTTTGGCTCCTAATACACGGGTAAACATCTAATAGCCATTTAATATATATTAATATTATTAAATTATTACAGATGGATTAAATAGGTTTTCATCTCCGTCCCCTTTTATGCCTTCGGGCATCGGCTAATACAAGTCAGCAGCGGTAGTGATGAAACGATAATAATATATAATAGATGGCGCCTAACGCCCTAACCATAAACTATGTATGATCGATAGCGGCGAAACGTAGGTGACATTTCATTTGTAAAGGTTAATGGCAATGTTGTAATATACTATTTAAACAAATGGTTAGTTGGACTTACATTGTCATTAGAGGCATGGGCCTCATAGTCATCATACAATTAGGGCGGAGCCTATTTATTGTCAGGGGAAGCGGGATACGTTTCGGGAGTGGCTGCAACTCCCACTATTAGGCTAAGTCCTAAGAAGGACTGATGGCTATTAACACAGCAGACGATGTAAGTCCTACTAATCCTTTGTTAAATAGGTGGCATTTGTCAAATCATTATGGAAATAGTGTGACAATGTTGTGGGGTTAAAAATATAAAAAAAGAAAATAACGAAAAATTAAAAAGAAATGAACAGGTCAACAGGCAAGGCTGACAACAGAATCACAGGCGCAGCATCTCTGTGTGGGCTTGAACTTGTGTTAATTACAACTACGAGAATCGATGACACGCCTGAGTTGGGTGGCACTCTTACTAGCTTGATTTTGACTGAATTTGGCTTATGCAGAGATCCACCCACTTACGCTCGGTCACAACTGCGGAATTGTTGTTTGACTGAGCCACGAAGGCCTATGACTTGTGTAAAACACACTCTTGTTGGGCAGGAGCAAGAGATTTGCAGATCGGATGGGAATTGGCTAGGGATTGTGTGTATGGGGTGGGGTCAGTGAGTATACAATACGAAAAACTAACTACTACACTGTGTCATTTCAGGGCCGCTTGAAAAAAGTATAGTTCTAGTAGTTTGCCCACAAAAAAGAAAAAAATATATTACTATGCCATAAATCATATCCAAAATGCGATTAAAAGTAAAGTAAAGTAAGTATATATATAATTGAAAAATCATTAAAAATCGAAGCATAAATCCCCAGCACTAAGTACAAAAATGACTTGTCACGCTGGGGTCAAAAGTTAAGTACAATACATAATTTATTAAATTAAAAAATAACAATTCGCCAGGAATTGACCAACTAAGAGTAAGGGATTTAAAAAGTCATAAAATATTGATAAAACTAATCTATAAAATAATACACGGATCCCTAGAACATGGCAAAGTGCCAGACATAATGAAAATTTCCGCAATTCGTCCAATTTACAAATCCGGAAAGCATAACGACATAAAAAATTATAGACCAATCAGCTTACTAAGCTTAGCAGAAAAAGTCCTAGAACAAGTTGTGCATAACCAATTAACGTCCTACATAGACCGCAATAAAATTATTACTCCCAACCAATATGGGTTTCAAAGAAAAAAAAGTGCGGAGATGTGTCTAAGCGATTTTACTGAGTACATTAACAAAGCATTACATTCAAATAAGCAAGCATTCGTCTTGTTTGTAGATTTTTCGAAGGCCTTTGACGTCCTTCCCCATAATAACATAATTACAAGCTTAAGTGAAATAGGAGTGAAGGGGATTGAACTTGAATGGTTTCAAGATTATTTAAGAAATAGAAAAGCGACGGTGCGCCTGAATGAAAAAACTGGAAAACTGAAAGCTTGGGAGTCCGGTGTGGCCCAGGGTAGTAAAATCGGACCCCTATTGTATATACTTACAACCAACTCAATACCAAAACTTCTAGGAGCAGAATTATTTATGTTTGCTGATGACATTGCCATAGTAATAGTAAATGACAGCGCAGAAGAAGCATCAAAAGAAATGAACAAAATAATAAGAAAACTACAGAAACTAACACACGATGTGGGTGTCACGATAAACTGCAATAAAACAAAAATTGTTCACATGCGAAACAGGGGACCGGTTTATAAGAGGAAAAAATTTATTTTCCACACTCATCACTGTCTTCACCAAACAAACTCAAAAAACTGTGACTGTGTAGAAGAAATAGAGATTAAGGAGGAGCATAAATACCTTGGGTTAATATTGGACAGTAGACTAACATGGCAGAATCAAATTGATTGTATATACATAAAAAATGAGGTCCGGGTGTTGTGCCATACAAAAATTAAAATATTGCCTTCCGCTAAAAACCCTAAAAATGATTTACCATGCACTAATAGAATCGGTATTAAATTATGGAATACAAACTTGGGGGAGAGATAACAACAGCTATTTCACAAAAATACAAAAAATGCAAAATAAAATAGTAAAAAACATGCTATCTAATAAATTAAACAAAAAATTTAAAAATATAGACGAAAAATACAGATTTCTAGATATACTACCAATAGGAAAACTGTACAAATATCTTATAATAAAGAATAACTATTTTATGTATTTAAGCAAAATTGTTGGAAACACACAGAATAAGAGGCAACTGAGAAACGTAGACACATTGAGACAAAATATTCGTATAACACATAATAAGTACGGCAGACGCCTCAATGAAACAGTTTTACCAGAGATATTGAACAAATTGCCACTTAAACTAAAAGAATTGAACAAAATAGGGAAAATAAAAAAAGAATTAAAAAAATACTTAATTTTAAATACAGACTATTAGCCATTTCATTATACATATAATTTTACACCAATATATAATAATATATAATAGTATAAATAATAAATATATATAAATACATCCTTCAGAGTTCAGAAGGATCTCACTCATTGCAGAAAGCTAGAGTGAGTACTATATAATGGTTTATTATTATTAATTATTATTAATTATATTTATATCTTGCAGAGCCACTGCACTATGATCGCTCGATAAGCGGAAGCTTGAGCGTGATAATGCTGATTAATAACAAATTGTTGTTCTCAATATATGCACCTTGTCCGGGGTTACCGGTCAAGGAAAAAAGTGAAAGTGAAGTGACTTACAATCCAAAAAGTATAAAATTGAGTAGAATAAAAAATAAAATAAAATTCAATTAAACTTGTAGTCTCTATAGGTTCGATGGGCACAAAGTTATTTGAGAAGAGATCTATGAAGAATTCTGAAATATTTGAAGTAAATGTTTATTGTCAGCTTTATTTATAAAATTTTTAGATGAATTTAAAAAGTGCTTACTTGAGCGGAGAACCTTTATCTCTACTGGAAGGGAATTGAATAGTTTGCAGGCTAAAAATATTGGAGAGTGTTCAAAAATGCATTTTCTTGCAGTCTCGGAAAAAATATTATGAGATAGACGATGCCTGGTATTGACATGATGCTGCTGTAGGGAACTAAGTACTAAATTATCACTAGTAAGTTGGTTAGCGTAACGAAGTAAAATTGCAGAATAAACTTGATTAAAGGTTGGCACATTAAACTCATTATATATCAAATCAGTGGGATATCTGCGTGGGTGGAAAAGAGCAACTTTAATTATGCAATTAATTGAGCTGTTTAACTTTTTAAGGTAAGATCTGTACGTTCCTCCCCAGGCAGCAATCCCATAGCTAAAAATAGACTGAACAAGACCGTAGTAGACACTGCGAAGCAGTGGTTTTGACAATATCATACGGAGCTCATGCATTTTATAAATGGTTTTTCTTAATCTGGATATTGTTAATTGCAAATGATCATTCCACAGCAAGTTTTGGTCAATGATAACGCCTAAATATTTTACCGATCTTTCATTACGGATATTGAAACAGTTGATGTTACAAGTACAATTTATGCAAACACAATCATCGGCACAAATAGTATTGCCATAAGAACAGTGATGCAACTTTAAGGTTTTGATAATTGGTTGTGTAGCATTATTTATTGAGTAAAATGTGGCGCATGTTTTATTTAAGTTTAGAGATAGTTTATTGAAGTCGAGCTACTGTTTGACATGTAATAATGTTTTCTGTGCGTTTCTTGTTACTTCGGACCAAGAGTCTCCATAAAATACAAGTGCAGTGTCATCTGCGAAACATATAACTGATCCATCAATGTGAGCATCACATAATTGATTGATATAAATTAAAAATAATAAAGGACCGAGTACTGTTCCCTGAGGCACTCCATGTTTTATCGTACAACTATCACTCAATATTTCCGAGTTTTCGTTTTTTGTAATTAACTTGACTCTCTGGGTTCTATTTTTCAAGTACGATTCCATTAATTTTAATTCTACACCACGAATACCAGCCATTTCAAGCTTCAAGAGAAATTTTTCATGGCACACAGTGTCAAATGCCTTTTTTATGTCGAGAAAGATTGAAAGACATGGATAAGAATGATTAAGTGCATGATAAACTGTATTACTAAAATGAAGAATAGCATCTTGTGTACATCTTTTTGGGCGAAATCCATATTGAGTGGAAGAATAAAAATTGTTCTTGTCCAGAAAGCTGTGAACTTGGGCCTTTAAACACTTTTCGATAATTTTTGCTAGCACAGACACTTGCGATATTGGCCTCCAGTTTTCAGCTTTTTTGGCGTCACCATCTTTAAACAGAGTAGTAATATACGCTTCTTTACATACGTCAGGAAAGACACCAGTGCGAATCGAATAATTGACAATGTGCGCAATAGGTTTAGCAATATATTTAACCATTTTTTTATACATCATGGTGGTCAAACCGTCAGGACCAACTGACTTACAGTTATTTAAATCATTAATACACTTTATAATTTCAGCTTCAGTAACATGGTTAAGAGTAATATCATGTTGAATTCTAGACTCAGGGAAAATGTCAGTGCTAGGAGGGGCAGTTTGGGGAATGTTTTGAGCCAAGTTTTCAGCAACACGACTGTAGTATAGATTTAAATGATCTGCAATAGATTCAGGGTCCTTCAGCACTGTATTGGTGTGTTCATCAACAATTTCTGATACACTTTTGTTAGTTTTCCTACTATTCGTGATTTCTCGAATTATTTTCCATGTTTTACCTAGGTCACCTTTGCAGTCATTAATTTTGTCTTTATAAAAACGGGTTTTAGTTGACTTGATCAAATTATTTGTATACGTCCTAAAAGTAGTGATGTCATGTTTGCACTCAATGTTATTAGGGTTACTTTTCAATTTTAATTTAAGTTTGTCTCTGTACTCAATCGCAGCTAATACAATTGGCGTTATCCACGGCTTAATTTTGTATTTCTTTCTGGACGGTCGGACTGGATTAGTGGCACCCGCAATATTCATTTTAAAAATGCTAAGAAAAAAGCTACTTGCAGTATTGGAATTGTTGGATGACAATACTCTTGCCCAATTTTCATCACTAAGGAGCTGCCCTAACACAGTGCAATCAACGATATTGTATACTTTACGTTCATTATGTTTTCTGTTAATATTAGTTACATTTGATTTAATTACAAGGCAAGTGGCATAATGGTCAGTTATGCTAACCTGTGAAATGGCGCCTAACGCTGCGTTAGTCAAGCAGTTCTGTATAAAAATATGATCAATACATGAGCGCTTATCATTATCAATACGTGTATAATTATTTATCATTGAGATATAACCACTAGAGGCATAATTATTCAAATAATCAATCATTTGTTCCTCTTCTCTAGGTTTTAATTGACGCTTGTATCCAAACCCAGGAAAACTAGGAGCAATATCCACATTCATGTCTCCAACAATTACGTGACAGTTCGATGCAATAGCTTTTTGTTCACAATAAACGGCAAGGGTTGTTATAAATTGTTCCACATCACATGACGGGGGTCGGTAAATACATGTTATTAGCAAAGGTTTGTTTTCATATAAAAATTCTAATTCACAACAACAAGCATTACTGATGCTGTTTATGGGCTTAAATGATGAATCAATTGTGCTTTTGATGAATATAAGTACACCGTCACATTTGTTAAATTTGCCATAGCAGTAGTATGTACAGTAACCGGGTAATTGAAACTGATAATTATCTTTTTCCTGTAACCATGCCTCACTTAGTACGATTATGTCCATCTTATACTGGTATTTATAAAGTTGAACGCATAACTTATCAAAATTTTGACTAGAACTTCTTATGTTCATGTGGAACAATTTAAGTCCCTTTCCGTTAAAAAAAATGTCATCATTGAGCAAAACATGTGTTTTCACGTGGCCACTAGAGTCAATACTATCAAGAGTAAGACTGTTTACCATGGAATTTATATAAAACCATCGGCATAGATTTTTTATAAGTACAGTAAAATAATATTTTAAAAAAGCATGACAATTTCAATTGATCTACATATAAAATCAGAGAGACTACAATAAATAAAAACTGGAATATTGATTTAAAAATTAATACTAAAAGAGCATAAACTATTAGTCAAATAATTAATTTAAGGTCATTCTCATTGTTTATTTTAATAACTGGAGAGGAATCAGTTTTTCGACACATAACAAAACCACGAAACCAAATGTATTTATAACTGAGAGCACGTGCCTTCATTTCCGCAGCCTGAAATAGTCGACGGTAATGGGGACTTAGGCTACCTATGTAGATTCGACCGCTTCCCTTTCCGAATAATTGCTGATTTGTAACAACTTTCTTGGATTTAACAATGAGGTCTCGTTTTTTCCTGTTTGACAGTTGAACTATAACCGCCGGGATCCTTCCATTGACAGCTTTCAAGCGATGAGTAGCCTGAATTTCACCGGCGTCCAACTGTACTCCCAACTTGGCGGCAACTTCAATGACCACATTTTCGATACTTTCATTAGGCTGCTGAAGGACTTCCCTAATCTCGAAAGATGCATTTCGGGAGTATTGCTCAACTTTAGCTAGCCTATCCTCCAGATCCATAATTTTGTTATCCTTGTGTTTGAGTTCATCCCTTAGTCGCTTTTGTTCATCGAACATCTCGTCGAATTTCTTTGACTGATATTGAATTGAGGAATTCAAATCATTCATTGCACCACACAGCTTAGCAAGGAGGCTGCAAATATTATCAGAGGAAATCTCATTTTTGTCAAAAAATGGTATTGGCGTTTCATTATTTGCTTTGGTGTTTTCTATTAAGCTTGTTTTATTTATGCATGATTCGCAATGCCAGGAGGAGAAATTTCCGCTTATGTTCATGTCAGTAAATTGTTCGACTGATATCTCAGCACAACCACGGTGATAAACCAATCCGCAGTTTGAATCACTGCATGTGATAGTATCATCATGCCTATTCATTTTTTTGCTGCATTTATAGCAATTAGGCATTTTAAAATCAACACAAAAATGTCTAGGCTAGTTAAAATTAAAATCAAAGTTTTTACACTGGGGACTGGATCTCAAGATCTTCGTATTCCAACAGTCTTGACGGTCTAGACCACTAGGTCAAAGTAACGCTTGTGGAGACTGGCAAGATAGGATGCACTTATAGTCAATAAGTAGACGCAAATTGTAGCATGACTTTGCTCAAGGTTAATCTCGAGGAGAAAAACGCACACGACACAACTATTTCTTTCCACTTACCCCTGCCGGACAGGGTTGTAACTCCAGGCGATGATGGGGAATGGCGTAATCCACCAGTGAATCGATAAATTCCACCCACACAAGCACTAGATATCCAAATTTAAATATAAAAACGCAGAGCAAAAAAATAAACAGTGTAGCGTCATGGACATGATATTAATGACCTCCTATTGTTATGTGCTCCTAATTGGTGGGACCAATGGTTTCGTTCCCGGTTTTAGCAGGCAAACTCAATTTCGTTTGACTTCATGCCTCCCAACCTGCTAACGTTATGTTTATCTGCTCTTGCGCCACGCGAAACAGTCAATAATCCAGGCCATTAGACGTTATTACTTAAAAATTACCGCGGTTTAGACAACGTTACAGGCCTGTAAATAAGTTGTCCATTCAGCTGAATAAATAAACCCCGCGATCTCGTCAACAATAGTGATTGAAAACCTGACGAAAGCACAGTTCTGAATGAATTATCGAATTCCAAAGCTGGTTTTAATCAAGAAAAGCTATCATGTAACATGGAAAGCGCATCACAAAGAAAAGACATCTCTAGAGAGAAAAGTAATAACATTAGACAGCAAAATGAAAAACACAATAGCAGGCGATGTTACAGTGGGGGACTATTCAAGGAGAAATAGCAGAATTCTGTGTTTAAAGGCAATAAGGTAGTCATCATCAGTATCAGATGTATATTAAGGAAGGTCTAGCCCCCCCCCCCTCTTCACAAGCGCAGGTATGTCGTTAGCTTAATCGCCAGCGCTCTAGCGAATATGCTGTTGGAGCAAGATTTATCTAGTTTTTCATCAGCAGTAAAGGAAGTAGTTGAAACCTCCCTTGCCATCTCCTATCATTTGAACAACGTGAACAGTGTTTAGGTACATTATTATTATTATTTGAAGGCCTTTTTATGGATTCAGTCTTGCGGTGGGACCCATTGAATCCTGCCACGACCCCATCGGTTTTCGGACATTATTGGTATTGTTTCCAGATGAATTCCTAGTCATTGGCAAACTGTTTGTTTCTCTCCTCGATGTCAACCCACACCGACTACAAGCACCAATGGCATGCTCAGACAAACTTCCCACAGACATTATAACAAGTGCTAGCTCGACTTGTCCAATTATGGGAACGAATCACATGAGCAGTGTAGGTGTTCCAATATAAATCAATAGTCTTCTTTAAGTTACAGCCGGCCGGCTAGTTGTCAGCAACACGTGGCACTCCCCTCGAATAATAAAAAAGACAGCCCCCCCCTGTTATAAAATCTTTTAAAATTATCATTTAAAAATTAAATTTTATATTTGAATTCTAAATTCAATGCACTAATCTGTCAATATGGTAATTTAATTCAAATATAAATAAATTTTACATTTAAATTGTCTTCTTAAAGTTACAGCCGGCCGGCTAGTTGGCAGCAACACGTGGTACTCCCATCGATCCTGGCACGCCCTCTTCAGCTCCACGTATGTCTTGGCCCCTACATCCTCCATCACTTGCTGCAGATATTCTTTTCTCAGGCGCCCAGGTCGGTTGACGCCTTCTACGGCTCCTTCTGCAGCTAACGAAGTTCTCGTGTCGTAGGAAATGTCCGATCCATCCAGCTCTTCTTGTACATATGGATGAAACCACAGTTTTGCTCTCGCTTATTCTGGTTAGAACCTCCTCACTGGTAACATGGGCTTGCCAAGGTATACGCAGTATGCGATGACAGCACCACATCTCAAATGCAAATCAATAGTCAAGCGGGCGGTACAAAACAAGAACGGGAACGGGCGGTACGGGAACAAGAACATTACTATTATTATTCTTGGCCTTTGGACATCATAATTATTGGGATCACAGCAGTGTATATACCAATCATTCATGCTTTGGCATTGAAAAACAACAGCTTAACTTTGTGAGCAAAAACAGTCATGTCCTTCAACGGCAAGTCAATCAGATCGATCGTACTTCTAAACATTTCGTCAACGGTCGACATTTTCAGTGGCCCTAAGGGGGGATTCCACCAACGTCAATAGTGATATTAAATGTTTTTTGACGTGGTAGCAGACATTTTTAGACTGTCTAAAAATGTCTGCTACCACGTCACTAGTGACGTTGGTGGAATCCCCGCCTATCTAGACATACGATTGTGTCTCGGTGTCTCTGTAGCAGAGTTCAGTCGTCCAAATTTTTATTTTTAATTTATAACAAAGGTTAATCGCATGCAAACAATTTAATGGATGTATCCGATTGAACTCTTTGGTCGCCTCTGTAGGATAGTACCCATGTTGAGTTACGACACGTCTACGATCGCATGGCGTGTTAAGACTCGCACAAGTGCAAGCACGTTACCACCTGGCCATCGAAGTCGATTAAATACATAATATTAACTTAAAGGGTACCAGACCAGTGGGAGTGATAATCATTCCTCCTTCAGATCTTCTTCGTTCGGAACATTACATACTGTACAAACCGGCTGCTATACCAAGTTGAATCCAGCGGACCAGAGCCGGTTCAAAGATGCAGATAACTTGGTCGTGTGCACAGTGCCGGTAGGGAAACATGGCAGGACTTGTCCTGGTCACCTCCGAACTAATCGTGTGACTTCACTGTGTTTCCCAAGTGGTTCGGAATCCACTATAATCAGGAGGTCCACTGTCCTATGGGCTGGCGTAGGACAGTCAAGTCGGGGTCGCTCTATGGGCCCAAATATGAGGCCTAAGTCGTTATTAAACCAACGAACACTACTACTACTACTACTAAATACAGTACATAATATTAACTTAAAGGGTACTGACCAGTGAGAGTGATAAGCATTCCTCCTTCAGAGCTTCTTCGTTGGGAACTCCAACCCATGGAGGGACAGCAGTGATGTCTCCATCCTCGCCCTGCGCATTCGCAAACGCCTCCTGTTCCTTATTGAATTCACCAAGAAGTGTCTGAAAGTTAAAGGAAAAAGTTAGGTTTAAACTGCCTCGAATGTCAAAAATAGATATCTAATATTTCGATATTAATGAAAATGGTGGATAGATTAGAGTACAATTTTAGGTTAGCTACATTGTCCTTCCATTTTCTTCTTTAAATGCCTCTTCTATCGAAGATTGACTATTATCATGGCCAGATGCGTAAAGTTGGCGAGGGCACGGTCCATCTTGCCCCCGTCAGCCCCTTCTTGGGAGGGGGCTGTGCCCCCCCCCCCCCCCCAGCCCCAAGTATTGTAAGACGTGGTTCATAATATTTCTCAGAGGGAAAATGCGATTAAATTGAAAGATATAAATTAAATAAACTTATTTTTTTAAACTTTAAAGTTTAACAACGAACGCTCTCTTTCACGAAATGATAAATTCACAAAATATCATAGGTCTAATAAATACAATAGGTCTTACAAGGCCGTGGGCAAGAGGGGGCTTATTGGGCTGCAGACCCCCCCCCCCTGATCATGGCATATGGTCTATTTAGTTTTGCCCCCGCCATCATTCTAAAACGTTACGCCTCTGATCATGGCGGATAAAGGCTGCTGCTCTGAAAAGAGAAGTCGCGCTCTTGCCATACATACCACTGCCTCCAGTTATTCGACTAGGATGTTTTCCTTCTGCCGGGAGCCCTCAGCTCTTCTATCTACCCTTGGATTATTACATGCAGAAGAAGTTAGTTCTTATTTATGAATGGATAAAAAGGAGAGAAAAGACATAAAGCGTTGAGGGTTGAATATAGGTCAATAGCCAATCTGTTATGTTCCCAGTACTTATCGACCTCCTCACCCCTTATCCAAATTTGTATCGCAGTTTAATAAAGCCCTATTTTCAATCATAAGAAATGAGGTCGCAACTACAAAACAAATTCCAAGAAGGTTGGGTACCAAAGTAATTGGAAAACAACAGAGTCTAAAAATAAGTATCCAGTACTTTGCTTATGTATAATAAAGTTTATTTGCCCATGATAACATTCTTTAGTGTTGGTAGCATATCCCTATTTATTTAATTAAAATAAAATTTTATTTTCGAGAATCATATCCATATCAAGCTTAGGGCTATTGATTTTCATTTGTGGAGCTAACCGTCGACTCTGCCCTTCTATTCAGTTTGCGTTAAATCAACAGCAAAGTTCAATATCACAGCTTGTTCCAACGGAACTGTGCCAGCAGATAGCAAACTCCACTCAATTTTGTCGGGATTGGTTTGATTTAGTTATATCTCCCAATATTTGTGCTTTCCTTGGATTCTACGTTAAGAGGAAAGTTTTGCGTCGCAGAGATATTCGGAATTTGGTGAAATTCAACGAAGAAAACTCTTCAGGTTTCAGGATTACAAATCTGCTATCATAGAGGAATTAGTAAAAAAGAAGTGTTTATAATATACTGTACCTACTGTAGGTATACAGTATATGTGAGGAGGCTGTTTACAAACATGGTCAACTTCAAGTTGTAGAATTTTTCAGGAGAGCGGATTTACTGTAGAAAATTGCATTAAGTTTATAGCTAATCCTAGACTTCTCAGCGCTTCTGCGCGCAATCTGGCTGATTTATTTTACAACATGGACATTAAAATTTTCTGCAAGGTCGGATCAAAACCCCATTTTTTGAAAAAAATGGAGTTGGCCACGTTTGTAACCAAGCTCCTCATGTATATTGTGCATAGAAATTATTCATTGTAAAAAATTAAAAAAGGCTCCATTTTCATGAAAAATGTTTTAACAAATAATTTTTCTCTGAACCATTCTATCGATGTTTCCTAACTTCAGGAAATTCATATACTAAATAAAGTAACAAAACCTAACATTCATTGTTAATAAATTACTTAGTACAGTTTTACGTATAATAAACTAAAAAACACACAACCGGTTTTTAATTTATTTTTTTAACAATGAGTGACAGCAAGTTTTACAAAGTTACTAAGGAGACTATTATGTTTAAAACCTGATATGGTGCCTTCCACAGCAAGGTTTTGATTTTTTTTTTTTTTTAAATATTTAATGGATATAATAAACCAAACTGTATATACAGTATATCCCAGCGCCGATGCATTGCATAACATACCATTATCCTGTATTATTTAGGTATATTGTATCATTAGCCTGCCCATTCTATACTATGTATGTCCGGCGTTCCATCGAACATTCCAGTGCTTTTGGATTGGGAAATTCTACAAGCAGCCGATATTTAAATAAATAAATATATTTTTTTTTTGTTCTATTACTAAGCCAACCTACTACCTTTCTACTACTACGTTTGGGTAGCGGAGTTAGGGCTACAAAGCCCTCTCCCACACTCAACTAGGAAGACCCGGGACCACCTGTTTTAAATGCCCTCCGAAGAATGGCCAGAAAATGAAGCAAGTGTGATACTCGAACCAAGTTGGAGTCCGTCCGTAACAGTGCTCTACATGTCCTGACATATTTAACTATGTAACAATTATTTACCATGGAACTATAAAGGTATACGGGTTCAAGCCGGCTCTTTATGTTTGCAAGCCTACAACGTGGACATATTTCCTCCACGACGATTTGACTAACGCCACCTACGTTTGCCCGCTATCGGCCTTACTTAGCTTATGGGTAGGCGCGGTCTATTTTATTTTATTATCGTTGAGGACAACAGAGGACACCTTCTTCTCTATACTAAATTCTCAATGACAGCACTACAAGCGATATTTTCCGCGAAAATTCATTTTGTACACCTTTCAGGCTTTGCCCTTCGGTTTTCTAAGAAATATTTCGTTCTACAAATGTAGTTTTCTACAGGTTTCGAGTAACTAAAACAAAAAGAGACTTACACTAAGTCTCAAATAAAACAACTGTCCATGTTAATTGCTTCATTAATTTAAATTCAGCAGTGTGGAAGGGGTAGGCAGCAAGGAGATAAAATAAAAAAACGAGAGATCCAAATAAATGGCGGACCCCCCCGCATTGCAGATTGACACGGCACTTCTCATGCCCCAATTTTTAGTGAAGAAATTTATTTTCTTCTTGACTGAGCACCAGTCAATGAAACTAATGGAACAAGCGGGGCGTGAACAAGTGCAGGATGGATGCAAATAAGGGATGCACCGTCGTGAAAGCAACTCTGCATACATTCTTACTTGCAGAATCTTTTTTACTTTCCTATTTATACGTATACGGAGAGCTTTGTGATGGTCGAAATGTTCAAATTTGAGATTTCAACTGATTTACACGTCCCAGGAACCAAACAAAACAAGGTTTCTACGAAATATCCGTCTATCTTGTACCTCGATTTGCGGCCAAACCACTGGATGCAATAATGCAATTCAGCATGTTGGCTAACACAATTATTGTCCAGGAGTAATATTTTAATTATTTAAAATTTAACAATTATATTTAATAATTTTAATAGAGTTGTTGCACAGAGAAATCCAACAGGGATTTTTTTAAATTTTTAGCGGCAACTCGGTTTCTGCATCCATTCGCCTCGGCCTCGGCATTAGCATTAGGGGCACGGTCCTTCCAAGATTTGCGCAGTATGGGTTAATTGTATTTTGTAAAAGTGGGCCGAAAGGCCCAAAATTCGCCCACATGGAAAATAAAGACAAGTTTCTTTCTTTCTTCCTTTCTTTCTAGCATTCTTCTGCATATCCACATTTCGAATGCTCCGATTCTGTTCTCCATAGCTTGGCTTGTGTCAACGTCCAACCCCCCATACCATAATTGTTGAGTGTAAGAGAGGGCTTTATAGCCCTAACTCCGCTAGGTTAGCTTAGTAATAGAAACAATAAAAAGTCCTTATTTATTTATTTATTTATTTATAATATAACGATTGGGAACACATAACATTAATTCACCATTCTCAATTGAAAATCCAACCGCAGATTCCGACACCGCAGATTCCAAACCCTTTCTCAGGATTACTCCTACTGAGCTCCCGAAACACAATCTTCAAAGTCTACGTAGTGCCATGTTGACACAGATGTTGACGACACGCTTGTAAGTACGCTTTCAAATCGGTCACGGTCCATCAGACCGGATTTACAACTTCATCAACAATACGTCAGTCATTTAACGCTCAATCTTTCAACAGGACAAAGAAAGAAAATAGTGAATAGTGACTGGGAGATTCGGGGAAAGAAAGAGAACAGGGAAACAGCACAAAATGTCCGTTTTGATTTGAGCCCCCCCACGGAGAGGCGACACGGAAATCCTCTTACCAGAAACTGTGACTGGCCCATCAGTTATTTATGTCCACTCCCTTGATCATCCGTCTCAAACCTCTAAACCCTGCCGTGTTGTACAGCAATGGCGCACACCACATTAGGGGGCATGGTCTGATGGTCATTCAGACTACAATATGCAGGCCGCAGGTCACACGCGAAAAGTTGTTGGTTCGAACCCCATGCATGCTAATCCATCAATAACTACCGTTTCTCGCCACACCGCGGGCGAGACACCACTAAAACGACCGGTATCACTATCTTCTGTGTATTGCCACTAAAAATGTCGACTGCAGACGTTGACGATACGACTGGGAGCACGCTCGACCAAGACCCATCAGAAGGCTTTAGATACACACGTGTGTAACCTTCAGTCCCAGGAGCAAGCATTACTATGCAATTGAGCGCAGTATTGTCAGCACAACACGTTTTGCAATAATGTAAAGGTTTGTGTAGGTTGGGAAGGTTCCAAGAAAAGAACACGCCCCCAGTGAGAACAAGCCCAACCTTTTTGCCCCCCGCGGGGATACGTTTCCCTCGGGTAATCTTCCCCCATTAATTTATGTAACTGGAACGGAGAAACCAGCAAAAGATATGGATAAATCCTCTAAACTTACTCCTTTTGCAACCACCCTTCCAGTATTAAGTATTAACATTTTGAAAAGCTGTGGGGTCTATTCAGCGATGGATCATTTTGGGAGATCTAACTGATCAAACTATACATGTAGTAAGTTAGTAGTAGTAGTTGAATGGCTGGCTTATAAGCTAACAGGGAACAATGCATATCTTGTGAAAATCAGAAAATGAAAAATGTATTGTGGGCATGAGGCTGCCCTTTCAGTATTAAGTATTAACGTTTTGAAAAGCTGTAGGGTCAATTCAGCGATGGATCATTTTGGGAGATCGAAATGATATATACAAGTAGTAGTAGTTGTAGTAGTAGTAGTAGTAGTAGTAGTATTTGAATGGCTGGCTTATAAGAGTACAGGGAACAACGCATATCTTGTGAAAATCAGAAAATGAAAAATTGATTTTGTGCATGAGGTTAAAGAGGGTAAAAATCCAATATCTTATGATAAATCATTCATACAGCAGTAAAAAATACCAGGACAAAGAGAAGTAATGTTTCTGAACATTTTGATAAATGATATTACTTCTTTCCTAACACAGATTGACCAGAATTTATTGAATTTGATTTGTTTCAAAAAAACAATTGGTGTAGTAGTAGTAGTAGTCCCGAGGAAGCAGTCCAAGAACTGTGGCCAATTGGAGCTAGTAAAGGCCGAATGCCATGTATCGAAACGTAGAGAAGCATTTCTCCTAGTTTAACAGGTATTTTTTACAGCTCTACGATGTGTTAGTGGGTTTGCCTCTGTATATGGCAAGTTCTTGCATAAAGCGCGTTATGCTAACATTATTTGGTTTATTTGGCAAAGTTAATTTTTTAGCGATTATTTTGTGTTTTACTAACTCTAGTTATTATAACAAGTTTTATTAAAACACTATTTTTGTGTTTGTTTATTACATTAAAATCCGAACGACAAAAAAAAATGACATGAGTGTGACTCGAACTCACAACCTTGATGACTGACTGCCTACATTTTCTGGCCATGCTTCGGAGGGCATGTAAAGCAGGCGGTCCCGGGCCTTCCTAGTTGAGTGTAAGAGAGGGCTTTATAGCCCTAACTCCGCTAGGTTGGCTTAGTAATAGAAACAATGGAAAGTCCTTATTTATTTATTTATTTATTTATGATGTAGATTTAAGTCGTAGTCTTTACCACAAGACCATACTGTGATATAACAGAGATATAAGGAAAGTGAGTCCGCCATGGTCTGGGGTGGGATCGTATTGATCCCGCCACGGTGTTGCAACCCTCCCCTCCACCCCCGCTCTTCTCCCGACCTCCCTTACAGCGCCTGTATCAACGAAATCTCCCCCTCCCCCTTTTTGGGTTTAGGCCACCATAATGTGCCTGAGAAAACTATAGTTCCAACATTCCATTCCAGAAAAACAAAAACAGAAAGAGGAGAAAATCCATACGGGAGTAATAAATCAAAAAGTAAATTAATATCGTAAATTTCCTTAAAAAATAATGTCCCATTGCTTAGAAAAAGTTCCCCCTTTTATTATGTACAATATGTGGCCGTCACTAATAAAAGAACACTAATTGGGAACTCGTGTCTGTACTTGGTAAAGTTATGCTTTCCCCTGTTACATTGCCTCACTGGTAAACTTGTCTCAGCTTGTGCATTATCGCTTGAAGCCGGCGTAGGTTGACATCGAGGACGTATACCAGTATGTCAATGGCCAAAATTGCATACGAAAACAATATAAATAATGTCCGAAATCCAAAGGGTCATTGGCATTGGATGAGGGCCCAATGGGCCAATTTAATTAGGCCAAGGTTCATAAAAGACATAAAGGACATTATTAAAAACACTAATTGGCACCACTGTGTCCCTCTCGTTACCAGTGGAGAGGGTCAAGGGGTCATGACCCCGAAGAGCCAAAATGAGACGAATTTGGTCAAAAATAAAATTATCTAATCAACAAAAAATATGTAATAAAAAATAGGCTACGGTATACCGGTTTAACTTTGTTGGCAAAGGGCGCCAATTTCGGCCATGATCCCTTTAAAATAAAAGGCTGGATCCGCCACTGCTCGTTATACCTTTCCTTAGCTCAGGTAGCTGCGTTACCCCCTGAAATTAGTCCAGTTTTTGCTTCAATATAGTAACTGAAGTTTCACACGCTTGCCAACTGCAAGTGTTTTTGCAGTTTCTACTACTCTACAATGTGCATGGTCATTGAGGCCATCGAACACAGTAGAAGCGGTACGCAGTGTTCAGATTGTTGACTTTGACAAGCGGCTGCAAATCAGAAATTCCAACAAGATGCATTGTGCTTCGCCGCCCATTCCACCGACCGGCTAGGGCTATTTACAAAAACGGTGACGTGGTAGCAGACATTCAAGACTTAGGTGGCGTTTCCACCGACCTCGCATTGCAGAATGCAAATGACATTGACGGAAATGAGAATTTTTCTTTTTATAGAAATCTATTAAAATGTTTGTACTTAACATATCCCATGACGCCATTTTTTAATTTTAGTTTGTTTGTGATTTTACTGTATGATCATTGATCAATTTTAACTATGGCATAGAGGAAAATAAACATTTCCGTCAATTCTGCAATGCGAGGTCGGTGGAAACCCCTGCTACCACGTCACCGTTTTTGTAAATAGCCCTAGCCGGTCGGTGGAATGGGCGCCTTCCACAAGTTATGCCAATGTCCTAGGCCGACTAGGACCAGCTAAATTAGAAAAGATGAAGTAACTAGGTACCATCCTCCGTCTGATATTCTTCATCAGGCTGCAGTAAATTGCTTCCCTTAGCGCACGCTTCGCAGCCCCATTTTGAAATAATAGTGAGTTACGACCACTTCACCGGAGGGAATATTCAAAGAAGGTACGAGGCATTTCGTTACCATCTTTCACGCTCTATTTCCGTCTTACCGTTCTGAATTTAGCATTTAATTCCAAAAGGAAGGCTCTGATTTTTGTTAAAAAAATTTAAAATTACTAATATTGATTAGAATTTGCTGTGAAATAGGCTTAATAAATAAGCCTTATTTAATGTCAAGGGTCGTTTATTTAAACTCGCCAAATTAGCTACCGGTATTCCCACCCGTTTAAGAAGTGTTCAGTTAATAAATCAGATTCTTAACATGTATTCAAAATATCCGTAAAATGCATAAAACTAATAAAGTACAGTAGCACCAACAAACACTTTCCGTTTGTTTTCGTCAATAAATTAATTTGCTTCATTTTTCCCGATTATTAATTACCGTAATAATTATAAAAATATGATATTGTTCTATATTATCTGAAGAAAATGTAAACAAAAAGTCAAAACTATTCTTTTTTGGGTAAGTAATTGAGGAACATGAATGCAAAAGGCGATTATCACAAAAAAAAATTGTTTAGTTGATGGTATCACTGGAATCATCGCATTGACTGCTACCGAAAATTTAATAAAAAGTCCTATATTATCAATGTATATTAATTGAAATATTACATCCCATAATGTATAAGCATTTAGATTTTAAACGTTTTTTGTCTCCTGCATTTACAAGCGACCAAGTGCCTTTCTCATACAAGCTCCTCAATTATATTTTAATGTCACGCTTAAGCTTTTCATTCTCTGTTAAATACCCGGATATAATACAAAAGTTTTATCAATGAAACTCTAGTGAGGCGATAGCCGTCATAATTTGTAACCCGGTACACGAACATGGAATAAAGTTGGGGAGGGGGAAGGGGTACACGAGCGAGGAATAATAATCAGTCCCCATTTTACCATCAAATTCTAATTAATAACTATATACTGCATGTTGTCAGAAAATTCGGAAATTGTGACGTGCGTGGCACGCATTTTTATCAGCAATAGTCTGTACAGATTTATATAGGTCTTATTCATGGGCCCTCGGCGTCATTGACGATCTTAGAGGAAAAAGGCTACAATGGATAGGACATGTGCACCGGATGCCGGACCACAGACCTCCAAAGGCCGTGTGGGAAGCAATCCCCCGCGGAAGAAGACCAAGAGGAAGACCAAGGCGAAGATGGGCGGACCAGTTCCAGGAGGACCTCCTTCGAGTTGGCGTCGAGGCAGCAGATTGGACAGCGGCTGCTGAGGATCGGCAAAGATGGAGGGAAATCGTCAGAGCGGCCAAAAGTCTGACCCTGGGCTGATCGCGCCTAATTAAGTCAAGTTATTCATGGGCATAGCCAGAGAGCTACAGGGGGGGGGGGCGAGTTGACACCAGATAGAATTGGGTTTTCTTAATGAATTTACACAATATAAAAAAGTGCTCGAAATTTAAACTAGATAGATACTTTATAATAATGAATAAAATTTTAATATTTATATTCCAAACACTTCCAAATGAACCCGGGAAAACCAATCGATGTAATAGAACTTTAGCACCGGTCCCCCCTCTGGATCAAATTCTAGCTACGCCCATGATCTTGTAATTAGATCTGTATAATGGAGTGTTAGATTTTTAGGGCTTCGGTCCCATTGTCATGTTGTTCCGAAGCAAAATAGGACTTAGTTCAGGTACCTGAGTTGAGAAATGTATAACCTGAAAAGGGCAAAATTGCCCCGACCTGGACTCAAACTCAGTCCACCCTGGTGCTAGATGATCATACTACCATATAAACTACGGCATAATGGCCTGGGGAAGGACCTCTGTAGGGAACATGGACGCTGTACTCAGGCTTCAAAAGAGGGGAGTGCGCTACATGCTAAAACTGGGACCTCGTGACAGTTGTCGCTCTCACTTCAAATCATTAAAAATCATGACAGCCCCAAGTCTGTACATATTTAGCTGCATCTTACATATCTTAAAGCCTGAGGTGTGGGGGACATTTAAACAAAACGGGGACACTCACACCAACAACACGAGGCAACGGGGAGACCTTGTCAAGTGTGAGCGACTGGATCCTATACTACAAGTTTTCGCCTACCTTAGAAAACTCCCAATTGAACTGAGAGCGGCGAGAAATGCTTCTAACTTCCCTAAATTGCTTAGAAACCATCTCTTAGAGAAAGCTTTCTACACTGTCACTGAGGCACTAGCACAATGACAATGACAGAACTACTTGATTTTGACGATACTCTGACGATTTTATTTTATACTTTACATGTATTGTATAATTTAAAAGAAATATATATTGTGTTGTATTGTATTGCACCACTGGACTATTAGATTCACGATTCACGCGAGCACATGATTGTTTATTTATTCCAGTTATTACATGCTGGGGACTTCTTCTCCACCCCACTGTACTACCCTAACTAATTCTACTATACTGTCTTACTGACTAGTATACACTAATTACATCATTTATTCAATGAACGCGAAGAGGAGCCAGTATCCCTTACTTCTCTTACCTTCCTAGAGGAAAACTATCTTCGATAGGGGGTGAGTATGCCATCTCATGAGGGCAGACATAAAGGCAACTCCCATTTTAGATTTTCGGGAGGGGGAAAGTCCAACCAAGGGTCTAGGCTTAGGCTCAGACCGGTTTTCCCTCTTTTTGGTTTTTCAGGTACCTTCCTTATATCACACGTCTTATTCGAAAGACCCTCTTAAAAAATTCTCGCCATCTCTTAAAAGAGAGGCACCACCCATTTACTTTTCCAAAGTAACTCTTTTCCACTTTCGCTCAAGTTTTGATGAAATCTCAAGTTAGTACTTTTCTGCCGGGTAGTTTATCTAAACTTAATCAGAGGCGTATGGGGGGTAGGGGGTTCCTTTGTTAATTTTGTGTTGATTAGAGCTGAAGGGTGGGGAGGGGCTTTTCAACTTTGAAATTCCCCCCCCCCCCCACTGCAATCTTCTGATTCTTTACTTCGAAGTCTGATTTTCGGTTCAGTACTTCGGAATTTGATTTCTTAATTTTGATTTTACGATAATTTTTTAATGAGTTCCTTCTGTTTGTTTCTTTTTTCTTCTAAAGGGAACGATATCTGCTCGATGGAAGCCAGAAGGGAGTATGAAATCAAATCAAAATTACTCATTTGGCTGAAATGTGTCACAAAGCGTTTTTTCTTCAATCATTTTAGCTTAATTTAAGCTTAATAAATGAGCCTTTAAAATTTTGTGATTGGGCCTCTAGCATTACAAGTTTCAGACTATGGTTCGCAATTTTACGTAAGCTATGCATTTGTTTCTCACTTCAATAATTGAAGCGTGGAAATAAAAACCGGGTAAAGCACCAAAAATTGGAAATTCGTTTTATCACATAAATACGTTCCAAATGACTTGGCCAATGTCCTGTAAACAGCGCCAAGCACACTGGCAAAATTGTAGTTGCAGTTGGTAAATAGATGGCAAGTTTGTCATATGTCATGCATTATGGCATAAAAAAAATCGTGATAACTCAAAATAATGATTTCGGCGCTTAATCCGGTTTTTATTTCCACGCTTCCATTTGTTCTTCTGTATTGTGAAATTCGATGGACCTTCGATTGAGAACGGTGAAATACTATGTGTTCCCAATCGTTATATGGTATGGAGGGCACGGTGGAAGAGGCCGTTAAGTCGCGTTTTCAACACCCCCAGATTTTATCATGGAAGGTGTTACATGCCCCAACCTTTCATATGTACAAATATACAGTTTTGCCTCAACAGCGGAGATGGCTAGAAGAGCTAGTTATTTAAGGACTTTTTATGGACCCAGGCTTGCCGGCCGCCATACCAAGTAGAATCCAGCGGACGAGAGCAGGTTCAAAGATGCAGATAACTTGGTCGTGTGCACAGTGCCGGTAGGGAAACATGGTAGGACTTGTCCTGGTCACCTCCGAACTAATCGTGTGACTTCACTGTGTTTCCCAAGGGGTTCAGAATCCACTATAATCAGGAGGTCCACTGACCTATGGGCCCACACCGTGGCCTGGGACTGTGTCCAACCATTCTACTACTAAGGATGGACCCAGGCCTACTCATAGTCGCCCATAGGTCCCTGGTCCAATATCAACGACCCCATGGATTTCGGACATGATTTGTACCGTTTCCGTATACATTTTTGCCCATTGGCAAACTTGTATACATTCTCGATGTCAACCTAGACCGGCTACAAGCGATAATGGACAAGCTGAGATAAGCTTACCATTGACGCAATGAACCAGGCGAAAGCATGACTTAACCAAGTACAGATACGAGTCTGCCGCAACACTAACTACTATCCGACAAGCAAGATGGTAAAAGCACCTTTTAAAATGATTATCCTTTACTCCACCGTCACACTAAAAGGATAACAAATTTCAATACCCCACTATAAGAAGTGGTGTTTCAAACATTTGGAAAGTTTACTCTAAATTTCGCATCTAAACTACCCACCAGAGAGGTACAACCAAGCTGCAATGTCTTCAAAATTTGCGTTGAAAGTGAGTTTATTCCTGAAAGAAAATAATGGATAAAGCGTGTTTTGAGACTACTCACGTTCTCCTCGACTGTTTTCTTGATTTTCGCGCCCGCCTTCGAGACTGTCTCCCCAGCCCTGTTGACTGCCGAGAACAGGAAGTTGCCAATTGTTTTCGCACCCGCCACCGCTTTTGTTGACACTGCAACACAACACATTGTATCGTTTAAGGCGAACTGTGGAGGTATTGTATCTAGAAAGTAAAATCCCGGGATTACGGGACTTGACGATCAGCGAAATGGGATTGGGTCCTCTCAAGATAACCCCTCCTTCACATGAATACAATGGAAAAGAAAATTGTTCAAGGTTTTAACGCCCGTCGAGTACAAAAATGGATCCGGGGCGACCCCCTCACGCTGCGCACGCGCCACTTAGAGGGAAGAGGAAGAAAAGAAAATTGAAAAATAGTGATAATTTTAGAAGTTGTTAAGGGAAATTTTGAAATGAAAGCCTTTTGCTGAGACATTTTCATATAGCCTATTTTTCAGCTTGTAAGATTGGTACTACCACTGACGAACATTGACGTTAGTGCGTAATGTAAATGCAAAGAGCTAAGCTGCTCAAAGGGTCTGCTTGGACCTATGCCGGCTAGCCAATTCTTCTTCTGTATCTACCGCATCAGTGTCAAGAGACTCTCAATTCGTATGGAACACAAACGCTGTCGTTCGCACGATTTTTGCTTGGACACTTGGCTTCAGCCTCTTACATGCACAATTAGTATTGATTAAGCATTTAGGCGAGGTTTCCACCGACCTCTCATTGCAGACTGCACATACGTTGACGTGGTAGCAGATATCATTAATAAAGGCCGGGATTCCACCGACCTCTCATTGCAGAATGCAAATGACATTGACGGAAATTTTTGTTTTACTCTAAGCCATAGTTAAAATTGATCAATGATCATAGAGTAAAATCACAAACAAACAAACTAAAATTAAAAAATGGCGCCATGGGATATGTTAAGTACAAACATTTTAATAGATTTCCATAAAAAGAAAAACACAAATTTCCGTCAATGTCATTTGCATTCTGCAATGAGAGGTCGGTGGAAACCCCGCCTAAGTCTTGAATGTCTGCTACCATGTCAATGTCTTTGCATTCTGCAATGAGAGGTCGGTGGAAACCCCGCCTTAGCATTGATTATGCCCACCACCCTTGAAAATGTCTTGGTAAGGAATAATGGACAGCACTAGGGTTCTATACGGGAGAGATGGGACACTTACTTCCAAAAATATTTTTATTCATTTCTGGGACCTCTCACCACGTCACCTATGACCAGTCATTGAAACAACGTACCAGGTGGCTCCTGGATTAAAAAATATTTTTGGCGCGCTGGAATGCCCTCTCATCCTATATAGAACTCTGGACGGCACCACTATGCATTGGAACATTCCATACAGACAATATCCAAAGGGGGGTGAGTGAACACTACCCTCCGTAAATAGTTTAGTAAATAATTACTACTAAGCCACCCTAGCTGAGTTACGGCTATAAAGCCCTCTCTTACACTCAGCTGCCGGCCGCTATACCAAGTTGAATCCAGTGGACCAGAGCAGGTTCAAAGATGCAGATAACTTGGTAGTGTGCATGGTGCCGGTAGGGAAACATGGTAGGACTTGTCCTGGTCACCTCCGAACTAATCGTGTGACTTCACTGAGTTTCCCAAGTGGTTCGGAATCCACTATAATCAGGAGGTCCCCTGTCCTATGGGCCCACACCGTGGCCTGGGACTGTGTCCAACCATACTACTACTACTACACTCAACTGGGAAGGGACCATCTGTTTTACATGCCCTCCGAACCACGGCCAGAAAATGCAGCAAGTGCAGCACTCGAGTCAGCAACCTTTCGGGTGAAAGTCCCTGACACTACTCTACGTGTCCTGACATGGAAATGGTACTCACCTCCGCCTATGGCGCCATCCTTGCCTTCCTCGCCCGCTGCCTCTTCCTCCTCGGGGACGGCATCACTATCGGCACCGCCAGTCGCGCTGTAACACCAGAGTATCACAAAATACGACTTCAGTACACGTTGTTCCACACCAAACGAAAAACAAATTAGAAGAATGCGGCAGTGTGAAAAAAATTAGGTAAATAAGGTGATCCTAAAGCGCTTTCATTGGAAACCATCGAGCATCTAATTGGGGATGTCCACTGTATCGAGCTATCCCACGTTCCTCGACCTTTCATTTTAGGCACGGTACAAAAGGCCGATTGTCATTGTAGGAAAAAAAAATGGGTAGGTAGTTTGAAAACCACAGAGTCAACTTCAGAAGATGCCCAAGTCTGGCGTAAGGCGGTGTTTCCACATACGTCAATCGTCAATGAGAAATATGGTTTTGACGTGGTAGCAGAATTTTTAGTATGCCTTTAATGTCTGCATAACCTTCAATTTCATATTTCTCATTGACGATTGACGTATGTGGAAGCCCCGCCTAAAGCCAACCGCACACTCGTACACGGTTTCCCCTTGACATGGACATGCCCAGAGCAGGCGCCAACTTAAAAATCTTCTGAAGTTGCCTCTGTGGTTTCCTAACTACAATGATTAGGCGGGGTTTCCCTTGACCTCGAATTGCAGAATGCACATACGTCGACGTGGTAGCAGACATCATTAATAAGTCTTTAATGTCTGCTACCACGTCGACGTCATGTATATTCTGCAATGCGAGGTCAATGGAAAACACGCCTTGGCCGCCTTAATGAAAAGAACCGATACGAGTGAACCCGTACGTGCTTTACTGCTTATAAATTATTATAGGTACCAAAAACGTCTAGTGGAGTGTCCAATATCATGGAATGTTTTGTATTGCGTGAAAACGTATTAGATGACGAATGCTGGATGGTGCAAAATACAAAAAAGGTGGCTCCGATTATCCTGCAGATGACAATTAAAATCTGAAACTGTCGGGAAGGGCAAAATCACAGCTATATTCAATTTCATTTATACTCGAAGGGATGGAGCCACCCTAGTTCAAAATCAAACTGATTTCCCCACCTACATGTTTCATGATTTGATTTGCGATGGAAAATTTGAATGTATGACGTTTTTAACGATGTATTGTAATAAAATCCAAGCAGAGATTTCAAAATACTTTCTGAACAATCAATTTGAAGAAATTACTTAATTCCTCCTTCCACAGCCACAAGCACACGACAATCGTCAGAGGTAAAGTTAATAAAAAAATGCAAGCTTTTTTTAAATTGCAGACTACATACCTGATTGATTCTTCAAAATCCGTGCACATTTGTTTGAAGAAATAGTATTTCAGATACACAAATGTAAATTTACAACGAAAGCTTCTATTTGTTGTGAATTTTTCATCCGAACACTTTCAATTAGTGACTTCGTGGTTATACAGTAGAAGGGTGAATTAATGATTTTAGTCAAATTGACGGAGCCATTCTTTTTTTACAAAATACATTTGGAAATATCTGGGCTAAATTGCTATCTAAATTAATTATAAATCAAATAAATTGAAAACTCGCAAAGTACAAAATGTAACAAGATTACAATCGCTCCCTGCTCTTTCTACAGTCTTGCTGAGGAGTAATAATGCTTGGATTGCATGCAGAATTCTAAATTTGTATTTATAAATAAATAAATATTGACTTTTTGTTCTATTACTAAGCCAACCTAGAAAGGCTATAGAAAATGTTAGTGAGAGCAATACAAACGAAACACCAACTCACCTGAGCTGCGCAAATTTGGCTTTAAAAAATTCGGTAACAGGTGCAGTAACGTTTTTGAATGCTTCATTGGTCTTTCCCAAAAATCTACAGAAAATAAAAATACGTGCAAAATTAAAAATAAATTAACGTGTGCGTAATAATTCTGAGGTAAGCTGCGTCAAAACCTACCAATTCTATCCATCAGTCAGTCTGTCTCTTTCGCCAGCTGTAGAAGCAGTTATATTCTATGAAGGTGCCCGTTCCATTGACCGGCTAGGGCTATTTCCAAAAACGGTGAAGTGGTAGCAGACATTCAAGACTTAGGTGACGTTTCCACCGACCTCGCATTGCAGAATTGACGGAAATGTTTATTTTCCTCTATGCCATAGTTAAAATTGATCAATGATCATACAGTAAAATCACAAACAAACAATCTAAAATTAAAAAAAATGGCGTGATGGGATATGTTAAGTACAAACGATTTAATAGATTTCTATAAAAAGAAAAATTCTAATTTCCGTCAATGTCATTTGCATTCTGCAATGCGAGGTCGGTGGAAACATCACCTAAATCTTGAATGTCTGCTACCACGTCACCGTTTTGGAAATAGCCCTAGCCGGTCAGTGGAATGGGCGCCCAAAACGACCAACAGTTTTTTTTGTAACCGCGTGGGTTTGATGACCCTTATTTCAGTCTCGGCTTACTGTAGTCCGGTTCGCCTCCATTTTGTAACACGTGGTTTCACATAAAGTCCCTCTGGTCCTTAAGTCGGGTTCACTCCGGTGGGCATTAGAACCTTACATCATGGCGACCGTGACAGGACACTTTCGGGTTTTTATTTTGTGTTTTTGGAAGTAAGCACTCGTAATTAACATTTCCATGGTCAGTGTATTGTACACACACTCCTACTCCTCTCGTAACAGTCCTCAACACTCTCCTCTACAGTCCTCTCGTACCACGCAGGGTACCAACTTATATCCATTCAGCACTAACCTACTTTCAGTTCATACACACTACAAGCCACACCCATACTATACCACACCACTGGTCCGGTTCACTCCGGTGGGCCTTGAAGGATTAAAGTTACTACACTGTACATCCGAAAAGAGCTCCGATACGACGTTGTGAGACTTCCTGGTCTACAAAGCTTTGCTTAGGCGCCCATTCCACCGACCGGCTAGGGCTATTTACAAAACAGTGACGTGGTAACAGACAATGAAGACTTAGGTGGGGTTTCCATCGACCTCGCATTGCAGAATTGACGGAAATGTTTATTTTCCTCTATGCCCTAGTTAAAATTGATCAATGATCACACAGTAAGATCACCAACAAACAAACTAAAATTAAAAAATGGCGTAATGGGATATGTTAATTACAAACGATTTAATAGATTTCTATAAAAAGAAAAACAAACATTTCCGTCAATGTCATTTGCATTCTGCAATGCGAGATCGATGGAAACCCCGCCTAAGTCTTGAATGTCTGCTACCACGCCACCGTTTTTGTAAATAGCCCTAGCCGTTCGGTGGAATGGGCACCTTAGGTTCATTGCAGCGGGGTCCCACCATTTAACTGTACTGCACTGTGCATCCGAAAAGAGGTCGTATACGCCGAGACTCTAAGAAGAGCCACTAAGAGGAGCTCAGGCAAAAAACCTGAGCGTAGAAAGCACGTTGGAAGGCATACATTGAGCTGTGACGACTTAGGGCAAGACATACATATATCAGCTATGCGTTAGAGACCGGCGGAGGAGAGCCCCTATCCAAAACTAATGGTGAGAAATTGTTGATGCGGCCAGAGCTGTTTGTGTCTCTACAGCCAGATAGGTCGTGTTATTATAATTTTTTGCAATACTTGAGTGTTTAATTTTCAGCGGCCGTCCAGAACCCTAAATGGGCCATTGCGGGACAGGGCCAGCACATCCGCAAACACAATAGTATCATACATTTATTTGACCTTAAAATTTTACTCCCTTGATAAGGCGCTTACTCCACCTAAGGCAATACCACATTTACTATTGACGTAGGTGGAATACGCGCCTAAAGAAATTGCAGCCAAGGAAGGATTCGTGGAGCCAGTTACTAAAAAATTTGCCAGGGACAGAAATCAGAACAAATTAATAAATTTCAGTTGTTTCCTGCATGTTCTTAGTATTAGTTTTAGAATACGATTTATGTCTATAGGTCTTTGTGTATCGTATTTTTATAAATACGTTTAGAATACGATTATTTATTGCTTTCCAACTTATACGTAGTATAAGGAAAGCTTTGTGATGGTCGAAATCTCCGATTCCGAGATTTCAACGGAATTACACGTTTTGAGGTCACAGGGACCCAAAAAAGTGATTTTTACGAAATGTCTGTCTGTCGCTCTGTCTGTATGTCTGTTCATCTATTTCCGGAGAAACTACTCAGCCGATTTTGCATGTATGTTCACAAAAATCATGCCTTGAGACAATTTTTTTTTATTTTGGGCTAACTCAATTTGGGGGGGTTTTATTCTCAAAAAACTCCAAAAAAACGTCTAAAAAAATAATTTCTCAAAAACGGCTCCAACGATTTCTTTTAAATTTACATATACTGTAGTCGTTATTAATGTTGACAAAATGTGGGGGGGCGCTTGCCCCTTGATAGTTTGCTTCTGGGGGTAAAAAAATAAAAGTAACTAAATTTTAATGAAAAATGACTAAAAAATAATTTTTCTGCGAAACGTTTCTATCGATGATTTCTACCTTCAGGCATGTTTTAGGTGTTAAATTCAGTAACGAAACCGGACAGGTTACTTGCCCAAAAAACTATTTGGTTTTGTGCAAAAAATGTTTTTTTGAAAAATTTGAAAATTCACGGTCAAATGCATGGCGTGCTCTGCCATTATTGCTGTTTGGTAATGTTTTGGTCTGACCTATTAACTATATAGAGTTTACCTCAACTTCAGTGACGTTAGACGGACAACCCCCCCTCCCCCCCTCCCCCCCGAGATATCGGAAATTTAACCACATGATAATTATTTACCATGAAATTACTCATTTTCTCTATCTACTAATTTGCTTGCCCCTTGATGGCTTGCTTTTGGGGGTAAAAAAATAAAAATAACTAATTTTTAATGAAAAATGACTGAAAAATAATCTTCCTGCGAAACCTTTCTATCGATGATTTCTACTTTCAGGCATGTTTTAGGTGTTAAATTGAGTAACCAAACCGGACAGGTTGCTTTCCCAAAAAACTATTTGGTTTGTGCAAAAAAAAAAAAAATGTTTTTGAAAAAATGAAAATCCACGCTCAAATGAATTGCGTGCCCTGCCATTATTGCTGTGTGGTAGTGTAATGTAATGTCTGACCTGTATCTAGAATTTACTTAACCTCCAGTGACGTCAGGTGGACAACCCCCCCCCCCTCCCCCCGAGATGTCCGAAATTGAACTATAGGAATATTTTTTACCATGAAAGTACTCATTTTCTCTATCTACTAATTGATAAATTGGAAAGCATGTTCGAGTAAACTCGGACCGGTTCTTTTCTTGTTTTGTTTTGTTGACTATTGTAGTGTATTTTGGAAATTGCATTGTTTTTTTGACGTTGCATAAGCAGAAAAAGACTTTCCAGCCTCGCCGCGCAAGTAAGTAAGTAAGTAAGTGTATATATAATTGAACAATCAATAAAAATCAAAGCATAAAATCAAAGCGTAAATAAAAAACGTTATTATTATTATTATTATTATATTAAAGTCCCCAAAAACTGCAAAATTTTATTCTGTAAATTTTATAGCTCCCGACAATTTTAATATCAAAAACTTCGGTAAAAGTATAAAATTAGAAAGTGTTCGTGACCGTAAATACTGGTTGCGTGTTGTCCCCAAGCGCAAAACGTCACATTAGGATTTATTAAATTTCAAACATGACATGATAATACCAATAACCAACCACTAATCTCCCGGAATACATGAATAACTGTAGTACAACACGGATTAATAACATGGTGTAAACCAATGTAGGGCCGAAACGACCAACTCTCAAAGCCCTTATAAATAAATAAATAAGGACTTTTTTTGTTCTATTACTAAGCCAACCTAGCGGAGTTAGGGCTATAAATCCCTTTCTTACACTCAACTAGGAAGGCCCGGGACCGCCTGCTTTACATGCCCTCCGAAGCATGGCCAGAAAATGTAGGAAGTGTAGGACTCGAACCAACAACCTTTCGGGTGAAAGTCAGAGTCCTTACCACCACTCTACATGCCCTTCATATTTTACGACGATTTTACCTTAAGCTTTTTATGTCAATTGTCATGTACTAGTATATATATATATTACGTGCATGTACGAGTATTATCGTAATATTACTATGAACCTCGTTACGCCTGATATCTGGACACACCAGGACAAAGTGTCAGCTTCAGCGAATGTCAACGAATGTGGACTCTGCCTCTTGCGATCAGTGTAGCCAACCGGAAACGGTAGTACACATTTTATGGGATTGCACACGCATGGATCTAGCCGCGAGGGATAGACTCACATTTGCTGAGCTGCCATTCGTCAAGGTTTGGGGGACTCGGTCACGGAAGTAAGGGGCATTATGGCGATGACCTTTGATTAGGGGTATCATCGGTCCTGTAATACCTTACAAGGGAGTTGGACGATTTAGTCACGATTTAGGAGCGACTATGTTTGTGCTGTACCTCGGCCTGCTATTGCCTCAGCCAAGTGGCCATACTAAAATAATAATAATATTACTATGATATAATATTTTAATAAATTGCTGAATATATAAAAAATAAGAAGTATTAAATTTCGGGCTGCCAATTCCCTACTGGACGTACACTCTTAGGCGCCCAATCCACCAACTGGCTAGGGCTATTTACAAAAACGCTGACGTGGTAGCAGACATTCAAGACTTAGATGGCATTTGCATCGACCTCTCATTGCAGAATGCAAATGACATTGACGGAAATTAGAATTTTTCTTTTTATAGAAATCTATTAAATCGTTTGTAATTAACATATCCCATGACGCCATTTTTTAATTTTAGTTTGTTTGTGATTTTATTGTATGATCATTGATCATTTTTAAATATGGCATAGAGGAAAATAAACATTTCCGTCAATTCTGCAATGCGAGGTCGGTGGAAACCCCGCCTAAGTCTTGAATGTCTGCTACCATGTCACTGTTTTTGTAAATAGCCCTAGCCGGTCGGTGGAATGGGCGCCTTAACGTTGTTCTAGACCAAATATGTCCCACACAAATTGTTAAAACTTCATATGGAACATATGCGACTTCTAATAAGTATTGAAAGAGTTTGCCAGTTAAAACCCCATTGAACCGCCTACAATACCTAGATTTATAGCCTCCCATATTAATATTTATATGACGTAATAAAATGAAGTACCCAAGCGCTGCAGTTTAATGGAGGTGGAAACGTTTCGCTAGGAGCTAGAGAGAAATGGAGGCTTCTAGAACCTCGTTAAAAGTTATATGGTCCAGTCTCAATGGATTCAATACAAGTGCATAGTCACTCTAACTTCACCAGTCCAAAGAGTTACGGAGTTACGAAAATAGCCTTTGTATTTTGTAGTTTTACTGAGCAATGAAAAGCAGAAGCGTGGCGACCAAAAGAAAAAGTCTAGTTTCAATAATCACATTTTTCTCAGTTTTTCCAGAATTAATTAATATCTCGATCCACGGCAACCAACATCTAAGAATGGTCATCTGAAGACTTCATAAAAAGTACAAATTTTCTCGGGACGCTGACAATTTACCGCGGCGACTCAGTGTCATTCTATAATCAATATAATGCAGGTTATCGTGTTTTCTAAATACTGCAATTGAGGAACAGCAAATTTACTGTGTAAACTTGTCTCTTTCAACCCTCAAAAGACTGTTCTAATAGGTTTGTGGCTGTGGATTAAGATCTTAATTAATTTTGTCAAAATAACTCAGGCCAGCCTTTGTTCACAAAAATTTTGAACGTTATCCCTTAATGCTGAGCTGGGACTGAGCTGCAGGCTGCTATCGCGGTCACAGATGGCGGATAACGAATAAGCAGTCCCCGACCAAGCAGCGGCATAATCGGAGGGTGTCGCCTCACCAGCTTAAATCTTGATATCTATAGGTCTATAAGGTTACAACCGATGTTTACTGTCAACAATCGATAACTAGCGGCCACAGTCCACGCAAATAACAAACACACCATAAAATGTTCAAGATATGACGCAGCTTCCTCAGTAAGAAAAAAAAAAAAATAAACGAAACAACAAAAGATAACAAAGCAACAGCGAGTCGAGTCAAAATTAATCGATACCTCGAATTATCGTCGTCTTCTTTCGCCTGTTCGAGCGAGCCTTTGACCAACTCGCCGGACGTGGGCGAGTCAACTTTGACTTCGCCTCCCTCTGTGGCGGCCGCCCCATCCCCGCCCTTGGAGAAGAAGCTCGGCACACTCACGCTGGGCAGCTGGACTCCGCCAATCAGATTCGACATCTGCCCCTTAACGTTGGAGAGAACGTCTAATTTGCTGCCGCCTTTCCCAGTTGGGCTGTAAGGGAAGATTATAAAAATATTTCTAAACTATTGTTGCCGTGCCGGCCCACGGAGGATTTGGTCCGCCCAGAAATTGTTCATGGTAGCAAAACCGCAGTCTACTGCAACCGATAGTAGCTGCGATACACCAGCAACAAGTCAGCAACCAAAATCTGCTGTAGTAGACTGCGGTTTTGCACCATTTCTCATTTGCTCCCATGACAAATTTCTCGGCGTATCACAGGCGAACTAATCCTCCATATACACCGGGCCTTCATACAGATTTTACAGCAACTGATACGCAGAAGATCATTCGAGATACATTTGAACAATGGGTTGGAGCACAAATGCAGATTCAACTGCAACAGATATTTCTCTGCTAACCACCTTCACCACATAACAGCAGATCTGCTGCGTATCTGTTGCTTCCTTACATCGGAAATACTGTAAGTTGGCAGACTGTCGGTAGGACCCAAGCTCACCAGTAGCTAGCATTTACGCGTAGGAACGATTACTTCCACTATTGAAACGCTGTACCAGCTGGCCCCATGATTAAAAAAAATTTATTTGGCGCGCTGCACTGTCCCATCCCTCCTGTATAAAACTCTAGTGGGAACCACCGTAAGGCCCGGTTCCACCATCACTTGAAAAGTATCAGGTAGGTATGCTGGATGGCATACATAGCAGTGCCGTGCAGTGTTCCTCACTGAGACTTTTCCAACGATCGTAAGACCCGATTATACATGATGCAGGTAGTAGTCTTCTACAACATCAATGAGCCAAATTTTTTTACTAACTTAGTTAACTGAGTTAATTTTAAAAAAAAATTATTTAATTTTGGGGCGCCAATTTTTTACGTTAACGTAGCATATATTCTTAAGCTTATTTCTCAATATGTTGTTTTGTAAAATCAGTCACCCCCCCCCCCCCCTACGCGTTTTCTCACAAAATCGAATTACACATGAAATATTCGTTGTAGAGCATCTCTTAAAAGATATCCTCCGCTACATTTTGATATATGATAGGTGGCCATCACTAACACCGATTGGCCAGTTTTCGAACTCCTTCCTACGGAAGTCCGAACCAACCAATTTCGACAAAAATTGTGGTCAATAATGACTGTTATAGACGGGCACATATCATGGATCAAAATTTAGAGGAGCATTTCTGATGATAAGGGATGCGACATTTTCGACATGAAATTGGTTTGAGCCACCTTAAACAGTTGTACGTCGTCTTCGAATCTTGTAATCACAAAAAAAAAACACAAATAAATAAGACGTAAGAGCCAATAGGAGGGCAAAAAGCCTTATAAGGTAAAAATGAAGCATCTTATAAAATATCAATCGGAGAATAGTCAATAATATCAGGACAAACTTTTCTGATCATTTTGACACATGATATGTACCTCTTTCTAATTTCAGATTGGCCTAAAATGATTGAATTTGATTGTACCAAAAACCATTGGTGTGATAATCCCGAGGAAGGAGTTCAAGAACTGTGGCCAATTCACATTATATTGTAGTATTATATGGTGTATATAACACTGACATTAAATTAGCTTTGATTGAAAAGTTAACCTCCACGTAATAACCGAAATTAGAGGATATATAAAAACTGGGCTTGGCGGAATTGTGGCCAATTGGTGTAAATAAAGGCCACATGCCATGTATATTGAAATGTTGAGGAGCATTTCTGCGCATTTAACGGCTGTTGACGGCTCTTCGATCGATATCTCTTGCGAAAATCGACTTTGTACAAAAACGCGTAGTGGGGGTACTCCCATTTTCTCGTAAGCTAATTTCCCACATTCAATTGCAAAAAAGGGCATCTTACCTAACTCCGTCTGTCGGGGGAGCCATGTCGCCTGGGTCCCCGGTCGGCGTGGGCACTTTCTCCTCCTTGTTGTCGCCCTCGCCGCGTTTCGCCCCGATCCACGAGCTCATTTGGCTCACCTGGCTCGTGAAATTCGAAAACATTTCGAATCCCGAAATTTGAAACGACTCAGCACTGAAAATCAGGAAAGAGGTCGGAAAAATCAATCAGTCAGTCTGATGGTTGTTAATACGAGTGCGCGCATTGCTAACTCCCGTTCGCAAAGAGAGGAATCGCTTAACTGAACAGCTGACCACGTGACGTCATCATGGGGTAGCGAGCACTCTGGCGGTGGCAAGGCGCAAGTCTGCCAGGGGGTTATTGATCAAGGGGCAACAGGCGTTAGGCCATTGGAAATGAGCAATATATTTTTTTCTTCTTCTTACACTTGCAACTTTTTACTTTTTCTCAATATCTGTTGTTACTTTTTAAAAGTAACAAATAGTTTTTCCCTCGTTTCTGTTCAGATTTCTGATTTAGAAAGTAATTTTCGTTCAAGCATTGCGCAATAGATTTTGATTGCGTTCATTCCAAGAGTCGCTTTGTCCATTGCTTATTGTGCTTTTACATTGAGGTATTCCGGCATTCATTTGCGAGATAGAATGCTGTGAGCGATAATGTCAGTACAACAGAGCATAACTAATCCCAGATTTAGTTTTGAAATAGACAATAAATTTGTATACACTAACTCTAACACAGGAAGGTTTTAGAATTCGTTCATACATAAATGGAATAATACCGTGCCTGCCAAAAGAAAAGCCAGCCAGTGACCTATAGATGAAATTATTTAGAAGCATGGTCTAATGTAATATATATTAATTAATTACGCCACGCAGGACTACTCTCCGGCAACAGGTACGCAGCAAATCAGTAGAGACACATCGGAGCAAATTGGTTGGTGCGTAAAGGGGGATTCTACTGGCCCATATTTTTCTTTGCTGGGCACTGCACTACATCCCAGCAGATCTATTGCAGTTGAAGCAGCATTTGTACACCAGAGGTCTCAGAACATTCCGTGGTGATTTGAATTAATTTGGGAGTCGGATATAGGCTTTCAAATCGTTCCGCAGTTCATTGCATAGACTAACGCCAAGATGAAGAGGGTCTGTGATCGTGAGCCTGATAGACTCCAAATGAAATCACACCTACTTCGCGTATTATGGTCGGCAACATTTCAGTTCCTTGAGAGTAATTGCAGCTGTGATATACAATACATTCATTACCGGGCGGAGTGTATAGAGAGCACAGAGAGCGAAAAGTTTTCGGAAAGGCACAAGTCGGTTCTATACCAGTCAACATTAAGGGCGGTCCTCACTATCACTTGAAAAGTTCGGTGAGGAATACTGCATGGCACAACTAATAATAATAATAGTTACTTTATTGTACTAGGCTCCCCCAGCGGAGTTAGGGCCTTCGGGCCCTTTCTTACACTCAACTAACTAGAAGGCTAGCTAAATAGTGTTAAAATTTAAAGGTACAAAATGAAATAATACATTTTACTATTATAACACTAAAGTGCAGAGACATTCACACATTCATTCACACATGGAGAGCGAAACAATGTCAGATCTTGGCGAATCTAGTGTGTTAGCCTAATTAGATGCTCCCGATGGCGAACTTTGAAAATTGGAAGAGAGGGAGATTCTTTTATGTGGGTGGACAGGGAGTTCCATAGGAGAACTGATGAGACAAGGAAGGAGGCATGAAAGGTTTGGGTTAAATGAATAGGTATAACGAGAAGATCGTCCCTTCGAAATTTGTAGTGACGGTTTGAAAGAGACTGAAAAAAAGGCCGAAAGTATGAAGGAGCAAAGCCATTGAGGATTTTATATATTTAAGTACCTTGATGCAGCTTCCTTCTACCTTCGAGTTTAATCCAAGGAATACTAACATAAAATATCCAAAACCACAGCATTGCAACACATAAACATACAACGCGTAAGCCCCAAAGGGCGTTGCGTTGATTATTTTTAAAAAAAAAAAAAAAAAAAAAAAAAAAAAAAACTGTAGGGGGTATTGCAACAAAAGCGAATACAGCAGTTTTGTGCACGTTGCAGTCTTGCTTGCAAGTCAACCGAAATATTAGTAAGGAGGCTATCACAGTAGTCGAAATGTAGAAATACAAGCGACTGAACTAGCCGAATTTTGAGTCATTTGGTTAGAAAGTTTTTGAGTGAGCGTAGTGAATGCACGCTGAAAAAGACTTTTCTACAAATACTGGATACTTGTTCGTGCCACGAAAGGGTGGAGTCAAGCATCACACCAAGGTTTTTTAACAACGGGAGATAGGGAAATTATTTTTGTATTGCCCAACATCAGATCACGATGATTTTCAATTGAGAATTTATTTAGCATTTTTAATGTGCCGAAGACGATAGCTTGACATTTTGAGGGGTTTAACTTTAGTAGGTTAGCCTCACTCCACTCAAAGACTCCTGCTAGATCTTCGTTGAGTTTGTTGAATGCTGATACAGTTTCTCCAATGGTGAAATGTAGGTAAGTCTGATAGTCATCAACATAACCATGATGTTTAGTGTGTCTAAAGCACTTTTTTATATCAGTTACCGCACAGGCAGACGCAGATGCTGGTGGCGTCCAGTATTCTTTACCTTTCCTTGAACGCGAGAGATCATAAAGTGTGGATCTTATCAGCATTAATAAGAGGAATAATAAAAATGAGTTCCAGAACTTGGCCCTACTCAAGTGAAGCCAAGCAATATAAATCAATAATATACATATAAAATTTATTGGCCTGTAGGGATCTTGCCCAACATGCATGCGCCTTTCTCAACTCAACTCTCTCAACTTCAGGAAGCTTCTCGTCGGATCCATGGGCTGAGGCCATTCCCTTGCAGACACACACAAATATTGCCTTTTAATAATAAACCGGGTATTACATCAGATAGACATTTATTTTTCTGTTTGATGTGCGGCACTACTCCAGTACAACACACACTCAGAGTTCGGGCATGGTACGATTTGATGTAATGTAGCCCACAACCGCAATCGCAGGCTTTGAAGACGCAGCCCCCCCCCCCCCCGGGGGGGGGGGTGGGTTGCCTCGTGAACATTAGTTTTTGCTGACCCTGTGTAAGACTTATGAGCTGTAAAATGGCATGTTTTATTTCTGGTAAATCGTAAATGGCGTAATAATCCTATACTATCGGTCCTCTTCTTTCTTTTCCCCCTTTATAAACAACAACAGCCATTCGTTGAAGCTTGAATATACATATGTTCTCATTACAGTCATTCACCCACAAGAAAATTATCTGGGGCTAACGTAGTTGTTCTTCTTATTAGTTGTTTTATTCAATATATTCGCATTCATACTGCAGTATTTGATGTATCATTCACTCCCAGTCACTCTCAGCCCCATTTTCCCATAAGATCTAATATACTTACTGTTCAACAATCATTTATGAAAGAATCTATTCGGCAGATATACAAAAATAAGAAATCGAAGGAAACAGTAAATCACAATTATACCGCTCGATACATACAGACACAACCACTAACACAAGTTACCTTAGTACAGAGTCAAACAGAATTCGCTGGTTTACATTTTCACAACAAACTTCCCCATAAGATTAAACCAGCTAAAAATTTAGCAATTAGCAATTATTTAAAAGAAATTTGACAAATGACTGCGAACAGAAGTTACTAACAAACCTGAATTAACTATTTTACTAACTACCTATTATAGCAAACTGATACAACTAACCTGAATTGATTACTACTGACCAATAATTATTTACAGTAACTATTTGTATTGCGATTGAATTACATCTACCTACTGTATATTGAAAAGCGAAACCGCACACGGGCGGACTGAAGCCTTGGGGTATATAATTTTATTGTAGTGCACACTCTGTATCGAAATTGGTCCAATTGGATCAATAACATAATAATAATAATGTTAATTCCTGTGTGATGAGTAACTAACGTATAGATAGCTCAAGGCTCAAATCGGCTAATGCATTATGCAGCGCACTAGCGTTATCTGCCTTCAAATAGTGGCGAGCACAGCCAAAATGAAAATTCTAGAGCAGTCTCTATTAAATGTCCGATTTGGTTATTGTTCTTAAATTTGTGATTTCCTACTAGCATTTATATCATACGTTGAAAATGAATTTCTCTCGTCTGAAGCTATAATCACTAATAAGAAATTTTTGTAATTTGAGGATTTTTGACATTTTAACTACGCAATACTTCCATTTATTTTAGAGAGTTTATAAGACATGAAGGCTACAGATTTTCATGTAAAAAAACATTCAAGAGCTGAATACATACCCGTAAAATAATTTATTTTCCAATACACTTCAAAGATTTCAACTGATCCAACAAAATTAATTTCAAATCTAGATTTTTTAAATCTGTTTACAAAGTACCCAAGCACAGCAGAGAGCAGACGATTTTTTATTTTTTTTCTGTTCTGCTGCCACTTTATGTGTACCAACTACCATGAGTGACTACCAACAATGAACAAACTATATTAATTTTAAAATAAGGCGGAAGCCGGAAAGTTTTACTGTTTTTTTATGTAAGTATGACATTATCATTTTTTGTGTCCTGCTGTATAAGATTCAGCCATAATAACCTCCTAGGCTATGGGCTTGCATAGCGTTTCACTTCATCCAAGCGGGCGTTACGATCGTTTGATAAGTTCATTACTAGACTGTTACTTATATTTTCAGGTAAAAATTAGGATTGTTCTTAATGTTCTTTCCTCTACTTCGAGTGATGAGGAAATTCCCCAAGACAGTGAGATGCCACTGTCTATTCCAGCTCCTGCAAGCGAGCCGGCTCCGGGACTCCTTCGCCCACTGGGATTAGGGAAGTGTTCACAATGGGGCTAAAAGCTCAAGAGCATCGGACGAAGGTCTATGGAAAAAGGAAGGCCGATCAAGAATACCTTCATGTAAGAAAATAAAGGAGGCTCAAACACTCGTGTCTCGAGTATGACTATATTCTTTTGCAAAAACATCTCGAAGATATTAGGCCTACTCAATGTAAAGCATCGTACCGTAACCTGAATTTTGTATAATGAAATTTCACTCTGAAGCGCAACCTCTCCAATGTAATGCAATCCTTCATCGGAGATATGCCAAAATCTAGCTCTTTTTGTGGGATTTTCAAAATGCGGAAATAGTAGATCATACTTATGAACGTATGGAGTAAAGGAAGGTAATTAAATTGATTAAGAAGAAAGAAAGAGAAATTAAATTGATTAAGAAAGCAATCATAATCATTATTTGGGCTAATGGCATCTTGGGCCCGTGTACTTGCGACAAAAATCTAGTGATGTGGTAAATTGGTGTAGACCTAATAAAATGCTGTTGCACGTCAACCCAATCGGAATTTAGGCCGGAGGACTGATAGAAAGTCCTTTCTCTTAACCACTGCTCTGTTTAGGTGGTTTCGTGGTTATGTCCATCAACATGGTGTTTTTCCCTTATCGATGAAGGTAAGGTACCGTTGAAGGTTGGGTGGACCCAGGCCAGGCCGAAAATGTTCCCTATTTTCAATATCATAGTTGTAATAGAAAGTTGGCATGGCAACGATATGCGCAAGCAGTCGTCGCGGCGTAGGCATTTTGGATGCATTGAGAATGTCGATTTCAAGAATTAAATAAAGACTCTTTTAAATGAATACTTGTTATTATTGTGTAAAGGAACATGTAAATCATGACATGGTGTCAGAAGTTTAACTAGCAACAGCAAGATGTCTTTTAAGCCGCCTGTGGCAATTGATTTTGCCGGTGGGAGCAGCCTGGATCTGGACACGCAATGGCGGAAGTTCAAGATGAGTTTGGAAGTTTATTTTGAAGCCTCAGAATTGGTCAAAGCTTCAGACAAAAGGAAAGTAAATATCCTGCTCAATCTATTGGGGACGGAAGGTCAAGATCTATTTCAATCCTTCAATTTTGCAAGTGATAAGGAAAAATATGAATTTGACACAGTTGTGCTAAAATTTGATGCGCACTTTCTTAAAACAAAAAACATTGTGTATGAACGTTATAAATTATTTTCAAGGAAACAAAAAGATGATGAAAGTTTCGAAAAATTCTATATTGAAATAAGGAAATTGGTAAAAAATTGTGAATTGGGCACTCTCGAAGATGAACTAATACTGTGTGTTCTCATAATGGGGCTGACTGACCAACAAATAAAGGAGACATTACTTCGTAAACCAAATTTGAAATTACGTGAAGCCATGGATTACGTTAAGGCGGTAGAAGCAGGGCGTTACCAGGCTTCATCAATGGCTAACCCCTCAGTACTGCGGGTTGAAGAAATTCCTCCGATACAGAATCGGGCAATAAAGAGCTGTAAATTCTGCGCCGGATCTCATCCTCTCAGGAAGTGCCCAGCATACGGGAAATCGTGTTTTTTGTGCTCAGGGCTAAACCATTTCTCCTCATGTTGTCCTAAGAAGCAGAAGCGAGTAACAGAACGACGCAAAGCTAACGAGTTGGTAGTGACCACAAGCGACAGCGAAGTTAATGACTGTGAGTTAATTAATGATATTGGTACTATTTTCGTACATGAAACAAAAGAAACTTGTAAGGGTTCAGGCAGTTGCAAGTCAGTTTGGTACAGGAATGTTGTAATACAGGGTAGATTAGTACGAATGAAACTTGATACAGGAAGTCAAGTAAATATTTTACCCTTAAAAATATTTCGTCAGATAAACAAAAACACTGATCTGAAGCCAACTAATGTAGTTTTGGTTGCCTTTGGAAATTTTAAAGTTCATGCATTAGGTACTCAATCACTGCTCTGCCGCAAATCAGATGATGACGCATACACCAGGCATATATTTCATATTGTTGATTTTGACACTGAGCCGCTGTTGGGTCTTGAATCATGCTCATCGTTAAATTTCATCAAACTAGTTGATCATATTAATACATCAGACCTGCCATTGCCTGCATCCATTGCACAATACGAAGATGTGTTTAAAGGTATAGGTTGTTACCCTGGGACGCACAAAATTAAGTTGGATCAAAATATTACACCGAAAATTTGTCCCGCGAGAAGAGTACCAGTACTACTCAAAGATAGGCTTAAGGCCACCTTAAATGAACTTGAACAAAATAAAATTATTTGTAAAATTGAGAAACCTACACAGTGGTTAAGTCCGTTGGTTATTGTAGAAAAGAAAAGCGGTGCATTGCGTCTTTGCATAGACCCAAAGCAACTGAATAAGGCTATACGTAGGGAGCATTTTCAGACACCTACAATAGATGAAATAATTCCACAAATGCATGGGAAAACCCTATTTTCCGTCATAGACATGAAGGACGGATTTTTTCATATTAAGTTAGATAATGAGAGTTCTGATTTGTGTGCCTTTGGGACTCCATTTGGTCGTTACAAATTCCTTCGAATGCCCAATGGCATATCAAGCGCACCCGAGGTATTTATGAGAAAAAATTATGAAATTTTTGGAAACATTGAAGGGACTACCATATATTATGATGATCTAATTATTTCTGGGGAAAATGAAGAAGATCATGATATTAAGTTTAGACAAGTAATGGAAATGGCCAAGAAATATAATGTGAAGTTCAATAGAAATAAGTTGAAGTATAAGATGACAGAAGTACGCTATTTGGGTCATATTTTTTCAAATGACGGACTTAAGGTGGACCCAGAGCGCACCCAGGCAATTGTTAATTTCACAGAACCAAGCGGAAAAGAGGATCTGCAAAGGTTCCTTGGAATGATAGCATACATAGGCAGATTCGTACCTAACTTGTCTAAAAAAACGCAAATACTAAGAGATCTTTTAAAAAAAGAATCTGTTTGGGTTTGGGACGCTAACCATTCAAGGGCATTTTGTGATTTAAAAGATTCGATTGTAAAGGCAACCATCCTGAGTTATTTTGATCCTAAAAAAAATGTAGTCATCCAATGTGACTCGAGCAAGAATGGTTTAGGAGCATCATTACTTCAGGATGGTGCACCTATTTCTTTTGCCAGTAGATCATTAACGAAGTGTGAGGAGGGGTACGCCCAAATTGAAAAGGAACTGCTGGCGATTGTTTTTGCAACTGAGCGTTTTCACTATTACATTTACGGTAAAGACAGAGTCGAAGTACATTCGGATCATCGACCTTTAGTTTCCATCGTGAATAATAAGTTAATTTCTGAATCAACATCGCGTATACAGAGAATGCTGATGAAACTCCTTAAATATTCCCTTCAAATTGTTTACGTACCGGGAAAACAATTACACGTTGCAGATCCTCTGTCTAGGGCAGCACCACCATGTTTACCAGGGGAACACACAGAATTAGAGTATTTTGTCCATTTAGCCTCAAAATACCTCTCTGTGTCAGAGGAAAGGAGGCAACAAATGGTCGAAGAAACTGCTAAAGATCCTATCTTGAGCAAAGTCATTGCACTACATAACACTGGCTGGCCAAGCCATCATAGTCAAGTATCCGTGCCTTGTCGAGTTTATTTTAAACTTCAAACTGACCTGTCTGTTCACGATGGACTACTATTTCACAAAGATGCTGTGGTCGTACCTAATGTACTTCGAAAAGAAATGCTGAATATAATTCACAAAAGTCACCAGGGCATCGAAAAATCAAAAGCATTGGCTAGGCACACTTTGTTTTGGCCTACAATGAACTCGGAAATACAACAAAAAGTAGAAAACTGTGTGACGTGCCAAACATTCGCTAATAAAAATGTAAGTGAACCACTGTTACCACATGTAATTCCTGACAGACCGTGGCAAAACATTTGTGCAGATATTGCTGAATTTGACAATAAGTCATTTTTAATTGTTAAAGACTACTATTCTAAGTGGATTGAGTGTATTAGTTTGCATGGGAAAACGGCCGGGCATGTTATTAAAACACTGAAGGCAATATATGCAACCCATGGTATACCAGAGATTCTCATATGCGATAATATGCCGTTCAACAGTGAAGAATTTGTACAATTTGCTCGTTCCTATGACTTTACAGTTAAGTTTTCCAGTCCCCGATATCCACAATCAAATGGTATGGCAGAGTCTGGAGTAAAACAGATAAAGGCAATGCTTAAAAAATGTAAAGAGGATGGTTCTGATTTTCTCCTCGCACTGCTGGAGTTTAGAAACACCCCCATCACTGGCTCCTCTTTCTCTCCAGCACAATTATTATATAATCGCAGACTTAAGACTTGTGTTCCGACTGCTAATACTCTGTTAATGCCTAAGCTTAATGACAGAGTCAGGGAAAACCTAACTAAAATTCAAAACAACCAAAAACGTTTTTTTTGACAGGGGAACGAGGACCTTACCTTTGTTGCGTAGGGGCGATAGTGTGATGGTAAGAAACGGTGAAAAATGGGAAAAGGGAAAAGTTGAAGAAGTTCTTAAGAGTTACCCTAGATCATTTCTAGTTAGGGTAGGCCCTGCCGTTTATCGGCGAAATAGAAAAGATTTGCGATATTTTAAAAACAATGGTAATGTGAATGATAATGTTTATGTCAATCCGGAAATCAATAACAGGCCGAAGAGGCATGTAAACCCCCCAGTTCGGTTCAAAGATTTTGTTTAATTTCTATTTAATTCAATTGTTTAATTTTTATTTAATTTAATAATATTGTTAAAGAAAGGAAGATGTAATAGAAAGTTGGCATGGCAACGATATGCGCAAGCAGTCGTCGCGGCGTAGGCATTTTGGATGCATTGAGAATGTCGATTTCAAGAATTAAATAAAGACTCTTTTAAATGAATACTTGTTATTATTGTGTAAAGGAACATGTAAATCATGACAATAGTCATGTGACTCATGTCATAGTTTCATATTAAAAAATAAATAAATAAGCTTTGTGCAGTCACGTGACCCGCTTTTTAACCATCCAACATAAATTTGTTTTCCGCTACTAAATAACGTTTTTTCGCAACAACCAAAATAAATAAAATAAAGCATGGAGCATAAAATAAATCAATTATCTAATGCATTTAATGGTTTTTAAAAATTCAAGTAGCCTATTACTCATGGGAGAAGCTGAAGCGAAGTGGCTTAGAATCCACTTTCATCAGGAGGTCCCCACATTCAGTTCAAACACGAATGCTTGGCGCTATGTAAGTTCCATACCCATGCCCAAGCTAAATTCGAGTGAACGACAAAGTTTGAGTTGTATGAATTGAGAGTCCCTTGAAATCCAGGAGGGGACACTAATGAGGATAAATAAAGAAGGAAGAAAAATTTAATAAAATTGGTCCAATATAATTTGTTTAAAAAATAACAGTAATTACACAGCCATGGTCACAATTAAGACACTGCGGATTAGCAATAAACAAATATTTTAAGCCAGCAGGGATGCTTTTAGAACTACTACCCGTTATTTTTCATTTATATTATTTATTTATTAGGCCAACTCGCACAAAATCTCCTGCATCTGTTGCCTCTAGTCCGCTATGTTACTTATAACTTATGGTGGCGTACGTAAAACCGTATATCGATATTTAGTAATAGTTGGACTTAAAATGTCGGTAAAAAAAACTATCTTAGTCTACAACATGAAAACAAAAAAATTATAAAAACCTCTTAAACTGCATAGGTATGCAATAGATAGACTTACAATTTTTGGGGCAATTTTTTAAATTGTTTGATAGGAAATTGTCAATCTTTTAAAGTTTAAGTTTAAAATAATACAACAATAAAATAAAACCGGTGGGTATCAATATCATAACGAAAGTCAGCTCACAATTAGCTCAATGCTATGTTATGTAGAACCAGATAAAGTTGCAACTGGGCGGGCTAATCGTTCATTTTGGGATTCTCTTTTTTGTTTTTCAATGACTCCTGTTCAAGTCTCTTAAAACGTTCCTCCAAAGCATTGAAACGTGATAACAAATGTTGATATTCTTTTCTGGTGACCCATTCTCTGTCTTTTTGTTTACGAACTAATGGATCATAAGTCTCCAAAATTGAATCGTAGTGTTCTTTATCCTCGCCTGGAATGTTTTCTAAAAATTCAGTATCCGTATCAGTGATAACCACAAAATCAAGAGGCCCTTTGACTCCATCAGAAACCTCTTCTGTCACAATCCCATGACCACTTGCAGCCTGTTCAGGTTCCTGCAGTTGATGTTCAGTGAAATGGTCCTCTTTAAATTTTAGGACTACACTCTCAGGTATTTGACCTTCAGTATAAAAAACCCGATATTCGACAGGCTTACTAACGAGACAGCCTTCTGGAAATTCATACGTATATTCCTTTGTTGGGTTCCCATCAATTACATACGAATAAGTAGGTAGTCCTTCTTTTACCAACCCGTGGGTATCGCCTTGTTTATCTGGGGAATCGGTCATTTGACTTGGAGTCTTGGACTCCACATTAAACGATTCTTTTATTTTCTCAAGTAAAGTGTCTGATTCTTGTTCGTCCTCATTTCTATTCACTGAAGAATTTTCTTCTTTCGCTAAAACACGAGAACGTTCAGAAGAGACTTTAGCTTCTTGCTGGCCAGTTTCCTTAATAACTTCTTTTTCAATTGCTTTGATCGACTTCGCCATAACCTTTTTGTCACTTGAGACATTCTTAATTGAACTTATAAAACTCATTTTATCCGATTCTATACTGTCTTCCTTTATTTCAACTACTTCTTCTTTCCCTAAATCGCAAGATCTGCTAGTCGCCATGCTTGGCTCTACTTCAATAGTGGCACTCTTCATTAAGCTTGCAATAATTTCGGAGTCAGTGTCACGTTCTTCGCTTTCCCTCCCCACAGTTTCTTCTAAACTGGGAGTGTTTGTGATTTCTTGCTGAACAGTTTTCTTTAATGTACTGCCAAGCTCTTTGTCTTTTTGGTCCGCCATCTTCGTCTCCCCCATAGCCACTTTGCCAGTGGCCATATTCTTCATTAAAGTGTCAATAATTTCGGAGTCAATGTCATATTCTTCGCTCTCCACATTTCCTCTGCCCTTTTCTTCTAAACTGGCAGTGTTTATAATGATGTCTTGCTTAGCCGTTGGTTTCAATTTACTACCAAACCCATATTTTTCATTCGCCATCATTGTCTCCACCATAACCACTTCGCCAGTGGCCATATCCTTCATTAATGTTGCAATAATTTCGGAGTCAATGTCAGATTCATTGCTCTCCTCATTATCTTTACCCCTTTCTTTTAAACTGGCAGTGTTTTTAGTAATGTGTTGATGAGTGGCTTGCTTCAGTTTACTCTTTGGCACATCTATTTCTGGTGATTTTTTCGATTCCACTATAGCTACTTCTCTTGTGGTATTCTTCCTTAAACCTGAGTCCTTGCTGAATGCCTCGTTGTCACTCTGAATTTTTTGTTTTTCTTCAACACCAGGAGTTTTCTTAGTGATTTTCTTAGAGATTTCTTTGTTAGGTAAAGCAATTGATTGAGGCTCGACTACATTCTCAAGTGTTCCTGATTTCATGTAATCCTTGGCAACGTTAATCTGGTCTATTTCTGATTTAACCAAGCATTCAGTATTTTGATCATTCTGCTCACCACTTATTCCCTTAGCATCTAACAGAGCTTCCAATTTTTTACTAAAATCACTGCCTAATCCCGTAATAGTTTTACTCGGTGAATTGCTGGCGGCCTCATTTGTTTCAAATTCCGTTCGATGGCAGCCTACGTTCCCTTTTTTTAAGTTTGCTCCAACTTCTGATGTAACATTGCATCTATGGCTCGCTTGTTTTGAAACTTTAGTTCGTACAACTGATGTACTTTCAAATAACTTGGGACTCTTCATTATTTGTTCAATAATATGTACTGTATTGGGTTTGCCCGTAAGTTCTTTAATAGTTTGTGCAGCTGTAGAGCTTCCAAATAATTTTGGATACTGATGAGGCTTACCAATTATATTTTCAGTGTTAGTTATATTCTTGGGTTCCAGGGAAGTTTCTTCAGTTATTGCGAATCCAAACGACTTGGGAAGCGTCTTGATTTTTTCACAAATATTTTCTGTATCAGGTTTATTCAAGTCATCCATAGAAGTTGTATTCAGGCAGGGGTATGAAACATCCATGGGCTCTGGATCGGCTAATTCATCAACATTTTCGGGGGTGACTGCACCTCGTATTGTAGTCGGTAAGCTGACTCTGTCAAACCAGCCTTCGATCATTGGTAAATTGTTACTTTCATCTGCAGTCCCTTTGTCTGAAACTTCATCAGAAATAACCCCTGGCTCCGAGTCACTGCAAATTCGACCAATGTTTGGGAAACTATATGATACGTGAATCGATTGAGAGGGTACTGCTATATCTCTGCCCTGGTTTGATAGACCAGCATTAATCTCTACATCAGATTCGCCCTCTTGTGGGGCATCTACTTTCATGGCTGCTAACTTTCTGGCGTCCGTCTCTCCGCAAATTTTAATACTTTGCGGTAATAATGGTGTTTCATCAATTGATTGAGGCTCCCCTGTAACGTCTTTGCAGTGGCTTGGTAAAAAAGCATAAACTTCTATGACTGATTCATCACACCCTAGAGCCTTTACTTCCTTAGGTGGTAACTTATCAGATTTAGGCGCATTTTTTGACAATTCTTTAATCTTTTGTGGGTGTTGATTCTTATCCTTTGATTGCGCCTTACTCACATATTCAGACTTATCTATCGCAAAAGAATCACTAGTGTTGGCCATCTCCGTCCCCTTTAAGTCAATATGCTGTTCGTTATCAGTAGTAGATTTCTCCAGAGACCCGAACTTTTTATTTTTTTGCTTTCCCTTTCCTGGTTTGTTGACGCCTAGTTGTGAGATTTCTTTAGGACTCTCCTTGCCAATTTGGGTGTTGGATTCTTTCATAATTCTTTTAACACCTCTTTCATGTGAAGTAGTTTCGCCATCAGTTGATGAAGAACGAGCGACCTTCTCAGTACTGGATGGAACCTTTATTCCTTTTTTTGCTTCCCTTTTTACTTTTTTATCATCCTTTGCTCCTTTTTTGTCTTCTACAATCGATCGTTTTTTATTCCCTGTCTTGTTCTCCTTCGGAGTTTGATGACCTTCTTTGCTTTGAGCTGCCTCTGCCTCACTTGGTGAAATCAGTGGGGTCAATTCAGTAGTGGACTCATTGCTTGTTTCAAGAACTGCTTCATGATGACTTGCATTAAACATATCAAGGGACTTATTTTTCTCATCAACCGGTTCTAAGAACTGCTCCCCATGTTCTAACGATACCATAACTTCAATCTCATCATCTAAAGCTACAAAAACACCTCTTTTCGATGAATGAGCTTGTTTCGACTTACATATCTTTACTTCGGCGTCTTTCTTTTGCTTCTGAGTATCGGATGATTCTTTGGCTGGATGTTTCGATTGGTTGGAAGACGATTGAACCTCCTGTAATGGCAGAAAAAAACGTAACATTAAAATTAACTCCGAACAGAAGAAGTTAGGTGCGGACTGTACGAGTAGGTACCATTTTTGCTTTGAAGAAATGACGAAGGTCATGCCTATATTAGTCGTAGGACTTAATTTATGGAACCTTTTCGACCAAAATATGAAAACACTAGGCGTATGTGAACAATTTGCGGCCCCGTCATATTTACAACAGTAGAGACTGTCTTGGATTTTGTTTTCTTAGTTTGGCTGGAAAGTTCTTATAAAATTGCTACGTTTTCAGAATGCTACAGTACTATCTATGACTGCTTTATACTACCCCCAGGTTGCACAGAGTGACTATAGAAATCAGCAAGCCCCCGCAGAATGCAGGGACCCCCACGAAACCGCTGGAAGGACGAACTAGAAACCGACCGTAAATGGTGGAGCGTCGTACAAACCCTAGATGATTGGAGGAGTGTTGCTGAGCAGGCCAAAGCACATCAAGGGCTGTAGAACCAGAAGAACAGTGAAGAACGACACGTTTGCGTTTGCTTGTCAAACCCGGCCCAATAAGAACGCAGATATTCCTCTGCCGTCAACTTACTTCTAAACGCGGTGAAATCGTCCCATCGGACGTTGGGGTTAAAATTGATGACCCAAGATGCTCGTCTTCCAGCACAGAGCTTTCTTCCACAATAACACTGAGGGCGGAGGATGGAGCTGGAGAAAGGCCGACGTAGGAAATGTCTGTCATGTCTTCCAAGGATTCATCTCCCACGTGGAAGCGCTCGAGGGCTCTTCGGACAACGCTGACGTCTTGGTCGCTCACCGAGTGTATCTGTTGGTTAGGCGGAGTCTTGACAGTATCTTCATCCGTAGAGGAGTCTGGAAAAGGTAAAAGTATTGAGATTTTGGGTTTACAACAGTAGAGAAAAGTTTGAGGTCGGATGTGTAGAAGACTGATAGACGGCAACAGCCATGATAGTCCTTATGTGGGCCAGACCGAAAATATTTTCAGGATAGGATTAAAACACATAAACATAACATTAAAATAAATTACGAATACGGGGAAAAACTGTGTAAAACTTTTATGAGAAGATCACCGCTAGTGGAGCTTGCCGTCAATTTTCCAATTGGACTAACATTGCCTGCTGTGTTAATAGTCATAAGTCCTGCTTACCTACATTCTTAGAGTTAAAAATGTAAACAAAAAAATTTTGAATGGCCCTTTCCATTCTAAAATTATGTTGTTTACATTTTTAATCTCAGGTTAAGAATAAAAAGTAACTGCCCGCTGCGGGCGCACTGCCCGGTTTTTGCCCCAGCACCCTTGTGCTCATACCTATCGCCATTGTGTAACTCAAGACAACCTTCTCCCTCTTCTTCAGAATACTCGGAAGAGGGTCTGGGGTTGACAACAACATAAGAAGGGCAACGTGATTAAAAATCGTAGAAGAAATGTTCCTCTGCATTTTGATAGAAGTTGCCTTCACTAACGCGTATCGATCCTCGACAGTTTATGGAACTCCTTCCCCTGTGGACATCCTAGCTCACTAGAAATCCGCTTTTGTACCCTTTAAATCCAATTTTTCTTCCTCTGTTAACTCATCTTAAGGTTAGCGACCATCCTGACATCATTGCTTCTTGGAGACAGCTGCTCTGGAAAGGGAAGCCTAACCACTGCTTCAAGTTTTTCAACCAGGATGTTTTTCCCTCGAATTATTAGATGCAGAAGGCGATATATTTCGTTAGGTACTCATCTCATGCCTGGAGTACCAATTTTAGTTTCCGTTTCCTAACCATCAGCAGCAACTCGGCTTCTGTATCCATTTGCCACAGGGCCTCAGCATTAGGGACCTGTATATGCACAACATTCGTCTGCATACACACATTTTAAATGCACTTATTCTGTACCGAAGTCCATCCCTCCAGGCCATATATAGCGATTGGGAGCACATAATATTTCACCATTCGCAATCTAATGGCCAACCGAAGTAGGTACTTTCTGCATTTTGATGAAGACATTTCAAGCTTCTTCAATGGAATTCCATAAATGTAATACATTTTTCCTTTTATGTTGAGTCTCGCACCTCAACCGTCTGTTTCACAGCCAACTTCTCTGCCAACTGGTCTATTCCATATTCCCTAAGGGCTAATAAACTTACCTAAGCCAAACCTCTTTTTCGGTGACGCTCGGTCCATGCTGAAGCTACGATGGCGATAGGGTGACCTTATAGTATACTGTATATCTTGGTGATCTTCGGATAAAGCGATGGCTTCTTCGAATAAACTGAACAATGTAAACCGTCTGAAAGAAGAAAAATGAAATTAGGCTAACGTATGTGTTCTGGATATAATTACAAATCAAGGCTTTCACGGCTGATGAAGCATTAGAATCCGGGATGATTGGCCGTAGTCGTTCTGAAGGCGTATTTCCAAACGTTTCGCCAACAGCTGCAGTCGACATCTTCAGAGGAACTATGTAGACTTCTAAGATTTTATCTCGCAAGCTCAACTGTGACTGTTGCATGCTGCCGGATTCCATGTTCTGTTGAACTTTATTCCTTCTTTTCTGTTTAAGTTCTGCGTGTGCTTGTAGATTTCTATAACCACTTTGTGTAGTATGAAGCAGTTGTATATAGTTCTGTAGCATCCTGAAAACGTATGGTCTGTTTTGTTTAAGATACAATCTTAAAGTCTACGCAGATGCACTGAAGATGTCGATCGCAGATGTTGACGAGGCTATTTGGAAGTACACTTTCAGAACGACCACGGCCTATCATCCCGGATTCTACTGCTTCATCACTAGGTACGTGTTCTGGGATTGCTCTACAATTTTTTTTTCTGCCAGCACGTAGGATACCAAAATGGCGTAAAAAGTAAAAAGTTTTTTAAATGTTTTTACTGTTACTTTATTTATTTATATTATTTATTATTATTATTATTATTTTAAAGATTAATCGCATACAAACAATTTAATGAATGTATCCGATTGACCTCTTCAGTCTGTAGGTCAGTACCCGTGTTGAGTTACGACTCGTCTCCGATCGCATGGCGTGTAAAGACTCGCACAAGTGCAAGCACGTTAGGTGGCAATTCCACCGGCGAATTTACTTCATTTGTGATTTTTTGTTTATTTTGTTTTAAGGAGACTATTATGTAGATACTTAACTTATCTGTTATAAATTAAGTTATAGTGTGGTAACAGACATCATTATTAAGTCTCTCTACCATATTATAACTTAATTTATAATAGATAAGTTAAGTATCTACATAATAGTCGCCTTAAAACAAAACAAACAAAAAATCTCAAATCACAAATGAAGTAAAATCGCCGGTGGAATTGCAGCCTGGCTATCGATGTCGAGATTTCCCCAATAAGTTGCAGACTTGTAGATGCGATTTCATTCCTCCACATGAAGTACAGTACAATATGATCGTGTCCCAATTTGGCCGATACCAATTGTAAGTTAGTAGTGTGGTTACATCTTTTTTGTACCGTACTAGCACGGCTGAATTTATTATATTAAGACGATTTAAGGCTGTTTTATAATTATAGACTAAGGGTCTGTCCTAAAATTGCATGGTAGGCCTACTGTGTTATTACATATTTTTATTTATTATTTTACTAATCTATTTTCGAAAGCATCGAAGTGAACCGAGAGGTGTGAGCCGGTATACCAATAGCTTTCCAGAATTCCTTAAAAACCATCTCTTATGGAAAGCTATCTAAGCTGTATGGGAGACCCTACAGCACGATGACACTTATCTACCTGGACCTGACTATTTACGGCATTACTTTATAAGTTAATAATAATAATCACCTTTATTTTCATTATATAAATTAAATGAGAGACCTAGGTCATCCCATTACTGAATATAAGAAATCGCGTTACAAATTACACTAATTACAATTACAGTAACAGTACAGTTACTTTTCTATCTGTGCATATTGATTCTATTATAGGCCTATATAAAAATAAATGTACATGTATTTTATTTTAGATGGTTCAAAGAGCCCAGGCGTTTTAATCCGAGAAGCTTTCTATTAGAAATTAGTGCTGCTAAAGTCTGATGAAACATGTTGAAGTTGTTGTTGTAACTTGTAGGCTAGTTGCAGCAACAAGTCTACCTGTTTAGGTCTACCAGTGGTAGTATACAATGTAAATATTTTCGGATTGCCTCGGTCATTTTTTTTTTTTCAATGCGCTAGGGCACCGAATATTCGTAGGGCATTCGTACCTACCTACAGTTTTGTATATTAGACGCGGGCTGAAATAGCATAGAGTCCCCTCGTCAACATTTGCTTAGTGTATTCCACCTATTTTCGTTTAGAATTTAGCTAACACAAAATATTAGCTTATACCCTACCATGTATAATTTTTAAAGCTAATTGAAGCCTAAGAATTATTTAAAAAGGTCTACTGTAATATAACAATTAAGGTCCCTCATATTTTTGGCACTGTAGACCCTATATAAGCTATTATCACAATCTTAATGTTACCGTATGCGATCTTCGTCAAAAGCTATGTAGGCTACTACACTAGTATTAACAACTGGCTGACCGTTGGGCGCTATTATATAAAAAATTGACATGATAAATATTGTAATTGTATTGTATAATATATCCTATACATATCGCTCATGCACGAGAAAAGTGACACATTTCTAAATATTGACTTTTGAGATAATTCAAATTTTAGTTCTGACCATTATTTATTTTTTACTTGTAGTACTATCGAGGCTCTTAATACTATTGAGATGTGACAGTTCACTTGAAAGAGAAGTGTAATTACCACGTCAACGCCTGGAGCACACTCTGAATTATGTCAGTATTGCCAAACCCGAAGTAGTCAAACTTGACAATGGATCAGTGACAAAACGCAATCTTATGGAAACAAATTAAACTAGATATGTGACACTACATTCATAAAATTCGCTATATTTTCCTCGACATTTTTGTATAAATAACTCAATTTTGCAATTTTTTGAAATTTGTCACTTTTCTCGTGCATGAGCGATATTATGTATTTGAGACAATTTTTCCATCGTTTCAGTTTAAAATAGCATCTATTATACTAGAGGGTAGAATTGCAGCTTTTAGCAGTACTCTATGAAGCTATAGGGTAATTAGAAGTTATTTGTATTATACAATATGCTGTAAGACAAACACTAGTTTTAACTGGCCTTCAGTATCTAGCCGAGAGGAATTTTCTTGATAACAATTATTATTGTTTCGGAAACATGTTACGACGTAAAAATATAATTATTAACGTAACCTAAAATATACAATACAATCTACAATAGACCTATTCGAGTATTCATTATTTTTGGCCTAAAAAGGCTATACCTGCCTACCTAAAATATTGTGCTACAGTAGCTATTAGGCTGCTGCTAAAACCTGATTAATTATTATTAAAAAGTAATTTTCAAAACTCAAAAGGAATCTAATATTTTATTGTAGATCTTTGGTCAAAGTCTTAGGTCTATCTGTAGGCAATATAGCTGCAATATGGTATATGGAATCCTAGGTCTGTGTAGAAGCTGTCCCTTGGAGCATTTTAGAATAATTAAGGTAAAGGACAGTTAATATATCAAACTACTTACCAAACTTTAAAATGGAACACTAAAATTAGTACACGTTGAAATGTTATGTATGGAGGACGTCACGAATAAAAGTGAGCAAAATTCACAATTGTCAGCGCAGAGTTAAATCAGGTGTAGACTTGACTTAGGTCGTTTTATTGGCGGAAAATTGTGTTGGTAAATGGTACGGCGGACAAAAGTTTAGAGATTCGACCAAACTTCATCATTAGATAGGTATCTATTGCATTTTATTTAAAAAATCGCAATTTAATAACCGAATAATGTCGTGGGGAATCTAAAAGTTAAAAAGGTATTGAATCAAGATTTGTGTGATATCAATGAAGTACCGTATGTAGTTACCGGTACCTATCGAAAATAATTTTGATTTCTTACGTACCGTAGCACAAGCCACAAGAATACCTACTAGGTTAGACAATATTTGACACAGTTGCATAACTCAGAACTTAGATGTGCTATTATACCTAGAAAATTGAAAACTAAATCATGTGATCACTGGCGTAGGTAGGGTTTGACCCCCCCCCCCCCGGGGGGGGGGGTAATATTTTTTTAAATGTGTTTACCCCTACTTTAATATAAATTTCACCCTTTCAAATTCCATTTTTAATTTTTTCTATAATTAGTTGAATAATTTTGTAGGTACCGGTAGTGCCTTGTGATTCGAAGGATTACGGGCCCTTCATAAAAACGTCAAAAAGATACCAGGTAACCAACTATTTACTCCTATTATCCTATAAACGATATCGAGGTATAAAACACGGTTCCCGGAATAAGTAGACTTGACGAGTCATTTTTCCCCTTCAATGTATTTTTAATTTCGACTGATCAGTCTGTGCCTAGTGTAGTTGGTTCAGACCAATGAAAATTGTTTTCTTTTTAGGCTACACATCCTCGTTCAAAAAAATCATAGATAAACTAATGAGGGTTGGTAGAGGATCCTATTCCTTAACCAATAATAATACAAAATAGGGCAATACGAACTATGGGAGGTGTTAGAGACCAGACAGTCTCTTGTAGACCACTATTTAAAACCCTGGAAATCCTAACCTTACCAGTTACCGACCCTCTATATACTGGAGGCTATTAAATTTGCCACGTTAAGTCCGGATTTCAGGCAGAGAGACATACGGTACACCCCCATTACACAAGAAACAGGGATCAAATAAGTAGGGAGCCATGCCGTCTTGCGTTAAAGTTAAACTCTCCCGAAGTAATGGGGCCAGACTTTATATAACTGCTGTTTACCGCCCAGCATGAGAGCCTTGGAAGGCAAAGCTTTCAGAAACGCGCTCAGAAAGCAACACTGTTTGATACCGTACTTGTCCGTTCTCTGTAAGAGAATTTTTTGAGAGGCAAGCCTGATGGCTACTAACTTACTAACCCACTAACTTGCCAACTAATTGTGCTCTTTATTGTTTATGTAAGGTGCATCCTACTTGACGAAGCCTAAAACTGGGATTATTTCGCCTAGCCTATATCTCAGTTAACAATGGCTAACCTGTTTCGAACTTGAACCAATGCTTTATTTGGGATTTTGTGTGCAACAACAACAACAACAAAAAAGTCTTTTTCTCCCCATCGATTAAGGTAAGGTACGGTACAGTACCTATATAGGTTGGATAATATGTAACCTGGACCCGGCGGAGTTATTGTTTTTCTTTTACATCGAGTCTCAAACCTTTACTATCCCGTTTCTGCCATCATCAAGAAGTCTTAACGTAGGTAACGAAAGGTCAGCAAGTAAAAATATTATGGTAGATTGTAGATAAGATGCTCTTTATTCAACAAAAATATATTTTCGGTCTTTCTACTGATATGTGTGTGGTGGTAACAAAACAAGGCCTAACATAAAACCTAACTAACATAATAATTTATTTACAGAGTGTACGCGTTAGCCTATTAAAAATATTACTAAATAAAACTTTCCTGTAATATTAATGCTCTCTTGCTTGCGTGTCTCGGACTGAAATGGGCTGTTCCGACTGTTTGTTAAAATTTCCCATGTATACAATTATATATATTATGTTACAATATAGCATTTTAAAAATCGCGCTAAAAAATCTCAGTCCATGCAGTGTTACCATCTGGCGATGATTGCGGAAACTACGCGACCAACAAGTGGTTTGCTTTTGTTTTCATTCAGAAATCAGAATGCATCATGGCGGCGGTCAGTTCGGTTGTCTAAGGGAGTGGTAAAGATTAATTGGAAATTATCAGTAAATTTGTGATTGGATGTGTGTTTTCCCCCCAGTGTTTTGTCAGGAATACTTGGATATACATTAACCTAACGGTTCAATCTAGTTGCGGTAAGTCTTTCCTGTGTTTTTAAAGTTTGTTTATATACTGTATAAGTACTAGAAAACTGGAACCAGCTCAAATCTTGGAATGCATCTGCGGCCGACTATGCAAATACTTGACTTGTTGACCTCTGGAATGCATGGACAAGCTTTGGGTTTTATGCCAAAGTGCATGTTTTTTTGCGGCGGTAACTTTGACGTGTTGGGAACCATGAGTACTTTAATTCCTGTAGAATAATTGTTAGTCTTTCTTCTTACACTATTGGTACATTTCTAGATCCTATAGGAAATGAGGTCATAGGACCCAAAAAAGTGAGAATTTTCTTTTCATGCATTTGTGGGAAATAAGCCCAAGGGGGCGACTATTTATGGCTACGTATTTATTATCCTCATTAACTAGAATATTAGAATATAAATAATATTGAATTGAAAAGGCTTGAAGCAGCCCCTAATATAATCAATTTTACTGCAGACTTAACCCTCAGTATATAGCGCATATTTATTCAAATTATTATATATTATTATATTTATTCTCCGTTCTCCCTCCCCGTTTCCAATTTAATACAATTTTTAAAACGAAGATTTATAGGTATTAAATACCTATCTGTCTGCATAATACTATATTTCTTGCGTTCATTATTTTGCACCTAGGGAAAGACAAATCCCCGGGAAGTAAGAGTAAGCCTTTGACGGTAAAATCAAAGCTTTACAGCTGTCATAACGATGTGTAAGTCAAAACTGGGATTTTGGACCGGTTTTATTTAATTTTTAAACCCCGGAGGAAACCCCCTTGATTGCAGCTAGATATGAGTCTTCGACTCGTCGTTATAACATTATACCAGTTGTTTAACTATAAATTTGGGGCCTCAGTGTAAGGATTGAATATGGGAGCTCTATAAAATTTTAAAACTGCGAACAGAGGGGGCCGGAGGTAATAAAAATAATCAAATAATGACTTACAGCTTGTAGCATAGTCCGCAAAAAATTTATTTTTATTTTATTATGTCTACCAAGTCACTGCAGAGGCCGGAGGTCTTCTCCAGGGATAAAAGCTTTAAATATGTATCTAAGGCACAAAATAGTGGATTTCTGATAAAGAACAACATACACAGCGCATCCTGAAGTGGTCGCCCCATGGATCGCCCCTTCGGATAATTAATTTGGCGGAAAACTGAAAAGTTCTTTTATACAAATGAAAAATTATAATAGTTTTGTTCGGTTAGACCTCGAGGGCCCTTGTGCACCGCACAGTCTCGCTCCCATGTACTGTAGGTTCGCCATTGACCATTGTACGGTACAATAAATAATTACAACTAAAAATACCCTATTATATGATGCATGAAGTAATCTTCTACAACTTAAATGAAGCAAATAATTAATAACTTGCTTAGTTAATTAAAAAATAAATTAAAAAAATATTAAATTTAGGGGTGCCAATATTCTAGTGTAGCATATCCTCTACTAAATACAAATACGCACACGTACACATCCAACACACATGTATGGGACAGCTTGAATAAAGTCATTTTAAATATTAGATGCTCATTGAGAAACAAATTGGCAATGATGCCGATTTTCTGATGCAACGGGGCAGAGATACCATTATTATAAACGGATATTCCTTTGCAGCTGTAGTCATTTGCATTATATTGCATTAAAATGCCATCTCGATTGATGTGTCTAGTGAATCTAAAAACTTAGTTATGGCCCCCTATCCCAAGGGCCAATGGCTGATGCAAGTAATTGTCTACTGACACAGATCTTTCCAGATGTTAGATAAATATGCAATAACGGGCAGTGGATTGTCTAGAGCCAGAGGATTTGCGGGTCAGCGGGTCATTATAAAAACAAAGGATAGTAATAAAACAGGTACCTACTCCAGTGTATATTACGGTACTTACTCGGCTGGGACTTGGTGTTTTCTGTTGTTGTGACCTCTTTTTCTACCCTGTCCTTACGTCCCGACGTATTTAACTATTGGTTATAAGTACCCCGTGTATGTCTCGGAATAGTCCTGAAGGCAGAGAACGGGAGTTGACATTGAAAAGTAGGGAACGGAAGGTTGAGGTTCGAAAATGGTTCAAAAAAGAAAAACTTTCCGGTCGGACGTGCGTTTAGCTAATTCTAATGGGTACCTGACCTGCGTTGCAAGGGAAAAATGCGTACATGCTGCTAACAGCGTCTTCCCCTTCATTAATAAGTGCCTCATCTAAGGAAGGTTGGCCATCATCATGGCAATTGTAGTCATGATCATTATACTAGGGAATTGTAATGCAGTTCCCTATGCTATATGCCGTTGACTCTCCATTAATTTCGTGCGCCTTCAGGACCAGTTTCCCAACCCCATGCCAAAAGAGTGCCCTGCGCAGAAAATTCGGGTTTTCGCTCAAACTCGTTCCCCTATCTGTTAACTCGCCACTACGCTCTTCCATCTCCCCCACGAGGAGGTACAAATTAGGGATTTTCGTGTCTTCGAGACCATTAGACATTACTCAAATGCTCAGCTACTTGGAAGATTACAAGGTTTAAATTTTAGATTTTTGTATGCTGGGGATCTGCTGTGTAGCTGCTGTCGTAAACTTTTCCTTTGTTCAACAGGTTCACCGGCACAGACAAGGGCAGATTCTGCGGCAAAAGATGCGCGGCAGATTCTGCGGCAACAGATGCGCAGCAGATCTGTCGAGGTTTATTGCTGTTGCTGTACAAATGCAGATTTTACGCGAAAAGACCTAGTAGTCTAGGTCTTTTCGCGTCTTCGTCTCTGAGACCATTAGACATTACTCAAATGCTGAGCTACTTGGAAGATTACGAGGTTTAAATTTTAGATTTTGTATGCAGGGGATCTGCTGCGTAGCTGTTGTCGTAGAAACTGCCTTCAACAGGTTCACCGGCGCAGACAAAGGCAGATTCTACAGTAACAGATATCTGTTGCCAGTGAATCTGCCTTTGGCAACCAGGTCTAAGGCGCGGTTTCCACCGACCGGCTAGGGCTAAATACAAATACGGTGACGTGGCAACAGACATTCAAGACTTAGGCGGGGTTTCCACCGACCTCTCATTGCAGAATGCAAATGACACTGACGGAAATGTTTGTTTTTCTTTTTATAGAAATCTATTAAAATGTTTGTAATTAACATATCCCATGACGCCATTTTTTAATTTTAGTTTGTTTGTGATTTTACTCTATCATCATTGATCAATTTTAACTACGGCATAGAGTAAAACAAACATTTCCGTCAATGCCACTTGCATTCTGCAATGCGAGGTCTTGAAGTCTTGAATGTCTGTTACCACGTCACCGTTTTTGTATTTAGCCCTAGCCGGTCGGTGGAAACCGCGCCTAAAATAGGCAAAAACTAGGTGTCCGCCCAGTCATAGGACCAGTTATGATTATAGAGTTACTTTCTATATGCTCCGGCAAGCCACATTCCGAACCTAAATTTATTATGTTCCTACGTGTCTTATGTAGGATCTATAGGAATTCATTCAATACGAAAATTACACAACACATACTTGTAGTACATATTTTAAATCTATGTAAATGAGCGTTCTCACAGACATATGTATAATACAGCTTACAGATGTCGTAGCCGCTTTCTGGTGCTGAATTTCTGACTTTCCACGATTTAATTTATGGTGCTGCCATTTCTCCATGAACTTTACCATGCCATGCGCGATATTTTTGCCCCCCTTTAAGGCGCCCATTCCATTGACCGGCTAGGGCTATTTCCAAAAACGGTGACGTGGTAGCAGACATTCAAGACTTAGGTGGCGTTTCCATCGACCTCGCATTGCAGAATGCAAATGACATTGACGGAAATTAGAATTTTTCTTTTTATAGAAATCTATTAAAATGTTTGTACTTAACATATCCCATGACGCCATTTTTTAATTTTAGTTTATTTGTTTGTGATTTTACTGTATGATCATTGATCAATTTTAATTATGGCATAGAGGAAAATAAGCATTTCCGTCAATTCTGCAATGCGAGGTCGGTGGAAACGCCACCTAAGTCTTGAATGTCTGCTACCACGTCACCGTTTTTGGAAATAGCCGGTCAATGGAATGGGCACCTAAGCTCTTTAAATAATTACAATACTAAAAATTAATAACATCCTATGATATTGTGTATGAGGTAGTCCTGTACAACATTCATAGACCAAATCTTAATATATTACTTAGGGCGGATGGCGGACATTCGCTTCCCGCCATTTTTTTTTAAATTTCTGGGCTCACCTGCTCTTCTCCTATGAGCAGCCATTGAAAAGACGTGGCAGGTGAGACCAAAGATTTTTGTTGTCCTATCTATCCGATGTAGAACTCGAGAGTAGTAAGTCTTCACGTTCAGAAATGGAGGGCCAAAGAATGGGCAATGGCCCATGTGTCACTCACAACTCTTCAGTCATAAGTAATGAGTGTGACATCGAAACACATGGTTAATTATGGTCGGCCGTTTGATTAAGCAAATGATCTCGCTGGACACGTCATTTCTTATACGGTCCGGCCCAACAGGACATGCTAGGAGACACTTCACTCCCCGCAGGGTGCAAATCGTGTGCACGAGTCCCGTTTTTTGTTTGTTTCCTTTTTCGTGGAAGACAATAATTATGCTTTTCACGGCGAATCGTTCACTAATTCCAAATCCTCTTGAGTCACATACTTTCTATCAATTTTTAACACTAGGCTATTTTATTGACATGAAGTTTTGAGGGTTTGTGGAGGTTCGAAGTGACAACCTCCTCTGAAAAATTTGCCAGGGATTCTAGAAAAATCTGTACCAAACAGGACTCGAACCCATAGTTAATTTCAGTTAGATACCACATTAGTGGAGGGATGGACTTTGACCCATGCTATGAGGAACAGAATCAATGCATTTGAAATGTGGCTATACAGCCGAATGCTGCGCATATCCTGGAGAAATCGTGTCCCTAATGCTGAGGTCTTGATTTGAATGGATACAGAGGCAGAGTTGCTGTTTAAGAAACGGAAACTAACATACTTCGGCCATGTGATGAGGAACGAAAAGTATCGTCTTATACCGAAGGAAGATAGTAGGGCAGAGGGCTCCTTGCAGAAAAAGAACATCCTGGTTGAAAAACCTGAGGCAGTGGTTTGGCAAAAGGACTTCCCTTTCCAAAGCAGCAGTCACCAAGGTCCAAATTGCCATGATGTTCGCCAATCATCGACAGAAGAGGCTTTTAAAGAGAAGAAGTTGTTAGTGTAATGCCCCCGGTAAGGTGAAGTTGGTGGGTTCCGATCTAGCCAGATTTTTCCCGATTCCTTTTACAGATTTTTTTTTTTTTGGGGGGGGGGGGGTTCAGGTCAAATAAGTTGAGTAGATTCATAGTGAAGATTCCCGTGCGGTCGGGATTTCGACTTCTTCAAATTACAGCCAGCTGGCTGGTTGGTAGGAACATGTGGCATCGATGCCTCTGCTCAACTCGATCCCGGCACGCCCTCTTCAGCTCCACGTATGTATTGGCCCCTACATCCTCCATCACTCTTTATTGAAAACCTTGTATTTCCAACAGCAGAAGTCAGTCTTTGCACTAGCTGTATTATACCGTTGACATGACCATGCTCAATTGCAGTAACTTGTTCCTTTCAAAACATGGTACTTACATTCCAATGAATGAGAACTGACTGTAGTTGCGCAGGTGCGGAGTTCTCTCCGACCAGTTACCTACCGATTCATTCTTCGTAAATGGCCGGGCAATGGTTATCCAGTCGCCATTACCGGAGAATGGCAATGGGAAGTGAAACATGTCTAGTTCCACGTCGTTTTATCATTTGCAAGCCGCCTATCGTCATTATAACCATGTCTTGTGGAATCGCTGACTTGTCAAAGTCTAGTTCCACGTCGTTTGGTCATTTATATGTATATAATGACGATAGGCGGCTTGCCTATCGTCATTATATACATGTCTTATGGTGTCCCGGCAACAGAATCACTTATGAGTGGACTATGGGTATTCATTGGTATAACTTGTGGACAGTGTTTAATATTGGAATCGCTGACTTGCAGCAGCTTGTCCATGTCTAGTTCCACGTTGTTTTATCATTTGCAAGCCGCCTATCGTCATTATAACCATGTCTTGTGGAATCGCTGACTTGCAGCAGCTTGTCCAAGTGTAGTTCCACGCCGTTTAATCATTTGCAAGCCGCCTATCGTCATTATGTACATGTCTTATGGTGTCCCGGCAACAGAATCACTCAAGAGTGGACTATGGGTATTCATCGGCATAACTTGTGGACAGTGTTTCTTATTGGAAGCAGCAGCTTGTCAAAGTGAAAAATCTGTGCAAGAAGCAAATGTTCCGTGGCAATCCCTACCCAGTTTACCCTGTATGTAAAAGTCGTTATCAAAAGGCATTGCTACTTTTTTTTTGTAATAACAAATGTGGCTGTAAATTACTGACAATTTGTCAGTTTGTTTTGCCCATCAATTTTTACCTAAAAGGAGTATCCTGAAGGACTGTTCACACGGTATGATGTGCGGGAAATGTATTTTTTTTTTTTTCCCCCAGCCGGTACCCCCAGCACTGGGAGCATTTAATAGAAAGAATACAATACAACATTAAAGAAAATAATCGTTTTTACCGGAATACTGCATGTAAGCCCTATAAGGGAGGCTTGTGGCAGGATTTGCCAAAAGACTACAATCAGTTATTATAGTACGAACTACATTATTACAAGTGTACATAAAATAATAATAATACAGTTATATAGTTAGTTAAAGTTAAATAAGTTAAAGTTGCCTTACATTATCCAGTATAAAATAAAATAAAAATAAATCAAAAGAATTAATCGCCACCATTTAAACAATTTATCAGCCAGTCCCCTAAATTTCGCTTAACAGCATTGTAGCTATCCAACTCTAGAAGGCTGACGGGAATCAAATTAAATAAATAAATAATAATAATAATAATAATAAACAATTTTTACTAAAACCGGTGCCACCAAGCCAAAAAGGCTCGTTGGAATCACCAAATGGAATCAAGCCTTAGTCCCCAGCTAAATAGTTTTGGGCTATAATGGCTAGAATCCGTAGATCTTTCTATTTTGTACTAATTATCCATTAAATAAAAATATTCTTTTGTTACTTCCGTCTTTTCTCGAAATCCATACGTTTTTCCTCCCATGGTCCCATGCAACCCTGACGTGACGCTGTGGCCCTCAGTTTGGGAACCACTGATATAAGCATGTTTTGCGTATTAGTTATTTCGGAGGAGAGGTTCAAAGAGTGTTTTGGCCCTATACACTACCATACCATGCATACATATACATTCATACATATTTACTTCTAATAGTGTTAAGTTGCTTTAAATCAGTTAATCTTGTTTAAATTAAAATTTTCACCCGAAAACGGGCCTGGCCTATAGGGCAGAACTGTTGTCTTTTATACCGTACAATATATACAGTATATTGTTTTGTAGAGATGGGAAATTCATTATTCATTCATTCATAGCCACTGGAACGATAATTTAATCAATTAGCTCTCACGTCATGTTGTTTATAAAAAAAATTAAAAAGATTCATTCCTATTGAACCAGAAGTTTAGTACATTCAAATTCAAATATATTAATTTACCTTTTTTCTTGTACAATTTCTTAGTAATGTTGGCGCTTTGTTGCGCCGTTGTAGCACTGTAAAAACGGTAGATCATGAATAATATAAACCGTATATGATAATACTAATAACATGCATTGATTAGCCGCAGGCCAAGTTAGTTGCATGTGCCTGCCCATCAGGTAGCAGCGTGGGAACAATTTCCAGTTGTAAGTGCTACGCTATTTATTAATACCATCTCGCTATGTTGTCTGCAGCTAAAGTGAAAATATCCTCACCAGCTTTTACCTCTTCATTCCACATACTGCTCTGTATGGTTTGTGTAACCTCAGGTTGCTGGGGCCATGGACATATAAATATGTTGACTCGCAACAGCCTACCAGACGGCAGGATTCCCTCGGCCATTTGTAATGTTTCCACAATTCGAATTATTTTTAAAAATGAGATCTATTGTAGAACGGGAAAGGCTATGTAAACATGCGATGAAGATACCAGTGCAAATGGCTGCCTGAATCCTGAATTTGAAAAAAAATACCACCTGTTTAGCTTATGATAATAGTGCCAAGTTATACGCATCCAGTTTAAATATTAAACATCCTTGGCTGGGGCTGAGGTGCAGGCTACTAGCGGGGTCGCAGATGGTCAAGGATGCACATTGTAAAGGTACGGGTTAGGCGGGGTTTCCACATAAGTCAATGGTAAATGTGATATTGACGTTTTAGCAGACATGAAAGACATACTAAAAATGTCTGCTACCACGTCAAAACCATATTTACCATTGACCATTGACGTATGTGGAAACCCCGCCTTATTATAATTAATTAAATAAATGAGATAGTTAAGTAAGTAAGTAAGTATTTATTAATCATAAAACGCAATACAATTAATAAATATCCAAGGGCCACACTAAGTGCACCCTGTGAAGGGGACTTGCGTCGTGGCCCTTATAACTATTACAAACAAAAACATTACATATTACATTACATAACAAATAATTATAAATAATGGTCTAAAACACTTACAAATCGTAGAATATTTTATCTATTTATTTATATTAATGTAATATTATTTTATTTTCGTTATTTTATTTTAACATTATCGCTTCAAAATATCTTTAAGTTCATAGTTATAAACACACCGCATCGTATATTCTATTCCTTCAAGTTACAACTTAACAACTTAGTACACGCATACACCGCCAGTTGCAATAAATATTGGCGGTACATTTTAAAATTAGTTTTGTTCCCACACATTGTTCAGATTCTTGACTTTGGCAGGTTGCTGCAAGTCAGAGATCCAAACAAGAAGCACTGTGTTCCCCAAGCTATTCCAAGCATTACCTACATTTTCTGGCCATGCTTCGGAGGGCTTGTAAAGCAGGCGGTCCCGGGCCTTCCTAGTTGAGTGTAAGAGAGTGCTTTATAGCCCTAACTCCGCTAGGTTGGCTTAGTAATAGAACAAAAAGTCCTTATTTATTTATTCCGATGGCATATGCCCTTTACCTTCGCAGGTAAGAGAAATCCGATCTTAGCAGCCCGAAAAGAGAAGTGTTTAAGTTAGAGGATCTTCATCCAGTCCTCAGGCCTAAACTAAAGTTCTAAATAGGAGAGATGAATGAATGAATATTTATTTGGAAAAAACTACAATTAAGAAACACCCGGCCCTAAGTCCCCCAAGAGAACTTGTGTTGTCGGGATACAATTAAAATATACAATTACAAACTTAAATTATTCAGTCGTACCTAATGTGTACTAATGGTACTTAAAATGTGGAAAGTTTCACTTATAAAAAAAAAATTGAGAGGTTACACACAAAAAAGTGTGTTAATTAAAAAGTTAAAACAAAACAAAATTAAAAAGCTGAAACAATATGGCCAGCAAGTGTTTGATCAGAAAGGTTGGGGCGTTCACTCCCGCCAATAATTTCTGGGCTCACCTGCCACAATAGCTTGTGGTAGGAGACGTGGCATGCGAGTGCAGAAATGCAAAAACTTATTTTTTGGCGGGAAGGAAGCGAATGTTTTCCTACGCCTGCTTTCAGCATTTCTGCTTTAAGCAACCTGTCAGCCTGGCGGGGGGAGTAGGTCTGTTTGTTAACTTGAGGGACCCTAAGGGCAGACTCCTTCACCTCAAGGAGATGGGGAGTTGACTGACAGGGTGGACCTGCTGATTATAGTGGACTCTGAACTACTTGGGGAACATAGAATAGTCATACGATTAGTTCAGAGGTGACTAGGACTCGACAAGCTTCGCTTAGGCCTTAGACTGACAGGTAGTCTCATGTCCCAATGTTCCCCTGCCAACGCGGTGCACACTACCAAGTTTGCTGCAGTTGTGAATGGGCTCTGTTTTGGTGGATTGAACTTGGTATGGCGTATACTTATTATATTGCAGTTCTATATGGCATATACAGTATATTGTATTGCATATAAATAAATAATGTATTTCCTTCATGCAATAATATTCATTACAAACAATAAAACAAATATTACAATTTTACTGTATGTAACACTGACATTAAACTAACTTTGGTTGAAGAGGTAACCTCCTCGTTATATAACCGAAATTAAAGGATATAGAAAAAACTGGACATGGGGGGGATTGGAACCCTCGATCTTCTTGTTCTTGAGTTACAATCTCTGGATTGGTTTGCAGCAAATGTTGTAGTCTTTTCAATCCTATGTAGGTGTCGCACCCTAGGTCCTTCATGACATCCTCTAGATAATCCTTCCTCACATCCTCTAGGTACTCCTTCCGCTGTCGTCCTCTTGAGTTGGTGCCTTCAACCATACCCTCAATGATGTTCTTGAGGAGCCCTTCGTGTTTCAGAATATGCCCCATCCATTTGCCTCTTCTTGTTGAAATGGTGACCATAATCGCTCTTTCTTCGTTTATTCTATGGAGCACATCACCCTCGATCTACGCCTATCTGATCCGGCCAAGTCCAGTTTTTTATATCCTCTAATTTCGTTCGGTTGGTATGACCGTTGGTAAGCGAATGTTCTATCTCTCCTACTTGGAACTCTAGTCTAACCCCTCAATGGTTAATGGTTTATCGATCAACGTTTTTTTTCTCTCTCTGGGTCCAGGGTAATCTATGGCTGCGGTTGAGATGGGCCGTTATACAGTAAGTCTATGTTGACTAATAATGCGGTTATGCACCGTTGCTGGTTGTTTGGTCTGAGTTAGTTTGCTCAGCTGCTATATGAATCATGTCCAGGAAATATGTGCCTTATTGTACTTTACACTATCTGCGGATGAATCATTCTGAATCATTTTCCCGTGTTAACACCACGGGATGTATTGAAGAATTCAGGTGGCGGCGATCAGCACCCATTGTCAAAAGGATGATCTGTTGCTAAAATTTCTCCTAGCCCAAAGGAATTGAAATATTCGGCGAAGGAACCAAGTGATTTTTTTTATAGATTTAGATAGAAACCCCCCCCCCCCCCCCCGCACCGGACTAGACTCTCTCAGGATTGTCTTGATTCTTATGGCGCGTTCGAGAAACGCCTGATAGTATTGTCAAAATTGACGAATCTGGCTGCACATATCCTGGAGAGATCATGTCCCTAATGCTAAGTCGGGGTTTCCACATACGTCAGTGGTCAATGAGAAATATGGTTTGGACGTGGTAGCAGAATTTTTAGTATGTCTTTAATGTCTGATAAAACGTCAATTTCACATCCCCGCCTGAGGTACCAAGGCGAATGGATACAGAAGCCGAGTTGCTGCTGACGGTTAAGGGCCAACCGGAGTGGCCTATATTCCATTTTCTGCTCAAACTTCAATTTCTCATTAAATATGGAACGCAGAACAATGAAAAAATGCTGAGTCGCAAGAAGAATTTTTTCTCCTAATTTTGATATATAGTATGTGGCCCTAACTAACCCCAATTCGCCACAGTTTATGAACTCCTTCAACTTAAACTCCTGAGTGACCGTTATTTTTTGCGTATCAAGTTCACTAACTATAGCCGATCGGTATTGATGATTGCAACATACTATATATTAAAATTAGGAGAAAAAGTTCTTCTTGCGACTCAGCATTTTTTCATTGTTCTACGTTCGATATTTCATGAGAAATTGAAGTTTGCACAGAATATCGGCGACTCCGGTTTGCCCTTAAGAATACATACTTCGGCCATGTGATGAGCGAAAAGTATCGCCTTCTGCATCTAAGAATCTGAGAGAAAATAGATGGACGGCGGCAGAAGAAAAACCTGAGGCAGTGGTTTGGCAAGAGCACGACTTCCCTTTTCTGAGTAGCAGTCTCCATGGTCCCAGTAAGCCAGAACCACGAAGTTTAAGATCTACAAAACCCTGATAAGACCGGTTGCAACAGACGGCTTAGAAATCTGGAATCTTACAACCATTGACGCCAATAAACCACGAGTATTGGAAAGCTGTAGCGGCAGAAGAAGAAGAAGTCTCTAAGGTCCGAATTGCAACGATGATCACAAATCATCGATAGGAAGAGATATTTAAAGAAGAAAGTCTTAGAGGCTTAATCTCACTGCAGGGACGTTTTTTTAACTTTTTTCCACCTGACGTCACTGAAGGTGAGGTAAATTCTAGATAGGTCAGACCAACACATTACCACTCAATAATAATGGCAGGGCACGCAATGCATTTGAGCGTGAGTTTTCTATCATTTTCTCAAAAATGTTTTTTTTGCTCAAAACTAAATAGTTTTTTGGGAAAGCAACCTGTCCGGTTTCGTTACTCAATTTAACACCTAAAACATGCCTGAAGGTAGAAATCATCGACAGAAAGGTTCCACAGAAAAATTATTCTTTAGTAATTTTTCAAGAAAATTTAGTTATTTTTATATTTTTACCCCCAGAAGCAAACTATCAAGGGACAAGCGACCCGCCGCATTTTGTTAACATTAATAACGACTACAATATATGTGAACTTAAATGAAATCGTTGGAGGCGTTGTTTTTTTAGAGTTTTTTGAGATTGAAACCCCCCCAAATTAAGTTAGCCCAAAATAAAAAAAATTGTCTCGAGATATGATTTTTGTGAACCTACATGCTAAATTTCATCAAAAATTGATGAACAGACGGAGCGACAGACAGACTCTGACAGACAGACATTTCGTAAAAACCACTTTTTTGGGTTCCTGGGACCTCAAAACGTGTAAATCCGTTGAAATCTCGGAGTCGAAAATTTCGACCATCTCAAAGCTTTCCTTATACTACGTATAAATTGGAATGCAATAAACGAAAGGTAACAGGCAACAATGTGAAGGTGCAGCCTGAGAAATTATTAATAGGTACCCATACCTGATGAACGTTGAATCAGGCGTTATGATTAGTTAGCAGACGCCAGACGGACGTGACTTAATATGCACATTGTAATGACAACAAACCTGCAATAACTAATTGTTGAAATGCGCCTATCATGCTCTTCAATTCCGCTAATCAGAGTGGAGTGCTCGCTCATTGCCCAAGGCCCCTATTCGCTGGCGGCCCGTTGCAGCCAGACAATCCAAAAGAGACCGAATCCAAGACATTCCCAGACATTTTGGTTCTTCGGCTACTGCTATGAGGGCGAGCCAGGATCGAGAGGAGTGGAGGCATCGATGTCACATTTTGCTGCCAACTAGCCAGCCGGCGTTAACTTGAAAAAGACTACTTTGAAAAAATAGGCGGGAAATAGTGGTATTTTACGCATTTTAACGAAAGCAAAGTTTCGATTTTACAAATCTTACTGAGGAAGGCTTACTCTTGTTACTGCAAACGGAGGGGCCCGGGGCAGCTGTAAAGTTTAGAAGTAGCAGAAGCATTTTTTATTGGGGGAGGGGGTTCAGCGCAATAAGCCCCCTGCCTACAGCGATGATGTGTGGTAACTTGGATAACACTTTTAACTCAATAACTTCAACATTGTGTGAATGTCCTTGTTATAATTATACTTAAGTAGATGCGGATGTCGTTATAAAAGAAAGCATTTCCCTGTGGTATTCCTCGCATTAGCAAGGAGCCCTAATCAAGGCCGGTACTTGTATTTTTTTTTATAATACTAAAATCAGGATTGCAATTATCAACATGTTACAGGTGGGACTTGTGACATACAGACCCGGATGACTGTCACAGCGCGGGTGACCCCTTTAGATACCGCACGTCACCGTCACCTACAGTATGTCTAACGACATAGTGACACTGCATCGAGCATGGCACTTTAATTACCTGTTTCTTATGGGGTAAAAGTAGGTAGCTGCCTAACTAGTAAAGCAAGACAACGATTGGCTAAATGTTTTTTTTTTTTTTTATCCAACGCCCGTCCGTGGCAGTTCTGCCATTCGACGTCGAGCCTCCCAGTATAGACTGATGATGTTCTTCGGTGTTGCTTGGAGTTGGGCACAGTGGTGAAGGTGGTTAGCGTCCATTCTTCCTGCATGACACAGGGGGCAGTTGTCGTCATCTGCTAGGCCGATTCTGTGGAGATGGGCTTGTAGATAGTCGTGCCCTGTCAGAGTGCGGAATAGGGCCACAGATGCGTGCGTGGCTAAATGTAAAAGTGAGACTCAGTGAGACAATCCTGGAATTTTATATGGGAGAAATGAAAGAAAGAAAATTGTCTTTATTTTCCATTTGGGCGAATGAGGCATTTACTTCCTTCCACAAAAGAAAATTGACGAGCAGACAACCGACAGACAACGGGAAAACAATTTTTTTGGTTCCTGAAACCTCAACTTGTAAATCCGATGAATCGAAAATTTCGACCATCACACCGCTTTCCTTATACGAACGTTTAAATATGAAAACAAATATGATGTACCTATAGATGTCATTTTTGGAGTGCCAATTTTCTCTGCTCCATATCCTCTTGCTTATTGACTAATAAAACAGCAAACTATGTGCTAACTTCGCCATTAGCATAGCATGTGGAAACACAGCGCTTCTTGTTGCAACTGGACTTACTGCAGACTTGACTTACTTGACTTAGGCGCCCATTCCATCGACTGGCTAGGGCTATTCACAAAAACGGTGACGTGGTAGGAGACATTCAAGACTTAGGCGGGGTTTCCACCGACCTCGCATTGCAGAATTGACGGAAATGTTTATTTTCCTCTATGCCATAGTTAAAATTGATCAATGATCATACAGTAAAATCACAAACAAACAAACTAAAATTAAAAAATGGCGTCATGGGATATGTTATGTACAAACATTTTAATAGATTTCTATAAAAAGAAAAACTCTAATTTCCGTCAATGTCATTTGCATTCTGCAATGCGAGATCGGTGGAAACGCAACCTAAGTCTTGAATGTCTGCTACCACGTCACTGTTTTTGGAAATAGCCCTAGCCGGTCAATGGAATGGGCGCCTTAACAGTTCTAAATCTGGCTATTTCTCGAAATTTGGCTACTAAAAAAGTTGCTGACCCCCTGCCATAAGCTATGTCGAAGGTTATGACATTGCTTGTACTAATTAATGCAAGAGATGCTTCAAGACACTAAGGAATTTATCGCCTTAGGGACTCGGGACACGATGCGTTTTTCCCAAGTGTTTAGGAGAAACGTTGCGTTTTAACGTGGATATACACGCACCCAGTGAGAAAACGCACCGGTAAAACGTTTGGACGCGCTATTTGGAATTCGAAATGAACCGATTTCTTGGAGCATGCGTTTTCTCGTCGGTTAGGCGGGCAACATGACAAACACAAAATCTCTGTCTATTTTGCTATTATTGCTACTAAAAATGTCTACTTCCACGATTTGTTTAATATCAAATGAGACGAAATGGCGGAGCAACTACAACAAGATATTTTGTCTGAATTTTTTGATGCGTTTGAGTCATTTCCGTGCCTCAGGCACACGAAACATTACAATTATTTTAATAAAATTAGGGAAAATTACTTGGCATTAACTGTAGCTCCTTAATAAGTCTAACATGGGAGTAATCGTACTTATATTTAGTAAAAATCGTGATTTAACTTATTGCCTATCATGTCGTTGCTCTTCTTCGAGCTTCATCTGTGGAATTAGGAACATTGCAGCAAATATAGTCTGTTTTCTTCTTCCTTTTGGTCTAGGCGTGTTAAAAAATTAGTTTTGTATTGTATTTTTAAGCAAAAATAACAAAATAAAAAACTAACGATTTAACTTCGGGAAAAACGCATCGTGTATTGTACCCTTCCCTGCGTTAAAACTGTGTGTTTTGACCTTGGTAAATCGCACCTAGAACGCTTGGGAAAAACGCACCGTGTCCAGAGAGCCTGAGGTTGGCTTGTCCAGCCCGGGGGGACTTTTGGCCGCTGCCACTACAGCACGCCACCTCGGACGATCTTCCGCCGCTCGCTTCCAATCTCGGGTGCCGGTGTGCACATCTTCGAGTACTTGGTCTCACCATCTTAGTCTTGGCCTACCGGGACGCCTAGGGTGGTTGACAATATCTTCGAAAACTAGCTTCAGCTACCTCTCCGCTTGCATACGGTGTACATGACCCGCCTGACTTACTGCAGAAACTTGGCTATCTGAAGCTGTTGCTGAGCAGCGGACTCAATAACCGCATACATGATAGAGATGTAGGGTGTCTGATAACACGGATCAAAACGCATAGTCTTGCTGGTTTTGGATGGTTGGTGTACTGAAGAGGTCAATCGGATACATTCATTGAATTGTTTGTATGGGATTAACCTATAAAAAAAAAAAAAAAAAAAATTGAAACTTAATACGTGCAATTCCGTTGGAATCACTTAAATCACCCAGTTGTGCTAGTTGACTGTGGCTGTAGATTACTAACATAGGCTCCAGATTAGCTGACATTGTTTGGCACTGTATATCATATATTAATGGCAATGGTGTAATATTATTTAACAAATGGTTAGTTGGACTTACATTGCCTTTTGTGTTAGTAGTCATTAGAGGCAAGTGCCCCACATGCATCGAACTAGTAGGGCGGAGCTATATGATGATGTTTGGCTTAATGCCTGACGAAATGTTTTAATATGAACGTTGACCCCACAGCCTACTACAAGACCAGATTCTTCTATTTTACTTAGTGACGTGAAACCCTTTGATGCTATATATTAACTGCGGTATATCATTGAGGTTTGAGCGTAGGCAATAATACAATATATTGGTCATTGCATGTTGGTTTGGCATTAGGTCGTGCCTGATGACGTGTGCAATGTGTGAATTGCTCAACGGTAAAAGGGGCCATGAGCCTTGCACTATTTCTGCACCTTGTACCTCTGCTCATCCGCCAGGTTCGTGGCAGTTCCTGCTTTGTTGCACCTCCTCGGAAACTACCACGACTGAGTCGACCCGATGGGAAAAAGTCCTGCAGGAAATCACATGAAATATCTGTCCTAGAGTGTTCAAAATGTTATGTCCCTTAAGGTTAGAAGAAATGCTTCTATACATTTTGATATAAGATGTGTACCAGTCTCTTAACATCGAACAAAAATTATCAAAAAAAAAAACTGACTAATAAATCAATCGGAGTTTAATTGGACTAAGCCTACGATTTAAGAAAAGTTGCAGCGTTTATTAGTTTGATGACGCCACCCCGACAAGCGATAGCTTTGGAGTGGACGTGAGTGATATTGCATTAATTTTTTATTTTTAATAATTTGTTATGTTTAATATGTGCCGTTTAGAATTAACTTATTCCTGGGGTTAAAAATGTAAAGAACCGGTTCGAGTTTACCTGAACATGCTTTCCAAATTTATCAATTAGTAGATAGAGTAAATGAGTAATTTCATGGTAAATAATTTTGAGTTTTTTGAGAATAAAACCCTCCCAGAATGATTTCGCCCAAATTAATAAAAAATGGTCTCGAGGTATGATTTTTGTGAACCTACATGCCAAATTGCGTCAAAATCGACTGATTAGTTTGCCCGGAAATCGATGAACAGACAGACAGAGCCACAGGCAGACATTTCGTAAAAACCACTTTTTTGGATTCCTGGGACCTCAAAACGTGTAAATCCGTTGAAATCTCGGAACCGAAAATTTGGACCATCACAAAGCTTTCCTTATACTATGTATAAATTGGAAAGCAACAAAAGAATGTAGAGTTGTGGAACGGACTCTGACTTTCACCCGGAAGGTTGTTGGTTCGAGTCCTACAGTAGTTATGTACATTTTCTGGCCATGCTTCGGAAGGCATGTAAAGCAGGTGGTCCCGGGCTTTCCTAGTTGAGTGTAAGAGAGGGCTTTATAGCCCTAACTCCGCTAGGTTGGCTCAGTAATGGAACAAAAAAGTAATTATTTATTTATTTATTTATTTTCCATAAAAAAATTATCTTGTTTGCATTTTAATCTCAGGTTCAGATTAAAAATAATCGCCCTAGCATAGTCTTACATTTACTAGTTAAGGGACAAATATTATTATATTATAATTTATGATGTAAGCTTACTTCTTGTATATTTTATTGTAGTTTAGCCGTCACTATCCTTGATTGGCCACAGACATGGAAGCTCCTTCCACCCGACATGCTGCCCAATATCAATGTTGTATTCAAGGGCCTTAACTGTGGCCAATCGGTGTTTTTGTGACCATCTCACAACCATATATCAAAATGCCTAGGAACGCTTCTTCTTCTCACTAATTTCAATAGGCAATTTTATTATAATTATTATAGTAAATTCTATTATATTTATTATTATACCTAATGCTATGTCAATAAAATAAAATAAATAAATAAGGACTTTTTTGTTCTATTACTAAGCCAACCTAGCGGAGTTAGGGCTATAAAGCCCTCTCTTACACTCAACTAGGAAAGCCCGGGACCGCCTGCTTTACATGCCCTCCGAAGCATGGCCAGAAAATGTAGGAAGCTTAGGACTTGAACCAACAACCTTTCGGGTGAAAATCAGAGTCCGTACCACTACTCTACATGTCCTGACAGTATATTATTAAATTAATAGGCTAATAATATTTCCTGAGAAATATGATTTTTACACCTTTAAGGTTGTTGTTGTCCTCTATAATTAGTTTTTTTGCTAATTATACTGTAACCTTGGTAGATCGGTTGACCTAGGAAATGATGTGACATACAGTATATATAACATATAAATAACTGCATCTGGTTGAGAAGCTCCTGGTAACCTTCGCACGGTAGGTCGTTCCGGGCGCTGACTCCTATATGGGAATAGACGAGACAGGATATGCCCGTGGGCCCAAGGAAATTCTCCTGCCAGGCTAATGAGAGGTTGTTAGTCCGCATAACGCCTACTAAATTACATTAAAAGTTTTGTTTAATGGTCCAAAATAATTTTGCACTTATTGCGAGACAATGGGAAAAGTTTCCCTTACATTTTCCTTAAAATATCAATTATGTGTAACTGAGTGGTGGAAGAATTAAAAAGAATGCTCCTCTACATTCTAATTATATATAAAATTAGTATGTAGCCGGCACTAACACCGTAATAGTTCAAATAGCCTTATTAATTTATCATGGTGCGAAAGCAGAATCCCATTTCGAGGGCCCCCTCTTGGTCACTTTTCAATTATTTGTTACATTTTTCAATGTTAGTAACTTTTCTGTTACTATTTTGTTACATTTATTGTCGTTACGTTTTTGAGTGTTTATTGATATTATAATTTTTTTCTTAATTTCAACATGACTTAGGTAGGCGCATCCAGCCCGGGGGGGACTTTTGGCCGCTGCCGCTACACCAAGTCATCTCGGACGATCTTCCGCCGCTAGCTTCCAGTCTCGGGTACCGGTGGCGTGCACATCTTCGAGTACTTAGTCTCTCCATTTTAGTCTTGGCCTACTGGGCCATTATAAAAAATTGCTTTCCATGCAATCTTATACAATAAAATGTTTGACGGTAATATTTAAAATGATATATAGTTCAGCCCTCCGCCGACTGCGCTGTAAGTTTCCTCGTGCCCTCCAATTATTGAAGCCAGTGATGAAAAAAGAAAAAAAACTATTTTGATGAATTTTGGATAAATATATCCAGCATAGAAAATTTGGACGGACAGACATTGTTTCCTACCGTTACATTTCATTTCAAAAATTGTGAAAATGTGTTTATCCATACATATCCCATGGAAATTTTGAACGTTGACGTTAAAAGAAGCTTCTCCCAATCGGGAAAAATATTATACTCGGACAAAGCATCCATGTCTCTGCGCATGCCAGGCGGTATATTAAAGATCATTTAAAATCGTTAAACAATCGGCTGAAAATCATACCAATTATTACAATTCAGCTCGAGATAACTAGGCTAATGTCTGTTGATGAATTTTGGAGAAGTATAATTTGGATGGACAGACATTGTTTCCTACCGCCGTTGCAAAAATTGTGAAAATGTGTTTATCCATACATATCCCATGGAAATTTTGAACGTTGACGTTAAAAGAAGCTTCTCCCAATCGGGAAGAATATTAACCTCGGACAAAGCATCCATGTCTCTGCGCATGTTAAATGCCAGGCGGCATATTAAAGATCATTTAAAATCGTTTAACAATCGACTGGAAATCATACCAATTACAATTCAACTCGAGGGAACGGCTAATGTCTTATATAATTTCCTAATCCAGGGACGGCAGCTTCCTTCGGATTCCACTTGCTGTAGCTTTACCTGCTATGGTGGGAGCTACTCTCAGTGTTTTATACGCACCTGGCTGGCCTTCACGACACGTTTTTGTCGCTTTGTCGCTGTTGTCTCACGGTAATCTGCTGCGATGATTGTCAGCAGTTCGATACAATGAAAATGTCCGCAGCCTTGACTGTGGCCGGTCAACAATGAGGAAGGCTATTGACATAATTAACCGTGGCAGATACGGTATAATGTCCGTAAATATTCATGTTTACTCCGTGTTTACACCTGCCCTGCACCTCCGTAACTTATGTAGTTAACATTGAAAATGCACTTTATTGATATGGACGTAGTCTTCTTCTTCTTCTAAATAAATAAATAAAGACTTTATTTTTAGCTGAGACCACCCTAGCGGAGTTAGCTGTTACACTTAGGCGCCCATTCCATTGACCGGCTAGGGCTATTTCCCAAAACAGTGACGTGGTAGCAGACATTCAAGACTTAGGTTGCGTTTCCACCGATCTCGCATTGCAGAATGCAAATGACATTGACGGAAATTAGAATTTTTCTTTTTATAGAGATCTACTAAAAAGTTTGTACTTAACATATCCCATGACGCCATTTTTTAATTTTAGTTTGTTTGTTTGTGATTTTACTGTATGATCATTGATCAATTTTAACTATGGCATAGAGGAAAATAAGCATTTCCGTCAATTCTGCAATGCGAGGTCGGTGGAAACGCCACCTAAGTCTTGAATGTCTGCTACCACGTCACCGTTTTTGGAAATAGCCCTAGCCGGTCAATGGAATGGGCACCTTAACTAGGGGTCAGCAACAAAAACGGTATACAAGTTACAACTCAATTTAAAATCGAATTGCTAAATCCTTAAGGCTAAAACACTCACTCACTCACACCCACAATCATGGGGCGGTTCGAATAAATCCTAGCCTGATAATATTAATAATAATAGATTCGTTGCTCCTTGAGTCGAATCCTGAAGACAGTGACGGCAATTCTTGAATATAACGGGGGTTTAAGTTCCACGGTAAAATTGTAGAAACCAGGAAGGATGAATTGAACATATGTGTATTGTGGTGGGGAATAGCTAAAAGATGTTCAATTCTGGTGTTGTAGGTACACGGTTAGAGAGGTTATCGAAGGTTTGTTTGAGGTAAGGTGGGGTTAGCTTATGTTTGATTTTGAAGACGAGCACACACAGGTGGAGGCATCGTCTCCCTTCAAGCTTCGCCCAGGACAATTGTTAGTAGAAAGGTGTGACCCTAGCTTCTTCAAGTTACAGCCGGCTGGCTGGTTGGCAGCAACATGTGGCATCGATGCCGATGTAAATACTTAGTATACCTATAGTAATAGTCTCCTTATTAACTTTGTCAAATTTACTGTCATTGTGAATAAAAATAACAAGTAAAGTTTTACGTCATACGATTATAAAAACACAACCGGTTGACTCACGTCATCGTTCAGATCTCAGAGCCAGATAACATATGTTAAGGTGGGGATTCCACCGACCGGCTAGGGCTAAATACAAAAACGGTGACGTGGTAGCAGACATTCAAGACTTAGGCGGGGTTTCCACCGACCGCGCATTGCAGAATGCAAATGACGTTGACGGAAATGTTTGTTTCACTCTACGCCATAGTTAAAATTGATCAATGATCATAGAGTAAAATCACAAACAAACAAACTAAAATTAAAAAATGGCGTCATGGGATATGTTAATTACAAACATTTTAATAGATTTCTATAAAAAGAAAAACAAACATTTCCGTCAATGTCATTTGCATTCTGCAATGGGAGGTCGGTGGATACCCCGCCTAAGTCTTGAATGTCTGCTACCACGCCACCGTTTTTGTATTTAGCCCTAGCCAGACGGTGGAATCCCCGCCTTAGTATGCGTATGTTAAGTTACTATATCTTGGCAGGATCAGTGTGGAGTTAGTCTCATTGATTAGAGAAAGGATTGAAAGAATGTGTATTTTTATTATCTTTATACATTCTATATAAGAGAGATGGGACATTCCAGCGAACCAAAATTATTTTTTAAATCCCGGGGCCACCTGCGGGCCTACTATGCCGTTTAGTATTAACTTATTCCTGGGGTTAAAAATGTAAACAAACTAATTTTGAATAGCACTTTCCATCGTAAAATTATCTTGTTTACATTTTTAATCCCAGGTTAGGAAAAAAATATAGTAGGCCAGCAGCCTGATCATGGAGATTATAATACCGGTATTTATTTTATCCCCTGGTAATAAACAAGATAATTTTATAGTGGAAAGTGCTATTCAAAATTTGTTTGTTTACATTTTTATTACCTGGGGATTAAATAAATACCGGTATTATAATTGCCATGATCAGGCTATTATTATTATTATTATCCAATGCCCACTCTTGGCATCTCTGCCATTCGGTGTCGCGCAAGTCAGTATAGATCAGCGAGGCTGCTGCAGCCCTATTATGGCGATTTTGGATTAACATAATATCGGGGTTTATTCAATTGTTTTATTTAAACAAATGAGTGCAAAATGCGCGGGAAAATCAAATTGATAAATTAATCGGCTATACTTATATGGTGAGTTTTAAATTTTTTCTCCCTTAAATATAGACACATTAATTAAAATTCTTACTATATTTAAAAATTGTACTTTATTTTTTATTTTTTGTATTTTATTTTTTATTTCCTTCGTTCGGTACTCCAAGGACCAATGGCATATAACCAACAGAAACTACAATACAAAGCATACAATTTTTATAGAGTACCAAAACCCCCCTTAGTGTTTCCATCAATTTTAAAACGATGTCTCTTGTATTCCAATAATTTATTAATTTTAATTTCCCGCGCATAGTTCAACATCGTCGCGTGACATCTTACAAATCCGGTATTAAAAGATAAACCCCGGTATATTGTTAATCCCAAATCGCCATAATAGGGCTACAGCTGGTGCGTTTTTTAATGGCTGATCCTATTGGAGATGTGGCGAATGAAATTTAAAAAAAAAAAAAAAAAAAAATGGTGGGAAGCGAATGTCCCATCTTTAATATTATAGGTATAAAACTCTACAGTCTTCTATATTATATTGTAGGTATTCCTAACGGCTGTTCAGTCTTGTAACCTATTGAGTCCAAGCCGAAGCGCACGTATATTAATAACTCTGCTAATAAAAGGTCGACCAGACCATTCTGTTCCACATGAGTTAGCCCTAGCGAGTTGTACCTTGTACTATCCCCTTACTAGAAGGTATACGTGCGCGTGCTCTCAGCATGTTGCCGTTCAGTTCTTGTTGTACCATCCCCGTACACTGGAAAATACGTGCGCTGAACGTGAGAACGGCTGGGCACTTTCCACGAGCGTGGAAAGTGGCATTGTGTTATGTGCATGTCATAATGTATGATGCTCATTTTATGGCATTCAGGTAATGCTCTGGCGGTCTGATTGCGGAGCAGGTTGTCTTTTCCTTGAGTTAATAGTGTGCCTGCGGGTGTTTTGCTCTGGAATGGTTTAGACGATAGAACCTCATCGACAGGAATAGTCCCGTGTTAGGCGCAAATTCCACCGACCTCGTTTGTGATAGTGATAGTGATATTGGCGTGGTAGTGGTAGCAGACATTAAAGGCAGTCTAAAAATGTCTGCTACCACGTCAATAACTATCACTATCACAAACGAGGTCGGTGGAATTTGCGCCTTAGAGAACTAGACTTAGAAGGTTGAAGTTCGAGACTCGACACATCTTCTTCTAATGCCTCTTCTATCGAAGATTGGTGATCATCATGGCACTTGTAGTCATGATGAGGAATCGGGAATTTTAATGTACTGGTTTCCCGTTGCCTTCTGCATCCTTATGCCGTTTACTGTTCATTGAGTCCCTCCACCCAACCCCTGGACAAAAGAGTGCCCTGCACAGAAAGGACTGCGTTTTTCGCTTGTCCCGGCTCAAGCTCGGTCCCCTGTCTGTTGAATCGCCATTTCGCGTTTCCATCTTCACCACCACGAGGTGCAGATTAGGGATTTTCGTGTCTTCGCCTCTGAGACTGTAAGTCAGAAGTTCAACTACTTCGAAGCCTCGACACATTTAAAAGGAAAATCCAGCGATAGGGGGAAAACGCGGCTGTCTAACCCCCCCCCCCTCCGCCCACCGCAATCAGAAATGAGGCATAAAATAATAAATTATATTAGGGAAAATTACTTAGGGCAATGATGATGAGAATCCTTAAGGTAAATGCGGACATTGAAAAAATGTATTAGGGAAAAGACTAAGAAAAAAGCAATCAGATAAACAATAAACAACCGCACTGCTGTAGTTCCTGCAGATCTCATAAAACTAATACCCAACTGCGACCGACAGACAAACGTAAATATAATTAATGTTAGTTGGGTGTTCGGTTTTGATGAAATGGGGGACTTCACAGCACAAATCTGTCGTCGCAGCGTGCCGGGGGGACTCAAAAATAGCCGGCCGCCTATTTTGGGCGCAAAAAACCCCTTTTGTCGCAGACGGCGGGGTTGGGCCCGGAAGTCATGCCCTCCGGGGTAACCCCTAAGTCATGGCTCATCAACCTTTAGGAATCCCGCGAAGATGTACCTTCAGGGGAACCCCCTTTTTCATGGGAATTTAGTTCAGTTTGTTGATGTAATTAGGGGTAAGGCGCTTATTCCATCAACGTCAATAGTGATAGTAAATGTAGTATTGACGTGGTAGCAGACATTTTTAGACTGTCTGCTACCACGTCAATACTACATTTACTATCACTATTGACGTTGGTGGAATAAGCGCCTAATATAGGGTAGCTGTGGTTCCGTGACAGTGACGCGTCAAGTTTTTTGGATTGGATCACCCATAGTACAGAGAGATCATGGGTGAGGTACTCAGGACTCACTTTTCTTTGGTAAAGAGAGGGAAGTCGTGTAAAGGGGGAAATTAAAATCTATTCGGTCCCACTATCACTTGAAAGATAAATGTTAAATAGGAAGGCATGTACGGGTTGATTCGTACCGGCTCTTTATTTATTTAAAAACAATTTTACTTTGTTGACAGTTTTTGCTGAGTTTATTTCAATCCTACAAATAGCGGTTGGCAAGTTTACCTCTTGAAAGTTTGAACACAAAAAGTTTTTTGCAAGTTGGTATTGGAACTGCGCTATTCGTTCCTTTATGAAGTCTTCGAGAATATTGTAATAAGATATCACTTCATTTCTCTTTCTCTGTCCGCTACTCCCTGACAATCCACACCGATTACAAGTGCCAATGGTCAAGCTTGCCATTGACATGGTAACAGGTGGTAGATCGACTTAACCGAGTTTGGGGACGAGTCGCCACTTTCTGTAGCTCTACTAACCTGTTGGAGCGGCTTAACTATTGTATCTTCTTTGCTTTATGGAAATTTGTATAATCCCACAGTTATAACAGTAATATTTCCTGTATTAATATTTAACGGCTCTTGCATCGTGTGTAATATAAAGGATGAGTAACTGTAGTTGGTCAAATTCTTAACAGATTATTTAATGACGATTTTATGATGGGAGTTGCGGCGAAATTCGGGAAAGTTGCTGGTGACTTGACGGTAAATGTCAACCTAGGTATGGCCGCAAACAACCTGCGACCTTACTAGGTATACAAACGGAAAGTCACTTTGCACAACAGTTTCTCCTGACTTTGGTGAACAGGTTTAGTTTACTGTGACTATCTGGGGAATGGAATTTTTTTTGGATGAAGTGTAGCCACTCAAAATGACGGCAATTTTGGCGGTCCAGCAGCCTGATCGAGGCGATTATAATACCGGTATTTATTTAATCCCCTGGTAGTAAAAATGGAAACAAGATAATTTTGTAATGGAAAGTGCTATTCAAAATTTGTTTGTTTACAGTTATAATCCTAGGGTATTTATTTAACCCCGGTATTATAATCGCCTCGATCAGGCTGCAGGTATGTTATGTTATCATTCGCCAAATGGGTTATTTCGATGCTTTAAACACTAGTATAATTATGTTTGAATGGGTTAGTGTTTGGCATGTTTAATGCTGTCTACTTGCTATAAAATGTTTTATATTTTATTTTTTTGTTGTTGCAGACAATATTCAACGCACTCCATGTTCTTGTAAGTACCTAATTATTTTATTTCTTCTTCAGTTTGCTGTAAAAAGCATTACTATCAGTAGTAAGTAAAATTCGCGATCTTCAGTGGGCCTATTATGGCGTTTATTTTTAATCCTAACCTGCGCTTCAAAATGTAAACAAGATAATTTTACAATGGAAAGTGCAATTGAAAATTATTACATTTTCAACCCTAAGGATAAGTTAGTACTAATCGCCATAGTTGGCCCGCTGAAAAGTTCTATAATTATGTTGACACAGTCTGGGTGGATAGGATAAGTCTGAAGATGTCGACAGCAGATGTTGGCGAAATGTTAGGAAGTACGCTTTCAGATCGAACGCTGCTCATTGGCCCTGATTATCCTGCTTAATCATCTGCCTGCATCCGTGAAAACCTTAGTAATTATATTCCATAATTCTGTTCAGTATGATATCGAATTCAACCATGCCTTAGGCGCCCATTCCATTGACCGGCTAGGGCTATTTCCAAAAACAGTGACGTGGTAGCAGACATTTAAGACTTAGATTGCGTTTCCACCGATCTCGCATTGCAGAATGCAAATGACATTGACGGAAATGTTTGTTTTTCTTTTTATAGAAATCTATTAAAATGTTTGCAATTAACATATCCCATGAAGCCATTTTTTTAATTTTAGTTTGTTTGTTTGTGATTTTACTGTATGATCATTGATCAATTTTAACTATGGTAGGCCTATAGAGGAAAATAAACATTTCCGTCAATTCTGCAATGCGAGGTCGGTGGAGACGCCACCTAAGTCTTGAATGTCTGCTACCACGTCACCGTTTTTGGAAATAGCCCTAGCCGGTCAATGGAATGGGCACCTTACGGAATCAAGTGGTTGTATCTGGTCTCGATATTTCCTGTGTGGTCTATGTCTATTTTAGCGCGAAAAAACATCCTGGATGATGTTGAAGACTACTTACTGTGTACTGTGTACAGTAGGGGTCTTCACAGTGTTCATGTTGTCGAGTTATACCTAGTTAAGTGTGTTATATCAAGCTAAGTTAACACACCGATAACCAGCTAACCAGCGTGCTATCCTAAACGCACTTCCAAGTTGGTTAAGCCAAAGTGTGTTATTTACCTTGCGATAGCACAGGTTCGACCGCCGCCATCTTTGTTTTTGTCGATTGATTTGAAACATGCGTTTAAATTTGTGTAGTATTACAAATTTATTTGTATAATCTATCATCACAAGCAATTACCGTAAATACTTAAAATTGTAATAACAAAAAAATGTAAACAAATGTGGCACTAGAATAGAGTTCTGCCACTTTCTTAAAACCCGTGCCACGAACGTCTGACTACTACCACGTTGTTTACCCTGTTATATGTTTTCGATATAGCATTGATAACTCACTCCCGAGGTCCATTCACGATTTTGTGTTAACTTGGATAGCACATCTAACTCGATAACACGAACACTGTGAAGACCCCTAGTATATAAAATTACCGACTTGAGAGTGAGACCGAGTTATGGAATCAAGTGGTTGTATCTGGTCCCGATATTTCCTGTGTGGTCTATATCTATTTTAGCGAGAAAAAACATCCTGGAAGAGGTTGAAGACTACTTACTGTGTATTGTGTATAAAATTTCCGACTTGAGAGTGAGACCGCGTTATGGAATCAAGTGGTTGTATCTGGTCTCGATATTTCCTGTGTGGTCTGTCGCTATTTTTGGACTGTCCAAGCTCCCAGCCAACAAGACTTGATTGTTCCGATGCGATGATTCACAGCTGGTGCTGTTTCCTTTTCGGTTGCCGCTGTGGGAGGTGCTCTACCTTGAATGGACCCCTTGTTATAAACCTGCGGTTCCATTGATTGCCATCAGCCATCAGGGTTTCTCATTGTCCGGTTTTTTAGGCACTGATCAACACTTACTATTGCAGCATATTGTAGTATACTGTGGGGGGCACTTAACTTTGAGTGGAGTCAATGGACCTCTGTGTCTTGCGTAAAAAAATCTTCTGTTGTAGGATTTTCAGAGTTTTTCTGGCTTTTATGCACTGACCAGGGTTGCCCATGGTTGTAGTAGAGCCCATACTCTATGTATCGGTGGTTCCCAAACTGTGCTCCTCGGTGACAACTTCTAGGGGCACCGCGGCGCTATGGGACTAATTTAATTCCATTTTAGAATTTAGACTAGGCAAAGCATAAATAAACGATAATTTAAAAATATAAAAGTATTTTTTTTCTCTTAATCTTTGCCTCTAACATCAAAGTGTTACTGCACTCAAAATGCGTAAAACTCTACTATTTCAGCTCTATTTTTCAAACATTTTCACCCGGGGGAGACCCCCTTGTTCACAGTTATATATTAATTCCCTGTAAAATATATACCTTATTACTCTCAATATGCGTAAAACCCAAATATATATTTCAGCCCTATTTTTCATAAATTTTCACCCGGAGGAGACCCCCGCCCCCCCTCATTCGAAATTATATCATTTGCCGCTAAAATAATATTCAAAATGCTAAAAATCAGACTATTTAACTTTGGGCCTGTTTTCTCTGAACTTCTCCCCCTTCATATCTCCCGAACCCTCTGGCTCCTGCGCAAAGGACACTAAGAACATTAATTTAAAACCTGTGTACGTCCATGAGGCTCATAAATCTCATTAAAATTTGTTAAAATTGAATGGTTTTGTCATTTAAGCCCAAGTTCGTGATATCGAGGTGTTTCAAGTATTTAGGACAGGTCCAAAAAGGTAGGGTCAGTAGGATTTGTTCGTATATAGACCTACATGTACAATAATGAATATGCATTCGGGCCATGCAGGGCACCGCTACTAAATCCCTGTAAAAAAGGGCACCGCCTCCAAAAAAGTTTGAGAACCACTGCTCTATATAGTAGCGTGCTGTCGGATGAAGCTATTCCTGTTGTCGCTGTTGATGTGGGAGTTGCACTACTTTAAATGGAGTCCGTCCTCTATACTTGTTATAAACCTGCGGTTCCATTGATGGCATCAGGTATCCATAATGTCCCGTTTTTAAAACACGGATCACTATTGCAGGATATTGTAGCATGTCAGGGGATTTTGGTTTCTGCTGTTGCCATCAAGTTTACAGGTTGTCCCGCTACTAGGCTGTGACTATCCCCCGATTGCACGATTGCAGTGTAGTAGTATTGTAGCCCACTAGCCGATAAAGCCTCTTCAGCTGCTCTTGATGTGGAAGGAGTGGTATCGTCAATGGACCTTTTTTATGAACCGCAGTTCGTGGGCACTACGTTAGCTGGCCCACCTTAAACGCTGTGCGGGCCTAGGCGCTGGTCCAGTAGGCCTAATGGCTAATCCAGGTCTGGTAACACTTTTGCAGATCCCCTGGTGAGCCATCAACCTACAATATGATGATCGCCTTGCGTTTGTCACTAATCACTATGCCCAAATGGAATCATATTGGAATGACCTCCTACGCGTCTGTTAGACAGGTTCACAAGGTCGCAGCAGCTGAAGGTGTGATCTTTCAACTACTTTCAGCCATGCTATGTATCCGCTCGCATCATTGTCATCTTCGAATCTGAGGGACATTCTACCAACTCCCCCGTAAGCTGGCAACCTACTTTGTGACGAACGCCTTGCGTGTGTCTCAGTATGAATGGAATCTTATTAAAGATGGGCTCCTACACCTGCACTAGACAGGTCCACAAGGTCTCAGACTCCCAGCAGTTGGGGGTGTGATCTTACAACTACTTTGGGCCATGTACGATATCTGCTCCGGTGACTCCATTGTCTTGAAGACTGCTCCTCATTGAGTCCGGTGTCATTCTATTAACTCCCTCGTAAGCCAGCCACCTAATTTTAATGATAGCTTTGCATTTGTCACTTGTCCTAGATGTAATATTACTAAAGATGACCTTATAAGAAAGAAAGAAATGAAATTGTCTTTATTTTCTATAGGCCTATGGGCAAATTCCCGCCCACTCTTACAATTAACCCATACTCCTTTTCTATAAGATAGGTCGAAGCTGTCGAGGGTTTGATCTTTCAACTACTTTCGGCCATGTGCAATACATGCTCCGGTGACACCATTGTCTGGAAGATTAATTATTCCTCGTCGATTCCGGTGTCATTCTATTAACTCTCTCGTAAGCCAGTAACCTAATTTTAATGATCGCTTTGCATTTGTCACTTCTACATGTAATCTTACTAAAGATGACCTTATGCGCCTCTTCTATAAGATAGGTTCACAAGGTCGAAACTGTCGAGGGTGCGATCTTTCTACTACTTTCGGCCGTGCATCCGCTCGCATCATTGTTGTTGAAAACTATTCTTCGCCCATTGTGGTAGCAGCACCCGCGTTGCGCAAGTCTACTATTATAAAATGGCATATGTTGTACCTGTAGATGATTGTTTGCTAACTGTACTGGGAGGGGCTGTCAATATGGCTGAAGAGATTTGTCACTTTGTATTCGAGTAGGAAGGAGCAGTAATGAGGTGATGAAATTATTGAAGTGTAACTTCCTACTGTGGCCCGATTATGGTGATTGGTATTAACTTACTCCTGGGGTTAAAACTGTAAATAAACAAATTTTGAATAGCACTTTCCATTGTAAAATTATCTTGTTTACATCTTTAATACGAGGGTATTATTGTATATTAACCCCGGTATTATAATCGCCATGATCGGGCCGAAGGAGGGTCTTGAAATCTGAATAGTTATCCTTTTTGTGTGACGCAAATTTTTAACCCCCAAAACTATAACGCCTAGAAACATTATTTCTAAAAAACGGTTTCAGCTATATTTTTTAATTCTCATAAAATATTGTATAAAAATTAAAGACTAAAAAACATATCTCGGGACTATTTTTATAATTTAGGCTTACTCAATTTTGGGGTATTAGAGAAATAGCAAAGTGGAGACTGGGGTTCAAACCCCGTTTTCGTCCATTTTTCTATGTCTTTTTCCTGCCTGTAGAGGTTTTCTACATAGTTCAATCGTTTTATTTATTTTTTATTATTTTTTTTTTTTATTTTTTATTTTTAAGAAAAAGGTTAATCCCATATACACAATTCAATGAATGTATCCGATTGACCTCTTCTGTCGCCTCACTAAGTTACCTAACAGGGACTTGTGTCGAGTTACGGCACGTCTCCGATCGTATGGCGTGTAGAGACTCGCACAAGTACAAGCACGCTACTGCCTGGCCATCGAAGTCGATAAAAGTTCAATAGGTACTCTGTCTGTACCTCTAATTATTGTTATTTGATAACACACGATATTCAATTTTGTGGGGAGTTACTTCTGTGTGCCTTATTCTACCTGACCTGTCAAAATATATGTGAAACTTTCCTCCATGATAAATTCTTCCACCCTTCACTTGGTTAGTGAAGTTCTTCCATCGTGCTGTGGATAGACGCACACACTTCTTTATTTTTTTCTCTATGTCAAGCTTCATTAAATTGTTCCTAATTGTCACTCGTACATTTGAGAACACAGTAAGGGAAGATACCGTAGAAGTGCCGAGTCTGTATCACCCCCTTTTTAAAAGACAGGGAGGTAAGTCCCGGTAAAAAAACTCACGCAGCATGAAAAAAACAGTGCATTAAGGGGAGATGCCTTACCAGGTATCAGTACCGAAGGTCACTGATGAGGCGACGGCTAGCTGAAACGGAGCCTGAATCCGTGCCTGAAGAAAAGATACATGTCGTCACTAAATTAGTTTTTGGTAGAGAAGGACCAGTTGTGTGTGAAATGATGGAGGGCAGGGTCACCAGACCGTAATTAACTGGAGACTCCAGTTATCACTCTCCATTTAGTTTAATACTCTTTCTGAGACAACCAAATCTTTTGAGTCTCCCACGTTTTTATGTGCGTCTCATTAACTGACGTTTGGACTATGTTGATTGAAGTTTGGACTGCTGTTTGCTTAATAGCAAATCAGACACCCCCAGTATCGGTTTTTAATAAAATTTCTCGGGGAAGATTGATTGTACAGCTATCGAAAATGTCACATAATATCTTACTAGACTTAGAGCAGGGGTTCCCAATCTATTTTGTTCGTGGACCACCATAGCTGCGACAGGAAAATCGTCAAATTCTAGTATGATTTGTGCCTACATGCTAATATTTGATTAAATGTTTAGGACTGGGTAGGATTTTATAGTTCAGTGCCAAGACTTATTGTATTTTACTTCAAATTTCCAATAACTCAGCTGTTTTCTTTTCTTATTTCATACTTTGGTCCATGGACCTCAGTTTGGGGGAACCCCTGACTTAGAGGAAATACTCCTCTACTTTTTCTATTGTGCCCCTACAACAAAGTATCTACATCACTTCTACATCTCTTCCTCGAGAACTATCTCCCTCAGGAGAACCAAGATCTTGAGGGGATTTAGAAGTTGTAGGTCTTTTACATGTAACTGCAAGCTTCCCGAGCATGCTGCTTTTCTTCGTGCGATTGTATCGCAATGAAGGAGAATGTGCTTGAGGTCCTCCACTCCTTCATTGCAGAATCTGCAAGACTGTAGTTGTATCCCCAAGAGACTTCAGATATATAACCCTAAGACCAAAGACGCCAAGGCCTGTTCTTGGTTTTGTATGTCCCAGCTTAGAGCCATCAGTAAACCTAACCTAACCTAACTCCTCTACGGTTTGATATATGATAATTACAGTATGTGACAGACAATTATGGGGTAGAGGGCTCCCGACAGAAGAACATCCTGGTTCAAAAAAGGCAGTGGCTTGGCAAGAGCAGGGCTTCCCTATGGCGCCCATTCCACCGACCGGCTAGGGCTATTTACAAAAACAGTGACGTGGTAGCAGACATTCAAGACTTAGGCGGGGTTTCCATCGACATCGCATTGCAGAATTGACGGAAATGTTTATTTTCCTCTATGCCATAGTTAAAATTGATCAATGATCATACAGTAAAATCACAAACAAACAAACTAAAATTAAAAAATGGCGTCATGGGATATGTTTAGTTCAAACATTTTAATAGATTTCTATAAAAAGAAAAATTCTAATTTCCGTCAATATCATTTGCATTCTGCAATGCGAGGTCGGTGGAAACGCCACATAAGTCTTGAATGTCTGCTACCACGTCACCGTTTTTGTAAGTAGCCCTAGCCGGTCGGTGGAATGGGCACCTATGCAGAGTAGCAGTTTCCAAGGTACAAATTGCCATGATCGCCAATCTTCGATAGGAGAGACATTAGAAGAAGAAGAAGAATTGTGTGGCCGTCACTAACACCGATTGGCCACATGTTTTGAACTTCCTCCGCACTATTTGTTATTGTTTACAAATCAAGTTTAACAATGATGGCCTAGCAAAATGTAAAGCAACATTTCTAATCAGGTTTGTTCACCTGAAAGGCTTTTCCCCCGCCTGTCTAAGCGCGTTATCATGTCCCCGATGTTCCCCTGGCTACGCTGTGCACACTTTCAAGTTTGCTGCAGTTTATAACAGGCTCTGTTCTGGTGGATTCAACTTGGTATGGCCATTGGTCGGAGACGGAGTTAGTTATTCACTGAAAAAGAGAGGAGGGACATTCACTGGAGATATAATTGGTTTAGAATGGCGGAAATATAGAAAATTGCGATTGGCTATGCTCTCAGTTTTGTTTCGTTGAACGCCTCGTCTGGGGAACGCAGTGCATTCCATTGGGAACTGCGGTTGCAGTGTTGGCAATGTTGTAGCTGTGAAGTTGCCCGTGATAACTACTGTACTGGAGTTCATGGAGTTGAAGTTCATGAGAACTGGCCGCTTGTTCCTCCAGGATGCCTGGAATATGTTGTCTGGAGGATTGCGAATGAATGAACTAATAGCTAAGAGTCACCTCAATCGGATGAATTTATAAAAATGAGTATTTATGTGAAGAAAAAAAGCTAGAAGTATGAGGTGAAGGTGTGAAAAATCCCTCTTTTTCATATTTCAAACTAATTACTTTCATATATTAGTATTTGCTTCCGGACAATAAGCAAAAGCTCGAAAAATGTGGGCGACGCTCGTGGTACTAGGAAATTCTTGAAATTATGTGGTCAGCCCGACCTTTTACTCACGATTTTTTTTTCTGTAGCAAATGCTCTTGCTAAAATGTTTTATTAATAGAAACACAAGCATGTGCTTCTATTTTGCGAAGTATAAGCTTATGCTTTTTTTTATTCATTCGGCTGACTGCCAAGTTGAATCCACCAGAGTAGAGCCTGTTCCAAACTTCAGCAAACTTGGTAGTGTGTACAGCGTTGGCAGGGGAACATGGTGGGACATGATAACGCGCGGAGACTACCAGTCAGTCTAACTGCGTGCCGAGTCCACCTCCAAATTAATCGTGTGACTTTACTATGTTTCCCAAGTAGTTCGTAATCCTCTACCTATTATCAGGAGGTCCACCCTGTCAGTCTCCCTGCGGAGGTCTGCCCTTGAGGTCCCTCAAATTAATAATCAGACTAACTCCCCCCGTCAGCCGCCGGGCTGACAGGGTTGCTTAAAGCAGAAATGCTGAAAGCAGGCGTTGAAAAAAAAACATTTTGAGACATAGTAGTATGTAGCCGGCAGAAACTCCGTTTGACCGCAGTTTTTAATGCGTGACAAAATGTATGATTAGGTTTTAGGTCCACGCTTCTAAAAACTGTGGCCAAACGTTGTTAGTGGCTACTGCTTACGTATATTTAAAAAAAAAAAAAAAAAAAAAAAAAAATGTAGAGGAGAATTTTTCTACTCTTTTTTTTATGATGAATATATATATTTTTTAAATATAAAATCGACTTAACAAAACTAGTGGAGGTGTCCAGCTGATTTTCACTTAATATTTGCGCTGTAGACTTTACCACATGTTTATTTATTTGATGTAATGCATGTGGGGATGTATAATTTTCGCTTTCTTTCGCGCGCGTTATGTAAAGTGGGTAATTGCCTCCTACTCCCGCATACTATATACTGCATATCCTTTGTTTCCTTCCCATTAGACTTCCCATAGATTTCTCCGGTGCTGCTATCTCACGGTAATTTACTATACCTATTACTTTATTGCATACTACACTGTCGGGTTAACCTTCGACATTTTGGTGTATACCTTAATACCCGCATAATTGCTTCATTAATCGTTTCTCTTTTGGAGGTTATTGCCAAGGGTAACTTTTCACCATTTATCTTTGAGGATGATTTGAAACAGTGGGAGTTGATATTTTGTTTCTTATTATATGACTGCGATAGCTATTTTTAGTTATTTAGTTTTTTCTTCTTATTTGTGTTAAGTTTTTGGATTTGCACTTAATAAGACACAATCAGAGGCGAAAAAGCTTTATTGTTAAAACCAGATATCTCATGAAATATTGATGGTAGCGCTGTACAAACTGTAATTTTTCATGAAAATGGAGTCTTGACTCTTAAATAAATAAATAAATAATCGTTTATTTGCAAACAGACAATGTCCAATAATATGCAAATTAAATAATATGCAAATTGCCCCCATAGCCAAACTATCAAGGGGCAAGCGACCTATTGGGGTTTGTTTACATTTGTTTGCATTAATAACGACTATTATGTATGTGAATTTAATTTTTGAGAAAACATTTTTTAGCCTTTTTTTGTGTAAGACCCCTCAAAATTGAGTTACTCCAAAATAAAAATAAATAGTCCTGTGGTATGTTTATTGTGAATCTGCGTGCAAGATTTCATCGAAATCCACCGAGCAGTTTGCCCATAAATTGACGAACAGGCAGACGTTTTTAAACAACATTTTTGGTTCTTGGAACCTCAAAACGTGTAAATCCACTGAAATCACGAAAGCGAATATTTCGACCATCACAAAGCTTTCCTTATATTATAGTACGTGTAAATAGGAAAGCAATAATGTAGCATTACAAAGGCTTTCACCGCCGGAGTTACGTGATGAAGCAGTAGAATCCGGGATGGCAGGCTGAAAGCGGACTTCCCCTTGTTGCTGCTGAGTCTCCGAGATACAATCTTAGAAGTCTATGCAGTTCCACTGAAGATGTCGACCGCAGATGTTGACGAAACGTTTGGAAGTACGGTTTCAGAACGACCACGGTCTACCATCCCGGGTTCTACTGCTTCGCCATTTTGTAGCATTGTTGAAAAATCAGGTGTGGGGGATCTCCCTGGCGCTATTGCCCATGCGGCAGGCAAACTTGTTTACACGTATGCGACACATTCAGCTAGCATTACAACATGCAGTGTTTTAATGTGGCCATCGCACTATATTTTTATGCAAAACTGTTTCTCTGAGGTAATCGTTATTCAGACGCCCATGCTAATCGAGTCGTTGCGGGCTTGCCAAGGGTCTTTGCCCTAGAATACCTATAGAGTAGGCCCAGTCTCATCTACAGGTTGCTGTAAGTCAATATTTCCACATCTGCATCTGCGGTCCTTTAAGGTCATAGATGGATCTAGGATTTTTGCTTTCCAAGTTATACGTAGTATAAGGAAAGCTTTGTGATGGTCGAAATTTTCGATTCCGAGATTTCAACGGATCTACACGTTTTGAGGTCCCAGGAACCCAAAAAAGTGGTTTTTACGAAATGTCTGTCTGTCTGTCTGTCGTTCTGTCTGTCTGTCTGTCTGTCTGTCTGTCTGTCTGTGCGTTGATTTCCGGGCAAACTACTCGGTCGATCTTGATGAAATTCGGCATGTAGGTTCACAAAAATCATGCCTCGGAACAATTTTTTTTATTTGGGGCTAACTTAATTTGGCGGGGTTTTATTCTCAAAAAAACTAAAAAAAAAAGTCCAAAAAAATTATTTCTCAAAAACGGCTCCAACGATTTCTTTTAAATTCGCATATATTGTAGTCGTTACTAATGTTAACAAAATGCGGGGGGTCGCTTGCCCCTTGATAGTTTGTTTCTGGGGGTAAAAAAATAAAAATAACTAAATTTAATGAAAAATGACTAAAAAATAATTTTTCTGTGAAACCTTTCTACCGATGATTTCTAACTTCAGGCTTGTTTTAGGTGTTAAATTGAGTAACGAAACCGGACAGTTTGCTTTCCCAAAAAACTATTGGGTTTTGTGCAAAATAAATTTTTTTTGAAAAAATGAAAGCAAATCCACGCTCAGATGCATTGCGTGCCGTGCCATTATTGCTGTGTGGTAATGTGTTGGTCTGACCTATCTAGAATTTACGTCACCTTCAGTGACGTCAGGTGGACGACCCCCCCCCCCCCCGTGATATCCAAAATTTAACCATGGGGAAATTATTTACCATGCAATTAGTCGTATTCTCCATCTACAAATGTTGATAAATTGGGAAGCATGTTCGAGTAAACTCGGACCGGTTCTTTTGTTTGGGAGGGGGGGGGGGACTCAAGTATAAAAAGGAAACTAATTTTTGTTGTTGTTGATATATTTTGTCAACAAAGCCCATTCTAACTAGTGATTGGTTGACTCGTCAAAAACATTGGGGGAGGGGGGGGGACTCAAGTATATAAAAAGAAAATAGTTTTTTAATTAATTTATATATTTTATTTCGTAATAAATCTATAATGGCTACAGGGTGTTTTGTCTTTATAGTTTGATGATTACTGTCTATTGTATATTTTACGTAATTTTGCAAAGCAAAATTGTACAGGGATTTAAATGTGCTCCAATTTTTCAGTATAAGATTAGCATCTTATTGGATTTTTATGTCTGTTTGCAAATAAATGGTTGTTTTTTCTATTTTTTTATTTATTTAAAAATCCAGCTTTTTAAGGAATTTTTACAAATTTCATGACTGGCCTATAGTAGCTGTGAGGCGATGCGATAATTTTTGATTAATTTAATTTCCAGTGATTTCTCTTGAGGTACCGTCTATTTTAGGTCCCTTTCCCGAATCTTCGCGGTTTGTGGTCAGTATTCTTCTCCAATTTATTGTTTTTTTTTTCACCGTAATTTATTACGTGATCTAATCGTTTGTGCTTCACCATAAATTATTTTGTTGAAGCTTCCCGAGTGTTTTTTCTGAAAATTAATATTATTGTTTTTGTTATATTAAGGGTCTTCACAGTGCTCGTGTTATCGAGTTATACCTAGTTAAGTGTGTTATATCAAGCTAAGTTAACACACCGATAACCCGACAACCAGCTAACCAGCGTGCTATCCTAAACCCACTTCCGAGTTGGTTAACGTGTTATTTATCTTGCTATAGCTCAGGTTTGACCGCCGCCATATTTGTTTTTGTCGATTGATTTGAAACACGCGTTTGAAATTTTGCAGCATTTAAATTTATTTGTATAATCTATTATCACAAGCAATTACCGTAAATACTTAAAATTATAATAACCAAAATGAACAAAAAATGTAAACAAATGTGGCACTAGAGTAGAGTTCTGCCACTTTCTTTAAACCCGTGCCACGAACGTCTGACTACTACCACGTTGTTTACTCTGTCGAATGTCGATATAGCATGATAACTCAAAACTCACTCCCGAGGTCCATTCACGATTGTGTGTTAACTTGAATAGCACATCTAACTCGATAACAAGAACACTGTGAAGACCCCTATTTTAAATGGAATAGATAAGATTGATATAATGGAATAGTTAGATAGAATGAAATTTTAGGGACAATGGCAATGTGTATTAGCGTAAATGAACAATATCAATGTGCATTTAACGTAAACGGAATAGATAAGGTGGATATAATGAAATAGTTAGATAGAATGAAATTTGTGACAATGGCAATGTGCATTTAACGTAAATGGAATAGATAAGATTGATATAATGGAGCAGTTTTAGAAATTTTTGGGACAGTGGCAATGTGCATTAGCGGGATAAGCCTCATATCTTGTCAAAACGTTCCCGTTCGAAACGGAACGTTTGTGAAAAGTCCACAATGAATTAATCATTTGAGTCATCATAGCGTAGTAAAAAACTAGTTTCTATTTTCACTTATTCCAATAGATTAGATACCGGTATTCACAAAATTGTCCCTCCCGGCTACATATTTGACCAAATAATCAACGTAAAACAATATTCTGGTTTAGATTGCGCCGCATTGTTTGTCTTGAGTGCTTCGTCATCTCATATGATAGTTTTCTCTACCATAATTCGGGGCACATTTCATTTGACCAAGTTAGGTTAGCGACCGCGTAAGGCCAAGGTCAGTGCCGAAGAAAGTATATAAGGACTTGCCGTGTTGATGGGTGTTGTGAACGTTATTGGCTTGTCAGTTTTTACGTTTTTTGTGGCAAAATTTGTGAATTTCTGAAATTTATCAAAGGATAGTTTGTTAATTTTTCCCCCCTGTTATTTCTATTGTAATTTATGGAGTTTCTCCGTATTTTCAGCTTTATTGGGAATATTTTTGAGGTTGGCATGGAGTTCTTATTTGTCGTTTAGTACCTGACAGTTGGCCAGGTACCAGCCGCGATTATTAATAGTGAGCGATCCACCTGCCAAATGCCGTTGCTAAGCTTATGACTAGTCATTCTTCTTCTTCTAAGTTGGCAAATCTTGAATTTGGCCGTATCTCTTTATTCGGGCTGTCTGCTCGTTTATCTTAGTCATGTTTTAGACATGGTTTTCGTGAGGAGATTACAATTTCTGAGGTCAGCTGTTTAGGATTTGAGGTATGCATTAGACTCGCACACGAGCTGGGTTAAGTTGGGCTCACGCCTGTTACATTGTGTCAACAGTAGGCATGGCTTGTCCATTTGTCGCTTGTAGCTGGTGTGTGTTGACATGGAGAAAGTGTCTGATGAATCAAATAATAAATAAATAAATAAATAAGGACTTTTTATTGCTTATATTACTAAGCCAACCTAGCGGAGTTAGGGCTAAAAGCCCTCTCTTACACTCAACAAGGAAAGCACGGGACCGCCTGCTTTACATGCCCTCCGAAGCATGGCCAGAAAATGTAGCCAGTGTGGGACTCGAACCAACAACCTTTCGGGTGAAAGCCAGAGTCCGTACCACTACGCTACATGTCCTGATGGGGTCTTTGACAAGGTAAGGCTCAGTGAGCATTCCATAAATGGCCATACAAAATAATAATTTGTTTTGGTGCAGACCTACAGTAGTTAGAAAGGTACTATTCTACCCCTTGACCCGCTCATCTCGCGCGCATATCCTCACTTATCTGATCCGGAATTGGGTTAATGTTAGGCCGAAACTTCGACGTGACGGCCTTCCGTGCCGAATCGTGATGTGATCAAATCTGTACTGATCTTGAATAATCATCACATGATGAATGTGTGTACAGGTATGCACCCTTTGGGCTGCCACGCTTTCTTCATGGCCAACGATGAACTCGTGAAAGCACAAGGTGCTTTGAATTTTGTTGCTTGGTGGAATGTGGAAATCCATGGATTCATGTCCAACCCACTGCCTCATGCGTCAACTATACTGGTGAGTTGTCTCCCTTAAATCAATATTCGTTGATTAAGAGCTCAAAAGTACGTAGAATCATGAAAGCACAAGGTGCTTTGAATTTTGTTGCTTGGTGGAGACCCATGGATTCATGTCGAACCCTCTGCCTCATGCGTCAACTATACTGGTTGAGGTGTCTCCCTTAAATCAATATTCGTTGGTTAAGAGCTCAAAAGTATAGTCCACGCAAAATGAGAAAAGTATGGACATGGGATGTTTTGATCCTGTGCAACACTGTAAAAATATTCCTTGCACCATTTTTTGTTACCTTGTTGCATTGAATACAAAGACATAACAAAAATTGTGCAAAGAATATTTTTACAGTGTTGCACAGGATCAAAACATTCCATGTCCATACTTTTCTCATTTTGCGTGGACTATACATAGAATCAAGTATCTCATGAAATATCGATCGTAGAGCTGTTAAAAATATCACATCTTTTAGCACAGGAGCTCCTCTGCATTTTAGTATGTGATGCCTTGTGCCCTTCTTCAACACGTATTAACAGCATTTTTGAACTTGATTTTTGCAGAAACGGATGGGGGAAGGAGTTCAAAAACTGTAGCCAATCGATGTCTGTTGATGGTTTCATATCATGTATCAAATTGTAGAGGAACTTTTATTTTAAGGGTGCGACATTTTTGGTAGCTCTGTAATGGATTTTTCCCTTCAAATTTGACTTTGTAAAAAGAACACGTAGTGGGGGTGTGATTTGATGATGTAAGAGTTTCTCCAGTGACTTCGTGGAAGTGATTAGGTCAGGACCTGTAGAGTGGTGGTACAGACTCCGACTTTCCCCCGAAAGGTTGTTGGTTCGAGTCCCACACTCGCTACATTTTCTGGACATGCATCGGAGGGCATGAAAAGCAGGCGGTCCCGGGTCATTCTAGTTGAGTGTAAGAGGGGGCCTTATAGTCCTAACTCCGCTAGGTTGCCTTAGTAATAGAACAACAAAAAGTCAAGATTTATTTATAACATTACAAATAAGAATAAAATTATAAAATAACATAGCACTAATTCCGCAAAATAAATGTATATTGTAACATCTGTTTCGGTGGTGTCTGAAGATGGTGTCTACTACCGAAACAAAAAAATTAGCATACAATTATTACAACTGAACTTACATCTTATGGTTAGAATGCGCCTGCCTTGCTGTATTCATTTATGCGGCGCATTTATTGCCAAAAATTACCAACAATCCACTAGCAATTTACATTTTAAAAGTGAAGGTCCATCCTATAATTAATGAAGGATGTAATTCAATAAAATTTCTCTTAACCGAATTTAATGGGATGATTCCGCATGGATGCGGTGGTGCAGAATTAATCAGGTGGCTGATGTTGTGTGACGACCGCTCGTTTGTCTGGCGGCACCGAAACAGGAAGGTCTGCAGGTCATGATGGCACGGGAGTAGAGAAAGTACTGAGGAAGGTGTCTCAAAGTGGCTCAAAGAGCTATGGGGCTAAGTTATGGGTAGCCTTGACAACGTACTGAAGAGACTTATCAATTGGAGGGGCAAGAAAAGAACTGATCATAGCGAACCATAGGCTTCAACTCACTACAAGCTTTCTGACGATTTTACTTTATAATTTCTTGTCAATTACTTGTTGATTACTTTTATTATATAATTTAACAGAAATACAATATATACATATATATTTCTTTATTTCTTAATTGAAATGAAAATAATCAGGTGTATCCTGAAAGTATCGTAAGGAATGACAATTTACTGTTAAGAGTGTACGTCCCGTAGGAAAGCCCGAAATTTAATACTTATTATTATTTATTTAATTAACTAAGCCAGTTGCTAAAAGTTTGGCTCATTTAAAGTTGCAGAAGGCTTCTTCATGTATCATATACTAGGGTATTTTTAAGTTTTGGGGTTGTAGTTTTTTCATTGGTAGATATCTATATTTTACCTGAAATTGTATTGTATATAAATTATTAATGATTTTTTTTTTTATAAAAAAGCGACGGTACCTAAAATTAAAAATATGTCAGTCACTCCCCTTCTCCCTGAGGTGAAGGAGTCTGCCCTTAGGGTGCCTCAAGTTATGAAACAGACTCACTCCCCCCGCCAAGCTGACAGGGTTGCTTATAGCAGAAATGTTGAAAGCAGGCGTTGGAAAACAAAACAAAATGTTACTTTCAATCATTTAAAATCTTATTTTAATTAAAATTATTATTAATATATATATATATTGTTTTATACAGATTGGAAATAAATAATTCATTTATTCGTTTAATCACTGGTGGGTCCCAAAGAAATGCCTGAGTTCACCACACCGAAGGAGCTGCGAAGAGAAACTAGAAAGTTACTGGAATTATTATGTGGTAGACCTTTGGGTGACTTTTGTGGTCCCTGCCCATTTGTCTCCTATTTTATGGCCCAGCATGGAAGATCGGACACGTTGTTATAACAAATTGTATAACATGCCGTCGTATCTCAACATCTTAAGCCGTGAGAATCTAGTCATCCATGGAAGTAAAGAGCTCTGAAGACGGATTCGGAGGTTCGAGACACAGTATGAAAGGAAATTTTTCCGTTTATCACTTATACAAATGGGTACCTTACTGTTTGCTGAAAAAAAAAAACCCCGTCATTTCAACTTCCCTATATCACTGAGCGGTGACTAACCTTGAACAAATCCTATGGATTTATTTAAAAAAAAAAAAAAAAAAAATGTCATGAAATCCATTTAATATCGGTAGTTTTGAGTGAGGGACCTGACACAGAATTTATTGAAGACAGTGAAATATTAAATAAACATACCGCTACCTCGAATTAAGTTATGATGCACACTGGGACCCTGATGACGAATTGGATATTTGACGTAGTGAAGATTATTGGCGAATGCGTATGTAACGTTAACTATGCACCGAGCATATTTGTCGAAAATTTCTGATAACTTTAAGAGAAAATCGGACACCACGCCCTCATTGCGCGCTTTTTGTATACTAAGTCCAATTTCTTTGAAATATCGATCAAAGAGCCATAATTGGGAGTAGAAGTAGAATTAACGCTCCTCTACATTTTGATACTGAGAATGTAGCCGGCGCTAGCCGCTAATACAGTTAGTTTGCCATAGTTTTTGAAAGCCTTATATATTTTTTAAAGAACTTTTTATGGACCCAGACCTGCTTATAGTGGTCCCTTGTCCAATGCCAACGACCCCATGGATTTTGGACACTATTTGTGTTGTTTCCGTAGGCATTTTTTGGCCATTGGCAAATGGTATACGTTCTCGATGTCAACCTACACCGACTACAAGCGATAATGGAGATGCTGAGACAAGCTCATCATTCACGCTATACAACAAGTGAAAGCATGACTTAACCAAATACAGATACGAGGCTTTCGAAAGCCTTAAATAATTCACCCCTTCAAAATCTGTGCCCGAACGGCGCCGGCTACATACTACGCATTAAAATGTATCGAAAGAACCGAACTCCTACAATGAATCCTCTAATTCTTTCACTCATATTCATGGCTACATGATCAATGAGAGAATTCGTCTTGGTACAAAAAAATGCGCAGTGCGGGCGCTTGATCTGCTCATAATACTCTCGTTCTCCAATGCAGAAGCCAAATCTTGCTTGTGAAGAATTATGTAAATTCGATTGAAATAATATGTTACTGCTTTCCTCCTTAAAATATTATGGACGCGGGCTATCGAAAGGGAAATTTTACAAGTCACTTTCAGGTACGGTAAAATACGTAATGGCCATATGTTGTAAACGGCCGGCCACGCCCGTAGAGACACAATTAAAACCTATGAGCCTGTTATAATTGTAGGGTGAACGAAACTAAAAATTAGTTTCGGAACAGTTGGTAGCTTGTATACACAGAACAGGATTGGAAGACAGGTTGTGGGACTGGGGCCCGGTGGCCAGTGGCCAAGATGGGAAACATCGTGAAAGTGTATTTAAAGTTGAAGTTTTCACACTTTGGACTGCAGATGATGGGGAAAGTGTTTGATGGTGCAGAATAGTGAAAAGATATACGATTTCTGAGCCCGATTTAATAATAAAATGTTTTTTTTTTTAAATTTAAAACACAAAACCCTATTTTTGACGCGGAAAGGAGATGAAGTTAGTATAAGGCGTACTATTGCCCAGTGTTTGCAGGTACCGAACCGTCTTTATCTATTGTAATTCAATTCTTTAAGCCTCGTAATCTTCAATGTGGCTGAGCGTTTGAATAATATACTGTTCTCTGGGACGAAGACGCGAAAATCCCTAATCTGTATCTCCTCGTGGTTATGATGGAAGCGCGAAATGGCGACTGAACAGATGGGGGTCCGAGTTTGAGCCGGGATAAGTGAAAAACACGGTCTTCTCTGTGCAGGGCACTCTTGTCCTGGGGTTGGGAAACTGGCTCCGAGGAACTCAATGAAGAGTCAGGGGCATAAGGATGCAGAAGACAACGGGAAACCCCTGCATTACAATTCCCTAGTATAGTCATCATGCCTGCAACTGCCGTGATGATTGTCAATCTTCGATGGAAGAGGCATTAGAAGAAGACAAAACCCCGTAGATTTCATTTCACTTTTAAATTCCCCCTTGAATTTGGCCCATTTTCACATATTAAACAGAAGAGGAATAATAGAAGCCATTTCGCTGATAAGGTTTTTCCCCTACGGACAGTCGCCTACTGTTGTCCTTTAACAGCAATCAAGAAGCTGTCTATATGTTCAGGTCTTCAGGAGAGCCAAAATACTCATTTCTAAAGAAAAAAAAGGTCTTCCTACTTTTATTTACGCGCAAACCGGTCGAGTTTTGGTAGCTTTTGGCTTATTGTAACCAGGTTCATCTCCTTTTGCTTCAGCCTGAGGCTTAGCATTGTGTACATTAGGTGTTTCACCTTCTCTTAGTTTAGGTTGCTGCTGTAGCAGACTAAATGCGGGTTTTGCTTTGCTAGAGTTCGGTTCAAATTCGTCCCCAATGTTGGCACAACACCCATCAGCCCGGATGGAGTCTAAATTCTGGCAGTTTTTTTTTTTAAAGTCTCTGTCATGCACGCTGTCATCGCTGACCGTCGAACATAGCAAAAGCAGGATGCCCAGTGTTCAGATTATTCACTTTAACAAATTGTTGCAGGTCAGAAATTCCAAAATGAAGCACTACATTTGCGCAAGCTATGCCGAAGGCTGTTCAATCGGTACTGCTTGGGCGTTGGCTAGAATCTTTGTTTGGGATACCTGAAAAACCGCGGAATTGGGATGCATAAAAGCAGAAAAAAAACGTTGGAATTGTTTAAAAGCCACGAGCTTGGCTGAGTGTGAAAATTGTGTGGTTTGGTGGGAGCAATTGTGTCGGTACCCCATGGCCAGTTTTTGTTGGCTAACGCTTCGTGACTGGCCCATCTGATTGGTGGTCTAGTTCACGAGATTTCTGACAGACTCGTGTCCGACGGGGCTTTCATTTGAGGTTCTTCCAAACAATGATACGGGAGGATTCACGTCGTGGGATTTAGTATCGTATGTATTTAGGTGTTGTTGAATTTTTTACTTTCAACACTTTTACTCAGTATAACGAGAACTTGTTATTGGTTGCTGTTGAAGCCATTTAAGCTAGGACCTAGCAGGGATGGTAAATAAGACAAGCTTGCTGTTGATTAACGTATACATCTTACATCTAGTATCTAGTTATCTGTTTAAAGAAAAAGATTAATCGCATTCAAACAATTTAATGGATGAATCCAATTCACCTGTTCAGTCGCCCGTAATATTATTTAGGGTAGTGGTACGAAAGTGGCAGCTACCCCCTCTCTGTATCCGTCCTTTGTCAGTCTATTACCTTATATTATCGACTTCGATGGCCAGGTGGTAACGTGCTTGCACTCGTGCGAGTCTTTACCCGCCATGCGATCGGAGACGTGTCGTAACTCAACACGGGTACTAACCTAAATAGGCGACTGAAGAGGTTAATCGGATACATTCATTAAATTGTTTGTATGCGATTAATCTTTAAAATAAATACATATATATATATATTATGATTCAACTGACAACTGTTATTTTATGATAGGCCCCTTGACATTATTGCATTGTGATAACTACTAGTTTTATGTCTGTTGACTGTACTGGACATCGTCACCGTCCGTTTATGTACATGGTTTAATTTCACAAGAACTATTGATAGTAGAGTCGTCAATGAGATGTAATAAAATAGAAGAAATGCTTCTCTACCAATTTATATCTAGTATTGTAATATTTGGGGGTTCCTTTTTTATTAGTCTGGCCGAGGAGTGGTGCCAAATTCGAACACCACCCTTATTGCCGATAATACCGATTTAAGCCAATGACATCTATTTGTTAGCCATATTTATAGGTAGATCTCGTGCCCTGATTCAACATTCTGACCTTGAAATGGTTACGTATTGTACAGCATAGGTTGAACAATGCACAGCCCCAGTCTTTGATGCATTATCAGTCTTATTAAAGGGCTGTATTATATAGCTCCCCTTTATCAGGCATAATTTCATGCAGATCTCGTGCCCTGATGATCAGTCTGACCGTGAAGTGTGTACTGGGTAAGTATTGTTGCGCCAAGGTCTAAAACGCGGCACAGCCAGTCTTCATATATTATATAAGTCTTATCAGAGGGTTGTACCATATAGTTCCTCTTTATCAGGCATATTTTATGGCAGATCTCGTGCCCTGATGATCAGTCTGACCGTGACGTGGTAACGTATTGTTGTGCCAAGGCTGAACACTGCTCAGCCGCAGTCTTCGATCTATTGTCAGTCTTATCAGAGACTGTATTATATAGTTCGTCTTTATCAGACATATTATTTTTCAGACAGATCTCGGGCCCTGATGATCAGTCTGACCGTGATATGGTTACGCATTGTGCCAAGGTTGAACACTGTACAGCCGCAGTCTTCGATTTATTATCATTTTTATCAGAGGGCTGTATTATATAGTTCCTATTTATCAGGCATGTTATTTTTCAAACAGATCTCGTGCCCTGATGATCAGTCTGACCGTGAAGTGGTTACGTATTGTGGTGCCAAGGTTGAACACCTCACAGCCGCAGTCTTTGTGGTCACTGTAACAATGATAGCCAATTAGCGAGGAAATCTGTGGGATGGTTGAAAGACTGCTGGCCGTGCTCGGTTGCCCGGAACGTCCGGATGAATGGCCAACAACGAGAAGAAGAAGCAGTCGAAGAATGGTGTCTATGAAGTTATTAACATTGTTGTTGTGGAATTTGTTGATGCGAGAACACGGTATATACAAGCTTCTCGATTGTCCCGCGCAGAATCATATACATACGTACTAGAACGCCCATTTTGCTGTCCCCCCCCCCCTTTTTGGGGGTACTTATGTGGTGAGCACTTAACAATGGCCAACCCTGGATCACCCCAAATAGGTTGGTTTTTAAATGAAATGTAATACTCAAGTTTTAACTGTGTGGTCTCGTTGATTAGCAAAAGACAAATTATTATTTACAAGTACAAGTACTACGAGGAATGTTATAGTTTTGGGGCGGTTTTTTTTCGTGAAGCTGATAGGTGACAAATTTACCATGATGGTGAACGAAAAGTATCGCCTTCTGCATGTAATAATCCAAGGGAAGACTGGGAAGATAGAAGTACTGAGGGTTCCCGGCAGAAGAAGAACATCCTGGTTGAAAAACTTGAGGCAGTGGTTTGGCAAGAGTTCCCTTTTCAGAGCAGCGTCGCTAATGTCTAATTTATCATGATGATCGCCAATCTTCGATAGAAGAGGCATTTAAAGAAGGCGAAAACGGTGGAGCGTCATACAAACCGAGATGACTGGAGGAGTGTTGTTGTGCAGGCCAAAACCCATCATGGGCTGTGCACGTAGAAGAAGACGATGGCTGTTCATAGGCTTACTTTGTCCTGAATAAGGAGACCACGGCTAGATTGTCGCTAAACTCAACTAATTAAGTTTTATGGCCCTTAAATTCAATTTGAATTTTCTTTGGCTAAAATAAGTTACGGTTGATTCTTGAACATTTGCCCATATAAAGTTCCCTATTATCTTCCCTGTTTGATTTCATTATTCCGCGGAGTTGTTGATGTCATTGATTGATATTTGACGAGCCTGCTTGTATTTAGAGGGACTTAAATGGATCTAATATATGTAGAGAAAGTTTTTCACCGTATTTGGGAAACATGCAAGTGTCCGCCGCTTTCCAGATTGCTCTGTGTTAAACGTGCTGGAATGCATTTGGAAATTCTGGTATTTCGCGGTAGTTGAATTGATTGATAGGGCTGTAGCGAACACGGAAACACTTGATGAGCGCTATTTGACAGATTAGCCCCATGGCGACATTGATTGCGTTAGTGGCCAGTTTAAGGATGTCCATTGAGGTACATCCCCACGATACATTTGTATGAAATATTGAATATTGATCACAGAGCCATAAACGACAGTAGAAGTAGAAATCGTCCTGCTCCTCTTTTTGATATGGAGTATGTAGCGTTTTGTGGCCGTTAGGGCAGAGTTTTTGAAGGCGAGCAAAAAATTCATGGTTAGGTTAGGGTAGGTCCCCATCTTCAAAATCCGTGGTCAAACGGAGCCGGCGACATGCTACAGGACCTGTGCTGGTAGGCGGGTGCAATCTCCTGGAGTAAAATCTATACAATACAATCACTACACATGACTTAATTATAACTTTATTATATCCATTAAAAGTCTTTACAGTTACAATTATAACAAACATGCTGCCGGCCTCAGCCCGTGTGCAGTTTACAATTGAGAAAAAAGGCCTAACCTATCATTTGGCAAGTAATTCATAAGTGGTGTGTGTAAACGATATTGTCTAGTCTACGTTTGTTGGTGTTAATAAATTCATTGAGATGAGTTTTTAAATGATTCGAAATACGTTCTACTTGCATAATTTACTTTATCCAACGCTTGTTCGTTGTTCTTCAATAATTTGACGCCAAGCCTCCCTGGAGTAGAATCTACTTACTTTACTTTGTCCAACGCCCGTCCGTGGTTCTACAATCATTCGAAGCCAAGCCTCCCAGGAGTAGAATCTGCCCTTATGCACCTACCCACTTGCTCCAAGATTATTCGACAGATCTCCCAGTAGATCTGCTGCGTAGAATCTGCCTTTGTGCACCTACCATTTGCTCCATGGTATTTCGACAGATCTCCCAGTAGATCTGCTGCGTAGAATCTGCCTTTGTGCACTTGGCCTAAAACAAGGTCGCTCATTGGGCCGCGGTGCATATGCTATTGCCGCTGGCCGTATCTAGTTAAAGGCCTGTGGTATGAAGAAATGTACTTGTAATCGCCTAATTGGGGTATGTGGTGTCCCTGTGCACCAAAAATAAAGTCCTACAATACTACAAAAAAGCGCAGCGGGGCAGGGATGATCTAGTATAAATGAAATTGTCAATGAAAGCTGAACAATTGAATAAGCCACCTACAGTGACTGTCACCAGAGCAATTCAGAGAGATTATGTAAATGCAATTACTGGTTAACAATGAAATTATAATATTAGTATGAGAATAACATCCGTAATGTGTCAATATGAAGTGCCAATCACAATGGCGTCCAATTACAATGTAACACAATGCCACTTACCACGGAACAGTCGGTAAGTGAGGTGTGCCACTTAGTAATGTCCAGATGCCCATATATTTGAGGAAATGAGGAGACCTGGAGGAAGTATAAGTTGTTTTGTATGGCCCGGAAAGAGGAGGGCAATTAGGTTGTGGGCTCTCTGTAGTATTAGCCATAATTGGTGGCATGTGGTTGGCGATTTTTTCGTTATTAATTCTTCGAATTTCTCACGACTGATGCAGGTATTTGGTGCGTTTTTGTGTTATTTGAGAGCAATGCACTGGGAAGTAGACAGGAAGTCGAGCTATTGCCTATAGGATAATATAGCTGTCCCAGATAGAGACGATAATATACGTAAATTAGGGCCGACTGTGTCTTTCATGGATTAACACTCTTAAAAAACAAGTGACATCCATCTGGGTTGATAATAAAGTGTATTTATTATGAGAATCACCGCTTTCAAAATATACTCCAGTTTGATAAATTCCTTAGTGTCTTGAAGCATCTCTTGCATTAGTTTAGTACAAGCAATGTCATAACCTTCGACATAGCTTATGGCAGAGGGTCAGCAAATTTTTTAGTAGCCAAATTTCGAGAAATAACCAGATTTAGAACTGTTAAGCTGCGTCCAGACTATGTATTAACGCAATGCATTATGGCAATGCCATAGTGCTTTTTCGTAGTGTGGACGCAACAAAAGCCGAAACGCAATGCATTACGGCCAGGGATTACGGGATCCGAAAGTTTGCGGTCTCTGTCAAAGGAAAGCCGATCGGCATGCTGTAGTCTGGACGGTGCGTGATCCCTATTCCCGATGCATTCGTCATTGCGCATGCTCTCTGTACCCGTGTGGTCAGGCTTCAGACATCTGTGAGTAGATTTGCGGGCAAACTACTCAGTCTATTTTGATGAAATTTGGCATGTAGGTTCACAAAAGTCATACCTCGAGACGCTTTTTTTTATTTGGGGGGGGGGGGGGGTTTATTCTCAAAAAACTAAAAAAAAACGTCTAAAAAATTTCTCAAAAAAGGTTCCAAAGATATCCTTTAAATTCACATATATTGTAGTCGTTGTTGAAAATATGCAGGGGTCACTTGCCCCTTGCTAGTTTGCTTCAGGGGTTAAAAAAAATTAAAAACAAGCCAATTTTAATGAAAAATGACTAAAAAGAATTTTTGCGGTACCATTCTCTCGATGATTTCTACCTTCAGGCATGTTTTAGGTGTTCAATAGAGTAACAAAACCAAACAGGTTGATTTCCCAAAAAAACTTTTGGTTCATGGAAATTTTTTGTTTGTTTGTTGAATAAATTATGGAAAATTCACGTCCAATACATTGCGTGCCCGGTCATTGTTACTACTGTTACAATGTATTGGTCTGTTCGTTCCTGAATATGCAATCGAGTTTTAAGGGGTTTTTAATATATTGAGGTGGACACCCCCCTCCCCCCCCCCCCCGGATCTTTCATTAAATCACTGGCGCTATAGGTAGTCCTGCTTTTTAGACTCGGTCGAACACAAAATCTTTTCTTCCTGCGCATAGGTGCACAAGGCAAAATCACGGCAGCAGCGGCGGCCAACACTACATCTTCTTCCGGAAGCATTGCGAGCGAAACTGATCCCGCAATGACACGTCCACACTGCAACTGCAGTGTGGACGGAGGCCGCAATGCAAAGAAAGCACTACGGCATTGCCGTAATGCATTGCGTTAATGCACCAGTCTGGACGCAGCTTTAGAATAGCCACCACACATCCCAAACCAAAATACGAATGCACTAAAGAAAATGCAATGTGTTAATGCTGTACAACCTATTTGTCAGGACATGTAGATTAGTAGTAAGGACTCTGACATTCACCCGCAAGGTTGTTGGTTCGAGTCCCAAACATGCTACATTTTCTGGCCATGCTTTGGAGGGCATGTACAGCAGGCGGTCCCGGGCCTCCCTAGTTGAGTGTAAGAGAGGGCTTTAATGCCCTAACGCCGCCAGGTTGACAAAAAGTCATTATTAATTTTTTGGGATGTTGTGGTCAGCAACATGCCCGATAGCGGCGATTTTCCTATGCCAGTGAAGTCAAGGTACCTATTAGGGTGGGGTGGTCCCAGATCAGGAGGAAAATTTTTCCTTTTATGTCCAGTCTCGAACCTCGACCTTCAGTTTTATAGTCCAGTTCTCTAACAACTGGAGTATTACTTACGAATTTCAACTGTTTAAATCTTTTTTTATTGTTTCACAAACTCGTCTCCTTTTTTTACTGCATAAAACCACTTAGCTAATGACACAGCAGGCTTTGGTAGGTGTGCATTTCACCTTAATTAATTGAATACAGTAGAATCAAGTCGTTATGTATTGTAGAGTCATTAATTTTAAGAGGGCCTATACGTAATTCATGAACTCTGTCCACTATAAGTGAAAGTTTGCGCCTTTTTTGTATGATAGAAAGGGGCAATTCGAGTCCAGATTGTCCAGCCAACATTCTACTCTTTATTACGGTGTTGTTTTCTGGACTTTTTTGCCACAACAATCTACTGGTTGTAACTAGAATCCCACACATTCTGTTTTTTTTTTTTTTTTTATTTTTTTATTTTTTTTTTATAAGGCATGTAAAACAGGTGGATGAGTGAAAGGGAGAGCCTAACCTCCGGCTCCACTAGGTTGATGTAGTAACTGTTCAAATGTCATTATTTATTTATTTAAACAAAATGGGACCAATATATGGGTACGATGTGTACTACTTGTATTATACTACATTGTATGACTCGGAGAATGGAGAATGTTGAAAGTATCATGGAGAGACCACATAACGAACGAAGAGGTACTTCAAATGATTAAGATAAAAGATCCCTAATTACCTCCATTTCGGTGAGAAGAGCAAAATGGATGGGTCACCTGATCAGAAAAGAAGGACTCCTAAGCACCATAATAGAAGGCACAATCGAAGGCACCAATGCAAGAGGGCGACCTAGGAAGGCGTACGCAGAAGACCTCAAGAAAGATATGAGATGCGGAACCTACTTGGATCTAAAGAGAACGGCCCAAGACAGGGAGGAGTGGAGAAGGAGGTGGAAAGATTTGCTGCAAACCGATCGTTAGATTGAAACTGAAGAAGAGGATATGATTAGTACTTTGGATTTTTTACATGTGTATCTACGAGTAGATAATACAATAGTAGACCAATTAAACCGTATTACAGTTAGGAATAGTTGGTAGAAAACTATACTACACTAACGGAAGGACGAGGTTCTAGACTACAGATAAAAAAGGCAAAATTATTCGCTTGGCCTGAGTCCACCCCACCCTAATGGGTACCTAACCTTCATCGAAAGGAAAAAACGCGGCTGCCTGACAAGTTGCTGACCACACCATCCCAAATAGAGCAGTGGTCAAAAGAGAGGATCGTCTTAGACCTCGACCCTCATTCGATTTTTTCGTAACTACGAATAAATAATAGCAGACCAAATGAGCTGCAGTTTTGGAATGGTGCGATCCGTAAGGTTATGAACGGGATTTGAACCAACGATTTTTACCATTGCGGGACAATATGTTACAACTACGCCTTTTCACCTTTCAAATGTCCTATATTGCCCGGGTTTCTTTCAGGAACCCCTTTTGTCGGTAAAACCTTTGAATAGTGATGCATTTTGTAAACAGAGAGATAGTTTTGAACACATCATGATTGCCTTTCTGCTCCTGTTATGTCAAGAGCTCCATTGATCCATTCAGTAAAATATTGGATTTCTTTCTTGCAGGTAATGACTGACTAAAAATGGCTACCAAGCAGTGCCAGAAGTTTGTGCGGAACGCGTGGAAGAAGGATCTATGTTCGAATTGCTTCAAGAGCAAAGAGGAGCACCCCGCGGCCAAGACAATCGAAATCGCTCGGGTTCACCCGAGACTGCCGGACCCGCCCAAACAGGTGAATGGAAAGTCTATGCATAGGAAATTAGTCGAATGATTCGAGAATCACTGTTCGAGTTCGAGTCATCATCGATAACAAGAGGGCGTGGTGGTGTTCTTAGTATTTAAGGTCATTGGCCGATGTGATTGGGGCATTAACGAGCTACCGGCAGACGGCAGCAACTCTAATTAGGCTAAAAGGGGCAAAAAATTTGATTGACCAGTTTTTTCTTGTTTGGACTTAGGATATAACGCAGCCATGGTAATAGCTATAATAGTATCTTATTCATTTATTTAATGTTCATTAGACGTAGGTTTCTCCAAACCCATTGAGCACTCTTATCACAAATTATTTTGCCTTTCACATGATATATTAATTCAACCTAAGCCTTCATTCAGTCTAGTTCTCGCCACAAATTTAACACCCACAAAAGTTTCACATCCGCCACGTCAGAAACGTTCTGAAAGGAGCCTGAAGTCTTTCCCGGCAGAAGCACGGGCACGGTTACCCAGTTTATTTTCTTAGTTCGCTGAACGGGCATTTGACATCCTGCATAGTGAGCATTCTTGCCATGTGTCGACGGAAAGGACCATGTCCAGTGAAAAGAGCAGTCACCGTTCTAATGGTTTTCCTATTTGTGGACATGTAGTGAAGCCCATAACGTTTGCTCGCATCAGATACTAGCTGCTTTGGGTAATTGCTTATGTCCGCTGAGTGCCAATATTTCACAAACCTTTCCTCTCGAGTCGTTGCTTTAGTCATGAGGAACCAATTGGGAGAATAGGTTCGGGTCCTTCTGGTGGGATCGCAAATGACACTTTCGCGAGTCTCTTTGTTTACATACACGTAGAAGTAGCTTACCCCAATAGCTCGAGTTTTTGTTTTCTAATGAAACCGGTAATTAACTTTGGTATTCATGGAAAGCTAATAATTTTATATTATTTTATTTCGCAGGGTATCCTGAAGACCAACAAATCCACGCTCTCCTCTAAATCTAATAAAGTCATCTTCCCTTCCGAAGAGTGCCAAGTCATCGGCTACGGTGGAGACGATGTCTATTCGGACGACGATGACGAACCAGATTTTGGTGACGACCCGCCAAAACGGGAGGAAGCGGACACGGAAGAAGACAAAGCGCTGCAGCGGCTGACGAAGGCGAATACTGAGTTCAATTCTGTGCCTGCGAACTTACAGGAGCCCAAACCAGGCGAGAAAAAGACTGTGGTCGAACCTTTGCGATTGGGTAGAGCCACGACTGATGATTCAGGAAAGAAGAAAACACTGGTTGTTTCCGTCACACCGTTTGGCGGCGCGTCGGTGAACACATCACCAAGAGTCAGGGTGACTTCGAAAGTAGCAGAAGCGTTGGAGAAATCCGACGAAAAAGTGGCAGCACTGGATGTTGTCACTGCTAAATGTGAGAACGGTGAAGCCAAGGTGTTGGAACCACCTCCAGCTAACGTCTCGGAGCCGACTCCAGTTGTTGTAGAAGCGCCAGTGCCGCTCCCTAAGATTGTGCCAGAAATAGGAATTAAACGTAGTCACCCAATTGATAAAAATTCTAAATTTAGATTACATAAAGAGGTAAATGAAGAAGTTAAAAATAAGGAACAAGACGCTCTTGATAAGAAAGACGAAGAAACGCGAGTAAGTATAGAGAATAAGCTCAATGACAAACTGACTACGTCAGGCAAAGTTGCTAATTTATTGGATAAAGCTAAGAAGAAAGTTCACCATTTACCGGTTATTGGTGATACGCAGAATTTCAAATTTAAGGGCATTGATTTTACATCGAATAATAAAAAAGTGGAGGCGAATAAAGTTGTAGTATTGGACATGTATGACTTGCGGGATGAGTCTAAAGTGAATAACATTGTGGAAAAGACTGAGGAAGCTTCGATTGAGGTAAAAATTGCTCCTACCATAATTGCAGAGACTAAGAAATCAGAGACTCAGTTATTGGTTAAGGATGATGCTTTGGAGCCGAAGAAACCTGTGGCAAATATATCATCACTATATAGAGTTCTTCCTATTGTTTCGGAAGCTGCTATACCTGCAGTGCCAATGTTTGAAGATTCTCCTGGAAAAAGAGATGTGGATGAAGTTAGTAAAGAAATCAGCGTTGAGACTGAGGAAACACCAAAGATGGACGTTGGTTCAAAAGTCGCGGAAATTGCTCAACCGGTGAACATCCCTGATAAGTTGGAGAATTATGAGGGGATTATAGGTGGGGAGGAGGTGACGTTGTTTAGCAAGCAGGAGGAGCGTTGTGCTCCTGATGGCCGTGCCGATTCTGAGCTGTCGCAGGAGGCAGACGATGTAGCCAAGAAAGAGGAAGAGGAACCGACTGTGTCTGAAGAGGCCCCTGCGTTGCCCGCGTCTCCGCCACCTATTATGGACGCCAGAACGTCGTTTTTGCATTCATTGACGAGCGGCACGAGGCGGTTTATGGGGGAGAAGCCAAAGGTCCCAACGAAGCCGGTGATTATTCAGAATAAGAAAATTATTCATGTCCCTATGGTGAGTTTATATTATTTTCTACATTAAGGATCATATTTCCGACCGATGGTTGAACAGGGCGCCAGATTAAAATGGTGACCGTCAGTTAAAAAAATAAATAAATAATAAGGACTTTCTATTGTTTCTATTACTAAGCCAACCTAGCGGAATTAGGGCTATAAAGCCCTCTCTTACACTCACCTAGGATGGCCCGGAACCGCCTGCTTTACATGCCCTCCGAAGCATGGCCAGAAAATGTAGGTAGTGTGGGACTCGAACCAACAACCTTGCGGGTGAAAGTCCGTACCACTACGCTACATGTCCTGACGCCGCGGCAGAATAACATGTGTTCAGTATGAGGACTGGTTGAGGATCTTCTTTCTCAGTGGCCGATGGGATGTAATAGTCCGCACCATACCCGGTAGCTGCGTTTAACGATCGCGATCTAACGCTTCGAATCTCGCCAATTCCATTTTTTTCTAAATCCTCAAATTTCGGATACTAAGTGGAGGTTACGTTTTTGTTTTACCAATGAATAATATAGGTATGATGGTATTAATAAATACGTATTTCTGAAAAATTATACAATCAAGTAATCAACAATAAAGTATAAAGTAAAATTGTCAAAATATTGTTAAAATCAGGTAGTATTGTCATTGTCCATGTGCTAGTGCCTTAGTGACAGTATGGAAAGCTTTCTCTAAGAGTTGGTCTCTAAGCAATGCTTCTGTATAGTGTATTTAGGTGTTATATGGTACCTCAGATTCACCCTGATCTCTGAATGTGAAAAATCATACGGCATCAATCGGGAGTTTTCTAAGGAAGGCGAAACCTTGTAGGATCCTCCGCTTTGCCTCTTGTTTTAGGTATGGGTGTCCCCAATTTTTTTTTAAATTCTCCCACACATGCAGGTATGATCGTATGAAGGAAATTTGAAATGACCGACAGCCGCATGTGACCCCTACCTAAAAGGGTTCAATCTGGCGGAAATATTTTCGTTTCGTCACCTCGACCTTCCGTTTAATAGCCTAGTTCTCTGCCACTAGACTATTCCTATTCTTTTTTCCCGGGATTGACTGTTATATTGCGCACGTGCGTGTCTCGGGATTTTCTACACCGCCGGGCCTTAACCACTTTCACTGTATTCTGCTACTACTACGACGACGAGAATCTGCAGGTCAACCTATGGGAAAGTGCTATCATCATAATTACTGAATTGATGAGACACGTCCCGGTCATAAAGTCCATTGGTAGACTCCTTTATGTTTATTCCGGGCTGTTAAGACGATTCGATGGGTACGTTGTTATTGTTGTAGTCTGATGCCACTGGTTTATCGTAGTTTTTATATTTTTGTTACCCAATTTATACGTAGTATAAGAGAAGCTTTGTGATGGTCGAAATATTCGATTTCGGGATTTCAGTGGACTTACACGTTTTCAGGTCCCAACAGCCTGATCAAGGCGATTTTAATACCGGGGTTGATATAATACCATGCCACGTGATGGTATTAGTTCAATTGTTTAAAATAAATGAACTGCAAATTTCAGAATTTTTTCATTTTTGATGTTGGTATTCGTCGCAAGAGTGCTAAGCGCGGAAAATTCAAATTGTGTCTATTTAAACAATCTTCGGCTATATTTTCTTCCCTTTTTCAGCCTTAGATTTAGACAAATTATTTATAATCCTTAATATATTAATTCAAAATTAAAACTTGTTTATTTCTTGGGCGATATGGGTTTATATTTGCTAATTATATACGAGCTACAGCAGCGTCGCGTCAGTTCAGTTAGACTACAGTATTGCCAACATCACAATTTAAACAATTCTGAAATTTGCTGTTCATTTATTTTAACCAATTGAATTAACACCACCACGTGACATGGTATTACTAGTATATTACCCCCGGTATTAAAATCGCCATGATCAGACGGCTGGAACCAAAAAAAGTGGTTTTTATGAAAATGTCTGTCTGTTCGTCGATTTGCAAGCAAACTAATCGGTGGATTTTGAACAATTTTGGCGTGTAGGTTCACAAAAATCATTCCTCGGGACAATTTCTTTTATTTTTGGCTAATTCAATTTTGGACAAAAAAAATTATTTCTCAATAATGGCTCCAACGTTTTCTTTTAAATTCACATATATATTGTAGTTGTTATTCACTAGCTTATTCATGTAAACAACGCGCAATGGGTGTCACTTTCCTCTTGATAATTTGCTTCTGGGGGTAAAAAAATAAAAGTTTCATGAAAAAATTACTAAAAAATAATGTTCTTGGTATCGCTTCTTTCTACCCACAGCTATGTTTTAGGTGTTAAATAGGGTAACAAGAGTAAACAGTTGCTTTCCCAAACAAAGATTTGGTTTTGTGCAAAAAAAATAGGTTTTGAATAAATATTGATAATTTATGCCCCAATGCACTACATACCGTGCCATTAGTGCCATTATTACTTTGTTGTATTGCTAGTATATTGTTATGCCCTTTCTAGAATATGAAATGTCATCGATTAATTCAGTGCTTTAGAATAGGGGATGTCGAGGGATCCAAAATCTAACCCCAGAAAAATTATTTAATATGGATTTACTCATACATTACTCGTATTATCTATCTACTAATTAATAAATAGGAAAGCATGTTCGAGTAAACTCAGACCTGTTCTTTACATAACTGTTGCCCTACTATGCCGTTTAATATTAACTTATTCTTGGGTGGGTTAGAAATGTAAACAAAACAATTCTGAATAGCTCTTTCCATGATTTCCATGATCGGCCAGAGTCGAAAGGGATTTTTATACACTAAGTTGGGTGATTTATGTTACCGCTCCCAGCATTGTTCCACTTCATACTGTCTTTCTGAACGCCCTGGTCTGGTAGTCACCGACCCAGAACAGTTGCCAGTCCCATCTTCTACTGCATTCCGCCTGCTCATCCACCGGACGCTAATAATTGCATGTTCATGTTGACATAACCTGATTCATTTACACATAATCTCATTTACTTTGCGGTCACTGTGGTGTAATTGTTAATAACAAGACCTATACCCCGACAAGGTATGGATTGTGGGTTTCAACCCCGCCTAATCCAGATTTTTCAAAATCCTCTAATTTCGGTTACATAATGTTGATGTTGCCTCTTCAACCTGAGTTAGTTTAATGCCAGTATTACAGAGACGAGGACATTCGGGAAAAAATGCAAACAACGGACGTGGTGCAAAAACTAAGAGGCTCAGCTGGTGGGGACACGTGCAGAGTGGGAGAGGCGATGGTATCTGGACGCCGAGCCCATAGCTCACCCTGGAGAGAAAAATTATAGGCGACCAGTAAGGGAGGATGTGCAAAACAGAATCGTCTGGATTCTGGGAACATCGCTGCTCTGCAGCCGACCCTACTTGAGGAAATGGCGCGGAAAAAAATTACCTATATACCAGATAATGCTGCAGTATTATCTTAATGGAAAATATATGCCACAAACGTGGCCTCGCGGCCTAAAAGAGAAAAAAAAACCGTTATAATACCAGACAGACGCTCTCTTTTAACCAAATTTCTTTACTAAACAAGGTTTGCACTTATGAGGGAACTGGCCACCCTTACATCAAAATCGTGATGCGGTAGTAGAATCCCGGTCGATCTGAAAGCGTTCTGAAGTCTACGCAGTTCCACTGAAGATGACGACAGATGTTGACGAAAAGTTTGGAAATACTCTGACCATGGCCTATCATCCCGGATTCTACTGCTTCATCACGTAACTCCAGCCGGGAAAGTCTTCGTAATTATATTATATCAAAATATGTTAGTTTATATTTTTGAGAAGTAACTTCTTATAGCGGACTCTCGAGACTTGGATATGTTTACCCGCTATCGGCAATACTTAGCTTATGGTTAGGCGCAATTTATTCTATTTTATTATTGTTTTATTGATTACTCTAATTTATTAGAAATGGCGGCAGCAAAGAGCAAAAATCCCCTATGATATTGTGTATGAAGTAGTCTTTTTCGACTTGGTTATTCCAAATATTTTTAGTTTATGTAGTAAATTAAACCAAAAATAGAAACTGACTAAATACCAAAAATCAAAAATTTAATACCTTGTAATAGCAGATGAAATAGTCCTCTACTACTACAAATCTGTAGACTCGTATCTGTACTTGGTTAGTCATGCTTTCGCCTGTTTCATTGCGTCAATGGTAAGCATGTATCAGATTGTCCATTATCGCTTGTAGCCGTTGTAGGTTGACATCGAGAACGTATACCAGTTTGCCAATGGCCAAAAATTCATGACGAAACTACAAATCTTTGTAATTTATATTTTACGTACTAAATTAAATAGAAATTATATATATATATTATATAATGTATAAATTCAGCTTCATCATAAAAAATTAATAGAATTTTTCTTCCCACTGACAATCAAATTGGATAATACGACATGTGTGTGGTGGAGACTGTGGGCTATTTTTTTGCACCAAAGACGTATTAAAATAATACAGCTGACGCTACATATGGCTCACATTTGTTTGCATTAATTGTTTGCAGCTGCTGAACCGAAGTAATCACATTATTAAGACTGAGGTGCTGTCTGAAGTCTCAACCGAGCAAATTAGCAAATTTTGGGACTCTGACTTTCACCCAAAAGGTTTTCTGTTCTACAGTTGTGGCTAATTATAGCCTATGTATAGTTTTTGTTCACTAGGTCTGACGTCACTTGCTTACATTTCGATAAGAAGGCTGCACTATGCTTGTCCCTCGTTAAGGAGGCTTTTTTTTCTAGTAATTCGTCGCGTGGCTATAATTAATAGAACCCTACTTTCATGGCGGGGGACAACCAAAGCCCAATCTTCTTTTCGATTTATATGCAAATGACGTCCGATCCTGTAAATAAAAGTTCCAATCGAGTCTTATGCTGTTGTGCTTCGGAGGGCTTGTAAAACAGGCGGTCCCGTGCCTTCCATGTTCAATATGAGAAGATAGGGCTGTATTAGCCCTTGCATTGAGCAGTATGGACCAGTGCCGGATTAACCCCTGGGGGGGCCGGGGGCACAAGACATGGGGGGGGGGGGGCGTGGGTACCAAGGGTACAAACCACAACCGGTCCCAGACCTCAGACTTGTCAGTGGCGTAACGATAGGTTTTCGAAGAGGGTGGTGTATAATTTGGCGCCCCTCCATCCATTTTCATAAAAGTGTATAAAATGGGGAAAGCCGTTCTCATGGACGTAAGCAGCTAATTTAATGACCTTAGTTTGGTTCGGTGGCTATGAAGGGGATCCGGGTGTCTCCCACGGGGGAGAAATTTAGCGAAAACAGACCTGAAATAGTTTGATTTTACGCATTTTGAAAGCAGTAACTTGATTTCAATTGTGATTTAACAGGCAATAAATATAATTGCTAACAAGGGGGGCCCGGGGATCTCTCCTGGGTGAATTTTTTTGAAAAATAGGTCTGAAATATTGGGGTTCTACGCATTTTGAGAGGATTAAGGTTTATAAATTGCAGGAAATTAATATAATTGTGAACAGGGGGGCCCGGGGGTGTCCCCCGGGAGAAAATGTTTGAAAAATAGGGCTGAAATAGTGGGGTTTTACGGATTTTGAGTGCAGTAACACTTAGATTTTAGAGGCAAAGAATATAACCTCCTCTAAAATTCATAAATCTACCAGCATTGCAGGAAAAAAACAACACTATTTTAATATTTTTATCTAAAAAAAATCTCATTCTGGGGGGGGGCGGAATTTTAGGCATTTCTGGGGGGGGGGGTGGGGCCTGTGCCCCCAAGTGCCCATGGGTTAATCCGGCACTGGTATGGACGGAGCTTAGTAGCTAACAGTTGACGCTGCGTAGTGTCAGCTGTTAGCTAGGCCTACAGACCTTGAGGGCCATTCTAGCAGCTGACGTATACTGTGTTTGTGTACAATGGTTCGTATACGAAGTAAATTAAAACTGATTGGAAGTGTTATGGTAGCCAATTACCACGCCTGGCCTGGCCTGTCTGGCCCATCTTTTAGTCTGTTGGCAACACTTGGTCGGGATAGTTGTAAATTAACTGCTATCTACTGTAAGAAAGGGGTAAGATGTCGTCGTTTCAATTATTTTGTTGATTATTACTGCCTAATTTTGAAATAATTAATTAAATAATGTTTGAGATTCGACATACCAGGATTTGATTGAAATGAAACCGTTGCTAGATAAGTGGATTTGTGAAACGGAAGCTCGAGAGACGAGTCTTGCGAAAGCATTACGACCAAGATACGAAGATTATTTATTTAATACAGAAAAGGCAAACTTATAATGTGAAAGTTAAGAAGGCCTTATTACTTGGTGCATTAGCCGGCCGCCTTTCCAAGTTGAATCCAGCGGACCAGAGTAGGTTCAAAGCTGCAGATAAATTGGTCGTGTGCACAGTGCCGGTAGGGAAACATGGTAGGACTTGTCCTGGTCACCTCCGAACTAATCGTGTGACTTCACTGTGTTTCCCAAGTTGTTCGGAATCCACTATAATCAGGAGGTCCACTGGAGTCCTATGGGCCCACACCGTGGCCTGGGACTGTGTCAAACCATACTACTACTACTTGGTGCATTAAAAAAAAACTCGTCAAGTGGATGCCAATATTGTGTTCGAGTAGTGACACATTCAACATTGTTTATGTCTGTGTATTAGGTCTCGGCATACCGGACATGATTGTCGACAAGTAAAATTGAAGTCGCAAACTTACTAGCGTAAACCATTTAAAAGTCGCCATCATACCACATCCATAACGAATTTTCTTCTTGTAGGCAAGACCCAAATCACCATCAATGGAAACCTTTCTGGACGCCTCACCGAAACCACACCAACAACTGGCAGAAACTCTCAGCGACTCCGGTAAGAAGCGGCAAGCTCCAAAACCACCGTCACCCAGCAATGAGCGTACTCTGACCCCTCAGCAGTCACTGGACGACACAGACGTAGTGACTCCCCTTAAGAGCTCCCGGCTGGACATGCCTCTGCGAGTCGCCCGCAGCTCGGAGAACATTCTGGAGCTGGCCAGAGGCTCCGGCCTGGAGGGAAGTTCTGACTTTGTGGACGCCCCAGAGCCGTCGCCTCGTCGTTGCATGTCTTTGTCGCAGGATTCGTTGATTGACTCAGGAGTTGGGTAAGTTGGTTAATTTGGGTTTCTTACCTTATTAAGCCAGGGGTAGGGAAAATTGGCGCGAAAAATCTCATAAGGTAAACATTGGGCGTTTTTTTTAAATCATGGAGCCATTTTTTGTCCAGCGAGGGTAAGTAAGGTACCAACTTTTTTTAAAAAATCAATTACCTACTGTCCGTGACCACTTTTTAATACTGCCAAAATTATACTTACCGCTAATTAATCTCTCAATATAAAGAAAAGTTGGTGCCGTCAGATTTTAAAGCAGATTCTCATTCTACAGATGTAATCAAATTCTTCGTACAGCATATGATATTTCATCTAAAAAACAACATCAGGGTATTGTAATGACCCTCGAGAACTACGGTGTTTCTGACCTGTTTCTTCTGTATATTAAAGAATCAAATTCTGTTCTAAATCAAAATCTCCTTGTGAACACATACTGTTAACTATTTGAGTACATAAATTTTTCTTGAATTTCGTAGAATTAATTTATTAAAAAATGAAAAATTACGAAGCCTGAGACGGAGATTTAGCTTGGGGGCTCTTGTCATAAGCTGACTACAGTCATAATGAAGCTATTAAGATTTCCAGATCAAGTGCGCAGAAACTTATTTCGCCGGTTCTGTTGTCCGCCCTGCCTGCTTAATTGCACATTTTCTTTTTTTGTGTTGGAACCCGTCAAACTCAACCACTTTTCCTTTGCCAACCTTTGCGTGCTTTGACATTTCCCCTCATGTCTCACTTAGTACATGACTGTATGTCACATTTGGTCATTACCCGCGTAAAAAAGAAAATTGTTGTTCTTTTTGTAAAGTCTCATGTTGCATTGCCCCATCTGGCCAGTGGGTGCTCTTAAATATAGACCCTACAACATCCGGAAGACTCATGGTTGGTGGTGATTCATTGAGCTCGATAGTTTATGTACATGTGCATGTATACAGTACTAGTAGTATTTAAGTTTGAACTTAGGTTCATTGTAAATGATACATCTATTTAATTTCAGTGAAATACAAGCAAAGAAAAAGTCTCACCGTGGCCGGTTTTCTCTGCGGAAATTTCTGCATTTTGGTAAACACAGCAAGGACTTAATGGTGAAAGAGGGGGCAACAGAGACCCGCCCCACCCCGCCACCCCTCTCGTCAAAGCCCAAACCGGAAATCATCCACCCGCAAGACCTCACTGGTACCCGCGTAGAAGTGGTGCCTCCGCACAGGGTAGTGAAGACACGAAGGACTTCTAGCTCTGCTAGCTCCAGCTCTGGGGAACATCGGGTACGTCGATAGGGAGCTAGGCTTTTTTCCGCTTCAGAAATGTAAGGATTCTTTTTCTTTTTCCACGTGCCTAAACCGGAAATAATCCACCAGCAAGAACTCCCTGGGTAATGTGCAGCCTCTCTGTCGCCGGGCAGTGAAACCCGAACCTGCTCTGGGGAAGGATAGTCTCCACGAATGTTCGGCACAGAAACTTTTGAAGATCAGACGTAAAATTAATGAATTTCCAGCTCATTATGCTCATAGCTACTGTAGTCCGTATATTTTCCGGTTGTCCGTAAATTAAGGCCTCCAACGAGCTCCTATCGTGACGGAGCGAGTCAGCATAAATCTGAAAACTGTTTCCTTGCTTCTCCCTCGCCAACCATGTCGGTGAAACTCATTCTAGGCGTAGCAGCCGTTAACGATAAGACGGAAGGGTAAATCGAGGCTTCCGCCAATGGTGAATTACGTTTGAATTACGTTCTGTGATTAGATTTTTGCTGTTTAAGAGGTAAGCCCCTGTTGAAACCCATTGCCAGTTCATCGATGCGTATGGAGAAGAGTGCATGGGCACAAAAATCGTCAGTGGTGTAGGGAGAGCGTACAAACGTGCACGACTCTACTACGCAGGCGTCCATCAGCTTTGGACGAGACATTGACGAAAGTTGAGGAAATTTTGCTTGTGGCTCGCCGTGCCAATAATCTAAGGCCCGGTACACATCCTAACGCCGGCGATTCACTTAGGCGGAGTTTCCACATACGTCAATGGTCAATGAGAAATATGGTTTTGACGTGGTAGCAGAATTTTTAGTATGTCTTTAATGTCTGCTAAACCTTCAATTTCATATTTCTCATTGACGATTGACTTATGTGGAAACCCCGCCTAAGAAATTTGTATTGGCAGGAAATCGGTTGGTGTAAATCCCAGAGTCCATACTTGGACAGATTTCTGTCGCTGGCTTGACGTTGACCTCACACTGGTGCACAGTTTTCCCCTCGACACGGCAGTGATCTAGAAATCTTCCGAAGTGCGTTCACAAATAGGCTATTTTTTGCACCAACCAATCACCAGCCCATTTGTTCCCATCTCTAAGACTATACTACGTAAGGGTGAAGTCAATAAATGACCCAATATGGGGTAAACCTCGTAAGAGAAGGACCTTGGAAGAAAAGTGTAGAAAAGTTGGGACATTATTTTCCCGCAAAAAATATATTTTTGAATTTCAGGCGCCACCTGCCACGTCTTCACGTGGCCAGCCATTGAAAAGCACGTTGCCCCAGATATTTTTATCTGGAGCGAATGTCCCATCTCTCCTGTATAGAACTCTATACCTTGTTATTCAAGACTAAGCCAAAAATGTTAAAATTCTGCATATTTTTCAGTCATTTCCCGTAGTTTCTAATGCTTCGCTTGCCTGCGCCTGTCCTTGATTATAATTCAGTGTCAAATTGGCAAAAGTAAAATTTGTTTGTGATGGTCACTGCATAGACAATTAGTATGGTCGGCGTAATTGACGTGATTTGCTTCGGTTATGTTGGCTGGCGTGAATCCAGCCTTGAAGGCCCCGCCCTTCCGTTCTTACTGATTACCCATCCAGATTTTGTTGTCACGATGTCCCCCTGCTGAGCTGTAGACCGAGAATTGACAGTTTCTCTGATATTCGTCATTCCCAAGGGTAGTGTATAGTGACGCAAACAAACTGCGAGTATTGGAAAGAAAGATAATAAGGAGGATCTGTGGACCCCTATACGACGCCGAAGTAGAAGCAATACTCAACGGTGAAGACATAAAAGCGCAACGCATAAGATGGCTGGGACACGTCATAAGAATGTAAATAATGTTAAAATATTAGGCCTATATTAACCACTATTATGTTTCTAATATGAATTCTTTCCATTTATTTCTAGGAATCGGACGTGTTGTCAGACTCTTCTGCCTCCCAGTCTGTCAGCAGCTCTGGTACCTCTGCGAATGAACTTATCACAACTCTGGGTAAGCGTTTCTGACCGAATTAGCAATTTGAACGTATTACGATGAACATTATTGACGAGTGGTCCTCTCCAATGCGGCATTCCGATATATTATTCCCATAAATGTTAGCAACCATTGCTGACTCGAATTCGTTACTCTGCTTTGTTACGTAATTGACGGTTAGTCTGGTGCAATCTAGGTTGACTGACTTCGAACGCCCAATAATCATCTGCAGGAAGTATGCACGGAAAAGGAAATCTTAAAAAAATTGTCTTAGGCGGGGATTCCACCAACGTCAATAGTGATATTAAATGTTTTTTGACGTGGTAGCAGACATTTTTAGACAGTCTAAACTGTCTGCTACCACGTCAAAAACATTTAATATCACTATTGACGTTGGTGGAATCCCCGCCTAACTGAGGCAACGTAGTTTGACATATCCTTGTCAGGGCATGTAGAGTAGTGGTATGGACTTTCATCCTAAACGATATTGGTTCTGGGCATGGAAAGCAGACCTTCCTAGTTGAGTACTTACTTTACTTTGGGGACACGGAAGAAGCCTCCCCGCGTACGATTTCTTTTGGCCATCTGTCTCAAGTGATAAATCGTCGGCGTCCCCTGGGCAACGTACAAAGTACGGCTAATTCTTCCACTACCAAGCGACCAAAGAAACCTAGTTGAGTGTAAGAGGGGGATTTAAAGCGCTAGGTTAGCTTAGGCGGGGTTCCACCAACGTCAATAGTGATAGTAAATGTAGTTTTGACGTGGTAGCAGACATTTTTAGTATGTCTTTAATGTCTGCTACCACGTCAAAACTACATTTACTATCACTATTGACGTTGGTGGATTCCCCGCCTTAGTAATAAAACAAAAAGTCAGTATTCATTTGTCTCATAACTTTGGAACCGAGATTAAGTTTTGTTGTTTTGGAGGAGCCTTCCACTGAATCCGTTGTTCGAACACAAACAAACGATTAGAACGCCAGTGCTTCCAAGAGAAATTTTCCATGCAAATGGTACATGGCCACTCTTATAGAAAGCTTTCTTCACTGTCACTGTGGCACTAGCACAATGATAATGACGGAACTACCGGATTTTTACGATATTTTGACGATTTTACTTTAAATACTCTCTTGTCGATTACTTGATTGTATAATTTAACAGAAATATATATATTTATCATTTACTTAGTCTACTGCAGCAGATGTTTTTCGATGGCTTGTCGCAGGTGCAAAGTTTTCCCCTCGACACGCTAGTGGCCTAGAAATCTCATGAAGTGCGTTGCGAATTAGACTGTTATTGCACCAACCACTCACCTGCCCATTTGCTTCCATGATAAATTTCTCAGCGTCTGACGCCTGGCGACGATCGTCCGTGTGTACGGGACCTAATGTTATCATTCTTTTCGCGGGCATTCTGGGCATAGTGTTATTGTTGAAACTGTGTTTTTTCCTCTGTAGAACTCTCAAGGAAGCCACCTCCACCTCCTAGGAACCTATCTCTGGAAAATACCCCCAAGCCGGTACGTCCACCTCCTCCTAAGAATGTCCATGACCAAAAACGAAGCCCAGACGAGACTGTAGCTGTGCCACAACGTCCAAGAGATAATGTTTACGTCAATTTGGGTAAGTACAGTTTGTAATTAGCCTGGAGTAGATAATATTGTTAATTCTTTAATTTCTTCAAAGAGCCATATAAATATGCTGTGCCCGTCAATGATGTAAAAATAGAATTTTATAAAAAAATAACAGGAAAAGTGGTTTGCAAAATTATCATAAACGGAAAAAACGCTCCTTCTTAGCATTGTGGTGATGCGGAAATGAAAGGGTCTTTTTTTTTTCAATGATTATTCGCATACAAACAATTCAATGGATGTATCAGAATAACCTCTTCAGCCGCCTCTGTAGGAAATACCTGTGTTGAGTGTTACGACAAGTTTCCCATCGCATGGTGTGTAGAGACTCGCAAAAGTACGAACAAGCTACCACTATGCCATCGAAGATATTTGCTTTGCTTTGGGGGTAAAACTTGGCAATTTAATCGTCTGACTGTTGGTTGTAGTTCGTTTTACTAGAGTTCTAAATAGGAAATAGTCTCCCACCAAGAATATATACAATACATATGTTGGCTGCCACGTCTTCTTCGACCAATCAGAGCACGCCTTGAACGCTTTCAAGCAACAACGCATCCAGTCGGGGCTGCAAGGCTTGCTCTGATGAAGACTTGAACTGGCTGAAGCTTTGATTGGTTGAAGAAAACGTGGCATGTGGTACCATAAATTCAGAAAAGGGAGCGAACGTCCTAACTGTCCTGTATAGAATTTAAGCCTTTACATTAATGATTTACATTTAACAATGATTCTTTCATCAATCATCAGCTACAAACCTTACCCTTCTTTCCAACAGGTGAGGCGAGGATTGGGCTGGCGCCGAACAAACCAGTGCGGACGGGAAGTCTGCGGGAGGCGGATGGTAGTAAGAAGCTGTCTGCTGCCACTGAAAAACAATTGTGGACGGGCAGTTTGCGCCACGGCTTCTCTGACGGCTGCAAGAAGATCGTGCCCAATGTACCGACGCCCCCCGAAGACAGTGGCTATGAGTCGTACGACGTCTCTCTTACCACTACAGACTCACAAACTTCCTCTATGGTTAGTGTTTAATTTAAATTGCATAAATAATGAAGGACGTGACAGATACGATACGGTACTATAATGAATGTAAAACAAAAACTACAAAAAACGCCCATTTTGATTTTGATGTGTATTTTTAGGCGGAAGAAGACAACGTGTACGAATGTGTACAGCCGCCAGTGGAGCTGCGCAGTTCCCGTGGCCCAAGCCGTGGACCCCGTCGTGCCGACAACCCTACCCCGGACGTCGTTGGACCAGAATACAGTGTGCCATGCAGCCCTTACGGTACCGTGCGAGGACATCGACGGTCCGACGGCAACGTCACCGACAATGGAGCCGAATACGTGCCGTGTAGTCCCTATGGGACAGTGCGAGGACATCGACGGTCCGACGGTGCCGACAATGGGTCAGAATACTTGCCATGTAGTCCGTATGGGACAGTGCGCGGACATCGAAGATCTGAGGGCAATGTAGCGGAGAGTGGACAGGAGTACATAAAGTTTCGATTTCTGCGGTCTGTCTCTGTGCCTTACTGTGGTTCCGAAGCTGGATCAGATATTTACTCTCCGTATAGCTTCTGTGGCAGCGAAATGGTATGTTTTTCTGACTATTTTTACTGCTGACTCCGCCACCACTGTGAAATAATGGACCACATTACACACAATTTACACGCCATACAATATACAAATATATAATATATGTATGTAGCCTAATATATAAATAGTGGTGACAAGCAACCTGAAATTACTTTAAACTTTTTTTTCAATTCTGATGGGGTCCGGCAGAGAGTTCCAAAGCCTCACCGCCTGCACCGAAAAAAAAGAAGGCCTGGGATGCGTGGATTGGGAAGAATAATTTATTTTTTTCTGTAGTTGTCCAGGTAAGGCAGTATTATTGGATTCTGTTTTCAGGGAGAGGAAGAATACGAGTGGTCCCCGACGTCAGGGAGATTCCAGAAAGTGAGTCGACTGAAGACGAAGAAAGGACGGAGTGTGGTGCACAAGAGTCTCGAGGACAACTACGGGGCTGTCGTTATAGCCAACCATGAGGCGCTCACGCAGGTCGTTGAACAGGTACCGCTGTCACTTTCTTTGAAGTGTAACTTTTTATGTAAGTGGGATTGTTGACTTTTTCACATGATAAATGAGCAGAGAAACAAAATATTAGTAGACCTAGGTTAAGAGAAATGAAGTCAAAATTGAGTTAACCTGCTAATCCAGGAAACGAAAACATTCCTCGCGCCAGTCTTGATTTTCTGACGTCTTTTTCACAGTTGGAATGGGGCTAGGAAAAGACGTGCAGAAATAGACGGTTTTCTTGCACCAACACATTTGTGCCCTTGACAAATTTCTCAGTGCCGAACGTCCATGGTATATAATAAGTGAGTAATAAGCGTCCAATTGTTTCCACAGATGCACCTCGGCCTAGTGACTCCAGCTACGTTGCGCGGTCTCAACGCCGCCGCCAGTTTGCGCTGGTCCGACTTCACGCTTGTCCGCGACGTGAGCGGCGTCACAGTGGAACGTCGGGTATTCTACCCGGCCCTGTGGGGCTCGCACCCGGTCACGGTGTGCGTGGGCCCCGAGCAGGGCCTCGGCCCTGGCATATACGGCAAGAGCCCCTTCTGTCTGACGCCGCTGACTGAGCTGCACGACCTCGTGCCCGCCTCGTGCCTCGCTGGTGACGACGATAAACCTGACGAGCTGGTGCAGTGTAAGTACTTTGACTTATTTGAACCAGGTAACATGTTTTACCTATAAAAGAACCCTACGAGCGAACCCTCCCATGCTTTCCTATTTATCAATTAGCATAGGTGTACCGAAATAGATAATATGAGTAGCTCCATACTTCCATGGTAAATAATTGTCTTAATGTTAAATTTCGGTTGCCTGGATGTTCCCTATTCCAAAGCACTGAACCGACACATTGAAACAATGTTAGACGTGATTCAAATGAAGATAATAAAATGGAATAGATGGCGCCTAGCCATACGCGAAGAAAGACTGTTAGCAGTGGACCTGTAGGGGAAATGGTGAAGATGGTCAAAGGAAATTGATCCCGTTATATTTGCTTTGGCCACTGGTTCATTCGAACCCACGATTTGTGCCTTGCCGGGGTATCGTCTTAAGCTACGCTTAACTATTGTATATCCCGCATGGGCTATTGGGCAACGGCGAGACGGGAGAAAATACTAATGTCGCGTGGCGGGCGTTAGACTGTCTTGGGGCCGCCTACATCGATCAGGTCGATCTGACTGACTTGCCGTTGAAGGACATGGTTGTCTTGGCTAACATTATTGATATTATTATTATTTAGACCCTTTGAACTGAATAATTATTGGGATCACATCAGTGAACCCCATCATGGCCATTGCCAATTAATCAACTGAAGAAAAATAGCAGCTTAACCTTGTTAGCCAAGACAACCATGTCCTTCAACGGCAAGTCAGTCAGATCGACCTGATCGATGTAGGCGGCCCCAAGACAGTCTAACGCCCGCCACGCGACATTAGTATTTTCTCCCGTCTCTGATGTGATCCCAATAATTATTCAGTTCAAAGGGTCTAAATAATAATAATAGCAATAATGTCGCGGAAATGCCCTGATTCCACCGACATGTCCATGATTTAGTTTAAGCATGAAAGCTGTTTTTCGTATGCATTCAGTTAAGCGCAGTAAGAAGCGGTCGCTGTCGCGGCAAGTCATAAAAGAAACTGTTGCTTAGCTACGTTCGGCATTCGATTTGACCACATATTACCTGCTTACTTCTAGATTCAGGAGACGAAATATAACTATTTGTTGCCCCATATCCTCGTTATCTACATAATCTATTTCTTACTTGTTACAGCTTCCATCTCAGTTTTCTGCCGTCTTCAAATCGAAACCCTGGAGAACTACTGCCATTCAGCTGGTTCCGGAAACGTTACGGACGAAGTAAAGAAAGAAATCAACTTCGTTTTGCTGCAAGTGATCAACGTGTTGAAGACATTGCAAGCTCAAGGTATTGAGGACGTTCCCCGGCGCCTCAGGAATATGGTGGTCACCCGCGAGGAAAGGGACCCTCACCCTCGTGTTTGCTTACTACCGGTAAGTACACGTTAGAAACCAGAACAAGCAGCAGACTCGGTCAAGATTCGGAGATCATGCAAAGCATCCGAGTTGATTTTTAGAGATGCTCTTACTTCGCTAACCTGGGCCAGTCAATGAACGAAATTTCAATATTTTTGTCTGTGCTGGCAAATTCTCCAGAAACTTTTCCGAAAGTATATTGAAAAATCCCTTTCGGCTCTGGCCGATCAGGAGTAGGGAGATTCCGCAGACCCTGCTTTTTCTCTACGCTAGCTATGCTATGTACTGTATGTAATAACAAATACTTCATTATTTTCCCGACCACAACATCAACACACAAAACACTCTTGTGATCCAAATTTCGAATCACAATGCCGACTACGAACTTTTATTTATCAAATTATTTTCACTTTGACTGGATGCCATCTTAAAATGGTTGATTTGTCGTAAAAAGTGGTGGTTACCATTATCGTAGATAGTAATACGGACTTTCAGTCAGATTTTAATTCATTCCTCTGCGACCAATATTAACTGAGATATGAATTATACAAGGTTTCAATCGGCCGTCATCTTGTAACTAAATAGTGGATCTAGCTGGTTAACGAACTCGATCAAGACATTTGTATGATCAATTTTTGTGCCAAGTTTCATCAAAATCGGATAATATTTACGGAAGTTAGAGTGTTTCCTAAAATCGATATACTGTACATACATAATATATATAACATTTTGGACGGAGGGTAGTTTTGGGCTCAGGGGGTTCTGAAATGAAAAGTTGTGAAGAAATTTTCCGAAAGTCGAACATTGGTCGTCATCTCAATAGGTAGATGAATCTCCCTAAAAAAGAGTTTACAGGTTATCTACTCAGCAAATATCAGTAGAATCGTTTACCGAAGTTGGTCATAGTGATTTTGAGAATCATGATGTACGCTCGAACACCAAAATAGTAATAAATACGATTCAGAATAATGGAATTATTATATAAATAAATAAGGACTTTTTGTTCTATTACTAAGCCAACCTAGCGGAGTTAGGGCTATGAAGCCCTCTCTTACACTCAACTGGATAGGCCCGGGACCGCCTGCTTTACATGCCCTCCGAAGCATGGCCTAAAAATGTAGGAAGTGTAGGACTCGAACCGACAACCTTTCGGATGAAATGTAGTCTGTACCACTACTCTACATGTCTTGGCAGTCGTGGAACACTTAACTTGAACAGTGTTCAAGTACATCTCAAGAGAAAGCTGTGGCCCTACTTTGTTCGGGAATGCTGCAAGCGTTCTATTCTGCCTCTCTTTTTCTTCGGATATGTAATGCCACTATTAAATTTGAAACTCTTCTTCTTTTCCAGTCACCAGGACCAGATAAAGACTGCATTTCCCTCTGTAACTGCATTCTCGACCTCCTCACCGACCTGCCGCCCACCGAGCTCTCGTCGCTGCTGTTGGCTACACTGCGCGAGGAAAAGGCGGTGTCGCTGTCGCAGGCCAAGGCGCTGCTCGAGTTCACGCTGTGGGGCCCCGCGGACATCGTGTGGGACGTCAGCGCGAGGGAGGCTGCGCTGCAGCGGTGGCTGGACCTCGAACGGGCCACCGTGCTGCAGGGACTCGTCCGAGCGCGGGTCGATCTTACCGTGTTTGAGGTCTGGCACTTGTTGTTCCTCGTGCGTACCAATGCGAAGATGATGGCCGAGGCTAGTATACTTTTAGAGACGCATGCGTCAGCATGCTAGTGCGCGATGCTTCGATCTTGGTGAAGTTATTGTACTGCACGGACTAGTCTGTACGCGGGTCGATCTGAACGAGTTTGAGGTTTGGCCATTGTTTTTAATAACAATGCTTAGATGAAGACCGATGCTAGTGTACTTCAGTTAAAAATGTTAGTTGCTAGTGTGGGATACGTCTTTGTTATCACGACTCGTGTCCGTACTTGGTGAAGTCATGCTTACGCGCCTGTTACATTGTGTCAATGGTAAGCTGAGGCAAGCTTGTCCATTATCGATTGTAGCCGGTGGAGGTTGACATCGAGGACGTGTACCAGTTTGTCCAATGAAAAATCCATGTAATCGTTGGCATTGAGCAAGGACCAAGGAGCCATTAATTAAAAAGCCCTTCAAGACATTATTTTCCCATATCAGCTGGGTTCCAGACCATTTATGCATTGCGTTTTGTAGTACAACACTTTTTTACTCCTAAAAATAATTGTTCTTTCACGGTTGCAATAACACCATAATATGGTAAAGTGTTGAAAAACAATAGCATGCGTAATTTCCAATTGATGAAACAAAACTAGCCTTTGAAAAATTCTGTTGTACGACAAAACGCAGTGCATATTTTTTTTTGTAGACAAATACACTATACGTTTTCCATTAAACGAATTGCCATAACCATTAAGGAAATTTTTTACGGTGTAATCTAACTATAGATAGCCTAGTTTTTGCTATCAACTGCATCGCCGAATAAGTTCCAATACAATGCTAATGTTAGTAAATGGGTGTTTTAGTACGTTAGCTACTGTACATTTTACTGTAGAGAAATTTATCCGTGGCCTAGCAGTCTGAATAGATGGATGATCCCGGTGGGATTTGTAGCTGTAACTGAAAAGTTTACACTCATTCATATTGACGTGCTTAGAAACTGAATACATGACGATTCGCTCAAATATTGCATTTAAACTATCTATTATTGTTATTATCTTGTAAATTAAATTATTAAATTAAAAATTAGTTGTAACTTAAGGGGCAGTTACACACAAAAACATGGACATTTAGGAATTGGTTTTATGACAATATTGTACCGTTATTTATTAATGTTTTAGTGTCTTCCTTTATAATCGTTTTTTATTAAACGCAAATGAGTTTTTAAATGAAGCTGATATTTTAATTGTTAGGGTTACCTATTTATTACTTAGGCCGGTCCCCCCCCCCCCCCCACGATTAAAAATGTAAGGAATAGTGCATGGAACATGAGGGGCGATACTACATAACATTTGCCTCGGTGAAGAATTCGGACGTCACATTGTTATGTAGTATAATGCATAGTTTGCCTTCACTATTTCAAAGAGTTCTAAGCGTGGTGGGAGAGGATCTTAATGTAGCCTGTGTACTGAAGACACGAGTGGATGTAAATGCTTAGAGCCGGTCGAATACTCCTGCAAGAAATATTGATAGAAGATATATAGTATAGCTATCCATTTGATACATACAATATGTTATTGAATTGAGTCTAGTATGGTATGTTCCCTCCCCAAGCACATTTTTAGAAACATTTCGGGTAGGGAATTGACGATATGTATCCTGTACTTTGATAGAATAATACACTTGATTTGAAAAAGAACGTCTCATTGCTTCGATTGAATATTTCTCTAAATTTTGATCTAGTCATGTTATGTTTGTGGTAGCAGACACCTTTTTCACAAAAAAATTAAATTAAGGGATGGGTTGAAGGTGGGCATCCTCAGCGCATACAAAAAAACTGCATAAAGTTGAGAATGCGATTAAGTTATAAAGCTATTAATAATGCCAGGTCATGTGCGCAGAACTTTACTTTACTTTTTTTTATGTCGAAATCCAACCCGGTCCAATTGCCTTGGACATACTTTGCCATTTCCCCTTACGTTTCACTGCTATCGGGCTCACTTAGCTTATGGATGGGCGCCATCTATTACATTTCATTATCTTTGTATAGCAATAACAGTCACTAAAAGCAATTGCCCGCAGTTTGAGAATTCCTTAGGGCAACTCCCATGCAAGTGTCCCATTGCCTTGTCAGCATATCGGAAATAATATTCGGTGAGAACCGCTGTTCTCAAGGCAAGACAAACTACTGAAGAAGGGTCCGTGCTACCGAAACTCCGAAATCTACGTAGTTCCAATGAAGATGTACCGTGCAGTATTCATAAAGCGTTGTTTTTAGGGCTTCGTAAGTTCCCTACATCGAGGAGTAGAATAAACACTAAAGCTGAGTTTAAAATGAGAATTATATAATTTTCATATTAAAAAATAATAGATACAGTAAGATGTTAAGTATTAGCTCCATGCCCTTTAATCCAGCTGAAATAAAAAGGGCGAATATTAGCATTACAATAGGATAAACATTAAACAACGTTTAAGAGTGTACAGCCCGTAGGAAAGTGGCAGCCCGAAATTTAATGCCTTTTATTTTTTATTTAATTAACTAAGCATGTTATTTAAGATTTGGCTCATCAAAGTTGTTGAAGATTACTTCATGCATCATAATATAAGGTATTTTTATTTTTCGAAATTGTAGTTTTTTTTATAAAATCGATAATACGTGAAGTTATTGTTTATAAAATATTTGCATGTTTATGAAAAAACTACAATTTCGAAAATTAAAAAGAACTTATAATATGGTGCATGAAGTAGTCTACAACTTTGATGAGCCAAATTTTCAATAACATGCTTAGTTAATTAAAAATAAAAAGTATTCAATTTCGGGCTGCCAATTTCCTACGGGCTGTACACTCTTCGACTCTTAATACAGTTTTGCCCCAAATATTTTTTTTTCATTGCCATAATATCAATTGTTCGGTATTACACTTTTTTATAAATTATCTTGTACTCGAACAAACCACCTATTGGTATCATACTTCCAGTTCCTCTGGTATTATGCAATTGTATTCCCCTCTTGAAACAATTATTACCTAGCAAGCCTGTGGCTCGAGTGTGGTGGCTTCACCTAGCCTACTTGGAATGATTTAGAAAAATTACCTTCCTGAATCCAATATCATTAGCATATTCTCGGAAACATTGTCTGCATAGATTTAGCCCATACTTTCGGATAAGACCGTGTCCGTTTGAACAGGAACGACTAAAACATAAAAATTATCATGAAAATTGGGAATTTTTTAAAATAAACTTAACCATTAGGAAGGATGCTGCACTGCGTGCACTCTCAATTGTGCTGATATGCATAATATCACCTTGGGAATGTCGCTTGAGACGTAGATTTACTAAATAACAGACACACACATACAGCACATCCACGTTATAAAGGTAATGCCAGTAAACCCATCAACAAAATTAAAACCACTAATAGAAAAGAGGCATAAATTAGAAGCAGTTCACCAAGTTATTCCGAAATTACTGTCCATGTTGGTAGGAGCATGCCACGCTGGTTTCCCCTTTATAAACGGTTCATATAACTTACCCTAAACAGTTACTCTACTTACCAAGATCGTGAACCTTGACCGTATTTGCGGGGATGGGAATACCAAATATTCTGATGACCCATGATTATTTGATAAAATCTTCCTTGAGAGTTGCCTTGATCCGATCCAATCCAATCAACGCCGACCAAACTTGGTTATTGGTTAGGTGCCCATTCCACATACGTACAACGTCAACGAAAAATTGAAAAATGACGTCAAAATGACGTAAATTGACGTGGTAGCAGAATTTTTAGTATGTCTTTAATGTCTGCTAAAACGTCATTTTTCAATTTTTCGTTGACGTTGTACGTATATGGAATACCCCCCTTATGATGATCTGTTTACAAGCAGTAAACAAGCGGATTCAATCGAAATCGATTTATTCGAGTTACAAAATTATTGGCGGGATAACTTTTTGAAATGTTGGTTAATTTACGGACATGGTTTTCTGACTATATTCTCGCAAATTTCTTAATATTAATAATTTATGCAAATAAACTGTTGACTTAAGAAATATTATCAACAGTTAAATTAAATTAAAGTAGTGTTCGGAACCTACCACACATGTAGGTTCGTACCGTACCATATAGTCGCCTATCGGGCACTATCAAATTTAAAAAAAAATTAGTGTATAGATTTCAAAATATTAATTTTTGTAAAGGTCACGTCATTTTCAATAGATCTACATAATAATATATTCCGCAACCGCAAAAAGAAATGAAAAGCACTTTAAAAATTCAAGCTTTCTCTAATAATAAGTGCTGCCTAGCCATTTCCTCATGCAGCTGATTTAATACCGGGACTATAAAATCTGTTTAATTCACTTTATCGGGGTTTTTCAGGCGAGCTGGACCTGGATGGGCAACCGGAGGGCAGTCTCTCGACGGTTTCCTACTTACTTTACTTTATCCAACGCCCACTCTTGGCGTTACCGCCATCTGGTGCAGCGCCTGCCAGTATATAGTGATGATATGTCTTTGTTAGGGCTCTGGATTGATTGACACATTAGAAGGTGGGCAGCATCCATGTGACCGCTGAGGCAGAGGGGGCATTGGTCTGAAGCAGCCAGGCCTAGGTGAAATAGGTGAGCATGCAGGTATAGTGTGGCCAGTTGTGCAGCGGAAACGGGCGACAAAAGCAGCTCTTGGCAGGTCATGTGGTATAATGGATATTTTACCAAAGTTTCCCATGTCTGCTGTCCAGCTGCGCGGGTTATCAGAGCGTTCTTGTATCTTCTAGTTAATGCGCTGTTGATAGCCTTCTTCGCAGTAGTTACCGTTAGAAGAACTGTCTGGTCTGATGACTTTTCGTTCCCTCGTGTAAGCGGGTGGAATAGAAGTGTAATTCAGTCCGAGTCAAGTCACCGGACCTATTCAGACTGGTAGTAAAATTCGCAGAAAAAATACTGCGCCCGATTAGTTCAATTTTCATTTGCAGCTACAGTATGTTCTTTTTTATGTTGGAACCAAGGGCGGATCCAGCCAAAAATTTAAGGGGGGTCACACGTTTTTTGTAAGTTTAAAAGGTAATTTTTTGTTGAAAAGTTGAGTTGTATTCAATTTTTTTTTTTTTATGATCCCCCCTGGATCCGCCATTGGTTGGAACCCTTCTTTTGGTACTTAACCCATCGCATGGTTGCCCAATTTTCCCCTACGTTTCACCACTATCGGTAATACTTAGCTTATGGCTGGGCGACATCGAGTCCATACTACTACTCTACATGTCCTGACAGCTCTCTGTTGTCTACCTCTCCTGAGAGAATGTAAATTTCCTGCGAAGGCCTGTATTATTTAGGCATTTTTCATCTGACCACTTTCTTATCTTGCGGCTGAGAAATGAAAAATTAATTAGTTCTTTTAAAATATATTTCTATTTCAATTGTTTACAATATACAGTATATATATGCTCCTTATTTTATTGACTCGTGGATGTGAAATATTAGTTTACGGTACCTACCGGTAGTTAAGATACACTGTAATATAAACAAAAAAAAAAACAAAAACTTAGAGTTTTAGAAAAACTTGTTATAACAACCCGAATTAGTAAAACCCAAATAATCGTTAAGAAATTAACTTTGTCCAAGAAACCCACTTGTGTTAGTATAAAACCCTGAGCGCTTTCGGCAAGAACTGCCATCTACAGAGGGAAACCCACTAGCACAGTTACACCTTATCTGCGATTTGAGACTTGCTCAACTCGAGGAGAAGATGCAAATGTGACGAGGGAGAGGAAACCTTGGTTTATATAGGACTGGGAGGAGGGGGTGGGAGGGGGCGTGGCTGGTTACCTATTCCTTACCTACTATAGCTAGATCTATAGAGGGGATGATTGTGTGAATGTTATGTCGCTTGTTAATTTTTCCCTAATGTGTAAAGCTCTTTTGATTTCAACATTTTCAAAAAAATTTAAAGTGTAACTTTTCTTTATTTTTTGTAGGGCTGTCCAATATTGTGAGGATCGAATGTGTGATTTTCCGAGTTAAGGTGTTTGGCGAATGTGCTGTTGGTGTTGGTGTCTCCTGTACCTGTTCTATGTTCTCTGACCCTAGTTTTAAAGCTTCTGCCTATGTTTGGCCTATGTGAATTGCGTTACAATCGTTACAATTCTGACGATAAACTCCATTGCCTTTTTCTTTTTCTGGTTTGGTTTTGCAGTTCCTCTCCCTAGTCACATTTGCATCTTCTCCTCGAGTTGAGCAAGTCTCAAATCGCAGATAAGGTGTAACTGTGCTAGTGGGTTTCCCTCTGTAGATGGCAGTTCTTGCCGAAAGCGCTCAGGGTTTTATACTAACACAAGTGGGTTTCTCAGACAAAGTTAATTTCTTAACGATTATTTGGGTTTTACTAATTCGGGTTGTTATAACAAGTTTTTCTAAAACTCTAAGTTTCTGTTATTTTTTGTTTATTAAAATGAAATACCGTACCACGAAGTCATCACGAGTAATCTAATTATTTATAAACTGTAATATTGGCCAAACTGTAGGAACCTAAGAAAACGTTATTACGCAATACATCCTTTTCACATTATTCCATTGGCAAGATTGCGCACTAATAGCACGCTATCAGAACCACGCTGAACTGATAATAGGCTACTCCGGAAATAGCGGTTAAAACTCAGAACTCAACCAGGCGGCACGAAATCATGGCGCTCGTAATTTTTCTTATAGTTTTACCCTTTGCCATAAGTCAAAACCATTATACTTTCAAAAAAGGTAGGTTATGTTCTAAAATATGTAGGCTACCCCCAGCTATGCAATATAATTTTTTTAAGGTATACAGACTACTGTCAGTTACGGCTTGTCTTGATTTAAAGTAGCCTATGTATCATAAGTTATGTTACAAACTGTCTTGGTAATGCATTGACTATGTAAAGTTATATACATAAGTGGACATGTTCATACTGCACATGCAGAGTATTTAAGATTTCGGGGGAATGGACAATACATTTCTCGAGACATAAGAATAGGATTCAATTTGAAACTATAGGTACTGCTAGTACAATATGTGCACAGCCAAATTACATAAATCTACATGGTATTGGTCGAGAATGGCTCTTACCCAATCTTCCATAAATCAATGACCCAGCTACATGCATGAAACATGTTTGGTCTCTAAATTTTCGCTCACCATATAAATGTTGCAATTGAGGGACTTGAAGCAACAGCCCGGTGTGGATGAAGTTCAGAGAGATCACCACTTGTGCTAAATGTAACACGGCTTTAATGTGTCCATATTCAGAAGGGGAAAGCTGCTTTTTGCCCAATGGAGTCAAAGGCATCTGCCGGAGAAGACCGTCGTGTAATCGACCGTGGGGGTTCGGCACCCTTCAATTCGACATCGAAGCCTTCCAGCCCTGCGGCTTCACTGACGACACGGACGAGAAGCTCTTCTGTTGTTACGCCACTGTTGAGCGAGCTAAAGCGGGTAAGTATATACCATAGGTATATAATAGAATAGATGGCCTCTAAGCTAAGTAAGATGCCAATATGGTGAAATGTCAAAGGATATATAACTGAGTTTGTCGGTTTCCCACATAATAAATAGAAAATTGTGGCAAATGAAGAACAAATGTACAATCCAGCAGGCAGGCTTGCCCATAGGACAGGGCACAGTACGTTTCTGGCAATTCTCTCATTGTAAATATATATTATTATATTGACTGTATTTAGCTTATGGCAAGAACCTCCAAGCTAAATCTCAATCTTCGATTCTTCATTGTTTACGCTGCGGGTAGCTGGTATCTGCTAACCTCGTATGCTGTATAAGAGCGACGACTTTTATGCTGGGAATCTGAGTGAAGTTACTCGTGCCCGAACATACCTACAGTATCTCTATTAAAATGTGCAACAGTTAGCCATTGTTCAATTTAAAAAAAAAAAAAAGTTATAAGACGGCCACTTGGTTCATTTTCAGCTTGTGACAGATATTTATCATGGACAATCAGAAACCCAAGAAGAGCGGGTTTGATATCTCAGGGGGAATTGGCGGACATCGGCGATTTTCCTCACATGGTAAGTATAAGTTACTCGTAGCTATATTTTTATTTTATTTAGAAATTTGAAACTATTTAACTGCAATGCTGTTCATTGTTTACAGTCATCATGGCCAGGTAGTCCGATACTAATAATAGCCCAAGTGACAAAATATTAACTTTAAATTAACGATATGTATTATTATATTTGTGAACAAAACGCATTTAGTCTAGCTAGCCAACCGAAACATAGTATTACATAAAATAAAATACATTTATAAACAACATTCTTTGGCACTGTTCTAATTTTAAATAACATTCCCTTTTTTTTTAAAGACAATCGGAGCGCAAAAAGCCTTAAAAGCTTACAATTTAAATGTCTTAAAAAATATCAATCATAGAGTCAAAAATATCAAGACAAACAGAAGAAATTTTTCGCAGTATTTTGATATATGATATGTAACTTACTTTATTTTAACACAGATTGGCCACTATTATTGAATTTGATTAGTACAAAAAACGATTGGTGTTGTAGTCCCGCAGAAAGAATTCAAGGACTGTGGTCAATGGTCTCAGTGAAGGGTACATGTCATACATATACCGAAAAAGAAGCCTTTCTGCTAATTTAACGGCTCTACGATCAATATTTCCTGTGAAAATCAACTTGATACATAAAACGTATAATGGAGGGTACTGCGATTTTCTCTTAACGTGTTTTGCTCTGTCTTTGTCGTTAGGGACAAGAATAAGGCCCGGTGCATGATGGCAATTTTCTGTCACCGTACTACCTCCGACATACATACATTGCAGTAAACGGGTTTACTAACTGACCTTCAGTCGCTAGCAAACATTATTAAATTTCAGCCGTATTGCAGGACTTGTGATTTCCAACGTCACTTAATACGAATTTGGTAGTCCCCGTTTCGAGTCAGATACCGCACCCATGGCAGAGCCCCGTAGCCGCTCTTCTCACTTATCTTTAGGTAGCGAACCTGCAGACCTGACGTTGTGAAGTACGGAATCTCAAAATTTACCTGAAATCAATGTAGCCAATAGTTAATTTATAGAATTTTAGAAACTATACTCTTTACCCATCGGCCTGGCTTCCACAGATCGCCTGCGACTCGAGATTGGGTCTAAAAGAATAAATAATTTTTTGTTTTGACGGCAAGTTTGTAGTATTTGCTGACCTAGCAACAACGTAAAAGAATAACTGTAATAGGATATGTAACCTTGTGTTGAAACAAGGCACAAATACGCAATAATTGTAAGGTCACCCTAGACCTATAACAATTTTCTTGCCCTAAAATAAATAAATACACAAATAAACATACAACTACAATATTACAATTAAGCTTACATATTAATAACATATCTCACAGTCATAGTCTAATCCGAAATTTAAAATTAGGATTCCACCTTTTCCTGTCTCATCAGCCATTCCCGGATGAATTATGAAAATTTACTTATTGACAAAGACCCAGGGCTAATATCTAGTAAGTTAAATAATTTTGGTGCTATATATTGTTAAGATTTTGTAAAAGTTGCTATATATGCTCTAGATACTACAAGGTGCTCAATTCTTATATTGTTTTTTATTTTTATTAAAGCGTGTATAAAAGGCTTCGGACACAGAATTTCGTTTTATTACTAAACCAAACATGCGGAGTCAGCGATATAAAGCTCTCTTACACGTAGACGGCCTCATGCCTGCTTTACGTTGCCAGAAAATGTCCATGCCACTGCACTTACCCGAGTTAGGATTACCTCAGACAACAACTGAAGGTTTACCACTATTCTACAACCTGGAGCGACAGTACCTTCTTTACTAAATAAAGAAGCATCTTAGGCCTATGGACAGAAGCAAATTCTACGCAACAGATCTACTAAGCGATCAGTCATTGGAGAAAACAGATTGGTGCTCAAACTCTGCTCAAACTCAGGGTCTACTTCAGCAGATTTTTTCTCTCCCAAAATCGTGTACCATGAGAAGGAAAAATCTGTAGAAGTAAATATGGCTTTGTGTGTACCAACCCATTTGCTCCAAAGACAGATCTTGCAGAAGATGTACTGCGTTGAGTCTGACTTTGTGCATCGGACCTCAGGTTACCTGAATGGGCGGGCGTGCATCCATATCCTCAGCATCGACACTCGGCATTCGCAACTGCGCTGTCATGAAATGCTCCTTGCCACCGGGAAAAGATTTGATGGCCCACACCAACCCGGGACGGTCTGCCATGTACTTTACACTGCCCACAGCAACGTTGACTTTCGGCGAGTCCGCATCGGACGGCGCGGGAATAACAATCTCGACGTTGTTGGCCGTGGAGCGTCTCTTGAAGAGCGAGCGTGCGCGGACACGATACTCCAGACGAGTCTTGGAGTGGCGCTGAAGGTCACATTCGACTATAATGAGCGGTTTTAGCTCAGTCTCCAGCCGGTACGACATGAGTTCGAAGTCGCCGTCGGGAGGTATGAAGGCAATTGTGCGATCTGCGTCGAAACGAGCCAGTCGGACACATTGGTGGAACTTGACGTCTTCTAGTTTGACACCCCGTTTGCCTTCTTCAATGGTAACCTGAAAGTAAAGAATATTTTTGGATTGATAGACTGGGTCATAACGTTCACTACTTTATTGTATATGTTACTGGATTTCTCGATTTCAAACCTTATAGATAACAAACAAGGCGGTAGCGCATGGAATGGAGTTGTGAGGGATTTTGGTTCGAGCCTGCCGTGTCCGTTGATATAGGACTGTGGGCGTGTTCGTTTTCAAAATGATAAAGCGTCTAATACTAATACTTTGCTTACTGCAAATGAACAAATAGTCTTTTCAAAGTAAATGTATTTTAGTAAAGGATAACTTTGGGTTCATATTAATATTTGAAAAATTTAAAATAAAACTTAATTATGTTTTTGACGCAAAATATAATTGACAATCTTTTCTTTTTCTATCAGAGGTGACATCTTGTATTCAAACTAGCCCAGACAAACCCCTCAGGGGGTTTTTGGTACTCTATGAAATATTGTAGTTTCTGTTGAATATATGCCCTTGGTCCGTGGAGTAACGGACGAAGGAAATAAGATCCCTTTCGGTTCTGGCCGATAAGGTGTAGGGAGATTCCGCAGACCCTGCTCTTCCTCTGCGCTACCTACGCTATGTATGTAATAAAAAATAAAAGATACTTCATTATTTTCCCGACCACAACATCAACACACAGAACACTCTTGTGTTCAAAATTTCGAACCACAATGCCGACTATGAACTTTTACTTATCGAATTATTTTCACTTTGACTGGATGCCATCTTAAAATGGTTGATTTGTCGTAAAAAGTGGTGATTACTATTATCGTAGATAGTAATACGGACTTTCAGTCAGATTTTAATTCATTCCTCTGCGACCAATATTAACTGAGATATGAATTATACAAGGTTTCAATCGGCCGCTATCTTGTAACTAAATAGTGGATCTAGCTGGTTAACGAACTCGATCAAGACATTTGTATGATCAATTTTTGTGCCAAGTTTCATCAAAATCGGATAATATTTACGGAAGTTAGAGTGTTTCCTTAAATCGATATAATATATAACATTTTGAATTTAATTAAAAAAATTTTTTTATTATTTAATTTATAACATTTTGAACGGAGGGTGGTTTTAGACTCAGGGGGTCATGAAATTAAAAGTTGTGAAGAAATTTTCCGGAAGTTGATAATTGGTAACCATCTCAATATGTAGATGAATCTCCCTAGAACAAAACTCTGCTACTATATCACGGGCCACGGCCTACTGGGTCCACGGTATTTTTGCATCACAAATGTATTGCATACATTTTCTGACAATACATTAATGACGGCGATGAGCGTAAGCTCATATGACCCATACTGTATGATTATATTGGTTGATTGAGATCAATTTGAAATTATCAAGTTATAACTCCCAATTATGCCCTAGAATGATTTCTGGCATCTCTCAGAATTCGTTTGAGTAAATGTGATTGCCGCTAGGATACAGAAAACATTCTTGACTATCATTGCCTTGAATCGTAAATTGGCATTGTAAAATACGGACTTTGGGTGCAAGTCTTGCTATAATCTTTTCTTTATAATTAAATGAGTACCTTGTCATTTAATCCAAGTCGCAACTCTGGCATGCCAGTCAAATAAACGCGCATATTGATAGTGCCCAAAATCTCACTGCGCACTACGCTGCCATTTGCATTTATTAGAGTGTTCACGGACTCTACGACATCCAAGAAAACTTCGTTTCTCTTGTACCGTATTCCTTCCGAGCGCCAGGAGACGGCATTGGTAACTGCCATGGGCACGCGCGGCTCAAATTCCAACTTCCAACGCTCCTGAGTAATGTACTCCTGTAGGATCCGCGCCTCTGTAGTTTGAGGATACCCGAAATCAAGGACTTCATCCAATAGCTCGTATAAAAATACAAAATTGTCCCTAACACTCTCCTCGTCGACTTCTTTGAAATAATCACTCATGACTTTGATTAGCTTGTGTAGGAACGAGAATATAAGAACCACGTTGGCATTTCTACAGGTGCTGCTTACAATGTACAGACCGTTGTGCTTTACGAAACAAAATGTGCAGCCATTTGTTTCAACAACAGGCAGGACTTGGCCTTCTTCCTCAGCTTCGGTTATTAATTGGAAAAAGTTGTCGATTAATCCAGAGTCGACGTCGCCTCTGTAGTTACGGCATATTAGAGGTTTTCCTTTGGTATCTAAGATATGTATAGCTGATATCGGCATCTTCAATCTATAAAGAGAGTGTAAATTATGCTTAAAGATATTTTAACGTAATTAAATGCATAAAATTAATTTAAAAAAAAACACACTTTAACATTCATTTTTACTAGGGCTCTATATTTGGTAATTTGGTATATAGTGCCTTAATTTTTACCTTTCATTTAAGTTGTTTATATACAAATACAAAATCACTAAAATCAGAAGCAGCCCATTCCAGAACTAGTGATCATGGGCTCCGTTCTGATTGGCCGGATATCTAAAGACGCCATTACTCCATGTGTTTTGTTGGGGGCTGATTGAATTATCACCATTTTCGTGCTTTTAATAAAAATTTGAAACGAATATGGACTTAAGTTCGTACGGAAGTGAAGAAGCGGTAAATTTAAAGGCAAGAAACATAAAAAAATTGTAATTATCCGATTATTGGCTTTGATCCCATGCAATGGGACGGAAAACCGGGAGAGTGGCCGAACGCAGCAGCCCTTGATACCTATACATACCTAATTCACGGCAGCAGTTTTTACACTGCGAAAGAATTTCAAGCCAGGAAAGGTGTAGAGGCCTTCAAGCGGTTTTGCTGTAAAGATCCTACCGGCATCGTCTCATATCCCATTTTTTTTCCATGGGATCAAAGCCGGTAATCTCAATTTTTGTTGTATCTTGCCTTTACGTTTACCACTTCTTCACTTCCGTACGAACTTAAGTCCATATTCCTTTTAAGATTTAATTAAAAGCACGAAAATTGAGATAAGTCAACCAACCCTCTATGGAAACACATGGCGTAATAGCCACCAATGGCGCCTCTTGATATCCAGCCAATGGAAGTGAACCGGAAGCGTCGTCATTCTGGAAATGCCTATGCCGAAGCAGAAACGAGAAATGTGAAATGCTGCCAACTGTAAAACATTTAAAAATTAATTTACTTAGCGGGAGAAAGTTTCTTATTTTTGACACTTCCAAACGAATTCGTCATATTTTTTTATTATTCCCTTTTAGGTTGCGTTATGGTATAATGACTCTGATGTTGGCAAGAAAACTCAATGGCGATGTGGAGGAAGTTTAATAAGCGAACGGTTTGCGGTCACAGCTGCGCATTGTTTGGAACGGGCCAAACTGAAGTAAGGCGGGGTTTCCACATACGTCAATGGTCAATGTGGTATTGACGTTTTAGCAGACATTAAAGACATACTAAAAATGTCTGCTACCACGTCAAAACCATATTTACCATTGACCATTGACGTATGTGGAAACCCCGACTAAGGACATTTTACTATAACATTTTTTCTAAAATTAAAAAATCGTAGCTTAAGCCTCGTTTAACCTAACCTCCAAAAGGGAAATGAATATATAATAGGCCCATGGTTCAGACAACTAGAACCCTTCCCCTCTTTCTAACAATCTATGCCTCTGTACGTGCCTGAATATGGTAAATCATCGTAGTAGCCTATAAGAGCACTGAAGATATTTAAGTTAGATTTTAACTTTAACCACAGAACCACATAGGCTATTATTATATGGATTTAACTTTGCTGAATAATTAATTGTTATATGTAACATAATAATAATAATAAATAGTCTTTATTTGAGCCATCAACAGAACAGCTAGGTCTACAACGATGACACTTACAATGCTACAGTACACACACGCAACAGAAAAATACACAGAACTTTAAAAAATAATAACTAAAAACTAAAACTACCTATAAAACAACAATTCACCCTACGGCACAGTCTTACTTATAATGCCCAAGATAGCTGCCCTGAAAGATGGTATAGGCTCAGTGCAAATGGATCAGGATAATTGAGTTTGCGTTTATAGGTAACCCCAATGATCAGATACCAAGCGCTGACGTGACTTACAAACCAACACACGTAGAGTTCTGTTGGCAACAAACAAAGTTTTCGATCTTGTGTTCTTGGTATTATAACTCTGAGGTAAACTCATTCGAGTATAGAAGGGCAGTCCAGATGACTGTTAATCAATCATCATGTAGACGCCGATGGAATCATTTTAGACTTTTGGCTTTATTTTACAGTTCAACTCATCAACCATCCAGACTGCGTGTTGGAGATGTGGATCTAAACACGATGGATCAGAATGAGGCGAGCATCGCTGCTACATATGAAATATCCAAAATATTTGTTCATCCACTTTACAGGCAGGACCGATACTACAACGATATTGGTCTCGTAAAGACTGCAGCTCCCGTAACTTTTAGCCTGTTGGTGGGTCCTGCATGCCTGCAAATAGCTCCCGAAATCCCAAATATTGTGTTTCAAATCAGCGGATTTGGACTGACTGAAAACAGTAAGTAAAGTGCAAAATGCCTATTTTATTTTATATTTCACATGCCCCTGGGAAAGGCTATGCCTATTATCCTAGTTGTTTCCCTTTCCAGTTTCCACTTTATAAATGCCTGTAGGAAATAGCAATGGCGAAGTTCTGTTGTTGTTGAATGACTCCAATTGATTGTTTGAGAACTGTATATTTGAACTGAGGAAGGGGAGGGGATACGCTATTAGGCGGGGTTTCCATTGACCTCGCATTGCAAAATGCACATGACGTTGACGTGGTAGCAGACATCATTAATAAGTCTTTAATGTCTGCTACCACGTCAACGTCATGTGCATTCTGCAATGCGAGGTCAATGGAAACGTGGGACTGGCTGGCTTAGTAATAGAACAAAAAAGTCCTTATTTATTTTATTTTATATTACAATCTAAACAGTCGTAATTTATATTTGCATTATGATTTAGTCCGAATATCCGCAAAATATTACGTTGACGTATGATGTGCCTATACGCTATCAGCATATACAGTATTATACATTCGAGTAACACCATAACCCCCAAAAAAATATACTAGCCTAGATACAATTGAGTTCTCAAGAAAACAATTTAGGCTATATATAATAGATAGGAGCACAGTCGCCACAGTCACCCCCTTAAAACAAATCCCGGCCTTGGTACTTGTACAAATTGCTGATAATATCCGTATCATGGGTCTTAAAAATGCTACGGATCTATAACATTGTTGCATAGCCAGGTTTTACCCTGCCGTGATGGGCATCGCATGTCCCGTATTTTTTTTTATTTCAGATACTGTTGGCACACTTCGACATGCTAATGTTAGTGCTGCTGATTTGAAAACCTGTAATTATAGCTACAGGCAGTTCACAAGCAAACTTCCCCGGGGCATCATTTCAAGTATAATTTGCGCTCGGTCTGATCCTAACAAAGAAGGTTATTACAGCGATACATGTCATGTAAGTATATAAATGTATACCAATGATGAAGCATTGGCTTTATATTACCATGACTGTTTTTCTTTACTAGGCTATGCATCATTAACAACAGCTAGTAGTTTGATATACGGTATAGCCTACCACCAAGTTGGCTCAATTAGCGACGATTGTGAATCAGTAAAAGAAAATTTCTGTGTCATAAACGGATTTCTCGTGAAATTTTGTAGATCTACACCTCTGTATGTTATTTTCCACTAGCTCTATCGGGTTCTGTACTCATGGAAAACTCTGCACGCGCGAGTTGCGGACGTTTTTTTTTCAGTGTAGGCTACATTATTACTGTTATGTACCTATAGGCCTACTGCTAGGTATCTATAACATTGTAGGCTATTTTTAACTCCCTTTGGAGGGAGAAACGCCTTAAAAAGGTGTACAAAATTCTCATTAAATATCCATCGTAGAGCTGTCAAATATCCCTTTCGTCTGTGACTGATCGGGTGTAAGGAGATGCCTATCAAGCAAGCGCAGGCCCCACTTCGCGGGGTGGCGGTTTCTCCTTCACTTCTGAATAATATCGTACTACACTATAACACTTCTCGACAATTTGCACAAGCGCCGACCCGCTTTTCTTATTTAAAAACGTTATGTACAATATACAATACAATAAATTTACTTATATTTCAATTAAAAGTTAAAGTTACAATAATTATAATATGCTGCAGGGCTCAGCTCGTGTGCAGCTTAAATTTGAAAAATCCCTTTTGGCTCCAGCCGATCAGGTGTAGGGAGATCCATGTGAGGCGGGTATTCCATATACGTACAACGTCAATGAAAATTATGAAATTGAAGGTGGTAGCAGAATTTTTAGTATGTCTTTAATGTCTGCTACCACCTTCAATTTCATAATTTTCATTGACGTTGTACGTATGTGGAATGGTCACCTAAGTGCAGACCCGACTTTTCCTCTACCAAATCAATTAACACACAAAACACTCTTGGGTTCCAAATTCCGAATCACAATGACGAATATCGAACTTTTACTTACTGTAGGTGGCAATTCGGTGGGGATTCCACCAACGTCAATAGTGATATTAAATGTTTTTGACGTGGTAGCAGACATTTTTATAGACTGTCTAAAAATTCGTTGGAATCAGCGCCTTCCACCGGCTAATTAACTTAATTTGTGATTTGAGATTTTTTGTTTGTTTTGTTTTAAGGGCCAACCGGAGTCGCCCATATTCGATTTTCTGTTCAAACTTCAATTTCTCATGAAATAAAATTTATGGAACGCAGATCAATTGAAAAATGCTCAGTCGCAAGAAGAATTTTTTCTCCTAATTTTGATATATAGTATGTGGCCTTAACTAACCCCAATTCGCCATAGTTTGATGAACTCCTTCAACTTGAACTCCTGAGTAACCGTTATTTTTTTGCGTATCAAGTTCACTAACTATAGCCAATCGGTATTGCTGATGATTGCAACATACTACACATCAAAATTAGGGGAAAAAATTCTTCTTGCGACTCCTGCAGACCGCCATTCTGATAACCTAGGTATTGAGGCTTTTTTTCGGGAAGCAAAATTGTTAGTTAAGCCTAAGCGACTGACGCCGACCGCACACAACTTCACGGGTTTCCCCTCGACTCGCCAGCTCATAAAACCTGTGGTAATAGTAATATACCAACTAAACTATTCACCAAGGCCATTTCCTACTATCAATCGTCAGTTTCTATCGTCTTCTCTGTTGTTTTCTATAAAAATTATTCTTTACAGGCGGACTCTGGTGGCCCGCTGCAGTATGCAGTGCAAGATTTATTCTACATTATTGGAGTAACTTCATCTGGGCCTTCCTGTACTATAAAAGGAAGCCCGCAACCAGGACTCTATACTCGCATCTCGGAGTTCGTACCTTGGATCGAAACTATTGTCTGGCGCAAATAAATGATTTGATTTTTTTTTATCACGTTTTATATTGTAAACTTGACCGTGGTATTTCTGGGTATTTATCACTGAACTATATATAGGAAATACACCAGGAGCGCTAGGGCGTTCGGCAACGGACAAAACCTGATATCTTGGTTATTATGGCATGGCTTATTGACTAATACGTGTAAATTTGATATATTTCAATAATTTTTTAATACGATTAATTGGCATTTTCTGTTTTGTAACATTTTATTTATTTATTATAGAGCAATAATATTCTATGGGCACACACCGGCATTTATGAAGATTTATTAATATGTAGCTAGGAATATGTTACTAAGAAAAATTGTGTCAAGCAGCAATTTAACAAAAGATAGTCAAACTATTTAGTCCAATCTTACCATGTTCGTCTATATAATTGCATTATTGGGACTAAATTTGAAGTTTTCAACTCCCTAAATTTAGGCTACTACCTATACCAGGAGTAGATCCAGTCCATTGGGGGGGGGGGGAATTTGTCTTAAAATATAAGAACCGGTCCGAGTTTACTCGAACATTCCAATTCCATTTTATCAACATTAGTAGATCTTCTTCTTCTTCTTCAGCCAACGCCCGTCCTTGGCTGGTAGGCCATTTGACGCACATTACTAGATAGGGAATATGAGTAATTTCATGGTAAAGAATTTTCCAGTGGTTAAATTTCCGTTATTTCGGGGGGGGGGGGGGGGGGGGGTTGTCCACCTGACGTCACTGGAAGTGAGATAAATTCTAGAAAGGTCAGACCAACACATTAATTACCACACAGCAACAATTGCAGGGCACACAATGCATTTGAGCGCGAATTTTCTAACATTTTTTCAAAAAATAATTTTTTGTGCAAAGCCAAATATTTTTTGGGAAAGCAACCTATCCGGTTTCGTTACTCAATTTAACACCTAGAACATACCTGAAGGAAGAAATCATCGATAGAAAGGTTTCGCAGAAAAATTATTTTTTAGTCATTTTTCATTAAAATTTACATAATTTTTTGTTTTACCCCCCGAAGAAAACTATCAAGGGGCAAGCGACCCCCTGCATTTTATTAACATTAATAACGACTACAATATATGCGAATTTAAAAGAAATCGTTTGAGCCGTTTTCGGGAAATAGTTTTTTTAGACGTTTTTTTTTGGAGTTTTTTGAGAATAAAACCCTCCCAAATTGAGTTAGCCCCAAATAAAAAATAAAAAATGGTCCCGAGGTATGATTTTTGTGAACCTACATGCCGAATTTCATCAAAATCAACCGAGTAGTTTGCCCAGAAATCAACGAACAGAGAGACAGACAGATATTTCGTAAAAAACACTTTTTTGGGTTCCTGGGACCTTAAAACGTGTAAATCCATTGAAATCTCGGAATCGAAAATTTCGACCGTCACAAAGCTTTCCTTTATACTACGTATAAATTGGAAAGCAATAAACATATTACATATATATACATTATAACGTAATAAGTTAGGCAACAGGCTAGCTTATAAAATTTTGGGGGCAGCTCCCCCTTCATCTGTCCTTGAATACACTTCAACTAGAATTAGCAGAATATAATAAGAATAAAGTAGTCACTCTGGCTAGACCCCATGGACGGATACAGGGAGGCAGCTACCCACCCCCCCCCCCCCCTGGATCCACCCCATGGACGGAGACAGGGGGGCGGCTATCCCCCCAAAACAAAAAAAAATTCAGTGAATCTATTTTATAAGTTAATTTTTATAACGCTCTGATTTAATCGATACTACATAGGTTTTTCCTATTTTGACCCACAGCTACCCCCCCCCCCCCCATGGGCTGGATCCGTCCCTGATCCACCCACACCTGCATTCTGCCCCCTTCTAGAAAAAACAGCTGATTGGTTCATTAATAATAAGTTCCAACTAAATGCAGACAAAACCCAGCATCTTGTTTTGACACTAAAGGCATATCCAGACAACAACAGAGCGGTTAAGTTCCTGGGCTTTCATTTAGATCCAACTTTAAGTTGGAATATCCATATTGATCAAATATGTAAAAAGTTATGTCGTATTACATACCTCTTCAGAAAGTTGAGGAATCAAGTTACTTCAACTCATCTTCTGAATACATATTATGGATTATTCCACTCCCATATAAATTATGGTATTTTACTCTGGGGGCACGCTCCTGCTGCAAAGGATATACTCCTACTACAGAAGCGTGTGTTGCGAATAATAACTAACAGCAGATCTAGAGAGCCTTGTAGGCCTATTTTTTCCACCCTGGGTATTCTTACAATATATGCACAATATGTACTCAATAGCCTTATATATATAAAGGAAAATCTAGTTAACTTCAGCAACAGATGTGATGTTCACAATTACCCCACTAGAACAGCTCATCACCTACAAATCCCTAAGTGCAGATTAACAAAAACAAAGAGTAGTTTCCCAAATTTGGCCATTAAGTTATACAACTCCCTACCGAGGTCAATCCAGACAGAAAATCTGCCCCAATTTGGAAAAACTGTTGAGTACATATTAAAAACACATCCCATATATTCCATAAATGAATTTTATGAACTAGTTTGGAGTTAGGTATAGGCCTATGCACTGATAACGAAACCCTCATGGTAAATTATTAATGTAATATTTATTATTAATGTAATATTAATGTAATATTTATTATTAATGTAATATTATTGTGATAGTAGTGTAGGCTAATATTATTGTGATAGTAATGTAGGCTAATATTATTGTGATAGTCATTTTTTTTTGTACTTCAATTTTTGACGATGTGAATCCAGCTATGTCCTGGCACTTAAACGGATTATACTGATTCTGATTCTGATTCTGATTCAAATTTTTAAATCTCATAGCCTATACTTATTATCCTTACACGATGTGAATATTCTGTGTGCTATCATCGATAAAAAAAATATTGTAGTAGGCCAATGCTGATGATTTAGGGATGTCAATATCAATAAGCCTAATAATTTCTAGATATTTTGCAGTACGTGTGATTTGCAAGAAAGCGACGAAATTTTCCCAACTGGGAAATAAAAACGCTTTTTTTCTTTGTAAATGTGCCTTATTGTGTTTCGCTATTTTCATTCACTGTCAAAACATAGGTTCTGCAGGACTAGGCCTATATACTTAGGCTGTAGGAATTTTTAGCTTCCTAAAAGAAGTCAATTTGTAGGCCAGCTAAGGGTTTTAAATTTGACTAACTAAAAAATGCCTTGAGGTTGAAATAATAATATTGATGTCTTCGGAATTATTGCTGAAGCAGGAGCAGCTGCTGATAAAATGGAAAACTTCCAAGTGCCTGGATACCAAATGTATTCCCTAAACCGATCGCGGCAGGTGGCCTGTGGTATTATACACAGAATACTATAATATATGGTATTATAGTTGCAGCGAAGACATCAATTTCGGTTGTTTTTAAAATATGCCATCAATCCGCTACACATGATGCTTTGGAAGCGGTTCAACTTAAAACTAGGAAGGATAACATTTATAGAAGGGTAATTGTGGCATACAACCAACCAAGAAACAACCCAGACCTAACGTGGCTAGAAACACTTTGGAGCAAAAATGACATTTTCTATGGTGACATGAACGAACCGTCCAAGACTTGGGGTTATTCATACACATCTGATGTTGGTGCAATTCTTGAGTCGTTTATTAACTCTAAACCAGCAGAATATATTGAGAATGTGAGCGGTAGCCCTACGTTTCTTTCGTACGCAGGGCATAAAGGGCACCCCGATATCCTACTAGCCCACCCGGCAATCCCACCATCAATTCACCATACTGTTGAAAACCCACCTGGAGGTTTCGGTCACAAATTAATGTTAGTGTCAGTGGAGCATAGCCCTCATGTGCAGAACACACCTCAACGAGCCAAATGGAACACCAAAGAAGCAAATTGGGAAACCTACAGGGATGCAACAAATGCCTCAGTTGTAGATAATCTTATCAGTAGTGATGTTGACAAAACTTATAAAAAACTAAAGACTGCATTGTTAGATGTGCGCTGCAGGCGATCCCTAGAGGTAAGGTAAAGAAACACAGGCCGTTTTGGAATGGCACACTCCAAAAAAGGAAAGAAGAGTGGGACGCAGCGCGAAAACTTTTAGAAGCAACTAATAACACTGAAAATCTAGTAAATCTGAAAAGAACAACTGCAGTTTTTAAAAGAGAAATAACACAGGCAAATAAGCAATCTTTCCGCAGATTCTTGGAGGGACTTGATTTTAGAAAGCATGGCGTAGAAGCCCACAGGTTCCTCTCCAAAATAAACAAGAATAATGAAGTGAAAAACAACCCTATAATTGTGGAAGGGAAGTCCTATAACACGGGAAGAGAAATAGCCAAGATTTTCTGTAAGCACTATGCTAAAACGAGTAACTATATGACTATATATATATGACTATAGGACTAAATCAAGAGTTGAAAAGCAGCTTCGCTACGACACGTGTATGTCTGAAACGGGAAGCAACCGGTTCTATAGTGAAATAACCATGGCGGAGATGACCAGTGCATTGGCGCACATAAAACTAGGCAAGGCCGATGGCCCTGATGGAATCCTCCCAGAGATGATAGTGAATCTAGGTTCAGAAGCAAAGAATGTAATTCATAAGTTTATTAATCTGGTGTGGAGGAAGAATTTACCTGATGATTGGCGGAAAGCCGAGGTCATACCTATTTTGAAGAAAGGCAAGAGTGCCTGGTAACTTTAGACCAATATCAAAACTATATGAAAAGATTGTCCTAAACAGGCTCATGGTGTTTGTAGAAAGTCAACGATTGCTCTCTGACAACCAAGCCGACTTCCGGCAGCACAGAAACACAGCTGAACAGGCGGCCCGATTGTCACAACACATCAAGGACGGATTTCATAGGAAACAAAGCACCCTGGCCGTGTTTGTAGACTTCAAAACGGCTTTCGATCGGGTATGGAGGAAGAAACAAATAAGCCAACTTGGAAACTTTGGGGTAAGGTGCCCATTCCATTGACCGGCTAGGGCTATTTCCAACAACGGTGACGTGGTAGCAGACATTCAAGACTTAGGTGTTGTTTCCACAGACCTCGCATTGCAGAATTGACGGAAATGTTTATTTTCCTCTATGCCATAGTTAAAATTGATCAATGATCATACAGTAAAATCACAAACAAATAAACTAATATTAAAAAATGGCGTCATGGGATATGTTAAGTACAAACATTTTAATAGATTTCTATAAAAAGAAAAATTCTAATTTCCGTCAATGTCATTTGCATTCTGCAATGCGAGGTCGGTGGAAACGCAACCATGTCTTGAATGTCTGCTACCACGTCACCGTTGTTGGAAATAGCCCGAGCCGGTCAATGGAATGGGCGCCTAAGTGGGCAGCTACTCCACACTATCACATCGTTCTTCTCGCAAAGATATATCCGGATCAGGTACCAGAACGCAACCTCTGGGTACAAGCAAACAAAACAAGGACTGCCACAAGGCTCGGTGCTCAGTCCCTTTTTATTCAACCTCTTCATAGATGACGTAGTGCGCCTAATTGAAAGTATACCCGGAGTCAATGCCCTACATTATGCCGATGACTTAGTTATTTGGGCGAGTAGTAGTGATATCAAAGCACTGGAAACAACGCTGAATTGTGCCCTCGCTAAGCTTGAATCATGTACCAATAATAATGAAATGGAAATTAATAGCTCTAAAACCGAATTCAAACTGTTTTCACTCTCTTCAAAGCAGCACAATGTTAGGGTCAGGTATAAACGTGTGCCGTTACAAAGAACAGAAGAAGCAACATAAACATAAAGCTAGACAAAAAGCTAAGTTGGTGCAAGCACACAGAGAAGCAAGCAGCACTAGCAACACAAAGACTGACCCACAGAATACTATAATTGACTGACCCTTCTGAAGCGACTCAGTGGAACAAAATGGGGTGCAAGCCAAGATGTTCTGTCGTGTGCATATAAAACATATGTACGGCCGGTTATGGACTATGCTTCTGAGGTAACCATCACTGCACCCTCCGCCACCCTAAAAAATTGGACCTGGTTCAAAATCAAGCGCTGCGTATAATTTCCGGAGGTAGAAGATCCACCCCAATCACTGCAATGGAGCTTCAGGCAGAAGTCGAGCCACTGGGGATCAGGCGAGACAACCTTGCATTACACATGTACGAAAGATTAAAGAGGATTGGTCTTGACTTTTGGGAAAAGTATAAACCGGCTAGTGGCAGACTGAAGACCCAAGTCGATTTTATTTCGAAGTGTAGAGAGATGGCATCCAACCTTAACCTAGAAAACAGGCAGAGCTCTCCGAAATTGGCCGATATACAAGCAACAGGTATAGCCACCGCTCGACTGCACCTAATAAGAACAGTCAGCAAGGAGGAAACCCCCACAATGGAGCTTAAGGCAACGGCACTAGAAACCATAGCAAATTGGTATCCTGATGATGAGTGGGCTCACATTTACACAGATGGTTCGGCATCGCAGGCGAAATTCAATGCTGGAGCCGGCGTGTACTCTAAATTTTTCGTCCTAGCTGCGCCAGTCGGGAAGTTAGCTACGAACTATAATGGGGAAGTACCTGCTATTCTGCTGGTTCTGAGGAAAACAACATGGACCCCCATGAACCCCCCCTTGGCTACGGCCTTGAGGACAATTGAAAGTGTGCAATTAGTTATTATTATAAATTAGCATAACGATTAATAAAACTAAAATGAATCCATAAATGTTGCCTCAACTAATGACCAAACCATTCGAACACTTACTTGTGATATGTTATATTTTCCCCCGTTTCTTGAACCTATTAGTGCATTTATAAGCAGAGCAAGATATGACCATTATGTGAAACGAAAGAAAAACTCAAAAAATGGGTAAATAGATTAAATAACAGGCAATGAAATACGTCTAAATCGCATTGAACGCAATGGAGTCAACCACTTCTTGCCATAATAACCCTTTTTGTCGCGTGACCAAAAGTGAAGACATTTGTTCAGCATGGGCCTAGGTAGCAATGGGGAATATTTCTGATGACGTCACATTAGCGCATGCGCATCTCATCTGCTAGTTTCGTCTGCTGCGATTTGCTAAGGCGCCAGGGCTGCCGTTTGCCGTATAATTATACGATTTTGCGTATAATTTGAAGGCTTGCGTATCGTCGTGCGTATAATGTTAAATGTGTATAATTTGCGTATAATTTCATATAGTTTGAACAAAGAAAATGCGGGAAAGCAATCTTGAATATTCAATAACAAAAAATACATTTTTTTAGCATTTGAAAATTAGTGGGAGTTATTTGTTGGTATAAACCATAGAAATATATAAACTGGGACGGCGGTACCCATAATATCCCTTACGGGACAATCGTTAACTATAAGCCAACTATCAGAGATAAGTACCAACGTAAAAATTTCGAAGTCTTACACATTTCATCATAGCAGACCTGGACCCGGTCAAATCTCTGTACTTAGCCTATGTGGACTATTTACCAGCGAAATTGCGTATTTATCTTGTGCAGGCTACACTAGCCGCCATATTGATAACGGTCTGCAGCCACGTGATGGTAAAAACTCTGTGGCTAGACCTAATCATACCATGTTTCGCTTATGGTTTCGGTACAGCCAATCCGAAGAATCAGCGGACCGAGCGTCATAGTTTCTGGTTTTAGGATACTTATATATTTCTTCTAGACATGTTAGGTGCCCATTCCACATACGTACAACGTCCATGAAAATTATGAAATTGAAGGTGGTAGCAGACATTAAAGACATACTAAAAATTCTGCTGCCACCTTCAATTTCATAATTTTCATTGACGTTGTACGTATGTGGAATGGGCGCCTTCCCACATCCGAAATAACTATGTTTTACTCAGCCCGGAACCAATATTGAAATGGGAACAAAGTATCAGATCCCACTAATTGGCTAAGCTTAGGCATATGCATGCATTTAAATTTTTAAGTTTAAAAAGTTTACATGCGAAACTTTCGAGGATTTCAAAAATTGGCGGGAAATTTTTTTTGCCAACAAGAAGGAAGTGTGAAATTTGAAGGTAAAAAATTAAAATTTTAAGTAAATAACCGACTAGGGTACGAAAACGTAAAAAAAACAATAAATAAAAAAATAATGCATTATTTTTTTTATTTTTGCAACTTGCGTATCTTTTTCGCTTCCATTGCGTTTAATTTTAATTTTCCAAACGGCAGCCCTGTAAGGCGCCCATTCCAATGACCGGCTAGGGCTATTTCAAAAAACAGTGATGTGGTAGCACTGGTAGCAGACATTCAAGACTTAGGTCAAACGATCTATAACTAGAAGTACCATTGGCGCTAGTGTCGCATGGTCATTTGATTTCCGCCATTTTTGGACCTCGTATAAGCCAAGGTCATCACAACTGACAACTTTGTGTTGTATAGATTATTAGATTTTAAAATTAATAGAACATGCCTTTATGTTGTGCCTATAATTGTTATAATAGGTCTTCACGGGAAACCAAGTTATCGTTTCACAAGTAAGTAGATTGTAATAATGAATATTTTATGTAACTATTAATAGAATTAGAAATATAAACCAACCCGGTAGTTATACTACGCTACATATACACATGGTGCATTTTTCCACATTTGACATAAATTATTTCAGAAAGCGGGACACCTTTGATGGGCATGGCCGTAGCCTACCTAGAGGCGGGGGCTGAAATTAGTTTTGATGGTGTTCATTCCCATGTAAAGTAGGCTCACTTAAATAGACCGACCGACGCAGCAGCATTTTTTCCACATCTTTTAGTGTAGGTTCATTTTAGACTCTTTTGTTTTGTTTGCCCCCGTCTCATATTTTATTTCAAAAGTTATCGATTTGTCCGATAAATGAAGAAAACGGGGCGTTATCGCTTCCAGCCCATGTTAACTCCCTGTTTTGTGTTGCACTATCTCTCCCCATCACGATGACTTTTTTCAACTGGGTGGTGGGTGTTTCGCCCTAGGCCTAAAACAAGAGCGTACTACGCTCCTCTTGGCCTAGGCTTATGGCTCAGGACTTACAACAAAACCTCTCTTTGGTATAGATTATATCGTTCATCACGTATGTCCTTAGCCATAACGTATAAAACACGAACCTTGGGTTCGGAGAGACAGAGCTGATTAGACTGTGCGAGTTGAGTATCCCACCTTTCCGGGAAGTACACGTAAGTACGATTTATATAACCCAAAGCCCCTTATCCCCCCCCCCCCCTTCCTAAAGTACTGTTAAGTTGTCCCTAAGTTGATATTATGTATTAATTTTAAGTGTCTTAATATATTATAAGTTATTCCGGTACCATCTTATTAGTTTAGCTGTAATTCCCTCTCATAATGTATATGTATAGGTATTATGTATATTTCGCATGCATTCTGCTCAATAATAAACCGAAAGCATTCTTCTAGTGATGTACATTAATTTTTTTTTGTTGACCTTCAAATTGTTTTTTTTTTTAGATTTCCTTTACGGGACAAAGACTGATGTAAACGCTGGGTTATCGCTCTGCGTAGGGACAATTTTATGCCAAGTGTGCACACCAGCATTTGTTCCCAACATTTTACGTCGGAGGATTATTACGCTAATCACAGGAAACCGAGTCTCAAACCTGATTCGGTGCCTTCTGTCTTCAATTTTCAAAAAACTGTTATCAAGGTAAGCATCAATAATGTTCCATACACTTTCTAAATTAAAAAAAAAAACATGTATATACATTCCATTACCTACCTATTTATAGTAGGGGAGCAATAGGGTAGAGTAATGTGATTCTGTATACTGGGTCTCAGCATACTTTGTTTCATGCCCTTTTCGTTGTAATTAATATTACATTCCAATTTCAGGTCAAACCAAAAAGTCGATATAAAAAGATACGAGAATCTACAACAACTGACGTCTCAAACGAAGTCTCAACTGATGTCTCAACTGACGTGTCATCTGACGTCTCAACTGACGTGTCATCTGACGTCTCAACTGACGTCTCACTGCAGACACAGGCTCCAGACAATCCCCCAACTACATCACAAAAAGAGGTGTTGGATTATCATAATTACGCAGTTTCTAGAAGTCCCCGGAAAATGAAAAGATTAATGGACAACTTGAAAAGGAAAAGAGAAGATTTAAAATTAACTAAGAAGCGTCTTCACTCGTCAAAAAATGTAGCAAAAAGGCAAAAGATCGAAATAGGCAGTCTGAAGGACGCTATTACCCATCTCAAAGCGACAAAACGCATCAGTGAAAAGTTGCACGCGTTATTGGAGTCTGCGTTTGGAAATCAGCTCAACGAAATATTAAATGGGAAGCAGTCAACAACCTATGGAGAGAAGATGAAAGCGTTCGCTTTGACTCTGCATTTTCATTCTCCAGCGGCCTACAGGTATCTTCGGATGTCCTTCGCCAACAAGCTTCCCCACCCTAATACTTTGCGCAGATGGTGCAATTCAATTGATGGCAACCCTGGCTTCACTTCTGAAGCATTTACGGCCATCAAGAACCGTGTCGATAAGGCCCAAGGACCACTATATGTGGCACTTATTTTTGATGAAATGTCGATTAAAAAAAGACTTGATTGGAATGGGAAAGAATTTGTAGGATTTGTTGACATGGGGGGAATATGCACCGAACCTAGTGTGGAAGGTGTCCAAGCTAAGGAGGCTCTTGTGTTTATGATTAATTGTATTAATTACTCATGGAAGATTCCAATTGGGTACTTCCTAATTAATGGTCTCTCTTCCGAGGAAAAGGTGAAGCTTATCGACATGGCCTTGAGGTTGCTTCATGACATTGGAGTGGTGGTAAAAGCCATAACATGTGACGGCTTAAAATGTAATTTAGCTGTGATGAAATCCATGGGTGCTTCGTTCAACATTGACGCCATGAGACCATGGATTTCTCATCCCTCATCGGGGGAGAAAATTCACATAATAATAGACGTATGTCACATGTTAAAGCTAGCAAGAAATTTACTGAGTTGTAGGAGAGTTATCATTGACTGTAACAACGAGGAAATTAAGTGGTCGTATTTTGAAGAACTTCACCGACTACAGAGTGAGGAAGGGTTAACTTTGGGCAATAGATTAAAAAAAAATTCAATTAGTTTTCAAAATCAAACAATGAAAGTTAGATTGGCTGCCCAGTTACTGAGTAGCTCCTCCTCAAAAGCTATAGATTTTCTGCGTGACCATCTGCATCTGGATGAATTTAAGGGGAGTGCAGCAACCAGTCGGTTTTGCTCCATCATTGACCGACTTTTTGATATTGGTAACAGCAAAAACGCGTTCGCCAAAGGATACAAGGCCCCTATTAGCCCAAAAAAACCGAAACAGCACTTTGGTATTTTTGGCTGAAGCCGAAAATTATCTGTGCAAGTTGCGGGAAACAAATGGCCAGTTAGTTGCCAACGGGGGAAAAAAAACGGTTGTGATTGGGTTCCTCTGTTTAATACATGGGATCAGGAATATGTACGAAGAATACATTTCTACAGGGAAATTGAGGTATTTGTTAACTTACAAATTAAGTCAAGACCATCTGGAAATGTTTTTCGGGATGTTGCGTGCAAGGCTTGGGTGGAATAACAACCCATCTGCTGTCCAATTTAGGGCCGCATACAAGCAACTTCTGCTAAAAAATGAAGTATCATATAAAACTTCGGGCAACTGTTTGCCCCAGGATGACTCGAAGCTTCTGTCATGGAGCAAAGGTAAAGAGTTGAACCGCGCAATTCAGTGCAGTTTTGATCCTGTGATTTTTGGGAACAATAGGGGGAATGACGTAGAGGTGCTCCAGGCTGAAGACCATGACTATATTGTTCTCCCGTCAGCCCTATCGGAGTACAGTGAGTACGTCATCACTTACATTAGTGGTTTCGTAGCCAAACAGTTGGAGAAAAAAATTAACTGCACTGACTGCATTCTCAGTCTAACAACTAGTGGGGGATTACTCTATGACGATTTTTTAACTTTAAAAAATAACGGAGGGTTGAGGAAACCATCTGCCAGTGTAGTGAAGGTTTGCCGACAAACGGAGAAGGTCATACGATGTAATTTAAAAAATAACTCTCCTGTGAAAGGGCCCTTAAAGATTAAACTGGAGCATGAAGTTTTAAAGCGTTGCTCAGATGCCTTCCCGGACCTGACAGAACATTCAAAGGAAAACGAATTTCCTGAAAATCATATTTTCATGCTTGTGAAATATATTTTCAATTTATATTTAAAAATACGATGCCACCATGTTGCTCGGAATAACTACTTTGAAAGCCATAAAAATATCATTAGACAACGGTTATCAAAAATTGTGATTTTCCAAAATCAGTAGGCTATAATTTCTTGTATGTAACTATGTAACAAAGGCGGGTATTCCACATACGTACATCGTCAATGAAAATTATGAAATTGAAGGTGGTAGCAGACATTAAAGACATACGAAAAATTCTGCTACCACCTTCAATTTCATAATTTTCATTGACGTTGTACGTATATGGAATACCCGCCTAAGTATGTGTAACTAGCCCTTGTAATTAATTGTTCTTACTCTATTTGTTCTTTTGTTTTGTGTAGTTTGTTTTTAGTTTGTAAGTTTAGTTTTAATTTTCCATTTGCTTTCTTTTGAATGACATTTTTTTTGGATCATGTAACCTATTGCTTGTTTTTAATCCTCGTAATACCAGCTAGGTTTTTGCTCTTTGATGTAATGCAATTCAGCTGACGTAAATTTAGACATCTTCACACAGTTTTTTTGTGATTTGGCTTATGGTCTGAAACCATAACGTCTGGACTAGAGATGTATACCATAAGTAGCTGTCAAGTCAGTACGTCGTGTATGTACTGTAGCCTGTAGGCCCATTAAGTTATATATATGTATATATATATATATTAAGATAAGTCATCAGTCATCGCACCTAACGGAAAAATATTTTATGGTATAGCGACAGGCACTATTTCGAAAAGCATGTTTATTGCATAATTACTAGTCAGCTGCAGAATGTCGCAGTGACAGACAACGACAGATTAGGCACCGATGTGCCGTTCCATGGGAGGTACGGAAAATTAAAAGAAGCCCTGAATTATGAGACTATTTAATGCAATATATGAGTAGGTATCAGAGGAGTAAAGTTTTAGAATGATGGCGGGGGCAAAAAAAGTAGACCTTATGACGTCATCAGGCAGGATTTGAGGAAAAATTGAAAATATAAGAGCAAAATATTAGGGTTTTACGCATTTTAATAGTTGTAAAGTATAGCTGTAGATTTTACAACGCTAAAACAGGAATGCTAACATTAATATTGCTGCAAAGGGGACCATGAAGTATGAACTACGTCTTACAAGGCTCGAGGCGGGGGGGGGGGGGGCAAGTTGGACCTTGCTCCCCAACTTTACGCCCCTGGTAGGTATGTTAAACAAAGAAAGTTTTTAGGCATGTAGGGCCCCACCTCACCCACGAATTAGTGACAGCCAACCTTGCAGGGAGACAGAAATTGCCTCGAGCCTCCCGAGCAGGGCCCAAGTTGCCACCTCCCGAAATGTACAAACGGAAGGACAAATGGTCTGTACCTCAAAAGGCATTAGTCCCTTATCAGACAGGATAGCCTATTGTTATGTATTTGAATAGAGGAATAAGCACCAAAAACCTCCAAGTATTTAAACAAGCTCCATGAATATATTTTACATGAATTTAACCCTATAGGGCGGAGGGAAGCATATTTATTATAACGGTGAAAGTTATACAGTCTAAATGGTAAATAAAGACAAACAAATTAAGTATCTTTGATTTCCATTAGAAAACTATTTTTATTGGAATTTAAACTAGTATCGTTTGGCGCGAAAATATGAGATCCAAACATGGCGGATCTTCTATTTTCCCAAGCTCCGCAAGCAAATCATATGGAGGTGTAGGGGCCTGATATTCCCTAGATTGGAAATTAACCGTTATCAAATGGCGGAAGGGGCGGAGCTCTAGCAGACGAAATAGTCTCCACAAGAGAAACATTAAAATTTAATGTTCAGCTTGTGGAGACTATTGCGCACTTTAAAAGCTAAGCATAGAATCCTAGTTTTCAAGCATTCCTGGAGACCTTGACGTGTAAACAAAACATAAAAATAAAATGCCCGCTGTACTGCCAATGCGGGCTTTTTTTAACGATGTTTCTTTTAAGTAATTTGCTGCTGAAGCAAATAAAAATGGTATTGAATGTAACTCAGTTGTCAGATAATACTTGTAAGTACCTTATTTTACTAGTATTGGCCCTATAATGCGTCATCGTCTGTAGTTTCTAAACCTAACCTAACCACTTCACCAATTTATTATTGTTTTTATTGTTGTAGTGATTTGTGAACATAGTGCAAATAACTATTGGCGTGAAATATCTTCAGCAATCAGCCTACGCATTGCACAACCTGTATACCTTACTGTTTTGTTTAATGCAAACATGCATTACAGTACAATAACTTAATAATCATAATCAGCCTGATGCGAAGGCAAACATGAATGAGGGAAATCATAGCTAACTTATGCTAATTTCATTTCACTTCTACCCGCCACCTGAAGTACTTATATAATTATGCAGTTAAACATTGCTTAACTTGAAACTAGCCTATAATATTATGAAATGGGGTTTAACATATTTTACTGTTTCAATAATTATATCAATGGCATCTCTACCAATGCATTTAATTAGGTCTAACGCTGAATCTATAATGGGTTGCTGTCTGCCAGCCTCGGACATAAAGTACCTATACTCTACTTGAATAGATTGTTATCATAACCTATATTTTATAATTCTCTTGTAGGTAGGGTATGTACAAGTTAACATCATTTCCATTTATTGAACGTAACATTAATTAATGTTTCAAATTTGTTTGTTTTTTATTTGAGAAAACTATCTCGTTCAGAAAGAGTCGGTGGAGAACCCAAAAGAACAGCCTCCCCAAGATGGGATATTAGCTCCTATCTACACTAAGGATCATCCCACGACAGGGTTCAATAAACACTTTGTACATGCCGATGACGCAGCTGTTGCAGCACAAGACGAAACGTTCGAGGCGGTTCAGCACGAGTTGGAACTGGCCCTTGGTACCCTAGCTTGTAAGTATTATAAGAACAACTTACTGAAATCAAATTCATCTATTTTCATCTCCGCAATAAGCAGTCTGACAGAGACAAGAACACTGAGAATCTCTGCACTTGGGTTTTGCTTCTCAGCGGGAGAATACGCAGTTCCTGCGCGCACAACTCGGTTCATGCCAAAAGAGGTGGATGTTGCTCTAAACGAAACGGTGCGAATCATAGACTAACGGGCTGTCTCAAACCTACACCGCTGAGCAAGATGTACCCAATAGCTGTAATTTGCTCCCCCAACAATCAGACGAGCCACAGCTGCTGCTGCTGCTATAGAGAGGTTGAAACAGACGATCTGTATGAAGCAAACGTCAAAGCCGTCCAAGCTGCTCGATTTTGGACAACCCACTTATATGCTCGTTTTCATGGACACGCGAATATATATAAAGTTCAGACTATGAAACGCCTACCCCAAATGCAGGCTGAGTCGGTTGTCGCATCATTAGCAAACTCGGCAATTAGGTACTACAATGCCCTGCCCATCAGCCTTACTAATAAAGAGTTTTCAAGGAGAAGGAAGGAATGTCCACTCTACAGCTTGGACGAGTTCAGGGAACTAAGTAATAATCTCACATATCAAACCTTTAACAACAGTTATTTGAGACAATCATAGAAATATTTACTATAGCATACTGATTATGGAATTTCGGTTTGCCGACGAGAACTATTCATTTGGTAGTTCCAATAGAATGTTTGGTTATTGTTTTAGGCGCGCGCTGTCGCACCAAGCCCATTCTGGATGCCAGTTACGCAGTTACGTGCGACGAGGTGCATGAAGTATTTCTCGGCGTTTTCCAACCAGCCTAGCGTTGGGATTTCCACATTTCAAACGAAGGCAGCATAAGAGCAAGACCAATTTCAAGCCTTTTATAACAAGTCAATTGAACAAAGGCAGGTAGCCTTACGTTGTCTGTAGTGTTAATAGTCATGAGTATGCGACATGGCTCTCATAGTCATGAAATAATTAGGGTAGAGCCCATTGTCAGCGGGAGGGGGTGACGTTTCGGGAGTGGGTGCTACTCCCAGCATCAGGCTAAGTCCTGATGGTTTCAATTGCTCTTGTATTCTACTATGATTTATTAAGTCAATCCGATCCCCTTCAGGATTTTCCTCGCCGAGGGCCGTGGTCGAGAACTTGCATTTCTATCGGGTGAACGGTAAAATTTAGTTTGAATCCTCGAGGGGATGGGATTTACTCAATAATTTTTTTTATTCTTTTTTTAATTCAGAGTAGAATACAGGAGCAATGAGTCAGTCGGTCAGAAACCTAACCAGTCCTACTAACGATGATGATGGGAGTAGCACCCACTTTCAAAACTTCACCCCCTTCCCCTGACAATGGGCTCCGCTCTAACTATTCGATGACTATTCTTTAATGACTATTAACAAACAGGCAATGTAAGTCCAACTAACCCTTTGTTAAATAGTATTACACCATTGCCATTAACCTTTACCAAGTCAAGACCCTAACCAGGCTGTAGCGCCACTGATTAAGGTAAAATAATTTATTATATGATAAATCTCTAAACTATTGACTCTTTATTATAAATATGAATAAAACTGCATTAAATTTTCCAAAGGTAATAAAACAAAACAGCAGGTAAGTAACGAAAACAATTCTCATGGTGTATTAACGAAGACTTTCACGGCCGGAGTCTTAACAAGGGGACAGAAGAATCCGGGCTAATAGGCCGTGGTCGATTTGAAAGTAGGCTTCCAAACGTTCCATCAACAACTGCGGTCGACATCTTCAGTAGCACTACGTGCACGTACACTTTAAGGATGTATCGCGGAGGTACCGTAGCAACTGACAGATAGACCGGTGCAGGTGTGGTGGGCAGGCGCTCTCGTTTCTGGTTGGCGTCATTCTCTTTGTTGCTGTTTTGTTGAGGGCTGGATACCATATTTACTTTTAATCCTTCTTCCTTTCTGTTAAAAGTTTTGCGGATGTTTATAAATTTCTATGGCCTCCCTGTGTAGTCGGGGGTAATACGATCAGAAACTAGAGCACCTGCGCACCGAACCAACCATACCTGCACCGGTCTGTCCGTCAGTCACTACGGCACCTCCGCGATACAACCTTAGAAGTGTACGTGTACGTGTACGTAGTGCCACTGAAGATGTCGACCTCAGTTGACGAAACGTTTGGAAGTCTACTTTCAAATCGACTACGGCCTATTAGCCCGGATTCTTCTGTCTCCTTAATTTTCATGGTAATATGTAGGCTAATAAGAATAATTGAACACTTCTCGTTGAAGCAAAAATATTGACACGTAAATGCGTAATACAGCAACAGTGGCGACATACTTATAAATTTTAGAACTTAAAGCTCTCAACACAACAACAACGTCCCGGTATAAAGGTCAGTGCGCAGCCCCCTACCCAGTCACTCGCTACGGAGGCACCGAGCTACAACCTTCGAAGTCTAAGCAGCGCCACTGAAGATGTCAACCGCAGATGTTGACGAAACGTTTGGAATTTCACTTTCATTTCGACGACGGCCCTTCAGCCCCGATTCTACTGGCTCTTCATAAAAATTGAATTTACATTGCTCCTCCATTGGTTCATCGGCTCCCTTTGTTTGAGTAGGTCAAAGTGGCATTAATGGCGCCGTCTGACAGCTGCGCGATCACTTGCTGAAACAATAGATGAACACTTAAGAGTCGTTCGGACACCCCCAGAAAAACAGTTTCATACATTCAAAGCCGTATTATATCATAGTGAGATTCTCGTGTGACTTCGTGGAACTTCATCAAACTTAAAATTGTTGAAAGAATGACACGCAACTGATCCACAATAAAATATATTAACAGTGACCGGTTTCGGTAAGATACCCTCATCAGACATAAACAAACAAATTAAACACGCCATTATATGCATACCAAGAGGTGGGCGGGGTTGGGAACATAACATTAGGAGTGGGGAGCAATTTTGGAAAATTGCTCCCCACTCCTAAGGTCATGTTCCCAACCCCGCCCACCTCCTACCAATTAATATTGTATCCCCCACCCCCCATGGTATGTATAGAATGGCGTGTTTCATTTGTTTGTTTATGTCTGATGATGGTATCTTACCGAAACCGGTCACTGTTAATATATGTTATTGTGGATCAGTTCCGTCTCATTCTTTCTACAATTTTAAGCCGTATTATATGCCGTAACCAGCTCCGATTTGCACAAAAAGTTAAAATATTGCCAGTACCTGAACTTGAACTTTTATCACTTGTGATAACGGGACAGTGGTGAGAATATCTGACAGCGGCGCGGCTGAGCGACCTCAGACTTTTTTTTTATTTTTTCCTCGCTTTTATCACTAGGAGGGGTCAGTGATACGGCATGTTCTTTTCCACTCTGTGATTCTGGGCTTCGACTGCGGTTGCTCCTACAGTTCTGAGGTCTTGGCGGGCTTTCGCTTTTACCGTCAGCCTAGGCCGTCCTCGTCTTCTCTTCCCTTCGGCTTCGATACGTTTTATTCGTCTGATAAGCTTATCTGGCCGCCTTCTTTCAACGTGGGCCCACCATGATAGTCGCCGTTCCCGCGCTTTATCCGACTATGTTTGCGGTCTTCATTTCAGCTGTTATTACTTCGTTTTGGCGTCTATCAGCTAGTGTGAAGCCCACGGACCGTCGCAGCATCCGCATCTCGGCCACATGCAGTCTTTGTTCTTCGGCCTTTCTCAAGGCCCAGCACTCTGAGCCATAAATCAAGGTAGTTCTAACCACTTGCTTGTAGAGTAGCCCTTTTAGTTTTTGGGCATTTTCCTGTCTGTTAGGAAACCACTCATGTCTCGCCACTTCAGCCAGCCTATCGAGATTCGACTGCAAGCGTCCTTTTCACACCCACCTCCCATTTTTAGGGTGGACCCTAAGTATTTAAAATTGTTCATTTTTTCGAGCTGAGCGCCTTCTATTTCAACAGTGTGCTCATCAAGTACCCCTCCACTTTCCATGTACTTAGTTTTTTTGCGGTCAATGAAGGCTAGGTGGAGTGGTTCCTTTTTATCCTGCATGGTCCTGAGGTGATCGGTGGTCCCTTGCCCTTCAATGAAGCCAAGTTGGTTTTCTGTTATGTCCTTCTCCAGTTTGGATCTTACTCGCGCAGTCCACTTCATCGCTAATCAGTTTTATGGGTCGATATTTTCCGCAGGATTACACGTCCCCCTTTCTTTTCATCATTGATCTGGAATTTGCGGGTCATAAAGGATTTTGTTGATGAATATGATCATTATAGTTACTCCTGTTGCCCCAAGTGCCTTGAAAGCTTCAATGGGGTAGCTGTCAGGTCCCGTGGTTTTGCCATTTGCCATAGCTTTCTTTAGTGCTTTCTTTAGTGCTTCTTTCACTTCTGCCTCTGTGGTATTGTTTCATTGTTACGTTCCTCAGCATTTAGGACCTGGGTTCTTGGGTTTCCAACATTCATAATTTCACTAAAGTACTCCATCCATTACTAGTTAATGGCCTCCCTTTGGGTAAGGGCTCTTCCTTGCTTGTCTTTAATACATATAATTGTCTGGGCAATGTCCTGTTTATCGCTCAGCCCTTTCTTAGCTCTTGAATATTTTTTGGCCTCCGTCTCGGGTATTCAGTCACTCCTCTGTGTCTCTGGCTTCTGCTCCTGCTCTTTTCGCTCTTCGTCTAGTGACCGTGTAGCACTCATAGTCGGCCCTTGATTTCGACTTTTGCCATTCCTTGTATGACTTCTTTTTATCTGTCAGTTTGCTTTGCACATCTTCGTTCCACCACCACGTATCTTTCTGAACTAGCTTGCCACCTTTAGTCTTTTCCAGCACATCCGACCCTGAGGACAGTAGAGCAGCCTCAATGTTTTGCCATAGCTTCTTGATAGTTAACGCCTCCTATTGGTCGTTCAAAGTTGGCAGTTTCCTCGTGCCTTCCTGGCTGAAGGAGTCACGTATACCATCTCTGGATAGGTCAAACCACCTTATCTTAGGCTCAAGGGCTTTAAATGAACAGAAGGATCCGGGCTAATAGGCCGTGGTCGATTTGAAAGTAGGCTTCCAAACGTTTCGTCAATAACTGCGGTCGACATCTTCAGTGACACTACGTACACTTATACTGCTAAAATCGTATCGTGGAGGTACCGTAGCAACTGATTAAGTTGGTGTAGGTATGGTTTGTTGAGCAGGCGTTCTCGTTTCTGATTGCTGTGATTGGCCCATTGGCGTATTCTCTTTGTAAATAAATAATAAGGACTTTTTGTTCTATTACTAAGCCAAACTAGCGGAGTTAGGGTTCTAAACCCCTCTCTTACACTCAACTAGGAAGGCCCGGGACCACCTGCTTTACATGTCCTTCGAAGCATGGCCAGAAAATGTAGTTGTTTTGTTGAGGGCTGGATACCATATTCTATTTACTTTTAATCTTTTTTCCTTTCTTTTAAAGGTTTTCGGATGTTTGTAAATTTCTATGGCCTCCCTGTGTAGTCGGGGCTAGTACGAAGCCATGGTAGAGATTATTGTAGCCTGCTCAAAACGTACAGTACCTATGGCCTGTTTGTGTTAGCACATTCGGCAATTGCTGACCTCTCTGGCTGAAGAAGGCGACAGCTACGTTTGTGTTCATCTATCCTTGTTTTCAAGCTTCTTTTTGTGGTACCTACCTATGTAGACTTCACCCCATGTACACGGAATTCTGTATACGCCTGCTGATGTCAGTGGGTCCCTGGCGTCTTTGGCCGATCTGAGTAAGCTGTTTAGTTGTTGTGTAGGTTTGAATATTGTTTTCAAATTGTGACGTCGAAAAAGTTTACCTATGCGATCCGTCACATTTTTATTGAAAGGAAGTTGGACCAATCCCATCGTGGCTGCTGGTTCCTGACGATCGGTTGCATTACGCGGTGGCCGTTTCGTGCTTTTTATTTCTCCCTCTGAGTACCCATTCGATTGTAGTGCAATGTCTAAGTGGTTTAGTTCTTTTTTTAGTGCCCGGTGTTCACAGATTCTATTGGCACGGTGAATAACCGTCTTTATCATGGCGCCCTTTTGGCTCGGATGGTGGTTGGAGTTCTTGTTTAGGTACCTATCAGTATGTGCTGGTTCACGGATTACTGTATGCCCTAGAGTTCCGCCTTCTTTCTTTATTACCAACAAGTCAAGAAACGACAGCTGACCATTAATCTCTTTTTCCATCGATCGTGAATTGTATTTTCGGGTGAATCAGGTTGATATGATTCAGGAAATTGATTAAGTTTTCTTGGGCCATGACTCCATATCACAAAAGTATCATCCACATATCGAAACCAGCATTTCGGTTGCAGAGGAGCTGAGTTCAATACCGTTTTTTCGAAGAATTCCATATAGAAATTAGCCACTACCGGACTTATATTACTACCCATTGCCATTCCGTCCAATTGTTAATATAAGGCCAAAATTCCATTGGAAATACGTCTTCGTCAGCACATGGTGGAACCATTGGGTGATATCGTCAGTGAATTTTTCTTTTATCAATTCCAATGTTTCCTTGATTGGATCGACAACAATCGAATGGGTACTCAGAGCGAGAAAAAAAACACGCAATACGGCTACCACGTGATACAACCGACCGGCAGGAACCAGCAGCCACGATGGGATTGGTCCAACTTCCTTTCATTAAAATGTGACGGATCGCATAGGTAAACTCTTTCGACGTCACAATGTGAAAACAATATTCAAACCTACACAACAACTAAACAGCTTACTCAGATCGGCCAAAGATGCCAGGGACTACAAAAAGAGGCTTGAAAACAAGGATAGATGAACACAAACGTAACTGTCGCCTTCTTCAGACAGAGAGGTCTGCAATTGCAGAGCATGCGTTAACACAAACAGGCCATACAGCCTATACTGTACGTTTTGGGCAGGCTACAATACTCTCTACCACGGCTTCGTACTTCCCCCGACTATACAGGGAGGCCATAGAAATTTACAAACATCCGCCAAACTTTAACAGAAAGGAAGAAGGATTAAAAGTAAATAGAATATGGTATCCAGCCCTCAACAAAACAACAACCAAGAGAATGACGCCAATGGGCCAATCACAGCAATCAGAAACGAGAACGTATGCGCAACAAACCATACCTGCACCAACTCAATCATTTGCTACGGTACCTCCGCGATATAATCTTAGTAGTATAACTAGTGTCACTGAAGATGTTGACCACAGTTGATGACGAAACGTTTGGAAGCATACTTTCAAATCGACCACGGCCTATTTATAAGCCCGGATTCTTCTGTCCACTGCTGCGGAAAGACGCAGTTCCCTGGAATCACTTTACAGTTCATGCATGCAGGTCTATCTCTGCGCCTCAGCATCTGCGCCTGGTGCGTTCCGCTCTTATAGGTGATTAAGTGCTCTTGTCTCTCCTTGAACATGGTGTTACATATATGTAGTTACTGCGTCTCAACCCATTCCAGGATCCTCTCGCCTTCCTTGTTTCTCGCTCCGAAACCTTCCCCACCATGTACTGTGGAGTAGCCAGTTCTCTCGTGACCAACATGCCTATTTAAGTCGGCTCTTAAAAAACCATTTCAACAATATCCAGTAGTCATTATAAGCTCATCGAAGTTCAAGTAGACTAGGATTTTCTTCTCGTCGCTACACGTATCCACTTATCACGTTCAGCACTACTGCTTCGTCAGTAAATAGAAACTTACAATGCATCACCCGGTCGCTCTTCCTGGTCACCTCAGCTACTGAATTTTACAGGCTTTCTTCAACAATGACTCCAACTCTGTTTGAACTGTTGCCGGCTTGGCCCTAGTAGATTATTTTGTAACCTCTGACTGAAACAAAAAGCAAAGTAAGCAAAAATTCCCCACCTCTAGTTTCAGAGAATACCGATATGAAAAAGGAAGTACTATATTTATGCTATATAGCATATACGACGACACTGCATTAGGACAGGGCTGGGCACTCGGGTCGATGTTTTGCGTTCATTTCACTTTTACACAGGGGACAGACGTCCGAAGACCCCGATGCGATGCAGGGGGAAGGAAGGTAGTCGTGGCCGGTGGTGGTCCTGAAAACAGCAACGCTCACTGCCCTAGGAAGGAACCGGAGTATTGGCGAGTCTATAAGGGTGGCCCAGTTTTTTCCTGCGCTTGTATGTCTGTGGCGGTTTCTGACCCATGCCCTTACAGCTCTGGCTATGGTGGATTTAGCGGAGGTGTATGACAGTGTACTGGCCGGCTACTCCAATTTTGGCCAGCTCGTCCGCCTTTTCGTTGCCGCCGATTCCTACATGGCTGAGAATCCTCTGCAGAACCATGTGCCATCCACCCTCTAGCAAATTTGATAGCAGCGTGCGGCAGTTTATTGCTATTTCACAATCGTGGCACGGTTGCTACTCAGAGCAAGAATCAATCAGGAACACTACTTTATTTTTAATGTCTCTTGTTTCTTACAATTTTTTAGCGGCCTCATGCTGTTGCAATATCTCCGTCGTAGTTGGTCAGAGCCCAGAGGTACACCTACAGGCACTGCGGCTTGGAAAGCTTCGGACACAAAACCTGCTCTTTTTTTTTCCAGGTAAAGGATGGAGAGGCCATTGCAGTATACATATGTGGAGCCATTCTTTTGCTGCGTATCTAGTATGAACGGTCTCTAAAGCAGAGCAACATCAGTGGATAGGTGTTTTAGCAGATCGTGATTGACTAGGTGCAGCTCAGCAGCTGGAAGGGAGGGAAAGGCTTGTTGTTGGCAGGGGGAAGGCGCTGCTTCACCCAGTAGTATGTCGTATTTTTTTTTCTTATGGAGTCTGCCATGATCAGTAACTTGAGTTTCTTTTCAGCCGGGAAGCAGCTTTTCTATATTGGGTCCTTTTTAGGGGCAGTAAGCGTTTTTGTCTTTCTCAAAAGTTAAGTGCGGCCTTTTCTCTGTGGCATTGCATGGGTCTGGACTTCCGTGGCAGCTTAGGTGTAGACTTTGGGGCACCAGTGATAATTCGCAGTGACGCATTTTGGGCAACATGCAGTTTTGGCGTAGTATTGGCACTCGCTGTTACAGTGGCTTCACTACCGTACTCGAGTATGGGGCGAATAAGGGTTTTGTACGTGGATGTCAGCACGTCTTGAGTGGCACCCTATTTTGTAGCTGTTGGACCTTTAAATAGACAGCACCTCTATCAGGCTTTGTCAGCTATGGAGTTCCAAGTTATTTTCTTGTCAATCGACAGATATTTCGTTGCATCCTGCTGCTCCAGTTCCGCGTCTTTGAGGGTAAGTTTGCCTTCAGGCTGTTTCGTTAACAGGCTGAGTACCTGGCTGACCGTTTTATCGGAGCTAACGGTGAGACAGAGTTGCTTGTAGCCCCTTTCGCGAGGTTCTCAATGTTTCATTTAGGACAGATTCCTGGCTTTTCAGGTTGCTGCTGGATGCCCAGATGAGTAAGTCATCAGCATATACCAAAGCTTCAACGCCTGGCATAGCTCGGATGGTGTTCAGAACGTCATTTATCATCAAGTTGAAGAGTTGACAACTGATGACAGCCCCTTGGGCTAGTCCTTGCCGCTGCAAGCGGAGCTTCGATGTTTTGCTATGGAAAAGTACTCTTCAGTGCCATTAGCCATGAAAGAATTTATCCAGTAGAAGATTTTACTATAGATGCCATTTATGGACAAGAACAAGCAGATGCAATGGTTCGGCCACGTCCAAAGGATGGACGAAAACAGGACCACCCGGAGGTTGGCGGAAGCAAGGCCGCAAGGAAGAAGACCCATCGGCAGACCGAGGACAACTCTCTAGGAAAGGATTGAACAACTCGCCTGAGCAAGAGGGAAAGCAATGGCCGAGCTCAAGGTGTTAACGTCCGACCAGGGCGATTTCAGGAAATGGGTTCGAGGCGACCTCCCACGGTGCGCACGCGGCACTAAGGGGGAAGAAGAAGAAGAAGCCATTTATGGCCATCTTCAGCGGGATACTCTCCATACGGTGTCACAAGCTGCTTTCAGGTCCACCAAGACTGAGACAGTGGACATTTTTCGGGGAAAAGCGTCCTTAACGTGTTGCGTGAAGTCCACTACCTGGTCCGTAGTGTTTCTGTGTTTTCTGAATCCAGCTTGTGCATCGTCTAGGCCGCCGAAGTAGATGAATGGAAGGAGCAATCTGCTTAACACCATTCTCTCTGCGACCTTGCATAAGGAGCTGGTGAGCGAAATGGGAGATGGCTGTCTAGCCTCCATGGGTCCTTTCCCTTCTTCAGAGAGGTAGGATGACTTCACTCTTTCTCTATTGGCTGAGAATTCTGGAATTCCACGTCAGGTTTATAAACTCTAGTAATGTTTCCTTAGCACTATAGTCCAGATTAATAACCATTTCAGGGAAAATGCCGTCGATGCCTGCAGCCATATTTTTCTTGGTTTGAGCAAAGGCTGCTTCTACCTCCAAAAATGTAAAATTTTGTAGACAGATGCACGTCATCTTTCTGTCGAGGCACTGAGGCAGGGGGCTCTTAACTAGTTTGGCTTTTGCCCTTCTGTCAATTTTGAAATTGCTTGCATAAGGCTTCTGCGATTTGCTTGCGAGTTGTTAATCTTTGATTCTTCCTCGGAGTGGTAGCTGTTGTTGCTTATTATTATTATTATGATTATTATTCAGACTCGATACAAAACGGGCTGCTTTACTTACGTCTTTTCTAAAATCAAGTTTTCCCAAGATGTCTTTGAATGCGTCTCTTTTGTTCGATTTGATGGCTCTGGCAGGCTTGCTCCCTTCGGAGTTCTATGCAGTCCAGCAGAGATTTGGATACTTCTGCTTTGCGCCTTGAACGATTTCTCGTCGCCATTTTTAGTAGTTATACACTTAGGAGCAATAAGTTCTGCACAACATACTATAAACAGAAAAACCTCTTGACTCCTTGCTTCTGAAAAGAGTTGAAGCACGTTATGCTGGTAAAGGTACAAAGTGCATTAATTTGTTGATAGTCCTACAAGAAAATTGTTTTGAGGGCGTTTAGGAGTAAGCTTCTACTTAAACTACTAAGTACTGGTTCGGTTTTGAAAAGGCCACGCATTTATTAATATTTTACTTTTACCTTGTACCTACAGGTTTCTGCATGAATTGGTTATTGTTTTGTTTCTTTAATTTTAATTTAGAATAGGGACTCTCATGGAAATGGTGAACGAAACATGGTGGGTTATTGTAGGACATGATAGGTGTAACTTTAATCGAAGACAATTAGTTTAGCCTGATATTATGCACTTATTTAATTTAGTCTACTGGCAATAACAGCCCAAAATAGCTGTAATACCAATATCAGAACAGTTCAGAATGTAGTAGGTACGTACCACTAAATATCGTCGATTTCCTAACTCCATTAACTAATTTGGCTCTACGTGGCGGGAGCATACATAGCTGACTCTCCGTTTTGTTCCCATATTTGGAATCCTGTAGAAAGCAAAGTAAATGTGTAAACATTATAACAAACTCATAAACTACAAGCCGACTTGTTACCAATTCCCAGGGACATAAGGCTTAGGTTCCGGTATGTACCAATGCAGTTTTTAATAGCCTTTAATCAGCAGTAATGTTATTGACGTCAAGGAAAGGAATTTATAACAAGTTAAGTTGCATATACTGTACTTAATAAATATCCTACGTCTAGTCAATCCTTTCCGTTCCTTTTTGACCAGTTTTACATTTATAAGCTGGGCTTGGCCTTAACCGTGATACAATGAGTCAAGCATTTGTAAGGGCGGTCTTACTGACACACCTTTGTACAGCCTGATTAAGTTTACCTTCAGGAATGAGGGTAGAGAGAGATTTCATATCGCGTTATTGTAGCAGCACCCCTGCAATCTTCTTGGGTGGCTATTTGTATTACTTTGAATCTCACTGCAACTTGTGCAACTGTCGATTCGACTCTGGATGGTCAAGAATCTTCATAATTGTATTTTTATAAGGGGCTTCATTAAATCGGTATTAATAACATAAGATATAGTTTAACTGGATTTATTAAAAATAAAACCTTAATAAATAAATAAAAAAAATAAAAGCTTGGCCTAACCCTAACAGGTTGGCACAAAACTGGCAAATTGCATTTTACTTACCGAAAAAAATAAGCATGGCTCGGGTATTTCGTATTTTTATATCCCACATCTTGCACTCCTTCCACATGGTGGTTATTTAATAAAGAAACTTCAAAGTTAAGACAGAATAATTCAAACATGAAAATACTTTAGATAGCCACCGACACAACAAACGTTGCAGCTGCCATATTGTTGATTTTGATTTTTTTTTTTACATCTTGGTGTCGCCTATAAGTTACATATGGGTAACGGCCCTCTCCATAATAGACCTTACGGGACAGCCCCGGGATGCTTAGGTCGCGTTTCCGACGCTCTCGCATTGCAGAATGCAAATGACATCACCGGAAATTAGAATTTTTCTTTTTATAGAAATCTATTAAAATGTTTGTACTTAACATATCCCATGACGCCATTTTTTAATTTTAGTTTGTTTGTTTGTGATTTAACTGTATGATCATTGATCAATTTTAACTACGGCATAGAGGAAAATAAACATTTCCGTCAATTCTGCAATGCGAGGTCGGTGGAAACGCCACCTAAGTCTTGAATGTCTGCTACCACGTCACCGTTTTGGAAATAGCCCTAGCCGGTCAATGGAATGGGCTCCGAACTGGCGTTTTCTAACATTTTGAAAACTTTGAAAACTTTGAAACCTTTGAAATAGCATTAGCGTAGTAAATAATTGTGTTTTGGGATCTCTAGTCGTGGCTTTAGAGTAAGAGACGTATTCCTGATTCCAAATAATAATATTGTTCTGGATTTTAGCAAGGCGTTTTCTAACATTTTGAAAACTTTGAAAACTTTGAAACCTTTGAAATTGCATTAGCGTAGTAAATAATCGTGTTTGGGGATCTCTAGTCGTGGCTTTAGAGTAAGAGACGTATTCCTGATTCCAAATAATAATATTGTTCTGGATTTTAGCAATCGTGAATCTACCACATTGGCTTTACTACCATTATTATTAATTAAATTAATTATTAATAGACCTATATTGAAATATATACGCACTAATCTGAATTAATTAAAGAAATGGATTTGAATGGAAATATAGCAATATGCAACATAGCAAGTTACAATCATGTGAGTTGCCTAAATTAACTTCCAATAATATGTAGCTTCTAGCTTGTAACATTTGTCTGTAGTGCTGTTAGGGACCACTAATGGTTGCTGTGTTGGGATCATTTATTTCATTCCATTATGGGTTCAAGAATTGAAATTGAAACAGGAAGCTTACCAATTGAATAGGCTTAGGTTCACTGACAGTATTATGCCAATGGACGTAGCTATATTAATAGCTCTTTTGCAGAACATGGGTATCTGCGACTTCCATACATTAAAATCAAGTGAAATCAAAAATTTCGACCGTTAATAAGCATTCCTTATACTACGTATACATAGGGAAGCAAAAGAAGGTCCTGTTAATGTCAATTCGTCTTGGTTTCATTAAAGGTTAAAAGACTTGCTGTTCCCTCCAGATTAGAGCCCCGAACGCGGAGAGTGATTGTGTGAAGCTGTTGGGCTTAATAGTGGACTCAAGTTAAATTGGACTGCTTACTCATAGCATTTTTGAAATAAAAATGTCAAAAGTACCAAAAAGTATCTGCTAATGGCATATCATGCTCCTTTCCATAGACACATTAATTATGGCTTACTTCTATGGGGTCATTCTCCAAGGGTGGTTAATTTTCTTCTATTGCAGAAGAAGGCTGTCAGGATTGTGGTGTCCCCAGCAGTCTTGCTATTAAAAAAAATTCAGGATTCAAGCCCGTTGTCACGAGGAGGATGAAGGAATGTCCACTCCACAGCATGGATGAGTTCAGGGAACTGGGATACATAACTCATTAAACATGACAGAGCTTTCAGCAATGCGTACATGAGGGAGCTGCCGGCCATTTTTTCATATACTGTAAGTTATAATGAGAAAAAGTTTTGAGATAAACTGGAACATTCCAACTACAAACTATAATACCTATTATATATTGACACTTCACTGATTCACCGCTAATACCAGAGTACTTAAGTTCTTAATGAAGGGCGGTAGGCAGATAATATAGTTTTTTTGACGAACCCTATAAATAGTAAAAGTGGGTCAACTCGCCACGACGGCCTGATAAGAACGTTTAACTGAGCTGAACCATTTTCTATGTCTGCATCATGTAGTCTTTACATGAATTAGGCTGAGATGCGAATGCTAACAACTAAAAACCCAGTCAAATAACTTTAGTGGAGTGAGGCATCGGCATGACACAGTCATAATTTTTTATGATTTAAAATTCGGCATGACGTGGACCTATTCAAATGGAAAATATTTTGAATTGCTACTTTTGTATTAGCAATACTTCCTGATACACATAACCACCAGTTCCTACCCACAACTCAATTTTGGAAGCTAAATATGAGATTCCGGAGTAGCAATGTAATGCTAACGAATTTGATTTTAGTTTAGCTTATCTTTTTATTGCGAAAAAAAAATAGAATCGAGACAATAGATATGTTGTTTCCACGAAAACATTAATTTGAAGGCCCAATAGTTTGACAAATTCATCTATGCTGGTTATATAGTATTTCTCTCTCTCTTGGCTTGTAGATCACCTTTTATTCAGCCTTACATAATTTGAATTGTTATAGGTCTTAAAAGTTCTAGCAACCGACCACGCATTAGATTCTACTCGCCACTATTCGCAAGGGGAGAGTCCGAAACTAATACCTGCTAACCTATTCAGCATTGAATTAAACGCTTCAAATCAGCAACATAGTAGTTCATTACTGTGACGTCAGGTTAAATGGAATAAGAAGGAGAAGCTCCTTCAATCGTACCTGATTTTCGTAAGTTAGTTTAATAATTATTTTATGTTTTACGCAGAAACAAATGTAACCTGACCTAGAATGTGTCTTAACATCATGAGTGGGCAACTTACCCAATCTTATTAAGAATGGTAGATTCACATTATATTGTTGTATTAAATGGTGTATATAACACTAACATTAAATTAACTTTGGTTGAAGAGATAACCCCCACGAAATTAGAGGATATAGAAAAACTGAGCTTGACGGGATTCGAGCCCATGATCTACGCCTAGCCGGAGCGTCGTCTTAACCGCTGGACCAGAAGCCCCGACAAGAACAGTTGATGTACTTATATGCTCGAATTGACATGATTCGTATTGTCAGTCAGGTTAGCACAGCTACCGAACTAGTCTGTGAGCTTCCTTAATGCTATAAAGGCAATGCTTTACACATTATATTGAAGTATTATATGGTTTATATAACACTGGTCTTAATTTAACTTTGTGTTAACCTGGATAACATTACGAATCATGTCAATACGAGGTTATAACTTGAAGGTATACATCAGTTACTGTTCTTGTGCGGTCTTACGTTCTTGTGCAGTTAAGACGACTCCCTGGTTAGGCGTAGATCATGTGTTCGAATCCCGTCAAGCCCAGTTTTTTTATATCCTCTAATTTTGATGAACTTCACATTTTTAATCACATGTTAAGACTTTATAAAATTGCCATAGTATGCCCGCAGGTAGCCTATATGCCATAAGTGAGTACCAACGGCCACCAGGTTCCCCACTCTCCCTGTCGATATCTATAAGAACCCTGCAACGTTTCGGAAAAAGGGAGATAGCAAACTCTTTAACTGGACAAGCATAGCATCTGAATTTGAAACCCCGAGCCGGTCCAGGAGGCATAATTTGCATTGGATTTGGCTTTATGTTATGTGTCATATTGTCTCGCCAATTAGTGACTGGACGTCATACCATGAAATTTGTCCTTACTACGTTTACTATACATGCGTACAATGGTTATTATTGCTATTTATTTATGTATTATTATAATTTTCAGGATGTTTCAATGTTGGTGATATTTGAGAAGGATCTGTAGAATCAGGAGGACCCATTACGCCATCCTGCACTTCAGTTTATTCAGGAGAAGCTGCGAGAAAAGTTGTATGTGCTGAAAAGGACTGGCACTTGTTAAAATTCAGACCATCATTGTTATATATTTAAAATTAAATAACTAAGTCTGGAATGTAGAAACACACAGTTCATAAATTTTGCAATTGTACGAAGAAACCATCAATCGCAATTTTGTGCACGGGTTATACATACCTAATTTTATTGCTTTTATACCCAGAAATAAGAAAAGAATTTTGTTTCATTTCTTATTTCTGGGTATAAAAGCAATAAAATTAGGTATGTATAACCCGTGCACATTGTTCTTAATTTGCTGTTATATGTAAAAAATGGAAAAATTCCAATAAATGAAAATATATATATAAGAAGTGGACGTAGAGATAATTTATCTTATATGATTATGATGATTTTTAATATTTTCATCCGTTGATGGAAAAACTCGTAATCATGTCAGTTATCATTCATAATTTTCAGCTCTATGGTTTCCAAGAAAATAATGTACTAGGCCTACTGCCTGAAAACATTTCCAGGCTTTTTTCTACTCATTGCTAAGCAACTCCGGGAAAATATCACAATCCATAATTTTTAAGACCGCCATTAATTATACGCGAAAGTAAATAATGCTATGTACAAATTCTTAAGAGTGTACGACCCGTGGGAAATTGACAGTCCAAAATTTAATAGGCCTACTTATCTTTTATTTAATTCATAATAATAACCTTTATTTTCATTATATAAATGTAATGGGATAACTAAGCAAGTTATTAAAATATTAGTTCATTTAAGTAATTGTAGAAGACTACTTTAAGCATAATATACGATAATAGGGTATTATTAATTTTTTGTTTGTAGTTTTTTCATGTTATCTATTTTATGAGAAATTTTAGCCCTCAATAAATTTTATGAAAAAGCTACAGTAGTTACCAATGAAGTAGTCTTCTGCAACTTAAAGAACCGGTCCGAGTTTACTCGAAAATGCTTTCCAATTTATCAAAATTTGTAGATAGAGAAAATGAGTAATTTCATAGTAAATAATTTTCCTATGGTTAAATTTCCGATGTGCCGGGGGGGGGGGGGGGGATTGTCCACCTGACGTCACTGGAGGTGAGTTAAATTCTAGATAGGTCCGACCAACACATTAACACAGAGCAATACTGGCAGGGCACGCAATGCGTTTGAGCGTGAATTTTCTATAATTTAAAAAAAAAAAAAAAAATGTTTTGTACAAAACCAAATACTTTTCTGGGAAAGCAACCTGTCCGATTTCTTTACTCAACACCTAAAACATACCTGAAGGTAGAAATCATCGATAGATAGGTTTCGCAGAAAAATTATTTTTTAGTCATTTTTCATTAAAATTTAGTTTTTTTTTACCCCCAGAAGCAAACTATCAAGGGGCAAGCGACCCCCCGCATTTTATCAATATTAATAGCAACTACAATACATGTGAATTTAATAGAAATCGTTGGAGCCGTTTTTGGGAGATAATTTTTTTTAGAGGTTTTTTTGGAGTTTTTTGAGAATAAAACCCCCCCAAATTGAGTTAGCCCCAAATAAAAAAAACTATCCCGAGGTTTAATAATTTTTGTGAACCTACATGCCGAATTTCATCAAAATCGACCGGGTAGTTTGCCCGGAAATCGACGCACAGACAGACAGACAGACATTTCGTAAAAAACACTTTTTTGGGTTCCTGGCACCTTAAAACGTGTAAAATTGTTGAAATCTCGGAATCGAAAATTTCGGCCGTCACAAAGCTTTCCTTATACTAGCCTACGTATAAATTGGAAAGCAATGAACATAATTTTTAATAACTTGAGAGTTAATTAAATAAAAAATTAGGACCGTATTAAATTTCGGGCTGCCAATTTCCTGCGGGACGTTAGGACGTAGGCTATACTCAGTAAAGCAAATATTTTCGATACGTGATCGCAATTTTTTAAACATACCTACTTGTTTACGTAATTACAATATATATAGTATTTCAATGGGTTTCAACTTATTAAAGTTTAGACTAAAACCCTCATAAATAGGTTTCCTGCTTTTAGTATTTAGGCTTTAGCTAGCTTCTTGGGCCCCTTTGATAGAGATACTTGATACTCCCCTAAGCAGCTGCACTTTTTCCTAGCTGGAAAAGGCAGTATGCACCTATAACTGATTAGTGAGATAATTATAGCTAGGCGATCGACACCAGGCCTACTATAAGTTGGTACATGGTCTAGCTAATAATAATATAAGTAAAAGAACAATACCTATTATAGCCTCCCAAAATTCAGTTATGCAACCTAGGCCTTTAATTCTATCATGACTAGGCTACCTACGTAACCTGACTGAATTTACTATACAATTGGATACGAATATGCACCTAATGTAACTATTCGTGCCAAAAGACTCGTTAAAAAAGTTTTAAATGAGTTCAGTTGTGGAATCTAGTGGGTATAACATCTTCTGATTTAGTAAGACCAGTAAGTCTGTCGAACATTGAAAAAGGGTAAACTTCCAAGGTCTCATACAAAAAAATTCAGCACCAATTTGATATCCTATGGTAAAAACATTGTATTTGACATCCGTCTATTGCTATTTACAATAAATGTGCTATTTTTTGGCCTGCTTAATAAGCATACTTTAGTTGTATTAATTTTCACTGTTTTAAAAGACCAACAAAATTGCGCGGATCTGTTCAAACTTTAATCTGTTGACACGATAGATAAGTAGATAACCTCAAATATAGGTTAACAACCGCGTCGGTCAACAAGGCAGAAGAAAAATCAAGAAAGGTAAGTTCTAATATAGTTTTGCATACTGTGTACTACTTAAATAGATTGTTTTTGTTGGCAGAGCTTAAATTAAGATATTATGCAGGTTAATTTGACAAGATTTGTATGAATTTCTTCAATTAAGGGGGGTTGTATTTCATTGTATTTATCAAAAAGACGTGGCAGTAGCTTTTTTTAAATTAAAGCGGGAAGAATGTGGAGGGGCCACGTGACAGCTAGAACCACATCTTTTTCAAAATTAAAGCGGGAAGAACAGGTATTTTAGCACTCAGATTGACACTGGATTCCCATGCTCACAATACGAACATGCCACCTCGTTTCAATTTTTGTACATAGGCCAATCAATAGCTTAATAATTTACTTGGCAATAATATCATTACTCCCTAGTTTTATATTAATTAGGCTAGGTCACTTTAATCATTTTAATGTCTTTCAATGAGCGGAAAGCGCATACCTGAAAAATATTTAATGTGCTGGCTTAACAGTACCGCATTACTCTTACTATTATCTAACTAAAGGTGTAGCTTACTTCATTGTCTTCTTTGTTTTAGGAAAGAAAAAGGAGACACTGTGGAAGCTTAATATCAACTTACAATATTAAAACATCTTCATAAAATGAATAATAATGCACTAATCCAAATCCAACTTTTTGCTACTGAGATATACATTTTCGAAGTCAACGTGGTGCCACAGAAGATGCCAACTGCAGCTGGAACAATTTGGAAATCAGCGACGATCCATTAGCCTGGATTCTTCAGGTCCATTAAAATTTTGTCTAGTTTCGAATTTGTCTTTGTTTTTCATTCAGCCGGCCCTCCTTCCGTAGATATATGCTAATGCTATTCTCGGATAAATGCGTTTCTTTAATTAGTTTACAACACAAATGACTAACGATTTACCCTGATAATGTTATAGAGGGCTATTTCAAGCATTTTTAATTTTCAGCGTGCGACTTTTCCATGAATTTTACTATGTGTTAAATTTTATGCTCCAGTAATTTTCATTAATTAAATTACAGCTCCAAAATTTAGAAATCCCTCATGATATTATGATATTAGGGTGTATGGAAGCCTTCTACACCTTTAGTCTACAATACTATGCCTAAAACTGACAGAAAAAATAAAGGCAAGTATAGGTAGTGTATGTAGTGTAATACGAATAAACATAATAGTCTCCTTAGCAACTTTGTAAAACTTGCTGTCATTCATTGTTAAAAATAAGTGTAATACGAGATAATCCATAATGGAAGAACATCCGGGTTCTAATGTTCTATTATTAAAATTATAGCGTTGATGATATCTTTCAACTCAAAATAACGTACCAGCATGGAAAATACTACATTTTTACGTCCCAAATAATGCTTTTCTACATTTCCCGTCTGCTACAGTCTTTTTTTGCAGTTTTTCTCAGCTGGTCGCTCACGTTTACACTTGCTTTAACATAAGTAGCCCTGATTTATGAAATTAGGCGCTACTGACTTATGGCCTTCTTTACACCAAGACCTAGATTAATAGCTGCAACGACGTTAGCGACAGTGTTGCTCACCGCCGCAATTACTTTTTCCTCCTGGATGATTCCTGAGGATTCCATGATCTTCTTTAGACATTTCCACAAGTTTTCAGCTGTATGTGTGATGCATCTATTTCTTTCGTTGCGATGTTAACGCAATGACGACAACCAACTGAAAAGAATTCAAAATAATTATGAAAACCATTGAAGTGAAAACCATTTCTGAAACGTTGGGCTCTGTGTGCACTAAGAATACAGCAATTTGCAGCCAAAATATATGACTCAACACATTAGGTATAGACCTACATAATACGTATTTCTGTAAAATTATTATAAATCGTTATTTAATCGCCCATTGAAGACAGATATTAAAATAAAGTGTAGGCCTATACGTTTTAGACCTATTATACGTATATTTTGCAGCATAACCTACATAAAAATTTAATTATTTTTTAAAAAGTTTATTATTCAGAGCTTACAGATCAGCAATCAGAAAAACGATGTGCACGTTTAATAAACTCTGCTGGAAACCATAGATTCGCTTTTGTAAAAAAAAAACTTTCCATAATGGATTTTACCATTTACCTAATTTTGAATAATCATGCATTCTTAATTTTTTAGTGCAAACGTTCAACTAGGCGTGGCTTGCTAAAATACTACATTAGGTTACATAAAAAAATTGACTTTAAAATAATACCTTTAAATGCTGCAATATTGAATGAAACGTGTCTATGTCTAAATTGAGCTTGAGGTTGACTTGACTTGACGCTGGTGAAAACGGTTGTTCATCAAGTGCAAAGACGATTTGGTGGAAACAGAGTTGTAAAGAATCTATATGGACAACAATAGAACGCCTATACAGCGCCACATTGCTGTTCTGTGACACGTCATCATCCAGCCAATAGATGTCAAACATCCAGTCTTTTTTCTGAAATCATAGAAAATACTACAATACATACTATAATCAACAAGAGCGTGCACTCATAACTAGACTAACGCTCTTCCGATTTGGATGTTAATAGATTCGTGGCGGCTCATTCCTGCTTGGCTGATCCATAGGATAAGTGTGAAAAATGTTTTGCTCGTTTCACTATTGATTCCCAAGTTATTGCATAAGGGGGTTGGAACCCCATCGTAAAAAAAAACAAGCCTTTTACTCGAGGAAATGTCAATTCTATAAAAATATTATAGTAGGCTACATAAAACACAGGACATGTAGAGTAGTGGTACAGACTTCAACAATCAACCGAAAGGTTGTGGGATCGAGTCCCAAACTTGCTAAGTTTTCTGGCCATGCTTCGGAGGGCATTTACAGCAGGTGATCCCGGGCCTTCCTAGTAAAGTGGAAGAGAGGGCCTTATAGCCCTAACTCCACTAGGCTAGTTCGGTAATAGTACAAAAAGTCAATATTATAAAAAATTAATTTTAAAATAATACCTTCGAATACTGCGATATTGCAGAAAACGTGTCCGATTTCTGCATCAGGCTTCATCGAGCTTGAGGGCGACGAACATAATGACTGCTCAAATGCTGGTGAAAACGATAGTTCTCCAGGCTGCAATCTGCAAAGAGGATTTGGTGTCAACGTGAAAAGATCGAAAAAAATGTAACGTCCTTGAGCTTCTAGTGCTGTGTTCAGCTAAAGTTAAGTTAAATCTAGTGTGTTAAACTTTATACATTGAATCTTGGCTTTTCGCTTTCCTATCTATACGAAGGTAGTATAAGGAAAGCTTTGTGATGATTAAATTTTCGACGGATTTATACGTTTTGAGATCCCAGGTTTTTATGCAATGCCTATTTGTCCGGCGGATAAGAAAGAAAGAAAATTGTCTTTACTTTTCATGTGGGCGAATTTAATTTTGGACCTTGGAATTTGACAAAGTTTTGTACGTAGGTTCACAAAAATCATATCTCGGGACCCTTTTTGGTAAAGTCTAGTTAAGCTACTCTGCGGTTCAAAAAGTCAAACAAAAATTGGTATAAAGTGGAAGGCAAAGTTTCCATTGGTAAGGTAATTTATATTTTAAGCATAGATTGTTATATTTGCATCACATGTTCCTTCTATCAAGTTGGTCATAAGCAATTAGTGCCTATACCTGCAATGCGAACATTAGACATAAAATAGAATGTGAGTAAATAAGTACGCTTCGCCGACCTTAAATTCTGTGTTGTTGTTGAAACTCAGAAGCGCCGCGCGCTTATTTAGAATCTCCAACTTCAGATTATGGATTGTCTATAGCCTTTGGTGCTGTATACAATACAATACGATAATTATTATATTTCCATAAAAAAGTTAAGTGACATCAACAATAATATCAGGGTTACCAGATGTCCTCCTTTTTCGCCTTATTTAATAATGAAAAAAATCCTAGTTTAAATATTATTTGATCAAAATTAGTCCATTTGCTTCACTGACACGCTAGAAAGTCTTTTATACATTCGAAGTAATGGAGGGTTGGAAATCGATGACAACAAACTGTTTGATCAGTTCCGATGCCTGCAAACCTTTGTGACTTGCCAAGAAGAAGGCTTTTTTGAACAATTGATGCATTTGCAATGGATGCAATTTTTTGACTGCACCAGTGAATTAGAAAATTTTTCGGAGCTGTTAAAAATTTGTCAGTTCTTCTTCGCTATACTGGGATCCAACTCCACTCGAAAGAGTGTTTTCTCTTATAAATACTCAATGGACTGACGAGAGGAATAAACTCTTGGTTGAGTCGGTGAAGGGAATTGTAGCTGTTAAGTACAATTAATTTTAAACATTTAAATTGTACTGATTTTTACAAATATATTTCTAGCAAACCGAATTTACTGAAAGAAATATCATCAAAAATGAAATACGAATAAAAATTATGTTAGTAGATATGTAAGTCTTCAATAAATGGGAATTTTTTGCGTATGTCCTCCTTTTTCATAAAATGTCCTCCTTTCCAAAAATTTGATCTGGTAACCCTGATAATATGCTGCAGGGCTCAGCCCGTGTGCAGCTTAAATTTGGAAAAAGCTTAATCTACGTGAATGTAAGTAAGTCAGTCTTCTTTGTATTCTTAAAAACGATGCATAACAAAATTATAGGATTTTGTTAGGGGTAGCTTTACTAGACTTTTACTAGCCTATGTTACTTATTTACAGCTACGTACTTAGCTTCTTTACGCCGTATATGCCATGTACGGTTACGGTTATACTGTAGGAGCTTGTTTCACAATTTTCCTCTCAAACCTCCAGCTGCCTGAGATCTGTCCGTAACCTGTTCTCTTACAGTACTCTCTCACTTCAGAGGCTTCGACGCACCTTCTGCCTTTTGTGCTAAAGCCGTCCCAATACTCATTCCACATCACAAAGTCGCAAACCGACATGATTCTATTCTTCACAGCTTCTGCCACTATGGCATGCATATATGTACATTAAATTCAAATATAATTTTATTACAATCCGTGTAAAATATTGAATCTTTTCTCTCAGTTTTTATTGCCCTTAATAAAATTTGAAAGTCTCAATCACTTAACCAGTTAACCAACACTCATTCAAAATGAAAGGTTTGCTTATGTTTTAGTTGCGGAATGCTAGTGCCATAGACAAAAAACTAATTAGTTAGGCTAGTGCGCTACAACAATTAAAATTTACTTAAAATTCATTTTTTCTGTTAGAAATATTAAATCCTTTTAGGAAATTATTAAATTTTCAAATGCAATTTATGTTTTATAGTGAGAATAATAATAATAGTAATAAGATAATTAGGTTTAAATTATCTAATTTAGTTTCTTTTGCCACGAAAATGCCCCCCTGAAGACAGGTGCCTCTTCCAAAACAGGCATAAATGAAGTAAAAAATGTGTATTATTTTATACGTAAAAATATACGTCAATAATTCATTAGACAATAGATAATTAATAAATGTCTAGTTTGTATTTCAGAAATTGTTTTAAACTAATTTTCTAGGGAGAAAATAATGTTTTTATCAAACGATAGTCGAATGGGTCTATTGTAATGCGTACATAACAGGCTTTAAACACATTGAACGACCATACTTGATAGCTTCTTTATGCACATACTATATTTTTGCAGATAGAACCTTTTTGCACGTACTTAATGTTTTCAAACTTTTCAAAGTTTTCAAATTGTTAGTATAGCTCCATAGACAACAGATAACTCCATACATCCGTATAACATCCGTATAGCTCCACCGAACTGACCGAAGCAAATTGATAAAACATGGCGATTGGCGGATGACAATGCCTGTCTAATAATATAGAGCCCTACATACTACACAACAGTATGAAGAATACACAAGGAATACGCTTTTTGAATTATTTTGAAGTTATTGAGTAAAAGTAAAGTTGTTTTAAATACTATTTTAGTTGAATTATTGAGTAATATTTAAAAGTTGAAAATATATCGGTTTTTTTTAAAGATGGCGACAATAGAAACATTTGCCAAGCCCAAGGCCCCATCCGGCACTGCAGCGATTAAACCGGAATTTATATTCCATGCGGACGACAAGAATGGTGACATTGAGAATAAAAATGACGGGACATCTGTACCAAATACAGACGGTAACGACGCCAATAATGAGCCGGCAGCTAAGCGTCCTAAATGGGAGAAGAAAGCCCGAGGTGTAAACAAAGGGAGATATTACCACAACAAAGCAAATATTTCAGGAGAAAAAAGTATGTGTCATAAATTCGTTGATATTCGTGAGGGTGCCGAGTGGCCCAAAGAGTGCCCATGTAGTTTCAGTCATGACGTGTCAGGTTATTTATCGGCAAAACCACCCGATATTGGTGATGAGTGCTACGCCTTCAAAACGTTTGGCTATTGTCGCAGAGGTGTCACTTGTCGATTTGGTTCTCAGCATTTAACTCCAGATGGTAGAAATAAGATTGCAGAAAACTACAAGGATCAGATTACTACTGATCGTGTTTTGCTGTATTCTGACTTGCAATTAACCTTGCGTAAAAGGGAATTTAATTTTGATAAAGCTAATAAAATTGTGGATGTGGTTTCGAAAGCGTATGACAAATGGATTACAGCCGTAAAAGCTGATCGCTCTAAAAATGCAATGCAAGATAGTGGCACGGTTGACGATGTGGCAAAAACGGTTGATAATATCGAAGAAGCAGTTAATCACGAAGTTGAAGCCGAACCTGAGGCGGCAGAAGGTAAGGCAGATGGGAAAGAGCAAGCCCCAATTGATATTGCAGACGAGAAAGAAGTAAATGTCAGTGAACCAACAGATGGTGAGAGCAGTTGCATCTTTGATAAACCAAATCATCGGGAAAAAAAGACTATCGATTGGAGAGGAAAGCTTTATTTGGCCCCCTTGACAACCTTGGGTAATTTGCCGTTCCGGCGAGTGTGTAAGGAATGGGGTGCGGATGTAACATGCGGTGAAATGGCGATGGCCACAAGCATTCTTAAGGGATTTCCTCAAGAGTGGGCTTTGCTTCGTCGGCACGAGTCAGAAGATTTGTTTGGTGTTCAGATATGCGGAAGCAATGCGAATGTTCTTACACGATGCTCTCAACTTATTGAGGTAGGAGTTGGTATTAATTATTTTTGCTCATGCATAGTATGTTCTACTTTAGGGGCAAGGGAAAACATGAGCGGTGCAAGGGTGGGGTGTCTGTGAAGTTTGAGCTGAAACTTACCCAGTCACTGGTATCTTACTATGGTGAAATACAAGCATGCTATTTAGAAGTCGTGCTTTAGCGACTCTGAATATTTTATTTTACAACCGTCCGCAATAATTTTTTATTATTTTTTACAAAAATACCACTATATCTATATCATTATCCTATGTGGCATCTTGTTTCTAACAGAAAAAGGAATGTAATACTTACTTACTTCGCGTGTCCGGGAAGGCAGCCCAGTCCAGGTTGTCCAAAATATAATTTTGTATCCTTCGCCACATTTACGTTACACTCAGGTTATTTAACGAAAACATGGTTCAGAACAGAGATTCGGACACAAATATGAACCTCCTCTACACCTTCCTATCGTTCCTCCACTTCTAACCGTTCCGTGCTTCCTCCAGGTCTTAGTCCACACTCGTTCGTCCTCAATTTATTTTCTGGAACGCTTGCTCTTGTCGTCTGGGTACTCTCCATCTCCACTCATCCACTTATTGGCGCACCGGCGGTTATCCATTTCCTTAGCAACAGCGGTTTTTCTAGCGACAAAAACAGAATATTTCTCTGAAAACGTAATAAGGCAGTGGTCCCTTTTAAGAGTTAGCCCTTAAGAGCTAGAATTCTTGTAAAAACACGTCACCTTATGTATAGCTTGTTTCTGTAGCCTGAAAAATCACTTTGTATCAATTTTTCTTCAATTACTGAGTCAACCTAGCGGAATTAGGGTTACAAAATTCTCTCTTACGCTTAACTAGGAACCACCTGCTTCACATGTCCTCCGAAGCATGGCCTGAAAATGCAGCGAGTGTGGGACTCGAACCAACAACCTTTCGGGTGTAAGTCACAATCCGTACCACTATTCTACATGTTCCAATTGGGCTCTTACGTGCCCATTTCATTCAATGATAGTTTATTATTTTGTGCTACCCGACCGCGATAGGATGGCACTTGGAACACTTATAAAAATTGAATTAATGAATTGTTCCAAGTGCCATTCTATCGTGGTCGGCTAGTACTTAACTTCTTTTCAGGAAGCCGCTGACGTAGACTTTATTGATCTGAATTTGGGATGTCCCATCGAGTTGGTGTACAAAAGTGGTGGGGGAAGTGGGCTGCTGCGCAGGGGGAAGCAGCTGTCTATAGCGGTCAACAGCATGGCGCAACTCTGCAGTGTGCCGATTACAGTCAAGACAAGGACGGGCATTTACCAGGGGAAGAACGTGGCCCACACGCACATGCCTCTGTATGAAAAAGCCGGAGTCTCACTGGTTGTTGTGCATGGTCGGTCTCGTGAGCAGAGGTGAGACATAATAAAATATAGTAGATGGCCCCTAACCATAAGCTAAGTATTGCCGATAGCCTTACGATTACGTTAGACTGGTGAAATGGGTAAACATTTGCACTTCAATTTACACCCATAAGGCCTTACGTTAGTTCTTTAATCCTTTAATTTAACATGCAATCATGTAGAAGGCCCGGTACACATAAACAATTCGACGCGCGCGAGTAGTCGACGTTTTTTTTTCTTCAATGTATAGCCATAGTGTTAGCCGAAGATTTTATGTCGATTTCTGAAACCAACGCGAAGCCGACACGAAAGTGCAAGGTTTTCCTCTAGAGACGCCAGCTCATGTAAATCTTCTGAAGTGTGGTTTTACACCATCCATTCACCTAGCCCTATGGCGACAAGCCGACAATGCAAAAGTCGTCTGCAACTCGCATGTGGGGAATCGTCCATGTATACGGGCCGCGTGTCAATGCCTTGTTTCAGATACACGCGAACTGCCGACTGGGACTACATCGAGGACTGTGCTGTTAGGGCTGCTCCCACACCCGTCTTTGGCAACGGTGACGTTCTGTCCTTCAAAGACTATAACCACGTCATGTCCAGTTATCCGCACGTGGCAGGAGTCATGATTGGGCGTGGCGCTCTCTACAAACCGTGGATTTTCACGGAAATCAAGGAACAGCGGGACTGGGATATATCATCGTCGGAGCGGCTGGATATTTTGAGGAAATTCTCCAACTACGGGCTTGAGCATTGGGGTAGTGACACCAGGGGGGTTGAGAACACTCGGCGTTTTCTGCTTGAATGGCTGTCGTTTCTCTACAGGTGGGTTTCTCTACGCTGTAAATTTCTTTTGGGCCTCTCCCTAGGCTATACCATTGAATATATAACACAGTGTTATAGCCATTGAATATATAACAATGTGTTATATATTGAATGGCTATACGTAATTACTATGGGGTATGGAAGTGATTTTTTCTGGCTTACCCATTCGCAACAAAGATATAAAATAGAATAGATGGCGGTAAACCCCCGAAGTGAGTAGAGCCTATAGCGGTGAAGCGTAGGGAAAAATGGCAAAGGAAAAGTGACAGAAGAGTAGCAAACATAAGAAAGAGAAAACCGGAACATAACTTTCAAAATAAATAAATCCTATCCTAAAGAATTGATCAGCCTAGCTGGTATCAAACACTGACATCCGCCACATTTTACTATTTTTATTTTTTGATAGAATTCAATTCTACATAGGTTCCTGCATAAGAAAATTGTAGCCACCAAAAGAGGATGTTTCCTGGAGATTTAGAGGTTGAAAAATTGAACTTGGAATTAAAAATGATTTCGCCAAATTTTTGCTATAGAGAACTTTGGCTCTCCTGAAAAAAAATGGGGCCGTGTTCGATACCAGGCTCAGTTCTCATTATTTCTACTGCTCATGCATGCCAAATAATAAATAAATTGAATCACCTCGGGCTACAACTGCAGAAATCGGAAAGCCCTAAAGGCTGAACTGTGGAGCAGTCTCTATGGTCTAAATTGCCATGATGATCGCCTCTCTTCGCGCGAAAAGGAACATAAAATATTATTTTATTTTCTGTTGCAGATACATTCCTTTGGGTCTCCTAGAATGCCCACCACAGCGTATCAACGAACGACCCCCCCGTTACATAGGACGCAACGACCTTGAGACCTTGATGGCTAGTCCTAACTGTGCAGACTGGATAAAAATCAGTGAAATGCTGCTAGGGCCCGTCCCCGAGGGCTTCCAGTTTCTGCCCAAGCACAAGGCTAGCTCTTGGGCAAATGCTTAGCAAGTGATGTGTTTTTATTAATGTAGAAAACGTTGCAATTAATAAATAATAATATGCATATTTCATATATATTCATTAGAACGAGATTAACAAAATTACTTGAACTGCACTGCATTGCACCGCACTTTACTGAATTAATGTAAGTGCCGAAAAAGGTCATCGTAAATTGTTATTAAATAAACAATAAAATTTATTGCTAGAGTTGTTATTGAAAGTTTATTTAATTTGGAAGTATTTATCGCGGGATGTAATGAATGTATCCGATTAGGTACGGTATGCCCAATTTTAAAAACTATTGTAGAGCAACTGCTGCATGACGCGCTACCTACTCGCTGGGGTACAAGCCAATGGATAGGAAGAGAAGCGAAGATTCTCAAGTGGAACTGCATATAGCCGCCCCCTCCCCCCCATTAGGGAATCTAATCGATGGAGGGCGCCAGACCCCCAGGACGACTATAAAACAATCGTGAAGGGGGGGGGGGGGCAGGGCTCTTGGTTTGTGGTCTGAAGATGCACATGACCGGAACTGCTGCAAATTGAAAGTCCGTGCCGTCAACTCCATGGGGGTGAAAACTGTTAAGGCGCGGTTGAACGTCTATAAGGCGTTACCTCCCTTGTCAGATTAAAACGCATAATGCGTCCTTGTTATCTATGCGACTATGCCCTGTATTTCATATCGGTTCGCGATACCGGGTTTTCCGGTTCTTAGGCTACACCAATCCTACTACATCATAGTAGAGATATATTGTATTGTATTATCCAGCGCATCATGAAACTTTTTCGTACTAAAATCAAACGTCGCGGCTATGCATGCAGATAGCAGATGCAGTCATTGAAACTGGAGGGATGTCGCTTCTATACTACTTTTTGTTTTCCAATTCATTCTTTCGCATAAAAGGAAAGCTAAATCCATTCCTTGAAAGAGAGGCGCCCCCCCCCCCATATTCTCATTTACCTGGGACCCATAGTAGCAATAGAAATTTTGGAACTGCCTCTGAAAGCAGATGTACTCTATCTAACTACTGTGGGTGGGTAGTCATAGGATAGGGCCTGGGAATCATTTGCCCTGGGACAGTAATTGCTGCCAGGAGCCCAGGAACCATGCATTCAATAAAAAAAAAAGTAATATTGGTGATTAATAAAACGTATTTAAATTAGCTGTGCTTTTGTCGCCTTCCAAACGTACAACATGACAAAGAAAAAACCAATCAAAACAAACATTTCCAAGGTCAGATAAATATTTTAATTTAATTTTTCTGGAATTATTCAAATATTCAGCGATGGAGACCGTATACTATATGTGTGTAGTGTTTTTCACATTTCTACTATTTTTAATTAACTGCCTCGATGGCTTTGATCCAGGAGACGACGAGGTTTAACTCTATAAATGCTAAATAATGTTCCAACGAGGTAAGCTTCCGTCATTAATCATTGAACATTTAAATTGTTGTAAGACTTTTAATGTACATTTTCACTCAATATCGTCATTGGAGTGGCATAAACATAAAAATATTATATTACAAACGAAAGAATCTTGAAATTGCCAAATTTGAAATTATCCAAAATGTTGTTGTTGTTATTGTTGTTTTCGTAGTTTCTGAAACCATAGTTGCATTGCTAGTCCGTACTTAGCTTGTGAACAGGAACGACATTTTAAAGTGATGAGGTATTTTGGTAATGCAGGTACAGACATGAAAACTTAGGCGATGATTCACCATCATTCACATTGGTCCAGCACTCCAGTGCTACCAGTGCAAGTGTTGGTGCGTTTCTTCATGTGACGTAATTTTATGCAATAATTGCACCGGGCACCGGCTTTTTTCTGAGTCACTTTTAGTAGTTTAGTGCACTGATCTTCCTTGCCGCATTGCTTGCGTAAAGTTTTAGAATGCTGGCGGGGGCAAAACTAAGTAGATCTTATGACTTCATCAGGCAGGATAAGGAAAAATTGTCTTATGAGTTTTAAATCAGCTGCTGCTTACACTGTTTCCTATGTCGAGTAGTGGTGGCAAGGGCTCTGCGCCTCAGCCTCTGAAAGGCTTTTGTTTTCAGGGGACCCACATACAATGTGAGGCATTTTGAAAATTCTGTGTTGCATTATTTTTTATTTTATAAAATGTGGTTTTAATAGGAGATTGTGGAGTCATTAAATTGTCCCTTAGGCTTTAGCAGCAACACTCATCTACATTTTGTAATAATCTGTCCAACATTTTGATTGGTTGGCCGCAAACACTTTCCTATACAATACTTATACAGGTAGCCTATGCCTATTTTGTCATGCATTTATTTGCTTAGAGACTCCTTAACGGTTTAAAGGTGTTAACGCATAGTTTTTAAAAATTATTATTAGTGTTGTCACTGTTGTCTTGCAGATAGATGTCCAAGATGGCTGGCTGTTTTCTGCTTTCGGTTGTTATAATATTCCTGAACTTCAACATTGCGCTGTCAGATGACGAAGAGGTAATTATTGTTATGATGTGGACTATTTTATGAATAAAAGCATTTTAAACCCATATTGCTCGTGTAAGTTCATAATAAGTATACATAAGCTTCGTAAATCGTGTGTATTTCGTGTCATTTTGCCTGCAACCATGCAATCCATGGTTGCAGCTCGACGTCATAAAACAAATTGCAAGTACATACGTAATAAATTTTTTTTTTTTTTTTTTTTACCTTCGTGGGGCCTACTCGTTTGAGTTCCTATAAGCGTCGACCTAGAAGGTCTTTTGCTTCCACGTTTGCCGTCTACGCCCATCTTATAACACCAGTCTTTTTGATAAATTCTAGTGTTTTTGTGATGGGATTAGATCGGATGGTTTCCTCTTCAGACCTAGGGTGGCCAAGAGTTTGGTATCGAGTTTTTCCCAGCGCTTCACATTCAAAGAGAATGTGTTCAGCTGTTTCTTCTTCAACTTCACACAGTCTGCATCTACTGTCGTTTTTCACGCCAACCCTATGCATGTGTTTGTTGAAGTGGCCGTGGCCCGTAAGCGTGCCAACCACCCTTCTAGCTTGCTCTCTACTTAAAGAGAGAAGCTGATCGGTGAGCTTTTTACTAGGACCCGGAATAACCTTCTTAGCAAATCTGCTTTCCGGGACTTTCTTCCATTCCTCTGCAGTTTTTCTCTGCACCCATTTTTGTACAGAAGTACGGGCCTGGCAATAAGCCATCCCATACTTAGGTTTACGTAATAAATTAATAATGAACTGTTCACGTTGTCATCATTAGGGCACCAGATACAACTGCACATTTTGTGCCCTAATTGTCAAAAAATAAAATACAAATCCCTAACAAAACAAACAAACAACTTAATTCCTAACAGCCCTGAAGAGTGGTTTAGGAAGTAAGACTACCTAGGTCAGTCTCCATGAACTCTTTAAAGGAATAGGGACAGACTGAGGCTAAAAGATTTTTGAGCCTTGATTTTAATGCCTTATGAGGCAGGCTCACCATCTCCAAGGGGAGCTTGTTCAGTATTTTGGAGGCAAGATGTGCTCGTCCACTTGTTTGTGGTCACTATCCTCTTTCTTTCGACAACCAGTCTGCCCCTGTTCCTCGTATCGTGTTCATGAATGTCACAATTGCGACGGAACGGCAACTGGTGTGCGTGTACAGGATATGTAAGGCTGGAAGTCTCAAAATTCCCAGTAATGGAAAAAGGGGACGGCATGACACCCTTTGGTCCCAGGTCCCATTCAACGCACTAATGGCCCTTTTCTGCATCTTAAAGGTGCGAGTAGCTTGAATAGTGTACTGTGGTCGTGCAATAAAGAACGAAAAATATTGTGTCTGCATGTCATAATCCAAGGGAAGATATAAATAACATCCTGATTGATAAGGCTGAGGCAGTGGTTTGACAAGAGGTCTTCCCTTTTCAGAGCAGTGGTCTCCAACTTCCAAGAAAGTAAAAAATGAAAGCAATAGTAAATTGAATGGTAACTTTGTAGGCTAGGTAACTCACTTGAGAGTGTAAGGGCTCACCTAGGCTGATGTGAAATATTTTTTTTACTCTAATACGGGGGGTCATGCTAAATCAACCAGTGATTGTAAGCATAATGCTTCTTCGTACGCCTCTTCTATCGAAGATTGGCGATCATCATGCCAATGAGGTTCTGTAGGGACAGTTTTGGTCACTAGGTTCGCTGACGACAAACCGATATCCATATTATTCAAAATGGCCGCCGTTTGCATGTAAAAGCTAAGCTCTTAGCATCTAATTAATTCTTTTAATATTTTTTTATAATATTTTTACTATGCCTGGACCTTATTTCGCTGCATATAATTTAATATATATATTCTCCATGATTTATAGCAAAATATCACTTTAAAATAATATATAAATAAAATTATTTTAAAATAGTACTGAGGCTTATGGAAAAATCAACGCTTTAATATCAGTCCAACTGGTGCTGCCATCTACAAAATGACGTCACAAATGAACCTCATTGTAAACACGGAGATAACGTACTTAGGACTTCGTAGAGTAGAGTATCGAATGTACTGTGAAAGTTGGGGTAGCCTCCCAATGAACGAGTAAGTACGTTATCATGTAGCCCCCTATGTTAAGTTGCCATATGTTGTACCCTAACCTATTATCCTGTCCATTAAATGGTTAAGTTGTCCTTAGGCTATGTCGTCTCTTTAGTAGGAATGTTCATTATAAGTTATTCGTACCATCTTACAAGCTTATAATTCTCCTCACAGAAGTCCACAAAGAATATGCTAATCCAATGGAAGGTCCAAATTAGTGGTATTCAGAGTGTGACAATGGTACATTTTTTTTTTTTTTTTTGCAGTGCCTCGTCGATGCAGACTGTCCGAACGATACTTTCTGTTATAAAAAACGCGTGTGTGCTCCATGCTTCGACTGCCAAATCGTGAACCGTCAAAATTCGTCTGAGTGCAATCATACTACATTAGATTGCGGAGACTGCTTGCCGGGGTGAGTCTTTCTTAACACAAATGATTCCCGAACTTGGTTAAGTCATGCTTACGCCTGCTACGTTGTGCCATTGGTATGACTGTCCCAGTTTGTCCATTATCGCATGTAGCTGGTGTAGGCTGACATTGAGGACGTGTACCAGTTTGCTAACGGGCTTAAATTCATGCGGAAATATTGTCCAAACATTCGTGAAGTCGTTGGCAAGCAAGGTTGAATGAGGCAAACACTCATAAAAATCCCTCTTAACATGTTTATGAGTATTTTTTTTTTTGTGATAATTTTGTTAGTTATTATTGTTTACTCCTCACCAGTGCCGAATTTGCCAATGGGCCCATAGGCCCCCACACAAAAAAAGCCGCAGAACTCATGTATTTTAAATAGAAAAGTGAAATTATGAAATTAAATTAAATATGTTATAATTTGATCTATGTACAAACGAAACCATGGTAAAACTTTGCCAGTAACCTTTACCAATAGATTGCAGACATTTATCAATAGTGTTAACATTAAATAGAAAACAAGTCAGTTTGGGTTTAATATACGAGGTGAACCCAAGTAGCTTACCAGATTAGGTTACTTTTTTGCATAGCTGCACTTCAGGTGATTGATGGCAGCCAAGTTTACCCGCAAGAACGATTACTCCTGTGAGAATTACTCTAAATATGTTTAGAGCCCTTGTATCCATGAACTAACACGAAATTATTTATTTATTCTTAATGTTGCAGTTTTTACTATGAGCCTCTCACCATCGAGGCGTCGAAACGGAGGCGGCCCCCGTGCTATAGGCGGAGGAATGGTTGTGAGGAGGACGAATCTTGCGCCAATGGCAATTTTTGTAATGGAGAGGAATGCGTGCCCTGTTTCGAGTGCGCTCTTTACCAGCGCCTTCGACCATCCGATGGCTGCGCCAAAGAACCTAATGAATGTGGTCTCTGTCTTCCTGGGTGAGTTTTAAAAATACTCTTCTTCTGGCTCTACAGCCCTTGATGAGCTTTGACCTGCTCAATGACACTCCTCCAGTAGTCTCGGTTGTGTACGACGCTTCACCATCTACGGACTCCCAACTCGCCGGTTTCTTAGAAGTCTAAGAAGTGCCACTGAAGATGTTGAAGAAACGTTTGGAAGTACGCTCTCATATCGAGCATCGCCCGGATTCTACTGCTTCACCATCTTCTACAGGCTATGCCAATGGTTTGGGGGCCTCTAAGAAACTCCTCTTATGTTGTAGGTATGAGGAAGAGCCCGTAACGATTGGGGCCCGCCAGAAGCCCTGCACACGAAAGGACGCCTCCCCTCCTCTCAGCCAGAATACAGAAGTCAATGTCAATGTGAACGACGTGACGGGGCTGTTGATCATTATCGCTGCAATCACAATCGTCGCAGTTGGCTTAGCTGTTGCTTACTATTACTGGAAATCGAAACAAGGTGAGCACATTTACTATAGTGGTAAGCGTATATATGAGTATTATGAGTAAGTACTTTTACTCCATGGTAAATAATTGTCTTAGGGTTAAATTTGGACTGCTTCGATTTTCTTTTTAAAATCCTCAAATCTGAATATAACGATTGAAGAACTATGGTCCTAGAACACTGCCCTGGGGAACACTGGACTAGATTTTGAGCTGTTTCCTGTGACAGTTTGAAGGCTATTAGACAAGTTTTCGTAATGTTCTAATTTAGCAACGAGAATTTCATAATTGACACTGTTGAACGCCAGACTGAAGTCCAGGAGGACAATGATGACGCGTAGTAAATCAGTGCAAGTACTGAGGCATGGACTTAAACCAGATTCAAGGTCAGTTGTTAGTAGGTAATGTATTATAAGCATTTCGATGCCGATGGTAGCAGACTGATAAGCCGAAAGTCTGCTAAATGAGCTGGTGCAGAGTTCTTTGATAATGACTCAATTAAAGCTCCTTTCCGTACCGAGGGAAATACTGAACAAGAAAAAGACCAATTTACAATGTCTGTCAATACACACCAATTCATTGCATACCATGCCGGTTACTTACGTTCTTAGATGCGTGACCCTCACACGCCTTACGGCACGAGGTAGCGCAGAAATTACAAAAATTGAAACAATGAACTATGAAAATATACGTATTTATTATTATTATTATTATTAGATGGTGATAAACTGACCTATGTTTTACATTATGGACCATTTTCGCGCATAAAAATTAAAATTCATATTATTCCCTTGTAGTTTCTGCTCCAGAAGGAGAACCCGCTCGTTCCCCCTCCCCTCCGGCATATTTGAGTGCAGGGGAAGAGAGGGAGTTGGTGTGTGGGTTCCACAAAGAGTTGATCCGCGACAATGAATGTACGGCGCAAATCTTCCGGCGGCCAAGCTATAACTACGGCCCTTGTGAATTCCACGAGCTACAGGACGGAAGCCTGCAGAGGAGGCGTGAGCAGAACGACCAGGTCGATAACGTGGAAGACGTTCGGGAGCGAATGTTTCATCCCCCAAACTACGGAGAGATACAACATTGGCACGACGTGGGACAAGACAGAGGCCTGCAAGGTCCCGATGAGCTGCAGCATAGCCTCTCACCGGTGGAAGAAGTCATTGAGGTGGTCAATGGCAGCGGTGAAGACAGGGTGCCATTACGAAGGAGTTCCTCCCGCCAGAGGTATGCCATTATTTAATGTATTGTGCGTTTAGCGTTTTCACTTCATTTGCTATTTGCCGGGACCCGTTTCCTTACTTCCCAACCTCAGGACGCCTTGGTTTGTTTGGAGTACCTTCTCCTAGACGAGTGCTTCCTAACGGACTCGCCTACCCGGGTAAATGCTTTTTTAATGGCGGCATTTCCTCGCCATGTCGCAGGGTTATTATTGAGCTTATGTGGCTTCTACAGACAAGCCTGTACCACCCGACTTGCCCCCACGCCCTAAACCTCTGCCGCTGCTTGATCGGGGCTGCTTATTCATCTTACTCGCAGCTAGTCACCATATCTAGTTGCCGTGTCACCATCCGCCACCTGTGACCCCGTTGGTAGCCTTCAGCTAAGGCGCCCATTCCACCGACCGGCTAGGGTTATTTACAAAAACGGTGACGTGGTAGCAGACATTCAAGACTTAGGTGGGGTTTCCACCGACCTCGCATTGCAGAATGCAAATGACATTGACGGAAATTAGAATTTTTCTTTTTATAGAAATCTGTTAAAATGTTTGTACTTAACATATCCCATGACGCCATTTTTTAATTTTAGTTTGTTTGTTTGTGATTTTACTGTATGATCATTGATCAATTTTAACTATGGAATAGAGGAGAATAAACATTTCCGTCAATTCTGCAATGCGAGGTCGGTGGAAATGCCACCTAAGTCTTGAATGTCTGCTACCACGTCACCGTTTTTGTAAATAGCCCTAGCCGGTCGGTGGTATGGGCCCCTTAGCCCTAGCTGCAGCTTATGTTTAAAAGCCCTTAAAATAGAACCGGTCCGAGTTTACTCGAACATGCTTTCCAATTTATCAATTAGTAGGGAGAGAAAATGAATAATTTCATGGTAATTAATTTTCCTACGGTTAAATTTCGGATATCTCGGGGGGGGGGGGGGGGGGGGGGTGTGTCCACCTGACGTCACTGGAGATGAGGTAACCTCAATATATTTAAAACACATTACAACACAGTAATAATGGCAGGGCAGGCAATGCATTTCAGCGTGAAGTTTCTATCATTTTTTCAAAAAAAAATTTTTGCGCAAAAGCAAATAGGTTTTTGGGAAAGCCAACTGTCCGGTTTCGTTACTCAACTTAACACCTAAAACATGCCTGAAGGTAGAAATCATCGATAGAAAAGTTTCGCAGAAATATTATTTTTTAGTCATTTTTCATTAAAATTTAATTATTTTTATTTTTTTACCCCCAGAAGCAAACTATCAAGGGGTAAGCGACCCCCCGCATTTTATCAACATTAAGAACGACTAGAATATATGTGAATTTAAAAGAAATCGTTGGAGCCGTTTTTGAGAAATAATTTTTTTTGACGTTTTTTTGGAGTTTTTTGAGAATGAAACCCCCCCAAATTGAGTTAGCCCCAAATAAAAAAAATTGTCTCGGGGTATGATTTTTGTGAACCTACATGCCGAATTTCATCAAAATCGACCGAGTAGTTTGCCCGGAAATCGATGCACAGACAGACAGACAGACATTTCGTAAAAACCACTTTTTTGGGTTCCTGGGACCTGAATACGTGTAAATCCGTTGAAATCTCGGAATCGAAAATTTCGACCATCACAAAGCTTTCCTTATACTACGTATAAATTGGAAATCAATAATAATAATAATGCCAATAATATATAATGCATATATAATAATAATAATAATAATAATAATAATGCCAATAATATATAATGCATATATAATAATAGTAATTATAACTTAATAGAACCCACCTACGACCACTCACTCATCAATATTATAACTTAATAGAACCCACCTACGACCACTCACTCATCAATAACTGCGAGGGCGCAGCCCGAGCTGCCGCTCGACAAATGGTCTTAAAAGATAGATAGGACTAAGTCGAGTGGGGGAAAAATAGAATCATCCCAATCGGGCCAAAATTGGCCCAGTTATGACATTTTTCCCAAACCCCTGCAAAATTGCCAAAAAAGAGCCAATTTTACATTGGTTTTCCTATGCTGCGGAAAACGCGATAACAAAAAATTGAGATCCGCTGCGGCCAAAATGGCGACGTAGCGCTATTCCCTCAACCTTTCCCCAACTTTCCCCCCAGGTCTCATACCTATGTAAAATCTGACGGCTTCCAGATAATTAGCAAAGTGAAAAAGGGCAAAAATGCGAAAAAATGCCCGTTTTCGACGAAAAAACGCGTTTTTTGGGGACGATTTTCGCGGGAAAAAAATTGATTCAAAAAATTTAAAACCACTTTGCTACTTTCCACTATCCTCGCTCTTTACAACTGTGTAAGTTATATTGCTGTCGGTCTACCAGTTTCCCCACAGCTAGGTATGTAAGGGGGGTGTGCAAGAGGCCTACATGCGGGAAAAGGGTATACCCTGCTGTGCATGCTTAGACATAAAAAATTCCACAGCCTGCAATTTTTAACCAACATGAATAGTTAATGTGTCCCTAAAGGCACTATAAATAGGGGTTGCACCAGAGTATACAAGGGGTGGTTCCATCATCCCCCCTCCCCCTTTAAAATCGGGTCAAACACGAAATTTCACGCGATATTCTCAAAATTATTCCCGTTTTCCATCATTTCGAAAAATCTACCCTTATTCTAGGGGTGAAAATGTTTTTTAAATTTGCAGTTTTGCATGTTGTTTACTAATGTAAACAAGTTGTCAACAAATCATACAATTTAAGTCTAGCATTTCGGCTACAGTGTCGATATCTTCAAGTTTCACGTTAAAAATGGCCCATGTTTTGCTTCCTATTTCTATAATATTTCTTTTACATGGACAAAACCTATCACCCATTATACTACTGTACCAGATTCATGTAGTTAACGCACAATATCATCATATTTTTCTAATTTAAGAACCCAAAGTTTCGATTATATGTGTATTTTAAAGGCATGTTTCACGTACACTTTCGGTGGTTTACATACTCCGTGGTTTATGTTGCGTTTAGTAGACGTTTTTATCTTTTATTATCTTATCTAATACTATATGGTATCTAAAAAGGTCAAATAACCCCATATACATTACGTATTCTTCCAGTTATTTCATTGCCGCCAAGTGATAGAAAAATGACTATTTTCCGTATTCTCGGCATATTAATTTTTTTGCACCCACAATTACCAGGACTCAACTACGGAAGCATTTGCATAATGTTTAGTATTGCATCTGTAGCAATGTTAAGGTAATTTAAGCCACCCACAATGCTTTCAATACCGAAAAATAAATTAATTTTCAATTTTAGTGTATGAAGACCATAAAAGAGTTAAAAAATTATATGGTCTGTGATATCCAAGTAAGACCAACAATAATTGCTTCATTATAAGCGGCACAAATACAGCTTTTAAACAAATACAAACAAATGACTTCCTCCTCCCCCCTTCCCCCTGAAATTTCGGTCGAATTTTATAGCAACCTGTATTGGTTTCATGAGTGTAAAATTAATAAATATCTAATTAGGTGTAATAAGACCGAAAAACAGAAGACAAAGAATTCCACAGCCTAAAATATGTAATGGACATGAATGGCTTACATGTCCATAAAAGCAATTGAAATGAGGGTTTGAAACAAGTATTTAAAACTTTTTCCAACATCCACCCTCCTCCCTCTCACAAACTCGCCTTTCTTCCATGCCTCTTCCTTATTTAATTCATAACTATCGTTCCATTCATGTTAGCATGATTTGTGATGCCTCATTGGACAGCTCTCTACTCGACGATTGATTTGACATCCATGACACCCACCAGAATACTTAATTTACAGAAGCAGTGACGGCGAGGCCCGAAGGGCCGAGCTGCGTTTTGTCCGAGTTTCCTACGGTTCTCCTCCGTATTTATGTAAACTTTCACTTCGTTCCATCTTCACCCCCATGTAATTTCTTAGTAAAAAGTGGCAACTATAGCCAATAACCGTCCTCCCCCCCCCTACCCCCGAAACACGCCTTTTTCAATTCTTCTTCTTCCTTCTTTAACTCAAACTCCCGTACCATTCATGCTACAATCGTGTGTGATACCTCATTGAAAAGCTCTCGACGCGAGGATTCATTTGACACCCATGACGATACCCACCATGATCAGTGCCCATGAGCAGTGACCGCGAGGCCGAAGGCCGAGCTGCCGCCCGCGGCAGGCGCAAGTGTAGGAGCCATGTGGGGCCCGTAGGGCCCCTGTGGCGGGGACACTTGTTATTATAACTTAATAGAACCCACCTACGACCACTCACTCATCAATAACTGCGAGGGCGCAGCCCGAGCTGCCGCCCGACAAATGGTCTTAAAAGATAGATAGGACTAAGTCGAGTGGGGGAAAAATAGAATCATCCCAATCGGGCCAAAATTGGCCCAGTTATGACATTTTTCCCCAACCCCTGCAAAATTGCCAAAAAAGTGCCAATTTTACATTGGTTTTCCTATGCTGCGGAAAACGCGATAACAAAAAATTGAGATCCGCTGCGGCCAAAATGGCTTCGTAGCGCTATTCGCTCAACCTTTCCCCAACTTTCTCCCCAGGTCTCATACCTATGTAAAATCTGACGGCTTCCAGATAATTAGCAAAGTGAAAAAGGGCAAAAATGCGAAAAAATGCCCATTTTCGACGAAAAAACGCGTTTTTCGGGGACGATTTTCGCGGGAAAAAAATTGATTCAAAAAATTTAAAACCACTTTGCTACTTTCCACTATCCTTGCTCTTCTCAACAGTGTAAGTTATATTGCTGTCAGTCCACCAGTTTCCCCACAGCTAGGTATGTAAGGGGGGTGTGCAAGAGGCCTACATGCGGGAAAAGGGTATACCCTGCTGTGCATGCTTTGAGATAAAAAATTCCACAGCCTGCAATTTTTAACCGACATGAATAGTTAAGGGGTCGTTAAAGGCACTATAAATAGGGGTTGCATCCGAGTATACTAGGGGTGGTTCCATCATCCCTACTCCCCCTTTAAAATCGGGTCAAACACGAAATTTCACGCGAAATTCTCAAAATTTTTCCCGTTTTCGATAATTTCGAAAAATCTACCCTTATTTTAGGGGTGAAAATGATTTTTAAATTTGCAGTTTCGCATGTTGTTTACTAATGTAAACAAGTTATCAACAAATCATACAATTTAAGTCTAGCATTTCGGCTACAGTGTGGATATCTTCAAGTTTCACGTTAAAAATAGCCCATGTTTTGCTTCCTATTTCTATGATATGAATTTTATATAGATAAAATGTATCACACATTATACTACTGTACCGGTTTAATGTACTTAAAGTACGATATCAACATATTTTCCCAATTTAGGAACCCAAATTTTCGAATATATGTGTATTATAATGGCATGTTTCATGTCCACTTTCGGTGCTTTACATACTCCATGGATCATATTGCGTTTAGTGGACGTTTTTATCTTTTACTATCTTATCTTATACTATATGGTATCCAAAAAAGTCAAATAACCCTATATACATTACGTATTCTTCCAGCTATTTCAATGCCGCCAAGTGATAGAAAAATGACTATTTTCCTTATTCTCGGCATATTAATTTTTTTGCACCCACAATTACCAGGACTTAACTACGGAAGCATTTGCATAATGTTTAGTATAGCATCTGTAGCAATGCTAAGGTAATTCGAGCCGCCCACAATGCTTTCAATACCGTAAAATAAATTAATTTTCAATTTTGGTGTATGAAGACCATAAAAGAGTTAAAAAATTATGTGGTCTGTGATATCCAAGTAAGACCAACAATTCTTGCTTCATTATAAGCGGCACAAATACAGCTTTGCAACAAATACAAACACATGACTTCTTCCTCCCCCCTTCCCCCTGAAATTTCGGTCGAGACACATGAAAACTCAAGGAATTCTCCCGTTTCTGCAGTTACAAATATTCCACTGTCTGCAGTTTTCAATACGTGAGGATGTTTAATGTGTCGTTGAATGCAGTATGAATGATGCTTTCATGGGCGTATACAAGGGATGTTTTCATCATCCCCCCTCCCCCTGTAAAATCGGGTCAAACACGAAATTTCCCACTAAATTCCTGAAAAAATTCCCGTTTTTGATAATTTCGAAAAATCTACCTTCTTTTTCGTGGTCAAAATGTATCGCAAATTTGCAGTTTCGCATGTTGTTTACTAATGTCAACAAACAATCAACAAATCATCCAATTTAGGCCTACCATTTCGGGTACATTGTGGATATCATCATGTTTTTATGTTAAAAATGGCCTATGTTTTGCTTCCTATTTCTATAATATGCATTTTATATGAATAAAATGTATCACACATTATACTACTCTACCGGTTTAATGTAATTATCGTACATTATCAACATATTTTCCCAATTTTAGAACCCAAATTTTCGAATATATGTGTATTTTGATGGCATGTTTCATGTCCACTTTCGGTGCTTTACATACTCCATGGTTAATGTTGCGTTTAGTAGACTTTTTATCTTTTATTATCTTATCTTAGACAATAGGCTATCCGAAAAAGGTTAATAACCCCATATACAATACTTATTCTTCGAGCTATTTCAATGCCGCCAAGTGATAGATAAATAAATATTTTCCGGTTTCTCGGCATATTAATTTTTTTTCACCATAAGTCCCAGGAATAACAAACAAATACTATTGCTTAATGTATACTATAGTATCTGTAGCAATGTTAGGCTAATTGAAGCCACCTATACTGCTTTCAAGACCGTAAAATTCATTAATATTCAATTTCGGTGCATATTGACGAAAAAATATATAAAAAGTATACAGTCTGTAATATCCAACATAAGCCAATGGTTACAACTTCATTATAAGCGGCATAATCATAGGTTGGACGCGAGTATAAAGACGTAACTTTCAACAACCCCCTTCCCTTTGAAATTCGGTAAAAAAAAAAAAAAATCAAGAACATTTCGGGGAAATCTCCAGTTCAATTTTGGTATTTCTTGACTCCGTGGGTTATGTTGTAATTTGTTGATGTCGTTGGCATACAATATTTTAGTTAATACAATAGGTAATCCAAGAAGCAACCTGTATTGGTGTCATGACTGTAAAATTAATTAATATCCAATTAGGTGTAATAAGACCGAAAAACAGAAGAAAAACAATTCCACAGCCTAAAATTTGTAATTGACATGAATGGCTTACATGTCCATATAAGCAATTGAAATGAGGGTTTGAAACGAGTATTTAAATTTTTTCCAACATCCACCCTCTTCCCTCTCACAAACTCGCCTTTTTCCATTCCTCTTCCTTCTTTAATTCTTAACTATCGTTCCATTCATGTTAGCATGATGTGTGATGCCTCATTGGACAGCTCTCTACTCGACGATTGATTTGACATCCATGACACCCCACAATACATAATTTACAGAAGCAGTGACGGCGAGGCCCGAAGGGCCGAGCTGCGTTTGGTCCGAGTTTCCTACGGTTCTCCTCCGTATTTAAGTAAACTTTCACTGCGTTCCATCTTCACCCCCATGTAATTTCTTAGTAAAAAGTGGCAACTATAGCCAATAACCGTCCTCCCCCCCCCCCCCTACCCCCGAAACACGCCTTTTTCAATTCTTCTTCTTCCTTCTTTAACTCAAACTCCCGTACCATTCATGCTACAATCGTGTGTGATACCTCATTGAAAAGCTCTCGACGCGAGGATTCATTTGACACCCATGACGATACCCACCATGATCAGTGCTCATGAGCAGTGACCGCGAGGCCGAAGGCCGAGCTGCCGCCCGCGGCAGGCGCAAGTGTAGGAGCCATGTGGGGCCCGTAGGGCCCCTGTGGCGGAGACACTTGTTATTATAACTTAATAGAACCCACCTACGACCACTCACTCATCAATAACTGCGAGGGCGCAGCCCGAGCTGCCGCTCGACAAATGGTCTTAAAAGATAGATAGGACCAAGTCGAGTGGGGGAAAAATAGAATCATCCCAATCGGGCCAAAATTGGCCCAGTTATGACATTTTTCCCCAACCCCTGCAAAATTGCCAAAAAAGTGCACATTTTACATTGGTTTTCCTATGCTGCGGAAAACGCGATAAAAAAAAATTGAGATCCGCTGCGGCCAAAATGGCTTCGTAGCGCTATTCGGTCAACCTTTCCCCAACTTTCCCCCCAGGTCTCATACCTATGTAAAATCTGACGGCTTCCGGATAATTAGCAAAGTGAAAAAGGGCAAAAATGCGAAAAAATGCCCATTTTCAACGAAAAAACGCGTTTTTCGGGGTCAATTTTCGCGGGAAAAAAATTGATTCAAAAAATTTAAAACCACTTTGCTACTTTCCACTATCCTTGCTCTTTACAACTGTGTAAGTTATATTGCTGTCGGTCTACCAGTTTCCCCACAGCTAGGTATGTAAGGGGGGTGTGCAAGAGGCCTACATGCGGGAAAAGGGTATACCCTGCTGTGCATGCTTAGACATAAAAAATTCCACAGCCTGCAATTTTTAACCAACATGAATAGTTAATGTGTCCCTAAAGGCACTATAAATAGGGGTTGCACCAGAGTATACAAGGGGTGGTTCCATCATCCCCCCTCCCCCTTTAAAATCGGGTCAAACACGAAATTTCACGCGATATTCTCAAAATTATTCCCGTTTTCCATCATTTCGAAAAATCTACCCTTATTCTAGGGGTGAAAATGTTTTTTGAATTTGCAGTTTCGCATGTTGTTTACTAATGTCAACAACTTATCAACAAATCTTCCAATTTAGGCCTACCATTTCGGTTGCAGTGTGCATGTCTTCAAGTTTCACGTTAAAAATGGCCCATGGTTTGCTTCCTATTTCTATAATATTTCTTTTACATGGACAAAACCTATCACCCATTATACTACTGTACCAGATTCATGTAATTAACGTACAATATCAACATATTTTTCCAATTTAAGAACCCAAATTTTCGATTATATGTGTATTTTTAAGGCATCTTTCACGTCCACTTTCGGTGGTTTACACACTCCATGGTTTATGTTGGGTTTAGTAGACGTTTTTATCTTTTATTATCTTATCTTATACTATATGGTATCTAAAAACGTCAAATAAACCTATATACATTATGTATTCTTCCAGCTATTTCAATGCCGCCAAGTCATAGAAAAATGACTATTTTCCTTATTCTCGGCATATTAATTTTTTTGCACCCACAATTACCAGGACTTAACTACGAAAGCATTTGCATAATGTTTAATTAAGTATCTGTAGCAATGCTATGGTAATTTAAGCCACCCACAATGCTTTCAATACCGTAAAATAAATTCATTTTCAATTTTGGTGTATGAAGACCATAAAAGAGTTAAAAAATTATATACTCTGTAATATCCAAGTAGGACCAACAATTATAGCTTCATTATAAGCGGCACAAATACAGCTATTTAGCAAATACAAACACATGACTTCTTCCTCCCCCTTCCCCCTGAAATTTCGGTCGAGACGCATAAAAACTCAAGGAATTCTCCCGTTTCTGCAGTTACAAATATTCCACTGTCTGCAGTTTTCAATACGCGAGGATGTTTAATGTGTCGTTGAATGCAGTATGAATGATGCTTTCAAGGGCGTATACAAGGGATGTTTTCATCATCCCCCCTCCCCCTGTAAAATCGGGTCAAACACGAAATTTCCCACTAAATTCCTGAAAATATTCCCGTTTTTGATAATTTCGAAAAATCTACCTCCTTTTTCGTGGTCAAAATGTATCGTAAATTTGCAGTTTCGCATGTTGTTTACTAATGTCAACAAACAATCAACAAATCATCCAATTTAGGCCTACCATTTCGGGTACATTGTGGATATCATCATGTTTTTATGTTAAAAATGGCCTATGTTTTGCTTCCTATTTCTATAATATGCATTTTATATGAATAAAATGTATCAAACATTATACTACTGTACCGGTTTAATGTAATTATCGTACATTATCCACATATTTTCCCAATTTTAGAACCCAAATTTTCGAATACATGTGTATTTTGATGGCATGTTTCATGTCCACTTTCGGTGCTTTACATACTCCATGGTTAATGTTGCGTTTAGTAGACTTTTTATCTTTTATTATCTTATCTTAGACAATAGGCTATCCGAAAAAGGTTAATAATCCCATATACAATACTTATTCTTCGAGCTATTTCAATGCCGCCAAGTGATAGATAAATGACTATTTTCTGTATTCTCGGCATATTAATTTTTTTGCACCCGCAATTACCAGGATTTACCTACGGAAGCACTAGCTTAATGTTTACTATAGTATCTTTAGCAATGCTAAGGTAATGTCAGCCACCCACATTGCTTTCAAGTAAATTTCAAGTAAATTTGCAGTTTCACATACTGTTTACATATGTAAACAAAAAATAAACAAATGTTCCAATTTACGCCTACCATTTTGGCTACAGTGTGGATATCTTCAAGTTTCACGTTGAAAATGGCATATATTTGGTTTCCTATATCTATAATATGTAATTAATATGGATAAAACCTATCATTCATTATACTACTGTATCAGATTCATGTAATTAACGTACAATATGAACATATTTTCGCAATGTAAAATCCCAAAATTGCGAATATTTGTGTCTTTTTAGGGCATGTTTCATGTCCACTTTCGGTGGTTTACATTCTCTATGGTTTATGTTGAGTTTAGTAGACTTTTTATCTTTTATTATCTTATATAATAGGCTATCCGAAAAAGGTAAATAATCCCATATACAATACGTATTCTTCCACCTTCCAGCCAAGTGATAGACAAATGGCTATTTTCCGGTTTTTCGGCATATTAATTTTTTTGCACCCTTCTTTCCCTAGAATTACCAACGGAAACAGTTTAATATTAACTATAGTATCTATAGCAATGTCAAGCTAATTTAGGCCACCTATTATGCTTTCGAAACCGAAAATATAATATAATTAATGTTCTATTTCGGTGTATATAGACCAAGAAAGCGTTAAAAAATTACACAGTCTGTAATATCCAACTTAGGCCAACGGTTATTTTAAGCGGCTTAATTACAAGTTTTAAACGATTACAAACATATAACTACTTTCGACCCCCTTCCCCCTGAAAATTCGGTCAAACACAAAATTTCATGAAAAGGTCGGGGGAATCTCCCGTTCGATTTTGGTATTTATTTTCACCGTGGCATATGTTGTATTTTGTAGATGTTTTTTTCACACATGATGTTTTACCATATACTGGAGTAAATCAAAAAAAGTTTAAAAACCCCCACATACAATACGTATTCTTCAAGCTATTTCAATGCAGCTATGTGGTAGATAAATAAATATTTTCCGGTTTCTCGGCATATTAATTTTTTTCACCACTAAGTCCCAGAAATACTAACAAATACTATTGCATTATGTATACTATAGTATCTGTAGCAATGTTAGGCTAATTAAAGCCACCTATACTGCTTTCAAGACCGTAAAATTAATTAATATTCAATTTCGGTGCATATTGACGAAAAAATATATAAAAAGCATTCAACTTAAGTTACAACTTCATTATAAGCGGCATAAACATAGGTTGGACACGAGTATAAAGACGTAACTTTCAACAACCCCCTTCCCTTTGAAATTCGGTAAAAAAAAAAAAAAAATCAAGAACATTTCGGGGAAATCTCCAGTTCAATTTTGGTATTTCTTGACTCCGTGGGTTATGTTGTCAATTGTTGATGTCGTTGGCATACAATATTTTAGTTAATACAATAGGCAATCCAAGAAGGACAAATAACCCCACATACAATACGTTGTCTTCCAGCTATTTCAATGCCGCCGTATGATAGAATAATAACTATTTTCCGAATCTCGGCATATTAACTTTTTTTGCACCCTTAAATACCTGAAATTGCTAACAAATACGGTTACTAAATGTTAAGCGAAGTATCTATAGCAATGATGAGTCGTTTCAAGTCACCCGTCTTACTTTCAGACCCGTAAAAATAATTCATATTCAATTTGGGTGCATTAACCCTAATAAATAGACAAAAAATTATACGGCCTGCAATAAACAGGTTAAGCCAACAATTATTCGCTCATTATAAGCAGCAAATATAAAGGTTTGAAACAAATATAAACACATAACATCCAACAACCCCCTTCCTCCAGAAAATTCGACCAAAACGCAAAATTTCAAGAAAAAGTCAGGGAAATATCTCATTTGATTTAATTTGTTATTTACTCCGTGGTTTATGTTGTGTTATGTCGATGGTTATATCACACATTACTTTATAAGGTCAAATAGGCCCATATACAATATGCATTCTTCGGGCTATTTCAATGCCGCTACTTAATAGAAAAATGACTATTTTCCGGTTTTTCGGCAGATTAATTTTTTTGCAGCCATAACAAAAACTATATTGGTTAATGTTTGGCAAAATATCTGTAGCAACGACGATGAGTCATTTTAAGTAATTCTGCATACTTTGAAAACCCTAAAAATAAGTAATATTCAATTTAGGTGTATTAACACGAATAAACAGACAAAAAATATATTCAGCCACCCACATTGCGTTTAGTAGACGTTTTTATCTTTTATTATCTTAGCTTATACTATAAGCTAACCAAAAAAGTCAAATAACCCCTAATACACTACGTATTCTTCGAGCTATTTCAATTTCAATAGATAAATGACTATTTTCTGTATTCTCGAACATTAATTTTTTTTTGCACCCTTTTTTCCCTAGAATAACCAACGGAAACTGTTGCTTAATGTTAACTATAGCAATGTCAAATTAATTTAGGCCACCTATTTTGCTTTTCAACCGTAAAAAGTATTAATGTTCAATTTTGGTGTATATAGACGAAAAAAGAGTTAAAAAATGATTCAGCCTGTAATATCCAACTTTGGGCAACACGGTTACTGCCTCATTATAAGCGGCTTAAATACAGGTTTTAAACAAATGCCGACATATAACTACTTTCAACCCCCTTCCCCCTGAAAATTCGGTCAAAACACAAAATTTCATGAAAAGGTCGGGGAAATCTTCCGTTTGATTTTGGTATTTATTTACTCATTGGCTTATGTTGCATTTTGTAGCTGCATGTTTTTATCACGAATTACTTTAACATGTACTGTATTAAATCAAAATATTTTAAAAACCCCCACACACAATACGTATGCTTCAAGCTGTTTCAATGCAGCTATGTGATAGATAAATGAATATTTTCCGCTTTCTCGGCAAAATATTTTTTTTTCACCACTACGTCCCAGGAGTAACTAATACATACTATTGCTTAATGTATACTATAGTATTTTCAGCAAAGGTAGGCTAATTAAAACCAAGAATACTCCTTTCAAGACCGTAAAATTAATTAATATTCAATTTCGGTGCATATTGACGAAAAAATTGATATTCAATTCCACAGCCTGCAATTTTCAACCGAAATTAATTTTTTATGTCTCATTAGAAGTAGTATTAATTATGGCTTCAAACGAGTATAAACACATATTTTCAAATTCATACCTTCACCCCTAAAATGGGAGTGGAACAGAAAGTGACGCATTTCCGGCAATCCCATTTGAATTGGGTGGACGGGTTTAAAGCAATTTTTTGATGTGGAAGACCTATCTTAATAATTTAAATTATACCCATGTCTTCGTCCAATCTTCCTCTTTCATGGCATGATATGTCTTTTGATAATCAAGCAAGTGTTTTTGGCTTTCAGGGTGTAAAATGCCAGGGGGTGCGCACGATTTTCCTCAAAAAAGGCCTCTTTCGGCCGCGTTATTGTCTACCTCTATATAAAAAATTAAAATTACTTAAAGGCTTATACGGGCTTTTTCACGTTTCTTTCCCTTTCCAGCCATATATCATTTAAGTTAATTAGTTAATTAAATTTAAGTTAATTTAGGCGTTGTCACGTTAAACTATCGTCCGTAAACCGCCTTTACAACCGACTTATAGAGACAACCAATTTTTTTTCATCCTTAAATACTGAGAATTGCTATCAAAAACTGTTTAAAGTAGCACACCCCCTAACCCCTTAAAATTTGGTCCAAACACAAAAGTTAAAGGAAAAGTCGGGGAAATATCCCATTTCATTTCAATTTTTATTTACTCGTGGTTTATGTTGTGTTATGTAGATTTATATGACATAATATTTTATTTCATACCGTAGGGTATCTAAAAAATCAAATCGGCCCATTTTACAATATCTATTCATAGTGCTGTTTCAATGCAGCAAATGAGATATTTTCCATATTTTTTACATACGGAATTATAATTTTTTCAACCATTTCATCCCAGGATACTGCTTTTGAAAGCTTGGCATACTATCATTGGCATTGCTAAGAATTCTATAGCAACCTGTATTGGTGTCATGACTGTAAAATTAATTAATATCCAATTAGGTTTAATAAGACCGAAAAACAGATGAAAAAAAATTCCACAGCCTAAAATTTGTAATGGACATGAATGGCTTACATGTCCATAAAAGCAATTGAAATGAGGGTTTGAAACGAGTATTTAAAATTTTTTCCAACATCCACCCTCTTCCCTCTCACAAACTCGCCTTTTTTCCATTCCTCTTCCTTCTTTAATTCTTAACTATCGTTCCATTCATGTTAGCATGATGTGTGATGCCTCATTGGACAGCTCTCTACTCGACGATTGATTTGACATCCATGACACCCCACAATACATAATTTACAGAAGCAGTGACGGCGAGGCCCGAAGGGCCGAGCTGCGTTTGGTCCGAGTTTCCTACGGTTCTCCTCCGTATTTAAGTAAACTTTCACTGCGTTCCATCTTCACCCCCATGTAATTTCTTAGTAAAAAGTGGCAACTATAGCCAATAACCGTCCTCCCCCCCCCCCAAACACGCCTTTTTCAATTCTTCTTCCTTCTTTAACTCATAACTCCCGTACCATTCATGATACAATCGTGTGTGATAGCTCATTGGAAAGCTCTTGACGCGAGGACACCCATGAGGATACCCACCATGATCAGTGCTCATGAGCAGTGACCGCGAGGCCGAAGGCCGAGCTGCCGCCCGCGGCAGGCGCAAGTGTAGGAGCCATGTGGGGCCCGTAGGGCCCCTGTGGCGGAGACACTTGTAATAATAATAATGCCAACATGGTAAGGCCAACAGCCTTACAACTTGAATACATCACATCTTAATAGCTTACGTATTAAAGTATTAAAAAATATATATTGTATATAGACCAATAGATTTTTGGGGTGATCCAGGAGTGACCAATGTCAACTGCTAGCTTCCTCTTGAAAATAATTCATATCTTCCTCAACAAGATGTACAAGTACAGTATGTATCGTTTGCTCTTTGAAACTTTTATCAATATTTTGAATATTTCTGGCTTGTTGCGTACTATGCGTCTGATGTTGTTTTCGTTACTTCCGTATACGGTTACATAGGTTCATAGTAAGTGATAGTGCGCGCGATAGGATTGAACGTATCCTCCTTAACTACTCCGTTGCACCGGCTACATATTTTCTGGTTGTCTTGGTTAATGAAGGATCGAAGCTTTTGCCAGCAATTTTGCTTCTGCGATGTTGCCCTGTTTGGCCAATGCACTCTGAAATGGAAGTAGTTTTTTTTTTTTACAAAAATGGGACTTTCAAGTGAGAAAATGCAACTTGTGTATTTTTGTGAAGTCGTCAATATGTCTGTGGCTGTCGTTCGAGATATTAATTAATTTTTTCAAAATAACTAATCATAGCTTTGTTAAAAAGAACCGGTGCGAGTGAACCCGTACATGCTTTCCTATTTATCAATTAGGATAAGTACTGTAATAGTTCTTGGTAACTAATTGACCCAGAGTCCTAAAGCACTGAATTGATCGTTGGGGCGATTGCATAGTCAAGAATGGGCAGACTAATATAATACGATACAAAACAGTAAAAGTGGCAGTGTATGCTATACTATTATATTTTATTTATTCATTTATCTTATTTATATCTTACTTATTTATTTTATCTTATTGTTTCTTCAAAAACTATTTTTTTTTGTTCAAAACCAAATATTTGTTGGGGGAAGCTAACTTGCTCGGTATTGTTACCTACTCTATTTAACACCTAAAACATACTCTAACTGAAGTAAGAAAGCATCGACAGAAAGGTTCCGCGGAAAAAAATTTTTTTAGTCATGTTTCATGAAATGAGTTTTTTTTTATCTCCAGAACCAAACTATCAAGGGGCAAGTGACCTATTGGGTTTAGTTGAATTTAATAACGACTACAATAAATATGTGAATTAAAAAAAAAAAAATCGTTCGAGCCGTTTTTGAGAAATAATTTTTTAGGTGTTTTTTTTTTTAGTTTTTGGTGGGTAAAACCCCCCAAAATTGAGTTAGCCCAACATTTAAAAAAATAGTCCCAAGGTATGGTTTTTTTAGTGAACCTACAGTACATGCCGAATTTCATTCAAATCCACCGAGTAGTTGGCCCACAAATCGACGGAACAGACACCACAAAACCACTTTTTTGGGTTCCTGGGACCGCAAAACGCGTAAATCCACTGAAATCTCGAAATCGACCACCACAGGGCTTTTCTTATACTTCGTTTAAATAGGAAAGCAAAAACAAGGTGTGAAACTTAAGCATGACAAGTAAACATTTTAATTATTCATCACTCACTTTTGAGTAGCAGCGCGGACGAGAAAGAAAGCGAGTAGAGCGTATGTCTCTCTTCTCCTATGGCGCTTATTCCACCAACGTCAATAGTGATATTAAATGTAGTATTGACGTGGTAGAAAACATTTTTAGACTGTCTTAAATGTCTGCTACCACGTCAATACTACATTTACTATCACTATTGACGTTGGTGGAATAAGCGCCTATACCCGAAGGCAAGCCCAAATGATGGGTTCTAGACCGTTTCCGGCTGATTGCACTCGTTGCGCAAGGCGGAGTCAACGATTGTCTTTCACCTTAGGCGCTTATTCCACCAACGTCAATAGTGATATTAAATGGAGTATTGACGTGGTAGCAGACATTTTTAGACTGTCTTTAATGTCTGCTACCACGTCAATACTACATTTACTATCAATATTGACGTTGGTGGAATATGCGTCTTCGATCAAAGTTCACCCCAGACACTAAGCGCGACGATTGAGGGACTCATTCAATTTTTTGTTAAATGTCAACTATTTAATTAGCCTACCTACGTATGATTTTTTGTCAAATCTTTGCAGGAGCTCTTGACACATGAAATTCCAGATCCGATTGAATGTACATCATTGGCTAGTAGACTTCTAGATTCACTGGTGTGTTCATCAAATCTAGCAGTTTTATGTTCAGCATTTTCTTCAGCTTTCAAGTTATTTGAGGCTAGTTGAAATACAGCATAAAGTATTAGTAGTCCAATGACAACAAACACTGGGTAGATGCAGTAGGGTGCCGTGTTGTACAGGAACGTGCTGAATAGAGTGAGGCCCAGTGCAAACAAGACGGATGACTCTTCCCTTGCTTTGCTGTCCATGGGATCACACGGAAAATTTAAATTTGTGAAATTGTCACTTGAAATTTTGCATTTTTTGGTCTGGATTTGTTTACCGGTACCGAAGAATGTAAATATTTGTATGTTTGGTTGCTTGGTGACGGTAGAGAACTATTTACTGTATATTATATTATACAATACTAAAGAACGACTTTTATATTTTTTGGTCCCAGAACCCAACTATCACGGGGTAGGCGACCTATTGGCTTATCTTTGCATTAATAACGTCTACAATATATTTAAATTTAAAAACAATCTAATTGTTGGATTATTGTTAGTCCAAAATTTAAAAATGCTCCCGAGCTGTAAGATTTTTGTGAACTTACAGTACATGCAAAAACTCCCGAGTAGTTTCCATCAAATCAACCAACAGGCAGATCTCAAAACGTGTAAATCCGTTGAAATCTCGAAACTATATATTTCGCCCATCACCAGGCTTTCCTTTTACTAACGGAAAAGAAAAAATATCGGTAAATGAGAAAAAAATTAACAATTTCTGGGCGCAGAAAGTTTATTACCTTGACTCGCTGACTTAAATCTAAATAGCTTGCATTATAGTGAGCACCACCCGATTTCAAGAGGAAACTATCACGGAATCGTTGAGTGACTGCTGAGCGGCGATTGCCCATCCCAACCCGCCTATGGAGTAAAGATAATAAAATAAAATGCGTGGCACCTACCGATAAGCTAACAACCAATGCTCATACAGGTGAAAACTTAATGGGAAATGGCAAAGTTGGCCAAAGAAAATGTGACTCAGTTTATCGGGTTCCAACATAAAAAAAAATGAAAATTGCAACAAATGAAGTACAAAAATGTACAATCCAGCAGGCAGGGCTGACAACAACATATGCACAGTAGGTTTCTGCCTCCGTGATTTAATCTAAATAGCTTCATTAGGCTACGGAAGCCTATTTTACCCGCCTGACTAGGTCACATATCCTTTGACTACCATTTTTGTTATTTTGTTACCTTTAGTAGTAGTACCATTGATATACATGGATTACTACCACGGCACCTAGCCCACTCTGAACAAATGTCTTCACTTTTGGTCACGTGACAAGGGGTATTATGGCAAGAAGTGGTTGACTCCATTGCGTTCAATGCGATTTAGACGTATTTCATTGCCTGTTATTTAATCTATTTACCCATTTATTGAGTTTTTCTTTGGTTTGACATAATGGTCATATCTTGCTCTGCTTATAAATGCACTAATAGGTTCAAGATGTGTCGAGAAACGGGGGAAAATATTACTTTTCACAAGTGTTCGCTTGGTTTGGTCATTAGTTGATGCAACATTTATGGGTTTATTTCAGTTTTCTTAATCATTATGTTAACAAATTGCACACTTTCAATTGTCCTCAAAGCCGTAGTCAAGGGGGGATCCTTGGGGGGCGGTCGCCCCCCCCCCCCCCGAGAGAAATAGCATTATTCTCGTTAGAATGGACTTTTGAAGGAAATTAAGAGAAATTATTACTCAAGTAAGGGAAACGCGATATTTATTTTTTGGGCCACCGCCCCCCCCCCCCCCCCGAAAGGCTACGGCCTTGATTGTCCTGTATAATTCTAATACTAATTATTATTATTATTATTATTATTGTTTCAACCTCAAGGCATTTTTTAGTTAGTCAAGTTTAAAATTATTTTAGGAAGCTGAAAATTCCAGCAGCCTAAGCAGGCCTAGTCCTGCAGAACCTAAGTTTTGATAGTGAATAAAAATAGCGAAACACTATAAGGCAAATTTACAGAGGAAAAAAGTGCTTTTATTTCCCATTTGGGCGAATTTCGTGGCTTTCTTGCAAATCACACGTACTGCAAAATGTCTAGAAATTATTAGGCTTATTGATATTGACATCCCTAAGTCAACACTGCAATATTTTTTCATTGATGATAGCACACAGAATATTCACATCGTGTAAGCATAATAAGTAGGCTATGAGATTTAAAAATTCGAATGCCGGTGTGGGTGGATCAGGGACGGATCCAGCCCATGGGGGGGGGGGGGGTAGCTGTGGGTCAAAATAGGAAAAACCTATGTAGTATCGATTAAATCAGAGCGTTATAAAAATTAACTTATAAAATAGATTCACTGAATTTTTTTTTGTTTTGGGGGGGGGGGATATCCGCCCCCTGTCTCCGTCCATGGGGTGGATCCAGGGGGGGGGGGGGGTAGCTGCCTCCCTGTATCCGTCCATGGGGTCTAGCCAGAGTGACTACTTATTCTTTTTATATTCTGCTTATTCTAGTTGAAGTGTAGTCCAGGACAGATGAAGGGGGGAGCTGCCCCCAAAATCTTATAAGCTAGCCTGTTGTAAGTTGCCTAATTTATTACGTTATAATGTAAAAGATACTACATATGTTTATTATATTTTGAGCCAAATTACCCTCCCCCCCAATGGGCTGGATCTACTCCTGGTATAGGTAGGAGCCTAAATTTAGGAAGTTGAACACTTCGAATTTAGTCCCAATGCAATTAAATAGACGAACATGGTTAGATTGGACTAAATAGTTTGACTATATTTTGTTAAATTGCTGCTTGACACAATTTTTCTTAGTAACATATTCCTAGCTAAATATTAATAAATCTTCATAAATGCCGGTGTGTGACCATAGAATATTGTTCTATAATAAATAAATAAATATTACAAAAGCAGAAAATGTCAATTAATCGTATTAAAAAAATTATTGAAAAACATCAAATTTACACGTAAGTGTATATGGCATGGAACGCTTCTGCCATAATATCCAAGATATCAGGTTTTGTCCGTTGCCGACAGCCCTAGCGCTCCGGGTGTGTGGGTGTATTTCCAGTCTATGTATATATATAGTTCAGTGAGTAGTACAGTCATTTGGTGCTAAAAAAATGAGGTTACCTGGAAAGTTTTCCGGGAGTTTTGAAAATTTGTGATTTTATAGATTTCGATGTGCTCTTTAGGAATTTCAACTTTTCCCCCTCGTATATTTGCCGCTCGCGCAGCCATATTGAAAAAATGGCGTCTAAAAACAGTTTTTTGACAGTATCTCCTTTCCGACTAATTTTACGATAGAAACACCTTTGTAACAAATTAATCTAGAGAAAATTTTCTATAATTTTTTTTTTTTTACATTTTTTTTTTGTAAAATCAATATCGTAGTTTCAACATTCGTTCTGGCCAAAAACTAATTTCCACGCCACCATGAGGCAGAGTATACACATAGCCGTAGCCAGAAATTTTTTCGGGGGGGGGGGGGAGGGAGGGGTCCATCTGACTTCACCGGAGGTGAGGTAACCTCCATATATCTAAAACTCCATTCTACCTAGTGCAAATATTTCGGGAGGGTTCCGGACACCCTGGACACCCTCCTCTGGCTACGGCCGGATCTTATTTTCGGTACAAAACCGCTCTACTATGGTCTTAGCCGAATAATATTATAAGCATAATGGCGGAATCATGCTCGAAACATTCTGTTATATTACAAAAAATTTATATTTTGTGTGATGTTTGTTACAGTGACGTACGGAGTGAAGACGGTCGCCAATTGACTCCAGTAACCACCGAGATGGAGATTGGCGGTGAAATCTACGCTGAATCGCAGTTTTAGGCGCCATATTTATTTTTAAATGGGCAGTTTTACTAACCTTTATAGATTCGCTCGGACAGCTAGAGAATGACATTGCGCGATTGTGCACCATGGATGTATATTGACTTCAAATAATAAATTGGATTCCATGGATCATAGGAAAGTAGTTGGTGGGGGCCATCCTTCGACATGTCTTATTTATTTATATTTTTAACTGCGCCATAGCGTTAGGCTTTCGCCATCAGTCCAATACAACACATTATCTGGTGTTGACTAGAGCAGGGCAGGTGTTTTCTGTCCATTTCTTCCCGGGAGTCGCTCAATATGACATGACAGAAGGCATCTCATGGCTCATGTAAATAACAAACATAAATTTATAAAACTAATAAAAATCTGGATTAAAAAATAACTCAATTCAAATCTATTAGCCAATTGCACTTTATCGTCCTGTAATTTTCTAGAAACTTTTCAAAATTTATTATTATTACTTAAGTTATGTTAAACATCACAAATTTCAATCACACAAACCTTTCATAGGTTTTGATTGAGGTGCCCACGGAGGAATTTATATATTTATTCTCATTGTTCGTTCGGGGGCGGAACCCTGTAGTGTCTGGTTTTAGATGATCCGTTGAGAGTTCAAAATAGTGTAGTGGATCCTCTACCAGTCCTCAGGCTCAGAAACTCATTGGGTTGTCGTGTCACTGCGTATTTGTTTATTTTACTATGACGCAGTGGAAAATACTGATTAAATGCATGGACTGATATCTCATAGGCTCCCTAGCTAGAATAACTTAGTAATTATGACTTTGGTGATTGGTAGCCTATGATTTAAATACTTGTAAATGATTACATTGCCTGACGGGCCATCCCATTAAGGCGCCCATTCCACCGACCGGCTAGGGCTATTTACAAAAACGGTGACGTGGTAGCAGACATTCAAGACTTAGGCGGGGTTTCCACCGACCTCGCATTTCAGAATTGACGGAAGTGTTTATTTTCCTCTATGCCATAGTTAAAATTGATCAATGATCATACAGTAAAATCACAAACAAACAAACTAAAATTAAAAAATGGCGTCATGGGATATGTTAATTACAAACATTTTAACAGATTTCTATAAAAAGAAAAATTCTAATTTCAGTCAATGTCACTTGCATTCTGCAGTGCGAGGTCGGTGGAGACGCCACCTAAGTCTTGAATGTCTGCTACCACATCACCGTTTTTGTAAATAGCCCTAGCCGGTCGGTGGAATGGGCGCCTAAGGGACATCTACACATCTACTCAACTAAGTTTGATATGGTTGCGAAGCGTGCCCATACTTGTCTGTGGAATTGGATTGTAAAGATCCCTCATTCATGGGACATACCAATCCAGGGAAACGTGATAAAGCATTATTTACTTTTTAGTTGCAAAGTAGTTTAAATTCTTAACTGTTCCATTTAATTTCCACTGCTGACCGATGTTGTTATAATTTTGGGTCTGGTCGATTGCGAATAAGGGTCTTATCGTTATGATGTTTCTATTTAAGAATTATTCATTGGGACTACCCATCCCCCCCCCCCCCCCTCCAAAGGGGAATCTCGTATTATAAAATGTTAAATTTAGAACATACTTACTATGGTTAAGTAGTTAAATTGAAATTACAATAGCATAAGGAACGGTATAACTTTAGCTAACTAAATTATTTGTCTTCGAAAATGTAAAAGTAGTCGTATGCATTTTACATTCGTCTATGGTAGTCTATACTGTTTAATTGTTAATAAATGGAAAAAAAAAAGAAATCAATGGTCCTCTTTCGTATAGGAAAATGCTTGGGCCCTAACCATACCTAGAATTCTATATATGAGAGATGGGACTTTGAGCGCGCCAAAATTTTTTTTTAATCTTGGGACAACCTGGTAGATGCGTTTTTTATCAGTGGCTAGTCATTGGAAACGTGGTATCAGGCGGCCCCGGGATTCAAAAAATATTTTGTCGCCCTGAAATGTCCCATCTTTCCTATAAAGAACTCTAACCATACAAATCATTGCGATTTGACGTAACAATTCTATATGGATTTCTATACGAAAAATGGGTCCATTGAAACAAACTTGAATCTCAAAACACTTTATTTGTATATTTACGAGTCTCACTAGATTTTTGTGGCAAATTAGTCTGCCATTGATTCAGTACCTCTTGTGTTCATTGGCGGTGTTGTATTTGTCATACTGCCGTGAAGACCGTAACTCCATAGAACGAATTTGTTTAGGTGATTACAAAATCAATTTTCTGTAACTACCTGCCAAAATTATCTGGTTTGTAGACAAATTGCCATTTATCTTAAATGATAGTTGGAATTAGGGCCTTGAAAAATGTGGATTCGAAAGTGCCCAAAAAATAATTTCGAAAATTTGTGGAGACAGTTTTCATCTCGGCATCACAGACTTCTGCCTCATTAAATCATGTTGACTAATGCTAGTTTTTAATTTTAAGGAAAAACGTTATTGGTAGCCCATTGCATGGCGACTGCATATTTTCTACTATTGTAGTTGCCATAAAAATTTGGTTGTATACTCTGAATATTAATTGTGACCATCTCTTTTTTTAACCCATAGGTGACATAAGCACTCTTTCTCTGCCTAACGGTCATTAGTAGCATGTTGGGCTGGGTACGTTACCTTGAGTGATTATTTCAAAATTAAAAAATGTACCTATGTTTATATTGTTTTTTAACCTTGAGTGATTATTTCAAAATTAAAAAATGTACCTATGTTTATATTGTTTTTTAATGTTAAGCTGTGTGTGGGTGTAATTATAATAATTCTTTGGGTGCAAAGAGAGGTAAACAGATAACATATCGTGTATCTACTATCGATATCATGTGACTGGGTCGGTTACGTCACTTTAAAAGACGAAACGTTTTCTCTTATGGTAAGCTTGTACTTGTACGAGTCTCAACACACCATGCTATCAGAGACGTCATCTTAAACGGACTATAAGTTTCCTGTGTTTTCTATGGGTTAGAATAAGATAATAGAATGAAATTGAGACTGCAGCAGCCATTTTGTGTTTAGTCGTAAGTTGTAGTCATTAATGTTTCTTGTTAACCAAGAATACTTATTTTAGTCACAAATGTGTTTCCTACGTTTTTTTTTATATTTCAAATGGTACATAATGCCCTAGGCTAGTAGCATGTAACTGATAAAAATAGAATTTAAATTTTAGTCCATCATTTTTTTCCTTTGTCCTGACTGATATTATATTACCCTATGAGATATACTACAGTAAATTTAGCCAAAAACTACACTGAGTTGAGCCATACGTCACAGCTGAGACATACTGTGCAAGTGTTCCGTTAACTGCAGTCATCTTAGAAATGATATATACAATAGAGCTTATGTAGGCCTATATCATTTATGCAAGATGTCAGAAACACTAGCACAGTATACCTGTCAACTTAAGATGATTTCTCTGCTGTAACGTATGGCTCAACTCAGTGTAGTTTAACAATAGCACTCTAATTTAATGATGCTACTTCTGTGTTAGAAAATTCGACTTTCCTTCTTGATGACACATTTTCAATCCTGCATCACTTACTCTTTTTGGAAAGAAAGAAGTAAGAAAATTGTCTTGATTTTCCTTGTGGGCGGAATTTGGCATTTCCGGCCATCTTTTTTAACGAATCTCTTTTGTATCTGAAATGCCGGCTATGCACGTAGCCATAGAGAAAAGGCGACCAAAAGTATTGATTGGATTAGGAGACAATCGGATTAATCATTTTAAGTCATAAAGTAAAAGAAATGTTTTTATACGTTTTGGTACCTATAGTAGGTACCTACTAGGTGCCCCTACACACGAACTGGCCATAGTTTTGGAACACCTCATCCTCAGTAACTCAGTGTCAGTTTTTTCTTCAAATTAAGCTGAATAACTGGATGATCAATGTTCGTGACAGCTACTAGAATACATTGCCTGTGACAAGTACAGCAGAACATTTCTTCTAATTTGTGCCATGAGCTTTTCATCCGATGTGTCATGAGAAATTTCATTTTTTGCACCAGTAAGCTTTTACCTACTCCGGTGGTCCCGTATGCGAATAAGATCTACTAAAGATCATAAAATGGAATAGACAGCGCCAAACCATAAGTACCGCTGATAGCGGGGAAATCTGGCAACCTCGCGATGATTTAAAGAGCAAAGGAAGCGTTTTCTTGTAGGATTCCAAAAAAGAAAAAGAAATTAGTGGTAAATAGAAAATAAATGAATAATTCAACAGGCGCAGTAGGTAGGTAGGTTCCTGAGCAGTTTTCTCTCAATCTAAATAGCTTGCTTTTGACTACATTAGGCTTATGGCGAGGACCACCCGCTTAGAGTAGGAAACAACCGCAGAATCGTTGAGTGACTGAGCTCCGGATGCCCATAGGTTCCACCCAAGTAGGCCTAATACAATTTTACAATCAAGAGCAAGGTATTTAGATTGGGAGTTAAGTGCGCAGAAACTTACTGCGCCTGAAGAATAGTTCCTCATTTTCAGCTGTTTTTGCAGCTATGTATTTCTTTTTTTTATGTTGGAACCCTTTTTTCTTCTGAGAAACACTTTTTTTTGCTGATTAGGCGGGTATTCCATAGGCGCCCATTCGACATACGTACAACGTCAATGAAAATTATGAAATTGAAGGTGGTAGCAGAATTTTTAGTATGTCTTTAATGTCTGCTACCACCTTCAATTTCATAATTTTCATTGACGTTGTACGTATGTGGAATGGGCACCATATAGGCTACGTACAACGTCAATGAAAATTATGAAATTGAACGTGGTAGCAGAATTTTTAGTATGTCTTTAATGTCTACTACCACCTTCAATTTCATAATTTTCATTGACGTTGTACGTATGTGGAATGGGCGCCTTAGGCGCCCGCGCCCATTCCATTGACCGGCTAGGGCTATTTCCAAAACGGTGGTCTGGTAGCAGACATTCAAGACTTAGGTGTCGTCTCCACCGACCTCGCATTGCAGAATGCAAATGACATTGACGGAAATTAGAATTTTTCTTTTAATAGAAATCTATTAAAATGTTTGTACTTAACATATCCCATGACCCCATTTTTTAATTTTAGTTTGTTAGTGATTTTACTGTATGATCATTGATCAATTTTAACAATGGCATAGAGGAAAATAAACATTTCCGTCAATTCTGCAATGCGAGGTCGATGGAAACCCCGCCTAAGCCTTGAATGTCTGCTACCACGTCACTGTTTTTGTAAATAGCCCTAGCCGGTTGGTGGAATGGGCGCCTAAAACGCAAAATCAAATTTGGCAGAAAGTAGTGAACATCTGTTAGGTTACATACCTTAAGAGGAAACTATCTTTACTTTCTTATGTGCAGTGTATGACAATCACTGACAGATTTTGTCTTGGCACTCCTGCACTATGGAGCTGTGGTGAATTGTTGTGACGGCCACGCACTATAAAATGACTCACAATGAAGATGATCACATTCGTTTTTGTAATGATGTGACCTTATCAATAACTCAACGATTGCCTTCACGGATCTCCTGCACGTCTTTTCGTGACTATTATCGACTTTTAAAATAATAATAAGTTGATTGCTCAAAGGGCTTTAGCCCACGCCAGTCGATTCTAGTAATAGCTCAATGATGGATATTTCTCGTAAAATTTGATTTGGACACTTATATACTATCCGGGCAAATTTGTGATATTATCGATTTACTGTAGCTAATCAAGTAAATGCTCTCATACGATGCGTTCGACTACTAACCTCTCAGAAGGTATTTATCATCGGATTTAAATTGGGCGTTCAAAGATAGCCCAACTAACATTTCAGTAGAGAGTAGTTTAATTCTTTAAGCGCTAACCTATTAAGAGCAAATGGTACATCCACGCTATTCTCTCTTTGTACAAATAGTCGATTTTCATTAAAGTATAGGCATAAGAATATTTCTGTACATTTTGATAACTGATGTAGGGTCGTTCATTAAACCGATTGGCCAGTTTTCAGATTCCTTCTATATTCGGACGCCTGAACTATCATCTTTGGTAAGAGTTAATTATGAATATTGTGGCCAATCAGAGCAAGTGACAGCCTCATAATAATGTGTCAATATGTATAGAAATATTATTTTCAATACTTATACTATGTTTTATAGCTTTACAATGAATATTTCCTGTGAAATTCAACAAAAAAAAAGTAGCATGGGTGTTCCGGGGTGTCTGATTTGTTCCTCAATATGATCACAATAAGAAATACAAAATTAGCGAAAGGAAATCGAATTTAATTATATCACCTACAATAGTTTACTTCTTAGGTGCAGGTGCTTTCGCTTGTTTCGCCTTGGGTTTAGCCGCCGCTGCTGGCTTGGCGGTCTTGGGCTTTTTCGCCTTCTTGGCCAGTACATTAGCTTTAACCACAGCGATCCTCTTCTCAATTCGCTTCTTCCTCTTCTGCGCCTCCGCGCTCTTTGGTGGCTTAACACCGTTCTTCTTATTGCTCTTTGCAATGCGCTCTCTATGCCTCCTCTGGGCAAGCAATATTGCCTTCCTCTTCAGCACTGCAGCGAACGGGTTAAGACTCAGCATAGCCCTAGTGTTGCGCAGAGGGTTCAATTTCTTAACGGCGCGTGTCACGCCCTTTTTGGGCGCTCGCAGAACTGTCTGGATTTCTTCAGATTTCAAAATTCTAGACAAATCCGTGTTGGCCATCTTAGGCTGGGGAAGGTTGTAGTCTGTCTTCAATTGAGACGGTTTGCTCCAGGTGCCGTAGAGCTTGTCGAGGGTCTTGAATGCTGACTCAGTCCAGATGACGAAACGGCCCACATGGCCTCCTGGGGCGAGCTTCAGGAGGTTCAGCTTGCCGATGTTGATCAAATCAATGCCGGGGATGTTACGGAATGCCTTCACTAAGCCTTGGTCCTTTCCATAGACAATCAATGGTCCGCGACGTTGGATACGACGGCGGTTTCGCATCTTACCTGAAACCATCACATGCCTCATTAATAACATAGTAAAATATACACATACACACTGACGTTACCTATTAAGTTGTGGCACACCATGAAACGACACCGGTCTGAGTTAGCAGCGAACATATACACATTCCATAGACCTGCGATGAGCAGGCGTCAATTCATTAGTACTGTAAGCAAGTCTCATGTATACAGTATTATCATTATATTTCACTTCTTATGGAATAACTATGTTTATCACTTAGTTTTAATGCTTTCAAAATTCTGTACTGGCACATATTGCAGCGTAAGGTAATCCTACTTGCAATAATAAATACGGAACTCTCTCTCTAATCCTGGGAGACGACGTTAGTAATGTCGTCTCACTTTCAGCCTTTCTCCACCACACAGAGCTTCTAAAAGCGATATAACTACTAAGACAACTTAGTCTTGGCGCATATGCCACAAGCGTGGCCTCGCGCCCTTAAATAATAATAAAAAAAAAATACGGAGCTTAATTCTTTAGTTAAGGAAATATCAATTACATACAGAAAAAATTAAAATATGTAAAAATGTATTACCTTTTCCAGCTCTAAAGCGGCGGGACTTGTACACCTTTTCAATATCTTTCCATGCCTTGATGCGGCGAAGAAATACTACAGCCTGCTTCGTCTTGTTAAATTCTTGAACCTTGTCGCTTACAACAAGGGGAAACTCAGGGACTTCATTGATCAAATGACCCTTGCTCAAGACGAGGGCTGGCACTCCAGACGCAGCAATAGCAGATACAAGAGCATATCGGCGTTGGTTTACGTTGATCTTCCTATGCCAACGACGCCATGGCTTGGTAGGGGAAGCCATGCGACCTCCACGACACATGTTACCAAAGGCGCCCTGACCGGAGCGGTGAGTACCGCCTCCACGGACACGAGGAATACGTGCCACAGCACGGCCAGTTCCCCATGATTCAGCACTGGTTTGGTGCCCAGCCTTTTCGCTTACACAATATGCCTGGCGATGGTTCTTTGCCATTTGGTCATGTACAAAGTTGACAACATCAGGCCTGATTGGTGCCTTAAACACGGATGGGAGGACAACTGGCGTTTTGGTGGTTTCACTCTTATCAATGTAAACGCTTACCAGCGGTTTTGACACGGATATAGACATTTTAAACCAATTATTTTACGCTTCTTTCAACTTAAGACACGTGCAAGTAAATTCTCCACCACCGAACAAAATGGCCGCCGGATGATGTATATTTGACTATTGACACGAAATTTTTGCAAATTTACACATTTGTATAAATGATAATTTAATTTGTGTTGAAGCATAATTTTTTAAGATTATTTTAAATTTTAAATTGAACTACTTTCCGGTTAATTACTTCATTAATTTGTAAAATTTAGTAAAATGGTGAGATTTTAAAATAATGCAGAAAAGAAATACAAATACAAAATGGCGCCGTAAGGAAATAAAAATTGTTTTTAAATTTTCAAGTGTTATTATAATGACTTATTCTTATCAAATTTTAATTGAAAATCTATTAAAAAATAGGTAATATATAGTAGTAAATATTTGCCCCATAAATTGAATTTTAATAGTTTAGAACAATCGCCAATAAATCGGTGTCAGTAATAAATCTATTAACCTAAACTTATTTAAATTTCAATGTTTTGACATTAGAATATCGTGTGAAATGTGCAACTCTAGGCTACGGATAATATATTTGTAAATATATAAATGTGTAACGCAAATGATTCAGTGTATGATGGATAGAATGGGAAGAAAGGATGGGGCGGACTGCAAGAAATCGTGGATGGACCTAAAAACGGATGTCTCCGACCTGAGGCGACAGCTTACATGTTTGTCTGTCCCTATTCCGTCAGAGGTTTCCTTCCGTTTGCTCCCAGATGGAAGAACCAGAATTTACTTCCTCAGCACACCCTCCAATGGTTGGGAGATGACTCTTCTTTATGTTGATGTCGTACCAGGGTAAGTTTCTTTTCCCAACAATAGCTTTGTCAGCATGCGTTATTTCCCCATACCTTACGAATTGTAACATAATAGGTAACGCTGTATCTAAAGTAAAAATGGTTTAAGTAGTTTTTGAAAAAGAAAAAAAACACTACATACTACCTTTGATTCAAACAGCTGTTACTAGTCATCAGTTCATTGACCCTAATGTGATTGCGACGCCGACATTTTTACTTTTCAATTTTAACTTCCGCGTTTGTTGCAAATAGCGCATGAACATGATTTTGCAAAAATGCAACTTGCTTAGATTTTTTTCTTGCATGTTGGGAGGTCATTGAGCTGTACCTCGTTATGCTCGTTTCAATAAAAATAAACGTAATAAATTGTTTCCTACAATTTCTGCCTGCAACTTTTCTCCAGCTTTTATACAGACTCTTATGAATTTTGTTTTTGAAATATTGTTACTTTACTTTTATGTATCCCAATCCCATGACTATGTCAATGTCAATATAAGTTCCCCTTTAAATAATAACAATGCATCCGTGCCATGTACTGTACATACTACAATTCAATAAAGTACTGTACTCGAACTGGAGTTAAGTCTGGCATACGCCTGTTACATGCATTCAATCAATCCATCTTTGTCTTTACCCACCAATGTGGGGTAGGCGGCTTGTCCACTGTCGCTTCTAGACGGTATAGGTTGTCATTGAGAACATGTGCCTATGGCCAATGTGTGAACAACACCAATACTGTCCAAAAATTAAATGGAGATATTGGCATCATTCAATCAAGCTCTGTCTCAGACCCACCAAGGTGGGATCGAACAAGGTTCTACAGCCCTCTGCACTTATAAGGCCTATCCATGCCCTGGCATGCCTCAATATACCAGAACCACAAGATCTTCTTCTGTAGTCGCAATCTATCGATTAGTTTGCATCAAATCGTTTCGATATTCTCCTACATTCATCTCTGTCCAATATAACCAAGACGACATTCTAAGAACAACTTAGTGTTCAATTTGTACATGACATTGTAGTAGGTTCTTGCCTAAACTACTACATTAGTCTATTCTTATTTTATTGCCATGCATTGCAAAACGCATTCATTCCACTATAAATACATTTTTGTTGCCTTGGACTCGTGTCTCTGTTTTACATAGAATAATTTAGTTTCTATATTCACATTGGTTTGCCTTATTCGATTTGTTTGCGTTACGAAAAGTCTCCACCTATTCATGTCCTAGTATTTTGAGCGCTAGATCTACGTTCTAAATTTAACGTATTTTCATGTGTTTTGTATGTTTATTATTTCATTTCTAATGCATTGTCTGTAGGACTCTATATTAGACATCCGCCATTTTTTTATCCATTATAAGTCTGGTGTATAAGCCAAGCATTGGGTGTTTACCTATTTATTATGAGAAATTTATCGTTGTTTATTTATTATTATTTAAAAAACGTTTTACCAATTAGGGAAGTGTTAAATAAAAAAATAGAAAAACGGGTTTTCGTTTTTTTCAATCTTTTACTTTTGTTACAATACTTACCATATAGGAAGCCGGCCGCCATACCAAGTTGAATCCAGCAGACCAGAGCAGGTTCGAAGCTGCAGAAAACTTGGTCGTGTGCACAGTGTCGGTAGGGAAACATGGTAGGACTTGTTCTAGTCACCTCCGAACTAATCGTGTGACTTCACTGTGTTTCCCATGTGGTTCGGAATCCACTATAATCAGGAGGTCCACTGTCCTATGGCCCCACACCATGGCCTGGGACTGTGTCCAATCATACTACTACTACCATATAGGAAATATAGGATACAAAATGGCGGATGACAATACCCGGGTATATAGTGCCTTAATTGTCTGCATAATTAATTATAATAATTATACTCGAAATATTGGGACGTACCTGAGAACCATTCTCTTAAATATGTTCCCTGTAAATATTTCCAATCAAATACCCACATAAATTTTTTAAAAAAAATGATTTATAATCACTTTTCAGCACCTGCAAGTGTAAATAAGTTGACCACCAAGAAAAAAAAAGAAGAAAGAAAATTGTCTTTATTTTCCATTTGGACTGATTTCGATCCTCTTACAACTAGTTCCCATATAACTTTTTTTTTAATTACGCCATTAAATGATTATGATTTATTTAGCGCCTGAGACATACCTGATGTTAAAAATCATTGGTCGAGTGGTTACTAAAAAAATAGCAATTTTTCATGAAAATTGTGTCTTTTTAATTTTTTTACGTCCTGAACCTAAGTATCAACGATGCGACCTAGTGGTTTTTGTAACGTTACTTCGATCTACAATATACAGTATGTGCATTTAAAAGAAATCGCCGGGCCGTTAACTAACGTATACATAGGTGGCTATTCTACCGACGTCGATTTTGAATGTGAATGTGTCATGACGTGGTAACAGACATCACAGAGACACATTCACATTCAAAATCGACGTCGGTGGAATCGCCGCCATAGCAAAGCGATAAAAAATATAAACCAACCTAGTTTGAGGTGGCCAATAGCAACGGCCAGCATCCTCTTAATTGATTTAAACAAATTTCATTATTCTGTTGAACAATATTTTCAAGGAGAGGAATTAGAGGATACGACGCCCCGGTTAGGCGTAGATCGTGGGTTTGAATCTCGCCAAGTCCAGTTTTTTCTATATCCTGTAAAAAAAATTTATGAGGACGTTACCAATTTAGTTAAAGGTCTGTGTTGTATATATCATACAATACTGGAATATGTGTAATATTTTCAGGGAGTTGGTGAGACATCTGAAATGGCATCCGCTTGTCGAGCCGAACGTGTTCATGTCCAGTGCCGGCCGGTTCACCCGCGAGGAACAGTTGCAGTGGGAGCGAAAGCGATTAGCTACATGGGGCATCACCACCTACGAAATCCACCCTCCCTCTGGAAAACTAGTCTTCCCTGCCGCATCATCGCTTTTCGAGTGCACCGACACTGGATTTGGGGTAAGAAAATAAAAATACATTTATAATGGCCTTAGTCTCCGTAATGACCCCGAGCAAATTTTCTATTATACATCAAGTTATAATATGGTAGAGACTTATTAATGATGATACGGTAAATTTGTAGAAATAAAGGCTCCATCAGTGGGCCTCTTAGACCATATAATACTCTAGACACGCCATGTTAGAATGATGGAGATAGATGGAGCAACATAAAATGATGCCTCATACTTTCCGGGCATACGTAGAGTAACTAAATAAATAAATTATTATTTATTTGCAAACAGACTTAAAAGTCCAATAAATTGCAATTGTTATTACTACTGTACTACTGTACCGGATTAGTGGTACTGACTCCGACTTTCATCCGAAAGGTTGTTGGTTCGAGTCCTACACTTGCTACATTTTTGGCCATGCTTCGGGGGGCATGAAAAGCAGGTGGTCCCGGGTTTTCCAGTTGAGTGTACGAGAGGGCTTTATAGCACTCACTCCGCTAGGTTGACTTAGTAATATAACAAAAAAGTCAACATTTATTAATTTTTTTTTTTTTTAAACGCAAAGGGAGCTGCTTTTAGGGCGCGAACATATTATTTTCAAGTTTTGATTAGTTAATTAGACCGCATCAGGCATGACCTGCAAGTGGATTCCATAGAGAAAAGAATGGAGAACAAGCAGTTACAATGGTTCGGTCACGTCCGAAGGATGGACGAGACCAGGACCACCCGGAGGTTGGCGGAAGCAAGGCCGCAGGAAAAAAGTCCCATCGTCAGACCAAGGACAACTTCTGAGGAAAGGATCGTACAACTCGCCGGAACAAGAGGGAAAACAATGGCCGAGCTCAAGGTGTTAACGTCCGACCGGGGCGAGTTCAGGAAATGGGTTGGAGGCGACCCCCCCCCCCCCCCACGCTGCACACGCGTCACTAAGGGGGAAGAAGAAGAATATTAGTTAATTAATTAATTGGAGTGAGAAAACATTTCAACTAGAAACTTTTAACGATCAGTCTGGAAGTCCGTTATTTTTTCAAGCAACAAACTAGTCAGTCGGGTGACCAGGTTACCTAGCAACAAACCCTGTGTTGCTAGGTGACTGGTGAAAAAATAAATCTTGCCAGTGGGTGACGTCATTTATGTTGGAGCCCCAACTTTCTCATGCAGTGCATCTAGCATGCCGTGTGTAGTGTATTATATGGTCTAAGGTGGGCCTACTATAGCGATTATTTTTAATCTTAACCTGGAGTTAAATTACTAAACCTAAACTTAAATTACTGGTAATGTTAGAATGGAAAGTGCTGGAGCTGTCAAGTTCCAGTCAAGGTGGGTCCGCCCCATGAAAACAAGCATGGAAATATGCATACCAATTTATTTCCCTGAATTCGTTCTTACTGCAGAGTGGGTATTTTTTCAACTTCAATTAAGGCCTTAAAAAGTCCGGACATATTAACAAGCCTAGCTAGCTAAGGCAAAGCATTATAATTCCTAATAGCAGGGCTAGGAAGGAAGCCATATACAGTACGTACACTCAACCTGCATCTGGGCACTCCTATACGGTGAGCGTGGTTGCTGATTACTGGATCGTGCGCCACCGGAGCCTAAATGCTAAACTCTCTTTTATCGAATGTGTTTTTTAATTATTTTCCCTTGTGCAGACCAGTGTTCTCTGCCCGACGGAGCTGCGGTTATGTCCTGCGGGGGCGAAGCTGAACCCGCAGATCTGCCCTGCGAACCCGAACCTCGTCGCCTACGTGTGCAACGATGATATCTGGGTCACATGCACCTCCTCGAGCTGCTCCAAAAGACTGACGTTCGTGAGCAGAGAGAACCGCGTGCTAGCCCAGGACCCGCTCAGTGCCGGCATACCTAGCTACGTTATGCAGGAGGAGTTCAACCGGTTCCTCGGATTTTGGTGGAAACCTACACCCTGTGGTATGACTTAAGCTTGTTTATTTATTGCTGTAAGACTGACGTGTTCGAAATGAGAGATAATGGCGTGCAAGCTGCGGACCCATTTCGACACCGCAAACCGCAAAGCAAGCATTGCCAATTTTCGGCAGGACGAATTCTCTGTAGGTATGCATGAAGGCTTTACATGCCCCCGGAAGCATGGCCAGAAAATGCAGGTAGTGAGGGACTCGAACCAACAACCTTTCGGGTAAAAGTTGAAGTCGTAGACTCTACGTGTTTTTTTAGGATCTATTGGTTAAGGGTAATGGCAATGGTGTCATATTGTTTAGCAAAGGGTTCGTTGGACTTACATTGACTGCTGTGTTACTGTCATTAGAGGTCAGTCATAGAACAATTAGGGCTTGCCCATTGTCATGGGAAGGGGGCGACGTTAGGGAGTGGGTGCTACTCCCATCATCAGGCTAAGTAAGTCGTGAGAAGGAGGTGGCGAGAGGTGGGAGTAGCTAGAAGTCCCCTAGAGCTGACAGAGCCAATTTATGCCAAATTAAGTCAAGTTTTTTTAAGTTAAGACATGTAGCTTAGTAGTACGGACTCTAATTTCACCCGAAAGTTTGTTGGTTCGAGTCCCACACTGACTACATTTTCTGGCCATGCTTCGGGGGGCATGTAAAGCAGGCGGTCCCGGGCCTTCCTAGTTGAGTGTAAGAGAGGGCTATAGACTCCGCTAGGTTGGCTTAGTAATAGAAACAATAAAAAGTCCTTATTTATTTATATATTTATTTACGTTGCAGATATTTATGGTACATATAGTATATTATATGAAGAAGTGGATGAGGGAGCTGTGAAGATACTGTTTTTCCCGACGTCGAACCCCTCGAATGTCGGTGAGGTCGAGGAGTTGCGGTTCCCGCGCGCTGGCGCACCAAATGCTAAGTCGAACCTCAAGCTCGTGACGTTCCGACTCTCCAACGAGCATGATATAATCGATGTCTCGAATCTGGAACTGAGAGCGTCGCTGTCAGCTCTATTCCCGCGGGCCGAGTATATGGTCCGAGCTGGGTGGACGCCCAACGGTGAACAGTAAGTTTAGCTGTATTATCACTCACAATGTACTATATGTTGGATCTAGAGTTCTTTATAGAAGATATGGGACATTGAAGGCGCCAAAAATATATTTTTTTTTAATCCAGGGTGTTCCAGAGTAGGCGTATGACAATAAAGGCACGACTTGTCAATTTATAGGGTTTTAAAAATAACAGATAATTTGTAAAACGTGCAAATCCGTTCAATTCTCGAAATATGAAATTTCGATCATATATAAAGCTTTCCTTATAGTTACGTATAAATTGTAGAGCAATAATAAATAAAATATTATTGCATGGCACCATGAGGATTATAGAAAACTCTATTGTGAATATTTATCTTGATTATAATTTCGTTTATTTTCAGCGTTTGGGTTCAAATGTTAGACAGACCTCAGCACTTGCTGGAGCTGGCCGTCCTTCGCGCCGACCAATTCCTCAGTGTTCACGAAATAAGCCGGTCCCACGAGAGTCAGCAGTGGCCCTGTGTCGACATCATCGACTCCCAGGTAATCAAAAGCTCACTTCTACCAAGTAGAGAGCATATAATAGACCAGTCGCAACAGATGGTGCTGAAACTGGGGTCATAACAGACGCTGATACCCCGAAACTCTTTGAAAGAACCATCGTAAGGTAGATGTACGGAGGACTCAACAAATGTTGTGTCTGGAGGAGAACAAACGCTGAGAGAAACGAGATGCGAAACATGTGGCGGCTTGGCAGGGGTAGACCAACCTCGAGCTGTAGGGCTAGGAGAGAAGGCGAAGGAATATAATTAACCGAATTCAAGATTAAAAGATAAAAGTAAAAAATAAAGGTTCGAGCATGCCCTCTTTTCATATTCATAAAAATAACAATTACTTTTACCTATTAGCATTTGCTTCCGGATAGTAAGCAAACACTCTATAAGGTGACGCTCGGGGCGCATGGAATTGCTTATGCTCTGATTATGTGAAGCGTAACCTTATGTTTCTATTTTTGAATTCGGCTGATTATTAACTGATTAAAACCTCACTTTGAGGGCCCATCTCCCCAAATTCGGTGACAAGGCTCTCTGGCTAGGTGCCGAAAATTCCACTTGTCATTTACTGAAGAAAAACTGGTGTCGAAGAACACAATTCCACACATTCGCTGTAGTCTAAGCTAAATAATAATAATGCGCGATTTGCGGACTAACTAAAACTAGGTAACGTTTGTAGACTCGTCCTTACTGCACCGCGGTTGCTACTGGAAAAACACGAGGCCACACATTCACTGTAGTCTAAGCTAAATAATAATAATTGACTAACTTTGCTGAACAGCTGAGCACCCATGCCATTGGCTGTAAATTCGAAGACCTATGGAAGGGCAACCCATACGCATTTGAATAGCTCAGAATTTTTCATTTCTTGACGTTCAGACGGGACATAGAAAGACGTTACAAAGGCAGATCTACTGCAACGGTAATGTTGGGAGATTTGGCATGCCATTGACCGGAGTAGCGAAATTGCTGGAGTAGACTCTGTGTTTTTGCACCAACCTATTTGCTCCAATGACAGATCTCGCCGCAGTGTTGTCGCAGTCCTTTTGTGCTTCGGGCTTATACACCATGTTGTATTTCTCAGAGTATGTTTGTTTGTTTGTTGCAGGAATCGGACATTTGGATCAACGTGCACGACATCCTGTACTTTTTACCATACGAACGACATAGCGAATGTATAAATTTTATCTGGGCTAGCGAAGAGACGGGCTGGCGACATTTGTACCTGGTTCAGTCGACGCTCTCCCCCTCGGTCAATGGGGTGGTGCACGTTAATCATCGTCAAAGTACGTACCTTGGCTTGTGACTATTATTATTATTATTATTATTAATGTGATTTTAGTGATATTGCAATCACCAACTTCACCTAAACAACATTTTAATCCTCTTTTTAGATTTTTCCAGAGCGTTTGACGTAATGCCCCACTTGGTTATAACAAAACAACTGCAGGAAATAGGAATTAGCGGCATCGAGCTTGAATGGTTCAAAAATTACCTAAAAAACAGAAAAGCAACAGTCAGACTAAATAAGCAAAATTGTAAATTAGGCGCATGGGACAGCGGTGTCCCACAAGGTAGTTTGTTGGGACCGTATTTATACATATTAACGATTAATAAATTAATAGACTACTTAAAAGGTTTGCAGGTATTTATGTACGCAGATGATATGGCACTCGTAATTGCAAACAAAGATGTGAAAGCAGCTAGCAAGAAAATGAACTCTGCAATCAGAGAAATTCAACAACTGACCCATGACCTCGGTCTGGCAATTAACTTCAAAAAGACAAAATCATGCACATGAGGAATAGAGGACCCAAACAAATTGAAAGCAAATACATATTCCACAAACATGGATGTCTGCACTCCAGCAATACCTGCAATTGCACACAATATATAGACATGGTAGAAGGGCACAAATATTTGGGATTAACCATTGACAGCCATCTAAACTGGCAATCGCATATAGAGTCATTGTGTAAAAGACTGCGATCTGGGAGTGCAGCTCTCCATAAATTAAAATACGGGATGCCAAGGAAAGTAATAACAAATGTTTATCACGCCCGGATACAGTCTGTAATAACTTACGGAATAACATCTTGGTGCAGGGACGAAAACACTTATGTAAATAAAGTGCAAAATGCCCAAAATAGAATAATTAAGAATATATTGTCAAACAAACTAAACAAAAAATTTAACCACATTGATGATAAATATAAGTACCTCGAAATATTAAACCTAAAACAACTCTATACATTTAAAGTAATTAAATATAACTTCTTTGACAAGAATTTTAACATAGAAACAGAAAACAATTCACATCACAATACTCGAAATCCAAGAAACGTCAATTTGAAACCAGCCTACAACAAATACGGGAATAGTTTAAATAGTATAACGAAAATTTTTAATGAATTGCCCATACAACTTAAAAAATTAACTAAAATAGGAGAGATAAAAACGAAAATTAAAAAATGGCTTTTGAATTAAAATACTTCGCTTTAAAACTTACTTTACTTTTTACTTTAATTATTTTACTTTACTATAATTACTCTTTACGTTAACTTACAATTTTAAATGGTATGAATTAAACTGATTTGAAATTAAAACTAAGTTTTTTTTGCTAACACAGACGTGAAATAGAAAACATGTTGCATCATCTACAGCGTTTACTGTGCGAGCCCCCGACAAGTTGATTAACTTGGGGGCCCACAGGTTATTTGTATTATAAGGGTATAATTGTTAATTTATAAATATATTCCTTCGGCGCAGGGGAGTACCGGCCGAAGAAGAAGAAGAAGAAAAAAAGTAGTTGGCCTAGACCACTGAACAGCTCGAATAAGTACCCTGTACTGTCCTGGTGCTTTCGCACATAACATTTATAAATGAATTGGAATATTCCTCTCAGCTATACCGAGCTATAGGGTACATTGCAGTATTATGTGGTATATAATATGGTGCCCATTTCATTGACCGGCTAGGGCTATTTCCAACAACGGTGACGTGGTAGCAGACATTCAAGACTTAGGTGGCGTTTCCGCCGACCTCGCATTGCAGAATTGACGGAAATGATTATTTTCCTCTATGCAATAGTTAAAATTGATCAATGATCATACAGTAAAATCACAAACAAAAAAACTAAAATTAAAAAATGGCGTCATGGGATATGTTAAATACAAACATTTTAATAGATTTCTATAAAAAGAAAAACAAACATTTCCGTCAATGTCACTTGCAATCTGCAATGCGAGGTCGGTGGAGACGCTACCTATGTCTTGAGTGTCTGCTACCACGTCACCGTTTTGGAAATAGCCCTAGCCGGTCAATGGAATGGGCGCCTATATATATATGTTATATAATAACAACACTGACATTCAAATGACTTTGGTTGAGGAGATTGCTGCTCTTGTGGTCCAGCGATTAACACGACGCCCCGGTTAGGCATAAATCGTCGGTTCGAATCCCGTCAAGTCCAGTTTTTTCCATATCCTCTAATTTCGGTTATGGCTATAGGGGCCCATCCTTCCCCTTCACGTTTACTGCAAAATTTCATTATTTTTATTTTGGAAGGAAATAAATACATTATTATTATTATTATTATTATTGTTATAATTATTATAGTAGAAGAGCATAAGTACCTTGGTCTGCAAATTGACAGTAGAATGACGTGGGAAAACCACATCGAAAGACTATGTAAACGACTACGCTCAGGGAGTGCGGCTTTGGCACGATTAAAATATGGAGTACCTTTTCAAACAACTAAATTAGCGTACCACGCCCTGGTCGAATCCATAGTAAGCTACGGCATAACAGTATACTTCAAAGATAGAAATACATAGACCTACAAATTAGAAATTATACAAAAGCATATAATAAAAAACGTGTTATCAAATAAAAAAAACAAGAAATACAAACAATAACGACGAAAAATTCAAACATGCTAACATTTTTGCCAATAATTAAATTATTCAAGTATAATTTAATAAGAGATAACTATTTTAAAAAGAATACGGTTCCAAATAGATGATGAAAGGAAGTATAATACAAGAAACTCAAAAAAGCTTAAGTTTGAGATAACATATAACAAATATGGAGAGAGATTAAACAAAGTACTTATACCAAAGATATTAGATGAACTTCCTCCACAAATGAAAAAATTTAAACAGATGGGTGAGTTAAAAGCGGGTATAAAAAGATGGTTGGTCAATGTAAAAAAAAAGGTAATAATAATAAAAACATACTATTAACATTAAAATAACAAGTAAAAATAAAATTAAAATTAAATCAAATAAACATTATAAATAAATAACAAAAATAAATGATTAAACCTTTTTTAGCAGCACTGTATGAGCCTTTCGTCCCAAATAAGCGCTAGCTTGGGGATGCGGGATGGTATTGTATTGTATATTTTTGTAATATATGCTCCTTGTCCAGGGAATACTGGACAAGGAAAAGAAAAAAAATGGTTAGAGAAGCAAAGAGAGAGACACGGAAAAGGGGAAGCCTAAGGAAGGGATACAGGAACCAGATTGACGACGATCATAGGTGCGGTTTCCACCGACCTCTCATTGCAAAATACGCATACGGTGACGTGGTAGCTAACTAAAATTAAAAAATGGCGTCATGGGATGTGTTAAGTACAAACATTTTAATAGATTTCTATAAAAATAAAAATTCATATTTCCGTCAATGTCATTTGCATTCTGCAATTCGAGGTCGGTGGAAACCCCGCCTAATTCTTGAATGTCTGCTACCACGTCACCGTTTTTGTATTTAGCCCTAGCCGGTCGGTGGAATCGGCGCCTGAGGATTGACTCAATCGGTCTGGCCATGGGGAATGGATTAAATAGAAATCTGACTACATTAAATCTGCGCTCTCCACTAAAGTGGGTTTCGAAAGCCCCGTAATCTGAAAAGGAAAAGATTTATTGATTAAAATAATCATGGACTTTAAGGATGGCCATTTTAAACAGTTATACTTATGGTTGGGATGATTTAATAGTTGAAATAATAGATATAAAATAAATTTTACCTTAGACATGTGTCTTTGAAAAAATAGTGTTTAAAACAAAACGTAGCGTGACCAAAACAATTGTATGACACAAACTAAGGCACTATATACCCGGGTATTGTCATCCACCATGTTGTATCCCATATTTCCTATATGGTAAGTATTGTAATAAAAGATTGAAAAATATTGTAAAAAACTAATACACGTTTTAGTAATTTTTTATTGAACACTTCCCTAATGGGTAGCACGTTTTTTTAAATAATAATAAATAAACAACGATAAATTTCTAAAAATAAATAGGTACACGTCCAATGCTTGGCTTATACACCAGACTTATAATGGATACAATATGGCGGATGACAATACCTGTCTAATATAGAGCCCTAACACAAACCCAACAGATGCTTGGCAACCAAATGGAGTGTTTACATCTACAACTCAGTCTTTTTGCCTTTAAAGACTGACCGAGAAGAACGAGTGATACCTCAGGTGTTCCACGTTACAGGGCTATAAAAGTCGTATTTTCAGATGTGTGTGTAGGTAAATAATGAGATGCTGAAAAAAGATGATTGTTGTCTCCAAATTCTACGTCTTAAGTGTGTGTAAAAGTTAACAATACCACCATACCTTGCGGTTGTAGGCTCTTCGGCACTTGAGCGGATTCTCGGGAAAGTTGCGTTGACTGAGGGAGAGTGGGAGGTGCTGGGTAAGAACATCTGGGTGGACGTGACGCGGCAGTTGGTCTACTTCGTGGCGCTGAAGGAAACGCCGCTGGAGAAGCACCTGTACGTCGTCAGTCTGCGGCGCCCCGGCGAGGTACGCCTACTCACCATCCCCGGCAATTCTTACAATGTAGATTTCGACGAGGTGAGTTTTAGATTCAATAAACGCCATTGGCATAACTTGTATAAACATAGTGATTCTTTGAAGCTCAACTTATTTGTGGGCCGATTATGGCGATTGGTATCAACTTGTCCGTAACTTTAGAAGCATCATTACACTTATAAAACTTTCCCTTGAAGAGTTGAACACCAATGACAGCGAACATAAACTGAAGGAGCACGGTTACTAAAACAATGTTGCCAATGGTCTTCACCGAGACAATGACACATTGCACTACTCTTTTCAATCCTTTGGCACGATTGATTGCCCGCAGTGGACGGAGTACCCGAAGGACACGTAAAATTTTAATGAAAGAGACTGCTGAAGATTCCCCTAACAGGCCAACCAGTGAAACGGCGACGTTTTGTCAGTGTTTTCGGTGTTAATCATTTTTGTAAAGGACGCGAGTAATTTCAGGTCTCTCATGTTTGATTGTGCTTTAATGTTGTGAACAGTGTTGGTGCGCGCGGGTTTCAAAATGCATTTGTATATATGAGCTCAATGATAAGTGATCATTTTAACTTTAAATTTTGAACAGTAGCATCAGTTAATGTGTGTTTAGTTGCCCTATTTCAAGAATGGCCTCAAGCATTGAAGATATCTCACTACAGAGGACAACAGTTGTTGATTGACGGGAAAAATGTTTCCAGTGCATGGAGGAGCTGTGGTCAGAGTGATACGGAACTATATGAACAGATAGTAGAAAGCTGAGGAGGAGGCATGAGTGGTCCTGGAACACCAGCCACTCCTGTCACCCCCGCGCCCGGGCGCTCGGCGTACGACCCCCCAATAGCACAAACCTAAGCCTTGAACAAATTGAAATCGTATTCCTCGTTATATTTACTGTAGAATGCTTTGGAAAAATTATTGCACAGGGGTTCATCGCACACCAAGGAGCTTACCTTCGGAATGGATGGAACTTGCTAGATTTCACAATTGTTGTTATTGGATTGATAAGTACAGCACTTTCCAGCGTGATGAAGGAAGGATTCGATGTGAAAGCTCTCAGAGCCTTTCGTGTGTTGCGCCCACTTCGGTTGGTATCTGGTGTGCCCAGTCTTCAAGTCGTTCTCAACTCCATTCTGCTTGCCATGGTGCCTTTGCTGCATATCGCAATCTTAGTACTCTTCGTAATTATCATATACGCTTGCCATGGTGCCTTTGCTGAATATCGCAATCTTAGTACTCTTCGTAATTATCATATACGCAATAGTCGGATTGGAGTTATTCTCGGGGAAGCTGCACATGACCTGTTTCGATTACAACAACAGCTCCATGGACGATCCTCATCCTTGTGGTGACGCCGGTTTCAACTGTTCCATAAAGAACATGACTTGTCAGCTTGGCTGGGAAGGTCCAAATTTTGGAATAACAAATTTCGATAACTTTGGGCTTGCTATGTTGACAGTATTTCAGTGCATTACTTTGGAAGGGTGGACAGATGTTATGTATGATATTCAAGACTCCATGGGGAACTCGGTGCAGTGGGTATACTTTGTCTCGTTAGTAATACTTGGCGCATTCTTTGTTATGAACCTAATTCTGGGTGTACTTTCCGGAGAGTTTTCCAAAGAGCGAGAAAAGGCCAAATCAAGAGGAGATTTTAAAAAGTTGAGAGAAAAGCAACAAATTGAAGAAGATCTACGTGGCTACCTAGATTGGATCACGCAAGCTGAAGATATTGAACCAGAAGGTGAAGGTAATCATGATAGTGCCAAATTAGTAAACAATGGTCTGTTAGATGGAGAAGACGGAGAAATGCAGCAAGAGAGTTGGTGGTCAAAGAATTGAATTCCATTCAAGCGATTGCCTCATTGCTTCTCCTTCTATTTCTGTTTATTGTTATTTTTGCTTTGCTGGGAATGCAGGTTTTTGGAGGAAGATTTGATTTCAACCCATTGTCTGCCAAACCTAGAAGTAACTTTGACTCCTTCTGGCAAAGTCTATTGACTGTATTTCAAATATTGACCGGAGAAGACTGGAATGTAGTGATGTATGATGGCATTGAAGCTTATGGTGGCGTCAAGGGATTAGGTATACTTTCCTGTGTATATTTTATAATTTTGTTCATATGCGGAAATTACATTCTACTAAATGTCTTTTTGGCTATCGCTGTCGACAATTTAGCAGATGCCGATTCTCTTGGTGACGTTGAGAAAGAACCCGCTGGTGAAAATGAAGAAGAAGGGGTAGAAGACGAAGACGAAGATGAATGTGCAGAACATAATAAAAGTAATGAAGATGGTGACGTGGGAGGAGAAGACCTTGAAGCTGAAATCGATGATGACAGAGAGGCAGAAGATGATGAAGAATATGAATATAAGGATGAAACCAGGAGTCAGGAAAAAGAAGCTGACAATGATAATTTTGAAGAGGAATTTGAAGATGATGATGAAGACAAGGAAGGGGAGGACGAGGAAGACGAAGGGCAGGAAGAAGATGATGGAGATGATGGTCGCCCCAAAGCCAGACCGAGGAGGAGACGCTTGTCAGAACCAGAAGAAGTTAATAAGACTGTACCTATTCCCAACGCTAGCTCATTTTTTATTTTCGGACCAAAAAACCCAATCAGAGTCTTCTGCCATTGGTTGTGCAACCACAGTGTTTTTGGAAACTGTATCCTCGTCTGCATTTTAGTTTCTTCAGCTATGTTGGCTGCTGAAGATCCCTTGGACGCAGACTCAGCTCAAAAATAAAGTCCTGCGATTTTCACGGGTCACTGGGAAGACGACACAGCACGAAGGGGACATTGTCTTCGAAGGGAAAGGGAAACATTGTCTTTGAAGGGAAAGGAAAATATTGTCTTTGTAGGGAAGGGTGATATCAGCTTCAAATCTGGACTCTGGATCTGCTTTACACTTCTTCGCTGCCTTGACAACCCCATGTTCAGGCATAAGGCATGACTTATTAGTCTGTCTCGAAACGCCTACTCTGATGGCTACAGGTGGCCCAACATCTGGAAGCCCTACCCTCTGGCGCCACTCCTTAAAATTTTCTTCTTTTGAGCTTTTCAACTCATGTTCATAAAGAGGTGGCTCACTTTCAAAATCAAAACCGGGGACAACTTTCTCGCAGACTTTAGGTAAGTCAGAGCTATGGCATCAGTTCGAATAAGAAAAGGCCGCAAAAGCAATGTGTTACGAAACGTATTCACAGCAAAAATCAGGCCCTGCAACTCAAGCCTATGGCTAGGCAAAGCACGATGTGCTTCGGTAAATTTCTTTGATGCGAACGAAATTGGCACCTCTACGCCATCTTGGATTTGCGATAGAACTACTGAGCAGCCGACCTTAGAACTGTCAATCGTCAAAATAGGCTTACTGTCCTCACGCAAATAGGACAAAAGCGTCCTTTCCGCAAGCAAAGCTTTCGCCTTATCAGATTTTGACGGACGAACGCCGTCTTCTGACACTTCGAACGAGAGATAATTCACTGATTTCCGAGCCAACCAAACTTTCTCACTCTTTAATTTCAAATTTGCGTCGCGTAAACATTCAAACAAAACGCGCAGCCTGGTGAGATGCTGCTCATGCGTAACCCCGTGGCAAATTATGTCATCCAAATATGGTATTGAGTAATGCCCCCCTTTACTCAGCAGAACTTTATCTATCACCCTTTGGAATAAAATAGGCGCAATTTTTGAACCGAAGCTAAGTCTTTTCCATCTATATTGCCCCCGGTGGGTTGAAAATGCTAGAACGTCCCTACTTTTTTCATCTAGATCTAGCTGATTGAACGCCCGAGATAAATCGCATACACTGAATACCTTGCTGCCTGCCATGTCTCCCAAAATTTGAGAAACCAACGGTATTCTATGGCTTATGTCGCAAATCTTTTCATTTAGGCGCCTGTAATCACATACGACGCGTGTAGAAACCTTTTTAACCAAAAGAAAACTCGGACTGCAATAAGGCGAATCCGCCTCTTCCACAATTCCTTCCTTTTTTAAATCATCCAGTTCTTTATCAAATAACGACCTTAACTTATCAGGTACCGGGTATGGCCGTAAACGCACCGGAATATTGTCTTTCAAAGGGACGTGAATTTTCTCCTTATTGTAACAGGACAGTGGTTCCCCCTCCAAAATAAAGATATCCGAAAACTCCTTGACTAACTCCCGAATAGGTCCCACTGCCTGTTTGTCAACTCCACTCAAATCCAGTCCATTTAAAACCCGCTGGTCCCTCGGTAAATGCGTATCTTTTGGCTGAGATTTTCTAAAGTCATATTCCCCCTCTAACTGTAACTCTTCGTCAAAATCCGTACTCATTATTTCTTTTATTAATTGTTGGCCCTCCGTGTTACAAAACCGGTCACCCTCTAATACTTCGGTTACTAAATTTAAATCAAACGGTACAAACGAGCCTAACACTGTATGCCGATCTAAACTCACCTCTACAGTATTCGTATTAAGAACCGCCACTTTGGCCCTATTTCCCCCAACCTTGTACACCGCCTCAATCGGTATTATATTATTCTTCAGACCATTCATAGATAATAAAACGTGATCCCCACTCAAAGGCTTACTCAATTTCACGTCAACGAACGATAAGGCTTGACCAGGAAGGGTCCAACTACCCACAGGACTGGCATCAATAAAATTGACTTGCTTCGAAACTTGAACAGTTCTGCCGTCAATTAAGTGTAAGGGGAAAGTTTGGCCCTTACACACTACCTTGTCATTTCTTCCCGTGAGATATACCTCGTTAATTGCCATGAATTGACGCGACAAAATTGCATCACATGGTAAAAACAAATCCTTATCCTCAACAACATAAGCTGTATCAGTGCATAGAAGCCCCCCGAGCTTAAACTGCAATTCCGCACTCCCTACAATTTGTAGTGGCCTAGCCATAATACCAGTTATAACTACATTGGTAGCTCTAAGCCTACTTAATACACGTTCCGAACACTTCGATTTCTTAATCAAGGTCGCCCTACTGCCGAAATCGTATAAACAATTAATCAGCATTCCGTCAAGAGACAACTTCAAAACACATGGTACATCATGATCTAGATTATATACACTTAATTGATAGGCCGCCTGTGCTGAGTCAGTAAAAACCTTCGCGTTGCGAGCCCGCGCTGAGTCACAAGACGCGACCCGATTTATATTTAACATAGGCTCAGGATCACTATACTCTTGAGCCACTGATTTAGAATGCCGTGTTCCACTGACCTTCGCCTGTCGCCTCATGCCGACACCATGAGACGACCTCAATAGTTTAAATTTTCCTCGTCCCTTCTCTTAGGGGAGGGTTTCCTGGGACTTTTATCCCTATGTTCATTGCGGGTATTTCCGTAAGGCCGTGACCTATTCGAAATCAGATCTTCCGTACTGTCCCTGCTATAACGCGGACGTCCACCCGATTTGCGATCGTAACTATTGTCACGTCTGTTATCTCGCCTAGTGGGTGAGGAAACCACCCTTCTATGCTGATCTGGCTTATCCAATCGCACGTGACAAAATCGAGCGATATGGCCCATACGGTTACAACGAAAACAACGAACATCCCGTCCCCGTTCCTGTCCTCTAAGTTCACTGGAGGCCCTGCGAGTTTCGACCACCCTTTCTGTTAAAAGCACCTCCTTAAATTGTTTCATTACCTCCGCAACAATATCGGCTGTATTAACGGTCTTGGCCTCCACGGACTCTGAGGGGTTAAGGGTGCTCGTACGAGCCCGCGACAAGGCCTGTGTCTCCTTAGCGATGGCCTTATTCACTGCCGTGTCGTAATCAGACACGTCAGTCAACTCCAAATAATCCCGGAGTACCGGTCGTAACCCTCTAATAAACGTAAGCAGCCGTTGTGCTTCTACTTCCTTGGGCAAACTTCCTTTAGTGAGCCCCATTGAAGCATAGTATCGGTCCGAAATGTTTGACACTCGCTCTGCGTAATCTACTACTGCCTCCGTGTCAGTCTGGGCCACATTCATGTATGAGGATAGTAAATCTACAGATGTCACCCTTTCCCCAAAATGCCTCTTTAATTGTTCTTTTACCTGCCCAATATTCAAGTTGTCCCATTTTCCTCGATGCGCCAAGTCTGCGGCCTTCCCTGCTAGCCGCATCAACGCCACCAACTTTGTCTGATCATCATCCCACCCCGCGAATCTCTTTATCCTGTTGAGATCACCGAAATACGCGTCCACGGTATGTGCACTATCCGTGCCTGTGAACTGTCTCAATGACAAAATTAAACTATTATCTCCCATGGTGGTATTAACGAAACCTTTGGTGCTCGTACCTTGCGTACACAATTTGACCACTGATCTTTTCTGTGCCTGTAATTCTTGTTTTAACCGCTCGACTTGACTCTCAAGCTCGCTACACTTAAACTGGTCAAAAGGCAAGGGACTGCCTGGCGCTGTATCCTCTAACTCGAGCAGGTGTTCGTTTAACTGTTTATTTCTTTCTTTCTCAAATTCGTAACACTTTTTATACTCGATTGTCTGTTCACTCAGTTCATTAAGCTCCAACTGTAATTGTTCGGCCGACTTGATATTATCTGTCGTAATTGAAAAAAGCTCATTCGTAAGAGGAACCAAGTTATCAAAAAAATCTCCCCCGTGCTTCTGTGATAACTTTTTCAAAGATTCCTTATAAGATACTGCCAATTCCTCAACCTTGGCCTTTGTATTATTGTATTTCCTAATTATCTCTAGTTTCTTTACTCTCGACGACTGCATGTAGACCCTAACAAACACACTAAACCCAAAAGCATTCAACCCAAGACAACATAACATGAAAAATATAAATATCAACGCCATTCAGAATAAAAGACATTATTACCTAATACTACGGCCGCAATAAAAAAAAAACAATCAGCAACTGCTGACTTCATCAAAATACGTGCAATAATTACACCTGACCCACTGACTGACTGAACGCGCTACCAGATCCCAAGTGCATGGCCTAAACGCAAACCAAACACACAATTATGCACAGTGTGATGCTTCCACTACCTGATAAAAATATCCCAAAACATCACACCCCTAAATGGAACTATGCCCCCTTTAACTCCACCTACATGTTAAAATACCCCAAAACATTATTATAACCAACAGCCAACGACAGCTAATGTGCCGCTTTCCGTTGCCACCAAATGTTATGGTTTTACTTCACCATATAGGAGGCTTATATTAACTAGACTTAAATGAATAAATAATTAATATATATTATAAGACACTTACCCTAATATCATTATAGCAGCTGCTCTCTCTTCGTACTTTCAGCTACTGTCTTCGAACTGTCTGCCAATTGTCTGCGCATTGTCCTCTCAATCGCCGTTACATGTCTTTTATCACTTTAGGGAGCCTACCCATTAGTAGTCTAAAAGACATGTAACAAGCGTTCTGATTGGCTAATAATGACGCACATTGATGACAGTAGGCCATAGGTACACATGGTACACACGTGTACTACCTCTGGACCTAGCTGTTCAAAGTGAATCATTATTATGCCATGTAGGACAATTGTCAGCACAACAATCAATAGTTGAAAAAACCAGTGGAATGGCGTGTATCAATGAAAAATTCAAATTTCCGTCAATACTACATTTACTATCACTATTGACGTTGGTGGAATAAGCGCCTAAAATCGCCATGATTGGGCTGTAGGTGAGCTATTTTGTTTCAGTAACGTCGAGTAGTATTTAGTTGATGAGGTATGTATTTATTAGTGGGGTTATTCGTCCCCATTCCCACTGTGGTGTACCGGAATTTTTTTCCTCTCCTATCGAGTCTCGAACCTCGACCCTCCATATCATAGTTCAAGAAAAAATATAACTCGAGACATGACTCCCTGTGCATTTAGATCGATCATCATCAATCACTAGTTTTGGTATGTGACTTCAATATATATATATATTAAAAAATTATTTTCCAACCTACTCGGTTCAACGAGCCTCCGTCCTACGAGCACCCTCCTCACTCTCCGATGCTCTAGGAAACAAAATAACAGCCACAAATAATATCACACAATTCCTAAGAGCCACCGGCCTCTTCTCCAAAATTTAACCACCCCCCCCCCTCCCCACTACTTACACAACAGAACGGATAACTCTCTACCAATAAATAATCGGTAAACATTCCCAATTTCCTAGCGCAAATTCCCAACAGGGACCCGCGCTTTAAAACAAAAAACAAAAAATGAAGTCAATATTTAATTTTCTAGTACGCATCTACCCGTTGCCCGCCTGGAACAGACTCACGGCCCACCATTTGAGAATTCCTCTTCTAGCTCCTATACTACAGTATATAAACACTCAAATTTTTCTCTTCGCAGTCTTGTTCACTTTTGATTGCCGTGTACAGCAACACGGACACCCAGCCAGCATGCCAAGTATTTCGACTAGCCTTTACGGACTGGACTGTAGACGGGGTGACGCTCCTGCCAGCAGGATATCTGATTGAGCCGCAGTCAGTTATGTCCATCTATAGTCCTGACTTGGTCTCCCACAACATCTCCTCGGGCGATCTGCTTTACTCTATGGTGTTCCGGCCCCACGTCTTCAACTCCAGAAAGAAGTATCCTACTGTTTTGATGATCTATGGTGGACCAGAAGTTCAGCTTGTTTCCAATACTTTTAAGGTACGGTTCCTTGTGACCTGGTTGAGCCACAACCAATTGTGACCATCTATAGTCCAGACTTGGTCTCCCACAACATTCTCGGGTGATCTGCTCTACTCTGGGGTGTTCCGGCTCTAATAGGAGTAAGAGAGCATAGAGTAGAGACGTAGAGGTTATTATTATTATTATCATAATTTTTTTTTGATGGCTTTTTATAGACTTATTATGGCCCATAGGTTCGTTGTCCGATTCTAACAACCCCATGGATTTCGGACATTATTTGTATTGTTTCCGTATGAATTTTTGGCCATTGGCAAACTGGTATACGTTCTCGATGTCAACCTACTTGAGCTACAAGCAATAATGGACAAGCTGAGACAAGCTTACTATTAACGCAACGAAAGAGGTGAAAGCATGACTTAACCAAGTACAGATACGATTCGAGTAGAGATGTAAGTAATAGAGTGATTGTACTTACCTTACTGTTTACTTTGGCGTCGCGTTTGTCCTCAAGGAGGGTCGACCACATGCAGTGCCGGATTAACCCTTTATTATTAAATGTATTAACCTCCACCTACAATTTTTCATAAAAAAGAGAAAACCGTAGTTGGCTGCCTAACCGTTAGTCGGCTATCCGTTCAGTTTTTCTTTGACAATTTTTTTTGCTAACAGAACAGCACAACATAATATTAGCGCCAATTTAAAATATTTTTATAGTTTAATTTTTAGTTTTTATTAGAAATTTTCGATTAATGATTTTTTTGCTTGCATCTATTGTGAGGGCCCTGAGGCCTTGGTCTCATGGTTAATCTGGCACTGACCGCATGGCAGTGGCATTTCCTGAGCGTCTTTACTGTTTAGGGCGATGTCATGTTTTGATTATGCTTTAATAAGGATGTTTCGTATTCCGTGACGTTCAGCCAGAAGATTGAAGCTGAAGATTGTGAATGACTCATATTTTTTTACAGGGAATGAGACAACTTCGGATGCATATGTTAGCAGCGCAGGGCTACTGCGTGGTTTCAATCGACTCCAGAGGATCTCAACATCGAGGTCTCGCCTTTGAAGGACATCTCAGAGGGAGAATGGTAAATATTTGTGGGTTGTGACCGAGCCGTAGGCAATGCAGGATCTGTCCCACCCCCATTTCAAGGGGGCATTGCTGCAATGTCTGTTTATTATGTAAACGAGTTACACCCACGTTATGTGAGCAATCCTGTTGGAAGTGTTCTACCGTTTCCGGCTGATCACACTAGTTGCACATGGGCACATGGGGGAGTCAATGATTGGAATTCCCAGTAGATGTAGCTTCCCACTGCAGGGCGCTAACAATAATAAAATATAATACATACTTGGCTAAGTCAATAGCAGGCCGAGGAACAGCACAAACTTAGTTACTCCTAAATCGTGACTACTTCGTCCGACTCCCTTGTAAGGCATTGCAGGACCGATGATGCCCCCAGTTCAAGAGCCATCGCCATAATGTCCCTTACTTCCGTAACCGAGTACCCCAAACCTTGACGAATGGCAACTGTGAGTCTATCCCTCGCGGCTAGATCCATGCGTGGGCAGTCCCATAAAACGTGTTCCACCGTTTCATGCGAAAACATATTGTATCTTTTTTTTTTTTTTAACTATGCGGCCACTTGGCTAAGCCAATATCAGGCCGAGGTGCAGCACAAACTTAGTTACTCCTAAATCGTGACTACATCGTCCAACTCCCTTGTAAGGCATTGCAGGACCGATGATACCCCTAATTCAAGAGCCATCGCCATAATGTCCCTTACTTCCGTAATCGAGTACCCCAAACCTTGACGAATGGCAACTGTGAGTCTATCCCTCGCGGCTAGAGCCATGCGTGGGCAGTCCCATAAAATGTGTTCCACCGTTTCCCAAAAATCATATATCATTATTGTTAACCTATATGCTACCTTATCTATGATATTTCAATTTTATTGTTACAACTGTCAAGTAAGTAAGTAAGTAAGTATATATATAATTGAACAATCATTAAAAATCGAAGCATAAATCCCCAGCACTAAGTAAGTAGCCTATTCGGCATGTGAATTCATAAAAATCGTTACTTTTCTGTTTTGGGCTTTTGGGCTGAACACACTTTTGGGGAATTTACCCCCAAAAAAATTTAAACAAAAAACAAAACAAAAACAACAGTTATTTAACCGGCTCAATCGATTTTTTATAATTAAATTATAATAATTATTTTGTGTTCAGGGGACTGTGGAGCTTTCGGACCAAGTAGAGATGCTACGGTACCTGTCTGACACGCTAGGCTACATAGACCTGACGCGAGTCGCGATACATGGCTGGTCCTACGGAGGCTACCTAAGTCTTATGGCACTCGTACAGTATCCAGACATATTCAAGGTCTCAATAGCTGGTAAGTCATGGTCATTCTTCAACTAGACTCACGGCATTGGGAGCTAGAAATGACAAAACTAGTCTACTATGTACCATGATCATCAATACAATCAGATTCAGTTGCCCAGGTGTGATACGTGAGCCTCATCCCCTCCACTCCTGATTATTCAACACTTCCTTTGACATTAGTCTCATTCTTCTGAGCCACTCTTCTGAGATCTTCCTCAATCTAGTTTCGGTATCTCTTCATTGGTCTTCCTCTTCTTTGTGTCTATTATCCGTTTGAATCGCCTGGGTGTGATGCATGAGCGTTCTCGTCTTCCTGCCCCTACTCAATGGCTGCATGTATAGCAGACACACAGTAAGACAGGAAGGCGACTGCTGTAATGTCCACGAAACCACTGGAAGGACGAATTAAAACCGACCTCCGCGCGTTGGGATGGCGAAGCTTCATGCAAAACCGAGATGACTGGAGGAGTGCTGTTGGGCAGGCCAAAGCCTACGTAGAGCTGTAGGGCGAGAAAAGGGTATGTGAAGCCAAGATAGGACCTCTAAATTTGAACATTGTGCGGAAAATGCTTCAGTCGGAACCGACTCAGACAGGCTTGGTGTGCTGTGAAGTAATTGGCATGGCTCATCTTGAGCCGTAAGATGAAAGAAGAATGACCTTAACCAACGAATGGGCCCAGATGTTGCAGCTATAGCAGCAGGAAGAAAAAGACACGACTATCCTGAAAGCGGTTACAGGATAGTTCGTAGAAGGGAAAAAATGGCTGCAGATTGAACAGAAGAAACCGACATGTTGAATTTCGATGTCCATTCATATATTTTGTAATAAATAAATAAATAATTATAACGTTTATTTTTCTACAGGTGCGCCGGTGACTTCATGGAGCCTTTATGACACTGGGTACACAGAACGGTATATGGGACTGCCAGATCAAAACAGATTAGGATACACATTTGGGTCCGTCCTTAATTACGTAAAGCAGTTTCCCGAAGAGTGAGTATATCACATTATTATTTATAATGACATTTTTTAAGGTCCTCTTTTACGTGGTAGCAAAGAGTGCGATTTACCTGATTAATAAAACAATTAAAATGGAAGTTGTCGACTAGTGTGAAACCCTTTTAATAGCAAATTTAAAGTTGCACTGGAAATCTGCGCTCGGTGTAGATACACTACACAAGCTAAGAATGGAATCTGATACTTTGGCAGTGATGACGTCAGCATCCTTTAGACAGCGAAGTGTAAACAAAACTTAACGTTCTGGCATTTTGTATGGGTAACGGCCTCTCCATAGGCGGCTATTCCACCGACTAATTTGCTTCACTAATCGTGGTGCCGACGTGGTAGCAGGCATCATTAATAAGTCTCTACCATATTATAACTTAATTTATAATAGATAAGTTAAGTATCTACATAACAGTCTCCTTAAAATATGGCAGAGACTTATTAATGATGTCTGCTACCACGTCGGCACGACGATTCGTGAAGCAAATTAGTCGGTTGAATAGCCGCCAAAAGGAGCTGAACGGGATCGCGCGGCGTTGGAGTTCTATAGGGCTTGTGACAGTCTCTAGCGGGGGATGTTTTATCACCTTTAATGATAAAACGAAGGTCACGGTAGTAAGGACATGTAGAGTAGTGGTTCGGAGTACTGACTCTGACTTTCACCCGAAAGGTCCCTGACTTCCTGCATTTGCAGGCTTCGGAGTGCATGTAAAGCTGGCGGTCCGGTCCCAGGCTTTCCTAGTTAAGTGTGAGAGAGGATTTTAATACCCTAACTCAGGTAGGTTGCGCTTAGTAATTGAACAAGTTGAGAGGGCTTCATGTCTTAGCTACGCTAGATTGACTAATAGAACAAAAATAATTCTTTATTTTATTTATTTACCTTAAATGATATTTATTTTATTTTCAGTGAAAACCGACTGTTAATAATACACGGACTGATCGATGAAAATGTGCACTTTTTTCATACTAGCCAATTTGTCAACGCCATGGTGAAGGAGGGCAAACCGTATCAGCTGCAAGTATATCCCAATGAGAGACACAGTCTTAGAAATATGGACGCCAGCAAACACTATGAAACTATGCTTCTGTCCTTTCTTCAAAATAACTTATAGCAATTTTACTATTTGCATGTCATACATTTAATAGCAATCAATTTTGTCCCCCATCAGTAAGTAAAGAATTTTGTTAGCTGTTGACTGTATCCCTATAAAAGAGACTTAAGAATATGGACGCCAGCGAGCACAACGATACTATGCTTTTGTCTTTCTTCAAAACAAGCTATAGCAATTTTACTAATATTGTATGTCATATGTATAACAGCAATCAATTTCATCAACAGTAATAAAGTAAATCATATTTGACAGTTGACTGTATCCTAATGAAAAAGACATAGGCCTGGACATTTACAGAACAGAACATTTAAAAAAATTAAATTTTGCGAAACTATGCTTATTTTCTTCAAACATCTTGTAAGCTACGGTAATTTTATGTGCAATCATATCGCTCCTTGATTTGCCAACTGTTCTATCTGCAAAATGCCAAATTTTAAGGAGAGCGTTCCAAAGTTTTTTCCGGTGGTTTAATCTATGTATCTCTTATACTTCAGTCAAGAAATTTTCAATTTTTTTTACAGGTTTGCGGATACGGCGATTGAGCGCAAAAAAAAGAGGGGGGAAAATGAAATTTTTTGATATAAAAAAAAATTGATTTATTGCAGTTAAAACAGTTGGAAAATAAAGGAGCGATGTGGATTAATTTACTTATAAATCAATCGATTATTTTGTCCCCCAGCAGAAGTTATTTTTATTTTCATGACTATTCTTAGAACGCTGCGAAACCTTTTTTTTCTGCCTTTCTTTAAAATCATTTTTACTTTTCTACTTAGTTTAAATATCACTAGGGAGAGTTAGGATTTCGAAAATCAAAGAAACGTCATAAAAATGATGAATTAACCTATTTTATGTCTTATTCATTTGACTTTGTATTTGAAATGTCATATTATTTAGAAAACAAGTAATTTTTTTTTATCACACGTAAAACGCATACGAGCCCACTACTTTGTTTCTGTAATTTAATATTTCCATGTTATTTTATTTATTATTTTTGTGAGCCTTTACCTCGTTATCTCTATGTATGGAGTTTTACTACTTATTATTTAATGAGCAATCGGCCACCCCCACAGTCCATTTCTTGTATAAAATACAATTGAGTGGTATAGAAACAAAACGGGCAGTCAATTTCAGTTAATATTTGTGGAGAGCCAAAAAACTATAGCTAAGTGATGAACCAGTGGAATCCGGGATGATAGGCCGTGGTCGTTCTGAAAGTGTACTTACATCCCAAATTCTACTGATTAATCATTTAACTCCGGCCGTGAAAGCCTTGATAATTATATGGCTAAGTGGCCTGTGATTGCATATTTCCCTTCTTCATTGCCATTTCATATTTAGTCTCTTTAGTCATACCAATTGCGGACTAGCCATTAAAAAAATTAATTTTTCCCCAGTTTACACAAGAACTCTAGGTGGTTTACTCAAGTACTCAAGTTTGCCTTCATTTGTTCTCAATAGAGATCTTTCGCATAAAACTTTTCAGCTTTTTCGAGATGACGTCATAGCCCTATATATTTTATTTTATTTTTATTGGCTAGTCCTCGAACGAGCAGACTTTCTTTTTGCATATGGAAAATCTCCATTCTCCCCCTTTATTCCACTCATTTGGTATTTACTTGTTTTTGTCCTTTCGCTTAAAGCTATTAACTGATTTCCATTTTCGTTAGTGTCTATGCCGGTTTTACATTAATGACTAGGCTACAGTGTGTACTGTACATGTTTATTTAAAATGATATGCAGCATTGAAAATTGACTCTCAAAAATCACTTTTCATTTCCTATTAATCTATTTTTTTTTTTTTTTTGTGCAGTTTGGATGGAGGAACTATGGGATGTTTAGGGAGGGGGAATCGTACATGTTCTTGGTTAAGTCATGCCTTCGCCTGTTTCATTGCGTGAATGGTAAGCTTATCTCAGCTTGTCCATTATCGCTTGTCGCCGGTTTAGGTTGACATCGAGAACATATACTAGTTTGCCATTGGGCAAAAATTCATACGGAAACAATACAAATAATGTCCGAAATCCATGGGGTCGCTGGCATTGGAAAAGGGACCTATGGGCCACTATAAGTAGTCCTGGGTCCATAAAAAGTCTTTCAAAAAAATACAAATTAGGGTGGAGAGGGGGTATTTAAAGACAGGTTAAAATAACGGTATCGATGGCTGTTAGTTTTTGTCCCTATACAACAGAGTGGGAGGAAGGGGCTTGTAGGGAGGAAGTTTGCTCAACCGAATAAGTAGTTCCATCTAGCAGAAGGTGAGCAACAGCAAAGTCCCCCTATACCTTAGGGCACTTCATTCTTCAATTTCGTAATAATTTACTACTCAAATTTTTAACGATTCACGAGTCGTATTACTCGTATTCTATCCATCTAGTTGAGGACTATTTTCTATGTATAATGTTGTAAGTTATTTTTAAATTTTAGTATTATAATTTTTGCATGAATTTTATATTAAGAGAAGTTTTAGTTCTCAATCATTTTCATGATAAAATTACGAAATGAAAACTTAAAAATTCCTTACAATGATACATATTAAAGTCCTATGCAACTTTATAAAAAATTGTCAATCGCACAGATACAAACAATTTAATGAATGTATCCGATTGACCTCTTCAGTCGGCTCAATGAGTAAATAAATACTTGTGCTGAGTGACGGCGTAGAAAGGAATGAAACATACTCAGTATCGTCAAAAATTAAAAAAAAAAAAAAAATAGTTTTGAGTAAGAAAAGTTTAATAAAAATGTCGCTATAGCTGTTGTGGGGCACACTGGGGGTGTGGCAGTTTGTCAATTCGGACATTAGTTTCAGTGAAGAATATCGGCGATTGGTATATGGTTACATAAGTTATAGTGAGCATATTAGAATCAGCCTTTAGTTTGCATTACCCATTAAAATCATCGCCAATCATAAGTCTGCAAGCCTGTTACTTTTACTGACATATACTTACATTGCACGTAATTGTGCTACATACACTATTTTTATGCACCAATTTCGTTATTTGCTCGCTTTTAATTCCCATTTGGCTGAGTAAAATGAACCATTTAGTTATAGCAATATCTTCGACATGTACGGTATATTTCCGGCTCATTTATTAGCTCTAAAACGCTAACCGTACTTTGTACATGCTTCTGCTACTGCCATTATGCCCGGTACACACGGCCGATTCTGGGTCGCTGTCGAGGGGAAAGCCGTGCTTCATGTCAGCGCGTCACCACGGACAGAATTCTGCTGAAGTAGATTGGGATTTTTCACCAACACATTTGCTCCCATGTCACAATTTCTCAGCCAATTGTCAGCGTTCGAATCGTCCCTCATGTACATGGCCTTAAATACCTAATTGTAATCAAGGACTGTTTTTGTACTGATTTTTTTTTTTTAATATTTTTGTTCGCTTCAATGATACAGACTCTGGCTTTAAATATTTTACTGCATAGCCACGGTACCTTTTGCAAATGAGAGTAATTTTGTAACAAATCATATTATTTTCTACGATATCGGACAACCTAAATTTTTGCTGTCTCTTATCAGTCGAGAACTGCAAGACTTTGAAGACCGGCTCAGCTGTCCACACTAAATGTAATGCCTACTCTTCGTAAGTTTGAACAAAGTAATAACGGAGCCCAACTGTCAGTTATTGCACTAATTTGAATTTCTCATGAAATATCGAACATAAATGAGATGTCATAAAGTAGAAAAAAATGTTCCTCTACATTTAAATATATGAGATGTGGCCGCCACTAACACCAATTGGCCAGTCTTTGTTCTCCTTCGGCCTGATATCCTCATTGCCCTTTATTTTTTATATATCAAGTTCAATAAATGTACTTACTTCTTTCTTCAGCCATTTTGTTTTCTTTGTTTTTCTTTTTTAGAATGTTAAGTCGCGTACAATCAATTTAATGAATGTATCCGATTAACCTCTTCAATCGCCTCACTAAGTCACCTAATAGGTACTTGTGTCGATTTACGACATGTGTCCGTTCGCAAGGTTTAGAGACTCGCACAAGTACAAGCACGGTACCACCTTGCCACCGAAGTCGCTATTTGATGCTTGCTTCCCAGTACATCTGTGACTGGAAGTGTTTGTCACTGTCGTTGAGTTCATTAAATGTGGCCGATGAGTTTTAGTGAACGGCCACGTAATATTTTTCTTACATCAAAATATGGAGGAACATTTCTTCTACGTTATGACATGTTAGTTACGAGACTCTTTCCCGTACTTTGGTTAATTCAAGCTTACTACATCTAGTTACAAGTTCACTAATACAGTGAATTTTAAAAATGAAATAAACCAGCCAGTAATTGGTAGGCTGTCTGATGAAATTAAGCTATTATGAATTATGTACTTATTTGTCTTATGTACAAATACATCTTTTTCTCATTGATAAGCGTGCAATCAGCATAGTAGGCATATGTTTTTTTAAGTATTATAAAGTTTATAAATTATGTTGGAATGAAATGGACTACGGATTGATATTTGTGTTTTGTCTTTTACACCTGACGGAATAAATATAGGCTAATTATGGACACCAATGAATCGGGTTAATGCTGTAGCAACCAGAAGAGCTGATTCATACTTTAAGAACGCAGGGGAGCCTGTAGCTAAGATGGCAATTCCACCGGCGAATTTACTTCATTGGTGATTTGAGACTTTTTGTTTGTTTTATGGAGACTATTATGTAGGTACTCAACTTATCTATTACAAATTAAGTTATAATATTGTAGAGACTTACTAATGATGTCTGCTATCATATTATAACTTAATTTTCAATAGATAAGAATCTACATAATAGTCTCCTTAAAACAAAACTACAAAAAACCTCAAATCACAAATGAAGTAAATTCGCCGGTGGAATTGCTGCATAACACCAAATAATAGCTTGTTTTCTAAAATAAAATAAAATAATGACTTTTAGGGAGATTCATCTACCTAGCTACTGAGACGGCGACCAATGTTCGACTTTCGATAGGTTTGTTCCAACCATTATAGCCAAGGACATTTCCGTCTTCAGCTCATCCTCTTGAAACCACTGATCCAATTTCAAAGTATTTTGGTGACAGTGTGTGGTACCTACCCACGATACTGCAATATCATGTACAGTTTGATATGTGAACTACTTTTGTACACAAAGCCATAAACGTGTTTGTTCCAGGATTTATGACCAATGCTGTATGTACTGTATATATCGATTTTAGGAAACAGTCCGTAAATATTATCCGATTTTGATGAAACTTGGCACGAAAATTGATCTTACAAGTGTCTTGATCGAGTTCGTTAACCAGCTAGATCCACTATTTAGTTACAAGAGGGCGGCCGATCGAAACCTTGTATAATTCATATCTCATTTAATATTGGTCGCATAGAAATGAATTAAAATCTGACTGAAAGTTCGTATTATTATCTACAATAATGGTCATCACTACTTTTTACGACAAATAAACCATTTTAAGATGGCATCCAGTCAAAGTGAAAATAATTTGATAAACAAAAATTTCATAGTCGGCATTGTGGTTCGAAATTTGGAACACAAGAGTGTTTTGTGTGTTGATGTTGTAGTCGGGAAAATAATGAAGTATTCTTTATTTTTTATTACATGCATAGCGTAGGTAGCTTAGAAGAAAATCAGGGTCTGCGGAATCTCCCTACTCCTGCAGCCTGATCGGGGCGTTTATAATACCGGTATTTATTTAATCCACTGGTAAACAAGATAATTTTATAATGGAAAGTGCTATTCAAAATTTGTTTGTTTACAGTTATAATCTTAGGGTATTTATTTAACCCCGGTATTATAAACGCCTCGATCAGACTGCTGATCGGCCAGAGCCGAAAGGGATTTTCTTTTGTTATATTACTAAGCCAACCTAGCAACCAAGAGTTAGGGCTATAAAGGCCCGGGCCCGTTTGCTTTCCTCCGAAGCATGGCTAGAAAATGTACTACGTGTGGGACTCGAACCAACAGCCTTTCGGGTGAAAGTTGAAGTCTGTACCACTACTCTATTATATATGTTCTGACTTTTCTCAATATTACAGTACCTATTTCCATGGAACATAAATTTACACTTTTCGCTATACTGCCCATTTGACAAGTCGAGGACTTTAGCCCTCTTAGCTTCTACGTCGAGTAGCCCTAATATGGCAGTGTTAATTAAGCTTATTGGTTAAAAATGATATATTTTTTAAAATGGAAGAAATAAATGAACTTACGTACCGTATCTAGGGAATTACTTTGCACTTCGGCGCAGGGTCATTTTACGGCCCATCAGCAGGCCTTTTAATGCATGTTTTCATACGGTATCACAACACAACATGGGTGATTTTCAACAACAGAATATAAGAATCAGTAGAATCCGGGCTGATGGGCCGTGGTCGAAATGAAAGTGAACTTCCACTTGGAACACCGATGGAACTTATGTTATGGAACTTGATTTTATAAAATTTGTTTTATAAAAAGGAGGGGTACCATGTTAGAAGTATATAAGTATTAATCCAAGTACTTTGCCTTTATTTAAATAAACGCGCGAAAACACGGTTGTAACTTGTACTTGTGCGAGTCTCCACACGCTATGCGATCGGAGACGTGTCGTAACTCGACACAAGTACCTATTAGGTAACTTAATGGGGCGACGGAAAAGGTCAATCGGATACATTCATTGAATTGTTTGTATGCGATTAACCTTTTAATAAAAAAAATAAAAAAAAAAAAGTATGCGCAATAAAGGATACGTCATAATAATAAGATCTTTCACTTTAGACGGTTGAGAATTGTCACTTGGTCAATGTTGCTCCGTCCTTCGTCTAGTCTTGTAAAAATACCTCTTACTGTCCAAGAGTCAAGGGTTGCTGTATATAATAAAAAGTTATGCGTTACAAAATAATAAGGGTCATATATTATTTCAACAAACGCAATAACTTTAACATAACAATGGGAATATTGATCCATTCAGAAGCACTATGGATTAAAAAAAAGCCAAATCGTTGGGGGGACGCCTCCTTTTGAACACGGGGGGAGTAATGAAAAAATTACAACGTAAACGTTCTTCCACCACTTCCAATCCTCGTGGTCAATGAGCAGTTCCAGGTGCGCCTCCTGGGGGACGGTGCTGGGCAATTGGCTCCCGGATCTCGGGATATGGGATGGGAGATCTTCGTCTCTGTCGCTGTCAGTGTCCCTGCAGTGCTGGTACACCACACTAAAACAGTGAAAATAACAGAATTACAGCCGCACAATATAATTACAAAGGCTTTCACTGCTGGGGTCAGATGATAATTAAAAAGATGATTAAGCAGCAGAATCCGGGTGTCAGCATACAAACCGCGGTCGAAATAGTCAGAGGCACTACGTAGATTTCTAAAATTGTACATCGGAGGCTTCGCACCAACGATTAAAAGTTAAATAATAATAAAAGGTATTCAACTGGATCCGGTCGTCAATCCTGTCAGCAAAGCTAATCACAGCTAGTCATCGCAACAGAAGAATTGTCATAAAAATTTCAATTTGAACGTTGATGATTAATTCCCCCTTATTGCACATTTATATGTTAATTTATAGTTCTTCGCCTGAATAAATAATTCAATGTGCAAGTTAAATGTAGGAGAGACGGGATATTCGCTTTCGCCAAAAATGTGGGTGGCAACCGGTAACGTCAACAAATGCTGGCTGTTCGTAGGAGGCTTGCAGGGGAAAAATCTCATCTCTCCTATATAGAACTCAAGGTGAACTAAGTCAGTAAGTTCCATAGGATATTTCGCAGTACTTACACAGGTCTCAAGGCCTGGAGGCTTGAGCCCGAAGGCACTCCAGCCGGCAGTGCCGGGGGCAGCCCCATGACGTAGGCCATTTCGGGGGACGGGGGTGGGGGGCGACAACCTCTTCGGGCGGGGACTGAGGCTGCTCCTCCCTCTCCGCCCTCACGGGAGACACCATTGGTCTAAAATGGAAAAAAAAAAACGGATAAGTCATTACAATGTCAGATTAGGTACATCACCTTCACCCCAGTCTTTTATTTCAAATTTCTTAAAACAAAATAGTCAACTAACAGGCAGACGTTTCGAAGAGAAGGCATTTTGTGGAGTACCGTACTGACAAATGGCTACGATACTTCCAAACGTTTGGTCCATACATCTTCGGTGGCACAGCACGAGAGCTTCATGCTTTTAAGAGAAAGAAAGGTCATCTCTTGAACAATCGACTGATAAATTTAAGGCGCCTGAGAAGTCGTGATCTACTATAGCTAAAAATGGGCACAGAAACATCCTGTTTTCCGATGAAAAAATTTTTACCATAGAAGAAACTTTTAACAGGCAAAACGATAAGCCATTATTAAAGTTATAACCAGTCCTTTTTCCAAATATTGGTTAAAATAAAATAAATTAAGCTATGCCAACCTATCTATTATTTCTTGGAAAGTAAATTGAAGGTAAAAAAATTATTTTGAACGGATTTTGAGCATTTATAACTTTGGTTTTATTTTCTTGCTTATGGTCACACTTTCATGTGAATGGCCGATACATAACTTACACTACGATATACAACTACAACTTACTATTTTTTATCTTAAATATAAATGATTCACTTGTGTGTGATTTATTATAGCTCTATGGATCTGGAATGAATTTCCGAAAGGCTGAAAGTTTGCCCAACGTTTGAATTCAAATCTTTCTATGCACCTTGTGGGGAATAAATTAGTTTCAACGCCGCATTGATTGGTTGGCTACAAATGTTTTCCTATACGAAAGAGGTCCATTTCAACAATTTGGTGAAACTTACGACGCTGCAACGGCGGGCCATTTGTCGACGATCCCGTGGAGGCCGCCCGGTGGGGTCTATGACTTTGACAGCCTCCCACCAAAGCACATCCATGAGCCGGCCGTTTGAGAACCTATTTACCTTATAGAAACCAATTTTGGACTGCACCCAAGGAAAAAGGAGCCAACCATGGCTCTGAGCAGCTTTGGCTCTGGCTCCACCAGAAATTGCAACTCTTTCTAGAAAAAATCAAAATCTAATTCATCAAATGGAAATTAAAAACGAAATATTTTTTTTTTTAAAGGTTAATCGCATACAAACAATTTAATGAATGCATCCGACTGACCTCTTCAGTCGCCTCAATGAGTAAATTAATACTTGTGCTGAGTTACGACACGTCTCCGATCGCATGGCGCGCGCGCAGAGACTCGCACAAGTACAAGCAAGCTACCACCTTGCCATCGAAGCCGATAATATATTAAAAAGTATAGTCTCCGACCGCAAGACGTGTAGACATTCGCACAGGAACAAGCACGCTACCACCTTGTTTGCTAGGACCGGATGGGCGGCTAAATCGAGACGTCATCTCCAGCAGCGGACGAGCAGTACGCGCTGCTGCTGCTGCTGACGGGCCACAGCTCCTTCCGGGTTCACCTTGCTCGCTTGGGTGTGCAGGTTCCGTCGCAGGATTGCCGGTTCCGAGAGATTGGGTGGCACGTGCTGATGGGCTGGCCGGCTGTCTGACGAGAACGACTAATCGGTCGGTTTTGCTATGGGAGGACTACAGGCAGGGAAATAGCTTCGCCCAAAGAAGGTGGCGCGCTTTGCGACCGCAATTGGGTTGTCCAAGTGAGCAAAATGGGGCGTGTCCAATGGGCCCTCACCGTGGCCTGGGACTTTGCCAAAATCTACTACTACTACCACCTTGCCACCGAAGTCCCTTAAACTGAAAACATTATAGCCTATACTTTGCAGCACTTACCAGCCGTACTTGGGCGCAGGGCCACCTGCTGGCTCATCATGAGGCCGCGGCCGTGAGTACAGGGTTGGACGCCTGAAACACAATGTACATAACAGAAAATTGTATTTAGCGGAAAAAAGAGCAAATGAGCATGATAGGCCACCATAACAGGGAAGTAGATAGTTTGTACTTATTTTAAATGCATGTAACAACGGGTGTTACATTCAGCATTTCAATGGTTATAAAGAAACAAAATTTGTTTACATATTTAATATGTAATGCAATGGGATTTCGCACATTTAATACTTTTGATTTTAATCAAAATTTAAATTTCATAATTTTTCCATTCAATTCGAAATCAAAGCAATCGCTTAGGTACATTATGTTTTGATACAGCAGCATCATAACACAGTATGTGTGATTTCCCACAAATAAGCTGCGGAAAAGCGAACATGGTACTGTATTAACATTTTCCAGTTTTGTGCAAAGTGAAATTTCTCATGAATTATCGATCGTTGAACGATAAATAAGGTGTCATTATTTTAAAAGGATATGCTACGTAGAAAGTTGGCACCCCAAAATTTAATATTTTTATTTTTTATTTCAGCAAGTTATTAAAAATTTGGCTAATTTAAGTTGTAGAAGACTACTTCGTGCATCATATAATCGGGTACTTTTACTTCTCAATTTTTCCAAAAATCCCAGAATACACGTAATTTTAGTCCGTTCTAGTATTTATGAAAGAACTAAGGTACCAAAAATTTAATATTTTCTATTACATGATGCATAAAGCAGTCTTCTACAATTTCCATGAGCCAAATCTTTAATGACTTCCTTTGTTTATTAAATAAAAAAATAAAAAGTCAATAAACACAACAAATTCTGGGGTGCTCGTTTTCTACGTAGCATGTCCTCTTAACTACAAAATATTTTCATCTACGCTTTGATACATATATTATATTATATCACTAATACCGATTGGCTGAAAATAGGGGTCACTCAGGATTGGTCGAAGGAAGATTGATTGGTGTTAGTCAAAGCCACCTACTATGTACTTCAAAATAAAGAGTAACATTTTTTCTAGTAGTTATAGTTTATGTCACCTCATTTATTACGATTGAATTGTTATCAGAAAAAAAACAAAAAAATCCGGGGACCATTTGCTCTGAATGGATTGAATGTACTTTTTATTACTAATATTTAACATGCGTGACCCTCACACGCCTCACGGTATGAGGGAGCGCAACTATTACGAAAACTGTATAAACATTAGACCTGGTAAATACACGTTTATTTTATTATTATTATTATTATGCTAATTGAGTTTCCCACTTAACTATGGAATATGTAAGCACCCCAAATATGGACAGGCTACGGAGCAGTAAGCGAAATAAAGTTTGACGTATGGGTACAAAATGCCCCAGGGACGTTAATTTGCCCTTGCCATGCTTGGGAATAGGATGTTCGAGTTCAAAACAGGTAAGCCATTGTTAACTGAGATATAGGCGAATAATGCCAGTTTTAGGTTTCGTCAAGATGACGTGACGGAGGACTACAGTATACATAGGATTGCACTTTACACAACTCTTCTATGCGGCACGGCGTCAAATGCCCTATATCAGCCAAGGACGGGCGTTGGCTGAAGAGGAAGACAGCACGTAGCTACAATTGTAATGTTTAGAAACCCCACCTTAAGTCTTGAAGGCCTTAAATGTCTCTGCGAACTTTGAGAATTATAGCCTACTTTGCTGCACTTATCTCTTGGGCGCAGGACCAACAACTGGCCCTTCGTAAAACCGTTTAAGCGGTGTGGTCGTTGGCGCTGGTACTCGGCCCACTCTCTTCCAGCCTCCTGGACGCTTGGGCTTTCCTGCTGGAGACGCCTGTAACACAATTGCACACTTCATGAAATTATATTAAAACTTTGACAAAATATTGAACAATTCATATTTCACCTTATATTATATTTTAGTCATATTTGTTAGCTGATTGTTTTTTGTGTCGTAAGCTGACAGGGAAGAAATGCCCAAGCCTGCACGGATGTTCGTTCGATTGGAAGTGTGGAGGGTGAAGGCTGACATTTCTTCCCTGCCATTTCTGATGATGTACGAGATCTCCGAGCTATCACTCCTGCTCATTTTCTCCAAGAAGTGCCTGAGAACGGAGTTCATGATCTTGACTTATTGGACGCACAAAGTCTCGTGAAACGGGTGCAGTACGTGCAAACCATTAGAGATCAGTTGAAGGAAATGAAATGATGGGCCCTCCCACCATTTCATTTCAATCAACTGACTCACTGAGCACCCTCTAGATGTAATATCAGCCGGATTCAATAGTCCAGGTACATGTCTCCACGCATTATGGATTTCTTTTACGCGATTTCCGACAAACGTACCCCATGTTAACGCCTTAGTCACCCAAGCTAATACCGTGGTTGAATCCGTCCAAAAGTAAGTAGGTATGTCTGACGCAAACACACCTTCGAGGCTTTTGCGCAACCGGACTGCTATACATGCTCCTAGTAGCTCCATTCTCGGAATTGTAGTAGCTTGCAGAGGAGCCACTCGCGATTTAGCCATGACCAATCTCACGGACACCTGTGTAAAGCTTATGTCAGGTGTGTAATTTGTGGCAGAAGCCATTTTGTATTGGTCTGCAGAGAAAGAGCGAACACTAAGAATTTAGAAAAGCTCTGTACAGACAGTGGTGGTCGAGGGTTCAGGCCAATTTTTCGGGTGTACAGTCTATTTCATATTTGAAAACGCTTCAAATTAAAATTGCAGGGAGAAATAGGGAAATGATGACTATCCGGGCATTTCTTGATGATGGGGCACACCGCAGCTACGTGACGCAGGATGTAGTTGAGAAGTTGAACTTGAAGCCTACAAGGACAGAATTCATCACGCATGGATTGTTTGGCGGACTCGACGGTCCTTCCAAAGCATACAATATTTACGACGTAAGTGTCGCACCTCTGGAAGGTAAAGGATGCCATAAGATAGAGGTAGTCGAGAACATTCGAATTTGTCATGACCTTTCAAGACCGTCACCTTTACGAGACCCTCGGCTGTTTGCAGCTTTAGCCAAGAAGGGAGTACATTTGAGTGATGTGGGAGACAATGCCGCCCCCGTTCAAATGCTAATAGGTGCTGATGTCCTTGGTAAACTTTTCACGGGTGCCATGCACGTATTGCCAAATGGAATTACTGCAGTTGAAACGAAACTTGGGTGGACAGTAATTGGTGCATCATCACGCAGGGCGAAGTCTGTTGTGTCCCAATGCTTAAATTCCTTTTCCTTTACGGATATGTGGGAGTTAGATGCCATTGGTATTTCAGAGCCTATGCTGCCACCTGGAGGCAGTAAAAAAGAGGTTACTGATGCACAGGTGCATTTTGAGAATACTGTCGACAAAAAGGAGGATCGTTACGTAGTAGAGTTACCATGGAAGCCAGCTCACCCTCCGTTGAATGATAATTTTAATTTGGCTAGGTCGCGCCTTGAGACGACAACGGCAAGGTTGAAGCGCGAAGGATACTATGAGATGTATAATGAATTGTTTCAACAATGGTTGGCTGATGAAATTATAGAACCTGTACTTAGCATTCCTCAGGGTTGCCATTACTTGGCACATCGGCCAGTTATTAAGATGGAGAAAGCAAGTACCAAAATAAGACCAGTATTTGACGCTTCAGCTAAGAGACCGGGAAGCGCATCTTTAAACGATTGCTTGTTTAAGGGAGAAAATATGTTGCAAAAGATTCATATGTTACTTATCAAATTTAGATTGGGTAGGTATGGAGTGACCGCTGATATTAAGCAGGCTTTTTTGCAGTTGTTGCTCGCCGAAAAGGATCGTAACGTTCTCAGATTTTTATGGTGGGGACCTAATGGCGAAATACAAGTCTATAGACATTGTAGAGTTGTATTTGGTTTAACATGTAGTCCATTTCTACTTAATGCCACTATTGCTTATCATTTAATTGGCAAAATAGCTGTTGAGAAATCGGATGCCGTAAAGCGGTTGATCCAAAAACTACTTGAGTCATTTTACGTGGATGATACCGTCTCAGCATTTGATGACAAAGAAGAATTAGAACAATTTATATCCACAGCGACTCAGGTAATGCTGTGTGGAAAATTCGAGCTGCGACGTTGGACCGGGAACGCTCCATGGATGAATATTGAAACACGGGAAACTACGGTGCTTGGTTTGAAGTGGGATCTTAAGCTAGATGCCCTCAGTTGTGTACAGGGAATTGCAACTCGAAATCCCACTAATAAGAGGCAATTGCTTGGACAAATTAACTCTATTTCTGACCCACTGGGAATATTGAGCCCTGCGTTGTTGCCTGCCCGTGTTATGCTACAACAGATTTGGAAAATGAAGCTTGGTTGGGATGAAGCCTTGCCTTCTGATTTACAAACGAAATATGATGCATGGGCAAAGTCGTTACCCGATATTGAGAATTTTAAAATTCCAAGGAACCTCACGGAGTACAATTTAAATGAAGGCAATGCCACTTTACACGTATTTTCTGACGCTTCACAGCACGGCTACGGTTGTGCTATCTTTTTCAGACATGAAGTTTTTAAGCAGGTGTCCGTGAGATTGGTCATGGCTAAATCGCGAGTGGCTCCTCTGCAAGCTACTACAATTCCGAGAATGGAGCTACTAGGAGCATGTATAGCAATCCGGTTGCGCAAAAGCCTCGAAGGTGTGTTTGCGTCAGACATACCTACTTACTTTTGGACGGATTCAACCACGGTATTAGCTTGGGTGACTAAGGCGTTAACATGGGGTACGTTTGTCGGAAATCGCGTAAAAGAAATCCATAATGGAAGTGACGTACATGCGTGGAGACATGTACCTGGACTATTGAATCCGGCTGATATTACATCTAGAGGGTGCTCAGTGAGTCAGTTGATTGAAATGAAATGGTGGGAGGGCCCATCATGGTTGAAGCTGGAGGAAAAATTGTGGCCGATAAAATCTAAAATTGAGTGTCCACAAGAAGCACTTGAAGAGCTTAAGGAGAAGAAAATATTAATCGGGCTTACTACAGTTGAGCCGAATGATGAGTCTATGGAGGTTTTCACAAAGCTATTGACCCATTATTTCTCAGGGTACTGGAAGATACTTCGTATGGTGGCCTGGATTTTGCGTTTCCGCCCGGGCAATAAGGGGTCAGGTGAATTAAGCGTCGCAGAAGTGTTGGCCGCAGAAATTAAAATCATACTTTTGGTTCAGCACGAAGCAGATTGTCATGTTACAGGTGCAGCAACCATTCAATTCAAGGGAGCGATGGGTTGCTTAGGGTCGAATCGCGTGTAGTGGATGTTGGACGCATCACTTCCCTCATCATATTTCCTTCCAAACAGGAAATTGTAACCCTTCTTATCTGGCAAGTGCATAGAGACTGTCAACATGCTGGTGTTGGGACCACTCTTGCAAAGATTCGGGAAAGATTCCGGTTAATAAAAGGTAGGAGTACGGTAAAGAAAGTGTTAGCTGATTGTTTTTTGTGTCGTAAGCTGACAGGGAAGAAATGTCAGCCTTCACCCTCCACACTTCCAATCGAACGAACATCCGTGCAGGCTTCGGCATTTCAGTTTTCTGGTCTGGATTTATTTGGGCCGTTATACTTGAAAGATGGTTCTAAGGTGTGGGGAATTTTGTTCACTTGTGGTGTTTATCGCGCTGTACGGCTTGATCTCGTAGAATCACTTTCTACTGAATGTTTTGTACTAGCTCTGAGGAGGTTCTTGGCCAGAAATAATTGCACGGAATTATATTGTGATAATGGAACAGGATTTAAAGGGTTGTCTAATCAGTTACAGGGGATAGATTGGGCGAAGGTAGATGACTTTACTGTGTCTAAGCGGCTGAAAATGACACACACGCCTCCTAATGCACCTTGGTTTGGTGGGTTTTACGAGAGACTCATTGGTGTGGTAAAACTTAGTCTGAAGAAACAAGTGGGCGCGGCTTCGTTGACCCGAGATGAGCTTCAGACTATTTTTGTCGAATGCGAAGCTGTTGTAAATTCGAGACCAGTCACTTACATTTCTGATGATGTACGAGATCTCCGAGCTATCACTCCTGCTCATTTTCTCCAAGAAGTGCCTGAGAACGGAGTTCATGATCTTGACTTATTGGACGCACAAAGTCTCGTGAAACGGGTGCAGTACGTGCAAACCATTGGAGATCAGTTGAAGGAACGTTTCGTACGTGAGTATCTGAGTCTGCTTGCACAACGGAATGGGAGCTCAGGTAAGTGCTGTACGGTAGAGGTTGGGGACGTGGTGCTAATCGAGAGTGAGAACAAGAAAAGACTACTTTGGCCATTAGGGTTAGTCTTGGACATTTTACCCAGTCGTGACGGTAAGTGTCGAGTAGTCCGTCTTAAAACTCAGAATGGGGAGTTAATAAGGCCGTTGCAACGTTTATATGCGATGGAAGTAAGAGCAAAAAGGCCAGTAAAGGCAAGCGAGCAATCAAGCGACGACACTAAAGTGAGGAGTTCTAGGGTGGGCAGAATGATAAAGACCCCTAAAAAATTGAATTTATAGTTTTGAGTTTACTCTCAAATATTTTCTGATATTGAGAAGGTGGGAGTGTTAAGTTAAGGAGCCCACCTTCCAAAGCCAGCGAACCCGAACGCTGCGAGGGGTAACCCCCCAGAGGGTTGGCGCGGGGCTAACCACCCATCCCGTAAAACGACCCCGGTTACGAATCACGCTACTACAATGCCTCGGATACCCAACGATTTTATGACGACAACCGCTAAACGTTTTGGGACATGGAATGTTCGGAGTTTAAGAAAGACTGGCTCTTTCGAAACCGTGACGAAGGTCCTACAGGACTACAACATTGGACTCTGTGCAATCCAGGAAGCTAGATGGCCCGGTCAAGGGTCCTATCGTAACCTCGGGTTTAGCCTATTTTATAGTGGTGACGACCAAGGAAGACAAATCCTTGGAACTGCATTTTTGATTAGCGACAAACTTTTGTGCAATGTGTTGAACTTTTATCCTGTTAACAGTAGGCTATGTGTTTTGAGGCTGAAAGGTCGCTTTCAGAATGTCACAATTATAAACTGTCACGCTCCTACCGAAGACAGCGCAGAGGAGGACAAGGACGCCTTCTACGACGTGTTAGAGCAATCCATAGCTAATGTACCAAGTTTTGATGTGAAGTTGGTAATCGGGGATTTTAATGCCAAACTGGGAAGAGAAACAATATGGCAACCCAATGTTGGTAGATACAGCCTCCACGACAACACAAACAACAATGGGACCCGACTGGCAAGTTTCGCTGTATCAGCGGGGTTGTACGTCAAGAGCACTATGTTTAATCACAAGGATGTACATAAGGAGACATGGATTTCCCCAGACGGTAATACCAAGAATCAAATTGACCACATATTAGCATGCCGAAGACATCAACGCTCAATTACTGATGTTAGAAGTTTCCGCGGGGCTGACGGAGACAGTGACCACCACCTGGTAGGTTTCGACTTCAGGCATCGTATAGCAGCACCGGTTGCTAACCGTGGAACCAAAACTCCAACATGGGACCTAGATAAACTAAAAACCAATCAAGATAAGTCAGCCTTTCAGATTGAGCTTCTAAACCGCTTCGAAGCCCTCTCCAATGAGGCCAACTGTGATAAACTCTGGGAAGACATAAAAGAAGCTGTGGCAAAATCGGCAGATAGAATACTTGGACGGCGACCAAGAAGAAAGAAAGCCTGGTTTAACGCTCGGTGCCAAACGGCCATAGAGAATAGAAGGATCGCTCGCCAAGCTTTCCTCTCAGACAACTCAAAACGCATAGATTATCTTAACGTGAGACGGCAAACCTGCACCTGCTTAAAAAGGGAAAAAAGGCGTTTTCTCAATGACAAAATGCGAAGTATTGAGACCAACAGAGTTGCAAACAATGGTCGGGAAATGTACAGAACTATCGGTGGCATGCAGGGCAAAAGACAAAGACTCAGTGCCATCAGAGACGTAGATGGTAATTTACTGAACAACCCACACGAAGCTTTGGAGCAGTGGCGCTACTATTTCCAGACCCTTCTAAATGTGGAACACGAGGAGGAGGAGGAGGAGGGTGAACCCCCCATTTACCAGACAGCCGAAATTCAAATTAACCCACCTACCAGAGAAGAAATTGTGCTGGCCCTAGCGATGCTTAAAAATAACAAGTCACCTGGGGTAGATGGTATCCCAGCAGAGCTCTTAAAACAAGGAGGGGAGGCAATTGTTGACCGAATACACCAGCTAATCCTTCAAATCTGGCATGAAGAGAGAATACCTCAGGAGTGGAATGTTTCAGTTATAACCCCTGTTTTCAAGAAGGGTGATAGAACGCTGTGCAATAATTACCGAGGCATATCACTGTTAACCACGGGATACAAGGTTTTCTCAAACATCCTTCTGCTGAGACTGCGCCCGTACGCGGAAGAAGTCATAGGAGACTATCAGGCGGGTTTCAGAAGAAACCGATCAACTACTGACCAAATCTTCACTCTCAGACAAATTCTGGAAAAATGCTGGGAGCACAACTTGAAAGTGCACAATGTTTTCATTGACTTCTCAAAGGCCTACGACTCCATAGCTAGAGATAAAATGTGGACTATCCTAGATGAGTTTGGGGTGCCCAGAAAGCTACGAAAAATGACACAGGTGTGTGTTGAAGGCTCCCGAGCTCGAGTCAAAGCGGATGGAGGCCTCTCAGCCCCTTTCGACGTGGCAACCGGCGTTAAGCAGGGAGACGGCCTTTCTCCACTTCTTTTCAACCTGGTCTTGGAAAAATGCACGAGGAAGGCAAGAGAAATGAGAGGAGGAGTGACGGTGGGCAACAATATAAAGATACTGGGCTACGCAGATGACCTCAACGTCATATCCCACACAAAAACGGAAGTGGATGCATTGGTGGTCTCGATTGAGGAGGAGGCAAGGAAGGTTGGCCTCAAGATAAACGTGGAGAAAACAAAGTATTTACAAGTGTCTCGCCACCCCTGTCCCCCCCAACAAGGCCGTTTTGAGGAAGTTGAAGAGTTCCGGTATCTGGGATCGGTAATCACGAGAGACAACCGAGTAAGAGCAGACGTCATCAGCCGTATAAAAGCTGCCAATGTGGCTTACTTTCAAACGAGACTCCTTTTCAACTCCAGGCTTCTATCATGGACCACCAAAACTCGGCTCTATAAAACCCTCGTACTACCGGTTCTGCTATATGGCGCGGAAGCTTGGACGCTAACATCCAGGGAATGCGACGCACTGCGAGTGTTCGAGAACAAGATGCTCAGGCGGATTTTTGGTGGGATCATTGAGGACGGCAACTACAGAGCTAGAACCAACGCAGAAATTCACGCCCTATACAAATCAGCTAGTGTCTTGGATCGTCTCAGGGGGCAGCGACTCCAATGGATAGGTCATGTAGCGAGAATGGACCCCTCCAGAGCAGCACGCGCTGTATGGGAGGCTCACTTGACCGAACCCAGACCCCTGGGAAGGCCAAGGAAGAGGTACCAGGACCAGATGGCGGATGACGTCCAAAAAATGGGCTTGCACCCAGAAACGTGGCGGACGGTGGCTTGTGATCGAGCGGAATGGAGAGGCATAGTACGTGCGGCCAAAAGTCCCCATGGGCTGTTAGCGCCACCCTAAGTCAAGTCAAGTAAGTCAAGTCTCAAATATTTTCTGATATTGAGAAGGTGGGAGTGTTAAGTTTGAAAATACTGTACTTTCCATTCCATTGATTATTATTGTTTTGTTTGTATTGTTTGTGTTGTGGAAAAAATGTACCGAAATGTTTGGTTGAAAAATCATATTAAAAGATGTGAAAAATAAAAATCTTTCGTTGATGTAGAAAACCGGACTACGACACAGTTGGGAATGGCCCAGCTTTACTATGCGGCACGGCTTCAACTTACTCAACTGCATCTATCAAGTGGCCTACCATGCAAGCACGGGCGCTAATTTAATTACCTATAACTGCCAGTGCAAAAGTTTTGGAAAACGGGCAAAATGAAATAAGAAATAAACTAGCTTCCTCCTTCCTATTTGTGGTTGCTATAAGGCAACTACACCTCGTTATTTTTCTCTCTTATTTTGAGACATAAAAACTTTGCTAAATAATCATTAACATCACTGACCTTTGACCTCTCATTTCACCAATTGGTCGAAAACCTTATTTCTGCGTCTTTACTTTTTCATGTCTTTTTTTTAAATCTCTCCATCAATTCACTTTCACTATTTATTAAGGCGCCCACAGGGCTGCCAAATGACTTCTGCCGTATTCCTCGGAAATTGTTAAATAGTTCCTCAGAATACCCCGGAATTTTTTTTAAATGTTGGTTCCCTTTAGATGCATATTCCACCAGCGTCAATAGTGATAGTAAATGTAGTATTGACGTGGGAGCAGACATTTTTAGACTGTCTTAATGTCTGCTACCACGTCAATACCACATTTACTATCACTATTGACGTTGGTCGAATAAGCGCCTTATATATGATTTTTTTCATTTTTGAACACCAAGGATGTTACAAATTAAACTGTATATAAAGTTTGTTTTCATGTAGTATGCTAAGCATAGGCGGATTTTTATTATTTTTGAGAGTATCGACTGCTGTACGTCACCATGCCTACTTCACCAGTTTTCATCTTTTAATCTTGCTAATTTTCAGAAGCTAGAGCAGTATAGTCTAAGGCTCCTAAGCTACACCCACGTATACCATAAGTAGGTACCTTTAATTGTGGCAAATTCAAAATTGGCAGTTGCTGACAATTAAAAATACTTGGAGCGCTGAGAAAAGCATTATAGGGGGCTGCGTAACCTTCTGGAGACTGGAGGGGGGGGGCTAGGTTGTTTGGGTTGTCATTATCAGATCTAAGCTGTTCTCCGTAAATCCAAGCCATTAATGTTATGGTAAACCTGAATTAGTGAGGTTTTACACATTTTATCCCCTGGAGAAGGGGGCGCAGTCTCCCCTGCAGAAAAAACAATGATAAATAGGCCCAAATTAATGAGGTTTTTCGCATTTTATACCCTGGTGATAGGTGGGTCCGGGGGTCTCCCCCGTAGAAAAAAATTGATAAATAGGCCCAAATTAGTGAGGTTTTACGCATATTAAACCCTGGAGAATGGGGGGCCGGGGCTTTCCCCCGGAGAAGGAAAATTGATGTATATAGGCCTAGGTCCAAATTAGTGAGGTTTTACGAATTTTGCAAGCAGTACAGTTGAGATTGTACCGACAAATAAACCTACCACTGAGGGGGTCCGGGGGTCTCCCCCGAAGAAAAAGCTTGAAAAAATAGGTCTGAAATAGGCCTATTGGCATCTTAAGCAATTTGAGTAATATATTTTCGTGAAAATAAGTCAACGTGTTGATTTTTTCATGATGTCTTTAATGTAAAATAAGCATACCGAGTATCAAGAATTAATTTCCCTTTCGTTATTGTGGATACTATGCCTTTCACCTCCATAACGTCTTTGTCACCAGAAATCCTGGGGGGGGGGGCCTGCGGGCTTAGCCTCCCCCCCCCCCCCAGGACCCCCCTATTTACGCCCATGCATGTATGTATAAACTTACAAACCTTTCTTGAAATAGGTTTGTGATGGAAATAATGCAATAGGCTCCCATGATTTAATCATTTGATTTGACTTTTTTCTCACCCTCACACTTTTATAGGCTGATATGAAATTTCCGGCATCTTATTTCAGGTTCATCTAAGTTTTATTCATTATACAAAGCTGAAGCTACTCAAGCTAGTAACTTTTTAAAAACATGCAGAAATCTAGAATAATTTTTAGTGCGCTGGCGGCGGGAAATACACGACAGCTAAGTCGTAATAAATAGCTGACAATTAACTGTCATAACTGCCATAAGATAACTATTGAGTTTCATTTGGCGCGAAAATTTTAGGCCAAAATATGGTGGACTTTCGATTGGTCCCCTGCTTCAGCATGCAAATCATATGGAGGTGTAGGGCTCGGGGTGGAAATAGTGTTTATATTTTTTGAATTTTTGCGAAAATTTTATGAAATCGCGAGAGAATCAATGGTCATTCGACAAAAATCTTAAAAAATAAAATAAAAACAAATTTCCCTAAAATCCCACAGAAAAACCTCAAAAATTGTTGACCCCGGAAATTTTTCGGAATAAAATTATTTCCCACGGAATTCCGAGGTAAACCACGGAATGTGACAGCCCTGGGCGCCCATTCGGCCATTCCATTGACCGGCTAGGGCTATTTCCAAAACGGTGACGTGGTAGCAGACACTCAAGACTTAGGTAGCGTCTCCACCGACCTCGCATTGCAGATTGCAAGTGACATTGACGGAAATGTTTGTTTTTCTTTTTATAGAAATCTATTAAAATGTTTGTAATGAACATATCCCATGAAGCCATTTTTTAATTTTAGTTTGTTTGTGATTTTATTGTATGATCATTGATCAATTTTAACTATGGCATAGAGGAAAATAAACATTTCCGTCAATTCTGCAATGCGAGGTCGGTGGAAACGCCACCTAAGTCTTGAGTGTCTGCTACCACGTCACCGTTTTGGAAATAGCCCTAGCCGATCAATGGAATGGGCACCTAATCCCCCCCGGCTTATCAGGCCTTTGAAGTTTATAAAGGCGCCCATTCCACCGACAAGCTACGGCTATTTACAAAAACGGTGACGTGGTAGCAGACATTCAAGACTTGGTGGCGTTTCCACCGACCTCGCATTGCAGAATGCAAATGACATTGACGGAAATTGAATGAATTTTTATTTTTATAGAAATCTATTAAAATGTTTGTGCTTAACATATCCCATGACGCCATTTTTTAGTTTTAGTTTGTTTGTTTGTGATTTTGCTGTATGATCATTGATCAATTTTAACTATGGCATAGACGGTCTAGAGGAAAATAAACATTTCCGTCAATTCTGCAATGCGAGGTCGATGGAAACCCCGCCTAAGTCTTGAATGTCTGCTACCACGTCACTGTTTTTGTAAATAGCCCTAGCCGGTTGGTGGAATGGGCACCTAAGTTATAAGTTTTTTTTTTATCCAACGCCCGAACCATATATATATGCCTATTATATATATATTATATAGAAGAAGAAGATCCAAGTCGCCGACCCCTCCGAAGGGATAAGGTGCGGATAAAGTAGTAAAGTAAGTATATTATAGTATTCTATGGCCCGAACGTGGTAGTTCAACCATTCGTCGCCGAGCTTCCCAATAGCGGTTCACCAAGTCATCGTTCGGGTAGGTGAGAGCCGTGCAGTCCCTCAGGTGGTCTTCGTCCATTCTTCCACCGTGACATAGTGGACATGTGTCATCGGCGGCAAGGCCAATGCGGTGTAGGTGGGCCTGAAGGTAGTCATGGCCGGACGCCGTCAATCCCACCTTGGTGGGTCACTGACAAAGATTGATTGATTGATTGATATTGAGGCGGAATCTAGCAACAGCTTCAGCTCTCTCAAGGTTCCTACAGATGGGTCCCACTGTAGCAAGATTCTCCCACTTTTTGCCAGTGCTTAGGGTCTTGAGGGTGTTCTTCGTGGCACTGCACTGCTGCATTTATTTGGCTCTTGGCTCGGTTCAGGGTTAGTGGCACGTTTGGTTGGACCATTTCCGCTCCTTCCTTGGCTTTCGCATCAGCTTTTTCATTGCCATATAATCCCACATGACTAGGTACCCACTGCAGCGTTTCCACTTGCGATTTATCACATTTCCCTCAGCGGGAACTTAAAATTTCCCTCTTTTCCCTCGCTCGCCCAATTCGCTAATATTCCTATATTTTCAAAATTTCTGGGGGGGGGGGGGAGGGACTGCCTATCAAAATATATGACTTTTTTATTATCTAAATTTTATTGTTTTTAATGAGTATGAAATACGTTATACAAATTAAACTAAGTTCAGCAAAACAAAAAAAAATAAAAAGTAAACTTTGGTTTCTGGAACGCCCAGCGACCTAGTCGTCTTATTCTACTATATAATATGCATGACGGCCAAATTGCTGAACCTGTTTTGAATGGTGGTACCAGACGCGGATTTTGTTATTTTCCTCGGAGGATGCGGGAGAATTTTGCCTAAAATTGGAACCTATACATTCACCTTTCAAGTAGGGTATAAGTAACCAATACACATGTTATACCCTGGAGACAGGGGGGCCCGGGGGTCTCCCCGGAGAAAAAATTGATAAATGGTCCCAAAGGTTTTTGCGCATGTTAAAACCTAGAGGAAGGGGGGCCCGGGGGTCTCCCCCGGAGGAAAAAAAATTATAAATAGGCCCAAATTCGTGAGGTTTTACGCATTTTGCAAGCAGTATAGTTGAGATTTTACCGACAAATATACCTATCACTGCGGGGGGCCCGGAGAAAATGTCTGAAAAAACAGGTCTGAAGTATTGGGGTTTTAAGCTTTTTGAGTAATATTTTTTTTGTGAAAGTACTTGGTCAATATGTTTATTTTTATTTTTGTTAAGTGTTTCAGGTGAAATAAGCACACCAAGAATTAATTTCCCTTTCGTTATTGTGGATACTACGCCTTTAGCCTCCATTTGTCACCAGAAATCCGGGGGAGGACCCCCCTATTTACGCCAATGGTTTTCCCTCGCTCTTTCAACGAGTTTTCCTAAAATTGGTGTAACCTCAATACAGTAGATTCCGTTTATTAAGAATCCGTCTATATTGAACATTGACCAACCGCCTATTATGACGAATTACGAAGATAGTTAGGTTTTCAATATATATACCTAGTTATATTGTATACTATACGTCTTGTATGACATCCATGTTTGTCAATTATTTTCCCTTCGATGTCATTATAACCGGATTCTACTGTATATTTAAAACTCCATTCTATCTAGTGTACGCTGCAAATATTTCGGGGGGAGGACCCAAAACACGTGCCTGTGCCTTTCTTTACCTCGTGTTGTCGTGTAGTTGTGCTGCTACAACAGGTCAAATCATCATATCATAAGCAAAGCACTGATGTACTCCTGTTTTTAAAATTCCCACCAAGCCATCAGTAGTGGCATCAGAATTGAGAATTCATAACATTCGCGCTAAAATTTGAAACCGTTATTTATTCATATTTATCAAGTTTTATGTGTTTTTATTATGTATTGTAACATTTTCCATCTTCAGCTAGTTTATTTTAATCATTGACTTTTCCTGTTTTCCCTCAATATCTCTCTTATTTCTTCAAATTTCCCTCAAAATTCTCTTTTCCCTCCAATTTCCCTTTATCAATCAATCAATCAATCAAAATTTATTTCCAAAATAAATTTTTTTACAGTTTTTTGTCACTTCCCTATGGGCTAGGCCCGTTTTAGGGTGGAAATTTTACAATATTCTAAAATACTAGTATATACAATGAATGCATGCAGTTAAAATACAAATTTTGTGTCAAGTTTAAAAATATAGTGAATATGTATGTAGTGCAGTGAATAAACCCGGATTTTCCCTAAAAAGGGAAATTTCCCTCGAAGTGGAAACGCTGGTCCGGACCCAAAACCTCTGCCTCTGTGCCTCTACCTCGTGCAGTTGTGCTGCTACAACTAGTCGAACCATCATATTATAAGCCTAGCACTGATGTACTCCTGTTTTTAAAATTCCCACCAAGCTATCAGTTGTACTCGTGGTATCAGAATTTCAGATTTGAGAATTCATAACATTCGCGCTAAAATTTGAAACTGATATTTATTCACATTTATCAAATTTTATGTGTTTTTATTATTTCTTGTAACTTTTTCCATTTTCAGCTAGTTTTTTTAATCATTGACTTCTCCGCCGGTTTTCTCTCAATTTTCCCTCAAAATCTCACTTATTTCTTCAAATTTCCCTCAAAATTCCCATTTCCCTCCAATTTCCCTTTAGTGCAGTGAATAAACCCGGATTTTCCCTAAAAAGGGAAATTTCCCTCAAAGTGGAAACGCTGGCTACAACCGCTACAGCTACAACCGCTACAGCTACATCCGCTACAGCTACAACTGCTACAGCCACAACACCGACACCCACGGCTACAACCAAGATGACAGGCCCTGCTAGTACGATGGCAGTCTCGGTCAAACTTCCACCCTTCTGGACACAGTCGGCCAACCTGTCACCGGCACTGTGGTTCACTCAAGCGGAGGCTCAGTTCGCACTTGCTGGGGTCACAATGGAAACGACGAAATATTACCACGTCCTTTCAGCGCTCGACCAAAGTACCCTCAGCGAGATCTCAGATTTGTTAACTGCCCCAGTACCAGTAAACCCATACACTGAGCTAAAAACGCAATTAATCCAACGAATGAGTCTTCCAGCAAGCAGTCGCATTCAGCTACTAATGTCGGAAGACATAGGGGACAAAACTCCCAGCTCTTTTCTCCGGAGACTGCGGGCCCTCGCAGAGAAAGCCATATCAGACTCGGTTTTACGCACCATTTGGACGTCTCGCCTCCCGCACGCTATACAATTGGCAATCATCGGTCATGATCACCTGTCACTAGATGACGTCGCGAACCTCGCCGACAAGATGGCCACCATCAATTCAGCAACACGTGACCGGATTCTTGAGTGCACAATGGTCCCTGTGGACCTATTGAAGACGTTAACAGAGAACGTCGCGGCTCTACAGGCACAGTTCGCCGACAGATACGGACAACGTGCCACACAGCCAAGGTTCCAGCGCCAGTTCCGTTCACCAGCGCCTAAACAAGACCCAACTTGGTGTTTTTACCACCAAACCTATGGGAGGAAGGCCAGAAAGTGCCAGCAGCCATGCAGATTTCCGAAAAACGACGATCGCAGCCAGTAAAGGCAGGGCCTGCCTGCGCCACTACACACCTGCTTAAAACCTCACATCGCCTTCTTATCACGGACCCTTGCACCAAGATACGTTATCTCATTGACACAGGGTCCGACATCTGCGTTTTTCCACGTGCCGGTCTCAACCTACCGCTCCGTCGTACTCAACTCGAGCTGACTGCCGCCAATGGCACAATCATCAATACGTACGGAAAAACAGCTCAACAACTGGACCTGGGATTACGACGCAGTTTCCGTTGGAATTTCATCATTGCCGATGTCACGCAACCCATCATCGGTGCAGACTTTCTCGCAGCCTCTAATTTGCTGGTGGATCTCCAGAACTCAAAGCTGATCGACGGGACAACGCATCGCAAGGCGAACCTGTGTCAAAGCCCCTCCAAGCAACCTAGCGTTTCTACCTTAACAATACCGTACAGTACCCCGGCCAGTCTAAAAGTAATAATTGAGGAGTTTAGCGACCTCACGCGGCCGAGACAACCCACAGACCAGGTCAAACACTCCACGGTCCACTACATTAGAACGACAGACGGACCTCCCGTCTCCGCTCGCCCACGCCGGTTGGCCCCGGACAAGTTTATTATCGCCAAAAAGGAGTTCAACGACATGATCCAGACCGGCGTATGTCGTCCGTCCGACAGCCCATGGGCCTCACCATTACACCTAGTACCTAAAAGCGACCATTCATGGCGCCCATGCGGGGACTACAGACGGCTCAATGCTCGAACAATTCCTGACGCGTACCCAGTCCGCCACATCGCAGATTTCAGTGCAGAATTGCGAGGAAAAACCGTATTCAGCAAAATAGACCTGGTCAAAGCATTCACCCAGATACCAGTTTCCAATGGTGACATTCCAAAGACAGCAATAAATACTCCGTTCGGCCTTTTCGAATTCCCATTCATGACATTCGGTCTTCGCAATGCTGCTCAAACCTACCAACGCTTCATGGATAACATCCTACGCGACCTCCCGTGGGCATATTCATACATCGACGACGTACTGGTTGCATCGAGTGATAAGCAGGAGCACGAATCACACCTGCGTCAACTCTTCCAACGATTCCGAGAATATGGCCTGGTCATTAATCCTAACAAGTGTACCCTCGGCGTTGGGTCAATCAGCTTTCTTGGTTACCTCGTGTCAGCAGAAGGCACACAAGCCCTACCAGACAGGGTAAAGGCACTCACTGAATACCCTCTTCCAAAGACATTCAAAGATCTACGCCGTTTCCTTGGCATGATTAACTACTACCGCCGGTTCCTACCAAATGCAGCCAACGAACAAGCACCACTCAACACGTTGTTATCTGGAGACAAGGTAAAAGGGAACGCTACGATACCATGGACAACAAAGCTTACCGAAGCTTTCAGCTCATGCAAACACAGTCTGGCACGCATCACCCTACTCGCGCATCCAGATCATACGGCTCCGATTGCACTAGTCACAGATGCATCAGACACCAGTATCGGAGCTACAGTCCAACAACGGATCAACGATCATTGGCAGCCATTGGCATTCTTCTCGCAGAAACTTAAAGAAAACCAACGAACATGGTCCGCCTACGATCGCGAATTGCTTGCGGTACACGACGCCATTCGTCATTTCCGATACTTGCTAGAAGCGCGCGCTTTTGTCGTATATACCGATCACAAACCGTTGACGCACGCTTTTCAGAATCCAAAAACAAGTTGCTCACCTCGCCAAATGCGGCAAATGGAATTCGTCTCTCAATTCACCACGGACATCCAATTCATCGCTGGGCAGGACAACTTGGCCGCTGATGCATTCTCAAGAATCGAAGCAATCTCTACTCCCGTATCTCCTGAGCAACTTTCTTCTGCTCAGAAAGACGACAGAGAACTCAAAGAGCTTCGGTCCAGTAGAAAGACGTCCCTCATCCTCGTTGATGTTCCCATCCCGGGCTCTGATTCAGTCCTTACGTGCGATTCTAGTCAAGACATACAACGCCCATTTGTGCCCAAACCATTACGTCGACAACTTTTCGAGCACCTACACAGCCTACATCACCCAGGAATAGCAGCGTCTGCTAACCTGGTTGCCCAACGCTACATATGGCCTTCTATCCGTAAGGATTGCCGCGCCTGGGCTCGTCTGTGTGTCAACTGTCAATTGTCCAAGATACATCGACACACCCTCACTGCGATTGGAACCTTTACTCAGCCTGACCGACGGTTTCAGCACATACACCTCGACATTGTAGGCCCATTACCACCGTCGGAAGGCTACACGTATTTGCTAACACTCGTTGACCGTTTCACGCGATGGCCGGAAGCCGCTCCTATGGTGAACATCACCGCCGAAAACGTCGCCAGAACCCTCATTCCCTGCTGGATCAGCCGGTTTGGGTGCCCGGAGACAATTACTACAGATCGCGGCCGACAGTTTGAGAGCCATTTGTTTGCTGACCTGGCCCGATTATGCGGATTTCACCATGCACGGACTACCAGTTACCACCCTGCATCCAACGGCATGGTAGAGCGTATGCACCGCTCACTCAAAGCCTCCATTATGTGTCATGCCAATGACAAATGGACGGAAGCCCTTCCGCTAGTTTTACTGGGCATGCGCGCCACTCTTAAGAAAGATCTTCAAGCTTCTCCAGCAGATCTGGTCTATGGTGAACCATTAAAACTACCAGGACAGATGCTGACAACTCCTCCTTCAAATCAGAGTCCGCCGGACACTCTCATCTCACTTCGAAGGAAATTCGACTCACTACGCCCCACTTGCGTCAAGAGACACGGGGCTCATCAAACATTCATCCCACGAGACCTTGCCAAGGCCACGTCCGTGCTTCCCTCGAACGTCCTTATGCGGGACCATTCCCTGTGTTACGTCGCACCGACAAAACAGTTACGATTCCAAGCCGCGGTCGTGCGGTTACTGTGTCAATGGACAGGGTCAAGCCGGCCTACATTAATGCCAGTACAGACGAACCGTCTCACCAGTCTACGATCAACCCCCCGCATCAGCATCCTGCTCAAGATAAACCTCAGGAGAAGGTCTCCTCACCACTTCCTGCCACTGACGTCGTGCCGACACCACCGACTCGCACCACTCGCTCAGGTCGTCACGTCCACGTTCCACGACATTTCTCCGACTTCCAGTCTTAGGAGGGGGGTAATGTGGGGACCACTTAGTCCCACATGTGTAATAACCAGTCTGCTTCCAGCTTCACCTTTTTCCCGGTATAGATGGCGCTGTTCACATTCAGATAATTCAATATTCCTCAATCTTCCTTTTACGTATTTATTTCTCTTATTCAATAATATCTTTAATCTACCCTCTGTGTCTCATCAGCTCCTTTAGCTGTGGACACAGAGTTGGTTTTTCTATATGGAAGCAGGCTGGATCAAATTCAATATTAATTGTAAGCATGTATCGTTCTCGTCTCACAGCTCATATTGTAACCACTGTGTATTAAATTACTCTAACTTGAGTCGAAGCACTGCAATACAAACCAATTCAAGTTTACACTGCCTATTCAATTGCATCGTCCTTCGACAACCCACAAGTACAAACATTTTAATCTTCTTCAAGTTACAGCCGGATGGCTGGTTGGCAGCAACATGTGACTTCGATGCCTCCACCAGCGTTTCCACTTTGAGGGAAATTTCCCTTTTTAGGGAAAATCCGGGTTTATTCACTGCACTAAAGGGAAATTGGAGGGAAAAGGGAATTTTGAGGGAAATTTGAAGAAATAAGAGAGATATTGAGGGAAAACTGGTGGAAAAGTCAATGATTGAAATCAACTAGCTGAAAATGGAAAATGTTACAATATATAATAAAAACACATAAAATTTGATAAATATGAATAAATAACGGTTTCAAATTTTAGCGTGAATGTTATGAATTCTCCATTCTGATGTCACGGCTGATGGATTGGTGGGAATTTTAAAAACAGGAGTACATCAGTGCTTTGCTTATGATATGATGATTTGACAAGTTGTAGCGGCACAACTACACGACAACACGAGGTAAAGGCACAGGCACTTGTTTTGGGTCCTCCCCCCGAAATATTTGCAGCGTGTACACTAGATAGAATGGAGTTATAAATATACAGTAGAATCCGGTTATAATGACATCGAAGGGAATTGACAAACATGGATGTCATACAAGGCGAATAGTATACAATATACCTAGGTATATGTAATAAAAACCAAACTTTCTTCGTAATTCGTCATAATAGGCGGTTGGTCAATATAGACGGAGTCTTAATAAACGGATTCTACTGCATTGAGGTGACACCAATTTTAGGAAAACACGTTGAAAGAGCGAGGGAAGATCATTGGCGTAAATAGGGGGCTAAAGGCGTAGTATCCACAATAATGAAAGGGAAATTAATTCTTGGTGTGCTTATTTCACCTGAAACACATAACAAAAATAAGAATAAACATATTGACCAAGTGATTTCACAAAAAAAATATTACTCAAAAAGCTTAAAACCCCAATACTTCAGACCTATTTTTTCAAACTTTTTCTCCGGACTCCCCGGACTCCCCGCAGTGATAGGATTATTTGTTGGTAAAATCTCAACTGCACTGCTTGCAAAATGCGTAAAACCGCACGAATTCGGGCCTATTTATAATTTTTTTCCTCTGGGGGAGACCCCCGAGCCCCCCTTTCTCCAGGGTATGACATGCGCAAAAACCTCATTGATTTGGGACCATTTATCAATTTTTTTCTCCGGGGAGAGCCCCGGACCCCCTTTCCTCCAGAGTATAATATGCGTAAAACCTCACTAATTTCGGCCTATTAATTATCGATTTTTTTCTCCGGGGGAGACCCCCGCGCCCCCCTGCCTCCAGGGTATAACATGTGTATTGGTCACTTATACCCTACTTGAAAGATGAATGTATATAGGTTCCAATTTTAGGCAAAATTCTCCCCTATCCTCCGAGAAAAATACCAAAATCCGCGCCTGGTACCACCATTCAAAACAGGTTCAGCAATTTGGCCGTCATGCATATACAGTATATAGTAAAATGAGACGACTAGGTCGCTGGGCGTTCCAGAAACACAAGTTTACTTTTTTTTGTTTTTTATTTTATTTTACTGAACTTGAATAGTTTAATGTATATAACGTATTTTATACTCATTAAAAAACAATAAAATTTAAATAATAAAAAAGTCATGTAATTTGCTAGGCAGAATCCCCCCCCAGAAATTTTGGAAATTTAGAAAATAGAGGAATATTCCGAATATAGCGAATTGGGCGAGTGAGGGAAAAGAGGGAAATTTTGAGTTGCCGCTGAGGGAAATGAGATATATCGCAAGTGGAAACGCTGGCCTCCACTCCCCTCGATCCTGGCACTCTCTCTTCAGCTCCACGTATGTCTTGGCCCCTACATCCTCCATAACTTGCTGCAGGTAATCGTTTCTTGGGCGCCCAGGTCGGTTTACGCCTTCTACTGTTCCCTCTATGATGCAGCTTACTAAGTTTTCGTGTCTAAGCAAATGGCCAATCCAGTGATCTCTTCTTTTCCTTATCGATGCAAGGAGAGTTTTTGTATCTCTTTCTCTGGTTAGAACGTCATCATTTGCAACATGGGCTTGCCAAGGTATTCGTAGCATGCGACGATAGCACCAGATCTCAAATGCTTCGAGTTTCTTTACTTGTTTCTCACTTATGCACCACGTTTCACATCCGTAAAGAGCAATGCTCCAAACCAGGGACTTCACCATTCGTTTTCTTAGTCCAAGGCTTATGTTGTTCGACTCAAAAATTTTAGATTTTTTGTTGAAAGCCAATTTTGCTTGGTGCACTCTATACTCTATCTCTTGGTTGGACCGACCATCAGAGGTAATTTTGCTTCCTAGGTATGTGAATGTTCTGATGTTGTTAATGGGAGTGCCAGTTAAATGTATATTAGTGCTCTTGTTCGGATCAATACTTACTACCATCACTTTGGTTTTTGCCTTGTTAATTTTCATGTTGTAAGCTTGTAGTACACTTTCCATGGCATTTAGAGCTTCTATCAGATCTTCTTCGCTTTCTGCCAGCATAGCAATGTCGTCAGCATACCTGACCCTATCTATTTTTTCCCCGAGCATTCTTATACCTCTTGTACCTTCCAGATCTTCTCTCATCTCTTCTATTGCAAACTGAATGTAGAGATTAAACAACACAGGGGAGAGTGAGCATCCCTGCCTTACGCCTGCTTTTATTACCGCTTCTTCTTCTGAGTCACCACATCGGACGATAGCGAGTTCTTCCTTGTAGAGAGCCCATATGATTTTTCTATCTTTGTATTTCAGCCCAGCTTTCCTCAGGATCTCAAACATCTTTTTCCACGACACTTTATCAAATGCTTTTTCTAGATCTACGTATGCAATATAGGTGTCTTTTCCCTTTTTTAGTCTTTTTTCCAGGACTACACGTAAGGCTAGAATCGCTTCTCTTGTCCCCATCCCTCTCCTAAAGCCGCATTGGTCGTGTGTTAGATTTCTATCTATAACCGGCTCAATTCTATCTAGCATAATATTTGTGAGGATTTTTGAGGCGTGGGACATAACACTTAGCGTCCGATGGTGCTCGCATTTTACTGCTCCTTCTTTCTTTGGCAGAGTCACAATACGGCACTTCTTAAAATCATCGGGCACACGTCCTGACTCATAGGCATCCGGTATAATTTTGAAAAGTATTGTTTTCGTACATTCGCCTGTATTTTTCAATAGTTCTGCGGGGATATCATCTATGCCAGGAGATTTTCTATCCTTGAGTCTCTTAATAGCTTTGTCAAATTCTTCTCTTAGAATATTGTCTCCCATTCCTCCTTCATCGGCAATGCTATTTACGTCTTCTATGATGTCTCTCTCGTCGTAAAGTTCGTTTCCACAGTATAAACTTTCTATGTATTCTTTCCATCTCTTGCTGATCAGGTCATCTTCGAAGAGCATATTGCCATTTTTGTCCTCTATAGCCCCACTTCTTCCTTTCTTATGTCCAAAGAAATCTTTCACTAAGGCATATCCCCGTTGCGTGGTACCACACTGGTCAATCTCGTTACATTGCGCTTGAAAGTAATTTTCTTTAGCTACCCTCGATTCCCTGTTAATTCTGTTGCGAAGAGACCTATATAGCACATCATCTCCATTCTTTTTGGCTGTTTTTCCTTGATCTATAAGCTGTAATATATCATCCGTTATCCAGTCCCTTCTTGCTTCTGATACTCTTTTACCAAGTACTTCACAGGCCGTTCGCTTGATTTCTTCCCGTACCCTCGCCCATTCTTCTTCAGCGTTTCCATTTGGGCGGTATGCATTTGTATTTTCATCGCTTTTCCTTTGGTATCTGTCTCTTACATCTGGATCTTTGAATTTTGCTAAGTTTAATGACATTGTTTTTTTCTTTTTTAACGTTTTTAGTTTTAGATTGCTCTTCGCCATGACCATATTATGATCACTGTCTATGTCTGGGCTAGAGTATGCCCTACAACTTTTCAGCTGGTTTTTAAATCTTTGCCGAATTAATATATAGTCAAGTTGGAGCCTTATTCTATCGCCTGGAGATATCCACGTATATCTCCTTCTTGGATGATGTTCGAAAAGTGTGTTTGCAGCTACTAAGTTATGTCTGGCACAGAACTCGGCTAACTTGTCCCCTCTTGGATTTCTTGTTCCTAGTCCGAAAGCACCAACATGGTTCCCTTCACTGCCTTCTCCTAGTACAGCGTTCCAGTCTCCCATTATAATCAGATTCTCGTGAGCTTTTGTATCATTGATCAGTTTGGATAACTTTTCATATATGTTATCAATAGTTTCGTCGGGGTATTGGCTTGTAGGCATATATACCTGGATTAACACAGTATCAACAGGCTTAGTCTTTATTTTCACCAGTATTGTTCTTCCATCGTATTGTATATACCCTTTAACACGCTTTCCCCACTCCTTACATAATACGATGCCAACCCCTCCTTGACCTGGTCTATTTTCGATTGTTCCTGTATGTATTATTCGATAATCATTTTTCCAAAAATCACCACATTTGGGCCATCTCATTTCTGATATTCCCAGGGCGCTAAGTTTCATGTCATTCATTTCCTTGAGTAAGTTGTCAAGTTTAAAATTTTGCAGTAAAGTTTTTACATTCCATGTCGCATATCTTGCTGCGACTTCTTTCTTCTTAATCTTCTTTGATATCTTCTTGGTTTCTTCTTTCTTCTGTGAGTCACTGATATACATATCTCGAGCAGTCCCCTCCCGGAGCTCCGAATGGGGGACTATTTTACCTCCGGAATAATTTTTTACTTGAGACATTATACATGGTTGCTGGTTCTTGGGATGCCACTTGGGCCTATAATGCCGTGGTTTCCCCTTGCCTTCCGCATCCTATGCCGTTGACCGTCACCTGTTGCCAGGATCCAGTTCGTCCGCCTTTAGGGAGTTTTTCGTCTCCCATGGACAAGAGGGTGCCCATGCCCTAACTCCATGGAGTTAGACGGGGGGTCTTTGACCGAACCCCACTCGGTACTTGCCTGTGTTAGCCGCCATTGAATGTTGACGTTGCCCGCCCCTCACCGCGAGGAGGTATAGGTCAGGAGTTTGCTGAGGGGCCAAAGATTTCTATAAAAATAAAAAATTCTAATTTCCGTCAGTGTCATTTGCATTCTGCAATGCGAGGTCGGTGGAAACGCCACCTAAGTCTTGAATCTCTGCTACCACGTCACCGTTTTTGTAAATAGCCCTAGCCGGTCGGTGGAATGGGCGCCTAACTGTTGTTTGCAGATTTACAAGAAGTTTTTAAACAAAAGTTGCGTCGATTCCCGCCTGTTTTAAGAAAATGTAACTAATGTTATATCATACTTTATAAAACTAATAATGTTAAATCCTATTATAGGATAGTGTTAAGTAAGAAATTATATGAATTTAGGACATATTTTTTTTCAAATTAAAGCCATTGAAAGAGACAATCCTTCCAATGATTGTTTTTATGATGCTGTGGCAGACCACATCAAAGAAACTTTGTTGGAAATTATTATAATGCCCGCCTGCTGGAAATCATCTGACTGCCTCAGCAATGAAGGCCTTGTCCACCTTGCAGTGAGTATTATTTAAATTTTTTTCTACATTGTTCTGACCTCATACTGACTGGTGGTTTCACAACGATCGAACATAGCTGCTTTTTTTATTGCGGATTTGAGTCGTATCGCCACCAGGCTCCCTTTTCGCCTCGATTGTAGTGAAACCACTAGCTTTGCTCTAAATGTTTCGATCCCTATGAGGGGGGGGGGGGGGGGGCAGTGAGTGCTGGCACCACGACTGACTCATAGCTTTTGTTTTTTTTATCGCGGATATGAGTCTTATCGCCACCCGGCCCCCTTTTCGCGCGGACTCAAATCCGCATTAAAAAAGAAACAAAAGCTATGAGTCGATCGTTGTGCAACCACTAGCTTTGCCCTATATATAATATAATAATATATAGGCTCAGAGAAAGTATTGTTTTCGTCAAAAAAGTTGACCTCATATTTTCACCTACAAACATTTCCCATAAGACAAAAAGTAAAACAAAAAATGTTCTTTTACAAAATGTATGTGTGTGAGTGCGCAGAGCTAGCCCGCTGACTCACAGCTTTTGTTTTCTTTTAATTGCGAATTTGAGTGTTATCGCCCCACGGCCCCCTTTTCGCGCGGCGCGAAACTTTTGGCTGAAATAGTGGGATTTTACGCATTTTGATAGTATTAGTAGAGAAGATAGCGAGGAGACTGCAAAGGTTCCGACACGTAAAGCGAATGGACGGCAGCAGGTGCGCGTGCAAATCGCTGGAGAGAGTCCGAAGAAGGGGAAGACCAAGAAAGAGATACCACTGATTATTGATGATGACGAAATAGAAAATAGCCTGGGCCTCGCAACAAAAGGCGAAGCAGTTTAGGATAATGTAACAACAAAGGCTTTCATTTTATCATCAGCCCGGATTCTACTTATTCTTCATTCAGTTTAGGCTAGCTTTGGAAGATGGACAAGGGCATTGAAATTGGTATTTTCTATGATAAATCAATAGTGTAGGATGGCCAATGCCAAGATGGTTATAGTCTGATAAGTTCTGTTGAGGGCAAATAATTTAAGTAACCAATCGCTGGATAGTAAGACCTATTCAACCCCAAAAGGATTAGATGAGTTCTGTTACCGTAGTCATTGCCGCCATAAGCCAACAAATGTAGTGTTCTTTCAATAGGCTAAAATTTTTGCTGCCTAATTACAAATACTCGCTGGTTACCTTTAGTCTTGTTTGCCGCCACTATCGATATGTAAGTGCCTAGCTATGCACTTTTAAGCTTTTAGCCTAAAATAAATAATTCAACATTCATTGTTAGACTACAATTTATTTACGCCAACCAGCAACCTTATGAAATTGAATAGAAATTCAACAGAATTGTCAGCCTCAAGACCATTAAACAATTTTGAAAGAAGAAGGCACAGCATTTTAACCTTTCAATACAATATAATGATCTAAAATGAAAGATAGGAAAAAGTTAACCTGGTTGCATTTTCGTCTTGGTCTTTCGATTGAGAAACTTGTACAAAAATCGAATATGCTTTTCGACGTGCATCCACTTGGTTGGTCTTGCAATGGGGTAGATGCCGCGGCACAGCATTTTCTTCTTGCGAAGCAACACTTGATATTCATTGCCATGAAATCCGCGAAGCCAACTCGGTACGTTGTATAAAACTTTGGCCGGATGAATGTTCCCATTGCCTAATATATCTATATAGTCATTTTGGCCAAAGAATGCTCTCTTTTCGGACCATGCATTTTTGGGTCTATACTGCGGTATGGGCAATTTCTTAGCGTTCTCAATTCTAGGGAGTAAACCGCGACGGCGTAGAGGATCATTGTAGCCAAAATCCTTAATTATTGGGCCATTTGCTACTTTTTCTGCGTGATACTTGAGTCGCACAAATGATTTCAATGGGCTAAACTGATTAATTAACACGCTTAAATTACTTTTTAAAACATTCATTTTAAGTGAAAATAAAAATAATAATCAAAGAGTAACTAGTAAGTTTTTAGTTTAAGAAGCCATCTTAGCGTGGGATTAGACTATTAGATTGAGGATTTGTCTTCTGCTTTTGTTCTTTCTTGCGACATATTATTCAAAATCGCAAGTCCCGCTCGTATTTAAAATCTTAAAAACCATAAATACAAGATGTACACGCATATGGGATGATTATTATGTAGAACCCTGCAAAATGTACATCTGCGGATAAACTCACTCTAATTTAAGATACCTTTTTCATTAATGTATTGATTGTCATAATGCAGTCATTGGGAAACTGAGCAGGCTATCGTTACATTAAAATTAACCTATCAGATTGACGCGCTTCGGGAGGGTATATTATAAAAGCATATTAAATTTTATTTTTACTTAATTTATGTTAGATGATTAACAAAATTATGCTTGAAATATTAAACTACTCTAAGGGTCCATTCTCGCGATAAACGCTCCCTAACTAAAATCTTCACAACTTGCTGATCAATCCTCTCTAGTTTGCAAACAAGGAATTAAAAATGACATTAGATTAATTATAGACCTTCTGTATATTCCATTGTGTACCTAGCTAGTCATATTTAGGGTAACTACCTACTAATTTTTTTAGACTAACTAATATTCTAACTTCCCTCCTCTACTTAAAAAAAAATTTAGAACATTTTACAGCTTCGGTAAAAAAATATTACAAATAAAAATTATCTAAATACAGCCATGTACTTAGTGAATTTCGTCTAATTGAAAGCCGATAGTCCCAGGATTGCAAGTAGAAGAATTGCCGTTGAAATGGTTATTTGGGCAGCCACTCCGGGGCCATCTGCGAACATAATGAGCGAAAAATGTATAGATTTCTATATAAATATGGGCAAAGCCATTTTGTTGTATTAATAAAGCTAACGAAAGGAAAGAAGTGGTACTTGGGTTCACGGGGATAAAGATTGATAATAGGTAGTTTAGGTAAAACAGAAACTGAAATGAAAAATTGTAAATAAAATTTAAAAAAATAATTAAGAGAAAATCCCCACAACCAGTTTTTTGTACAAAGTTGATTATCACAGGAAATCGGCCAATACTCGTTAAATATACTACTATACTATATTTCGACAAAGGCTATATATAACCTTCACTAACATCAATTTACCACAGACCTTGAAGACTCGAGACCTCTAGCTTCTCTAGTTTTTTGTAAAAATCACACAACTGATGTTAGAAATGTATCAAAATGTCCATAAAATTATTTCTGTTTGTGCTGATATATATTACAACTTTATGATTGATTTTTCATGAAATATTTTATTTTTACACTTGTAGGCTTTCCTTCCCCTGATTGCCTCTTAATAAAAAGTCGACGGTCATTTCTATATTTTTTAATTTGAAAATAAAGTCTGTATTGTAGGTCTAAGTAATTAAATAATCAGGGCTTGTAGTGGTACGGACTGTGACTTTGTTGTTGGTTCGAGTCCCACAGATCTACATTTTCGGAGCGCATGTAAAACAGTCATTAGGCGGCTATTCCACCGACATCGTTTTTCAATGTGAATGTGCATGACGTAGTAGCCGACATCATTAATAAGTCCCTGCCATATTTTAAGGAGACTATAATGTAGACACTTAACTTATCTATTATAAATATGGTTATAGTATGGTAGAGACTTATTAATGATGTCTGCTACCACGTCATGCCATCATTCACATTGAAAACGACGTCGGTGGAATAGCCGCCTTATTAAATATTTATTTATGAATTAAATTGGAATATACAATAGGTTCTTTTTTCCACATTAAAATGTATTTAAAAATAATAATACCAATTTCTATACTTTTAGCATTAATTGTAAGCTTACCTTTTGTACAAATATTATTGGCCTCTCCGACACCAGGCTTACATTGGCACTTCTTGGAGTTGAAATTGTCTACCGTTCGGCATTCTACTAGGTCCTGCTGGTCCGGAGTGTTGATGCATTCTTCATGGGAAGAACAGCTGTCTCGCAGTCCTGCAGTCAAGGATTACGTATACAACGACAGTAGTTTATAAAATGAATATTAATATATATTTATGGCTTTCCAATTTATACGTAGTATAAGGAAGGCTTTCGAAATTTTCGATTCCGATATTTCAACGGATTTACACGTTTTAAAGTACCAGGAACCCAAAAAAGTGGTTTTTACGAAATGTCTGTCTGTCGTTCTGTCTGTCTGTGCGTCGATTTCCGGGCAAACTACTCGGTCGATTTTGATGAAATTTGGCATGTAGGTTCACATAAATCATACCTCGGGACGATTTTTTTATATTTGGGACTAACTCAATTTATTTTATTCAGTTTATTCTCAAAAAACTCCATTATTCGATTTCTTTTGAATTCACATATATTGTAGTAGTTGTTAATGTTGATAAAATGCGTGGGGTCACTTGCCCCTCGATAGTTTGCTTCTGGGGGTAAAAAAATAAAAATAACTAAATTTTAATGAAAAATAACTAAAAAATAACTTTTCTGCCTTCCTATCGATGATTTCTACCTTCAGGTATGTTTTAGGTGTTAAATTGAGTAACGAAACCGGACAGGTTGCTTTCCCAGAAAAGTATTTGGTTTTGTACAAAAAAATGATAGAAAATTCACGCTCAAATGCATTGCGTGCCCTGCCAGTATTGCTGTGTGGTAATGTGTTGGTCTGACCTATCTAGAATTTACCTCTCCTCCACTGACGTCAGGTGGACAACTCCCCCCCCCCCCCAGATATCGGAAATTTAACCATTGGAAAATTATTTACCATGAATATACTCATTTTCTCTATCTACTAACTTTGATAAATTGGAAAGCATGTTCGAGTAAACTCGGACCGGTTCTTTAAATTGTACATATTCTATGCAGTAAAATAATTCATGATGGAAAATCATGACAAAAATCCCTACGAGAATCCACCTAAATAGACTAGCCTTTAGCTAAAGCAAGAGTTTTTCCAATTATAAGAAACGAAGAAAGAAAATTGTCTTTACTCTTCATATAGGTGACTTTTTGCCCTTTCTTCCCAATTTTACCACATTATTAGCAAAAGAACAGGTACGAATGAATCCGTATATACTTTCATATTTATCAATTAGTATAGGTGCCGAGACAGAAACTATGAGTTAGTTCCATGTAAATAATATTGCCCTTGGGTTTAATTTCGGTTGCCTCGACTTTCCCTATCCCAATGCACTAAATTGACAGATGGCACGATTGCATAGTCTAGAACAGGCAGACCAATATATTTCAACACAGTAATAAATAATGGCAAGTATGGAAATTATCTGGGGCACCCAAAATTTCTTCAAATATGCTTCTTTATTGAATCCAAAACTTTACTTGGGGAAGTAACCTGTTCGGTTTTGTTGATGTAATAAACACCTGAAACATAACTTACTTGAAGTTAAAAAGCATTGATAGAAAAGGTTCCGCAGAAAAATTATTTTTTAGCAATTTTGTATGAAAATTGAGTCTTTTTGCCCCAAGTACCAAACTATCAAGGGACAAGCGTTTTATTGGGTTTAGTTTACATTAATAATAACTTAACTGCCCAAAATTGAGTCAGCCATCTAAAAAAGACCAGAGACATGATTTTTGTGAACCTACACGCAAATTTATCAAAATTCACCGAGTAGTTTGCCCACAAATCAACGGACAGACAGACATTTCGTAAAAAAATTTTTTTTTGTGGGTTCCTGGGACCTCACAACGTGTAAATCCCCTGAAATCATCACAAAGTTTTCCTTATACTAAGGCATAAATAGAAAGCCACAATAAAAAAAACACCAATAAAAACGAGAGTGAATCAGTTTTGTGTAGCCTAGTCCGAGATGTAACTTACTCTTGTTAGGAAGACACTGCTGGCTGTTCCACGCCTGGTGGTAGGCCGGGACACATTCGCACAGTCTCGTCATTACGTTGCATATAGTGTTGATGTCGCTGACTTGACAGTTGGCGTCGCTCTCGCAGTTCGCCATGACCTGTCTCGCGGCGATGCACTCCGTCTTGGAGTTGAGTGAGCCGTGGCCGCCTTCGCATTCGCAGACACCGTTCTCACACCGTGAATTTCTTATCGAACTGCATTCGCTGTGGTCATTGCACAAAAGTCCCAATTCTGTGAAAAAATATCACTAATGTACATTGTCTATTCGCCATATAAAAATCAAATAATAAGAAAAGTAATAATTAGCCGAAGAATTAAATAACAAAACAAAAATGATCAATCCACAAGATTCCTATTTCTGTAAAAAATAGTCATACAAATTTGTTGCAATGGAAACCATGGCCGGAAAATGGGGGGTCCCGGGGGCTTAGCCCCCCCCCCCCAAAGGATCCTAAGTAACAATACAATTTATACGTTTTGTCCCATCCATTAAGCGAATAATGCGACCACTTAAAGCCCCAATTATTTTAGAGGAAGTCGCTATGTTGGGTGTATTTATGACAAAATAATAATAACTTAAGTCTTAAGAAAATCTGCGTCTGTAAAATGTAGCCAATTATCTCGAAGAAATTATCCGGGCCCCCACTGTTTAGAGTATATCCTTCGCCTTTAAAATCTAACAGTTACTGCTCTCAAAATGCGTAAAACCCCGCTATTTTAGGCATATTTTTTAAAAATTTTCACCCGGGCCCCCCTTGTCCAGTTATTTTCATCGCCAGTGAAATCTAAACGTTACTACTATCAAAATGCGTGCAATCCCACTATTACAAGCCACACTTTAAAGAAATCTCACCCGAAGGAGACCCCCGGCCCCAGTGACGGACGCAGCGACCGGCACTACGGGTAATTGCCCCCCTCCCCTTTGGAAAGCAGTTATATTCTTTGCGCCTAAAATCTAAATGTCACTGCACTCAAAATGCGTAAAACCCCACTATTTCATGCATATTTTTCAAAAAATACACCCGGGGGAGACCCCCGGGCCCCCCTTGTTCGCAATTGCATTAATTGCCTGTAAAATCTCAAAAGTTACTGCTATCAAAATACGTAAAATCAAACTAGTTCAGGTCTGTTTACTCCGCCGCCCCTTCAGGTCTCCCGAACCCTCTGGCTCCTACACAAAGGACACAAAGGTCATTAATTTAAAGCTGTATGTATGAGAACGTTTCGCCCCCTTCGAAAACCTATTGTTACGCCACTGAGCATTGCTATTATAATCTTTCGTGAACTTGCCAGGACATTTTTATTTTTTGTTATAATGAGAAGGGGAGATTTACTATTTTTTTTATATTTTTATTAGGGGCTTAGCCCCCCCCCCCAGACTTTTTGAGATTTTCCGCCAATGATAGAAACCAGCCTCTACGAGTATTATTATTTTTTACTGAGTTGGGTACCGGACGATTCCTTTGAAGAGCAAATCCCGGGATCAAAATGATTGAAAATAGTTTCCGGACCTCTACTCGGGACACTCAAGTCAACCCCACCCCCTCTCTTAACCTGGGGTTGGCAATACGGTATGAGCGCAGAAGTCCAGTAGGTGATGAAGATTCGAATGAGAGATCTTTAAAATACTTTTCATCTACTAGACCTCCCGGCACTATATCACTGCAAAACAGTAGACTAAAGAAGGAATATAAGAAGAAGAATATGTAATTGAGCTAGCTACTGTACTTACGTGTAGGCAGGCATACGTCGTAACGCTGATCATATTTATAACCGGTTTTGCAATCACACTTCTTGTGCAGTCTACAGAATGCATTGGGGGTCCGGCATTCCTCGTCATATGTACATTTACCACTGTAATCTGCAACGATTACAAAATATATAAAATATAAAGTACCTATGTAACTCCAATGTAATGTGCTGGTGATATTTTGATATTATTACAGGAAATTCTAAATTTCTTTAGGGTCCCTATTACACGTAATGTAGCCTGCTAGAAACACTTGTCACTTCATAACAAGCATATATAATATCGTAGGTAGTATTGCATTATGTATAATTAGTGAAAGAGAAGAAGTACAAAGTTTCAGAGCTTTTAATTTGTGATTTTTGTGTCAAAATTCCGCGTCACATCGGAGATACACATTGGTGGTAGGAGTTTAATATTAAGGAATTCACTTAATGGTTTTTATGGGATTACAATCATTTTTCGAATTACAACCTTTTCAAAATATATAAGGTTTGTGCTGAGTTTGTTTGCGAGTACATAAGAGCTTACACGCGACAAGCTATCAAATCTTTGTCTTCAAGTTACAGCCGGCTGGCAGCAAAATGTGGCATCAATGCCTCCACTCCTCTCGATCCTGTCACGCCCTCTTCAGCTCCAAGTATGTATGGCCCCTAAATCCTCCATCACTTGCTGTAGATACTCTTTTCTCGGGCGCCCAGGTTGGTTGACGCATTCTATGGTTCCCTCCATGATGCAGCTAACGAAGTTCTCGTGTCGTAGCAAATGTCCAATCCAGTAAGCTCTCTTATAGAGAGATACATCTACCTATTGAGATGGCGACCAATGTTCGACTTTCAGAAAATTTCTTCACAACTTTTCATTTCATGACCCCCTGAGCCTAAAACCACCCTCCGTTCAAAATGTTATAGGCCTATATATATATATATAATGTATGTATGTACAATCTAACTTATCCGATTTTGATGAAACTTGGCACAAAAATTGATCATACAAATGTCTTGATCGAGTTCGTTGACCAGCTAGATCCACTATTTAGTTCCAAGATGGCGGCCGATTGAAACCTTATATAATTCATATCTCAGTTAATATTGGTCGCAGAGGTATGAATTAAAATCTGACTGAAAGCCCTTATTATTATCTACGAGAATGGTAATCATGGTAGTCTACGGTTGAGTCCTCTAACGGGTCCATTGTTTCGTCCCGACTAAAAATCTGAACCAAATCCATCACTATTCTCAACAAAATGGGACCAAATTTCAGCTTAGTTTATTGGTTTGCAAACAAGCCTCAACCAGGCAGTATAGTCAGGACATGTAGAGTAGTGGTACAGACTCCGACTTTCCCCCGAAAGGTTGTTGGTTCTAGTCCCATTTTCTGGTCATGCTTCGGAGGGCATGTAAAGCAGGCAGTCCCAGGTCTTCCTAGTTGAGTGTAAGAGAGGGCTTTATAGCCACAACTCCGCTAGGTTGGCTTAGTAATTGTACAACAAAAAGCCAATATTTATTATTTATTTATAGGCCTGCACACAGAAACTGCGATGAAAGCTTTTTGCTCACCTCCAACTTCTGTGTTTCTGCTAACGTACCCCGAGGAAACACACGAAATATACAAAACACATACAAAAACAATTAAAAACCTCTTCATTTTGGCTTAACTTGTGCGTATTCGGTCAGAATGACGCCGAAAACGTTACAACACTACTAATACTTCCATCAGATAAAGTTTTCTCATCACATTATCGACTTATCTCTTATCAAGTCCCCCTGATAACCACCTAGATTGCAGCTCTTCATCTTTTTCCGACTAGAACTGGTACAGTAGGGTTTCTATGAGCGATAAAAAAAAACTAAATGGACTAGGCCTAATTGCTGCATGTCTTATCGGAATGATCTTGATAAGGGATGTTAAACAGGCAAACGAACAAGCTATACCCGGAAGTGCCGTCAGTAAAATTTGAAAAAAGTACCCTATACACAAGCCGAAGGCCCTAACTCCGCTAGGGGAGCCTAATACAATAAAGTAACTATTATTATTATTATCATTACAACTGCTGCTTATAAGTCCCTAAAAGACGATCCACCCCCCCCCCCCCCCGGGCGGTGGCCCAGTCTAACCTTTCATTTCCCGTTAACTAATCCGAAAAGTCGCTCCCCTTCCTTCTTCTCCAGGGGATACGCCAACAGATCTTCCAACAAAGTAGAGTTCTATGTAGGAGAGATGGGACATTTGAGCAGTGGCTTAAAGATAGGTTTTCGAAAGGGGGCGGTGTATAATTTGCCCCCCCCCCCATTTTTATAAACGCGTAGAAAAAGGAGAAAGCCGTTCTCATGGACGTAAGCAACTTTTAAATGAATGACCTCAGTGTACCCTCTGGGGGGCCCAAGGGTCACCCCCGGGTGAAAATTTCTTTACGTACTTTCCTTATACTATACTAACGAATGCATAGGAAAGCAATTCTAGTGTAAGTAGCTTATCACAAATACTGGCCCAATTTATTCGCGCTTAATTTCAATCCATGCAAAAAGCTGTGGCATGATTAATTTAGATATGGGACGGTACCATAGTTACCTACTAGATATTAATGTTTGCACATCATGAGTTATCACTTATCAGTTCCGGGGCCCCTTATCTATTTTTCTGCAAAAGGAGCAAGTTTAGATTGGTCAGACGAATAGAGGGACTTCGTATATAGTGTTATTCGTACCATGTTACCACAAGGATCCATTTTGGGATCGATACTATTTCTCTTTTATATATGAATAGTACTATACTAGATAATTTTATTTATGCGGACGTTACGACATGTCTATAAATAAATAGGCCTATATTATGTATTTCTGTTAACTTATACAATCAAGTAATCAACAAGTAATCGTAAAATGTAAAATGTAAAATCGTCAAAATATCGTCAAAATTAGGTGGTTCTGTCATTGTCATTGTGCTAGTGCCTCAGTGATAGTGTAGAAAGCTTTCTCTAAGAGCTGGTCTCTAAGCATTTAGGGAAGTTCGTAGCATTTCTCACAGCTCTCAGTTTAATAGGGAGTTTTCTAAGGTAGGCGGAACCTTGTAGTATAGGATCCAGTCGCTCACCCTTGGCTGTGCGTGGTGCAGGCCTTACAAGGTCTCTCCTTTGCCTCGTGTTGTAGGTGTGGGTGTCACCATTTTGTTTAAATTTCCCCCAACACCTCAGGCTTTAACTTTAAGATATGTAAAATGTACCTGCATGTGTAAAGACATGTCATGATTTTTAATGTTATGAAGTGAGAGCGACAACAGTCACGAGGTCCCAGTGTTGGCAAGTAGCGGACTCCCCTCTTTTGGGGCCTCAGCACAGCGTCCATATTCCCTACGAAGGTCCCTCTCCAGCTGGTCTGGTCTGGGATGTCATGCTCTTGCCAAACTATTGCCTCAGTTTTTTCAGCCAGGATGTTCTTCTGCCGGGAGCCCTCAGCCTTCCTATCTGACCTTGGATTATTACAGGCAGAGAGCTATACTTTTCTTTCCTCTTCCCAGTATGTTATTTCCGTTTCTTAACAGTCAGCAGCAACTTGGCTTCTGTATGCATTCGCTTGAGAACCTCAGCATTAGGGACACCATCTCTCCAGGATATGCGCAGCATTCGTCTTTACACCCACATTTCATGGCTTACATATTGCAAGACAAATATTTCCTCCTCTCATGATTTGCATAACATGGACTAAATTATACAATACATAATTCCCCAATTATCGTGGGAATCACAAGCTGCAGTGGTGCTGATGGCATTTTGATGACTACTCCCTACCCATTTTACCCAAAGCTTTGCTCACACTTGCCGATAAGACTTCTCCCTTATACCACCCGGAATGAACACTACAGGTATCATCCTCCCCCAACACTTTCATCCGGAAATATTCCAACCCAATCTTCTAGCTGACCTTTTTGTTTTTCTTGCTTCACATTTGGCATGCCGTAGTTTTGTAATAAGAGCACTGGGTATTCCCAAGCGGGACTTGTATCACTGGGTCCGTCTTCAGAAATTGGCATCGAGAAATGGAATTTTTCTCAATATGATTGACTCCCACAAACAACAGGGCTTTTACTTCACAGATGGGAGAAAAGTGGTGACTGTTGGTTTTACGGGAAACACATTTGAAGAGGTGAGACAGGAAGGTGATATGGCTGATTAGTAATATAGTAATAGTAATACTTGAATTCCTATTATATTGTACGTTAGTATAAAAAAAAGCTTTCTGATGGTTGAAATTTTCTATTTCAACATTTTAACGGATTAATATGTTTTGAGGTAGGCACTATAGAAACCAAAAAAAGTGGTTTGTCCGAAATGTATGTCGGCAGGTCAGTCTGTCTGTCGATTTGTGGGCTAACCACTAGATGGATTTTGAACTAAATAAAAAGGTGAAAAATATTATCAACAAAGGTTCAAACATTTCTTTTGAAACTCATATATTGTAGTCGTTAAGTCGTTTTCCATTTAAACGAAATAAAATCAAATGGGTCGCTTTTCTCTTGATGGTTTGGTTTCGGGGAAACATATTTTTATTTAGTTCATTTAGATTTTCCAGGTTCGCCAATGGCCTTACCATGTTGTATCCATGAGAGCAGGGCATGTGTCATAAAACAGCGGCTAACTGGGTAGTGTGCACAGCGTTGGCAGGGGAACATGGTGGGACATGATAACGCGCTGAGACTATACCAGTCAGTCAACGTGCGTATCCAGTCGTGGTCACCTCCGATTTAATCGTGTGACTTTACCATGTTCCCCAAGCGATTCGGAATCCACTATAATCAGGCGGTCAACCCTGTCAGCCAGCTCCCCATCCCCCGAGGGGAAAGAATCTGCCCTTAGGGTGCCTCAAGCTTACAAACAGACTCACTCCCCCCGCCAGGCTGACATGGTTGCTTAAAACAGAAATGCTGAAAACAAACAAACAAAGTTTTCTAGGGTAAAACACCCCAAACTGAAAAAAAAAAATTGTCCCGAGACATGGTTTTTGTGAACCAACATGCAAAATTTCATCAAAATTCACTGAGTAGTTTGCCCATTATTCGACGAACGGACGAACCGACAGACATTTTGTAAAAACAACTTTTTCAAAACTCTCAAAACGTGTAAAGCCGTTAAAATCGAAAATTCCGACTATCCAAAAGCTCAATTCTTTATAAATAGGAAAGCAATGAGGTGGCCAAAGTGTGTAGTCTAATAGGGTCACATATCGTACTAGAGAATGTAACAAAATATAAAAGATGAGGGCATGTTATTTGATTGATGACTATATAAACGATATTTTCAACAAAATACTCATGGGTGACATTCTCTTCAATCCGAATAAAAATGGTTAATAGGTTACAAGGAATGATTATGGGCCTAGCATTAATGTTGATTTATCCTTAAAAACCTTCTGATATCGCCTATCGGTACGTCATATCTAAGATAAGACATTGATATATGGCCAGTATGTTTACTATTTCTCATCAATATACTCTATAGCTGATAGGACCTGAAGCAGAAATAAAGAGCTCATTTTAGTTACTGTAATTACTGGCTCAAGTTAGGTTAGGAAAAAGAAGACGAGGCCGGCCCAGGCTAACGGTGGAAGCAAAAGTCCACCAGACCTCAGAATTGTAGGAGCAACTGCAGCCGAAGCACAGAATCGCAAGGAGTGGAAAGGAACCTGCCGTATCGCTGACCCCACCTAGGGACAAAAGCGAGGAAAAAGTAAAGTACTGGCCCAAATTAAACGTACCTACATGAAAAATAGCTATTGTTGGCCCATCAGGATTGCTGTCGCATGAGCTCACACAAAAAAAAAAATCAAATTTTTTCTTGACCGTGACGATTTCAGGTAGCGTTGCCTGGTATATTTATCCTCGTTCAGCCCTGGTCAGCAAATAGTTCTACATCAAGCCCAGCCGTACAGGAAGTCCCCACTCAGTCCAAATACATAATTGCTAGACTGGGCAGTTTCGGAGTGGAAATCGAGCATATTGTACGACCATCAGCAATGCTGCCAACACAAAAGTACCGCATTGCATCCTATTCAACGAGAGACCGCGAATGGGCCCTCCATGAGGAAACGCCGCCACTTCTAACCACGTCACTAAAAGGCATTAACGTTTCAGTAGCTAATATAATAGTAAGTAACCCATACGGCAAGAGATTTGCAATATTTTGTAAACAAAGCAGAACTGGTCATTTCAACTAAATTAGAAAAAAATTAATTAATCGTGACTTCGTGATATTTCATTTTAATAGACAAAAACAAAAACTCAGTGTTTTAGCAAAACTAGTTATAACTATGACCCGAATTATTAAATGCAAATTAACGATTATTTGGGTTTTGCTAATTCGGGTTATAGTTATAACAAGTTTTGCTAAAACACTAAGTTTTTGTTTTATCGACTAAATTAATTAATTCCTAGTCTCCCAGCAGCCCTATCATGGCTATTTGGGATTAACATAATACCGGGGTTTATTTTGTAATACTGCATTAGTAAAGTGTCACGTGACGGTATTAAAATATACGCGGGAAATTATTGGAATACAAGAGAATGGTTGCATTATTTTATAATTGAAAGGAATACTAATAAACATTTAAATGTAGAGGTAGAATTTTGAAATATAACCATAATTTTAATTAATGTGTCTCCATCTAAGGGAGAAACAATTGAAAACTCACCAAGTGCTTTTGCGTAATCTAATTTGTCACCGTTCCAATAGATTGGTACTAGGCCTATAAATAAATAAATAAATAGTTCTGGTAAATCATACATGTAGTTGACAAGAAAGTATAAAGTGAAATCGTCAAAATCAGGTAGTTCTGACATTGTCATTGTGCTAGTGCCTCAGTGACAGTGTAGTAAGCTTTCTCTAAGAGATGGTTTCTATGCAATTTAGGGAAGTTAGTAGCATATACTGTATACAGGGTTTGTCCGGAAAGTAATGTCAGTGAATTTTTCTTACGGAGACTGTACCCGCAAGCGCGCGCTTTGCCGGCTCAGATTTTGTTGGGGGGATCTGGCTACAAGTTCCAACAAGCGTCAGTTGGCTACCGATCGTTGTGGTTGTCACATCAGTTGTTTCATGTGAGTCGGTACAGTAACCCGGGGCAAGAAGAAAAAAAGCGTTTGCTTGAGCAACGGATGGCGATCTAGTTTTGTGTAGAACTGGAGAAGAGTGCTGCGGAAACCATAATCATGTTGAAGAAGGCTTTCGACGAAGATTGCCTTTCGGGTAGGCAAATTTTTCGATAGCACAATGCCTTCGGGAAGACGCCAACGACGAGCCCCGCGCTGGACTGCCATCAATCTCCACTACCTACGACAATATGCAACATGTGCGTGACTTGTTGAACACTGACCGTCGTGTAAGTGTTCGTTTGATTTCCGATAAATTAAACATTACTAAAACATTCAACAGACAACAGTAGTGGAGGTTGATGGCCGCCCAGCGCGGAGCTCGAAGTTGGCGTCTTCCCGACCTTCTGCGAAGGCCTTGTGTCACCGGAATATTTGCCTACCCGAAAGGCAATCTTCGTCGAAAGCCTTCTTCAAACATTGTTATGGTTTCTGCAGCACTCTTCTCCAGTTCTAAACAAAACTAGATCACCATCCGTTGCTCAAGCAAACGCGTTTTTTCCTCTTGCACCGGGTTACTGTACCGACTCACATGAAACAACTGATGTGACAACCACAACGATCGGTAGCCAGCTGACGCTTGTTGGAACTTGTAGCCAGATCCCCCCAACACAATCTGAGCCAGTAAAATTCACTGACATTACTTTCCGGACAAACCCTGTATATATAGGCTATAGTGTCTGAATCTGGGAAAACGAAAGTATGCCTAATACATTGCATACCCTCCCATTATTATTGTGTTGTATTATATTGTTGATCTGTCCTTTCTATACTATGCAATGGTAGCCTATATGGCAACCGAAATTTACTTCTACATTTTTTTTGCTTTCCTCATGGTAAGATAAGATAAGTCTATATTGCACCGATTATCTATACAATAGCGTAAATAATAAATAATAAATGTTAACACAATGCACAATGTAGTCAAGAACTTAACAGAACCCCAAAAAAGTTCAAAGTGCTTCCCTATTCAAAAAACTCTCATTGGATGTCGTACAATGTCTTTTGAATAAGGAAACACTTCAAACACCTTCTGAACTCTGCCAAGTTCTTGGCTGACTTTATTAAATTAGGCAATTTGTTATATATACAGGTAGTAAGAGACATTTTTTATCCTTCGCGTATTTTACGCGTATTTACCTCTTATTCGTTTATTATAAGTTCTTTCTATGATACCACATCTCAAATACTTCTTCATGTCTTTTTTGTACATTCCTGTTTCATTTGTTTCTTTACAGCCACCCGGATATCCAGCGAATGTGGTGTTAATGTTGTTTGGTAAAACGTCAACAACCATGTTTTGGAATTTCATTTACGACCAATTCAAAGTCAGGTAAATTTAAATTTAATACGGGATCTAGTATAAAATTACTCCCATTATAACCCATAGGTAACATATAGGAACTCTGCCTCGGTCTTACAGTTATTAGGGATTATTGGATAAATATTTTACCTCTATCATAGATATTATGAGTTAAGTATCAACCTAAACGGTTAGAATTAGAGACCCCCGGGGTTTTTCCCTAAAATTGATAGATTGCTGATTGTATGGACTATTGTCGAAAGTTTTAGCGTAAGGGTGGCTTCCCCTAGAGTTATATAAAGGAGAGATGGGACTACGCCACGTGGCTCCAGAAATTCAAAAATATGTTTTTGGCAGTAAGCGAATGTCCCATATCCCCTATATAGAACTCGGTTCAAAGAGGTATCTAATTAGGTTTAAAAGAGGTATCTAACTAGGTATCCTTCTTGAAAATACCGGTAGGTATTATATTGTATTTTATAAAGTGGCTCTTCCACAACCACACCTATAACACGAGGCAACAAGGAAACCTAAGGCCACCGCCACGCACAGCCAAATGAAAGCGAATGGACCCAACACTAAAAGGCTTCGCCTATTTCAGAAACCTTCCAAATGAACTGAGAGCAGCGAGAAATGCTAATAACTTTCCAAAAAAGTTTAAAAAACATGCCATGGGGAAAGCTTCCTACACTGTCAGTGAGGCCCTACAATGACCTGAAACTTTTCATTTGACGAACTTGCTAAATACTTTCTCACATTATGTACTGTATTGATTGTATAATCTAAGAATATTTATATTTATTTGTATTAAACAGGCTGTTACACCGATGATTAAATAATTATATTGCTGTGCATAATTTAGGGTGAATCCAATGATAATAAGGCAGACTAAGGAGAATGTGATAGACTGGTCCATGTCTCTGCTTGATAACGGCAAATACGACTTCCTAGCAGACATGTTGATAGTCTCCTCGGAACGCAGCAACAGACTTGGCTTTATTTATGTTGGGGCCGATTTCAAGTAAGTAAAAGTAGCACCAGGCAAAGTCAACTTGGCCAGATGCGCATACCTAGAACCGAATGATGCTCTCTGTGAATGTTCCGATTAAAAAACAATGGAACTCCAACAAAGAACTTATATAATACACTAGAAGAACCATTGGCGCTCATGTCGCATGGTCATTTGACTTCCGCCATTTTTGGGCTCACAGCAGGGGGTATTCTGTATTTTATTTAAAAACTAAGAGAAAATGCCTTTTTGTTGCCCTTATTATTGCCTATAATTTAATTTTGCATTTGCTACATTTGAAATTTCATAGGGTACAGTTACTGATTTGGATGATTGAACTTATTTGATGCTATTGTTTCTTTTTAATTTTCAGCTAGTTTGGGAAAGCATATTTATCATAATAGTGAAGTTAGTCAGTCTAAATATTTAATAAAGACACATTTTCTTTAGTTTTAAAAATCTTGGGCTAGGTACCATAAGAGAACTATTGAGATTCATTTGGCGCGAAAGTTTAAGGCCTAAATATGGCGTTTTTCTATTGGTCCCCTGCTTCCGCAAGCAAATCATATGGAGGTGTGGTGTAGGGGCTTGAACTCTAATGCCAGGGGTTCCAAGTTGCACGTCAGCATTTGGCTTAGGCCTGGTACATAAGGACGAGTCTGTAGTCGCAAGTTGCCAACATTTTTGTTTTGTAGTAAATGGGTATCTAAAGTTAATTCCTCAGATTTATGAGACTGTCGTGAAGACGAAAGTGCCCGGTTTTCCCCTCAAGACGCCAGCTTATATAGAAATTTTCTGGGTTGGACTGAAATAGAAAAAAAAATAATAATGTCCTGAAGTGCTTTTTATGGACCTAGGAGCTCTCCCAATGCCTACGACCCCATGGATTTTTCGGGAATTATTGATATTGCTTAAATATGATTTTTTTATGTGCACTTTTCTATATGCATTTTCTGGCAAACTGGTACATGTCCTCGGTGACAAGTGCCAACCCTTACCGGCTACAAGCGATAATCAACAAGATGAGATAAGCCACAAAATGTAACAGGCGTAAGCATGACTACTAAGTTCGGATATGACTCATGGCCCTTTAGTAGCAGGCAGGTGCGAGCGCGGGCCAGTCGTAAAAGAACCGGTCCGAGTTCACTCGAACATGCTTTCCAATTTATCAAAATTATTAGATAGAGAAAATTAGTAATTTTATGGCAAATATTTTTCCTATGGTTAAATTTCCGATATCTCGGGGGGGGGGGGGGGGGCGGTTGTCCACCTGACGTCACTGGAAGTGAGGTAAATTCTCGTCGATAGGTCAAACAAACACATTAATTACCACACAGCAATAATGGCAGGGCATGCAATGCATTTGAGCGCGAATTTTCTATCATTTTTTTCAAAAAATAATTTTTTGGGCAAAACCAAATATTTTTTTGGGAAAGCAACCTATCCGGTTTCGTTACTCAATTTAACACCTAAAACATGCTTGAAGGTAGAAATCATCGATAGAAAGGTTTCGCATTTTTTAGTCATTTTTTCATTAAAATTTAGTTATTTTTATTTTTTTACCCCCAGAAGCAAACTGTCAAGGGGCAAGCGACCCCCCGCATTTTGTCAACATTAATAACGACTACAATCTACGAGAATTTAAAAGAAATCGTTGGAGCCGTTTTTGAGAAATAATTTTTTTAGACGTTTTTTTGGAGTTTTTTGAAAATAAAACCCCCCCAAATTGAGTTAGCCAAAAAAAAAAAAATGGTCCCGAGGTATGATTTTTGTGAACCTACATGCCAAATTTCACTCAAATCCACTGAGTAGTTTGCCCGGAAATCGACGAACAGACAGACAGACCGACATTTTGTAAAAACCACTTTTTTGGGTTCCTGGGACCTCAAAACGTGTAAATCCGTTGAAATCTCGGAATCGAAAATTTCGACCATCACAAAGCTTTCCTTATACTACGTATAAATTGGAAAGCAATAAACATAAGAGAAATTTGCAGTTTGTTTATTTACTTATAACGTAGGCTCTTTTGAAGATAAGTTTCACAAGGCTTAGTAGGAAACACTTTGCCCAATGTTAAGGCGGCTATTCCACTGACCTCGTTTTGCTCCGTGAGCGTGACATTGACGTGGTAGGGTAGCAGACATTTTTAGACAGTCTTTAATGTCTGCTACCAGGTCAATGTCACGCTCATGTGCAAAACGAGGTCGGTGGAATAGCCAGCTAATACGGAATGACAAGCTTATTTTATGTTTTACCCGCTCCCGCACCCGCTTGCTACCTGTATAAAAGGGCCCTAACAAATCACTATGTTTCTGATCCTTGACTTCCAGGTACCACTTCTTGGTCCGTCGGCCCGAGTACCACTACTCGTCCCTTGGAATCATACGACCATTCACTGTACAAGTCTGGCTGTCGTATGGTGCTTTAATAATAACAACAGCTGTAGTTCTCAGTCTAGTCAGCAAGAAAGCTCCAAAATCATCTTTACATTTCGATTTTTTCACGTCGCTTATGATGGTGTTTGGATTTAGTTGCAATCAAGGTATGACGAATAAATGATTTAAAATAAATAAATAAATAAACAATGACTTTTGATTTATTACTAAGCCAACCTAGCAGAGTTAGGGTTACACTCAACTAGGAAGACCCGGGACTGCCTGCTTTATTTGCGCCCTCCGAAGCATGACCTGAAAATGCAGCAAGTGTGGGACTCAAACCAACAGGCATTAACCTTTCGGGTGAACAACGGGCACCAAACGGAAACACCTGACTGTGATCTGTGGCCACCCCCCGCCCCCTAGTAACAAAATGAAAAATTATTAATATTGACAAAAAACGTATGTGTATTAACAGCCTGGGTATTAACACTGGGCAGAGCTAAAGCTGTGCAGGAGGTCACATTATAAAAAGGTAACCCGTATTTACATTCATCAGCTCCCGGGTGTGATGCTTGAGCCTCCCCCACTTCTTATTATTTAACACTTCCTCTGGAACCACTTCCACTCATCTGAGATCAATCTGGTTTCTGTATCTCTCCCAGACTTCCTCTATTTCATCCTCCAACTATGTCCTCGCACACCTACTGTTATCAATTCGCTTGACTATTCTCTATCAATTTTTAATATTTTTCATTCCAGCGAGCCTTGGACAACTGCGTAATATCTCCGTACAGATTGTTTGCTTCTGCGCTCTGTTCGCCTTCACCCTGATGCACCAGTTCTTTGTGTCCAACCTCTACTCCATAATATCTACGCTGGAGATTTCTTACCCCTTCAACACAATGGAGGAGTTTGTGGAGAAACGCACGCACAGATTGATGATAAACCCCTCCACTTCAGTCTACTCTGCTTTCAAGGTTTCGACTACATTCACAATCACAAATCTTAGGGAGCCATTTGGATAGTTTGAGGAAATGCAGTATCTCTTGCGGAAATTCCGTTAACAATCCGAGCACTGCTCATCCTGGTGCTACAACGTTCAATGACCTCTGTGACCGTATCCACGAAAGAGATTGCATAACACTTCCAGGTCTGTTAGGACAAACGTGTGGGCGGTGGTTGGTCCACCTTTTGATATTATTTGGGCAGATCACTACTTCCCATATTCCGGGCTCCTATTAGGCCCGGTACACACAGACCATAGTCGAGATTTGCCGACGCCTTTTCCATTGTAGCCGTAGTTGTCGAAGATTTCTTGTCAATTTCACGACAATTTCGAAAGCTGGCGTGAGGTCGATCATAGAGCCCCTAGCCACGCCAGATCATAGAAATCTTCTCAAGTAGATTCTGTGGGTTTGCACCAACCATTCACCAAGCCGTATTCCTACAATGACAAAAACGTCGGTAAATCGCGACTACTAGAATTTTCCATGGGTACCGGGCCTAATAAGGTAATTTCTGTTCCAGGCAGCAAAAACGGGCATTTTGAAGCAAGTGTGGGACGAATTCCTCGCCAACGACCCCGGACACGTCATCAATGATACCAACATGTTACAAGTATTGTTGCGGCTGTGTTCTGGTACCACGGCTGTTTTCGCACTTCCTGTACAGATGATGCCATACCGGAATTTCTGCCCTTTACAAGCTGTACCAACGGGATATTTCCCCAATCAAATGGGTTTAGCTTCTAGAAAGGATTTTCCATTTTTGCAGAACTTTCAAATCTTGTAAGTCGACATTTTTATCGGAACCTGTTAACTTTGACTTTACATAGAAAATACAATTGACACTGTCCACATTGATCCAAACAAATCCAAACAGTCATTGAGAACTGTATATGCTCTTAATTTTCAGATTCTATCGCATGACTGAAGTCGGAATCACTAAAAAAATGAATTTAGACTCATACGACAGTCCTACTCTAGTAATGAAGAAGGAAGACCGCTCAGTAGAGCTAGTCCCCGTGACATGGCAGAAGATGTCCCTGTTGTTATTCGCCTACCTAACTGTCATCATCCTGACAATTTTCTTGCTAATCATGGAGATTGCTTACTGGAGATATCAACATAGGAGATGGCTACTGCCGGTAAGCCATAGGCGAAAACGGTGCGGGTAGACTATTAGTTTAGGGCATAGGACAAGCTATTGTCTACAATACATCGCATTACTAGTATTCTATGATTCAATAGCTTATGAGTGTGTTCGAGGGTTTGAATTAGGTAATTTATAAAAATAGCTGGGTAATTAAAATTATTACTACAATAAACATAATATTCTCCTTAGTAACTTTGTAAAACTTGGTGTCACTCATTGTGAAAGAATTATTACTTTGTACAGTTTTACGTGATAAAATAAAATGCACCCACATTATTACTACAAGTCAAGTTGTAAAGATATTGCTCGGAAAACCTACAAAACCTGAATGGGAAACTAGGCTTGTTTACTGCACCACGTTTTTAAAAAATATTAAGGCGTCGGACTCTTTTGAGTATATGCGCTGGTCGGTGTGTCTTCTTCTTCTTGAGTTGCAATCTATGCATTGGTTTGCAGTGTGGCTAGTGTGCTCATTAAATGTTTTCAATGAAATGTAGGGTTGCAGTGACTGGCTTATGACTGTCCTCAAACAGGTGTTGCAGTGTGTGTGGTTTGGGGAGAAAGAGTCTGGCTGTAGTACCAATCAGTGGTAGGAGAGCACATAGTTTGTTTTAGTTGATTTAATCTTGCTTGTTTCTATTCTGTATAAAGAAAGATGGCGCGGGATGAGCAACAAGAGGAGGGTTCTGTTTTTTTTTTTGTATTATAACGTATAATTGTTGAGATCTACCTTTGTTGTTTTTCTACTGTTTTTGGTTGGAAACTTTGCAAGAAGAAGGCATACGTGTATATAGAAAAACGCTCTTGAATTTATATTGCTACTGGCTTAGGGAATGCCTAAATTGATGCAAATCTTATTAATAAAACCCGCTACAGCCACTTTACGTTATGAGACGTAATTCCAGTTTTCAAGATTTTTTACTAAAAGGTTAATCGCATACTAACAAACACACAAACAATTTAACGAATGTATCAAATTGAGATCTAGAGTCACCTCTGTAGGTTAGTGCCTGCGTAGGGTTATGACAAGTCTCCAATTACATGGTCTGTAGAGACTCGCACAAGTACAAGCACAATACTACCGTGCAACCGCAGCCGATAGTGGATCACAATCATATACAGTATATGCACCATTCGATAGGAAATGTTATGTCCCTCAATTTTTTTATAAAAACAACATTTGAGTGAAAGAAATGACGCTCATTTGAAAATATAGAGGAAGATTATGCCATAAAAAAACTAGATTTGGGATCAATTCCGGGATGGAAACCTTAGTTTACTGGACTAGTAGGGAAACATGACATTAAGAAGTCGAATTAATGAGGAAGTTAGAGGTGTGTCGTTCTTACTTGAGCCGGTTCTTAGAACGGCTCTTGAGGCATGAACTAGATGAACCGGTTCTCGACTACAAAATATTAGGTTCTTGAAGAACGCAATGCAAAATGGTATATGAAGTGGTCGCCACTTACGTAAAATAAGTTCTTACTCCACTGTAAAATAATTTTTGTTATTTACTTTTACAAAAGCTAAGTATAAGGAAATGTTGGCTCGGGAAGTTACTTACCTGATTTTAGGGAGCTCTCCATCAGCAAGATTCAGATTTTGCAGTCTTTTCGAATACAACCGTCGTTACTTTCGAACCGGAACTTCCACCGAAACTGAATGTGGGCGACGGCAGAGTTGCCACATGTTTAAAGCCTGAAACAATCCACAACTTATTTGACATTCGATTGCGTATTTTGCAGGTCTCTTTATAGCATACTTGTACTGCTCGCTGAAGCTTGTCTTGCCAACGACCCTATCGTCTTTCGGACATTATTGGCCGTCAACCCACAATAATTACAAGCGTTAATGGACATGCTGAGACATGCTTAACATTGACGCATTGTATCATGGCGTGAGCCCTACATAACAAGGATTGTGAACGAAAAAAATGAGTCGAATTCGGACTCAGACAGATAGATATAATACATAATAAATGTAATTAGAACTCAATTTCAGGACAGAATTTTCTACGGCCGATGTAATATATAGTGAATCCTTACATGATGTTACAAGGCACGGAACAAAATAAATGGGGGCTAGTCAACTTACAATGACTAAACTGAGAAATAAGTTCTTCTTCCGTCCAGTTGCAACTAGTAATAACAAAAATTCCTCCTTGCTTAAGAAGCTTGTGTACGCTTTGGCAATATCCCTTCCGCTTCTCAACAGCATTGTCGGGGTCCAAGCTAATTGCGTCGTAGGTGCCTTTGTCTAGAGCCACATTGAAAGCATCCTCAGGTCCAGACCATTCTACTACGTTTCTAACCTGCAATTTATCACCGCAATTTTTTTTACACTCAAAACATGCTTCCTTTAAAATTAACATAACAACTGCTGCCGGCCTAGCACTAACGGAAAAGAATATAATCCAATGTACAAGGTACCTAATACCGTCTCTTTGCATTTTCTTCCTACCCTGCTCATAAAAACAAGGTCCATCCGATGCTAGCATCGTATCTCTTCCTCCTTTATAGTATATTTAACACACAAACCTGAGCAGATTTGTTCAGCTAAGCTTAACATGCTGCACTGTCGGTAGGACGCAGGTTTACATGCAAGGTTGAATACTACTTTTTGGTGGGAACCAGTATGATAACCCACACAATAATTTTGCTTTTGTAGTTTTATACAATATATTTTTTAACACGTCCAACGTAGTGTTAATATTTTTTATATTTTTAATAAAATTGTAATGCAATAACATAAAAGTTGTCATGCAGATGTCATACTGCCTCACTTACCTCAAATTGTGATTGACATCCTTTTGATTCTGCCACACTTTTGGCTAAACGTATTGCATTGTCTGCGTAATCAACTCCTAATAAATTAGTGAAACCGGCTTCCCACATGTCAACCAATAGCATACCATTTCCGCAACCTAGAATCAATAAATCACGACACTGTAACAACGTCGGATATAACGGGACTATGATACGAAAGGAGGTTTTAATTTCTATATAACAAAAAAAATTCACCATTCTTTCACTGTCACCAAGGTAAAAATTCGGCTACCGGACATTTTGCGCTTCCTGCTATATATAAGTTATTGTTTACTCACCAATATCAATGATTGCATCGTCTTTAGGAAGTGAAGGACGACTTTTGAGATACTGCACCATTCTTCGAGCAGAGCTTTGACCAAACCAGATTTCCCCTTCGTCCCCCGTTTCACTAAAATGGGTTATTTCTGTATCGTAAGCGTCTTCCCAGCTGAAAAACAATAAATTAAGAATCATTTGTTAGCGAACGCTATGGACTGTTACCAATGTTTTGTCATGTTAGTTAAATGCTGTTGTTGTTGATCATGGTAGCAGCAGCTGCTAATTTGTTGACCGCAGCATCATTAACTTCACATCTTCTTAACATCCCTTGATCTTCGTCGGGGCAACTTCAAATTTCGCAACCTCGGTTATGTTCTTTAGTTCGTAACTCAGTTGATTGTACTTTGATCCCCATGCATTAAAGATTGATCTTCTTCCTCTTCCAGAAACAAACGTAGCCTTAAGGTTACGATATTACTGATTACCTTAAACCTCATTAGTCATTATTGGTTATATTCACCTGCTTTGAGATAAAACCCTACAACAACAACAACACTACAGAAGAAGTAATAAGTATGGGAATAATTTACTTACTGCGCTTTAGTGCCAAGTAGTGATGAATTCAATTCATTTTCAGGTTTCTGATTGGCACTCATTCTTCTCTTTTTTATTAATGATTTAATTTCAATTTTTAATTAAATGAATAAGTAAAAAAGCAACAGCAGTGGAAAAATTCAAAAAAGAAAAATAATGTCGACACTCGACAATATCGTGCCTTTAGAATTTAAATAAATAAATAATGCATCATCCGCGGCCATTTTAAAATTAAAAAGAAAAACTTTAAAATGTAAACTCTAGTCCATACTCCATAGACAAAAAACTAATACTCTAGTCTAAACCGTATTCTTTTACTTTCTGAATAATTGCAAACTATTTTACTTTTACTTTTTCTTCGCTTTTATCCCTAGGAGGGGTCAGTGATACTTCATATTCTTAACTTCTTTTCCTCTCTTTGCGAATCTGTGCTTCGGCCTTCGAATGCGTTACATACTTATTCATCTACGGACTGCGGTTGCTCACACAGTTCTGAGTTCTTACTTCTTGGCGGACTTTCGCTTCAACCGTCCACCTGGGCCGTCCTCATCTTCTTTTTCTCTCGACTTCAATAATATGTTTCATCCTTCTAATAAGCTCATCTGGCCACCCCACCATGATAATGGTCGTTTATCGACAATGTTTGCGGTCTTCATTAATTTTCGGCTCCTATTTCTTCGTTCCGGCGTCTATCAGCTTGTGTGAAGCCCAGGGACCATCGCAGCACCGCATCTCGGCCATGTGCAGTCTTTGTGGAGAGTCATAGGGTCTATAAGTTATAACAAGCTAGGTCTAACCACTCGCTTGTAGATTAGCCCTTTTAGGTTTTGGGCATTTTCCATTTTGTTAGGATACCACTCATGTCTCGCCACTTCAGCCAGCCTGTTGAGATTCGACTATTTCGACTGCGCACGTTCTCTTCACACCCACCTCCCATTTTTAAGGTGGGCCCTAAGTATTTGAAATTATTCACTTGTTCGTGCTGTGTGCCTTCTATTTCAACAGTGCGCTCATCAACTATCCCTCCGCTTTCCATGTACCGGTAGCCTACCTACTTAGGTTTACTTTCAGAGACTTCTAACCCATCTACTCAGCTTCACTTGGATATCTTCTCAGGAGGTTCCTGTGAGACTTGTCGTCGGCAAATAAATAGTTAACTATCTGGGGCTGTATATCCCTTGTCACTGATTCACTGTGTCCATTGCAAACTATTTTAATTCCAGATTCATTTCAGGTTTATTATAATGTATTACTTGCTAAGAGTGGTCCATATAGGCCTATGCTCCAATTTATTCGTCGAACATGTTAATTCGCGACCCTTAGTGGGAAGTCGAATCCGTAGAGGCTATTGTATGTATTCAACTGTGTGCAATTCTGTATGTACTACTCTTTAAGCTAAGCCAGCAAAACATAACAAATCCTAGGAGATGAACGGAAAAATTATCATAAATTCTACAATAAACTTTGATTCAAAAATGTATATTATTTTTTGCTCCAGTTTCATAAAACAATCACTTTAATGCAAAAATCATATAGGCCTATGACAATTTTTGGACTAGAGTTCTATACAGAACCGAAAATACCGGTCCTTGGCCCTCGATCCCGGACCTACCATCGCTAATGTAGGATCATGGGCGAATGGGACTTATCTTCATGGGATATGAGGTACTGACAAGACGAAACTTCAAAAAGCAATGAGCGATTATTGATGTATGCACCAAATATTAATAGTACATGTCAGAACTACTTTACGTGGCAGTTTGAAGCAGTTGCTTAGCCCTGATTAGTTGAATCAATGAAAGAACCAACACCTGTCAATTACGCAATATATCGGTTTGTCTGCTTACGTACTACGGAGCAAGTAAGCTACTGAACTGGGACGCATTGGGGGGTCAATCGTCGCCGAAATGAAACATGCGATAGGTACCGGCAGCGGCGGACTGAGGGTTTGCGCGGACACAAGCAAATGAAATTTAATGAAACTTAAACTAAGATTTAATGTCAGGGTTATACAGTATAAACCATACAATACTACAATGTATTGCATACTAGTGTCATATATAAAACATTTATAGAATTTTTGATAAAGAACCTTCGGAAGCAGTTCGGAACACACTACCAACGTTTCATCGCGATCTGATCGGTGGTTTCGAAGTGCATATGGGACAAACATGTAGGCCTTCAGTGAGCACAACCCTTTTGTGAAATAAAATGCACCCTACCATATGCTAAACAAGGCGAAAATTGAAAATATTTATCACTAGTAAAAACATTAGAAGGTATGTTTGCATAGTGCTTATATACGGGTAGGATTTTCACATTTTGGTTCGAACGAATTCACAAAATTCTAGTTTTAGTGCACTTGACTTTACGCACAGTATTAAGACGTGAGTTGTGCAGTATGCACAAAATTTACTGTGTATGGGCAATACACTGATACAGTAATAATACAAAATTTAAGGCCAAAGAATAGACTCAATCCACGGCACATAGTACGATACCCGCGTGTAAACGCCTGGCACTCGAAACCCGCAGAGTTTCCCAAAAGAAGTTACGCCAATCACCGATGTCATGCAGTCGAAACCAGCGAGGTCCACTTGCAGCGGTCCACCACTGTCGCCCTGACAGGTGTCGTTGTACTGGCTGTTGAACGCAGACGCCGGCTTACCGTCGTCTTTCACGCCTGCGCACAACTGCTTGCCTACGATTCCCGACGTTAGAATTTTCCCGCCGACGTCAATTTGGTAGGTTTCATTGCATTTGGCCAAGTCGATGAGCTCCAGGTGAACCTTCATCAGGTACTCACTGCCAACTTTAGATGCTGCAAGTTTAATTACATTGTTGGACATTTTTAAAGAGACTTTTCATGGATACAGACCTACCAGCTTGTACTGGTCCAATGAACTTTTGCTTTGGTTGCTGTACAACATTGTTCATAATTGGAACCGTATTGTTGGGTGAATTTTTAAATTGGTTCACATTCTCGTCCTCGTCCAACCCACACCGTCTTCAAGCAACAAAGGACAAGCGTCATCTCGACTTAACTAAGTTTGTATTGTATATAAGTTCAGTTGCGAATGTGCCTAAGTCGGATCGCAGGCTAAACAAGGTGATGTGACAAGGGTGGCCAATGGTCAAAAGATGCCCGGTTTACTTGCCCATTGGGCACTCAAACTTAAAGCAATAGGCGTCACTGACAATTTCCGCAGGTCAATTTCCATCAGGCCTGCCTCGTCGTATTTTGCCTTCCAATTTTTGGTAGTTTGGAGATCGGTATCAAGCTATTCGTTTGACAAGCCCAAATACATCGAATTTTTGGGGTTTCAGCGAAAAGAACAGCTATGTCCCCTATTTCCAGAATCTCACTCTATTTATCTATCCCTCTGTTCTCCTTTTCCAGACACCACGTTCGTATTTCGGCTCTTCGTTTATGCGCCTTACGATAGATCTTTCAAATACTCGTTGTTTCGGGGCATCATTCACCCATGTTAGGACACAATATGTTGCCATGCGTCTAATAAGGGCCTTAATTTTTTTTAGCTTTGTTGCTCTGGTTAGTGACTTTAGTTTCGCGAACTATGCCCTACTCTCCTGTATATATACCCCAACTTCCCGCTTACCATACGACAATTTTCCCCATCCGGTTGCCATGGCGTAAGGGTACGTAACATCCGGTTCCGTGTTAAGACACGCAGGCCGCGCATGCCCAGTCATTGATACGACACGGTCGAGTTTGAAGATTGCGACATCGTTGTAACGTGAAGGAGGAATGTACCTGTAATTATTGAGGAATAGATGGTACCTAGTTGCAAGACCCTCAGTGTAAAAAGAACGAGAATCTTATACCAAGTTTATGGCCTAAATCCTCGATGAGTTGATGCAAAACTAGTGGCCCTGTCAAACTTTGTACCTACCGTCTAACAGTCAATGTTGCCCCCACTACATTTTTCATTGGTTATACAGTACCTCCCCGTTTATCATCATCATGAATAAATTCAAGAACTGAGCATGCTACAGTTATACTGATTGGCCTCTAATTTTTTTTTTTAAATAATTTTATTGGTTATTAATAACTTATTATATATAGTATATAAATAATATTATACATTATTATTAATAGATAAGTGCTTCTGTTATTATACGCATTGGCTTCTATACGCCTCAATTCCACAGGCTCAGTAAGTTTCTGCGCACTTAAACTCGCAATTTAAATAGCTTGCGTTTGACTTATTAAGTTTATGGCGAGTACCACCCGCTTACACGAAGAAACTACAGCGGAATCGTTGAGTGACTGTGCTCCGGATGCCGATCCAGCCCGCTTGGTTGCTCCATATCGAGAGAATAAAAGCAAGAAGTGTGAGTATTGGCGGCCGTGTATGTGACAACGAAAAGTTTTTCAGAAAGACTTACCCTGGATGACGAATTGTTTCCGTTATTGTGAAATCTTGAGCATTTTCATCGGTGAGGTCAGAAACATTTAGAGTGCCAATTTTCGCCCATTTTGCGGGTCCCCTGCAGAGATAAGGGTTAAAAAAAACTAACTAAACTTGACTTCGTCACGGTTACGTTTGTTAAATTTGTGTCAATAGTAAGCTTGTCATTATCGCCTGCAGCCGGTGTAGGCAGACATCGAGAATGTGTACCAGTTACTTGCGGAAACAAATGATCAATGATGTCCGAAAATCCAGGTGGTTGTTGGCAGGACAAGATTTAATTAATGGGTCTTCAGGCGTCAGGTTAGAAAGAATACTGCGAACCAGCAGGAATTGTCAATAGCCACACAATCAAGTGGTTTACTGATGGCTCTAGGCTAGGACGTCCAAAACCAAGAACAGGCCTTGGTGTCCTTGGTCCTCGGGTTAAATATCTGAAGTCTCTTGGGGAGACAACTACAGTATACCTCTCTGGGCTTTGCAACTAGAATGGGCATCGGACTAACATAGGTGTCAGAGAGTCTAGAGCATGCAGATTCTGCAGTGAAGGAACGGAGGACATCATCCTTCACTGCGATGTATTCGCACGAAGAAGAGTGCTTGGGAAGCTCGCAGTTACATGTAAACCCCGTCAAGATCCTGGCTCTCCTGAGGGGGTTAGGTCTCGAGGAAGTGAAGCGATGTACTTTGTTGTATGGGGCATAATAGGCCCAAAAAAAAGTAGGCGTACGTCCTTTAAAGGTTTTGAAACATAATAATACTCAATCGTTCAAGCATATTACGATCTATAAAGGCATCTCTTACACTCAACAAATGCAGTCCACCATTGGGCTCATGGGTTTCGAACCAACAGCTTAACAACTTACATATCTCTGGTGGTCGTACAGTGTGCGGCCGTAAGGACATGTTGCTCACTGATGAGAGTTCCTCCGCACACCCAGCTAATGTTTCCAGGCGGCCCGACTCCGATCGAGACCTAAACGAGAAATCCATTTTAGAATTGACTTCGATGGCAAGTTGGTAGCGCGCTTGTACTTATGCAAGTCTCTACATGTCATGTGATCGGAGGCGTGTCGAAACTCAACACGGGTGCTAACCTACAGAGGCGACTGAAGAGGTAAATCGGATTCATTCATTTAATTGTCTGCATGCAGTTAACCTTTTTTAAAAAAAGAAAAATTAAAAATAAATAAATAAATAAAGCATTAGTCGAAATAGTTTTTAGGAAATGTCTGTCTGTATATAAATTTGGGTCAAAACAAAATAAAAATACTCAAAACTACTCTCATTTATTACTTTAAGACCTATGTTTCAAGAGGAATGCGCCTTTGCACAAATAACGTGTAATGGGAGTGTCCAATTTTCCCTTAACGTAGTTCTGTAAGGTGAAATTGACTACTTATATAATTAATTATTAACATATACCAGTACCATATGGGGGAACTCCCTAAGGAGCACTTTCTCTCCTCCCACGATAAGCGGAACAGTCTTCTGACACGTTGAGACTTTGGTCGTGGTTTTTTGTACCATGAGGGCTGCCCCAATCTCGTTTTGATCTACGTATTGCTCATACTCTTTGCACTCTAAAGAAAAAAAAGTTATAATTAGGTAGGCCTAGGTATAAATATTGGAAAAATATAAGAAATTAGAACTTTGCGATAATTTTTATTACGAAAAAAAAAACAAGTATTCATCTTATCTTACTTACTAGTACGAGCCATCCCTGACTCTATGCAGCATATTGCCGGAGCAGAACAAGGGCATTTCCCGTCAAACCTATATTTGGCGGTAGGACAGTCTGAGGCCTCCAGACAAAGCGCTGTTTTGTTACCATCGAGAGAAACCCTCATCTGGGCTGAAAAAAAACACGGAATACCATTAGAAACAAATAAAAATTAAATATTATATATAGGCTAATATAAATAAGGTAGGGGGGGGGGTGTAAATATACTAAATACAAAAACCCGCCATATATTTAACACAAAATATAGACGCTGGTTACATTATGATTTTGACCACACCCCATACCATACCCATAAGACTAGTTGATTTTAACTAAAAAAAAAAAAAATATGTTTTCGACACTGGAACTCGAGTTTCTATTAGACATAACGAATCCTTTTCAATATGACATCATATTCATGAACTTCTACGGATGGAATTCGAGACATGATCTATTTTAAAGCCCGAATCCAGTTGTTTTTACCTTTCGAGGGTTGAAAAATAATTCGAGTAGTAATTGAGTAATTGAAGGACTATTTATAGACTCAGGCCTGCTTACGCGCATAGTGGCCCACAGGTCCCATTGTTCTTGACTAGCCGCAGTGGGGCAAAACTCAGCACCGTAATTAGGGTACTTACTTTTACCGCGCCTTATCCTCATGGAGGGTCGGCGGCACGACACACAGTTTCCACATAGTTCTGTCCTGTGCGTCCTCGGTGGAGAGCCCCAAACTTGTCATATCCCCGGCGTTTTTACATCCCAGTGTAACTCTCGGCCTCCCTGGTGGTCTTCTTCCTTTTATCTCCGGGTTTAGTCTTTTGACTAGGTGGTTTTCGTCTTTACGTAGTACGTGCCCTCACCAGTTCAGCCTCTTTTCACTGAGTTTCTCCAGTACGTTCCGGGTTCTTGATTCTAATTTTATTTCAACCGATGATGCAGAAAATGGTTAGCTTTTGTCGGGAGACTTCGCCCTACCTCTTCCCTCCTCCCAATTTTCTTTCGCCACTGAGAAAAACCAAGCTCTTTGGCTACGCTATAGAACACGATTACAGAATACTTAGGTTAAACAGACAGCTGTTCATAAACAAGTCCTTAAAAAGCCTATACACGATTACTATCGCCTGAAAGGTATTGGCAAGGAATAGTGCCATCCATAATTTTTCAGGCGTTGGTGACCTTGGTAGAATGTGGAAACCGGTAGGTACTCACCTTTAATATTAGAAAAGTAAACAAATACCAAAATACAAATGAAAATAAATACAGCCGACGACATGTTGGTGTGTGCAAGACATACAGTCTACTCTACAGTTTATGGAGGCCCATTATCGCTTCATCCAAATACAGGCCTACATAAGTAACAGTATGTACAGACTTTATCAATGTACTTAATAACTAGTAGCTAGAGTATATTAATTGAAAGTCAGTGTTGCAAATACCTCATTTCAGAAATCATCATGTTAATTAAAAGCGATGATTACTCAATGATTATGTCTGATCCATTACAATTGGATTTACACTTGGATTGTGGGTACAGGTAAGACTTAGGCCCGGTCCCAGCATGCTTAGAAATGTTTTTGCGAGGAAAACTGAAGGCATGCTAGGCGTTGGAATATGGGGGTGCCACCATATTCCATAACAATAGCTCGGTAAAGAAGTCTGACGTCATTTTTGGGTCATGTTCCAAAGCATAGAGTGCCTCCAATATTCCCCACAAAAAAAAGGGATCAGACCTTAGGGTGGCTCCCAAGAACATCCAAAAAACTTTCTTTTGGTAAAAATGGTAAGTGGCAACTTCAGGACGGTTCAGTTTACTATGGCGCCAATTTCACCGACGTCAATAGTGATAGTAATGGTGATATTGACGTGATTGACGTGGTAGCAGACATTAACGACAGTCTAAAAATGTCTGCTACCACGTCAATATCACTATTACTATCACTATTGACGTCTGTGTAATTGGAGCCTATTCATACGACCAAGCTGCCACATTTACAGAAAGAAAATTTCATGCAAGTTGATAGGAGTCATGCCACCCTAGGGAACAATAACCTCAGTATTGTACACGCCGGAATTAAAAGAAATGGAACATTGTGTTTCATTGACTTCAGTAATTTCCGCATATTCATGTATTGGAATACACACATCTTCATTTCTTTTATTGCCTGGTCAGACAGCATTGTACATTTAACGTAAATACACCCATCAGCGTGACAGATGGGATAAAATTTTGAAGCGTTGATGCAGTCAGAAAGACGTGTCCGCAGAAAACCTCTGACGAAAGACACTTGACGTGGAACGAGCTCTTAGAATAATGTTTTTAATTCACACCAATAACCACATCAGTTGCGCGGTACAGCATGACAGATGGGACAAAATTGTGAAGCATTGATACAGTCTCCATGAAAGACGTGTCTGCAGAAAAAGACCAAGACATTTGACGTGGAACTAGCTCTCTGGATAATCTTCTCAGTGCAGGCACCGCAAGTTTGTTCGTCATCGACCCGGTAGCCCCTACTTTGTGTATTTATGAGACGGTGCTGTAGGTTGAAATTGTCGGCAACGAGAATTTTCTGACATCCCTCCTTGACAGACACCTAAAAATTGGATAAATTGTTGAGAAAGTGTAGAAAAACGACGAGGATTTAAATTTTTGCCTAGGCAAGGCTTTTATCTGGCATTGTTCCATTCAATGTCTGTGGGAGTCATTTATAAACTACTATTGTAATTCTACAATGTTTTGAATTGTTGGATAGAGTATTTACATCGACTGATCTCTCAAAAGTGACCACGAATCAGTTTATTGAGGAGCTAGTGTCAGCGCAGCCTATATTGTCACACCGCATTGAAAGAACCGTTGCGAGAGAACCTTTACATACTGTCCCATTTATCAATTAGTATACAGTAGATGCCGTCAGAGATAAAATAATTTCATGGCACCTATATAATGGAGTTCTTGCGCAGGTAAAACAAAGATGGCGGGCTGTCGGAAAGGGAGGGGTACCCCTGATTCTCGGACATCACCCCCTCATTTTAACATGGTGTGTATAGGCTTTCCAATGAAATTTATTTTATTTTAAGAAATTTTCGCTTTTAAATGGCAAATTAGTGCTATTTATATGTTCCTTCAATACTTGTGCGGGTACTGACAAAATATTACGGCAAAGTAGCTGCAAATAATTGTCGAAAAATATTATTTACTTGTGTATCTAATTTTATTTCATTGGTTGTGATACTTCCGCGAGGGCAGAACAGATTTTTAAATGGGTATTAATTTTCGTAGGGCCACAGGCCGTTTGCTTTTGTTTTCGGGGGGGGGGGGGTCCAAACATTTTTTAACGTAATTTATTATTGAATTAATGGTCATCAAGCAATACAGGTTTACATAAAAAATTATTTCGGGGGGGGGGGGGGGGGTCCGGACCCCATGGACCACCCACCTGGGCACGGGCATGGCCACTGGAAAGTAACGACCATATATATTAATATACATTATTGATCCAAATCAAGGCCGTAGCCAGGATTTTTCGGGGGGGGGGGGGGGGTCCAAACATTTTTTTAACGAAATTTATTATTGAATTAATGGTCATCGAGCAATACAGGTTTACATAAAAAAAATTATTTGGGGGGGGGGGGGTGCGGACCCCATGGACCACCCACCTGGGCACGGGCCTGGCCACTGGAAAGTAACGACGATATATATTAATATACATTATTGATCCAAATCAAGGCCGGAGCCAGGATTTTTCGGGCGGGGGTGGGGGTCCAAACATTTTTTAACGTAATTTATTATTGAATTAATGGTCATGAGCAATACAGGTTTACATAAAAAAATTATTTCGGGGGGGGGGGGGGGTCCGGACCCCCTGGACCACCCGCCTGGGCACGGGCATGGCCACTGGAAAGTAACGACGATATATATTAATATACATTATTGATCCCAATCAAGGCCGTAGCCGGGATTTGTCGGGGGGGGGGGGGGGGTTCAGAAATTTAATTGGATACTACATAGTAGTTTATATTTTTCCTCTCAAAATCCGATTCTATTTAGTATCAAGCCATTTCATCACGGGGGGGGGGGGGGGGGGGAGGTTGAACTCCCCCTCATTCTCAATCGACTGTCCAATTGGATCTGGAAAATCTTTTGTTGGCCCACTAGGATCCACTAAATGTTTTGAACATATATACAAGGCTGTTCCCAGGTTATGATTTCGGGGGGGGGGGGGGGGGGTCCCAAACATTTTTTACGTACGGTAATTTATTAATGAATTAATGGACAAATTCTTCAAACCATACAGGTTTATCTGCAGAAATTTATTTCGGGGGGGGGGGGGGGGGCGGACCCCATGGACCACCTCCTGGGCACGGCCATGCATATATATGTGTATTTTGTAACTTTAAATATTGTGGACTTCATTGTGCCACAAAGATGCAACCTCCACTTGCATTTCTTAATTTTTTCCAGTGGCTTGGGAAACGATATAATTCGGACCTCTCTCATATGTGTCCTGTCCTGGTGTAGGCTATCACTATTTAACAAGCTATAGCAGCAATGCTTGACCATAACGCTAGAAATATGAATAATAACAACATAAAACTGTAAACGTCAATAGCGCTCAGGTGCCCATTCCACATACGTACAACGTCAATGAAAATTATGAAATTGAAGGTGGTAGCAGAATTTTTAGTATGTCTTTAATGTCTGCTACCACCTTCAATTTCATAATTTTCATTGACGTTGTACGTATGTGGAATGGGCGCCTCAATGCATTTCATATCCTCCAATGGCCGAACAGCTGATTTTGTTTACATTATTTTCGCAATCGCGCATGCGCTGTTAGCTCCGCCCTCTTACTGTGACGTCACTACGCAAGAACTCTTGCTCTATGGTTCAATTTCGGCTGCTTTGATTTTCCCTATCATAAAGCACAGGAACACGAAGAGCAACTACAAAGTCTAGAATGAATAGACATTCAATAAAACACACTAATAACAGTATGGCATGCAGTGAATCGGGGTTTTCATTATTAACCATAATTTCATCAAAAAACACTTTTTTTTTCCTTCAAAACCGAACATTACATGACAATGCAACCTGCTTGGCTTCGCTACTCTGTTTAGCACGGTCTGCACACCTGAAGTAAGAAAACATCAATGAAGAAGTTACAAAGAAATATTATTTTTAGTAGTTTTTTATGAATATTGAGTATTTTTTTAAATTTTTTCCCCAGAACCAAACGATGAAGGGGGAAGCGACTTACTGACTATTGTTTCCTTTGATAACAACTAAAATACAGTATATGCGTGAATTCTAATAGAATAGCGTTCGAGAAAAAAAAAATTGCAGTTCTTATTTTATGTTGGGGGGATAAAGCGCACCACAACAGAGCTGATCCAGAGATATGATTCTTATAAACCGGCATACCGAATTTCATCGAAATCCATGGAATAGTTTGTCCACAATATTCAGACAAGACATTTCGTAAAAACTACCTTTTTTTGTTCCTCAATTTATTCCCAGGACCTCACATAGTGTAATTCCGTCGAAGTCTCGAAAATTTCAACTATCACAAAGCTTTCCCTATACTAACGTATAAATAGGACAGCAATAAATAAATGATGACATTTTTTTATCTATTGGAAGCCAACCTAGCGGAATTAGGCCTATAAATCCCTCTCTTCGACACAACTAGGTAAGTCCGGGACCGCCTACTTTAAATGCCCTCCGGAGCATGGCCAGAAAATGCTGCTTGTCGTGACATGATATGAAATGAACAATGCACGATCGGTGATTTCTTATCAAGGGGAGGGGAATGCCGGTCACCTATTCAGCTGCACTGGCGCCACAGCTCTATTACGCGGCACGGCGTCAAATGGCCTACCAGCCAAGAACGGGCGTTAGCTGAAGAAGAAGATTTCTTAGAATACCGTTTTTACTAACCTGTAGACTGTAATCCTTCATCATTTTAGCCAAGGACGTTTTGAGACCCGGAATTACTAGTTTAGGAGCTATTCTTTCCACTAGAATGGCTGGATCCACGGCAGTTCCTATATTGTTCAATAAATAAGTTATGAAATCAGGTTTGTCTAAAGATTTTCCAATTAAGTCCTGAAACAAAGAAATAAACTGCGTTAGTGCATTGCCTGACGGTATTAATTGAGAACTTTCCCACGGAAAATCGAAAATGCCTCAGCCTAGCTGTAATTGGCGCGGCGCATCTCCACACATAGCTCATGGAAAGAGGTGCAGCTCTCCGATAACAGAGTTACCACTCGCAAAAACTCATACATGAACTGCAACTCTCTCCATAAGATACGTATGCTTATGCACCGCGGCAATCCCAGCAAAGCAGTAGAACTCCATGGCGGATGTATTATGAGACAGTTCTCTATCAGGAACAGTATTTAGCCCATTAACATTGACAACTATACAGTATGTTGTGTGATGTTGCTAGTAGGGCAAGTTTATCGTTTTACAGCTGAGGACGTTCATATAGCCATCGGCATAGCTTGTTATAGGCACAGGAGTTAATGCCTGAATCAGCCCTCCCTGAACAGACTGAGGATTGACTCCCCTTTTTTGGTGGGGCTTCGTGCCGGAGGGACAGGCCTTATATACCTGTAGCGCTACACACGCATATGTTGGTATGCCTGCCTCAAGATGACTGTATGCACAGCTGCAGACCTATTTTAAGCCATCGAAATAGCCGTCCAGGTTGCTACCTATTAGACTCCAAATCAGTGTGACGTGGACACACTAAGTAACTCAGTAAGAGCTAGTGGTAACACTGTGCTTTTTATTGAAATCTGTGACATACAGTAACTTGTCCAAGTGAACAATCACTAGTACTGGAAACTCCATTATATGCGATGGTGTACAGGAAGAAAGCTGCCAAAAATGTGTAAGCATTGTCAGGTCTGACTGATTTGCTTCAATATTTCTCGACAGTACGGCTGCAGAAGTGTTGCCGTTTATAGACTATGCCCTTGTGCACCAGGCCTCGTTTCTTAAGTTGCAAATTACCTGCCAGAGTTCACTGTCATCCTGTTCCTTGCAGAATTCAATAGCCTGTTGTATATCGCGGAGCTCCTCAATAGTTATCATGAGCGCCTCCTTACTGCGCCCCATCCTGTTGAGAAGGTACACCATCTCCGGATAGAATTTCCGCTCCTGGCAGATCTTCAATGCTTCATGAATGGGGTAATGGTTGCTACGACGTAAAAACTAGAACAGAAGAACTTGTTAGCTCTTTAAGGATGAATGAATGCTGCGATTTTTCTTATTCCAAAGATTCCTCGTACGGTACTAGATACTTACTTTCTAGCCAACGCCCACCCTTGGCAGGTTAGCCATTTGGGTGACGCGCTGACCAGTATCTCCTTGCTGTTTTTCGGAAGATGTCTAACTTGATAATGAGTTCATTTAATTGAAAAATAGCCTATTTTAAACTGTTTCCAACTTACAGACAATAATCGCTCATGTCCAAAGTCAGCATGTAGTTTAACTAGTACTCCATGATAACTTCTCGCTAGTTTTGAGTCTTTACTATCTAGAGCATCCAAGTACTGATAAAGAAGCATTTTGTTCCCCTGAAAATAAAAAAAACATGTTTCGTTTCACGATATCATGGAAAGTGTTAGTAAAAATTAATAATGAACCAACTGCTTGAGCACGATGTACACGGTAGCTGTTTGTATTCCCACAGGGACTGTCATAATCAAGTAGGTTGGTGTGTGTTTTGTCAAAAAAGTTTTTATAAAACGTCGTATAAACAAATGAAACGCTTAATTGCGTCACAAAATCGGCGTAATTTTAAAGTATTCACCTATAAATAAACAATGAATTATATTATAATATTAAATATTATGTCAACTTAGCTAATTACCTTAACTAATTTATTGATTCACTATATTAAACAATTATGATACCCCCTCCACCCCACGGGCAACCGAATGAGACCCCTACGTGGGCTAGTAGAAGTATAATTAGTCTACAATTGAAATTAAGTTTTTTCAATTTCCCCATTTTTTTTTTTTTTTTTAAATTTAAATTGACATTTGTTAACAACTTCTGCCGAAACGGATTCATCAAGGCACCCGCCATATTATACGAGTAATATAATAATAATATTAATATACCTATTGCCACTACTTGGGGAAACAAAGACTTATTTTTTCAGAACCATATGATTACAAAGACTTCCACGGCCAGAGTGATAGGCAGATGATAGGTCGTGGTCAAAGTGAATGACGTCATCAACCAGAAATGAAATCAAGTTGATATAGCAGGGAGCCAATCAGGAGAGAGCATTGCTCCATCTCCACCCCTTCCCCCCCCCCCCCCCCGTCTTGGTTTAAATATCGGTGCACATCCCATTGCCCAGGCGGTTGCTGCCGAGCCTCCGAGATACAATCTAAGAAGTACCACTGAAAATCTTGACAGCAGATGTTGACGAAACGTTCAGAATGACAACGGCCTATCCATCATCCCGGATCCTACTTCATCATTATCGGAACCGCTACTTACCTCGATTTCTTTGACGATAGCGTCAACCTTGAAGATATCTGGGCTCTCCAGGAACAATCCGACTGCCTGGTCGGCGTCTAGCGTCATGAGTTCCATGACCAATTTAAGGACGGACGAGTACAAGTTGTGCCTGTGTATCATGGCAAAGATGTCTTTGTGCTTGAGTTTCAGGTACATCTGCAGGGCCATGTCGTACCTAAGATAAAGCGCAAAAAAACACTTTACTAGAAGCAAGAAGAAGCCCAGCATTACCTATAATCGGGCTGATTTTAATATGCTCCCAATAACATTATGTGCGCATTAGCCTATATTGTTCTTATATTTCACACCAAATCCGATACTTATTTTTAACAACTGTTCGTATTTATATTATTGAGGAGTTTTTGTATAAGACTGGCCCCATTCGCAGTCTTCTTAAAAATTTGACCCCACGAGCCACCACTGGTTACAAAGACAAATAAGCCTGCAAAGTGCTACCAGATTCTGCGGACTATGTAGCATAAACTAACAAAAACATTCAGTAAAACGCAGTATCTTTAGAATTTCAACTACCACAATATATAGTAGTCTAATGTCTACTTACACTATGTGAGAGCAGCCCTTAGCAGCGAGATAAATGGTACTTAAATTAGTTTAACTGGAAGACTAAATAGTTTGTCATCGCTTCTGCTAATGCCTAATTCATAGTAACATAAAAACGGGTGGATTGGGACAAAACATAACAAAGCAATAGGGACAATACACTGCTGTTAGATTTGAGGTCAAAATTCAGATTCTTACAGAAGCGAAACTAAAATATAGGATTAAAGTTTCACTTCAACGAAAACTGTATTTTTGTCTAAAATCTGAAAGCCCTTGATTCACCCATGCCTCCCTATTCACCCGTTTTTACGTTAGTATTTAAAATTACCTCGATATGTGGCTGTACAGGATTGCAAGAGACTCCATAAGATATAGGTCGTTAGCGTGATCATTAACTACATGTTCCACTACAGAATTGATTACAGTCTGCACGTCGTAAAGCGATGGCGGCCATTTTTTTATTAACTGAAAACAAAGAATGTACACCTGTAAAATCAAATTCTACAGACTATCAATGAGATATGTATATCAATTTCGGTTATGGGCCATTCACATGCCCAATCCACCGAGTTTCGGTTTCTGCGAAGCTAACAACGTTTTTTTTTTTTTTTGAGGATCTCACCTAAATAAATAATAATAATAATAATATACGTACTGTATATTTACAATATCTAATCATTACAATTTTTGTAATAGTTGCGCTCTTCATTTGATATTGATAATGATTTGATAATGTTGCCTACAGTAGCAATAATTAATTGTCTTTGAATACCTCAAGGAATCTAGGCGTATCTGTCTTTAGAAACTCATAGAGGACCATTTCATAGACAGACTCATCCAATCGATAGTCTCCAACTGGCAAATAAGCACTGATTGCTTTCAGTTGATGAATCTTGGCCAGTTTATAAATCTTTTCTTCCCATAACTTTTTGTCTTTACCTATAAAGTGGTCAACAAGAATTAAACAATTTGTATTATGCCTAAGTGCTACAATATTATAATAAAAAAAGACATGTTTTAAGTTTTAAAAGACAATCAGCCTTAGGTGCCCATTCCATTGACCGGCTAGGGCTATTTCCAACAACGGTGACGTGGTAGCAGACATTCAAGACTTAGGTGGCGTTTCCACTGACCTCGCATTGCAGAATTGACGGAAATGTTTATTTTCCTCTATGCCATAGTTAAAATTGATCAATGATCATACAGTAAAATCACAAGCAAACAAACTAAAATTGAAAAATGGCTTCATGGGATATGTTAATTACAAACATTTTAATAGATTTCTATTAAAAAAAAAAAAAAACATTTCCGTCAATGTCATTTGCAATCTGCAATGCGAGGTCGGTGGAAACGCCACCTAAGTCTTGAATGTCTGCTACCACGTCATCGTTGTTGGAAATAGCCCTAGCCAGTCAATGGAATGGGCGCCTTACACAGGCAAGTATAAAATTAAACATCTCATGATATATCAATCGTAAAGTTGTCAAAAATGTCAGAACGAACAAAAAAAATTTCTGAGCATTTTCACATGAATTCGATCTGTACAAAAAACTATTGGTTTGGTAATTTACATGTAGCAAGTTAGTGTTAATGAAAGTCACATGTCACATATTGAAATGTAGAGGAGCATTACTACACATTTAACGGCTATTTTTGACGGCTCTACGATCAACATTTCCTGATAAAATCGGCTTTCTACAAAAGACCCACCGCCACGTGTTATCTATAATAGAAACACAAGTCGAATGTTACACCACGAGCTTAAATAGAGCAAAATGTTGTCTTTTATACTGTGCAACAGTAACAATCCAGTGAATCCGACCGTCACTGAACATCTGTGGCATATGTTATGCATATGCAGTCTTATTCTGCTAAGAGAATCAGCGGCAGTTTACGCAGATTCTCAACCTGCCAGTACGATAATTTCACGATTCAGTAGGCGCAATGATATTGAAATTAAATTAAATTTATATTATGCCAGCTCTAGCCCCGAAGGGCTATTCTACCAGCTAAAGTAAATGACCAATAAGTGGGCCCCCCCCATAAAGCGGACACCTTCACTTTTTTTTGTTTAAATTAAAGTACAAAACCGCGGGAAGTAAAATGTGTTATGTTGGCTACACTGTAATTTTATAAAGGAAGGCGGTGGAGTAGCAGAAGACGCCATAACTGTCAACATATGCCAATGCGCTGCCATTATCTACCGGCACCTGTCGAAGTTAACCAGTTTCATGAAATTTCTTAAGGTATTTGCTAAGCAGGTGAGTCAAGTTATACTAAAGCATTCCTGTTATTATTAAACGTACTTAAATTTTTATTTTATTGCTGGTTTGTTAGATATGCTAGAAGTCATTTTAGACCGTGATTTTTTAAAATCAACGGAGATGCATTATCACAGGGGGTGTGACCACTTTAGGGTAATTTTGTAGGTGCCTTTCATTAAATGGACATGGGTGTCCTCATTTAGATTTCTTGATTAACACGTTTTTATGAATGCTATAAGCACAGAAACGGATGCTCTGTTTTAATTTTGTATTTCTTCTCTTGAACCATACGTTTACTATAAAGTGGACATGGTGTGTCCGATTTTGGTTTTGGATGTGCCCGCTTTATGATCAACTATCAAAAGTGTGACAAGGATGCTTTTTTATTGTTTCAGAAGAGCAAAATGACCCGGAAACTATTCCAATACGACAAAGGAAAGATGAAAGAGGCCCTAGAGGATATAGAGGGAGGAATGTCAGTCAAATCGGCCTCTAAAAAATATGGAATACCCAGGACAACTCTGACTCGACACAAAGACAGCTGTGAGAAACTGTTGCCAATCGGGAGGAAACCTGTTTTCACTCAGGAACAAGAAAACGTCTTGGCCAATTGGGTCATCAACATGGCAAAAGCTGGTTTCCCAGTGGATAAAATAACATTCCTAAGGTCGGTGGAAAAATTTAAAACCTCTTTGAACATTAAATGTGAAGGGAGTCGCAATTGGTACGAAGGCTTTCTGAAGCGGAACAAAAGCTTGTCATTGCGGTCGTACCAAAACTTTACCAAAAGCCGGTCTAGCGTAACATTACAAGCCCTGCATAATTGGTTTGATGAGGTCGAGAAATACCTGCAGGAAAACGGACATTTTTCCATATTGCAAGAGCCAAGACGCGTTTTCAATGCAGATGAATCTGCGTTTTATCTCAACCCCAAAGGTATGAAGGTCTTGGCGGAAAGGGGCAGCCGCTTTGTGTATCTAAGCAGCGGCAATGATGAGAAGGAAAACGTTACAGTTCTCCTTGGGGGGAACGCAGCAGGAGAATTGGCACCCCCCATGGCCGTTTTTAGGTACAAACGAATGCCGGAACAATTAGCAAGTTCTATCCCAGAAAGCTGGACAGTTGGGAGAAGTGAAAATGGGTGGATGACACAGGAGACCATGTACGAATATATGGCCAATTATTTCTATCCGTGGTTGGTCAACAATGGTATAGAGTTGCCAATAATCTTTTTCTTGGATGGACACGTGTCGCATTTGTCGCTGGAGTTGTCAGATTTCTGCGCAGATAAAGGCATCATCTTGGTAGCACTTTACCCCAATGCTACCCATTTGATGCAGCCTTTCGACGTGGCTGTGTTTAAGGGCTTAAAGGTTATTTGGAAGAAACTTGTCCAAGAGTGGCGAGTGGAAAATGATTTCAGGGAACTGAAAAAACATGAGTTTTGTCGACTGATGGAAAAAGCTCTGCAGGAATTCAACAAGGAATCGCTATGCAATGGCTTTAAGAAGTGCGGCCTTTTACCATGGAACCGACATGCCATAAAAATGCCTCTGGACCAAGAACCTCGCCAAACTTTACCCTCAGCCACTGTCACAGACCCTTTCCGGGAACAGCTGGAAAAACGACTGACTGAAACTAAATTGCAAAGCTTCCGGGCCAACGCAGGGCCTTATTGGACTGGAGATGTGTCTGACACATCTCTTTATTATCTCTGGTTGGATACCGAAAAGGCAGCCTCAGCCTCTAGGCATGCCGAAGACTGGCCTGAATGGCATGACGATTATAACCCTGAAGAATTCACTAGGCCGGCATCGGAGGAACACAGAGAGGACATCGAAGAACCCAGAGAGGAGAACGAAGAAGCAAGTCAAAAAATCGATGGACCCAGGGAGGAGAATGAAGAACCTAGGGAGGAGAACGAAGAAGCAAGTGAGGAAATCGATGGACCCAGGGAGGAGAACGAAGAACCTAGGGAGGAGACCGAAGAAGCAAGTGAGGAAATCGATGGACCCAGGGAGGAGAACGAAGAACCTAGGGAGGAGACCGAAGAAGCAAGTGAGGAAATCGATGGACCCAGGGAGGAGATCGAAGAACCTAGGGAAGAGAACGAAGAAGCAAGTGAGAAAATCGGTGGGCCTAGGGAGGAGAGAGAAGTACCCAAAGTTGAAGGACCACGAGAGGAGATCAAAGTCACAAAAGCCGTAAATTTTATTATTCCATCTCCTTTCAAAAAGAATCTTCTTTTCGGTGTTAAACAAAACCAACCAAGCACTTCCAAAGTGCCGAAGGTCCGTTTGCCTGCTGTTATTTCGTCGCCGGAGGCTCGGGAATATATCCGAAAAAAGGAACAGAAGAAAAACGAATTGATTAAAAAAAGAACCGAGTTAAAAGAAAAAAGAGAAGAAAGAAAAAGAGCTAAAGAAGAGGCATCAAAGGCCAAAAAAGCCGAGAAGAAGAAAGCTGTAAAGCGCAAACTCTTTAACGAAAAACAAACACAGAAAACAAGTGACCATTCATCTGATGATGAATCACCCTGTCCTAGTCTAGGGTCGTCCTCAGGAGGGGAATGGGATGAAGAAGAAGACAGTGATCTCCAGTCCAAACCAATAATGCAGACCCCTGGAAAAATAGTTGGAGAGCATGTAGCAGTATGCTACGACGGCAACTACTTCCCCGGGAAGATCCTGGAAGTCAAAGATTCAGGCGCAGTGGTGAAAGCGATGATCCGAAACGGCAAATTGTGGAAATGGCCTCAAAAAGAAGACCGTCTCTTTTACTCATGGAGTGATATTGTGTGCAAAGTAGGAACACCGAAAAAATTTAGCAAAACAAGGGAAATTTATAACGTTCCCGAGATGGAAAATTTGTAAATTTTGTACGTAGCGTTGGTTAAGTAATTCATAATTTTGTACGTAGCGTTGGTAAATTCATATTCATTGGTTTCTTTTCTTTGTTAAACTTCCTGGGTCTCTTAAATGAATTAAAAAAGTTAAAAAATCTCCATTGTTATCTTTAGGGTCCGCAATTGTCATGATCATCGATTGTCAATTCTCCGACACTTCACCTTACATTGTTTATCCTCTTCTCCAGCTGATCTTCTATTTAAAGACGGTAGTTCTGATTATATCTCATTGGGGAAGGAGGTGTCCACTTTGAGGTAAGGTCATGTCCACTTTTGGAAATTTCATCAGCTGGTGTGTCCGCTTTCGGATTTCTGACAACTTCTTATAAATCTTTTTAAAAATCTGAGTTTCTTTATTTTTATTTTTAGTAAACAATGGGGATAGTTACCTAAGTTCCAGCTGATGATGTATGCAAAATTTCAATGACCTACCATGAGACGCAACAACGCAATTTAAGTTTAATGGAGATCATATGCTAAAGGTGTCCGCTTTCGGGGCTTTTACTTTAACCAATTTTAGTTTAACTTAAAAATTATTTTTCACATTAATATCATAACATTTTTTCCCGTGAAAAATACCTTGGTTCCCACCAATTAATAAGAGTATTCCTACCCAATGGTAAGCTAGGGGTGCAATAGACAGTCAGCCATCAGTCCATAAATTACAATATTTCGGATGTAAACAGATAACCTAATCTGGTTAGCTTTTTGGCACTTGCTCACGTATTTAAACCAAATAGATTATTCATTTTAAAAATATTAATAAAAGCCACCCACGGTACGTTCAAAAGAGGAGAACCCATGAAGCGGGTCTGAGCAGCTTTATTCCAATTTAGAAAGGCCTACCCTGTCAGGACATGTAGAGTAGTGGTACGGACTCTGACTTTCACCCGAAAGGTTGCTGGTTCAAGTCCTACATTTTCTGCCCATGCTTCGGAGGGCATGTGAAGCAGGTGGTCCCGGGCCTTCCTAGTTGAGTGTAAGAGAGGGCCTTATAGCCCTAACTCCGCTAGGTTGGCTTAGTAATGAAACAAAAAGTCCTTATTTATTTATTTACCCACTTTGACTCAAATAAATCTAGTGCTGAGAACAGAGAAAATAGACTGCAATGGTTCGGCAATATAAAGAGAATGGAGATGAGCGTAGAAGAAGCTAGAAGAGATAATAGAGGGTACACGAAAGAGAGAAGAGGTACAAGAGAAATTGAGGCCTAATACACGTAAAATTCTGGCAATCGCGATTTGCCCAAGTCTTTAACATTGTAGGAATAGGGCTTGGTGAATGGTTGGTGCAAACCTATAGTCTATTTCAGAAGATGTCCATGATCTGGCTTGTCTAGAGGAAAGCCGTGCACTTTGGTGTGGTCGGCTTTTCGCCAGCATCCCAAATCGATGAATATACAATGAAAAAGACGTCAGCGAATCGCGACTGCGAGCATCTTCAGTATGTACCGGGTCTCAGGAGCTCAGGACAGCGGAACTGGTACCAGAAGAAGTGTTGAATCACCAGAAGTGGAGGGACAGCATGGAGCCAACGAGGCTTCCATACATCAACCGAGCAACTGAACATGATTACAGATACCTGTGATTAAAATCTTACCTAAAATTTTTGCACAAAACTCTCCAGCCTTTTCATATTCCTCGACTCCAAATAGATAGTCGATGTACGCACCGCCTACTTGCTGCACGGTAAACTTGTCAGCGCCCGACACCGCCTCCAGGGCCTCCTCGTACCGCTCATTCTTCAGCAACCACTCCACGATGTCATTATTATCGTAGACGCTCGCCACAACAATGTCCCGCGGTGAAACCACGAAGTAACGGTTCTCCTCTGCGACGTGTTCTAAATGGTAGTCGTTTACCCGGTTTTTAGTGAGATCTTTTAAGAACAGCTCGTCTGGCCTTGCTACCTGTTACGGTGAAAGTAAATTGGATTGATCATGGACACCATACTGAGAACGCGCTCAGTCAGTACGATAAAGCGTATGGTAGGATACCAAGTACCAAAGTGCAGCAGTCATTCTTCTCACTCATTGATAATTAAAATTAAATTAAAATTATTCACAATAGTTAGTCTACCATATATTTATCGTCCTGACTATGAGCGCACCTTAAGAAAATAAAGTGTAAGCATTTAACTTATAAAACTACAGTATAAAGTTTTACAAAGAGAGGGCTTTATAGGCCTAATTCCGCTAGGTTGGCTTAGTAATAAAACAAAAAAGTCCTTATTTATTTATTTAACAACTGCAGGTTCTTACGCTCAGCGCCTATTAGAGGGCAGATACAATTAATGATGAACTCTGTTGTAAACAGACAACACCTACCTCTATGTAATCATCATTCGTAGGTTGTACAACCTGCAACGTGGGCCGCTTGGCACAACCATCATCGTCAAGCTCCTTACAGTATCCCAGGAGTACCAACTGCAGGTCCTTTCGCTCTGCTCCTGCCAGCGGGCAGATGCCACTCATGAAGAAGTCCGTTGTGAACGAACACAGCGGCTCTACCATGTAGTCAGGAAGCTGAGGCCCGGATACATCACCTGGGCCACGCTTGCGTATTGTGCAGATCCGAACTGTGTCCACCCAGCCAATCTAAATAACAAAACAGTTATGTCAATAAGGAACAACCTAGACTTCTATATAGCAAGAGATGGTGCATTCAGGTTTCACTAAAAGTATATATTTGCATTTCTGGGGCCACTCGTCACGCCTCCTACGACCAGCCATTAAAAAAAAACGTACTGTTCGCCCAGAAAAGTTTGCAAATGTCCATGAAAATATCCCTTAATGCTTTACCAAGTGGGGGACAAGCCCCGCCTCTCCATGTAAATTTCCTATGCTGCATTTTCAAATCAGATAGAACTACTTTGCATGTGTTTGTATACACAAAACTTACGGGGGTTCCATTCCAAATTTAATGCATTAAGGTCACAAGTGGACATTGCTTATTTTTTTAGCTAAAATTGTCGATCTGTTGCACTTTTTACGAATTCACGACTCCAATGTCAAAACTAAAATGAAAATTTTCTGAATGTTAGTTTATTGTCTTCAACTACTGTAGCAACGTTAGTGGAACGGTTTTAGGATCATCATAGAACAAAATCAAAGCAATATTTATTGTTATAAATATTATTAGTGATGCGTTTCTTGAATTTGAGAAATTTATAATATTTTCATCTTACCATACTGTGTTATAAAATGGATCAACTTGAAAGTAGAAAGTTAACTTAAGAGCGTTCAGGCCACAAAATAGAGTTTCTGTGTATCACACCAATAAGGGTCTCGTCAAGGTATACAATGCGATTTCCTTCAGACCTGGTGTTTCGATCCCTTGTAAATACCTATAACGCCAAGAAAGCGTGCGTGGCGACCCGACCAAGACGTTGTATTTTGTCAAACATCTTAAATCTGCACAGCATTTAAATTGTGACTTCTTTGTTTCTGCTGCACTTATGATGCGTGTATTTATAATAGTCTCCTCAACCGACTGGTTGTGTTTTTTATTTTACCTGAAATGAAGACGCCTAGTGATAAATACGCGGAGGCTCTTCGTGGGCATTTGGTAACGACCATCAAGCTCTAATATTTCTTGTTGCAGGGTGTCCAAGCTTAACAGTCAGCAATCATCCTAGGATGAATATACATAATTATGGGGTCCTTATCATACTTTCATCACATTCGTCGAGATTATTGTAGTATTTTTGACGTCTTCTTTCCTTTATATTTTTGTTGATTTTATACCTCGACGGACTCCTAGACTCTGTATATATATATATATATATCTTAAATATAACTTTCAACTTCCTTAAATAGTTCGCAAAGGTTTAAGATCATCATTCATGCCTCCTAGTGAATTTTCTTGCCTTACCAAACGGTTCATGCGGAAATGTTGCTTCAGTTGCTTCCTCTTATTAGGCCTGCTTCCTTTGGTAAGACTTAACACTCTTTTCTGTGGTCTGAATGCCCTTAACTTCGATATTAACTGTCTACTTTCAAGTTGATCCATTTTATAACACAGTATAGTAAGATGAAAATTTTATAAATTTCTCAAATTCAAGAAACGCATCACTACTAATATTTATAACAATAAATATTGCTTTGATTTTGTTCTATGATGATCCTGAAACAGTTCCACTAACGTTGCTACAGTAGTTGAAGACAATAAACTAACATTCAGAAAATTTTAATTTTAATTTTGACATTGGAGTCGTGAATTCGTAAAAAGTGCAACAAATCGACAATTTTAGCTAAAAAAAATAAGCAATGTCCACTTGTGACCTTAATGCATTGAATTTGGAATGGAACCCCCGTAAGTTTTGTGTATACAAACACATGCAAAGTAGTTCTATCTGATTTGAAAATGCAGCATAGGGAATTTACATGGAGAGGCGGGGCTTGACCCCGACTTGGTAAAGCATTAAGGGATATTTTCATGGACATTTGCAAACTTTTCTGGGCGAACAGTATCAGATGGCCCTAGGATTTCAAAAAAAATTTGGTGCGCTGGAATATCCCTATCCCAACTCTCATACATAGAACTCTAGTACAACGCTTACATCGGTTCGTTCCAAGGGGATAAAATAAGCGTCCGCAGCGTAAAGAACCGGTCCCAGTTCAATCGAACACGCGCGGTAAATTCTAGATTGGTCTGACATTACCACACAGTAATAATGGCAGGGCAGGCAATGCATTTGAGCGTGAATTTTCCATCATTAATGTTACGGATTTGAATATTGGCGGGACAGCGCCGCTATTTTTTTTCGCGTTCTTTGAGAATAAAACCCCCCCAAATTGAATTAGCCCAAAATAAAAATAAAAATATATCGAGGCATGATTTTTGTGAACCTACATGCCGAATGTCATCAAAATCGACCGAGTAGTTTGCCCGTAATTCGATGAACAGATAGAGCGACAGACAGACAAACCACTTTTTTGGGTTCCTGGGACCTCAAAACGTGTAAATCCGTTGAAATCTCGGAATCGAAAATTTTGACCATCACAAAGCTTTCCTTATACTACGTATAAATTGGAAAGCAACAAGGAAGCGGCAAAAAGGGTTGGCTGATTGTTGCAGTTAACGAACAATATTTTTTTTTAATTACCAGTAATGTAGACTCATAACACCAAGCCATGTTGCACCGGTAGAATTGGGGAGCAACTCCATCATTGACAGCCCACTTCATGAAGCCCAACGAACACTTATTGTATAAATCATAGACACGGACACCCAGATCAGAAGCCCAAGCTACGAAATTTCCTTTCCAGCATACACTGTTCACACTTCCTTCTGCCTCGCGAATCACGGTCGACCTGAAACGAGTTCAACGTAAGGTAATGAGTAAGACTTGCTTTTAAGTTTTAATTGTCACCACTCAAGTTCCCACTTTGCATGAATATATTATAAGAATTTAGTAAAGCTGTGGGGACGGGAATAGAACCCATACAATTATTTAGCATAGGGGTTGTTGAACTTACATTGTCTGCTGTGTTAATAGTCATTAAAGGCATGGGCCTTATAGTCATGAAACAATTAGGGCGGGGTCGATTGTCAGGGGAAGGTGGCGACGTTTCGGGTTGGGTGCTACTCCCAACATCAGGCCTGAGGCCTGGCAAGGACTGATGGTTTCTGGACGATTGACTCATTGCTCTTGTGTTCTACTTTGAATTATTGAGTAAATCCGATCCCCTTGAGGATTGGAACTACCGTTCCCCCGATTGAAATGAAAGCTCTCTAACTACTCGACCAAAGCCCTTGCTTCGCCCTCCTCAGGACTTAGCCTGATGATGGGAGTAGCACTCACTCCCCTCCCCTGACAATGGGCTCCGCCGGATGACTATGAGAGGCAATGCAAGTACAACTAACCCTTTGTTAAATAGTACTGCACCACTGCCGTTAACCTTTACCAATAGACTAATTTCAATTGTTGTGGGGAGGCACAATTCTGTTAGCGAAGTGGACTATTACTGTCGATGTTCGACCCAAAAAGAAAAAATTTCAGACTATTTCTATTAGTTCAACATTCAACGCAATGGGTTGCAGTGCCTCAGTGGTTTTTCCTTCTTATTTTCGTGAAAATGGTGTACGATTCTAAAAAGTAAACATACTACCTGACCACGAATTGAAATAAATAAAATATTTTTATGATTAAAATAAAAATTCATAAATAGAAGAAAGATATTTTATTCTATAAAATGACAAAGCAAATAATCAAAGAAATAGTTTTCACTTCTTTCAATTCATGGTCGCTCAATACTTACTTCCACATGGAAAGAAATGTCTTCTCATGCAAAATAAGTTTCTCATCGCCAGTAATGAACCTTCTCCCCGCGCCAGTCTTGCCGTACGCCGGGTCAATGGCCACGCACTTGACCAGCCGACCGGTCTGGATGGAATGGTCGCTGTCGTCTTTGTAGAGGCCGCTCACACGGACAATGCCGTCGTCTGAACAGCTGGCGACGAAATCGCCGCGCTCGTCGATATCTAGACAATTCACGGCTACAGAATGACCCTGCAGTGATCTGGCGCTACGCACATTATAACCTGCGAAACAGGGAATGTTTCATTAATTTCAGTGTTCCAGTCAATTCTGATAGTTTTAGCACTACCTTATATCCCAACAAGGACCACCCCTGGCCTCTACATTTTGTTCCCAGCAGACATGTATCCGAACATGGTGAGGTCATGCTTACGCCTGTTACATTGTGTCAGTGGTACGATTGCCCATTATAGCTTGTAGCCAGTGTAGGTTGACATCGAGAACGTGTACTATTTTGCTAATGTTTATCATTATCAAATCATTAAAAATCATGACACCCCAAGTCTGTACATATTTATGTAGATGCATTTTACATATCCCAAAGCCTGAGGTGTGGGGGACATTTAGACAAAACGGGGACACCCACACCTACAACACGAGGCAACGGGGAGACCTTGTGAGACCTTGTAAGGCCAGCGTCACGCACAGCCAAGTGTGAGCGACTGGATCCTATACTACAAAGGTTTCGCCTACCTTAGAAAACTCACGATTGAACTGAGAGCGGTGAGAAATGCTTCTAACTTCCCTATATTACTTAGAAACCATCTCTTAGAAAAAGCTTTCTACACTGTCATTGAGACACTAGCACAATGACAGAACTACCTGATTTTGACTATATTACTTTATACTTTCTTGTCAATTACTTGTCGATTACTTGTATTGTATAATTTAACAGAAATATATTTATTTATTTATGGCTAATATTCATACAGAAACAAAATAAATAATGTCCGGAAAATACATGGGGTAGTTGGCATTGAACAAGGGACCAAAAAGCCCTATCTACATGACATAATTTATAATTATTACCATTGCTGCGGGAGGTTCTTTTTCTATTGAAAATTTGTGTTTTACCACAGGTAAGAATTAGTTGATTTAAACTTTTCGGAATAATTATGAATTTATTCGGAGATTCGCCGCCTCAGCACATACTTGCCTTGGTGATCCACTAAATGAATAGAACCCCATGCAGTTCCAATACAGAGGAATTTCGGATGGACTGCAAGGCATGTGGCTGGGTGTTTGAATAGGATATCTGAAACGTCATTTGTGAAGCGGAAGTACTTGAGTCTTGGTATTTCCTTTTCCTCATCATCATCGCTTAAGACTTCTGCTGAAATAGTAAAAACTATTTAAAAAAAAACTTTTTTACTGTCCTACTGGTTTTATTTTTATTTCCAGCAAAGCGTAATTTTCCACAGAAAATGGGGGCACTGTTGGAGACAATTTGAGGAAGTTTACTGGGACCATCTTAGTAAATAACCCACGATTCGATGGGCTAATATTCAACCATTAGTGGTAAATAAATTTCGTGAAAAGTTGCAATCAAATGCCGCCCACCTGATTGGGCTTTAGGTATTTCAACAAGCTAATCTCCAATACGTCTCGCCCATTCACTATACAATTTACTGTGCGGCACTAAATTCGATGATGTCTGGGGGATAAAATGCGGATCCAGAGAGGGGGTGGGCAGCCGACCTGTTTATTAAACTACCCTACAATGTGCGCTATATGCACTACGTAAGGATAGTTAGTTGTTAAAAATTAGATGTGTTCTTTTGTTTTGTTTTATTAGTAGCCTATGGTTCCAAAATTACTTGTGGGAATAAGGAATGTTGTTGAAAAGAAAAACGATTGAATTATACAAAAAAGGAAATGGTTTATTTTGGTTTGGAATTTATGAATAAAGAGTTTTTTTAAATGTTGAATGGAAAACAATTAATTGTATCTTTTTTAATATTTGGCGACCGTGACTAATAAGATAATATATGAGATGAATCAAGACGTTAAAGCTTTATCGACCCTGCAGTAAAATTGGAGACAGATGGTGAGTGATGTGTTACAAACCATTAAAAGTGGAACAAGAAACTAAGCGAGTTCTTTGGTCCTTGGGCACAGAGTAGAGGAAATTTTTCCAGGACGCAATGGAGAAAACAGGGTAGCTAGAGTCCAGACCATTACAGGTAAATATATCGCTCGTGCACGAGAAAAGTGACACATTTCTAAATATTGACTTTTGAGATAATTCAAATTTTAGTTCTGACCATTTTTTAGTTGTTACTTGTAGTACTATCGAGACACTTACCACTTTCGAGATGGGACAGTTTAATTGAAAGAGAAGTGTAATTACCACGTCAACGCCTGGAGCACATTCCGATTTATGTCAGTATTGCCAAACCCGAAGTAGTCAAACTTGACAATGGATCAGTGACAAAACAAAACAAAACAAATCTTATGGAAACAAATTAAACTAGATGACACTAAATTCATAAAATTCGCTATATTTTCCTCTCTGTGCTACATGGTATCACATCAGTTGCGCGTCTTAACGAGACTCGAATCTTGAGGAACTTCTTGTCAAGGCAAATGGAGATCCACCTTTTTGGCGCTGTCAGTACTGCTATGAGATGCTGACGGATTTTAGGAAAGGTAAGATCGCTGAGGTATTAGCTAACATTGATAAAAAACTGGTGTACTTTAAGCAAAAAAACAATAGTGAGTTTGAAATATTGCGTGCTGAACTGAAACATAAAGAAAATCAGATTGTGGAACTAAAAGATATGCTCGGAGAATTAATAACCCACTTAGTTGAAAATGAAATCACACGTATTGGAGCGACAACAGGTCAGCTACAAAATAATTCATACTTGTTACCTAGTCAGATGGCCCCTATAGACGAATTGCCACACCAGGCTAGGGATGTCAATGTAATGGACGGAGGTAATAAGGCTCCTCCGCGAGAATTATTTTCTCGGAGCGGCAGTACTCACTCAAATAGGGTTAGAAAAAATGAGGGAAGCTCAGCTGAAAATTCAAATAGTACCAATACAAGTACCAATACGAAAACAAAACATAAAAAAGTGCATAAGAACATTGTGCCAAGTATACATAAAACATCAGCAATTCCAAAGAACACTCATATCCAAACAAAACATACAAATGTGCTCAACAAGAAATCTCTACCAAGTCCACATAAAACGACAGCACCTCCAAAAAATACTGATATGAAAACAAAACATACAAATGTACAAAAACAAACTGCACCAAAGTCACAAATAAAAATCATCGCTAATAAGTGCACCACTGTAGGAGACAGCTTGGTACGAGGTACGTGGCACTGTTTGAAGGGCGAAGAAGTTAAGGTTAACTGCTACCCAGGCCTCACTTTGCGTAGACTGAAGGGGCTCATGGAAGACTGTGAGATAAATGATAGACTGGAGTCTTTAATTCAGCATGTAGGGGGAAATGATCTTGCTAAGGGTGTCTCCCCTGATTATATCATTGGTGATATTGGGTACATACTTGAGATAGCGCGAACAAAGTTTCCCCGAGCAAGAATCATTGTCAGTAGCATAATACATAGGCATGATATCCACCAAAAAATGCTCAGTGTGTGTAACAGTGCACTAAGGTGGCTAGCAGATTGTAGAAATGTGGCCTTCATTGACAACGCCCCTGTGGGCCTTAGGAACTCTCTCCAAGTGGATGGTGTCCACCTAACAGCACAAGGTATTAAAACGTGGGGACTGTTTATAAAAAACTCCTTGTCGCTCCTGCGCTGGACAGGAGCCCCCCACACCATACCACTGGCCTGTTGAATGTTAAAAACCCTGGCAAGACCCGGAAAGAGAGAGAACTAACTATTGTATTTCTAAATGTGTCTTCGGTCCAAATCCAACCTAGTTTAATCCTTTATTGATGAGTCTTTTCCTGATATTTTGTACATCAGTGAGCACTGGATGAGGAAGGACGAGACTCAGTTCTTTTCCGCAGTTGGTCACCTGCAACTGGCAAGTGCCTACTGTCGTGATAGACGGGAGAGAGGAGGCACGGCCGTTTACACTGGACCGAACATCTTATACAAGGAGGTAGACGTTTCAAAATTTTCTTCCAAATTAGATATAGAACTTTCGGCAATAGAGCTTAATGAATCGTCTACAGTAATTTTATCCGTATATAGGTCTCCTGATGGTTCAATTGAACATTTTTTCATGTCGCTTGATGCTTGCCTTATGTGTCTGTCACGCCGCTATAATGCACTTATACTAGGCGGGGACTTAAATATCCACTTGGAGAGTGACAATGCCCATAGAACCGCTTTTTTAAATAGAATAAACACTTATGGTTTGCATGTTGGAAACTATGTCTGCCTACAAGCTGGAATGTTCCCAGACGAATTAAAAATGGCTAGAACTATTCCTGTATTTAAGAAAGGCGTCCCCTCTGCTCTCTCAAACTAAAGGCCAATTTCAATCATACCAACATTAGCTAAAGTATTTGAGACTGTCATGAACTGCCAATTAATGGAATACTTCGAGAGCAATGGCCTATTTAACCCAAACCAGCACGGGTTTAGGAAAGGTAGATCTACAACCAGCGCACTTCATTCTTTGGCTAAGGAGATACTGGGGGCAGTTGAAAATGGCCAGTCTCTATCACTCACCCTCAGTGATCTCAGCAAAGCTTTCGATTGTGTTAACCATGCGGTGTTGCTTGAGAAACTAAAGAAATATGGAATAGATTGGGTGGTTCTTCAGACCTTCATCTCCTACCTCTCAAACAGGCGGCAGTGTGTGTCCATTCAGGGAGCAATTTCTAAATGGCTGACTGTCAAGTACGGAGTCCCTCAGGGATCTGTCTTAGGTCCCTTACTGTTCCTCATAATGGTGAATGATTTAGGCTTGCAGACCTTGCTATTTGCTGACGATGCAACTATATACTGTAGGGGCCCCTCACTCACCGAGGCTCGAATGATGGCAGATGCCTTGCCAGCGGCGGCAGCCCAGTGGTTCGAGGACAACAAGCTTACACTTAACGAAGGAAAGACGCAAAAGATGACCTGTTCCCTCCAGACTGAAACCCCGAACACGGAGAGGGATTGTGTTAAGCTGTTGGGCTTCACTGTGGACTCTAAGTTAAATTGGACTGCCCACTCTGAGCAGCTTTGTAAATAACTCTCTAAACTAATATTTCTGTTAAGAAAACTAAAGAACTTGGTCACCAAACAATATTTGCTAATGACATATTACGCTCTTTTTCACAGCCACATCAACTACGGCATACTCTTATGGGGTCACTCTGCAGGGGTGGCCGATGTTCTTTTGTTGCAGAAAAAGGCTGTCAGGATTGTGGCGTCCAGCGGGTGGAGAGACCACTGCCGACCTCTGTTTGCATCTATGGGCATCCCAACGGTTCATGCTTGCTGCACATTAAAGCCAACATAGAACTGTTCCCTGAAAGAAATACTGTCCATCTGCATAACACAAGAAATGCTCACCGTTTGGATCTGCCCGGATGCAGGCTGAGTAGGTCCATCGCATCATTCCCAAACTCGGCAATGAGGTACTACAACACCCTACCCATCAGCCTTACTAATAAGGATTTTTCAGGATACAAGGCCGTGGTCACAAGGAAAATTAAAGAATGTCCACTGTACAACTTGAACGAGTTCAGGGAAATAAGCTGGGATGCTCAAACATAACCCCCCCCCCCCCATCTAACGTATGCTTCGGCATGAAATTTTTTGTTTCTCTTCCAGATTTTTTTTGTTTTGAACGCCGTCTATCCCACCTTGGTGGGTCATGGACAAAGATTGATTGATTGATGGATTGAAAGGGATGGTTGTTTTTGGTTTGGAATTTATTAAGAGATTTTTTTTATGTTGAATGGAAAACAATTGTATCTTTCAGTCAGTCAGTGTTGACCCAAATAGAGGCATATCTTTCTTACATGTGTACTGTACTGGTATTTTTATTATTTAATGATTTAATGACTCAATGTCACATCCCATTTAGATATGTAGGTCTGGGAAACGTTAAAATAATTTTACAATTTGCAGTGTCTTGCCCATACATCACGTAAAATTATTGTAATTCCAGTTATAGGCTACATCCAAACTTTTCTTTATTTCTACGTACATACCTTTTCCATCATTCATCATGTAGGAAATGTCCCAAATTTAAAATCTACTTTTGTCTTTTTGTCGTTCGAGCTGCTGTTAAGTGTTGATGTTTACAATTTACATACGCATACTTAAAATAAAACATCGGAATCGTGTAGGTTATAATTTAGGAAAATTTGCAATACTTACCGTATCATTTATTGAAAACAAACCCCCCATAACATTTTAAAATACTACAATTTTACCGCTAAAATTAAAAAAAAAACTTAATTCTTAACCCCCCATAACATTTTAAAATACTACAATTTTACCGCTAAAATTTAAAAAAAACTTAATTCTTAAAAATAATAATAATTTCACCGGAAATACCAATCTTTAGCTAATAAAAAACGTCTCATTGCATTAAAAAATGTTTCCCAACAGATTGGTGTGCATTCTTAGATAAATAAGTAGTAAGTGTGCATTGGGCCATCTGTTGAAATAAAACGATATTAATTAAAACTATTTTATTGTTTCAAGATTTGTGTAATGAACATTTTTATATAAACAAAGAACAAAACAACATTCTCTTTTGGCACAGTTAGCTCGGCTATTGAGGTTGCTTAAAGCAGAAGCTGACTGCAGGCATTGGAAACACCAACAACATATCAATATTCTTCAGACATAGAGATAGAAGTACAATTCAAAGTTTCTAATATGTATGTCGGCTACCGGCATTGGCCAAGTATAACAAGTAACAACTGCTAAGTTTATAATCAATCCATGCTGAAAATATAAATTTTATTAACTTGCCAATGTGACGTTGGCTTTCCATTTTACATGCATTTTCATCGGATTTTTTGTACCGCAGGGTACCTTTATCCGTGTCCAGGTTACGGCCCGTTGCTGAAAAGTGTTGCAGCCTGCTATATCCCGTAGGAAATTAACTTACAGGGTCCGTCCGGAAAGTAATGAGCCTGATTTTTTTAACCAAATTTATTGAACATACAAGTATTATATCTTAATATTCTTCAAAATAAGACCCTTCTGCTTCAATATATTTTTGCCAACGCGATTCCCATTCTGTATAATCTACCTGGAACTCCTCTGCCGGAATACTGTTCAGTAAGGTCCTTTGGACTCCCTTTTCAGTCGAGGAAATAAAGAGTAGTCCGCTGGGGCTAAGTCTGGACTTTCGGGTAGCTGGGGAATCGTTTCGTCACCAATCCGACTACACGAAGGTGACGGGGACGGACAGAATGAGACGGTGAATTGCCATGGTTTTGCTCAAATCGTCTGCATGGCGAAGTCTTCCGAAACAATCTCATGGACAATGCTTCCTGGCAAGTTCAATAATTCCGACATCATACGAACACCCATTCGTCGGTCTGTGTTCAACAATTCGCGCAAACCATCGGGCGAAGCGAATCACCCTTCACAGGGTCATAAACTATTTGTTATTATTGATAACGTCTAATTTATAACAGGCCTAGTAAGTGAATGATTAAGCTTTGCTCTCTGTGAGTAAAGTTCGTATTTTAAAAACCTTAAATCTTTAGAAAACCGTCAAAACTGATTCACTTCGCCCAGGTTTACGGTACCTAAATCTGAAACATACCTGAAGTTAGAAAGTTTAGAAAGGTTCCACAGAAAAAATATTTTTTAGTCATTTTTTTGTCGTAACTTATGAATGGAAAAAAAATATATCAATGTTCCATTTAAAACAGTTAATAATATTAATTATATAATTTATTTATTTATTTTTAACAGTTAGTTACATTATATATACAGCTAAATGGAGTAGCCACCCCCTCCCCCTTCCTCTCTAACATATGACCCTCAGGCGAGTAAGAATAGGTAAGTTAGAAAATGCGCGCGAAATTCAAATTGATAAATTCGTATGGTGAGTTTTTTTCTCCCTTACATGTAGACGCATTAATTTAAATTCTTATTATATTTCAAAATTCTACCCTTATATTTTAGTGTTAATTAGTATTTCCTTCAATTATAAAACAATGCAACCATTCTCTTGTATTCCAATAATTCATTAATTTGAATTTCCTGCGCATATTTTAACGCCGTCACATGACACCTAACTAATGCGGTACCTACCCCATGTCTATGTTCCGCTATTCTTTCTTTAAAACCTCTCCCAGTTTGTCCAATATATAAGCTACCACAATCATTACAGTCTAATTGAGGAGCTTGGTAACAAACGTGGCCAACTCCATTTTTTCAGAAAATGGGGTTTTGATCCGACCTTGCAGAAAATTTTAATGTCCACCTGCACGTTGTAAAGTAAAGTGGCAAAAGCAGCCAGATTGCGCACAGAAGCGCTGAGAAGTCTACGGTTAGCTATAAACTTAATGAAATTTTCAACAGAAAATCCGCTCTCCTGAAAAATTCAACAACTTGCAGTTGGCCATGTTTGAAAACAGCCTCGTCAATTGATAAACCCCTGATTTCCCCCCTTTCTCCAATTTAGGCTTACAATTAATCAGTTGCTCGTTGGGTAAGCAACAAACTTCAATTGCACTTGACGATGGCGTGAGCCGAAATCGGTTGTGTATATTTGTTAATTTTATTACGTACAACTTTACTAAGTTAATTTTTAACAATGAACGAAATATTAGTCGATTCGACTGCTTGCATGAGCACAGACTACAGCAGCATGCACCACATCCACATTTTTCATTGCCTTTACTCCTAGCCTATATGGATTTTTTGAGAACGGGTAAAAATTTCAGGGGTTTAGCAGTCTAAAATTGCTGTATTAAAAAAAATAAAAATAAAATAAAAACAATTCAACAGACATGGCTGACAACGGAATCGCAGAAGCAGATATTCTGCGTACTTGACTTTGGGTCCCTGGCTATTCTCTAGCTTATATGTTTAGCTTATAACGAGAACCTCCCGATTGCCGAACCACACACATTTTTATTGCCTGTAGCCTACATACATTTTGTTTTGTTCTAAACATTTTAATGTTGGAAAAATGAGTAATAGAATTTAGTACATGACTGGTTAAAATCAATCACCTTGGTGGGACAAAATGGAGCTTAGAAATGAATTGACGTTTTCTTCATCAGACAAATGGAGTCTTTGTAGAAGGCTGTGTACGACGTCAACACCTTCAGCATTTTGGTCGACGCTCAGATGGAACTTCTCATGGAATAAAAGCCGGGCTTCTTCGAAGCTTTTCATCATAAAATTGTGCCTTTCCTGAAATTTTAAAACCGCCATTTAGACTAACATTTTGAAAGATTTAGTAAGCAAAGGAGACCTGAAGTATTTTTTTAACCAACTTAAGGTTAGGCCGCAAAGACATGAAAATGGTCGTAATATAAAATATGAATTAGGATACTGTACATAGGATAAATTAAATTATCTTAAATTAATATATGTACGTAAATTATAAATTATTATCATATTTTTAATTATTCATTATACTTAGTTTATTCTATTATTCCATTATTATTATTATGCCTAAAGAGGTGTTGAAAATGACTGTTATTCAATTCTTTTATAGGTATGTAAAACATCTTTCTCCTTTTATCTTTTATTTGTCTGTAATGTATTGTAATTGTGATTATGTAACAATATAATATACCTTTTATAGATTGAATCGTATAACGTCGTACTGATTTATTACATGTATATAAAATATTTGTGAAATTTCTGGTTAATTCACAATTATTATTTATTTATAATAGGCCTATAATTAAGAGTAAATCGTAGTACCCCACTACAATGCATTCAATGGATTTGACCGTGAATTTTCGATAATTTTTTCAAAAACATTTTTTTGCCCAAAACCAAATAGTTTTTTGGGAAAGCAACCTATCTCGTTTTGTTACTCAATTTAACACCTAAAACATGCCTGAAGGTAGAAATAATCGATTGAAAGGTTTCGCCGAAAAATTATTTTTTAGTCATGTTTCATTAAAATTTAGTTATTTTTATTTTTTTACCCCCAGAAGCAAACTATCAAGGGGCAAGCGACCCCCCGCATTTTATTAAAATTAATAACGACTACAATATATATGAATTTAAAAGAAATCGTTGGAGCCGTTTTAGAGAAATAATTTTTTTAGACGTTTTTTTGGAGTTTTTTGTTAATATAACCCCCCAAATTGAGTTAGACGAAAATAAAAATAAATAGTCTGGATGCATGATTGTTGCAAATCTACGTGCCAAATTTCATCAAAATCGGCCGAGTAGTTTGCCCGGAAATCGATGAACAGACAGAGCGACAGACATTTCGTAAAAACCACTTTTTTTGGTTCCTGGGACCTCACAACGTGTAAATCCGTTGAAATCTCGGAATCGAAAAGTTCGACCATCACAAAGCTTTCCTTACACTAGGCCTACGTATAAATTGGAAAGCAATAAACACAGAATTATATTTAATACATAATACTATTTTTATTTAAACCCAAATCGCCATGATCGGGCGGCAGGAGTCGCAAAGAGAGGGAAAGGTGGCCAAGTCCTGGGTCTTCTTACTATTGTTCTAATGGCGTATGCTGAAAAGGAAAGCGTTAGTATCCAGTACAGTCAAGAAACTGTAAGGTTTTGAAGAATGGCGCGTAAAGTGACCAATTGTAATCTGGACAGTTTGGAACTTGTCGGGGAGCTGTCAAGAACAGCTGGGAGAGTGCGAGACTTTTGAAAAAGAAAAAAGGGGATTTTTACTTCAATTTTACTTGAATATTATACAAATTAAGTGAAGAGTATCGAAAACGTGACTTGTGTTGAAACCCGGAGATATGGCCATGGAAAGTGAGAAGGATAAAGCCGATAAGTGTTGAAGGGGCCTATGGAAGGCGAAGGAACGGGTTTCGGCAATCCTGGGAGGACCGGGCTTGGTGGCTAGGGGGAACCGGTATATATAAAAAGATGATGTGACAACCGGGTTCAGCCGGGGGCGGTCCACCCTGGGCCAGTAACGACCAAGGACGATGCTGATGGGGTAGTCTGAAATTGCTGAGAGGCTGTTCGACACCTCGTCGCGGGCGCTACGTCAGCCAACCTTTTAGGGTATTTTCTTCGCTTTAGTCCAGGTAGCATCGTTTCATTTTTTTTTGTTATATAAATCCGGCAATCAATCAGTTACAGCATTTGTTCATTATCTTCTACCTGTTACGTAAGTAGATCTCTGTTAGTTGGGCCTAATGTTTAACCTGTATGATGGCAAGCTTTTTATTAAGTGGACCACGCCTTAATAAAAGGAGCACTAGTTACAATTTTGGTAAATTAGGAAAAAGAGTAAGTGGTTGGCGCCCAGAGGCATTCTGTCCTAGTTTAAATTTTAGGTTAGGTAAACATACAGTAGGCTGATGCTAACCGAGGTCTGCTCACGTAAACATGGACTGGCTTTATTTTCTTTCATATGGTTTCACTATTGTTCAATTGATCGTATCTAAACTTGTTTATTATGTAACTTTAATTTGCCGGTAGCCAAAGGTTGGTTCTTATTATGAAAATGTAAGTTGTGTAAAGTTAGGGTGTTGTTTTCCCCAATTCACAATTTCATTAATAAATTTGCTTTTTCAGTTCCTATAATTTGTTGGTTTCATTTAAGAGACACCCTAGTTTTGTGGTTCAACAACCCTGAGAGTCGGTTCTTGGGATACTGCAGTAGGGATTAGGCGATGAACTATTGGGGTTTGTACGTCGCGGCTGTTTTTGACAAGTCAAAGAAATGTTAGACTACCTTTTGAGTTTGACAGTTGATCGGAATAAGCTAATCCCTGCTAAGGTACCCAAGCAATTTTAAGAGTGATGTCTGCTCTCTAGTCTGGGGAGACGTTTTGAGCTAGCCTATACTTCCTGAGTTATGTTTCCACCAGGTTTTCCCAAGAGCTGGGGAGGTGGGCCGTTCGTGATGCAGCTGATGGTCAGTCATGTCGAGAAAGAAACAAGTGACAAAAATTAAAAGTTTACAAAACTCACCTCCATTCCTTCGTAACTGAGAATGGCAAAGGCGCTGACAGGAATGTTTCTCAGCGAGACATAGCCGAGTTTTTTCCGGGTTAGGGCGAACACGCAGGGGATCAGTGCATCAGCAGCTTCTTGTTTCAGATTCATTATGATTTTTCCGATTGGACCTGAAAATATAAATTCCGGTTTACGGAGCTGTCAACCACGTTACATTACTGTTGGTTTGAATCAAGTCCATGAATGCAGAATCGCCCGGTTATTTTGTACAACTTTAAAAAAGAAATAGAGCAAAGTAGTTCTCTTAGGCCCTCAGCATATGACTGACAGGGCGATTCTGCTTTCATGGAATATTAATGGGCTAGAAATTAAATATTACGCTACACGAAACACTTTGTTTATTCCACTACTTCCATAAACATAGATTAATCAAATCTAATAAACTCGTAGCCCAGGGTAGATAATTTTTTTTTAAGACATCAAATTATAGTAGAATGAAACCCATTGGAAATGGAAGATAATATGACAAAAATAAAAGGAAACATAAATTACGGGCGATCTGAGTTCGGGAAGTAGGTAGGGGTGGGGGTTTAAGGGTGCAATACCGTATTGCCAATACGGTACATCTTCATTTCCGGCAAAACTACAAGTCCTATGGAAAGACGTCATATATAGTAAAAAGGTAGGTAATAAGAAGATGTACAACTTTAATGATTACACTTTTTTCATATAACCCCAAATTTTATGAGAAAAATGCCAAGAAGCAAGGTTTTGGTTTTTTAATTTTAACTTTAATTTTAACTTACTAAAACACATTTTTTACGGTGAACACTTACATTTTTATGCTCTAAATACTTTGTAATCTTTTCGATTTAAAATATTAATGTTTTGCACCTAATTTTGACTATATAGGCTATGGGAAAAGCACCCTAATTTTCAATCGAAAAATATCACGTCAAAATGTCAATTATTAAAAAAAAAATTAGGTGGGCTTTTTATTCGTTGAAATCTCTACTTTCCAATGGTATAAAAAACAATATAGGCTATATACTACTGTGCAAAATTTTCTTAGATAATGCAAAAAACGAAATCGTAAAATGATGACTATATTTAAAATATAGTCCGGTCAATTTAGTTTATTTAGGCCCTATACACACCACATGACCATATTTCCTCCACACTTTTTCATATTATCTTAACACTGCGCCCTTTGGAACTTACGCGCTGTATTTTAGAATGTAATACAATACTGTGGTTTTGAGTGGGATAGGCCGGCACTAACTGTTGCAGGGAAAGTGCCTAGCTTAAATGTAAGGAATTCTGGACAGCACTGTAATCCACCAATGTATAGCTTTAGATTTAGGGTTGCAGCAACCCTGAATCTAAAATAATATGACCGAGAATTAACAAACCTTCAGGATTTGAAGCCTCCAAGTCGGGAGCAATAATTAAAACTTTTACTTTCTTCACCTTGAGATATTTGGCGATCTCCCTAAGTCCGGTAACGTGTCGTTTACGCATGCGCGCTTTCAGCGGGTCCTTAGCAAAGGCTTTGTCCTGCAGCTCCATAACACCTTGTATCAAAAACTTGACTGCTTCATCTAGTTGAGGCGTCAACATATTCTCGCAATACCTGAAAATAATATAGCATAAGAGGATAGCACAGTTGGGAAACGTGTCATAGACTAAGGGCCGGATCCGAATTGAGCAGTGGTTAATAGCCTAAAGTCAAACCATTTCCTTAGACTCGGTGCACTCGTTCCCATGCTCGGTTAAGCCGAGGTAATGCATGCTGAACTTGCCATTGGCACTTGTAGTCGGCGCGGGTTGTAATCAAGGAGTATCAGCTTGCCAACGGTTTGTTCATTCGACAACAATACCAATTATGTCCGAAACCTGATGGAGTCGTTGGCACGGTTCAATGGGCCTACGTCCGTAAAATGTCCGTCAATAATAATAATAATAATAGTATATTAATAATATTAATAGAGCTGCTTAGTTCTACTGAGTCAGTACTCCATCATAGTAACAGAAGACGCAAACTGGGCTGCTGATACAATAATAATTTAGGCCTAATTCCCAAAATAAATTCAGTTACATAAGTGGAAATAGAAAGTTTTTTTTTCTTTGGGTCCCTTGCCATTGTGCAGCCATTTAGCACGTGCAGGCAAAGTGCAGAAAACAATATACTAGTAAAAAGTTGAAGTAGTAATATTTGTTTTCCTCTTTTTGTCTATGACGGAATACTGTCGCGTATTATACCTGGCTATATTACTACACTGAGGCTCCTAAGCGGATTCGCAGATTTTAAGGTCCCGCGTGCACCAAACTACACATATGGGGTATCTACTCTTCCCCTATAACCCCAGGATATTAGATATACAATACCTAGGTGGCGTACGCAGTAAGCAAGTTTTCGTGGAAATAGACGGAAGGAGTTCTTAAATTTTCATTGTTCTCCTAATGGAAATTACCGAGTGATTTTTTTTTACCCACAACTCAATTGAGAAATAGACCGAAGGAAAAACAATTGAACACAACGTTAACACAAGACGACAATGGGGAAAGTCTGCACTTTCCCCTAAGAAAATTATATACCGGTAGCGAGAAGCCGTATTTCTTTCTTATACTCTAACAAAAAACTACAACCCACTTTATTGAACTTACCATCGAAATTTATTCGAAAACTTGTATTTGGTAACAACACAGCAACTTCTACGCTCCATTTCCGTCTGGGGACCCTTTCGCTTCACAAACTCCTTACTCTCAGCCTCATCCCTCCGCTTTGCTAGCCTTCTGTTCAAATAAACCTCAATCTCCCGTTTAAAATCAACAGTGCTGCCAACTACATCAACCTCTGTGCTTGCCAGCGACTTAATAATGCGTTCCTTGATTACATTCATCTTAAGCGGACTTAAACGCTTTTTTTTTCCTTCTCTGTATTTGCCCTTGCTTCGAATGGGATTGGAAGCGTCTAGAATGTTTCCGGACAGGCGTTCCATTTGTAGCTTTTTGTGTTTGAACGTGACTGTTGATTTTTTAAATTCTTTACCTCGTTGTCTAGCCTGAAACCAAGGAAAATTCATAAATATTGCTGAAAGAACCTCCCCCGCTAGTATCGCATGTATTGAAATATTTTATTTTAACTAATACTGCTATAGACCTTGAACCACGATCTAGGATTTTCTGGAGCACCGTGTTACTTGTTCGGTTAGATAGTTGTGTATCTGTACTAACCTGTCTTACAATACGAAACTTGTCCACCATGAAATAGAGGATCTAGTCAAGTCTCGACAGGGCGGTAATACGAAGCCCCGGCAAAGCATACATCGTGGAATTTCAGATGTAGGTAAAAAGTAAGTAAGTGAGTATATATATAATTGAACAATCAATAAAAATCAAAGCATAAATCCCCAGCACTATAAGTAAAAAAATGTACTTAGTAGGTACTTAGTAGGCCTGAATAACTTGTGTGTAATTTAAAACTCTAACAATAATATTAGTTTACTTAAAAAATTAGCCTTGGCACAATATTGGTACAAATATTGATAATAAGGCTATTGTTTTCTATTAATAGGCTTTGAATTACGCAACAGTGACGCCAGCTATTGCGGTACTTGATATACAGTAGTTAGTTGAAAAAAAGATAACCTCAGAGAATCGCCATCAAGTCTATATTCGTTATCACATGTGCCAAGTGAGTCATAGTCACCATGAGCGCATTGCACACGATAATGCCTTGATAAAACGCAGTAGTGTAGTAACTATGTTAAGACCCGGAAAATTGGCCAACATTAATGTTAACTGATTTCAGTTTGACAAGGCCGCGAGGCATAATGTCAAGATCAGAGTACTTAAAAAAAAATTAGGCGCAACTTTAACTTGTCTTTGGATAAGCTACCGAACGCCAGAAATTTTCTACCACCTGACATAATTGTGTCGAAAAAGGGGGCAGCCCCGTTGTAACTGATGCTAAAATGCCAAGAAATATCGAACGGCAAGCGTCCGTAGCTCTCTTCTGCATCCTAGCAGGACACGACTATCTCCAAGCGCACCTAAACAGCATGGGCCTGGTTGACAACAACGTCAGTCTTCTGTGCCAGACAGCAAGGATGGACGGGGACCACTTGTCAATTGGTCACTAGCTCCAGTACAACAGCTTCAGGCTGAAGCTCGCCTAATGGCCTAATATAAAGACGTTTTTCATTCATTTCATTTATTCACTACAGTCTAGTGCCACGTTTCAGGGTCCAGAAGTAGCACAATCCTTTGGAGACCATTCATATACTTAATGGTCGGATTCTCCCTTACAATTGATAGGTATTTAGAGAGCTATAGCCTACAGAGAAGGTGCATTCACACTATTTTTAAATATCTGGTGCCACTTTCCATGTCTTCATCGACGAACCAGAGCTTCAGCCAATTACTTTTACTTTTTCCGCGCCATTTCCTCATGGAGGGTCGGCGGCAGAGCTGTGGCGTTTCCAGACGTTTCTGTCTTGCGCGTCCTCCCTTGTGAGCCCGGTTTCTTGCAGGACGCTTACAATTTTCCTCTCCAGGGTGAGCTTTGGGCGCCCACGTGCTCGGCGTCCAGGTACCATCGCCTCTCCCACTCTTCGTATACGCGCTGATGCCTCTCTCCTTTGCACGTGTCCCCACCAGCTGAGCCTCTTCCCTCTTATTGACATGTCTTAATTTTTGTTCTTTGCTTGTTTGTATATGCGTGGTGGACCTGTGTGCCGAGGCATAGAGCTAGGACTATAGACAGGGAACTAATGGTGTGTCCAAAGATTTGAGTGTATTCGACCACTTTCCGATTTATAGGCTAATGTTTTTATAATTATAAGGGCCACGACGCTTCATAGGGTGCACTTAGTGTGGTCCTTCTGGATTTCAGTGATGGTAAAATGTCTTTTAATTAATAAATACTCATAATCAATTTGACCAATTAGAAGAAGAACATCCTGTTTGAAAAACCTGAGGCAGTGATTTGGCAAAAGTATGACTTCCCTCTTCAGAACCGCAGTCTGCAAGGCCCAAATTGCCATGATCGTCGCCAATCTTCGATAGAAGAGGCATTAAAAGAACATCATTAAAGAAATGCCTTGCGTAGATGTAGGCCTACAACAGCATAATATTGGAATGTTACGGAAGTGATAATTTGTCTATAGCTTTGCTTTCCTCATTACATTTTACAAATTAATTACTAATTATTTAGGACTAGTAGCTTGGTCAAGCCTCTAACAGATTTTAACGATGGAAATAAATAGTAATAATAAGCAAAGGTTCTACACCGCGTTTCGTTCATACTCATACACCCTCTTGGGAGGGGAGTTGTCACAAAATAAAAATGTTAACTATACAAACCTTACACCTAAAGACATACCAGGCTGTCGTCAGTAGCAGAGGAGGTTCACCAGATTATGTGTTGTAATGGATGGGCTGCAAGAAAGCTGATGGCGGAAGCCTAATGCTATGGTGTAATTAAAAGAAAATATATATAGAAACCTTTAATGCAGATGTCATTTCAATAATTAACGGTCCTTTCCGCTTCTTTTTGTTACTGACTGGCAAAATTGGCACATCTCCGTTGTCTGCCACTTCAGCAGATGTGGATGGTGCTAAAATATAAAATATACTGTATTTAAAAAATTTGGACTTTCCATACATTTTTCGGGGTGGAGGGGATAGCGAGAAGGGAACTGCAATGCTTCGCACACGTAAAACGAATGGATAACACCAAGTACTGGATGGAGAGGAACAGATACAGGAACCAGATTGATGTAGGATGATCTCATAAGGCGCTTATTCCACCTACGTCAATAGTCAATAGTAAATGTGGTATTGACTATTGACGTAGGTGTAATAAGCGCCTTAGAGTGGAGCTGGTACCAGAAGGAAGGGCTCAATAATACGAAAATACCCAATAATACTCGTGCTTAGGCGTGGTTTCCACCGACCTCTAAGTGCAAAATACACATACGGTGACGTGGTAGCAGACATTCATGACTTAGGCGGGGTTTCCGACGACCTCTCATTGCAGAGTGCACATGACATTGACGGAAATTTGAATTTTTCTTTTTATAGAAATCTATTAAAATGTTTGTACTTAACATATCCCATGACGCCATTTTTTCATTTTTAACTAGGGCATAGAGTAAAACAAAAATTTCCGTCAGTGTCATTAGCATTCTGCAATGAAAGGTCGGTGGAAACCCCGCCTTTATTAATGATATCTGCTACCACGTCACCGTATGTGTATTTTGCACTTAGAGGTCGGTGGAAACCGCGCCATACGGTAACAATACAAAATAATAATTTTCCGTTTAACACATAGGCCTAGGAAAAGTTGTCACCACGAAGGTTTCGTTAGAACATTGCATACAGTATATTCGTGCATACATATGGCGGTGAAGCTAATTTCAATATAGTTCATGAAATTCATTTATCGAGTAAATCTGTTGCGGTTATTTTCAACAATTTTTATAAAAATTGGAGCCGACTTTCCGACTGAATTGACCGTGGTAGTGAAGAGCCAAATTTGGGTAAATCAGAAGCAGAGAGACATGAGGTAGTGGAAGAGGCTCACATACCACACCCGGGATAACTGGAGCTGACTATCATTGTTGATTATGATGCTAATGACGTTACGCAGTCTAAGTTTATTTTATACTAGTTAAAAATGTTCTCCAGTTCCAGCAGCATTTATACCAGCCAGGATGAGTCAGAAATCATTCTGTCATGGCCAACGCCTCCTGAGCCCATTATTTTCTTATAACATATGAAGACGTCAGGGGAAAAACCGGAAAGACCATCAAAAGTTGATTTTTCAGAAATCTAAGTTTAAAGTAGCCGTTTCATCCCCTGTATAATGTTTTTTCCCACGCCATTTGTGCAGAACCTTACTTGTTTTTCTACATTAAAATCTGAACAGAATGCCACCATTATCTCAATTTCGACCAAATATATATATATTATATAATTATATAATATATTATAATATCTTACAATGGGCCAATTTTATTTCGCTTTGTAAATTGTTATTTTTATATTGTTGTTAGTTATCTAAGTTAAATGTTAGATTTCAAGTGTTTTTAATTCAGTTATAATTGTATTGTATTACTGTGTTCAGTGTAATCATTCATTCATTCATATTTGAAATTAGATGCTCCTTGAGTCAAATCCAGAAGACTGTTGGTGACGGAAAGTCGGAAATGATGTTGCGGGTCCATCAAAATTTTCCCCTACTTTTTTTAATTAAGAATGAGTAAACAAATATATTGTGTGGCTCTATATATAGTACATATAGTGGGCCTAATTTCAGTTGAATTCCCACTCTTTCCATAACTAATGAATGAATTAATTAACTAAAATATGCAGAGGAACATTTACTTTACGACAATAATGTCTCTGGGGGCGCGTTCGCACTACGCCTGATGGTTTTAGACTGACCCAATAGGGGTAGGGATATCTCACTAGTGTACTTAAGAGCAAATCGGAGTTCCCCCAACTACCCGTTTTTGTACAAAGCAAAGTCGATTTGCGCAGGAAATATCTATTGTTGATCGATACGTAAACAAATGCCATTAAACTAGCAGAATGGTCCACTACATTTCGATATAGATGACACTACTCACTAACACCAATTTGCCACAGTTCGTGAACTTCTTCATGGAGACTACCACATCAATTGTTTTTTGTACAAATCAAATTCAATAATTGTGGTCAATCAGTGTTAGAAAGAATTATACAAATCATATTTCAAAATACTCATACATACATGGGCTAATATTTTATAGAGCTCTACAATTGACATTTATTAGGGGGATTCACTCTGTTGATAGAAAGTAGAAATAGAACTACAGTTTTTCTACGGTAGAAATAATGCCATAAGGACATGTGTTAATCGTGTCTTTCTACGGCTTTCTACTACTTGGGGAATCAAAAACAAAGCAAATGGTCGACCATATTTGTTGTTTTTATTGCTCATATTTAATTATTTAATTTTAAAAATGAGTTGTACAAGACAAATAAACGACAAAAAACAGAAGGAAATATGTAGCAAGAGGTGGACTGCGGAAGCTGTTAATAAGTTCCTCGAGATATTAATAGCCAAAGTACAAGAAACTTAATTTGGAGGTAAGTTGCTTGTGTTTATATCAAAATTAAATATGCTGCTTACGTTATTTGCTGTTGATACCCATCTGAAAATCGCCAAAACATGCTAGGAATTAGGATTACAATTGATTGTTATTAACACGTAAGTTTTACGCTTAAAAAAGCCGCAGACACAACTACTTCGTTCCTTTGAAGTACGTAGGTACTGTACTTATGCCTTATGGCCTGTTTTTTTGCATTTGTTCGGGTATTTAGGTAAATTATTCCTTAGGGTTATTCTGCAGGAAATTTGGAGTTACTGTACATTGGAATACGGCGTTCAGTAATTTTGCTACGAATAATAATATTGGTGTGGTGCATGGATTCTACATTATTGAATGCAGTTAGGTCTACACATCTCCAGTTTTTCTTTCTGTTTCAGAAGCCAACCGCCCAGACAACAAAAAGAATGACGCCAACGGCCCAATCAGAAACGAGAGCGCCTGCGCACTGAACCATTCCTGCACGACAGCACCAGTCAGTCACTCAGTCAGTCAGTTGCTACGATACCTCCGCGATACAACCTTAGAAGTATAGGTGTACGTAACACCACTGAAGATGTCGTAAGCAGTTGTTGACGAAACGTTTGGAAGCCTACTTTGAAATCGACCAAGGCCTATTAGCCCGGATTCTTCTGTCCCTTATTAGACTCCAACCGTGAAAGCCTTCGTTATTATATTGAATTCAAAATGTGTCGTTCGATACAATTTAAGTGTTAATTTATTATTCTACTGTCAAATCAATAAAACATTGAACCATATTTCCTTTGTATATAGGCCTTAATACATTAATTATTTAATTTGATTACATTAGTTATTTATACGAATTTTTACGTATTTTATACGTATTTATACGAATTGTTATTGCTGCTGGCGTAAGTCAATCATTGAAAGAGAACGAATGGTCTAGCTATAAAATACTTATAATTGACAGAGGCTGCATCATAGCTTTAAAACTGTTTCCATGAGCGCCTTCCTTTTTTCTGGTACCGGCTGTATTATCTTGTACATCTTGCGCTTTGATGGCATAATTTTGTTTGCGTGAGTAGGAACTCTCCACAACCGTCTAAGTAGCCAATACAATGAGGCAGCTCGTGAATTTTTGCATTGACGATTTCTCTTCTTTCCTCTTCAATTGGCCAATGCAAAACTCTCATGAAAATGTTAAACCGCACATTTCGTCGTGGACTCGTGGCTCGGAAGCACGTTGGTCCACCACTCCTTAGATTTAGGGACAGACCCAATGCAAAAGCGTACGCTATAGGCCTACCGTAATGACATGACCACAGAAATATCGTCGATGGCTTAACTTAGTATTTCTTCCTCCTCTTCAAAATTCTCGCACATCATTGCATTGCATTTTTCCGCGAGGAAGTTGATGGCTTTCAACGTATTTCCTAATTTAGGCATAGGTAGGTAGGTAATGAAAAATAAGTTTAAACTTAAAGTGAAAAAAACACCTGCTAAAATCAAAAACAAATTACACGGCTAAAAACAAAAACAAAAACAAACTGACAAAAAGACAAGAACGTAGCGCCCACACCTGTTGGTAGTTCCTTGTAGTATACAATTTCAATTTTTACCTCACAGAATGCGCCTTAAAAACTTTCTCTATTTCTACCGTTGACGGAGGTATCTTCACTCTGAGCTTTTTTTCGATTTTTCTATTCCCTTTTCTATCAACAGAGTGAATCCCCCTAATGAGATATTTGATGTTAACACACACTCCCTTCAATCGTTTCTTAAATTATTGCTTCAATTCTCCAGTACGAACTGTTATGAGAAAACATCCCTTAATAATTTTAAATGCTTATTTTTAATTATTGTTTCTTGCAAATTGTTCATTTCAGGTCAGAACTTATGAAAACAAAAATTAAATTCCCTCGGAACAATTACTTTTTGAGGTAAAAATCCTTACATTGTAGATGTATCAAGCAAATGACAACACAACTGCCGTTTTGGTCACGTCTATCTTTAATACTACTACTATCGTGAACGCACGACTAACTAACTACTAAACAATCACACATCAATATTTCCATTGAAATTGAGACAGTACAGTACCTTCATCACTCTTGGTAAAGGTTATCATCACAGGTTCCTTCTTAACCGACAATTGCACATCTCCCGTAGCTTTTTCAAGTGTTTCATTTTTTATTGCCCGAAGACGTGGAAAGGGGTCTCTACGAGCGCCCCATTTACAAGTCAAAGGCGGTGCTGGTACACCAGTCGAGGAACCACTGCTTAAATCAGGAAAGTCTGCTATGGTATATGCAGTTTCTGAAATAATTGATAAACATACATTAACGAGAATTGCCATTGGCGATAGCTTGTGGAAACACACTGTTTCTTAACGGTACTCGACTTGAAGCAACATGCAGTCTGGCCAATCTGCAACGTTGTGCATCCAATATACTGCTTTTGACCTATACACGATATAGATATTGCCAGAATTATATCTGACCGGTCGCACTTCCTGGTTTTATGGGATCTGGTAATTGTGATGTGTACCTTACTTTTATTTCAGTGTTTATATCTGTAATGTATTGAGGCATGTGTATGATAGCTTGTCATCCTAGTTGAGTGTAAGAGAGGGCCTTATGGCCCTAACTTCGCTGGGATAGCAGGTTTTCAATGTGGTTGTGTTTTTTTTTTTTTTAAATATAAAGTCAATAAATAATAATAACCATAATTAATATATTAAGGATTATAAATACTTTGTCTAAATCTGAGGCAGAAAAAATTAACAAACGCACCAAAATTATAGCTGTATTGTTTAAATTTGAATTTTCCACGCTTAGCAACATAAAAAATTACAAAAATCTGAAATTTGCTTGTCTTTTATTTTAAACAATTGAATTAATCCCATCACGTGACATGGTATTTAATTAACCCCTGGATTATAATCACCATGATCAGGCTGCTGGAGCCGCTGGAGGTCATAGAGAGTTCAAACACGAAGGCATGGCGCAATGCAAGTTCCTTAGTTGAACCCAAGCAAAAATTGTGCGAACGGCAAAGATTGTGTTACCTGGTTGGATGGCAGTCTTAGAGCGTTCATTTTGATCCTGCAGACTGGCAAAGAAACGCTGGTTGACCAGAACCACCTTGGTGTCCCGAGGACCGACACGGGCCTGCTCTTCTTTCTCCTCTTTTCGCTTATGCCGAGCCCTCCTTCCTCTTGATTGTTTTGCTATTTCAACGACGTCAGCACTCATTCTGTCAACAAAAACATACATCGATATTATCCTATATACATTTGCGGAAGTGATCCATATATTGAGTTGAGTGTAAGAGAGGGCTTTATAGCCCTAACTCCGCTAGGTTCGCTTAGTAATAGAAACAACAAAAAGCCCTTATTTATTTATTTATTTCTTAAGAGTCTAGTTTACTGTTCTCTGGATTGCTCTGTATAGCTCCGAACATTTTCGGAAATCTAACGGAAAGGTGAATTCGACAATTCATCCTATTCCAAAGCATGGGGATTTTAGTTTCCGGCAATTTTCCAATACAGTAGAAACCAATTTATCCGAATCATTTTCATAAAAATTAAAAAAGCAAATGGGAGACTGGACTGCGCAAATACGGACTGACGAACAGCGTACTTCGACCAAAATCGACTTTGATGGCAAGGGGTAGCGTGCTTGTACTTGTGCGAGACTCCCGAATAGCTGGCTTGGATACGTGTCGTAACTTAACACGGGTACTAACCTACAGAGGCGACTGAAGAGGTCAATCGGATACATTAATTCAATTCTTTGTAAACCTAGATATTCTTTTATGCACAGTAGAATCAGTAGAATCCGGGCTGACAGGCGTACGCTCTCAGATCGACCATGGCCTCGGGCCTATTATTCTACTGCTTCATCATGCTCCGGCAGTGAAAATCTTTGTAGAATTTACGATACAAGTTATAGCTGTTTTATTTATGGTTTCTTTTCCAACGCCTGCTTTTCAGCATTTATACTTTTAAGCAACCCTGTCAGCCTAGCGGAGGGGGGTGGGCAGATGAATGTTATTTTTTTTTTTTAACTTGGGGCACCCTAAGGGAGCCTCCTTCACCTAAGGGAGAGGGGGAGTTGACTGACAGGGTTAAACTCCTGATTATATTGGATTCCAAACCACTAGAGGAACATAACAAAGTCATACGAATAATTCGGAGGTGACTAGGACTCGACACACACTTATGGACTGATTGGTAGTCAAAGCGCGTTATCATGTCCCACCATGTTCCCCTGCCAAGTTTGTTGCAGTCTTTAACAGACTCCAGCGGAATCAACTTGGCACTGCCATTGGAAAAGATTGTACGTGTTACCGTAATAATTAAAAAAAATACAATATATACTGTACTGATAAACCCAACTAGGCAAATTGGGTCCGGTCCCAATGTCTTCGATCAACTAGAGTTCTACTGTACATAACCCTATTTTATTTAAGTCCATCCATCAGCCTCAGACTAGTTTATTAATAAGCTATGGACAGCTTGACCGGCATAGTGACCCATTTCCAATGACGCCACATCGTTCATAACATGGCACATGAAAGTAGGCCGAACACTGTAAGCCTGTAAATTCACAGCCTAATTTGCGAATAAAAAAGCTCGACAAAGGACCCATTGTGCTAGGTAACGCATGTTGTATTGCTATCACTTATCAATAGATAAAACCCGATAAACAATCGCCAAAATTGAGCACAGTTAGTTCTATCATGGCTGCCGGTCAGCCGTCAAGCCGCGAAACGTTTTTTGCTACCAAAACCGACAGTAAACCATCGTCATTGGAACAATTTGATAAAAAATTGGAAACCATCCGTAAGCTTGATGAAACCAAGTCAAAAATCCCCACGCCAATAAGAAGCCCTGAAAGCCAGGGAGTTAGCACTTCACGTGGAGGTACTCCAGCCAGAGAGAGACGCCATCAACAGCAAGAGAGCCGTCAACAAAGGGACAGGTCTTTACCGCGAGGCTCGAAACCCGAATATTTCGCATACAATGAGCCAGCGCGAAGACCCAGACAAAGATACAATAGCTCGAGTGAGGTGATCAGTGAAGGTGCTTACAGTGAGAGTCCGAAGACGACATTTTGGACCGGAAGCCATGGGTCTCTGCCTGGAGGAATTCATGGAAGAACGGACCGGATATCAGACATGGGGAAGTTGACGGTGGGCACTCAGCGTGACTCGAAGCCCACGTCACCTTTTCCGCGTAAAAAGTCAACACTAGAAGGAGTACATAAGTTCAGGTGGGTGAAAGCAGGATAGACATAAGAAAAACACCCCAGACATAGCCATAGCTTGTGGAAGCACTTAGACATTTTTTGTTCTATTACTAAGTCAACCTAGTGGAGTTCGGGCTACAAAGCTCTCTCTAACACTCAACTAGGAAGACCCGGGCCCGAAAATTAAGCAAGTGCGGGACTCAAACCAACAACCTTTCGGGTGAAAGTCGGAGCCTGTACCACTACTATACATGTTGCTTTCCGCTGACACTCTTTATACGCAGCAACGTCGCTATTATCAGTGATTAAGCACTGGTCTCACGGGAGTTGCCGAAGTGTATGTGGCGGTCTTTGAATGCCATGACTACTGGGACGAATAATACCCGAGCCATGGCGACCAAGAAGTCTGCTTCTGCAGGGGATGGCTTGCGTAAAGTCCCGTTTTGTTCTAACTTCTGACCTCTAGCACAAATTTTCACCATGGGACTCGGTCTGCTGCAACTGCTTCCAGGTTGTAGTGGATGTATACATTAGAAAAATAAGCGCCAGCATCAGCGTACTTGTAGATTAATTTCACCGTATTTACTTCTGGCATGAAACACTTGGACACAGAGTAGTATTGAGTTAGTTGCTATTAATATGTGGCAGCTATTCAGTACAAATTATTTAGTTTCATAGATACTACAAAAATAAGCCATTTATGGCTATGTCCAAATACCGCCAAGTCACTACAGAAACTATCAAATATTGATACCACAGTCGCAGTTGGGTTGACTAAGTTCCTCAAACTGATTAAGACATAGCAACCGTGATGGAAATGCCGCAAATATTGCAACGGAACATCCTACTTGGTTTCGTCCTTCCAACTTTTTCCAGGGCCACCAATTGAGGTCTTCAGGGGTCTCCGAACACTCCGTTCTGCTCGGTTGGTATCCATCCAAATCATAACCCCGACAGTCTTACAACTCTCACCTCTTCCACTAACTTGGCATAGTTGTAGTGCAGTCATGATTTGAAGCAATGAATTGTCATTTCAGTACAGACAAGTTCAGCGGCGAAGACCACTTAAGCATAGCATACAAAATGGATCACAAACGCCGTGGCAAGGCGGTAATATTTTCGCACAAGACATTCGAAGATGAAGAAACGGATCCGAGAGTGGGCGCGCAAATCGACGTGAATAATCTGAGAAAGAATCTGCCGCGACTGGGGTTCCTAACAGACGACATTATCATACATGAGGATCTCACGTTTGCTAATATTTCGAAAACACTCGAAAGTCGTAAGTTTTTTTTCTTGACGTGGTAATCATCAATGGTCTCTTTCGTATTGAAAATGTTCAGGGTCCAGTAATCGGGTGTCGCAATGTCACGTAATCTCTCAATAGCTGCATGCATAACCGACATTGGGATTTCTATACCAAAGAGGTTTAGAACGCGCCATTCTCATGAACTTTTTTCTGCCGCTTGTATCTTACTGTGTTCTCTGTCTTCTTTATTGTTCTACTAAATTTTTTCAGTGAAGAATGAGCCGTTTGACGACTGCGACTGTTTATTGGTAATGGTATTAACACATGGGACTGAAGGTGAACAACTACACGCCAAGGACACGACGTACCCCACGGAAAAGATCTGGAAGCCTTTTCTTGGAGACAAATGTGAGGGACTCAGGGGCAAACCGAAGATTTTCTTTATAGTGGTAAGTCATTGAAAAATGGTATAATAAAGTCTTCATCGAATGGAGGCTCCGCAAATGAATTGTTTCTGGCAGGCCAACCTTCAAGTAAGTGAAATAGTAGTTTCTCAGTAACAGTACAAACTATCAAATATTCTTACCACTGCCATAGTGAAAGTTGGGTTGAGTTTTTTCCTCCTACTGCTTAAAACATGGCAACCATGATGGGAACATCCCGTAACAATCGCACAAGAGAGAAGGAACAGTACATCCCCAGTGAATTCGCTAATGTTCATCTTTTCCTAGCGTCAAACATAGCGGTGTCAAAGCCAAGGTCACGCCAACTCGGAATATGGCAGTAACCTTTGGCTCGGCATTGCGTTTTTTGACAAGGCCACAACATACCCAAGAGACTCAATAGAACGAAAGTAACATATTCATCCATTTTAACGGTTTTTACGGACGTTCGACATCGGTGTCAGATGCTGAGAAATTAGCCATTATTGGAGCCAATGGGTTTGGTCACAGAATTCCATAACATATATGGGTTTGGTGAATAGTTTGTGCAAACGGAGTTTACTTCACAAGATATTTAGGATTTGGCGTGACAAGAAGAAACCCGTGCACTTTTATTCGGTCCGCCGGTCTCAGAAATCTTCTGAAGTTGACTCTGTGGATAACAATGGCTACAATGAAAAAAAGTCAGCACCTAGTCCGTTTGTACCGGCCCCATTATTAACGTTTGAAAGTGCTGTGCTATTAAACATCAGGGCATGTAGCGTATTGGTACAGACTTCGACTTTCACCCGAAAGGTTGTTGATTCGAGTCCCACACTTACTGCATTTTCTGACCATGTTTCGGAGAGCATATAAAGCAGGCGGTCCCGGGTCTTCCTAGTTGAGTGTAAGAGAGGGCTTTATAGCACTAACTCCGCTAGGTTGGCTTAGTAATAGAACAAACAAAGTATTTATTACATTCTTTATTTAACATTATGCCATTTCTGGATATTATAATTATAGGCCTGTCGAGGTAGACTCGCAGATCCAGGTGTTACCCTGGAAACTCGACAGAGAAGGCCATCAACAGCCACCGATTCCACTCCCATTGTTAAGACCGCGTCATACAACATACCTATCCATGCAGATGTCCTCACCATCTATAGTACGCAACCTCGTAAGTAACAACAATTTTACGGACAGTATTTTCCGAATTTCCAATAGAATTGGTCTGCTGGGATTGTGGGATCAATTCCCAATTTAGCGCCCATTATTAACTTATGGAGAATCCTCGGTCTGATAGTTGATTGGTAGCTTGGAGAAAACATTCTTTTCGGCCATAAATAAGTTTTGAATTTACAGCAATTTTAGTTAGTTTAGTTAATAATTCACACCCAAATGATAGGTCAATAGACCAGAACAGCAAGGCTACATAATTATAATTCAAATGATCAACATAGCCAACTGCTATTTTGTTGTAAAAAGAACAAAATAAATTAATAAGAGATCAGTTATGCATCTCTCCATGGCTCCTCTTTTTAGTAATTATTTACATAATTAATTTATTTCCGTAAAAAAGTTGTCCATTGAGGCGGGTTCCGGAAGACAGGCCCAGGGTACCATGTGCCGTTTTTCTAATATTAAACGGCTTAAACGATCCATCATAGACCTAGTTTCGCAAAACATATTGGCGCAAAATTTCATATCCACATCTCGATTCGCAGCGAAGATATTACGACTTCAGGACTGTCAGAAATACGTCAGATACGTAAATTTGAAAACTTTTCGGTTTTCCTTAAACACAGGGGCCCGGGGTAGAAGAAAGGGGAAATGACTGAGGCTGTGATGGCTGGGCGACACGACGCCGAGAGACAACAGGTATAAGCCAGTTTAATAGTGAAATAATTTCAAATTAACGATAAATAAAAATAATTTTCCTCAATTTCCAGTTCACTACTCGTTTAGAGAGGAGGAGCGGGGGACATGGTACATTGAGGCTTTCTGTAATGAGTTGCAGAAACTTCCCGCGGGTGCTTCCTTCAACTTTACAGACTTCCTAACACATGTTAACTTGATGGTCGGAGTGGCCTACGAAGCGTACGAACCGAGCTCCCAGTACCACAGGAAACGCCAGTGCCCCTCTTATACCTCAACTCTAACTAGGCTAATTTATATCACACCTACAAATATTGGGAAGTAGGTATCGCAACTCGGAAACTGCAACTTTGATAGTAAGGAAGTTTTATGGGAAATTTTTTCTTATAGATAAAAAAATATGATACAAGAATCTATGAAACATCCGATAAAACACACGAAGCGCAATGAAATAAATAATTCGCCAACCTAACTTAGCAGTTGCACAGTACTACCCGACCACTATAGGATGCCATTTGGAACGCTTTTCGAATAAAAACAGTGTTCCAAATGTCATCCTAACGTGATCGGGTACCTATATTTACCTAGTAAATGTACCTATAATGTAGCAGGTTATCGCTGGCTGGCCGGCGTCAAATAATAGGAAACATTTCTTACTTTCGGGCAGTGAAGCTGTGGTCAAATGCTCCTATGGACCACAAATTCCTGAAAGTTAAAGCTAATTGAAATAAATAACCTTACAAAAACCATTTAAGACCCAATAAAAATCTCCAATGTAGTCTTATAAGATTGAACTAGTATGTGTCAAAAGTATACTTAAATTTCATTGATGTTTAGACATAAGAGTTTGGATATTAAAATAATTATAATGTAATTGAAAGTAATGTTGTTATGATATTTCCAATTTTATTTACATGATGAGATATACTTTTTTATGCCGACTTAAAAGGCTGGAGTAGAGCTATAGGCGCTTATTCCACCTACCGTGAAACGGGGTCAATAGAAACACTGTGGTGAATAGAAACGAAACTTTAATTTTTTTTTTTTAAAGGCTATATTATAATTATTTTTTAAAACTTCCCACCAAAACTTAGTTAAGTTGGTGGTATGGAGTGTTAGCAATAAAAAAATAAAAATAATTATAATATAGCCTTTAAAAAAAAAAAAAGTTTTGTTTCTATTGACCCCGTTCCACAGTACGTCAATAGTCAATAGTAAATGTGGTATTGACGTATTGAGGTGGAATAAGCGCCATAGGTAGTAGTCACTGATTAGTCACAGCAAAAAAAAAAAAAAACATTTGTGATGTCTGAACTCTTGTTTATTCCTGAGCCGAGGAGGAAGCCTGGAGTTTCCTATTTTATGTTATGAACATTTTAATTTAAATAAATAAATAAATAAAATAAATAAATAAGGACTTTTTGTTCTATTACTAAGCCAACCTAGCGGAGTTAGGGCTATAAAGCCCTCTCTTACACTCAACTAGGAAGGCCCGGGACCGCCTGCTTTACATGCCCTCCGAAGCATGGCCAGAAAATGTAGCAAGTGTAGGACTCGAACCAACAACCTTTCGGGTGAAAGTTGGAGTCCGTACCACTACTCTACATGTCCCGACTGCATGAGCATGGCCCCGGGTCGACCATCTTTAGGCCTTTTTGCTGAAGCGCATATTCCACCGACGTCAATAGTCAAAATATTGATATTGACGTGGTAGCAGACATTTTTACACTGTCTTTAATGTCTGCTACCACGTCTAACACGTCAATAGTGAACTATTGACGTCGGTGGAATATGCACCTAACGAGAACTATTTCGTGTTAAGTGCCACATCAGCAACATAAATAGAGGCTGCCTGTAATGGAGCGCTTAGGGTGGCAAGTGACTGGCTAGCTGCCAACAAACTGATTCTTAATATGGGTAAAACCAAATTTGTTGCAAATGAGTGGTAGTGTGGTCCGGCTAGGGGACAAAGTAGGACTGCTGGGAGTTACCATGGATCCGGCTCTCAACTGGAAACCTCATGTTAACAACCTTTGCGCAAAGCTCACTTCTTGCGCTTTCCTCTTGTGGAGCCTATCCTTCCTGGTCAGTACTGATGTTATGAAATTGGTCTATTATGGCCTCTTCGAGTCGCACCTAAGATATGGAGTAATCTGCTGGGGCAACTCAGTTGACGCCGCCAGGGCATTTCTCATACAAAAAAGGGCCATTAGGACCATGGCTGGTGTTAGGGACTTGCAGACCGCTGTTTCGGAGCTCTGGAATCCTGACTCTCCCGGCTCTTTACATATTGGAGGTAACGAAATTTGCCAGGTCAAATCCCAGCCTCATTAGATCACGGGATATACATGCCCACAACACTAGAAACCGTAATCGTATTAACAGAGAATCATGTAGGCTTACCCTAACCCTTAAATCTCCCGAAATCATGGGAGCCAGACTCTTTAACGTTTTACCACCCAGAATAAGGGATATTGAGGGCAATAAGTTGTTCTACAACGTGCTCAAAAAAGAATTGTTAAGAATTAGAAATAGCATTCTCTAATATTCTCTAATACTCCACACCCCTAACATATACTAACACTATGACGACCTCGACTTCTATAGCAATAGTGGCGAACACATTGTTAAAAGAGATGAGCAGAATTAAATTAACTTAACATTGACCTAATAACTGCCAGTTATCTAACGTTAGGATTTTATTTTATTATGTATACGCATTTTTTTTTCCTCTAAATTTTGACGATGCCTAAAACTAAGACGACATGCCTGGACGGTTGGCTTAGTTAAGACTGGTGGAAATACTGAAATAGTGCCTAACTCCAGAATAGATAGGAGGTAGGGGGGAGGTATGCCAATTATTATAATTTCCCTAAATCCTTCTTATACAGTGGACATTCCTTCATCTTCATCTATATTTCGACCTTGAATCCTGAAAGATCTTTATCTCTGAGGCTGCTTGAGTGGGTGAGTGAGGCTGCTGGGTAAGGCGATATAGGTCTAGTATCAATTAAGTCATACAGAGGCGTAGCCAGATATACATTTTCAACATGTATAGACTTAAGAATTGTAGTGTACTTACGCAATGGCGAATTCAATTAATAATACTATCTCTATCGGACCCCACATTCCATCTCCTGGCTACGCCAGTTTAGCCACACAATTCATAAAATATATTTCTCAGTATTTTATTTTTATTATTATTTTAATTTTAATTGTAGTAACTGAGGGGATACCAAGTAAGGTTGCCAGATTGCATAGGCCTATACCGAATAACCATAAATAAGACAAAATGACTTAAAAGGAGGTTGAGTTAAGCAGCGTTACCCAATCTAAAGGTGAACCATGAACCCACCCGCTTCATTAATTAGATCACAGATAAGGCTCAATCTCAAGATATGCCTATGGTCTGAAGCCTCAAGGCAGCAATTACTTTAGATGGATCATCCTATATTTCCAGTATAAGCAGCATAAGCTACCACTTACTCTCCAAAATTCAAATAAAGTACATGGATCCATAAATACCTTGCATGCTTTTGCCTTTTTCGAATTCATTAATTGGCTGAGTTTAAACATTTTTAATTAATTTGATGAAACAAAATTCTATTATACAACTTCTTGGTCGCCATATTTATTGTATTATTATTTATTTGAGTCATTCAGTAGCAGAAGAGAAACTGAAAATGTCAACATAAGATTTGTTTGAAAATGGCGGAAAGAAGTGCACATCTAACATCAACATTTCAGCAAAAACCTTCAATTTTTGACTATGTAGCGCAAGAAAATTTAAACAATTTGCTCCACCCGGCTACAAAGAAAATAATTGATACAATTTACTCAAAATATCCACGAACTGAATTGTTTTGGCGATGGTTTGAAGAGGGGTTTCTCGGAGTGTCATCCGCACTTCAATATTTTTATTTGAAGAAATACGGTAAGATTCTTAATTACTACCCGACCATGATAGGATGGCACTAATTCAATAAACTCGGCATTCCGCCTATGCAAGTTTTCGAATAAACAAAGTGCCATCCCGTGGTCGAGTATGCAGCAGGCCGAATTACGTGGTGGCAACCCACTTCTGCCAGGATAGACTATTTTTGACCATTTCATAATCATTAATATTCGAAATATTAATTAATGAATCTAATATAGGCTTATAATTCTAAATATAACGCGATAAGTAGGGAAATGAAAAGTCATGACTACCTAACATACCGGTACGTTGAGAAATTCAAGATGATGTTGTTAGCGACATTGAACAACGAACTGAGAATAATATTGAAGAACTGAACAGTATCAAGGGAATTCAGTTGATTTATTAGCACATAGTGCTACTTATCAATGCAACAACAACAATAATAATCAGCTCAAGTTGCCAGGTTGCGATGTGTGGGCACCAGCCACCAGCCCCAATTTTCTGAGATTGTCTTCTATGTAGTTCCTTGTATCTCTTCCTTCTCTATTGTCTTCCCCTACGTGTTCCCTCAATTTCTTCCTCTAGCCAATTCCTCCCGCACCTGCTGTTATCCATTCACATTACATTTCCGAACCACTGCAGTTTCCTTCTCGCTGTCTTTCCTTATTTTTCAAAGTAATATTTCTTAATTCTTTTTAGGCAGTACATTTGCCGAGACATTTTACGGGTTGCGAAGAGTACCTGCATTAGACGAAGTTAGAATTAAACTGACAAACAAGGAGATATTTTTGACAATAGTTACGTCGTGCCTGATTCCGTACCTTAGAACCAGACTTAGTGCAAAAGCTGACGAACTTTATTTTACGGCAGTTCCACGCAATAACAAAGTAAGTGATTTGGTAAATTCGTGTTTGGGTAGTCAACTCTTACAGTCCACAAATAGTTTGATACATTCGACCAATAGTTTCTTCCGAAATTTTAGTTATCAATTTATTAAAGTAAAAATCCATCATTAGCTCTTATGTAATTACCCACTGCTATTGTTTCCATTGGGGCATATGCTTAACTAATTGGCGAGAGAAAAGGACTAATAGTTCGGATACGTATTTAAAGTACAATATATACACAGTTCGCCAGGAATAAGATTGAGAGAAGGTGCGTGCAGGGAAGAAGCCTAAAGGATCTCCGGAAGATGGCCCTGGAACCTGAGGAAGTGCTGAATGGTGATAAGTGAACGGACAGGAAAGAGCGGAGTTGAGGAGGTTGGTCATATGTTCACGTCCGAGCGCATGGAGCTGATTACCGATGATGGTGTCATGGTGATCTAACTAATCTTGTACTTTAACTTATTTCAGCGATGGAAAGACTTAGTGATAGGTACCAACAGCTCTTTGCAAGTATTTCTACAAATCGCTACCTTTGTGCAATACCTGAGGTACCTCAGTGGAAAATCTGAATACAGTTCGCCACTTCTTTGGCTGATTGGTCTCAAGCTGAAGTACTCGGAAGTCATAGATAACGAGCCATTCACACTAAGGTATGAACTGGAAAACTTGAGTATGAATCGCCCTACACGTATAGGTTAACACTAATCAACTTAACTCTTAAACTCGATATAGGCTTGTGGTGACCACAATACTACAAATAGTTCGAACCATCAGCAAGCATACCCTATATATACGTATATACAGACAAGTCCGTTGAATTTCTTAACTCGATTTCAGTTGTCTCTAATCTTAGCTACGTTTTCAGTCGTAAAATGTCATGTTAGTTTCTCTTCTACAATGATATGGGTCTAGCTTCTCCTTGAGCTCATTGTAAAGATTGTAAATTGTGTTAACTAAATTAAGGGGACTGTTTCGGTCAATTGTTTCTAATCTGCTGGTTTATTACCGTACCTTACCTATTTCGAAAAATGCATTGTCGATTATACACAATTTTTATTAAATTATACTTGTAGACAAAATATCTTTTAAATGGGCAAGTTGTAGCTTATATAGGTACTTGTCCTGCCCTAATCCTTCCTGACTAATAATTATTATTCTAATAAACTACATCCATTTATATATATCTTATCGCTGCACAATAATTGTTGGTCAACAACGCGGTTTTTGTATAAAGTCGATTTTCACATCAAATATCTATAGTAGAGCCGTAAAATATCCATTAAATTAGCTGAAATGCTCTTCGGGACTTCTTTCTCGGAACTATCACACCAACCGTTTTTTGTGCAAATCAAATTTTCGCCAATCTGTTTTCGGAAGAGTTACATAACATAATATCGAAATGCTCAAAAAAATTTCTTCGGTTTTTTTAACTCTGCGATTGATATTTCATGAGATATTTGAATTTTACCCTAATAAGGCTTTTTCCCCACTGACTGTCTTTCAATGGATTTGTTTTTGTTTCAGAAACGCATTGCCCATGTTGCTGCAGCGAATTTTTGAAGTGAGTGCGTTTTTTCTACAGTTTTACAACTATTGGCTAACCGAAAACAAGTCTTCAGGAAATTTTTCAGTACCCCCGCCACCTGAGGTAAGATTCAATGATAAAACCGACAGTAGGCATTTATTATGTGTCACTCTTAGGCTGAGATCCTGAGGCGAATATGTACAAAATCCGAGTAGTTGTGCATGTTAGTGCAAAACTTAGCAAGTTGAGTTCTGTGCCGCTTTTTCTCATGCAATAGTTCAGTTCCGTCTCTTGCTTATAAGCTCACGCATTTAGTATTACCTACTTTTATCTATTTTATTTTTTATTTACCTATTAATTACTCGCCGCGGACTGTGCTATTGTACTTCCTGCCTAACACCTCATCCTGTTACACTGTGGCTCTTACTTCTCTGCTACTGTACTTCAGCACCGGTACCGGTAAGCGTCGGCTACACGTCTCAAGGTAAGCCACAGTGCTCCTGCACCCCCTTCTAGCGCCCAGTCGCGTCTACCGAGTTGCTGTTGACGGTAAAAAGAAGGAAACTAACATGCTTCGGCCATGTGATGAGCAACGAAAAGTAACGCCTTCTGCATGTAATAATACAAGGGAAGATAGATAGGTATAGTTATGAGTGTAGGTTATGCTCTGCTGAGAGGCTGCTGATTATCTGTTGCACATTTGACGTAGCTAATCGTCTAGTTTAGAAATGAAATTTGAACAATTATTTCCAGATAACCCAAGACACCACCAATGGAATTAACTGCCCGCTCTGTCTGGAACCACGTCAAGTGGACACTGTGCTATCAGCGTCTGGCTTCGTCTTCTGCTTCCATTGCATCTGCCGCCACTTGCAAATGCATCAGAGATGTCCAATCACCCAATTGCCTGCCTCATTTGAAGACCTGATTCGAGTGTATTCGCCCGGTAGTTGACTGTAGACTTCAAATAATAAATCAATGTTTGTTATTAACTAGTTCGTGTATATTCTCGAGTTTTTTTTCGTTGGTGAAGAGTCCAACCATCGTTGCCGTAATTCAATTATACTGTTTCTGTCCTGGGGACCAGTATGTATTCTGTACTCTGTAGCCGCTGTCATGTGAATTGGAGCCGTGATATGGACAATAGTGGTTCCGAACTAACATTTGCAGAATATTTATTAGGCAATGAAACAAATTAACATGGCCTTAGAAGGTGCCCAGGCGTACCAAGGGTAGGTTTTAATGTTTTGCGGGCAATTTAATTAAAGCTAGAGCTGTAGTGTAAATAAATAAAAAATAAAAAAATGTGATATTCATATTGGCATGTGGTGTACGCCGAGGGCAGTGGTACGCCTCTGGATGGCTTGACCTGCTTTGGGCCTGGTATGTTGAACATGGACCTGCTGACAATGAGCACTTAGTTGGTAGGCATTGCATTGCGGGAATCAGAGCGAAAAGGACGAACCAGGCTTGAGGGGAGAAGGCAATCCCGAGGGTGTAGATCTTGGCCTGCGCCTGTCATTTCTCAAATGCATCCACATAGAATATACCATCCCCCCCCTTCTTTATAGGGTTTAAAGTTCCATATTTACTATTGTACAGCTGACAACAGATTTAGATGTTATATGGTAAGTACCTACCTCAGATTCACCCTGACCGGTGAGGACTGAGGAATCATACGACTCAGTTGGTATTTAAATAGGTCAAGCGTATGTTTAATGTTTGGCGTATTCCTAGGGGTTGTAAGGTTCCCAAGCTCTAATCCCCCATAAGTGTACTTTGGTGAACGCAGGGCGATAGGCAACGACCTTATTTCCGCCCAGCTGCCTTAGCGGAATAACATTATAACTAAACTTTAAAATCAAACCCTACTAAGGCCCTATCCGACGATTGATACTCAAAATTCAAGTGACGCTTATCTTAGTACTATTAAAAACTATTTTATTTTAATTTACTTCAACATTTTAAATTAGCCGCCAAAAATGAACGTGTCTTTAGAAAACAAAAGCCGAAAGCATCCGGGTTTTCACTTTCACTTTTCAGTTTGTTTATTTTCTATTTTGGAAATGTCACTGGAAAATGTAAATTAATCAATTAAATTAGTTTCCTGCTCACATACAGTGTCTTTTAAATTAATTTTTAGTGTTAAAATAATGGGAGACCCTGCTGATGACAGTGAAGATGCTACGAGCTCATTGGGAGATGAGGAAAGGGTGCGGAGACTATTCCAGGCCTGTGATGGCGATGGCGATGGGTTTATTGACAGGTAAAAGTCTAGGATAGAATGCAGAGCTACGTGCCTTGGAACCTAAATTAAGAAAACATGGTAGTCCTATAACAGGTAAAATTAAAATTGGCCAAGAATGTGGACTTACATGTGAATGTGATCAAAACTCCACTGCTGTAAATGCAGCACTAATTCGCAGACTTTTTTGCTGGTTGCATTGTTTACACTGTTAATATTATGACTGAGGTAGATGGCATACACCTAAATTCACTGGGCCTGTCTTTTTTTACATTACAATGTTTAATCCTAAGACACTGTTCAGATAATTGGAGAAACATATCTCGTGAAATAGCCTATCAATCGCCGAGTTCTTAAAAATACCAGGACGCACAGAAGAAATTTTTCCGAGTATTTCGATAAATGATGTGCACCTCTTTCTAAAACACACTGCCTACATTTATTTATTTGCATTTGTTGCTTGGTGTGGTAGACCCGAGGAAGGAGTTCATTAACTGTTGCCAATTGGGAAATTGGAGGAAATCTTAAATGAAGAGCTGATCCGGTTGACGTACTGGCTGGCAGCTAGTAAACTGTGCCTCAATGTGAAGAAATCTAAAGCAATGTTGGTCTCTAAGGAAGGCTGTGATTATGATCTCAATGTCTGAATGAATGGTGAAAGATTAGAGGTGGTGGATTCGTTTCGATATTTTGGCACAACTATTTATTATAGATTAAACTTTAAAGAGCATTTTCGAAGCTTAATATGCAAGCTAAATCATAAAATGTTTATCTTTAGTAAAGTTAGATATGTACTGCCGATAAGAGCCAAGAACTTAATCTATGAAGCCTTCGTTAAACCTCACATAAAATACTGCAGCACCATACTGTACTGCACCAAGCTCTGTTCTTGTGGAAATACAAGTGACCCTGAACAGGGGTTTGAGGTCAATACTAAATGTTCCTATCGACAAGAGGGTAGTTTAAATTTTAGTGGAACTAGATATGCTCACTATCCAAGAAAGTGTGTACGCCGATGTCATGTCGTTTATTTGGAGTATTATGTCAGGTTTGATGCCTAAGTACATGTTGTAGTACAAGACCTTACAAAGACTTTGAGTGAAGTGCACAACTATGGAACCAGAAATAGAGATTGCATTACGCTTGCGTATAGAAGACGAACCAGTGGAACGAGCATTTTCCATGAAGGCCTACAAATGTTTAATCTGCTGCAGAAAGCTATCAAAGATGCTGTAAACTTAAGGGAGTTCAAAAAGAAAATTGTGGATGATGTAAAAAAGAAGAGGACATCGAGTAGTAGTTTCATGGATCAAATATTATTGCAATGCACTACTTCAAACCGCAACTACTACTACTACATATTATATTGACAGGTAGAGGAGCATCTCTGCTAATGGAATGGGCAGTTTTGACGGCTCTAAGATCGATATTTTCTGTGAACGTAATTTGTTAAAAAAGGTGTCATTCGGGGTACTCCGATTAATTTGCTCTTAACTTCAATGGAGTTTTGCGTTTTGTTCTTGTATTGTATTATGACGTTTTCTGCCGATACTATTGTATGTATTTATTTATATAACCTAATCAATTGTATTGTGGGAAATATACATTATTTATTTATTATTAATGTATTCTTCTTGGTAAATAAATAAATAAATAAATATTGACTTTTTGTTCTATTACTAAGTCAACCTAGCGGAGTTATGGCTACAAAGCTCTTACACTCAACTAGGTAATGTTTTTCGCATGATGTGGTTCATGATCCCCATGACTGTACCCCGTGGCAACTCTTTAGCCCCTCTCTGTTACTGTATCTGATCCCTTTGTAGTGTGAAAAACGCAATAACAAGTTTCGTGGTTTCAGCCACGACCTCCTCAATATTTGCCGGGAGTTGAACTTGGAGGACTCAATTGAGGAACTTATGCGCGAGCTTGGCGCCGACGAGCACGGAAGAATCTGTTACCAAGAGTTTCTGCGACGACGAGTCGCACTGCGGCCCGAAATTGACGCCTTGAAGTCAACGCAGCCTCCGCAGGCCGAGTATATCCCGACGTCGAGCGAGAACAGCCTGGGTGAAGGCAAATTGTCGTGGGAGTTTGACTCCGGAGCCCGGGACCTCAGCCCGGAGCCCCACACTCTGCAGCAATTAGTGTCTTCTGCTCCGCACCCTGCTAGTGGGAATCTTTTAGAATTGGCAAATAAGGTTAGTTTTTTTTATTTTGGTAGCATGCAATAGGAAGTGTCATAGTGAGATTCTCCAAAGTGACTTCGTGGAACTTCATCATACTTAAAATTGTTGAAAGAATAAGACGCAACTGATGCACAATAAAATATATACAGTGAGTGCCCGGTTTTGGTAAGATACCAAATTATGATGGTATCTTACCGAAACCGGTCACTGTTAATAATTTTTTTTTTTGGAAATATAAAAATTATTGTATTGTGTTGTATTTTATTGTGGATCAGTTGCATCTTATTCTTTCAACCCCCTACTGGTCATCATTTTCATAAAATTACTGAATTGTGTTGGGAAATTTTCGTTCAAGAAACAAAAAATTGTAATGGAAGAGAGACAGAAGCAATGCAGTCGGCGATTGGCGGAAACATTTCGGGCACATGGGGACGCGATGGTAAGAAAACACGTAGAAGGTGGGAAAAGAAGGAGCGGCTTATTTTAGACTCAAAACAGGAAATGTCTAGTGACCTTTCTTACTATTGCAATGGAAGTCTCTGAAAATACGGGACCCTATTGTTTACCAGACGCCAGCATTACACCGGATGTTTCAACTCAACAACAGCATAGTATTTCTTTACTAGGTAGGGTAGAGATGAGTAATAATGATAATAACGTCCTTATTGAAAAAAAATAAAATATAGATACAGCGAGATCAGGGCCTATGGGGTGAAACTAAGAAAACATGTATACTTAAAAAAAATCTTCAATTTTAGAGGTATGAAATCATTTTAATCATTTTTTTTTAGCTTCACGTTGCTGCCTTGGCGTCACTAAAAGCCGAAATCTTAGACCTGTCGAGTAGATTGCAAATAGCGCAGCAAGAGCGGGAACATTTCGAGAAGGCACTGCATAAGGCAGATGCTGAGCGGCATTTGCTAGAACAGAAGATGGCGGACGAGGCGGTGTTACATGAGGAACAGCTCACAGAACTGCATTCGGTCATCGCGGAGCTAACGAGGAAGAACATGCACCAGAGAACCATGGTCATACAGGAAGAAGAAATATCTGGTAAGCTTACATGGACAAAGTGAGAGATGAGGGAAGTTATTTTTTTCAAAAGCATTTACAGCAATCTGTAAAAGAAAATGAATGTTCCAACCCACGATATTTGTCAAAGCACTATAGCACAACAACCCATTGATTGGTCTAGGCATGAGGATTGGTAGGGGGACCTCTTTCCTAGCCTCTGCTCTATTTGGGTGTTATTTGAGTTTTCCTCACCCCATAACCGAGAGGTTTACATATTTAATGCCAATTGTTGCTTGAGAAAAGAAATTTAGTTATTGGGTTTCCATTGCAGAAACGGATGAGAACGAGGCCAGTGCCATTGTAGACAGTTTGCCCCCCGACGAGGGTGGTATAGTGGAAGCGTCTGACGTGTCTTCAGTCAGCCCTGAGCCGGAGGAACCGGAAGAGGAGGTGCCAGAAGTCGTGGAGTCAGAATTGGCTAAGGACTTGATGGAGTGTAGAGCCGAGAATGCCATGTTACAGGAGAGACTGAACCGTGCTCTACAGGACCTCGAGGCTATTAGCAGTCGAAACGCAAAGAAGGTTAGTGGCCCCTTTGAAGTCCGGTGCCTTGGCTCCGTGTGTCCTCCTGAGGTTGCCCTCCTGGCCTACCAGTCGCATATAAATTTCGGTATATTTTGGTATGATGTATGTAATAATCCAAGGGAAGATGGAAGGACAGAGGGCTCCCGGCAGAAGAGGAACATCGTGGATGAACAACCTGAGGCAGTTGTTTGGCAAGAGCACGACTGCCCTTTTCAGAGCAGCAGTCTCCAAGGTAAATTGCCATAAGGATCGCCAATTTAAGAAGAAGGCAATGAAGGACCGTATAAGATTTATTTATTTACTGAAATGTATATGTTGCAGAGTTCCCGTGAACCGCCTGCGTGCTTGGGTGTAGTGAGAACTGCCCGAGTGTCAAGTCCTAGTCTATTAGTCGAAAGAACTAGTCCTTCCCTTATAAATGACCGTCCCTGCAGCCCAGTGCGACCCGAGCGGAGTGTGTCTGTACCGAAGATTGCCGAGTGCGTCCGATTGAAAAAGGTGGACGACCAGGTCACTGGTTCCGACATCAAAAAATTTGGAGTGAGTATTTTTCGTAATGTTTACGTTGTAAAATCAGCCAGAGCTAATAATCACCAACATCATCATCCATCATCATCATCTGTATTCAACTTCAGTCCCGTATGTGTGATGAGCCTCTTCATGCCCGTCTTCTTCTGACCTTCCAACACTTCCTCCGGTACCAGTCCGACTCTTCTGAGATCATCGTCCATTCGGTCTCTGTTTCTCTTCCTTTGGTCTTCCTCTTCTTCGTGTTCTTTCTATTTCCTCTTGCATCCACTACTTATGTTGACTGTCCGAACCACTGTAGACTCCTTATGTTATGCTCTCCGCCCATGATTCCTTGATGTCGAACTCTTTTGTAATCACTTCCATATATTATCCGTACTTGTCTTCTGACGGACTGTTCTGGTGAACTTCATTTCACCCGCTAGTATTTTACTGTCTTGTCTCTTGTTCGTGCACCGATGCACTGTCTCGCAACTGTACGAAGTACATTAAGTTCGTTCCAAATAACTCAAATTTCCGTTTTCTTAGTTCATGGGGGGTAAGATTAGAGATCTTCCAAATAAATGCAAAGTAAAAGTAAAGTATTTATACAATACATTGCAACTGGTTCTTGCGCTATTTCTAATGTTTTTTTAATGGCATCGGCAAGAAGGCATTCAGTCACAAATGTTTGAATCCTAATTCCTAATTTAACATCGTCGATATTTTCAGGTGTGCCATACAAAAGTAGCTGAGCAGCTGGTGGCCAGTGTGCAAGAAGACTCGGATTTACACGAACTTCTCTGGGACAATCCCATGAGTAGGAAAGATTGTGAAATCGAATATGACAGGCTTCATCAGAAGCTGAAGAATGTCAAGTCGCAAAATACTGTTCTGGGAATAAGTTTAGAGCAGTGCAAGGAGCAACGTGACAGGTGTGTTCAACGAATTGTGAGAGAATAGCTTCGGGCAGGTAAAGAATAGACAGAAAGATAATGCAGAACGATAGCGCTTACAAAAAAGTCACGATAAAAATGGTGCATATACAGTTGCCGCCCTCTAAAGGGAGCTTCAGTCTTATTTGGAACTTTGGGTTTTTTTCAGTACTGTGTAACGTCTTTATGGCACATTTCTTCACTTTACTTTACTTCAATGACGCCTTGTCCCTTCAAGGGGTCGGGATCTTCAATTTCCTGTGTTCCTGTGTACGGTCATCGGGTCATGTGCAACTTCTGGCGATAAACCGAGAGATTCTCCCTCAATTTTGTTCCTATGAACATCCTTGATCATCCTAGTGGTTCTGCGCCCTTCACCGATTAGTCACTCACGTTGTAGCAGGTTTCCATCTTCTCTCCCTTTTGTAGGTGGCCCACCATGCTAGCCTCCATTCCTTAACTTTTAAATCCCTGTCTTACACTCAACTAGGAAGGCCCTTGACCGCCTGGTTTACATGCCCTAGCCACAAAATTTAGCAAGTGTGGGACTCTAATGAACAGCCTTTCGCGTGAAAATCGTACCATTACTATCCATGTCCCAATGTTCTCTCGCACATCCTCTTTGCATGACCTAATCAGTTCATTCCTCACCCTGACCCTTCGCTTAGTGACCGTTCGGTAGTGAAACTGCTATGATTTCAGGCTGTGTTTACTCGTCGGGAAGTACGAATCCAATGCTCTGGCTCTACTATGCGCGCTGCGGAGTTCAGACGCCGCGCTTGAAGTCGCAGAGGCGCTGCTATCGCTGATTGAGACTGAACTAGCTCTGGTGCTGGCCAACTGCAGGCCCCATAATGTCGACGAAGACCATAGGTCAGTGTTTTCGTATCCACCGTTTTTCTTCATAATGTCGCTTAGAATCACTGGATGCACTATCCTATGTAGAGAATATGACGAATGAAATGCAACGGAACCTTGTTGCCCAGAGTATTCATTTAACAATGGCTGAGGTGCGTGGACGGTGTTGTATTATCCTGTGTCCAGTTTCTAACCAGAAACAAAATAGCACATTACGATGGCGAGTAGATGATACAAATTAACCCGTATAGTATAAGTGCGTGATTTGGAAACATGTGTGACTGCCAAATCCGGATAATGAAATAAAAATTATTCAAAAACATTTGCAGTTTTAAACAACTTGGGCAGTTGCCACGTAAATAATAAATCTATTTCGTTTTAGCAACTTTCTTATTTCTATCTACTTAAGTCACTATCTAGTGTTTTGTCGGTTGCAGGTATCTAAGGCGACAAGCGGAAAGCAGAAGACAGGCTGAGCGACATGCGCGCGACCTACTGGGCAGACTTAGTGGCCACTCAGGTTTGGACTGGGCGCCATCTGACGAAGGCAAGCTCAGGGACCGGTTGGTGCACTTCAAGAGTGAGCGGAATGCCTGCAAATCAACTGTCGTGGAATTAGAATCTCTGCATGTGGAGCCAGTTCCACGGCCCGTGTCTGAGGCGCGGAAACTCGACTGGGAAACCGCTGTTATAATGCAGGTGGGTTATTTGTTGCCTTGTCGTATTTTGAGTGCTAATACAGCATAGCCACCATACCCGAAGCCATCAATTGTTAACGGCATGAAAGCAGGGTGACTTGGAAGTCTAGGCCATGTCGAATGAATGGATGGAACTAGAGTGCCTAATAAGGTTGAACAATGATACAGAAGGCAGAAGATCCACGGGAAGACATTTGGAAGCTTAACGTCCGCAACTGGAGGAGAATAGTGTAAATAGGTTAGCTGTTAGAGTAGCCCTATAGTTCGCCTAATATAAAGACGTTTTTTATTTTATTTCATTTTAAAAAATGGCGTCGAGAGATGAGTGGCGGTATGACTTGATTGCAGCAGCCAAGGTTCTTAACAAACTGTGAAGTAAAGTGAAGTAAAATAAAGGAAAGAGCATGGGTTGGGGGTACGTCAGGATACAACAGCTATGATAAAAATGGGGGAGGCTGGGACTAGACCCTGGAGTACCGCCCCCGGTGTGTCAGTGGAATGTTTAGTGCATTTTTGTGTGTGTGATGGAGCCCCAACTCCGTATTTTGGAGGCCCATAGGGCAGAGGGCTACAATGCCGCTTGAAGGACGAGGTAGGGGTGATCTGAGGAAAATGTCAGTGCCCGCTTGAGAGAGGACGACGAGGGGCCATGACGTTAGGAGGGGTTTTGCCGGAGACCAAATGGTAGCACAGAAACAGGAAGAAGTTGTGTATAGTTCCATTGTAAGGCTTCTTCCTCCTCAGCGCTGCTGCTCTGTGTGAGCTCTGGCTCCTCGTATCAGCGCTCCAGAAATCACGGTCCTTTGTCTTCCACTGACAAGCCGCCACTGGCATCGTTCGCGGCTCACTTTTCACCACGTCTCTCCATCGGTTCAGTCTTCTGCCTTGAGAGATCAGTGTTGAGCCATTCGCTCCACCGAATTCTATGGACTGGGCTTATGCGATGCGTCCCAAGTCTTTTTTTATCTCGTCTGTCTCGGCGCTTGTTTTCCTTCTACAGACACTCCTCTGTATATGCCCTTACGCAAACACTGGATGCTTCGAGGCAGTTATCATTTCTCTCTTTACAATACTCTTGTATGCTTTAAAATACAGAATATGAAATACAGAATAAACATCCAAACACACAGTCATGATGTCGCTAACTCCAAATTGGCCAGTTAGCTTACTTTGTTTGGTTATGATTGACCATCTATGATGCTGATGATTTGTGTGTATTGTAGGAACTGATGAGTGCGAGAGACGAGCGGTTTGGACTGCGGCTGCGCGTGAGCACGTTGGAAAGGGAACGAGCGGCCCAGGAGGTGCGCGTAGCAGCACAGCGAGCAAGGCTACAGGCACTGATGCCCTCTCTTCACCACATACAGTCCCAGATAAATGAGGTGCGTAAAATATAATTTGTAACTCACTTGAACAGCATAACTTTTGGAAATAAGATGCATGCTACAGCTTGCACACCAACCAATACAATGAAACCAATCAATCGTGGGTTCGAAGTCGCAGATTTTTCTTGATTCTCTAATTTCCGCAAAATTCTAGTATAATAATTAAAAGTGCTTCTCAGCCGGAGTCATATGATGAAGAAGCAGATCTGGGTTGCTAAACCGCGGTCGATCTGAAAGCATACTTCTATTAGACACATAACAAAACTCTTGTGTTCAAGTCATGCGCAAATTCCCAATGTTTAAAATTAGAAAAAAGTCGTGCCCAGGTTTTTTAAGTGACTACTTTTTTTAATTCAGGGGCGATTTGCCGTTGAGGGGAGCGAACATCAAAAGCGAATGGCGAAAGAAATGGAAGAAGTTGTCGCAGAGTTGAACAGTATGGCGGATCTGAGTCCGCAGGGGAACGCGGCTATGTCATTAAATCTCCGAGTAGCTAATAAAGTCCAGTTCTCTGTGGAACGGTGTAAGAAGAGGTACCAAAGTAAATTGAAGAAGCTGGAGACGCAAATGGAGGAGTTAATGGTACGACACACGCAACAGGTGAGGATTTGCTTTCTGCCTTTGTAGCTTGTTTAGTGTAAAGACTAATATCTGAGTCTGAGGCCGCGTGTTTTCGGAACCATGTATCTGAACTTGTGAGTAGACTTTCGTTTTTTATCACATATTCGGCTCTTACTACTATATTCTACTGGTTTGTTTCAGATGGAAGTGATGCGTCTAAAAGTAGCTTCGATGGAGCGTGGTAGAAAACAGGAGGAAACCAACATCTGAATCACTGCGCATGCGTTGAATTATGCTTATGATCCAGTCATCTAAGAATCTAACCATACAGGAGAGTAATGCCTGGTTTGCAGACAGCGATAAGGTAGGATCTTGTTAGAAAAGAATATTTTTAAATGATAGGGCTTTTTTTGAAACCCCTGTTCATGGCGATTTTTAGGGCGACTGGTTTTCAGTTTTATAAATGAGGGGTCCTTTCGTGACTCCGTAGAATCTCCACCTGTCCTTCATTTTTTTCCGATTGTAACCACCCATGCGCCGAACACAACTTTTCGTCTTTTTAGGAATAGCGTGGGATTAGTTCAATGGAGGATTTCTCCAGTGACTTCGTGTCGAATAAGTATAAAAATTAATTGAATTCGAAACAAATACACCACAAAATTCTATGAACACAATAAGTGTAACTGTTGTTTCGGTGGATTTAGTTATTCTTCGATATCATTGCTGCCCATAATATTCAAGTGCTTTAAGTGAATAAGCTATTTGCTTATGCGTAGAGGCACATTATTAATGCGTTTTGCCTGTATAAGCTTCATAAGATAAGCATTGGATATTTTCGCGAGCTTTCTATTGTACTCTTCGTTGGATGTAAGGCCTGTCCCAATATCGTATGTTGCTGAGTCTGCAAAGGTACTGGTTATCGGGTACTGGTTATCGTAACTATTGGCTAGTCTTTTTTGGCGAGGAGATGGTTTGTACTTGTATATCAGTTACATAGTGCCAAACTTACCTGAGAATCTTAAACGACGGACTTATAATTTATTATGCTTAAGTTTATTAATCAGGCTAATAAGTCTACATAAATGTGCAATAAGTGTAAGATACCATCTTATATTTATATAGTTATATGTATATTATTATTCAACATGGCTGCGATCAGCAAATCTGTCTGCCAATGTAAAAGTCATCCTCAGGCCGCAGAAACAGAAACAACACTGCGCACCTGATAGTAATATCATTTTTTTATGTTCTAAAAATGTTCAATCGCATCCAGGGAGTGCAGTGATTTGCCTTTGCCTCCTACGTGCGGAAGTTAGTTTCATGCTTGCCTACTCCTATTTTATGCTCTTTAATCCTATCTTGAAAATAACTTCCGGTCTGGCCCACATAAAGGCCACCTGGTACGCACCCGACCTTACCCATTTTTCTACTGTCGGCTTGCAGTTAGGCGGCTGTTCCACCGACCTCGTTTTGCATAATGCAAGCGCATGATGTGGTAGCAGACATCATTAATAAGTCTCTGCCATATTTTAAGGAGACTATAATGTAGATACTTAACTTATCTATTATAAATTAAATTATAATATGGTAAGACTAATTAATGATTTCTGCTGATTTCATGCACTTGCATAATGCAAAACGAGGTCTGTGGAATAGCCGCCTTAAAGAGATAGTTCGTTCCTCAAATGCCTTCTCATCTCCCAAGCTACTCTTTCCGGGACAGAGCCTGAGCGACAGTAGTTTTTAGCATGCCTCTTTTGAGGAAAGATGTTTAGTTTGCTATAGGTATATATGAATGTGAAATTCGCGAAGATTTTATTTCATCAAATTATTTTCTTCCGTTCATTATTCATGTCTGAGCAAGTATTAACTAGGACGTTATACTGAAAAAGAAGTAAAATGTGACTACTGTCTAATTATGTGTCATGATCCTAATCATAATGTTAAGCTTATGGGTGAAAACCTCAATTCGCCATATACGCATAACGGTTAATGCCAAGTGCTTATAAATACTTATTATAGGCTATTATTTGCCAAGTTGCCCAAAATTGTAGTAGGATATTTTCAGTATTGTGTAACTATACATTATATGTATAAAATGTGATAAATTTTTAACCATGTTACGTATTGTAATTTATTGTTTGTAATAGACAAATTTCTTTACTGCTAACTTGTTATTGATTTCAACATATTAAATGTATTCGCAATGTTGTAGTTATCGTGTTATCGAGTTAAAAGTGTTATAATATAATATAACCTTGATAAAAAATTATGTCAGCGGCTTACAGTCCTTTCAATTATCGATCGCAGCGCCGTTTTAATTGTTTAACTCGCTTTAACCAACCTTTAGCGTTCAGCTAACACGCGGGTTAGCTCAGTTTTCGTTTCCACTCCACTTAACTGGGGATAACCATTTAACACCAACATTGTGAATACCCTTGTAGACTTCACATAGTTCGCATGCAAATGCAATATTTCTTCTTTCTATTTAAAAATAAAAATAGTAAAAATTAAAAGTAAACGGCTGCACTATTTTAAAATTATTTTAATGATAATAAGATACCGTATCTAGGCTACTTTGTGTTTTTATCTGTAAGCAACTAGCTAAACTGACATTCCTTTTTTCAAAACTGGTTGTAACTTGAAATATTGAGATAACAAGAAAAATAAATGTTTCGCTATATTTTGATAGTTTGGTCACAGTTCTTAAAGGCGTAGGGAAGCAAATAAAAAGGCCATGCAAGAATCAAAAGTTTATAATGTTATGTAATTTTAAATAAAACTTACATGAGTGGTAAGTAGACTAACATGCAATGATATGTTGGTTTTTGTTCCTATCAATTCGTATCTACTGAACAAACTATTGGGGAAAACAGTTTCGTGTGAGACAAATTAAGTTTCAAAAATTTGTTTTCTCGAAATATTATTGTACAACTAACCCGGCCGCTTACACCTAAGAAGAAAGCCCTTTGCCGTATCGCTATGAGCAGAGACAGTTAACGTAAAAGTAAATATACAGGAAATACAGTAATTATATTAAAAATATGTAAAAGGACTGTAATTTAAATTACATACGACCAACTGCCGATGGAACATTGGTCTGCTGCCACTAGTGATGGATTCGAACCGGAGAGTTCTGAAAAAGAGAGAAGGGACATTCGAGGAATATGTTTTGATTCCTGGCTCCGCCTGGTACGTTTTTTTTCATGGCTGGTCATAAGAGACGTGGCGCCAGGTGTCCTGAGGACTAAAAAAAAATATTCTTGTTGCGCTCGAATGTCCCATCTCCCCTATACAGAACTGTACGGTCCGGATTTTTGGTCGGACCGAGAACTGAAAAAAAGAGGACAGGACCGAAAATACATTGGAAATAATAAGATTGGAAAATATCAGTGGACCAGATAATATAATTACGAAGACTCATGGCCGGAGTTATGTGATGAAGCAGTGGGCCAGCCAGTTTGGTCCCGGACCGTTCATCACTAGCTTTACCCTATCTCAAAGCATCGGCAATTCATCGGAGAGGATTGTTGGTATGTAGGTATAGTCCTAGCAGCTCTGAACTAAGATTCTACAAAATGTATATTACTGCCGTGCTACGTAAAAAGGCCCTAACTCCAATAAGCAAAATTGTTCAGGAAACGGGTACTGCTAATTTCTGTTTGTAACTTAAAGTGTAGTAAGGGGCAACACACAGCGCCATATATATCACATAATTCTTGGATTTAGGGCCTTCTGATGCCATAAGCATAAGCTGATCCAAAAATGTCAAAAAAGATTTTTCGGAATTGGTGGAGTTAGGGCTTCCGTTGCCGGAGATACGGCAGCTTATTACTAGAATACTTCATTTTATACAGTACTAACCCAACTTTATCTTTGCGTATTTAGAAGGATATGCAACGTTAAAAATTGGCACTCCAAAATATGACACAGTAAGTTATCAAATTTTTAGTATATATACATAGTATATGGGTTAGTTGTAAGAGTGGGCCATAAAGCTTTGATTCGCCCACATTCGGTCACATCGGCCATACTTAGCTGATGGTCTATACTCTATTCTATTTTATTATCGTTGAATATTCGCAAGTTATAGAAGGCTCTCTTAATATTTTAATATTGAATAACTTGCGAAGGAAATTAAATAAAAAATAACGAAGTTTCATATTTATTAGTGTCAATTTTCTTCGTTCCATAGCCTGTTCGAAGGACGTACAGTGCTTCCGCTAAGGCTTGGCTAACTGTAACCAATATCGGTTATTATTAGCTCTCGTAACAGTTAGTATAGTCGACGTTTTATCCTACATACTTCGGACATACCCCGAATAGCCAGGTATTATTATACGTTACGTTACGTCGAGTAGTCTTCATTTATAGCCCAATACTAGAACACTCATTATACAGTTTTTTTGGAAAGCTTATTTTGGACGTAGGTCTACTATTTTGCACCTTGCCCTGACAACAACCCCATGAGTTTTCGGGCATAAATTTGTATGATTCAGGTATTTCTACCATAGTGGAGCAACTAAACAACCGCCACACACAATTACAAACTCCCACCTGACCAGCAAGTGTGATAAGTCTGACAGGTTTCTCGAAATATCTTTTGGTTGATTGAATTCCTGCCATAAAAATGGTCAGCTTAGAAACTTAGGTAACTTGGTAATTTTCATGTGATTTGACAACAAAATATGTTTACGTCAAAATATTTTCCCCTTTTCGCTACAGTAATTTTTATTTTGAAACGGCTTATGGAAATTTAATGCACCATCGTGTTATAAATAGATCTTACAATACTACATACGGTATCAGATTTTAGACAATAGCGCGAGGAGTGCTTTTATTACCAGTATTTATAACTACAGATACGTCTTATGCCCATAACTTTCACTTTAGCTTACATGCAACACAAGGCTGAAAACTATTTTGCATCTCGATTTTCGGTTACTTATCCCATTTTTTTTACACTACACAATCACTTATCATTTAATGTTCTTTTTAATCATCCTGTTTATTAGCGAAGTTACAATATAGGTGAATGTCAAAAAATGAGGAGTTTTGTAATATTGGGCCTACGCACAGTATGTTTATAGTTTGGACCAATACAATTGAACGGGATATGGAAAAAAATGTTGCAGTTGGCAGTTGCCCAGTCAAGGTACCTAACAATAGAGTATTCTCACTGATTAAAAAAATGATAAAATCAATTGCATAAACGTGAAAATGCAGGAATTTAAAAAAAAATTTTGAACAAAACAAAAACCTATAAGCTTATACAATCAAAGACTCATAAATTATGTAACCCGCAATAGGTAGCCTACATACTGTATATTTTGCACTGGTAGCAAAAATGAATTCTAACTAATAAATAGCCTGGTATAAAAATTACAAGTTTTAACGATGGACCCATGTCCAAGCAAAAACTTCAAACTAAGCTCGACAAAAAGCTTCAACAAACCATACTTTTACACTTTTTCTGGCATTTAGGTAGATCTCAACGACTGTGACATTAGAGTACACCGCAGTCTCTTACATTATCTATAAATAGAAAGTCCAATGTGCCTAAATGCTCCCTAAACCAAGTCCAAAACTTCGACACACAAAGCAATTTCAATATTTTTCAAAACAATACGTCAATACTACAAACCAACTTCACCTAATTGTTTTTCGGAACTTTAAAAAAAAAAATCTTGGCTTGGGCGGCAATTCCACCGGCGAATTTACTTAATTTGTGATTTGACATTTTTTGTTTGTTTTGCTTTAAGGAGACTATTATGTAGATACTTAACTTATATTATACATTAAGTTATAATATGGTAGCAGACATCATTAATATCTACCATCATATTATAACTTAATTTATAATAGATAAGTTATGTATCTACATAATAGTCTCCTTAAAGCGAAACAAACAAAATATCTCAAATCACAAATCAAGAAATTCGCCGGTGGAATTGCCGCCTTGGATCTATCAATAACTTAACTTTGAGATCTCAGTGACTCAGACTGCCTTCAATACATAAAACAATGATACTATATTGTAACTTTGCTAACAAGTGTAAAAATTCATAATTAATTTAGGTGTCTAGTGGCTTCATCAGTTAATCCGTCACTCGGAGTTGAGCTGGTTAAGTGATATGAGCAGGAATACAGCCACCATCAAATACCACGGAGCAGCTAGGCGAAATGCTCCTGAAATAGGAAAGATAAAGTTCAGACCCCAGCTCTCCCAAAAAAATTACGTATAATATCAGATTGTGTGGGAGGGGTAGGGTGGGTTATCGGTCTTGTTTAACGACTTAACGTTCTACATAAATAAATAAATAAATAAATAGACTACGCATTTATTTACTAACAGACCTAAAAGTCCAATAAAATGCAAATCTTATAGACCTACAGACAATTTGAGTTTTGAGTACAATTTAAATTCCATCATGGTACAATTTCGTTTTACGAAATTGGATAAATTATACAGAGTATACTTATCATCAAACTATAGAGACTAAGGCACTATACACCCGCGGGTATTGTCATCCTCCATTTTGAATCCTACATGGTAAGTATTGTAAGAAAGTAAAGGATTTAAAAAAACGAAAACACGTTTTACTGTTTTAGTATTTTTTTAATAAGCACGTCCCTAATTGGTAGAACGTTTTTTTTTTAAATAATAAATAAACAACGATAACTTTCGAAAAATAAATAGTTAAACACCCAACGTTTTGCTTATAAGGCGTGTATTCTTCAGGTCAATATTCCGTCATTTGAAGCGTCATAACCAGAAATTTTTATGGGGGGTGTCCAGTTTTCATGCAACATCAATACATGAAGTTTGCCCGCTTACGATAGGTTTTCGAATGGGGTGGTGTTTCATTTGGCGCTCCCCCCCCTTATTTTCGTAAAATAGTAGAAAAAGAGGAAAGCCATTCTCATGGACTTACGCATCTTGTAATTACGGGCAGGATCTTAATTTCCTCACCCGACGTTGATGTGTATGCGTCTTGTAACGTATTCTAATAATGTTTAGGCTTTACAGCCGAAGAATAGCAGACCTACTGCAAGAAAGGGGGGCCGGGGGTCTCCCCGGGCAACTTTTCAAAATAATTATCTGAAAAATTTGCTGTTTTTGCTAATTTTTTTTTTAAAGTTGAGATTTTTGTTTTACGGAGACTATTATGTAGATATTATAGATAATATAATATAGTCTCCTTAAGACAATAATCTCAACTTTTTTTTAGTCACAAATGATGGAATGTTAAACATCAGTGGAATGTACAAGCCTAATGACACCAGACTTTAAAAATGGATTCAAAATGGCGGATGACAATACCTGTCTAATATAGAGCCCTAATAGAGACAAAACATCCTATAGCCCAAAGATTTATAGACAATAACAATCAAATTATAAAAAGGAAACAAATCAAGAATGAAATGAAAAGCAATTTTTCAATAGGCTGTATAGTGATTTGTGTATAGGTTCTATGTAGTATTTTATAATATTGTACAATATTTAAGCATAATTGTAGTGGCATGTGGTTTTTACAAAATGGATTTTATCTTACCGCTGCACCAGCCGTCATCTTCGACGAAGCCGTCTTTGCACAAACACATCTTCTCCAGTGTAGTCGCGTTCACCGGCATTTTGCATTCGGACCTCTCGACACATTGCGAGTCACTTGTGCACGTTGCTCTCACAGCTGTCGACAAAATAAAATACGCACATTTATTAGGTTGCCTCCCTAAATGAAAAGGTTGAGGTTCCATTTGAAATAAGTGCAGTAACTAGTAAGTCATTTGGCGACGAGGCAGATTATTCTGAATTTTCTATTATTGGTATTAAATTTACACTGGTGGAAATTAACCGCGTAGAATCAGGGCTCCTTTGAGCCGGATACTTTTTTATTCTTTATTTATACTCATTGTCTACCTACTTAAGTCATCCTGTGGTTGGAGACCGTTATCAATATGGCTGCTAGTGTAGCCTGCACAAGAGAAGTACGCTATTTGGCGGGGAAACCCAGTGATAAGTGTAGCCAGCACAAGCTAAGTACAGAGTTTTTGACCGGGTTCAGGTATCCGTTCTGCTATGCTGCAATGTGTAAGACTTCGATTTTTTTGCGTTGGTACTTATCTCTCATAGTTATTATACGTAGTATAAGGAAAGCTTTGTGACGGTCGAAATTTTCGATTCCGAGATTTCAACGGGTTACACGTTTTAAGGTCCCAGGAACCCAAAAAAGTGGTTTTCACGAAATGTCTGTCTGTCTGTCTGTCTGTGCGTCGATTTCCGGGCAAACTACTCAGTCAATTTTGATGAAATTCGGCATGTAGGTTCACAAAAATCATACCTCGGAACATTTTTTTTATTTGGGGCTAACTTAATTTGGTGGGGTTTTATTCTCAAAAACTCCCAAAAAAAGTCTAAAAAAATTATTTCTCAAAAACGGCTCCAACGATTTCTTTTAAATTCACATATATTGTAGTCGTTATTAATGTTAACGAAATGCGGGGGGGGGGGGGGGTGGCTTGCCCCTTGATAGGTTGCTTCTTGGGGTAAAAAAATAAAAGTAACTAAATTTTAATGAAAAATGACTAAAAAATAATTTTTCTGCGAAACCTTTCTATGATTTCTACCTTCAGGCATGTTTTAGGTGTTAAATTGAGTAACGAAACCGGACAGGTTGCTTTCACAGAGAAGCATTTGGTTTTGTAAAAAAAAAATGTTTTTTTGAAAAAAATTATAGAAAATTCACGCTCAAATGCATTGCGTGCCCTGCCAGTATTGCTGTGTGGTAATGTTTCTGACCTATCTAGAATTTACCTCACCTCCAGTGACGTCAGGTGGACAACCCCCCCCCCCCCCTGAGATATCGGAAATTTAACCATAGGAAAATTATTTACCATGAATTACTCATTTTCTCTATCTACTAATTTTGATAAATTGGAAAGCATGTTCGAGTAAACTCGAACCGGTTCTTTTCCTTGCGATCTGATTTTCAATAAAAGGAACAATAATAATATACCGTATTTTTTAAATAACTGAAAAATTCCATCACCGAAAATAATAACTCTTTCATACCTGTATGCCGCTAGGCGATTAACAGTATTTTTTTCGTAGTCTTAATTTTACTGACTTGCGTAGTAAATTAATTAAAAATTAATCTGTGAGGCTTAGGAGTGAATGGTGATCACTTTTCATGAAAAACAGCCTGCCCTAATCTTAATCTTGCAGTTGGAAAATGCACATTAACTTGTAAAATTGAGTTATTTCTATGTTGGCCTTGTGGGGGCCCTTTCTCGGGCAGAAAAGTCTCACACAGTTACACCCTTATGAGAATATTCCACTGTCATTTATAAAATACACTCAGGATGCAAAATAATATATTGAATAGAATAGAGTAAGGTGATTAATCATTAATGCCACGGCACGTTCCGATTTCCCGCCAAATGTCTCGATACGTTTATTTATTTGCTTTACTTTGTTGTTTAAGTTTTTTTAGTCAGTTGCGATTTTGTATTTTGCGGCTTTCTGTGGGGGCCCTGGGACCATGACCCTCCTGGCCCCATAGCCAAAGTCGGCACTGTATGCCAACCTAGCGGAGTTATGGGTACAAAGCCCTCTCTTACACTCAACTAGGAAGGCCCGGGATGGTTTACATGCCCTCCGAAGCATGGCCAGAAAATGTAGCCGGTGCACCAACAACATTTCGGGTGAAAGTCAGAGTCTGCACCACTACTCTACATGTCCTGACTATAATATATAGTATATATATATAGTATATACTAGTAACTACTTTAGTTTATTTAGCTTATCTTACAGGTAAGCTGTTTTCCTGAATGAGGAGCCTATTTCCCAGTTGGTTAACTCTAATTCTGATAATTTCCTATTGACGGCCACGCCTCATCCATTCAGCAAAAAACCAATTTACTTAACATTTATCTCACGTTTTTATGGAAATTATAGGCTTGCTCTTATTATAGACCTCCATTCAATGTTTTTGAAGCTATTTTTATACTCCCCCCTATCAAACTATATTTAGGTGGTCCTTCGGTAACCTCATGCAGCTCTAGCACGACCAACAAGAAACTAACACGGAGTAAAAATTATCCGGACTTTTGTAAACAAAGATGTAAACATTCCATTGCTTTTTTTTATGTTGGCGGCCAAATAATTTGTGCCTATGTCTATAGGAAATGCAGTAAGGTGGCTATTCCACCGGCGAGTTTACTTCATATTTGATTTTGTCATTGACTTTTGTTTTGCAGATGTAGATACTTAACTTATCTATTATAAATTAAGTTATAATATGGTAGAGACTTATTATTGATGTCTGCTACCCCATTATAACTTAATTTATAATAGATAAGATAAGTATCTACATAATAGTCTCCTTTAAACAAAACAAACAAAAAATCTCAAAGCACAAAAATTAAGTAAATTCGCCGGTGGAATTGCCGCCTAATCAACAGAAATCAATATTGAGTCAGGAAGTTCTGCTGCCTTGGCGCCTGTGTTACATTTGTTAATTAGGTAGTTTTAAGTTAAGTTAATTTAGTACTATCCCTGGATAACATATCCTTTAGAGGTCTATATAGGAGCGATGGTATAGATTATTAGGTAGGTATATTCCCACAGAAACTATATTTTTTTTAATTTCAGCAGTTGCCACGTGCCACGTCTCCAATGACTAGCCAGTGAAAAAACGGGGCGGGTTGCCACATAGGCCTACATTTTTGGCTGTACAGAACTCTTTTTATTTATTTGCCACGAATCTTTTCAATAAGAGCATTTACTGTACTTAGAGGGCTTGGAGATTACTACACTTGTCGGGGCTTGCGGTCCAGTGATTAAGACACCGCCTCGTTAGGCGTAGATCGTGGGTTCGAGTCCCGCCAAATCCAGTTTTTCCATATCATCTAATTTTGGTTAAAGTGTATGGTCTTTGTATCCCTATTTACTGTCTGCTCAGGAGCGGAAAAAATTAAACACTATATTTATTCCAGAACATTCGCGAAATTGTAGAAAGGCAGTGTATCGTCTTTCAATAATTAAACAAAGTACGCCATGGCAGGACAACCCAATGAGGTTCTAGTCGTGACTACTGCTCTAATTGGGATGCTGTGTTCAGCAACATGACCAGCAGCCGCTTTTATCCCTACCGGTAAAGTTCGGGTGGGTGGACTTAGAGAGATATATTTATAAGAGAGATAGGGCATTCTTTTCCCACCAAAAATATATTTTTTTAATTTCTGGAGCCATCACAACTCATTTAAAAAACAAACCAGGTGGCTCCAGGTTTAAAAAAATATTTTTGGCCAGCTCGAATGCCTCATCTTAGAACTTACGGTGGACTCAGGTTGATGGACTCCCCCCCCCCCCCCCCCCATTTGAGTCTGGAGGCCTTCTGTTTCATAAAGCATTCAACTTATCTACTCTTTGGACTAACCTGGACCATTTCCTTTCCAGCAGCCTGATCATGGCGATTATAATACCGGTATTTATTTAATCCCCTGGTATTAAAAATGTAAACAAACAAATTTTGAATAGCATTTTCCATTATAAAATTATCTTGTTTACATTTTTAATACCAGGGGATTAAATAAATACCGGTATTATAATCGCCATGATCAGGCTGCTGGTCGCACTGAAAATTTTATTTTTTTTATTGTCTATGTAGCCTATGTACATTAGGAATAGTCTAGTTGGTAGAGAATGAGATTATGAAGAGGAAGGTAGAAGTTTGAGACTCGACATAAAAGGCAAACAATTTCCAGGGTTCACTCAGCCTTAAAGGGTACCTTACCGTCATGGGTAAGGGAAAACAAGGCTGGCGGGCATGTTGATGACCATAAAATCCCAAACAGTGCAGTGGTCAAGAGTCCTGCCTAGACCCTCATTGGGTTGTCGTTCCATGGTGTGTTTTTTTTTTTTTTTTTTTTTTTTTTTAAATTCACGGGGCCTTTCGGCCTGAATGGCGTCGACCTTTAATAGGTCTTTTGCCACCGTGGTTATCTCAGTCTTCCCATTTTGATACACCCACCAGTCCAATAAATTTTCTGATGGTGCCTATGGGGTCGTTTCTGATGGTTAACGCTTCTTCTCCTGGGAAGCCCAGGGTCTGAAGGCGTTTTCGTGCCAGCGCCTCACATTCAAGAAGAACGTGCTCTGCTGTTTCATCCTCCATCACGCACCATCGGCACAGTCGGTTTTCTTGTATAATTCCGATCTTGTGGAGATGGGCTCGAAGTTGGCAATGTCCTGTCAGCAAACCAATGACTTTCCTCATCATCTGTCTCTTTAACGATAACAGGTTTAAGGTAGTCTTCCTGCTAGGTTTTATTCCCAACTTCTGTAAGTTGCGATGTTCTGGCATGGTTCTCCATTCTTCCAGTTTTTGTTTCTGTACCCATGTACCAACTTCCGTGCGGATGCTTCCGTAGGCTGTACCGCATGCTGGTTCTGGTCCTGTCAGGGGTGTCTCTGAGCCCTTTCGGGCTAGTTCGTCTGCTTTTTCATTCCCTGCATGGCCTGAATGACCCGGCACCCAAGCGACTGTTACGTTGTTGTGCTTGGCCAGCCTTTGCAGGTTGAGTTTGCATTCTCGTAGGATTTTTGATTTCGTACGAGATGATTCCAGTGCTTTCAATGCAGCTTGGCTATCTGTGAAAATATAAATGTTGCGGTTGGAATTCCCTGCCGCTATATTTTCAAGGGCGCACTGCGATATGGCACATACCTCAGCCTGGTAGACTGTGCAGTGTCTTCCTAGGCTTATGCTTGTGGATCTGTCAGAGTTTATCTCGACTATTCCCGCACCTGTGCCATTGGCAGTCTTGGAGCCATCTGTGTAAAACACTATGTCTCCCTGTTTAACTTTGGCACCTTCCTCCGACCATTCTGTCCTGGAGGGGACTATGGTCTGGAAGGACCGTCGGAAGTTCAACTCAGGTATGATGAAGTCCGACGGCATTAGCATTAAGTTGTTATTGATAAGTGAGCTTATTTTGGTGTGTTTTATTAGTCTATGTGTAGGCTACTAAACCTAAGTGGGCATTGCTGCTACTAGGTAAAGTGTAGGCTACCGTACTACATTATAATTTATGGTTCAATATAATAATGCTACAGCTGGTCATTTTTCATTGTCAACTAGCGGGAAAACTTATCGTAAATAAGAGTCAAAGAATTTGCGCCATATATTTTGCGACCCTTTAAATCGCCAATGGGGAGGGGGTGGCCACGTGAAGGTCACGGGGTTGAGCCCCTCGCCCCTCACACGCAACCACAACATTATGCGACCTTTCCCCTCTAACAAATGCAATTTTATTGCATTATTACTCGTGTGCTTTGAACACTGCAATTTTTATAAGATTTGAAGGTTAATTGTCGACAGGTTTCACCCAGTAAACGAAAATACTGCGAGATTCATATGCTAAGAATAAGTTTTACCTAGGAGTCATGAGAACCATAAAAGGTCATGATTGGTGGCCAAATAGACAATAATTAAAAAGTCGGATGATGACACAGTAGAATCCGGGCCGATGAGCCGTGGTCTATCTGATAGAATATTTCCAAATGTTTCGTCACTACATACACTTATAAATAAATTAAATAATGGCTTTTGTTCCATTACTAAGCCAACCTATCTGAGTTTGGGCTACGAGGCCCTGTCATAACCTGAACCGCCTGCTTTACATGCCCTCCGAAGCATGGCCAGAAAACGTATAGCAACTGTGGGACTCAAACCAGCAACCTTCGGATGAAATTCAGAGTCCTTATCACTACTTTACTTGTCCTGACTTTTCAGATTGTATCTCAGAGACTCAGTAGCAACTTTTGCCAATTAGGGACTAGGATGCCTTCGCTTCTCATGCCTGTCCATCCTAGTATAAATATTAGTGCCTATCCCTTTACCCTGACAGTTGCTAAAGAGCTTCCGAGGCACAATCTGTCTAAGTAGTGTCACTGAAGATGTCAACCGCAGATGTTGACGAAACACTTGAAAGTACTCTTTCAAATCGTGCACAGACGTTACGGTTTGTCGTTCCTGGGTTACCCATTCAGGATTACATTTTGTAACCTCTACTTCTCTCTACAAACATGCATGTGCAAGCTACTTTTGCATTATCGCTCCATGGCGGGGCATGTTGGCTGAGTTTTTCAGCGGCCCAGGAATTGCCGTTGGCGTTTGCACCCCCAGGGGTAACTCACTCATGCAGATCTTAATTTTGTACCCTCTACTCTCTCCCTTTGCTAACATGTTCACATGAAATTAAATTAACTTAAATTAAATGAAAATGAATTAAATTTTCCCACAATTACAATGGTACAAGAACCAAAAATAATAATATATAATAATAAATAATAATTGGGAAGCTATGGAAGCTTATGAGCTACAGCATCTAACATTCTAACCTCACTCCTTAGTTGGAGGTGGGTGCGGAACATGGCCGTGCCCAGGGGGATGGTCTATGGGGTCCGGACCCCCCCCCCCCACGAAATAAATTTTTGTATGTAGACCTGTATGGTTGGAAGAATTTATCCATTAATTCACTAATAAATTACGTTAAAAAAAATTTGGACCCCCCCCCCCGAAATCAAAACCTGAGCGCGGCCTTGGTGCTGAATATCTGTTGGCGTTTGCACCTCCTTCAACTCATTCATACAGATATTAATTTTTTACCCTCTACTTCTTCCCTCTGCCAACATGTTCATATTGTATAGGTAGAAGCTAGTGAAGCTACATCTAACATTCTAACCTCGCTCCTAGGTTGGACATGGGTGCGGAATTTCCGTTGGCGTTTGATACCCTATAGTTGTCAATCTACTCACTCACCCCTTCAGGTCTTATTTTTTACCCAATAATCCCCGTACCCTGCGAAAACATAGTCTCCGTCTATCCTCGCTCTCCATGGTGTTCATAAGGAAGCTATTGAAGGCACTGAAGCTACATCTAACATTCTATCTTCGCTCCTTGGTTGGTGCGCCCGGCATTGTCGTTTTCGCTTGATACCCCAGCTGTCACTCTACACACACACACACACACACACACACCACTCAGGCTTTATTTTATACCCTCGAATCCCCCGCCCCTGTAAACATCGTCTTCGTCTATCCTCGCTCTCCATGGTGTTCATAAGGAAGCTAGTGAAGCACGGCCGCAACCACGACCACTGCGCAGGGTTTGCCTATTACTCCTCCTGGGGCCAACCTTAAATTTGGTACCCTCTACTCCCCCTTGCAAGCATGCATGTGCAAGCTACATCTAACCTCGCGGCATGTTGGGGCAGGCCCCGTTCATGGGCGCGGAGCTATCCCGGCACAGGCATCGCCGTTTGCCGTCTCTGGGGTCACTCATGCACGTCGTGTTCTGTATCCCAGCGCAGTCCGTGTCTTCGTTGCACTCGCGCATGCGCCCTGAGGGGAAAATGCAGAGGCCATGCTCAGAGATTGTGTGTTGGAAAACAAGCGTGCATACAACAGTCCTGAACCTAAATAGAGAGAGAAAGGGGGGGGGGAGATGATTAAACCCGAGTGTAGGGAAATTTCGTTCTGTAAGATGTCGTTACTGGAGTAGGTACTTGCTGCTGATTATCCAAGAATGCTTTGCATTGATGCTTTTGCGCTTAGAGACAATCGGAGAGGGAGAGAAGGTTTCAAAATCAAAATTTGTGATATATCGATCGTAGAGAGTAGAGAAGAAATTTTCCTCATCAGTTTATATGAATGTTATGTGCCTCTTTCTTAGTAATACCGTTGGCCACAATTAATTGTTGAAATTGGTGTAAAAAAAGGTTGGAAAACTGTGGCCGACCTGTGTTAGTGCAGGCCATATATCGCATTTCAAAATGTGGAGGAGTAGTTATTTTAAGGCATTGATAGCTCTAAAATGGATATTTCCTGTGAAATTGAACTTTGCATAATAACTGGCTGTCCGATTTTTCTTATGGGGAGTCTGTTCGAGTTCTTGTAAATATAGACACTTCTATTATAGGCAAACATCATTAGAGTCGTCTGGAAATGCCACTGCCGTGCCACCAACCGTCCTTGAGGCGAATGGTGAATGACCTTATAGGTTATTTACGTTAGGGGCACAGCAAGATCGTCCAGAATATATTGAGAACAGAATTCAGATTAGTTTAGATATCGCTTTGCTTTGCATCGGTGTTTTGAGTTTTGAGGTATGTTGAGGCTTTGGATTAATGCAAAATACGTGTTTACGCAATTAAACAAACTTGAATCAGCAGACAATTATCATAAATTTGAAAATTTTCAAGGGGCCACGGACTGTGATACACTTTACGAATAAAAGCCTCTCGCATGGGCTGTTTGCGTGTTGCGGCTATATCTAAAGCTGTCACCTATGGAGTAACCTATCATTTCTTCAAAATAAATCACACGCGAATGTCAGACAAATTCTATACGTCTTACTTCGCCTTCTTTCACATTTAGGACAATGGTTTGGAGTAATTTGGACCCTAATATCCTGAATGGAGTGGGGGTTGTGGGAGACTTAGAATTGCTAATGTCTGTTGCACATGAATTCTTGTACCCGGTACACAAAGACTATTCACAAGTCGGTGATTTGCTGAGGGATCTTTCAAAACAGGAGCGATTGCATTGGTGTGAAACCACAGGGCCTATTTCACTAAAATTCTTTTGCTGAGCTCTCGGTCGGCTCACACTGCTGCAAAATGTTCCAAAACTTGTGCATCGCCGTCTGGTCAACGAGAGAAATATTTTGAGATGGACTCTATGGGTTTGCACTAAACATTTTGCTCCAATGATGGATTTCTCGTGTCGCCGGCATGTTCCGTATCGTCTTTGTCCACTGGGCCTAAAATCCGATTTTATGATAGGTTTAGATTGTATAGTTAATAATATTTCTATCTAAGAAACATATAAGCTAGAGACCTTTGAGTGGGCTCGAAGTCCGTACGATAATGTGCGCGGTAGGCGGTCGCATTTATCAGAGTCAATCCCATTAGGATGCAGAAGGCAACTGGAAACCTCTGTATTACAATTCCCTAGTATAGTCATCATGTCTGCAATTGCGATGATGATGTTCGATCTTTGATAGAAGAGGCATTAAAAGAAGAAGAAGAAGAAGAAGAAGAAGAAAGAGATTGGTATTGTTTGGTTTCAATTAGCCATTTTCTGAATTTCATAAGAAGCTGATTACAATATATACACAATAGTTAGAATGAAAATGAACCATTTGGCATATTTCTGAGTAAAGTATAGGAAAATGCTTGCGCCCAACCATGCAATTATTCAAATCATGGGAGAATAAACGACGAATTTGACGTCGTTTCTCTATGAATTAATGATTATATGAAAGATTTTCTGCAGCGCTCCTATAATGGCGAGTTTATTCAATTGTTTTAAATCAATGAGTGCAAAATGCGCGGGAAATTCAAATTGATGAATTAATCTTCGGCTATATTTTTGGTGGGTTTTCAATTTGTTCTCCCTTAGATGTAGACACCTTAATTAAAATTGTTATTACATTTCAAAATTATTTCTGTACATTTTAATGTTTATTAGTATTTCCTTCAATTATAAAACAATGCAACCATTCTCTTGTAGGCCTATTCCAATAATTTATTAATTGAATTTCCGCGCATATTTTAACATCTTCACGTGACACCTTACTAAGGCGGTATTGTAAATTAAACCCCGATATTATGTTAATCCCAAACCGCCATAATATATAGGGCTGCAGGACGCAGTGGCGGCGCTAGAAATTTCAAGCCATGACTTCTATCCGGGGGGGGGGGGGTATACGGTTCAATAATTCTCCAATTTAACAACATGTAAAATATCTGAAAAGTGGGGGGGGGCCACAGAGGGGCCGGAGAAACTGTTGGGGGGGGGGGGGGGCAGGCCCCCTCGGGCACCCCCGTAGCGCCGCCACTGTGCAGGAGTAGGTTAAAGCAGGGGTTCCCAACCTTTTTTGTCCGTGGACCACTAGATTATTTTATGATTTTACGTGGACCACCATGGCTGTGACAGGAAAATCGTCAAATTCTAGGACCAAGATCAAGTTGTTTGCGCCTACAATTAGCCTACGTTTTAATATTTGATTAAATGTTTAGGACTGGTATCAGTTGGATATTACAGTTCAGTGCCAAAACTTACTGAATTTTACTTCTAATTGCCGATAGCTCAGCTGTTTTATTTTCTTTTTTCTTACTTTGCTCCGTGGAGCACCTGATATACATAACGTTGATGGACCACCGGTCAGTGGTGTAGCCATAATTTTTTTTTTGGTGGGTCCAGTTTTCATGCAACATCAATACATAAAGTTTGATGCCCGTTTACGATAGGGTTTCGAATGGGGGTGGTATTTCAATTTCATTTGGCGCTCCCCCCCCCCCGTATTTTCATAAAATAGTAGAAATGTAGGATAGCCGTCCTCGTGGACGTACGGCGTACGCATCTTCTAATTAGGGGCAAGATCGTAATTTCCCCACCCGAGGGGTTGGGGGGCCGAAGGGGGCCCGGAGGTCTCCCCCGGGGAAGGTTTTTGAAAAAAAAATAGGCCTGAAATTGTATTGTATTGAGTTTAACATATTTTGAAGTATATATACGAATGCGTCTTGTAACCGGTTCTAATAATGTTTAGGTTTTACTAGGTTAATAGTAGACCTATTGAAAGACAGAAGGGCCCGGGGGACCCTCGGGGGAATCGCTTTTAAAAAGAATAGACCCAAAATACGCACTTTGAAAGCAATTATGTTCATATTTTACATATGAGGAATATTACAGCTAACAAGGGGGGCCCGGGGGCTACCATGGGGAATGTTTTATAAAAGATGGCCTGAAATAGTTAGTCGACAAAAAAAATCTTGATTTCGAAGACGATACGATTATTAACAAAACCGGAAACAGGGGGACCGGGGTCTCCCCGGGGAATTTTTTCGAACACATTTCTGAAAAAATTTCTGTTTTGCTAAATTTTGGGGGGGGGGGGTCCGGACCCAGCTGACCTTCCCCTCCCCCCCCCCCTTGGCGACGCCACGGCCATCGGTGGTCCATGGGCCACAGTTTAGGAACCCCTGAGCTAAAGCAAGTTAGATTTAAAGTCTTTTTTAACCTTAGACGTGCCCAGCTCTCGTTAATAGCAAAGGTTCACATTATTATGTGTTGTATTGGGCTACAAGAAAGCTGATGGCTGAAGCCAAACGCTATGGCGTGACTAAAAAAAAAGGTTTAAAGTTGTCAAAAAATCGATCTGAATTGTTTGCTAATTCCCTTTAGGGCCAATGGGCCATGCTTATGTATAAGGGGGGAAGTCAGCTATAGTTAGATTTTAAGCGCAGTGAAGAGGTCGCGTGACATTTCAGCCGTATAATAATATGACGTTTCATGCTGGCAAGGCTCATCTTCATTTTATATGACATCTCGTTAACAAAATCTGAATATTCCTCAATCAAAGCCATAATTACCGTCAACCGGGGTTACTTTAATTATTTTCAGATTAAACAAGCGTTTAAATGTTTGGTCTGTTTTGCAGATACTGTACATATAATACGGCGGACTGACATTTAGTTTCTGTTTGATGGCGACTGTAGACTTCCAATTATTACTGTATATTGTATTACCGTGCTTTTGGTGCCTTGCTAAAGATTTAAATTAAAAATTGGCTGTACTAAAAATGACAACAAACGAACTAGGGGTTCCATTAGAATTGTTAGGTGATACTCAGTGGCCCTAAATTAACTGAAAGGACCTATTTCGTACATAAATCCAAAATGCCGGTTATACGATATGTATGGTATAGCCATATAGCTAAATTACGTGAAACCCCAATGTTTTTATTGCTTGGCCGCACATTCTGATTGGTTGACCCAAATCACTTATTTAGGAGGCTCGGTCCACACGGTTGCCGACGTTTTTATTTTCATTGTAGCGAATGGGCTTTGTGGATGATTGGTGCAAAACCACAGAGTCTACCTTAGAAGATTTCTAAGAGCTGGCGTTTCGATGCTGCGGGAACCCCGTGCACTTTTATTAGGTGCCCATTCCATTGACCGGCTAGGGCTATTTCCAAAAACGGTGACGTGGTAGCAGACATTCAAGACTTAGGCGGGGTTTCCACCGACCTCGCATTGCAGAATTGACGGAAATGTTTATTTTCCTCTATGCCATAGTTAAAATTGATCAATGATCATACAGTAAAATCACAAACAAACTAAAATTAAAAAATGGTTTCATGGGATATGTTAATTACAAAAATTTTAATAGATTTCTATAAAAAGAAAAACAAACATTTCCGTCAATGTCATTTGCAATCTGCAATGCGAGGTCGGTGGAAACGCTACCTAAGTCTTGAATGTCTGCTACCACGTCACCGTTGTTGGAAATAGTCCTAGCCGGTCAATGGAATGGGCGCCTTAGGTCCGCTATACTCAAACGCCAGCCTCAGGAGCCTTCTAAATTTGACTCTGTGGTTTGTACAATGGTCCTTGTGTACCGGCCGGCCCATAGGCGGGGTTTCCACCGACCTCTCAATGCAGAATGCAAAGACATTGACGTGGTAGCAGACATTCATGACTTAGGCGGGTATTCCATCGACCTCTCGTTGCAGAATGCAAATGACATTGACGGAAATTTGAATTTTTCTTTTTATAGAAATCTATTAAAATGTTTGTACTTAATGACGCCATATTTTAATTTTAGTTTGTTTGTCTGTGATTTTACTCTATGATCATTGATCAATTTTAACTATGGCATAGAAAAATTTCCCTCAATGTCATTTGCATTCTGCAATGAGGGGTCGGTGGAATACCCGCCTAAGTCTTGAATGTCTGCTACCACGTCAATGTCTTTGCATTCTGCAATGAGAGGTCGGTGGAAACCCCGCCTTAGGCGATTCTCTCAGTCGCGATTTCCGCCGTCTTTTTCCATTGTAGAGACGGGGCTTGGTGATTGGTTGGTGTAAACTTAAAGAGTCTATTTCAGAAAATTTGTATGATCTGGCGTATCAAGGGCAAAACCGTGCACTTTCGTGCGGCTTCACACTTACTTCAGAAATCTTCAAGAAATCTTCTGCTAGCCCTATGCTTACATGCAATGGAACAGACGTCGGCAAATCACGGCCGCGAGAATAGTACGAATGATAGCCATTGCTCAATATTGCTTATTGTCATTGTCAGCTGGAGTTAGTAATTGCTGAAGTGTTTGGCTCGTAATATGCGAGGGGCAATCCACATGCTCCGACCCTGACATAGTATCTCGGTTTGGCTGACATTTTGTCGGCTTGTCCTTCATACTCGTACCGTTTTTTCGACATACTGTATATGTTCTCCCCTGGCCTAAATCATAGCCTAGCGGCCCCCGGACAGCAGGATTTAACTCCCCTCTCCAAAAATGATTTAATTCTCATAAGTGCACATTTTGAACTATGCATAAAGATGTGAAGTGAAGAAGTTCCAAATATTCTTTTGCTGCCGAAAGGCCCGAAACCTATTTTGCTATGCACCTTTGTAAATTTAAAAACATTCCCCATGTTTGCAAGCATATGCATCAGTTTCGGTAGGGCTCTATATTAGACAGGTATTGTCATCCGCCATTTTTTATCCATTTTAAGTCCGGTGTATAAGCCAAGCATTGGGTGTTTACCTATTTATTATTAGAAATTTATCGTTGTTTATTTATTATTATTATTTATAAAACTTTCTACCAATTAGGGAAGTGTTTAATACAAAAATACTAAAACGTGTTTTCGTTTTTTTTCAATCTTTTACTTCTCTTACAATACTTACCATACAGGAAATATAGGATCTAAAATGGCGGATGACAATACCCGGGTATATAGTGCCTTAGTCTCGGTCTGCAAGTCAAAACTTTACTGCTGTCAAAATGCGTAACCCCCCACTATTTCCACTATTTCGGGCCTAGTTTTTCAAAAATTAAAAAAGTTACATTTTCTTATGTAAAATGTAATCTTTTTGCTACAGGCCTCACAAATGCGAGGTGTTTTGGGATTGGCATTAATAAAATTATACTTCTATATAGCCTACTTCTCTTTCTGAACAATTTTATAAAATTCAATAATTCATCAATTATTTTTTTTTTGTCATAATTTTGACCTCCTCAGCTCTTGCTCTGAGCCCAAGCACGTAGCCAGGATTTTATTTCGGGAGGGGTTAACTACTAGGGGGTCGAGGGGTTATGGAATATCCCTAGTAAAACGGTGGGTCTGCCCCCCCCCCTCGGAAATTTTTAAGAATTTGCATGCAAAAACACACAGTTTTAGTGGTTTTAGAGGGAGAAAAAAAATGCAGGTGAAACATCAAACAGAACAATGCAAGGATTTTTTATTTATTTTTTTATTTCGGAGGGGGGGCTTCAGCCCCCAAAGCCCCCTCCCTGGCTACGTGCCTGTCTGAGCCTCTGACGTCAGGTGAGACTTGTTTCAATTCTGGCAGATTTTTTAGGATATAGTTTAGCAAAGCAGAGACGTGGGTTCGAGTCCATTAATTTTTCCTGTCTTTCTTTTTTTTGCACTTTTTGGGTCGATTTTTCCGATGGTTTTCTTTACTTAAACAAGTTTTTCAGGTTTTACAGAACAGATTACTTCATAATCAGATGTCATGCGGTCCCGGAATTGCTATAATCTACCTTACCTTACCTTAGAAATTCTAATGGCGAGGCGAAAAAATAAATTAAAAATTCGTTTTTTTCCCATTATAAAAATCAATGTAACCCTATCAGAAAAACACTTCTTTATGGAATCCCATACAACTAAAACGATTTCACTGTTAAAATTTTTCTTCTCACATTCAGAGCCATCCTTCAGGAAATAAGGTTTTGCGGATTAGAAGGTGGTTCTGGAAAAAATGATTTTTTTTTTATCTTTTTCTTCTACCTTTTACTCTATAGGCAAATACTTGTTTTTTTATCAATAACATTATATTATGTAGGTACTGTACGGTACTGTTTTTGTTTTTTCGGGATTTCCGCTGTATGCGTTGACTGGCTTTCATTGTACTATTACAACTTACCCAAAGTGTTTTTCTTTTGAACACCGTTGTTATTATTGGTGGGGGCTTTTCCGAATGCCGTCAGACGGGCGCTGTGGGACTCAGCGTGGCAGAGCGACAGCACGACAACGGGCAGCAGCACACATAGCACTGTGTAGCTCTTCATTATTCTGTGAAGCCAACAGCCAAGTTGATTTCTTTGGTTGTGTTGGCGGTCCTGCAGAAATTTAAAAATTGCTTGTTAGTAGCCGTTGCGGCACCACAACAGAAACAATTGAGGTTATGGTGACATGTAATTAATAAATAAATATAATAAATGCATAAAATAAATAATAAATAAATAAATAAAAGTTTCAAAAAATATTAGCCTACTCCACGCAGTTCATATAAAATAAAATAGGCCTACATTTGTTTGTAAAATATATATATGAGGTTCTGTAGGGACAGTTTTGGTCACTAGGTTCGCTGACGACAAACCGATATCCATATTATTCAAAATGGCAGCTCTTAGCATCTAATTAATTCTTTTAATATTTTTTATAATATTTTTACTATGCCTGGACCTTATTTCGCTGCATATAATTTAATATATATATTCTCCATGATTTATAGAAAAATATCACCTTAAAAATTAAAATAATACGTAATTAAAAATCATTTTAAAATAGTATTGAGGCTTATGGAAAAATCAACGCTTTGATATCATTGCAACTGGTGCTGCCATCTACAAAATGAGGCCACAAATGAACCCCATTTGTTGTTGAAGAAGACATACAAGATAAACATTACAATTTACAATTATTTGGATCCGTTAGGCTGTAACCTGTGATGGAATATTTTTTCTGTCGTGGCAGAAGCGGATCTAAATCTTAGAATATTAATTAATTAATATCATAATATTAATAATATAATTAATTATAATTAGTATTGCCAGCAACCCATCAGACTTGTCATACTTGCTGATCTGATGGGATTTGGTAATTGTGCGAGGCGATTAATGTGGTGGTGATAACGATCGGTACTTTCGTAAAGATACTATCCTGACACCTATTCACCTCTGACTTACTATAAATAATTATTCATAGGAGAAGCTACAGCCAAGTTGTTCGGAGCCCACTATTTTTATTATTTTATTTTTTCTTAAAGAAAGATTAATCGCATACAAACAATTTAATAAATGTATTCGATTGACCTCTTCAGTTGCCTCGGTAAGTTAGTACCCGTGCTGAGTTACGAAACGTCTCCGATTGCATGGAGTGTAAAGACTGCCACAAGTGCAAGCACGTTACCACCTGGCCATCGAAGTCCCCTCACTCATTCAACACTAAGACTTGGTGCTTTTTAAGGTCCAGAGTTGAACCAATGCTCTAGCAAAAGTTGTGCTGTCGACAAAGATTTTGTTATGTAGGAATTGGGAGTCCCTCGACACCTTGAAGGGTACTAGATAACAAGGTACGAAGGTATTGTAAGTTTAGATAAAGAAAGAGGTAGAGAAAAATTCACAAGGAAAACGAATAGTTAATAGTATTGTAGATTTGCACTTTAATTATAAAACACGATAAAGTACCTTCATTATAAACAGATTTTATAAGTAGAATATTAAATTTAGTAGTAAATCCGTCCGACAAATAGTCTGCATTTTAGAAAGCTAGTATTTTACTTAAATTTATTAATAATTTAAATTAATTATTAACTTAAATGTATTAATCATTTTCATATCTTTGGGGTTGTGGAACGAGCATTAATTCCGCCAAAAATACTTAGATTCTTTTGTTAGCAAAATATTTAGAAATCTCTCTCTTAAGTCATATAAATTAGTGGGAAGGTGTGACGGAGAATAATTTTGAATTCAAACCTACCTTATTTCATTATAAAGCTTTAATTAATTGTCTTTTTGCCAATATTGGCAATTTTGAACACCTTTGTAAAATTATTGTGCCTGATTCCTTTTCTTCAGTGCAAGTAATTTTGAAGAGCACTCGCACACAGCACCGACACTCAGCTAAAACTGCAAGACCGCTGACGTGACTTGGAAAACGCCGTAGAGTCCAAAAAATGGAGTGGGGGAAACGTTAAATTTCTTGGTTTACCTTACGCTCGCTGCTGGAACCCATCTGCGCCCTCTGAGCAAATTGGACACCCCTACTACGCGCTTTCTGTACAAAGGCAATTTTTGAAGGGGATATACATATTGTAGAGCTACATAGAATGTCGAATTCTTTTGAGGAAATACTCCTCTATATTTTGATATGTGAAATGTGGACCTCAAAGTACTGGGATTGGCCACAGTTTTGAAACTCCTTCTTCCGGATGCACCCCCCTATCGCATTTTGTACATAGTTGAATAATTGTGGCCACTGGGTGTTATAGACTGGTACCAAGGGCAACGCCAGGATTTCAGCTAAGGCGGGGGGGGGGGGGGGAGGAGGAGGTAGGTCCCTACCCACTTAAAAAGTCATTTCGTTTTAATAGTTTTAGTTAGTTTCCCACTTTTTTTTATTTTTAAATAGGTAACTTCTTCTCAGATTTTGGCCGTACCCATAGCAGGCTCTAGGGGGGGGGGGCAGCGGATGTGGCCCCCTGCCCCTCCCTGGCGTCGCCATTGACTGGTATATATCATGTAGGTATGAAAATGTAGAAGAGTACAGATAAGGGATGTGATGTAATTCACGCATATACACATGCTGCATTTGTCGAAGGTAAGCATGTCTAAACATGTCCATTGTAGCTTGTAGCCGGTGTCGCTTGACATCATGGACTGGCAGCGGCCAAAATTCATGCGGAAAAATGACCAAAGAACCAGTGTGGGTGAACTCGTACGTATGCTTTCATATTTATGAATTAGTATTGGTACGGAGATTGATAAAATGACTAGTTCCATGGTCAATAATAAATTGTCCTAGGGTTAAATTTCGGTTCCCTCCACTTCTGGCTATACCTGTTTTCCTTCGCAATTTCATTATACCCTTTTCTTCCACACAGTCAGCCATATGGTTCCATTTATGTTGCTGCTAATCGGCCGCACAAGACTTGAGCGCAGTGCCGGATTAAGCCATGGGCACTTGGGGCACCGGCCAACGGCCCCGCGCCGAAAAATACCTAAAATTTCGGCCCCCACACACAATACTTTTTTTTTAATAAAAAAAATTGAAAGTTGAAAACAATTTCCAAACAAAGTTGAAATTGGCGGGATGTTAAACAATTTTTTTTTTTTTTGCTGCAATGTTGGTTGACAGAGTGTTCACCCACGCCCCCCCCCCCCCCACAATCATATATTGTGCCCACGGCCTCCACTTGGGTTAATCCGGCACTGCTTGAGCATCTAGGGTGCGATGACGCTAATGACGGATGGGCTCCAGTAGTTCAACCTGCTGCCGCAGTGAGATTCGCTGAAGCCATTGGTTTCGACCAAAGAACTTCTAATATAATATGCTAGAAGTACCATTGGCGCTAGAGTCGCAAGGTAATTTGATTTCCGCCATTTTTGGGCTCACAGCAGGGGGTATTCTGTATTTTAATTAAAAACTAAGAGAAAATGCCTTTTTGTTGCCCTTATTATTGCCTATAGGCCTAATTTAATTTTGTATTTGCTACATTTGAAATTTCATAGGGTACAGACGGTACAGTTACTGTTTTGGATGATTGAACTTCTTTGATGATATTGTTTCTTTTTAATCCACATAATTTTCAGCTATTTTGGGAAAGCATATTTATCATAATAGTGAAGTTAGACAGCCTAAATAAAGACACATTTTATTTAGTTTTAAAAATCTTGGGTTAGGTACCACAAGATAACTATTGAGTTTCATTTGGCGCGAAAATGTGAGGCCAAAATATGGCGGACTTTCTATTGGTCCCTGCTTCCGCAATAAAATCATATGGAGGTGTAGGGGCTCGGTTTCGACTATAAAAGGGTGGGCGGCCCTATATTACCTTTTGGTCCGAAACAAAAACACACATACATACGGGTACATACATCCATAAGGCGCCCATTCCACTAACCGGCTAGGGCTATTTACAAAAACGGTGACGTGGTAGCAGACATTCAAGACTTAGGCGGGGTTTCCACCGACCTCGCATTGCAGAATTGACGGAAATGTTTATTTTCCTCTATGCCATAGTTAAAATTGATCAATGATCATACAGTAAAATCACAAACAAACAAACTAAAATTAAAAAATGGCGTCATGGGATATGTTAAGTACAAACATTTTAATAGATTTCTATAAAAAGAAAAATTCTAATTTACGTCAATGTCATTTGCATTCTGCAATGCGAGGTCGGTGGAAACTACACCTAAGTCTTGAATGTCTGCTACCACGTCACCGTTTTTGTAAATAGCCCTAGCCGTCGGTGGAATGGGCGCCTATGTTCCCTGCCAACTGAACCATTTCTAGCATTGACTGCATCATTCAAAGCCTATTTTCATTTTACTCTTTTCCTCCATACAGCCTGCCAAGTGTTTCCATTTATATTGCTGCTGGAAGCCTGCAAGAGGTGATGGAATACAAATTGTTTTACGGATCACTAGCGTGACCGTGTATGCATCAATAATTATTATTGTAATTCTTCCTCAGCAGCGGGGAAGCGTCCGACAGCGGTTCTAAATTTGTTTCCATGCTGTTCCAGTTACATGCTACATCAGCCAAAGCCATTCAACCTTTTGAACTCCAGTTACCTGTCCATTTCCAGTTTCCTTCGAAATTTATTATGTAAGACGGCATGCACGCGGGACATGACACTTTTCCCCGTAGAACGGGGTGCAGGTCATAGGCAATAGAGGAGAAAACAAGTGATGTCGATGGAAATAAATTGTATTTCGGACATAAAATCAATGCTATCAATGGTCAATGAACATTGCTGTCAAATGTGATATTTCAAATCCTGCCAATGCGTTATTTCTATTGCACCGTCAGCTACTTTACTTTTACTTTTTTCGTGTCCGGGGTAGAGACTCATTGCCAAACCGACGCCATCGTCGGTGCATTCACAAAAGAAGAGGAAGGTCTCGTCTCGGTGGTGAAAGGATTAGCCGCTAGATGTTTCCACTTAACGTTGCCCGGGGTACGCCCGATCGGTTTTTTGTCCACGCGTATAAAACCGATCTTCGTGGAGGCTCCTTTCTTGTACCCCGTCAGCATTAGCATATTATTCATCTCTACCGGCAACCGTCAGTAAGTTTGCGTTTTTTCGTCAAAATATTATTGCTCTAAAGAAACAATATATAGTGTATTTTCCAGATTTCATAGAATAGCAAAATAGGTAAATAGGCTGAGTCTGGACTCTGGAGAAGGTTTTGCATTCTTTATTATGTCTTCAGTAGAGGTAAATAGGTAGGCAGCAGCCTACATGCAATAACGCTTGTTTATAAACATTTGGCCAATTACTGTGTCGTTGTCACATGTGATAGGTCTTTCTATAAATTAAATTCTAAAACTATTAGTGAACGATAATGTTAGAAAAGAGGTTAGCTCTCTAGGGGCGTCCTGCCCTGTCCATCAAACTTTCATAAATTGTTGTGCCAAGTTTAATCAAAATAGAATAGCCTAGTATCTAAAGAAGTGAGTGTTTCCTAAAATCGATATTCATACATATATACAGTCACCAAATATATACTGTACATACACATATATAACATTTTGAACGGAGGTCAAGAAATGAAAAGTTGTGAAGAAATTTTCTGGAAGTCGAACATTGGTCACCGTCTCAATAGGTAGATGAATCTCCCTAAAAAACATGCGTATGTACCCATGCATGTAGGCCTACATAGCCTATGTTTACGTTTAGCGTCCATATTCAACAATAACATATCATAAGCACAATTTGTGCAAAATGTGTAATTTTTGAAAAATAATTTCTCTCATAAAACTGAATTAAACAAGATACCGAATTTCTGGAGGCCCTTTGAAGAAAGGTCAGATGAGGATAAAATGTTTAAAATGTTATCAGTTTCGAATCTCAGTGCTGACCGGTAATGGTTATTTTTACCCCAAGTCGACTTTGGTCATCATTCACTGGCCTCCAAAACGAAATTACAGACCTGCCCCGGGCTACACGGAATCAATGACGTCAACAATGACGTCATCATCTCATACCTGACATTAGTCTGCGTGCTGATGCACTTCAACCATGAGTGGGGAGGGGGTGGCCTTAGGAAAGGGTTAATAACCCCCACTTTTCATTTTTCACTTATTTTATGATACATTTTAGAAAGAGTACGTTTGAATTACGATGCCTACGCATTGTAATAATTTGTATCTTTTTTTATCTTTCAAATACCTAATTGCTTTAAAGGAGAAGTTTCTAAATTGTTAGTAAGCAATGGCTGTCCTGAGTTATTTTGAAAAAAAAGTTACGAGGAAATCTAGCACCACCACTATTCGTTTTTTAACCCGGAAATTTCCATTGCAGAGCTTTCAAAAATATTGTACCTATGTTTGTTGTTTGCTGTATTCAAACGCATGTTTAAGCATTCTGCATTTAAGGAACACTGCCCGTCAGGTTGGGGGAGTGAGTCTGTTTATTAACTTAAGGCACCTTAAGGGCAGACTCCTTTATCTCAGGGATTGGAGGAGATGACTGATAGGGTGTCTGTTGTCATGTCATGGCGTTTTTTTTTAAAAAGTATCTTAAAGCCTGAGGTGTGGGGGAAATTTAAACAAAATGGGGACACCCACACCTACGACACGAGGCAAAGGGGAGACCTTGTAAGACCCACGTGTGAGCGTCTGGAGCCTACCTTAGAAAACTCCCTATTGAACTGAGAGCGGCGAGAAATGCTACTAACTTCCCCAAATTGCTTAGAGGCATCTCTTAGGGAAAGCTTAGTAGTAGTAGTGTTCGTCGGGTTAATAACGACTTATGCCTCATATTTGGGCCCATAAAGCGACCCCGACTTGACTGTCCTACGCCAGCCCATAGGACAGTGGACCTCCTGATTATAGTGGATTCCGAACCACTTGGGAAACACAGTGAGGTCACACAGTTATCTGCAGCTTTGAACCTGCTCTGGTCCGCTGGATTCAACTTGGTATGGCGGCCGGTAGGGAAAGTTTACTACACTGTCACTGAGACACTAGCAAGATGACAATGACAGAACTACCTGATTTTGACGTTATTTTGACGATTTTACTTGTATATTTTCTTGTCGAATACTTGTTCATTACTTGATTGTATAATTTAACAGAAATACATTTTTAGCTATGGGATTACTGCCTGGGGAGGAACGTACAGATCTTACCTTAAAAAGTTAAACATCTCAATTAATTGTATAATCAAAGTAGCTCTTTTCCACTGCACATATAGATATCCCACTGATTTGATAAATAATGAGTTTGATGTGCCTACCTTTAATCAAGTTTATTCTGCAATTTTACTTCGTTAGGCTAACCAACTTACTTGTGATAATTTTGTACGGTACTTACTTCCCTACAACAGCATAATGTCAATACCAGGCATCGTCTATCTCATAATATTTTTTCCGAGCCTGCAAGAAAATGTATTTTTGAACACTCCATTATTTTTAGCCTACAAACTATTCAATTCCCTTCCAAGTTCCAATAGAGATCAAGGTTCTCCGCTCAAATTAGAATTTTTTAAGTACATCTAAAAGTTTCATTTATGAAGCTGACAATAAACATTTACTTCAAATATTTCAGAATTCTTCATAGATCTTTTCTCAAATAACTTTGTGCCCATTGTACCTATAGAGACTACAAGTTTAATTGCATTTTTTGTTCCACTAAATTTTATTCTTTTTGGACTGTAAGTTAAAAAAAAAATTATGTATTTTTTGACCCCAGCGTGACAAGTCATTTTTGTACTTAGTGCTGGGGATTTATACTTTGATTTTTATTGATTGTTCAATTATATACAGTATACACTTACTTACTTACATGTTTATATAGCCTATTTATTTATTTAAGTTTTTTTATTAGCTTCAATTGGATGTCGTGGAACCATGTATTTTTTTTTTGGAAACTAAGGTGGTTTCTGAGCGGACCAAGGGGAAAGACGGGGGCGCTAGTCATTGCCTTTTGCCCTCCTGAGGCCTTTGTACTCAGCCTTGGCAAATGCTGTCCCGTTATTCATCAACAAGGGCACTTTCTCTGCGAGATTTCTCGATAAAATGTCACCTTAGCTCCATGTGACGTGTCGAGTCTCAAAGTCTTGTGTCCGCGTGACTCCTGCCAGCATACATTCGTGCCGACTTTCTTTCTGTTTCGTCTGCTGTTGTGATAGCATCAGTTGCATGCTCCCTGCAAAGTAAACCACACCCCCTGCCCCCCACCCCTCGATGAGTTTCTTTGAGGGGGGTGGCAGAAGGAGGGGGTTCGTAAATTGGGTGCCATGTTGTGTTGAAATAGCCTTCCGTAAGGGTTTGTTGTAAAATAACACGACTGCCCCAAAATACAGTTTTGCAATGCTTTAAGTGTGGGTTGTAATAACCCTATACTCTTTTAGAGAATTTGCATGATTTTCCGAATTAAGGGGAAATAATTCATTCGGTTGACGGGGGGAGGTCCAATCGAGGAGTCAACCAACTCGCCAATGGCTAGATATTCATTCGGAAACAATGCCAATAATCTATTGGTAAAGATTAATGGCAATGCTGTAATATAATTTAACAAAGGGTTAGTTGAACTTACATTGCCTGTTGTGTTGGTATTCATAGAGTCATATTAATCAAATAGTTAGGGTGGAGCCCGTTGTTAGGGTTTCAAGTAGAGGTAGCTCAAGGAAGCAACAGTGGACAGTCATTTTGTTCCCATAAGCCAGCCCAGCATAACATTAAACACGATATACAGTAGTGGTTACATGCTTGGGAAAAAGTTGTATGCTTTTAGGCGGGGTTTCCACCAACCTCTCATTGCAGAATGCAAAGACATTGACGTGGTAGCAGATATCATTCATATATCATTAATAAGTCTTGAATGTCTGCTACCACGTCAATGTCTTTGCATTCTGCAATGAGAAGTCGGTGGAAACCCCGCATTAGGGAGGGCTGTGCACGAATTGTTGGAGGGCTTGCAATTTAATCGGGAGCACCGTAGTTCGAATCCTCAAGGGTATCAGATTTACTCAATGATTCAGAGAAGAATACAAGAGCAATGAGTCAATCGTCCAGAATCCATCAGTACCGAACAGGACTTTTTAGTGATGATTTCATCAGCCATTTTCAGGACTAGGCACTAAGCCTGATGATGGAGTATTAGTACCCTTTCCCCTGACAACTTGCTCCGCCCTAATTGTTCGATGACTGTGAGGCTCTGCCTCTAATGACTACTAGCTCAACAGGCAATGTTATTACAACCAATTCTTTGTTAAATAACACCAATTATATCCGAAAACCGATGGGGTTATTTCCAGGTCAAGGTTGTTTGGGCTACACTACCAGGGCCTGATTTATCCATTGGGCTAACTGGGCTGCAACCAAGGGTGGCAGATTTTGGGGGCGGCAAATTCTCGCTGGAGTACCAGAATTATAACTAATACATTAATAATTAAATTTGACTTTTATAAAAAATAAAAAAATAAGCAACGCTGAAATGAAAAAAAAAATCATGAAAAGAAAAAAAAATGAAGAAAATCACAGGCTCGGTTTGGTGGGGGGGGGGGGGGGGGCAAATTCTGAGTAGACCAAGGGTGGAAAATTCCTAAATCAGGCCCTTTACACTCCAAGTAGGCCCCCGTCCACAAAATAACTGGACTACCTTTAGGGACAGATTTTTTTAAAATTGAATAAAAAGTAGGTAGTTAGGCCTACTCAGGTAATATAAAAACAAATAGCAATTGGAAAAAAAATACAATTAGAAACGGCTGGCGGTTTTTTAATAATGCTTGCTCATTAGCGTTAGCACGGCAAGACCTCGTTTGTGCTCCAAAGCTCACCAGTCAGCATCAAAGGCATTGAAATTTCAATTTCTGTTTAATTACTCGAACATTATTACGGTACACTTCTACACTTGGCTGTAAATCAGAAATCATACCTTGAGCCCGTTTAAATTTGACTTTATCATTATTGTAACTTGCAATACTTAAAACAAACTGTAGATTGTTCAACTAATGAGCTACTGTAATTACGACGCAGACTTGTGATCAATTACTTTATAAAATATATGTTGTATGTAACTCAGGCCCTGTCCTATAAACGGGCAGACTGGGTACTTGCTTAGGCAACCATTCCACCGACCGGCTAGGGCTATTTACAAAAACGGTGACGTGGTAGCAGACATTCAAGACTTAGGTGGCGTTTCCACCGACCTCGCATTGCAGAATGCAAATGACATTGACGGAAATTAGAATTTTTCTTTTTATAGAAATCTATTAAAATTTTTGTACTTAACATATCCCATGACGCCATTTTTATTTATTTTAGTTTGTTTGTTTGTGATTTTACTGTATGATCATTGATCAATTTTAACTATGGCATAGAGGAAAATAAACATTTCCGTCAATTCTGCAATGCGAGGTCGGTGGAAACCCTTGAATGTCTGCTACCACGTCACCGTTTTTGTAAATAGCCCTAGCCGGTCGGTGGAATGGGCGCCTAAGCGGACTTCAATAAGCATCTTAAAATGACGCAAAATGTGAGTTTATTTATTTTAATGCATTGCTGAGAGTTTACTCCTTATACTTTGGTCGTTTTTCTTACAATATCCTATCACAACTTTCATTATAATGGGGGTAGGTATAGGGGAGCTGGAAAACTTATTGCCCAGGGTGGCAGGGGCCTAAAGTAAGTGCCGAACAACTGAGAGAGGAGAACCATAAAGATGTATAAATTCAAAATTTCACAGGAAGTTACGATATTAGAGCTATGATTGACACGTCCCTTCGAAGAAATACGTACTTCTTTATATTTTGAGGGCCTCGTTCCCGAACTTGGTTAAGTCAAGCTATCGCCTGTTTCAATATCAATGTTTAGCATGTCTCAGCTTGCCCATTGGCGCTTGAAGTCGGTCTGGGTTGATACTGAGGAATGAACCAGTTTGCCAATGGCTATAATTAATTCGAAAACAATATACCAATACCGAAAACCGAGGGAGTCGTCAACAGAGCAAGGTTTGAAAGTAGGCCTTGTTCGGGGATCCTGAAAAATTCACGTGAAACATGAAAGAAAGAAAGAAAGAAATTTCTTTATCTTCCATGAGAGCGAATTTTGGGTCTTTCGGCCCACTCTTACTATTAATAATATATATATATATATATGTATATAAAGTATATAATATTGTATTACAAATTTAACTGAAAAGAAGGAAAATATTAAAAACATGGTTTCTTCGATTTCAGCAACTTACATTGTTTAACTATTTTTAATTCCTGGGAATCGCTAGTTCTCGGGCTGGTTATGAGTATGCGGCATGCGTACTTTATGTACTTATGGTTATTTATACTAAAAATTACGCAGCACTCGATAGAAAATTAAAACCAACAAAATTACTAATTTGAATATACTTTTTAACACATTTTTTTCCTATCAGAAAGGGGGATGAACTTTCCCTTTTTTAAATTGAAATAACAGTCTTGCATTTCGGTTTTCAGTAGTAGGTACCCCTAAATATTAATTTGTAGCATATTATTTTATAGTTTATGAGATTAATGATTTTGTATATTTTTAATAATTAATTTATGAAATTTTTCTGAAAAATATGTTTTAATGTAGGTACTACGGGTTCACATACGTGTGTCACATACAAGGTGTGCCAGTTAAATACCCGGACTGGGGCCATAAAAGCTATTTATTTAAAATTACTTGCTTTCACTAATTGAAGACGTCAGTGGAAAAACCGGAAAGGTGCACTTTTAGTCGAAATTGAGATAATGGTAGCATCCTGTTCAGTTTTTAACGTAGGCCTAGTTAGTTTTAAAAGCGCTATAACAAACCCGGAGAAAAACAAGTAAGGTTCTGCACAAATGACATGGGGAAAAAACAGTATAGGCTACATGTGAAGATAAAGCTACTTTTAACTTTAAAATCAGATTTCTGAAAAATCCACTTTTGATCACCTTTCTAGTTTTTCCCCTGACGTCTTCAATTGTCACCTTCAACAGACATGCCTTCCCTATCTACACTGCGCTGCATGTGAATCTTCCATTGTGTACAACAATGCTGCAGGTCATTGGGTGTGAGGCTGTGGGATAGCTCCGCCGTTTCCGCCTCACCTCATCAATCGACTCCAAACATGTTCCTTTCAAGGCAGATTTGATTTTAGGGAAGAGGAAGATGTCACAGGGGGCTAGATCTGGGGAATAAGGTGCATGTTCAAACACAGTGACCTGTCTGTTTCTAATCGGTCTTTCTGTTCCTGCAAAAGGTTTTTGTCACTAATCTTGCACTCACTTTTGTCATGTTCAGTCCGTCGTGCAAAATTTGACGCACCGTTTCTTTATTACTGTTTACCATTTCAGTTATCATTCTTGTTGAAAGACGTCGATCTTTCCGCACAATTTCGTTAATTTTCGACACCATTTAGTTTATCCTCATTGAGAATGGTCGTCCAGGACGCGCATTGTCCATAACTTCTTCCCGGTCATCACTAAATCTTTTGTGCCACTCAAACACAGTTGAATGCGACAGTACATTTTCGCCATAAGCCTCTTTCAAAAATTGGAATTTTTGTGTGGGTGTATTTTTCTAAAAATATCAAACTTTAACGCAGCTCAACACTTGCATCAACCATTACCCCGGCAAAGTGTAGCAACATGGTACACTTCCGAAGGGCAACAATTCGCAAACTAACTGGCTGAAAGTAATGAAATTGCAAGGGATTGAAGATCAAAGTGAGCAGGTCATTGGCCTAGAAGTACAATTTCTCTCCGATAAAAGCCCTGACAGTTATAGGTCCAGTCCGGGTATTTAATTGACGCCCCTTATACATTATATACAATATACAGTATATACATAGGCTACAGCATTCTGTGTTTGGGAAGGGACTTTTGGGCTATCTCTTTTAGTTATATAATTATGTATTAGTTATTTGATGAAGATCAAAGAGAACTATTTGTCTAAAACGTCCAGGGGTTAAACGTCGAAGGCATTGCCATTCTTCCATCTATCACAGATTATCACTTGACCTTTGAGATGTCACAGAGGGTTCACATTATGAAGGACTCCATTTTTGCTTCCGTCGGCGTCATTGCAGACTACATTTCCACGCGGTAATATGCGTCTTATTTAAGATCCTTATTCATGGACAGATGAGCGTGGCTTGTATTTTGAGTTTTTGCTTTTCTATTTACACGTAGTACCTATAAGCCTTGTGATGATCGAAATTTTCGATTTCGGGATTTCAGTGGATTTGCACGTTTTAAGCCCAGCTGAACCTCAAAAAATGGTTTTTACGAAATCTCCATCTGTCTATCTGTTCGTCGATTTGTGGGTAAACTACATGGTGGATTTGGATTAAATTTGGCACGTAGTTTCACAAAAATCATGCATCACGACAATTTTTTAAAATTCTCAAGTTTTGGGGTTTTCTCTAAGAGATGGTCTGCCCTCAGTTCATTCCGGAGTTTGCTAAGTTAGGCGAATCCTTGTAGTATTGTATAAGATCCAGTGGCATGGTGCTGGGCTTACAAGGTCTCCCCTTTAATTGCATCGTGTAGTAGATGGGGGTGTGAAGTCTTAAATACAAAGATCAGAGAACCGGTCCGAGTTTACTCGAACATGCTTTCCAATTTATAAATTAGTAGATATAGTCATGTGTAATTTCATAGGAAATAATTTCCCTATGGTTAAATTTCAGATCCCTCGAGGGGGGGGGGGGTCAACCTCAATTTATTAAAAACCCCTTAAAACTTAATTGCATATTATGGAACGAACAGACCAATACATTGTAACAGTAGTAACAATGACACATGGCACCTAATGTTTTGGAGCGTGAATTTTCCATAATTTCACAAAAAATAATTTTTTGCTCAGAAGCAGAGGTTTTTTTGGGAATGGAACCTGTCCGTTTTTGTTACCCTATTGAACACCTAAAACATACCTAAAGGTAGAAATCATCGATCGAAAGGTTCCGCAGAAAAATTATTGCTTTCCAATTTATACGTTTTATACGTCTTTTTTAGTCATTTTTAATGAAAATTGAGTTATTTTTATTTTTTTACCCCCAGAAGCAAACTATGAAGGGGCAAGCGACACCCCGCATTTTATTAACATTAATAACGACTACAATATATGTGAATTTAAAAGAAATAGTTTGGAGCCGTTTTTGAGAAATAATTTTTTTAGACGTTTTTTGGGAGTTTTTTGTTTTTTGAGAATAAAACCCCCCAAATTGAGTTAGCCCAAAATAAAAAAAATTGTCTCGAAGTATGATTTTTTTGAACCTATATATGCAAAATTTAATCAAAATCAGCCGAGTAGTTTGCCCGGAAATCGATGAACAGACAGACATACAGACAGACATACAGACAGAGCGACTGACAGACATTTCGTAAAAACCACTGTTTTGGGTTCCTGGGACCTCAGAACGTGTAAATCCGCTGAAATCTCGGAATCGAAAATTTTGACCATCACAAAGCTTTCCTATGTGTTCGTCCCCTATTTCAGAACACCTACAATATACGCTATCTCGTACAGTAGGCTATTAGAAGTCTGCGTGGAAGGGAAACATTAGTTAAAAGACCTCGCGATGCGCTACAAAGCCAAAACTGATTTAATTACTACCTTTATCTGAAGAAATAGGGCGCTCGCTGTTTGCTGCCTTCTATTTTTGTTTAAACCAGGTCACTCACCACCTGCAATGACCTGAGGTAGTAGTTAGAACTTTCTACAAAGATTCTTGAACGTTTGGAACTATTCATTTCATTCTACAAAGTGACTTCGTGGAACTTCATCATACTTAAAATTGTTGAAAAAACAAAACGCAACTGATCCAAAATAAAATATATTAACAGTGACCGGTTTCGTTAAGGTACCTACCATCATCAGACTTATCTTACCGAAACCTGTCACTGTTAATATAACGTATTTTATTGTGGATCAGTTTTTTCAACAATTTTACGTTTGGAACTATACCTATTTTATACTATAGAGTGATAATACCATAGAAGTGTTATAGGCTTTATGCTAGCGCTATTGGCAGGGTTGTGCCTATAGGAAACTCTTCTTGAGGCGATACCGAAAAACCATATAGCCTCAATTAACGCGGCTGCACCACGGAGAAGAATTTTGTAACAATGACAAAAGTGAAATATTACCTACCTAAGCCTATAATAATTTTTATCAATCCCATTCTTTTTAAAATTAATGAAATGCCCCATCAAGTAGAGAGAAAGAGAAAATTGTGATTATTTCCATAAAGCAACCATAATGCGTTCCACCCATCAAACACTAGACACGACTTTGGGTGCTCCAAAAATCAATTTTAAGTGTAGGTATTTATACGTAGTTGTGCGGATTATGGAATAATTATGAACACTATACACATATGTACGATTGTTCTGCAATGAGGTCGAATGAAAATCGCTTAAAAGCCTGCTACTAAATCTCTAAGAATTATAGAAAACTACGTCAGCATGGGGAAGGGAAATATTTCTGAAGACCCTGCTGCTTTCGCCCCCTCCCCCCCCCCCTCCTGGATGAAGAATTCATGTTCTAACATTTTATATTTCAACTTAGCTCCCAAAATCGCAGATTCCTTGACTTTCTGAATTTAGTATATTGACTAAAACGATGGCCTAAAACCTCTGATAACAATGCATTGAGTCATTGACATCGCCTAATAGACCCATCCGGATTGCGGACCAAATAATTCCATCACAACATCACTGATAGCGGTCAGTCGTTCCCCGTGCTTGTGCAGTTAATGTCGTGAAATATTTGTCAGCAACACGATGGCTTCACTACCGGCTAATTTCGACAAATTCAGCAGAAGCCCCCAGCCTGCGGACCGTGGGCGGCCCTTCATTAAGCCTGACTACAGCAGTATTAAGCACCCCAGTACCATCAAGCTTATTTCTGTTGTAAAATCACCTGAAGTTCCTACCCCCGGCAGTAATGAATCTGTCGGATTAACTAAAATGGAGTTGCTGGAGTACATCAACGATCCCTTTTGGAAGAAAATAAGAACTGGACTATTGGGAACATTTGGATTTACCTTTTTCGTTATGCTTGCGGCTAGTATGATCATCATTGTCCTGGAGCCTCCATGTGATTTTGGAAATGTTAATGGAACTGTTGTTAGTAATGCAACTGTTGCTTTTGTTAGTAATGGAACTGTTTAATACGGCGGGGTAAGCGTTTTTTTTTGTATGTAAATTCTAGAATGTTTGAAAAACATTAAGTTGCTGGGTCTAATGCTGTAGCGGTTGAATCAGGAGATAAAACAGCGTCTAATACCGAAAAGCCTCATTGCTACTTTTGTAGTGCAAAAAGAAATGGCTACAACAGTGTCAATCACTCATGCACAATCAAGTATATTTCTGTTGCACAACCTCCCACTGTATACCTACTTGAATACGATTCTGTAATTATGATATAACAATAAATTGGAAAGATCAGTTAAACACAGCCATACTTCCAGAACCATATCGTTATCATCTACTGCAGAACTTTACTCTTCATTCGACGGTTCGAATGCCTAAAAACTATCTATTGTATATGCCAGTATAAAATTTCTCTCTTCGTTTTCCAGCGAATAATAAAACCATTCTTGAATCCGCAAATGGCAGTATTTAAAAACACACCAGCATCATCAAGCATTCGGATATTTCCTTGCCGTGAAAATCATCCCATCCAGGCAGAGAAGACTTTTTTTTTGGATTTGCCGCCAAACGTCTTTTGAAAATCATAGTGTCACTTGTACTGTGTTACAAGGAATTTTATGTGAAAAATAAAAATAGTGAGAAAAATAACTCTGATTTCTATTGTATCAGTAGCCTATTATTGCTATTATTATTATTACTGTTATGAACTAAGCCGAGAATCCTCCGTAAAATATTAGATCCGAAGGAGGAAATCAAAAATAATAAAAAGCCGAATTTGATCACCGAGTTTCGCTTGGCTCCACTCCGACCACTGTCGGAAATCGATTGGCAAGGTGACTCGAATAAGCCGGACTCAATGGGTGGAGTGCTGCAACGTTTTCCTTGGGTAACCCATGGGTAATCCGATGCGGGTTTTACACATCTGAAGAGCAAAGCGTAATGTTATACCTCATGGCGTTGCGGCACAGCAGTTTTTTGCGGTTTCTGAAAAATCGACCTGGGTGGACAGGATTGCTTTTGCTAATAAGCAACTCATATGCTATGTAGGCTGCAGCCGTTTTGACGGTGTTATATGGAAGGTGATTTTTAGTACCCATTTTCATCACGCCGTCTAAAACTCTTGTATAGTATAATAATTATATTTATTATTTATATTTATTTATATAATTCACCAAAATGTAGAGGAATATTCTTCAAATTCTTCAAAAACTCTGATTTGCACCCGAAAGGTTGTTGGTTCGAGTCCCCCACTTACTACATTTTCTGGTCTTTCTTGGGCAGAAGGGCAAATAAAGCAGGCGGTCTTCGGCCTTCTTAGTAGAGTGTATTAAAAGAGGGCTTAATAGCCCAAACGTTTTCCGTTAGGTTGGCTTAGGCCGTTTCCGACCAGCTCCTAAGTTTAAGGGGAGCTTACCTCACTGCTTTTGAGATAACCTCCCCCTACACTTAGTGGCTGGATAAGTTACGATGGTCGGAAAGACCCTTAATTAGTGATAATAGAACAAAAATTCATTATTTATTTATTTATTTCTTATGAAATTTGATTTTGTAAAAGAGATAGACAGCGGTGGTGTGGTGCCCGTGACTGACGCGCAAGCAAATCGGAAACTCCCTGTTTTTACAAAGTCCAATTTCTCATTCATGACATTCAAAACGAGAATGCGGCCATAACTAAAAGTAGAAGAAGTAGATGAAATGCTCCTCTACATTTGAAACATAGTATGTAGCCAGCACCAAGAACGCTTGAAAGAAAGAAAATCTGGTTATGTTAAAGAACGGTGTTAGTTAGCACCGCGGCTACTTACTATTTATCAACATCTACAGGGGAACTTCTACTTCTTTTTTCTATACGTACTCTTATGTATTGGTCGATATTCCATGAAGGCGGAGGGCATGGATCGTAACGCTGAACGACGGCGCAGAAACGAGGTCATTCGGGAAGAAATGTGACAACGGACGTGGTGCAAAAACTAAGACGGAAGAGGCTCAGCTGGTGGGGACACGTGCAGAGAAGAGAGGCATCAGCGATAATACGCAGAATGGGAGAGGCGATGGTACCTGGACGCCGAGCACGTGGACGCTCAAAGTTTACCCTGGAGAGGAAAATTATAAGCGACCTGCAAAAAACCGGGCTCACAAGGGAGGACAAGCAAGACAGAACCGTCTGGAAACGCCGCAGCTCGGCCGCCGACCCTCCATGAGGAAATGGCGTGGAAAAAGAAGAAGATTTCATGGAAATTCGACAACTTTTTCGAAAAGTGCGTCTCAGTTGGGGTGTCCGATTTTCTTTTAATCACATAGCCTAATAGGAAGAAAATAAATAAGCCAGCAGTATGTTTTCCTGGTAAGTAAGTTAATAAGTAAGCAAGTTAAATGGGAGAAAGAACACGGGGCTGCGTGGCGGTGATTATCGAAAACCTTACGACATAAATCAAACCACGGCTGCCAACCGCGCCATACTTTTATTTCCGGTGTTCCACAAATCACCCCTGCGGTCCGTACTTTAGCAGAAATCAACTCTACACAGGAAAATTTACACGGTGTGTATAATTATTTCGACATTTTCAGTCTCCGGTTACTTATAATGGTAGTTAATGTGTAATGATGCTATATGAATTTTTTTTCTCTTTTTTTTTTTTTTGTTTGATCGCATGCAAGGTTGGGCTGATTTACGTTCGTGTTTACAAGCGAAAGGTTACTTTTGTAATTTGGATAGTTGATTGACTGCTGTCGTCTATAGGAAAGGTTGAGTTGTCTTAGAGGGGCACTATGCTGGTGAGCTTTGGTGAAATGATTCCGAAGGGTAGGCTCTACGTTAGTACCTATACACTACAAGTCACCACTATGGGAAACTCCCACCATATCAGTAGATAAACCTACGGTCCAGCGGTTCAGAGGACGCCCCGGATAGGCGTAGGTCGTAGGTTCGAATCCCTCAATGTCCAGTTTTTTATAAATCCACTGATTTTTATTACTAGGCCTACCCTACATGCTTTAACAGCTCCAAATGAACGTTAGGTTACTTCTTCAACCTAAGTTAGTTTAATGTCAGTGTTACATAAGTACTTACCATATAATACAGCAATATATTGAATGTTGATTTGCTTAGATGATGGTAGCTTTCAGAAACGGATAGTGAGAGTGTCGAAGAACATCTAATTCTGACGGCTCAATAATTATGGATAGTACCGTACGTGCAGCTTTAACTCGCTTTAGCGCAACTACCCCAACGGAAGTTTATAGCTACGAACACGCTGGTTAGCTCAGTTTTCCGTTTCCACATTCACCAAGCCCCCTTCTATCTTTTCTTCTAATTTTTCCCTCTTAGTGCCGCATACGCAGCTTGAGGGGGCACCCGGGACCCAATCTGTTTCCAAGGCTTCCGTTTGGGCTATATGAATCAGTAGTACCATTGTGCAAGAGATTGGCCTAGCGACATTGGGGAGATGGTTTCCCCCACAGCGGCCAACCTACGCTGGGGCTTTCTGTTAGGGCCCTCCCTTAGCCTTTAGCTCAATATGCCCTTCCCTCAAGACAGAGCTGAGTGGCTGGTTCCTTGCTCATCTGTCTCTTCCGCCGTTGTGGTGTTTCTAGGCACCATCTTCCACCATTGGAGCCATTGGCTTGCCCTTATTTAAAGGCGGTGCTAATCGCCTTGTTCCAGTAGCTTCGTCGGCGTTTCATGGTACCGTATTTAATAAGGGACGTGGGTTACCCGCCGCCGCCTCCACTACCGCCCCATCCTCCGTTCTCAAACGGGCTTGGGACCGTCTTTAACGGAGTTGTGACAAAGATCTAAGGGCAGGAAACAAGGGTAGGAAACAAGGGCAGGAGGTTGCTTTGGATGCGCATATATTACACCAGGAAAGCAAAGAGTTTAATGAAAGTAGAGCAAGTGACTGATTTTCCGATTGTCTAGCCGAGTTGACACGCAAGTTTTAACGTTTATCGGCGAATTCATAATGTCGCCCCGAGCTCAAATCTCCCCACAAGTCACACTTTATTACCCCCTGCAACACCACACCACCACTTTCAACCCTTTTACTCCACTTCCCCTACAAACCACTTCCCTAACAAATCAAAGGTCATAAAAATAACCGTTCTAAAAATAAACGCTGAATTTGGATTGAAGTTGCGGAAAGGGTTCAGAGTATTAATGATATGTAATCACTAAAAGTGCATATTTAGGTTTGATTTACATATGAATAGGGCAGAAAAGTTATTTTTGTCAAGAAAATGTACCAAGATACTTTTGTAGACTCTGATACCCTTTGAAATTATGTACTCTACTTGCGTCAGAGTTTAAAGGGTCAAAAAGTCGATTTTCTATTGCTACTTTGATGTGGTGGTTATAGTTTCTTTTAGGCCTACTAAGGTAGAGATTTCAAAATATATAGCTCGCAAATGTTTCTTTTTTAACTTTTTCTTTAGTACATTGAAATGTTACAATTTAAGGACCGAGTATTGCATTTCTTAGAGGCAGCAATTTTATTTTATAGATATGTGAGGGGGGTCAATAGAAGCTTAACCTCAAGTTTGAGGGGTTGCCACCCTTGTCCCCCGGCCACCATATTGAAAAAAGGGGTGAAAACATATATCGGAAACTATGCGTCTTACAAAAAATTTGTAAAAACATAATTTGTAGCAAATTGTTTTGCCTACAAATATGTTTACATAACTTTTCGCCCTAAATTAAAAATTGTAGGCAAAACAATTTGCTACAAATTGTGTTTTTTCAAATTTTCTGTAAGACGCATAGTTTCCGATATATCGCGAAAAAAAATGTTTTCACCCCTTTTTTCAATATGGCGGCCGGGAGACAAGGGTGGCAACCCCTCAAACTTGAGGTTAAGCTTCTATTGACCCCCCTCACATATCTATTTAATAAAATTGCTGCCTCTAAGAAATGCAAAGCTCATGTAACACTTCAATGGACTACTTGGCTAATTACATGAGAAATTAATCCAAATTCAGCTAAAATTATAGTGTAAAAATCCTTGCCGACTTCTTGTGATCTCTATGTATAGATGTCGCTCTTATTCCTATAGTTAGGTATTTATGTAAATCCTCTTCTGAGATTTAGTGTGGCCGATCTGTGTTACGTCAAATTGTAGATGGGTATTTCACCTAAGGCATGTCGTATTGTACAGCTCGACTTCATCTTTCTCTTCCATATCATTACCGCGTGCGCAGCGTGAGGGGGTCGTCCCGGACTCATTTCCAATACTCCACCTGGTCGGACGCTAACGTCTTCAGCTCGGCCATTGTTTTTCATCTTGCTCCGGCGACTTGTTCGACTCTTTCCTCGAGGGTCGTCCTCGGTCTGCCAATGAGTCTTCCACCTTGTGGCCTTGCTTCCGCCAACTTCCGAGTGGCTCTATTCTCATCCATCCTCTGTTCGTTCTGCCTGTCTTTTCCTGCTGTAACCATATCATTGGTCATGGCTTCATGGACATGGCAAAATCAAACCACATGAGAATTTTTCTCTGAATAATCCAAATTATGGCTACATTCAGAAGCCCGTATTCTCTAACATGATGCTTTACAGGGGCTATGTAATCCTGTCCCACTGCAGCAATGGAGATAGTACTGGACTTCCCACCCCTCCATGTTGCAGTGGAAACTTCTGCAGAAATGGCATTACTAGGAGTGGAAGGGCAATTAAGAGAGACTCAGCCTCTCTGACTACGTCTGACCACTGCCTGGATATGCCAAGCGATAGAATCCATCCAAAATACTGTTTTAGGAGGGAATTCGAAACTATATTAGGGACAATGAAAGAATGCTGCGAATCAGCAGGAATTCTCAATAGTCACACAATCAAGTGGTATACTGATGGCTCTAGGCTAGGAAGTACCAAACCAAGAACAGGCCTTGGCGTCTTTGGTCCTGGGGTTAAATATCTGGAGTCTCTTAGGGAGACAACTATAGTCTTGCAGATTCTGCAATGAAGGTGCGGAGGACCTGCGATGCGATGCGATGCAATCGCACGAAGAAGAGCAGCATGCTCGGAAAGCTTGCAGTTACATGTAAAAGACCTACCACTTCTGAATCCCCTCAAGATCCTGGCTCTCGTGAGGGAGATAGGCCTCGAGAAAGTGATGTAGAAGTGATGTAGATACTTTGTTGTAGGGGGCACAATAGGCCAATAGGCTTAAGTGCACACAGGTAACACCTGTACCCCAACTTATATAAAAAAAAAAAAAAAAAAAAAAAAAATCCTCTGTTCGTGGCCAAACCATTGCTGCTAGGTGTTAAGTGGTGTCCATTCTTCTCTCTTGCAGCTCGACAATCGTTATTAACGGTGAAATTTGCTTTTTTATACCCGAAAGACATTTGCCCATCTATTATAGTTCTTTTACGTCTTGCATCAGCTTATAATAAAATTTATCAATGACCTGTACTCAGTTCGGGGGCCAAAGAGAATGATAAGAACAGCTCAGATTCATGTTTAATTGGTGGCAGACCAAATAAGTAGACAATTTTTATATAATTGGCGATTGTTATCAACACGCGTGGCAGCGCGCGTGCCAGCTTCGCTGATAAAACTCTTCTGTCGAAAAAAGTAACCACGCTATTCAATGCAGGTGCTCAGCACGCATTAGGTATTATGCCTTCCAAGTCTTCGCGTGATACTAAGATGGAGGCAATTATAAATAAGTTGTTCGGTTCGGGAAAAAGAAGTGAAATCCATTTTAGGCCTATATTTATGTATAGTCGTCAATGTCATGGGTTCTACACGACGTTTTAGCGTCTATTACTAAAATCATGTGTATATTCTGTGACATTTGTGACAGGCTAGCTCTAAAATGGAAATTTTCTGTGGAATAAAATTCAACTTTGTACAAAAACGCGTTTCAATGGGAGGAATCCGATTTGCTCGTAATGTTTGCATAGTATACCTCAGTCACCTTAACGTGATTTTTCTGCTGTTACGTGCAGCTCAACTCAGTGTAGTTTTATATTAGCTATAATATAGAGGAAAGGTACCTATATACTAATGCCGTTAACCTGCTTTTGAAATTTGTTAAAATCTTGCTGTTTATCTGTTTTTAAGGTTTTTCTTTATTGCTTCTGGAGCTGTTTCGGTTCGCCCATGTATGGGGGGGGGGGGGGCTTCTCTGCTCCTCACTCATACAGTAGATCTCCTCACTTTGAATAAAGTATAGGCTAGTCATATTTAGACGGGGTGTATGGGGGTCACTGCGTTCATGACACCCCCCCCCTAAATAAGTAAATTCGTAAGATAGTAAAAATAATAATTGAATGAAACTCAACTTTTCAACAAACAATCCCAATCGTAATAAAGTTATTTAGATTGCTAGTCAACTTAGCAGTAGCTTATTCCACTGAATTCTGATATATACCTGGGGGTTATTGTGCATTTGTTCTTCATTTGCCGCAATTTTCATTCTGTTGGACCCCAAAATTCAGTCACATTTCCCTTGCCTACCTTTGACATTTCCTTAGACATTTCCCGCAAGTTTCACCTGTGTCGGTCTTACTTAGCTTATGGCTAGACGCCAACTATTCTATATCTATGGTAAGACTACTGACCTTTGTGCTTGTCAGCTATATCAGAGTTTTCGATCATGCTGGGGCTATTAATCGCAGGCATCGCCCTCACGCGAAGCTTCACCCCTGGATTCTCCAGCAATGCTCTAATTCCATACATCAGCACTCAGCGCCGGTGCCAGGTATCTTATAAATTAAAATTTACTGCAAGAACTCAGCTGAGTGCTAGCGGCTTTGATTTTGGAGCCAACATTTCCTCGCCATTCAGGCAACAGAAATTTTTTCAGTTCTGTGAGTCTACTGTGGCGATTATTTTTAATTTTAACCCAGGAATAAGATCATATTAAACAGTAAATATTTATTCTATATGGATAGTATAGGCCCACAGTTCAGTTCAGTATTTATATAGCCTTCGGTGGCGTAGTAGGTATAGTTTGCTCGTACTTGTGCGAGTCTCTTCACATCTTGCGATCAGAAACCTGTCTGCAATAGCGTTAGAAAATCAAACTACAACACAGGAGGGAATGGCCCAGCTCTACTATGCGGCACGGCCTACCAGCCAAAGACGGGCGTTGGCTGAAGAAGAAGAAGAAGAAGAATATTCTGTTATGTGCGTGCTTATAGCAGTCATGACACCGCCACGATAAAGGATATTCTTACCCAAGAAATTATTTAAAACTTTTTAATACGCTGTTAAAACGAGTATCTACCCCTAATTTTTCCACTACCGTACTTTATATAACCCGCGCTCGTTTAAAATCAAAACAAAACACATTCATTTGTTTTGTCTTGTTGGCACCAAAAATTGTTCCGCTTACGTCTGGCATATACAACAATGAACAGCAACAATAATCTAGAAACAGTTTATAATTTAATTTAATTTAAACCAAATTACATTCATTGCAGTTTATTTAGGTTAATTTATACTCTTATTGACGAGTAAGCTATTCTTTTACGTTGGTGCTAGGGCCCCCTGTCAATATGGGCATTAATACATAATATGCAGTGTATGCGTCCTCACTCTTCACCTGTAAGATTCAGCATGAGTGGCATTTTCTTTTTGTATATTTAGGTGGGGTTTCCACATACGTCAATGGTCAATGGTAAATATGGTTTTGACGTGGCAGCAGACATTTTTAGTATGTCTCTAATGTCTGCTAAAACGTCAATACCACATTTACCATTCACCACTGACGCATGTGGAAACCCAGCCTAAAGTCGCGTTTTACAGTGCAAATCAAAATAACTTTAAGGCATACACATGTTGTCTTCTCTGTGGTATCCATACTGGCATGCGCAAATTCCGTTTTGGCACATGTACGCTTCGATAATGCCTAAAGATGGGATGCATTCGGCTCGAGCACTGCATTTGTCTCCAAGCTCTGAAAAGATAAAAGTACCTGTATGTAGAGAAAATCGTTTTTATTAATAATTATTGTGCAGTCTTATGCATTCAAGTAGGCCAGGTGCTCCATAAATAATAACCGAATGAAGGGCTAGCTCTAAATTCCACCACCACAATATCCAAAACCATGAGAAGAGCCAATCAGATCAGACATGAAGTACTTCTTAATATCATAACAGAAGACGAAAAGACGATGCTCCCGAAAAACACAGATCGTGGGGTGAGATTCTCAGATTTTTCTAGATCCTCTAATTTCGCTTATTATTACGAGTAGGTTGCATTTTCAACCTAAGTTGCTTGAATGTCAGTATTATATTATACAATCAGCGGGGTCCGGACCCCCCACCCCCCAAATTTAGCAAAATAGCACATTTTTAGATATTTATCTTTTTCCAGTTTTGCTAGTAAAGTTATCGTCTGCAAAATCAAAATTTTTTGCCGACCAACTATTTCAGGCCTATCTTTTAAAAAACAATCCCCAGGGTAGGTGGGGTAGCCCTCGGCGCCTTTATTAGCTGTAATATTCTTCACACGTAAAATATAAACATAACTACTTTCAAAGTGCGTAAATTCCACTATTTTGGGCCTATTCTTTTTCAGAACAATTCCCCCGGGGAAGACCCCCGGGCCCCTTTTCCTCGCAGTAGGTCTACTATTCTTCGGCTGCAAAACCTAAATAACATTATTAGAATACGTTACAAGCTATATTTATGCATCAAAATGTGTAAAGATCCACAATTTCAGGCCTATTTTTTCAAAAATCTTCCCGGGGGAGACCCCCGCGCCCCCTTTGGCCTCCCGGCCCCGCGGGTGGGGAGTTTCTGTTCATGCCCCTAATTAGAAGATGCGTACGTCTATGAGAACGGCTTTTCATCTTTTCCACTATTTTACGAAAATACGGGGGGGGGGAGCGCCAAATGAAACACCCCCCATTCGCAAGCCTATCGTAAGCGGGCAAACTTTATGAAAACTGGACCCCCCCCCCAAAAAAAAAAATTGCTCGCTACGCCACTGCTGTGACGCTATTATGCGCCACTTGGTAGTCCTCCTTCATTTGGTGATAGCATGATCCAAATAATTATGTTAAAACAAAGTTAAGTAACGACTTTCCGGGTATAGCTGGGATCAGCGGGAGTGAGATCGGTCAGAAGACATCAAAAGGGCACCGATGCCGGGGAAGAGGCGGTACGCGGATGATGTCATGTAAAATGTTACTTGAACAGACAGCAAGGATGGAGGTGAAAATGTAAAGATTTGCTTGAAACCAATCGATAGATTGCGAAAAAAGAAGAAGGCAGGCTGAATGAAAATTTCTCAAAATGGTACATACCTTTCATTTTGTAACATTTTCCCAAGAGATATTGAGATCCTTCCTGACAAAGACATTTGCCGTTGTTGCAAACTTTCAAATCACCCATTTGCGGGTCACACTGATTAGTTTCCAAACAGGTCCCATTGTACTCATTGACTGGAAAAAATTGAAATACTTAAATTTTCGCTTTAAGAACAGTTTATTATATTCTAAAAGGTCGGCTATCTTGTATGGTATTTGGTCCGGAATAGTCCAATTGTTGTTGAACTGGAATATGAGAAACCCACCTAGCTGTTGGAGCGGTAAATATATAATGGTACCATTCCAAAGGTTTCGCCTAGTCAGTCAGAGATTAACACATAGCCTATGCGCATTCTGCATAGGTACCTACATTTACTATTATTTTCATAATGAAAACCAACATGTCAACATACCTTTGAGACAACTTTGAAAGTCACCAGAAGAAACAAAACCTTCTGTGCAATTGCAAACTGCAATGTCACAGATAGATTCGGCAATATGGCTGCAGTCGGCAGAATTTTCGCAGTCGCTGCCGATGCCGTTGACACAGAGACCAGATTTATCGGCGAAGAAGTGTGGGGTGCACCCACAAACCTTTTTTGTGGGATCACAGACAGAGTTGTAGAGTGAACAATCTGCGTCTTCAGTGCATTTGTCGCCCACATCTGGAAGCACATAATTTTGCCCGGTTATTAGGTTGATGTTATGCCATTCAAATCGATCAATGGAATACAGATGTATTATGTATATGGTATATTAACCCCAGACTCCAAATTTGTACAATACAATACAACAGTATTCTACAGAAAAATACTCACGAGTAGCATCGACGCGGCAATCGAGTTTTCCATTAGCCTGATGGGACCCTGGGAGGCAAGTACAAACCCCCGATAAACACGCGACATTGCCTCCACTGATAGTTACGCAATCTTCGTCAGCGTCGCAGTGATCTCCAACGTAGCTGGAGCTTCGGCAAAGCAACGTTTTGGCATCGTAATGCGACTCAGCGCTACACGCGCATACGTTTTTATCGCATTTAGCGAGGCCTCCGAATATCGAGCACTGTCCGCTGTCTACACAGGGTCCATTGATTGCCTGAGCCACTGCAATCATAGGCAATCATAACAATTAAGGATAACAACGGTTAGCTAAGAGAATTTACAAATACAGTAGATACAATAAGACTGATTAGGTACTCGGGTCAAGCTTTTTAGCCTATATCGGACCATTTGGTTCAATGGTCTCCTGAAGACGAAAACACTAGTTAAGAACCGTACGATTTAAAGATCTTAATATTGCACTATAGGATCTGTTACCCTCATCCGCATAGAAGATGAACCTCAGCTTCTATGTTGGCACCCAATCGTATATAACCTCCAAGAATTAACACTTCTTCTAACCTCCTGGATACATTGCTGGGTAATATATCCAATATCAATGTGCTTGTACTTATGAAATATTTATACTAACACTAACACATCAGCTTTTAATCTAGGATACGCCAGAGGCAGGTTTTGAATTTCCAATTGCTTAATTATTGACTCAAGGCCTTATGTAAATTTGGAAGTAAGTGCTAAAGGTCATACCTTTATTGCAGACTCTATTACTCAAATCTCGAGCCCTAAGGGAGCTTTCGCAGCCACAGAGAAGGTCATCAAAGCAAACAGCGTAGCCAACCCCTTCAGCGCACTTGTCTTCAGCGCTGCTGCAGGCAGTACCTAACTCTAAGGCGCACGTCCCACTGCATGCACCTGATGTACATGGGAAGGTGCCAGGATCACAACTATCAGGATTTTCGAATGTTTGTCTGATTTTTGAAGAATGAGAAATCGTGACCTGCAGCATAGAAATTATGTAATCTGCATGGTGTCACATTTACACCTACTCATCCAAACCAATAATTACAGCTGAAAAAGTTCGAGGATGTATGTTGGACTAACGACTGCCTGGTTTAGTAAGCTAAGGCGTGGGCTCTTTGGGATCAGTGTCAATTACCCTATATGATATGTCTTCAAATGGGTTACTTCTAAGAGTGGGCCGAAAGGCCAAAAATTCGCCCAGATGGAAAATAAAGACAATTTTCTTTCTTTCTTTCTTTCATATCAAAACGACGGTCACCAATATTTCTACCACTCCCACAAGAGTCAGCAAATATGCCCTCACAAGATTGGTACAGAGACTGCGCTCTCCTCACTCTGGTGGTAATGCATTACTCGACCATGACTTGTCATCAGAGCTAGGGGTCTCATGGTGTCTCAGTAGATCGGTTTGTGCTTACCTCATCAGCTTTACTGGCGGAACCAGAGCATACGCACACTCTACTAGTGCATTTCCCAACTGTTCCACTACACTGGCAGTCCGTATCAGCAGCACAGTCCTCCCCAGTCACCCTCTTCCTTCGGCAACCCCCTCCTCTTTCGTAATACTGATCCCTACATTTGCACACCCCGCTCACGCACTCCAATCCTATGAAGTCAAATGCCGCGTAGCAATTCTCTGTCCTTGTACAGCTTCCGCCAAGATTCACACTCTTCCAGCACTGACCCTTCAGGTAGTGGTAGCCATCCTTGCACGTGCAAACCTTGTTGAGACATATACCGCCTGCGTTGAGACCGGCCGAGCACTGGACGGTGTCTTCACACGCACTTCCGGAGCCATGGGCTACGGTAAGGCATGATGTCCCGTCGGAGCTGAGGGTGGTGTCTTTTGCACATATGCAGACATTACCGTCGCATGTAGAGCCTTCGATAAGGAATTGACATTCTTCGTTGGTGCTGCAAGTCTCAGCAGCAGTTTTGAAGTCTGATGGCGAGGTAACTGCAATGGAATATAAACTTTGTAGCCAACTTCGAAAAGTCCTATACTAAAAATAACTTGCAGAATCATGATCATTTCTTAAATACAAAATATCCTAATGGAAGGGACCCAATGCAGAAGACCCCATGGTTTTTCGAACAATTTTGTTATTTTTAGCCATTGGCACGCTGGTACTCGTCCTCGATGTCGACCCACACCAGTACAAGCGATAATGATGAAGTCGAGACAAGCTTACCATTGACACAATGTAACAGGCGTAACCGCATTACTTAGCTATATGTGCGGGTAATAATCATCATGTGCATACGACTGCTTCCTTTGGAAATGAAAAATATGATTAAGTCTGCCTAAATAGGAAAATCTAGTCGTATGGACAGAACTATAGCCTAGTCTACTCTAAGCTCGTTGTATTGGAATATTTCACGGCAGTGGCAAAACTATATCAGGACGAGCTTATGCTGTTCCTATGCATATTTACAGTATATGCCCCGATACCTGGGGGCCCCAAACCAGTGCTAGCAATATTAATTAGGTACGTCTTGCGTATTAAAAACGTCTTAAAACCTTTTTACTCGGAACTACTGTATATTATTATATAGTAGCAGTATAGTACAGTATTGGAACGAACACGGGAAGAACCTGTGCAGAAGAAAAACTTATCCAGATAGCAGATACTAGTCAGTAACAGAATTTAAATTAACAACGGGCTATGACTATTTTCAAAAACACCTTCACCATATAGGTAGCTATATGAAGCCTTTCTGCCCTCTGTGCGACGCTCGGGAAGAAATGGACGGAAACCCCCTCAAGCATCCCCTGCTTTAAGTAATAATAATAATAATAATAATTCTTTATTCTTCCAAACATGTACATTTTTTACCATAATCAGGGCGTCTCCAAGCCTAATGGCGCGTGGGGAAACGCCCAAGTCAGAAGCAGAGGTTCACCAGATCATGTAATGTATTGGTATTCAAGAAAGGTGATGGCGGAAGCCTTTGTTGCTATGGAATTATTTAATTCTTTATTTTTTTATTTAAATACACAAGCAATTTAAGTGTACAAACTATGTGTACAAAATATGAAGAATGTATTCGAATGACCTCTTCAGTCGTCTCTGTATAGGTTAGTACCCGTGTTGAGTTAAGACACGTCTCCGATCGCATGGCGTGTAGAGACTCGCACAATTACAAGCACGCTACCACCTTGTCATCGAAGTCGATTGGAACGAACGAAACACTTTGTTTATTATTTCATTGCTTCCATAAGCATATATACATATTTATAAAATCGAACAAATGCAGTGTTTCGTTCGTTTCAATAACAACACCATACGTACAGGCCCTAGGCCGTGTTATAGGCCAACACTTGGTTAGGCTATACTTACCAGACAAGTTAATGCACAAAAATAAACATATTGCCCCCAATAGCATTCCCCTGGCTCTCTGAGACATCTCAAAAAGACTAAACGTTATCCCATTGTTATCTACTACTAAATTTTATCTGCTAAAATCTTATCTACATAACAGCTGGCGATGATTATTGTAGGAGTATTGTCTTTAGTGATATCACTGTTGTGATATGTTGCAGGTGCTGTTGTGGGTATAGTGACATCATGTCACGTTTCCAATGGGAACCAGCAAAAGGGCCGTCAGCAGGGGCGTAAAGTTTTTTTGCACTTATATTTTCAATTTTTCCTAATCCTGCCTGTTGACGTCATATGGTATACTCAGTTTTGCCCCCGCCATCATTCTAAAACTTTACGCCCCTGGCCTCTGGCCGTCATCAAGGCAGTAGTAAAGTACGAAGAGTAAATCTTTATTACGGTATATGAAAAAGTATGAAATTTTAGTATTGTGGTTCAGAGGGGCATCGTTAGGATTTTTCCTCAAACTAAGACTAATTACTAATATATTAAATACCTTGAAAACTAATATAAAAACTTATTACGGTACCTACTTAATAACTTATTATAAATACGGTAAAAATGAACAATGAAAGTTCTAGTATGACTAATACAATATTTATAAGCAGTAAATTTATGGGAATCCAAAAGGGATCGGTTTATATCATGTTTATTAGTTGCATATATATATATGCAATGCTTTGAAGTTGAATGCATAGGCTATACTTACTCAATTTTATGTAGGTATTGTCCTATTGACTGACTATTGCCTTCAAACTTCACGTACCGGTACCTACTATTGAATGTCTTAGAGGGGACTGCCTGCTTTACATGCCCTTCGAAGCATGGCCAGAAAATGTATTAAGTGTGCGACTGTAAAACCTACACGTACGGTACAACCTTTCGTATGAAAAAGTCTGAGTCCTTACGCTAAACTATAGTTCCACTAAAATATAGGCTACCTCCAACATAAACTTATACACATATGATAACTTAACTTTTCGCTGGACAAGTTAACTACGCAAACCAGAGCCCTCGACGTTATTGTTGCGGAGTCTGAATCTTCTGTCGGGTGACGGCACTGACCTTGGCTGTGGACAAGAGCGCAGTTTCTGGTCTACGACTTGGATCTACATTGTTAACAAGGTGAATTTTCTGCTCGGCGATTTTAATGAACATCGCTGATGATCAATTAAATGGGGACTTTCGAGGTCATAGCGTCAAAGAAGATTTATTTTAATAAACATTCACCCCGGTCTGGCGTAGTTAGTCGTAACTCGTCAAGCAATGGAAGATTCCACTCTATGAGCGAGGCGGTGACGCGGCCGTTTCAGACGCCATACCTCCAGGGGCACCAACAGCCACCCTGGGAGATTATTTTCTTTGATTTTATAATGTAGGCTATATAATTCGTGTGTACCTATTTTTCGGTCTGGGAGCCTTCGAGACAGAGGCGGATTAAGCCAACGCAGGACCTATAGATAGCTTATTCTGTCAAAGGGCCATTGGTTTTGCTGTAGGTTCTCAAATTTAAGGTACCGTATTAAGAGTGTACAGTGCGTAGGAAATTGGCAGCCCGAAATTTAATACTTTCTATTTTTTATTTAATCAACTAAGCAAGTTATTGAAAATTTGGCTCATTAAAGTTGTAGAAGACTACTACATACATGATAAGATATTTTTAATTTTCGAAATTGTAGTTTTTTTTTTCATAAACATGATAATATTTTATAAACAATAACTTTTCACGTAGCCTATAATCGATTTTATAAAAAAACTACAATTTCGAAAACTTAAAATATGCTACCTTATTATATGATGCATGAAGTAGTCTGCTACAACTTAAATGAGCGAAATCTTTAGATAATAACTTGCTTTGTAGTTAATTAATTAAATAAAAAATAAAAAGTACATATTAATTGTTCGCGCTGCCAATTTCCTACGGGCTGTACACTCTTAAATAAAACAAAACTCTTACAAATATACTTTTCTGGATTTACTATTGGCAAATTTAGAGATAACGTCACTTTCAATATCGACTTCTTCAAGCAAATCAAATCATGTTCTACATTCAACAAAGTCAAATGATTTAGACGTTTTTGGCCGATCGTGTTCCTTAATTGTATGAGCGAGGGGTCCCCCAAATTCGCGGGGCCCGTAGCATTTTGCCACTCTTCCTACATGGCTAATCAGGCACTGCTTCGAGAGTGTCTCCAGAATACCATATACTAATGTTTAATCACGAACTGATAATATATGGGGCTAAATGTTTTCTGAAACCTTAGGAAACAAACAGAAAAATGGACTGATTTTTCAAATATACAATACTATGGTGTATGTAGGTACTGTAAATAAATTATAAAATGAATGGAAAAGAGCGATAGAGAGAACATTTATGTGGCAGCCCCATTTTCGGTGGCTTGTAGGAAACTAACCCCTTCTTTGGCTGTTCGTTTGCTGCAGCGGGCTAGTGGCCCTTAAAAGGACGCAAGCCAAATTCTCAGCTCGCGTTTCTGTATTTTTTCCTTTTAACCGATAATGGACATGCCGAGACAAGCTTACCATTAACACAATGTAACAGGCGTAAGCATGGCTTGATCTTGAAATATAAATTCTAAATCCGAAATAAGCTAATGATGGGTGCATAGGCCCAGTCCACCCCCAGCAGTACTAGCTTTACTAGCCTATAACAATAAACAGCCGCAGTTCAGAATGTGGTCGCATCCAGTAAAAAAAAATTAAATAAAGGAGTCTGCCCACTACACCGTATCATACCATGACCGTAATAGGAACGTGTCAGGCAAAAAAATATTCTTTGTATAGAAATTGCTTTCCGTGCTTGATACGTTCATAGCACGGTCATGTTATGATACGGTGTAGTGGGCAGACTCCTTAAATCGGCGGTACGTACAGTATTCATACCAACTACGTTCTTCATCTCCTACTAGCTCCGCCCCGAGTCGGCAGCAGGTACGGTAGACCTAGTGATAACTTTGTCTGCTGGAGGGGCAATCAGGCAACATCTGTTAATCCATCAACAGTTCTCTAAGAAACATTTCTAACCGCGTCGAGGACAGTTTCCGGTTCCCACGCAAATTCAAAACTCCATTTTTGCTCCGAAAAATGTTGTACTTTTTAATTGCTGCTGTCGTAGCTGCTGTTACAGTTTTCCATATTTTTATTTACCATCAATATAATTACCCATGGGTGGCCAAAATAATCGACAAGATACCTGGACCGTCTGGAATTTTCTATTTTGGGTCGACTCTTCAATTTCAAAGTTTAAGAAGTGAAGGTAAGAACTTTCTACTGTTGGTTTGGTTGCTGAATTAAGACACATGTTAATTTATATAGACTAAATTTTGAACTTAATACCGTCGATTTATAATTTGTGAATTGTAGCCCTGAATTCATTTAGAAATTAGGCCTACTGCTATTATGAAACTGGAACGCGTAAATTAGTGCAAATTCCAAAAAAAAAATGTGTTGGCCTCACAGATTTGAATTTCATATCGCATCAGAATCGGAAACCAAAAGTAAAAAAAAAAATCCTACCATAATTGATTGTATTGTATGTCATAAAATAGTATCTATTGCAAGTTTTAATGCTGGGAAATACAATTAATGTATTGTATAGTCTTTGTCCTATCTCAAATGGTAAAGCGTAGGTCGTTATAAAAAAAAAAATTCCCTGGGAGAACTAGACAACCCCAACAAAAACAGGATCAATTATTAGATTGCACATTATTATTGGGTACATTGTTGGTTTTAAGGCTTGTGAAAATACTAACCCAGTCAAGATTCAAGAATAATGCGCTTTCTTCTTTTTTTAATTGAAATAAACCTCTCAGCCTTTCAAAGGTGATTTATTTAATCATAGTCAAGAAGAACCTAATAACTTAATCATTTAGCCTTTACATGAGTAGGCTGTTTACAAACATGGCCAATTCCAAGTTTTAGAATTTTTCATCAGAGCGGATTTTCTATTGAAAATTGCATTAAGTTTATAGCTAACCCCAAACTTCTCAGCGCTTCTGTGCGCAATCTGGCTGCTTTTGTCACTTTATTTTACAACGTGCAGGTGGACATTAAAATTTTCTGCAAGGACGGATCAAAACCCAATTTTGTGAAAAAAATGGAGTTGGCCACGTTTGTAACCAAGCTCCTCACATTGATCTTGTCTATGTCGGCCAATGCAAGCAATAATAAGGTCCCAGTCGAATTACCTAGGTATACCTTTGTTTAACCTTCCATATGGGTTTATTCGGGTCTTACCTTAAGTTGGATATATGATATATCAGCCACACATGCAGGCTTGGTGGCATCAGTCAGGTCTTAGTAGAAGAAAATAATTTCTCCAAAATTTCCATTAGGTATACCACTGCATTCTAGCACCTTTTATACTAGAACCTGAACAAGTCAGGGACGGTTTCAGAAAAAGTTTTCGGGGGGGGGGGGCTGAAAACTATCGTGTTTCATTTACTTGAGTATTAATTTTTCTTAATTTCCTTCAAAAGTCCATTCTATCTAGTGTAAAGCTATTTCTCTCGGCGACCGCCCCCACCGCCCCCCCCAAGGATCGGTCCCTGGAACAAGTAGCCTACGTATATAAACCTATACCGTGTGATAGAAACATCGTAACCTGCGTATGGGCAACGTGTGTCTATTCATCAGCTTGATATATTAGGCCTACTATCATAAGCTTCAGCAAAAAAATATGGCAATGCAACTTTCTTATACAAAAAGTACTTTGTATTAAATGCGTTCAGGCCTTTAAAGAACAATAAGCTAGACCTGAACATCGGTTACTTGCTTTTGGTAGATTAAAAAGTCTTTGAATATTATAGGCTATTTTTGCCTGCTATATCAGCTTGTTAATTAAGGTACATCAGTTCTGCCTCTAGCCCGGTAAACGCGGACGATTCTACCAGTCTTTTCTATTGTAGCCAGAGGACTAGCAGATTTCTTGTCATTTTCTGGATGATTTCGTCAGCTATGAGCCTATGACGTGAAGCCGGCCACACAAAACTGCACGGGTTTCCCCCTAGACACGGCCCGAACACACGTCTACGTTACAAAAGTTTAAGAAGTGCGTTCAGAAATTAACTTCTCTTTCCACCAACCTATCACCAGCCTATTTGTGCCAATGATAAATTTTTCAGCGTCTTACGCCCCATGAAACGTTCGCGTGCACGGGGACTTACTGAAGTTACAAAACCCTCGCGTCTTTGCACGGCTCCGGCTCACATTGTAGTGTTTGATTTTTATTTGTTTACCTTGGACATATCAATTGAAGTCAATGTAGGTACTTTTCCAGTATTTTGGATTTTATCCGTGATTTCTCCCCTACTAATGGCCTACCCAGCGGCGTAGCCAGAATTTGTACTTGGGAGGGGTCCAGTTTGAAAAAAATAGGCCTGAAATTGTGTAGTTTTACACATTTTGATGTACATACGCATTTTAACCTATTCTAATAATGTTAAGGTTTTACAGCCGAGGAATATAGTGGGTGTACTGCAAGAAAGGGGGGCCCGGGGGTCTCCCCCGGGGGAATTATTTTGAAAATGAATAGGCTCAAAATAGTAGAATTTACGCACTTTGAAAGCAGTTATGTTCATATTTTTCATGTGAAGAATATTACAGCTAACAAGGGGGCCCGGGGGCTACCGCGGGGAATGTATTTTTTTTAAATAGGCCTGAAATGGTTTGCCGGCAAAAAATTTTGATTTTGCAGACGATAAATTTATTAACAAAACTGGAAACAGGGGGAACGGGCCTCCCAGGGGACAGGGGATTTTTTTTAAACATAAATATCGGTAAAATTTAATGTTTTGCTAAATTTGGGGGGGGGGGGTCCGGACCCAGCTGATCCCCCCCCCCCCTTGGCTACGACACTGGCCGCCTACCATTTGAATGAGTAAACCTTGCGATAGAAGGTATTATAAGTATTGGCAATGGATGTGACTTTTTGGTCTCTATTGCATTCATTCTATTTCTTCGTGCTGTCATTTATATTATGTAATAGGTTCACCTATTGCAAGGGCCTATAATTATTATTTTATGGATGTTATGAATAAGACTAGCCCAATTTATTTATGAATTAGTGTTTTGGTCCATGGCCGATGGACCAGCTGCTGTATGGTGACAATGACAAGATGCTTGCTTGCAGACCGTGACGACCGTCATAAAGATCAACCTTGCAGTTATATTCCGATTCGTATTATCTAAACCAGGCATGCTGCGCAAACTTTTTTTTACGTAATTTATTAATAAAAGCCCATTCTATCCAGTGAGCTTCAATCTCAAATAAATTTATTCAAATTCTTCAAATAATACAGGTTTACATATATCGCTCATGCACGGGAAAAGTGACACATTTCTAAATATTGACTTTTGAGATAATTCAAATTTTAGTTCTGACCATTTTTTTAGTTTTTCTTGTAGTACTATCGAGGCACTTAATACTTTTGAGATGTGACAGTTTACTTGAAAGAGAAGTATAATTACCACGTCAACGCCTGGAGCACATTCCGAATTATGTCAGTATATTGCCAAACCCGAAGTAGTCAAACTTGACAATGGATCAGTGACAAAACGCAATCTTATGGAAACAAATTAAACTAGATATGTGACACTACATTCATAAAATTTGCTATATTTTCCTCGACATTTTTGTATAAATAACTAAATTTTGCAATTTTTTGACATGTGTCACTTTTCTCGTGCATGAGCGATATGATAAATTGTATCCTTAAAATATAAAATTAAATTTAAACTTGTTTAAAACCCTTTTATTGGGGGGGGGGGGGGGTCCGGACCTCTTGGACCACCCCCCTGGGCACGGCCATGACTGTATATTATAATATACGGCATGCCTACACAGTAACCAAGTTCTGTGTCAGAGATGGACAACACGAAATCTGGATCCTGCTGTATGTAGCCTACCTAGCCGAGCGAATAACGCATAGGCCTATATAGGCTAGGCTGATGACGGCATCTTTATTTTATTTTAATAATGACTTGCTGTTAGTCTACATTAATAAATCTTCGCTGTGTTCTATCCTAAGGTACATAATATGTTCATTATTCACTAGCGGATCCAGCTATGGGCTAATGGGGTTAAAGCCCCCCGCCCCCCTTCTCTTACCCAACTCACACTAGATAAAACGCACTTTCAAAAAAGTCTTCGCTCTATCATAGACCTCCTGCACATAGGTTTTCCATCCACTAGTTCAGCCCCCCCCCCTCTAAAAATTTCTAGATCCGCTAGTGGGTAATATATTCATGGATGCAAACGACTACACAGGATCCGTTGGAGTTAGCATTCCGTATGCTTAGGTACGGCCGCGGTAATTATGGTGAGGAGTGACCATTAATCCACCCCTGGGGTAGGGGAGGGAGGATCTAAACGATTATATGGTTATATTCTAAGTTATTGTTCAATATTTGAAGGTATAACGACATTCCGTAAAATAAAAATAATGAAACACACCAATATATAAAATAAACCAAGATGGCGGCTAAATGGTTGACTATATTGAAAATGTATTATTTCCGGTTAAAAGACCTACTTTCCGTTAACATTTTCCATATACCTATGGTCCTTTGGTAATTGGTTCCATGGTTATGATAGTTGAGAGAAATATGTCATGGGCCCTTGCTCGGCCACGCCACTGTGTAAGTTATATTCTTATTATACCTGTACATCACAGTACATAATTTTAGACTAGTTGCATTATTTTTTTTTTTTTCAGAACGACTTGACGAAATAGCTAGCATGTTCCACGTGTATGGGTCAACATTTCGATACTGGTTTAGTGGTGTTCCATCTGTCTTTATATCCGAGCTCGATGACTATCAGGTGGGTTATTATAATTACATAGAAAATAAATACATTTACAGTTTCATTCGTGTTTGAGGTGCGGTTTCCACCGACCGGCTAGGGCTAAATACAAAAACGGTGACGTGGTAGCAGACATTCAAGACTTAGGCGATGTTTCCACCGACCTCGCATTGCAGAATGCAAATGACATTGACGGAAATGTTTGTTTTTATTTTTATAGAAATCTATTAAAATGTTTGTAATTAACATATCCCATGACGCCATTTTTTAATTTTAGTTTGTTTGTGATTTTACTCTATGATCATTGATCAATTTTAACTATGGCATCGAGTAAAACAAACATTTCCGTCAATGCCACTTGCATTCTGCAATGCGAGGTCGGTGGAAACACCGCCTAAGTCTTGAATGTCTGTTACCACGTCACCGTATTTGTATTTAGCCCTAGCCGGTCGGTGGAAACCCCGCCTAAATACTGTACGTTCTGTATAGCACTATAGCCTACAGAACTTTAGGTGAACACGTAGAGGAAGAATGGCGCTCGAGGATGTGCATGTGGCTACACTATAATTAACGGTGCTTCCTTCAAATGAAGCCAAAGTTGCCATAAGAGGCAATAACTGCACTCGAAATAGATTTTTATTACAAAGTCAAATTTGGCAAAACATATTTAGTTTTAAGAGCCATCAATGAGATTAAATAAAATAGAAGAAATGTTCCGCTACACTTTGATATACTGGTAGAGTACGTTATGTTGCCGCCGGTACTAACACCGTTTACCCAGCACAGTTTTGGAAGGCGCGAAAAGGGCAAAGTTCATTCAGATCAACACCTTCCGAAAATGAGGCTATAATCTGTGTATAAGTTCTGATGGTAACATATACTCTATATTAAATTGTAGCAACTTATGGAGGGACACTTCTTCCATTTTATTAGGCTTATTAATAGTCAAGATTTGCTTGTTAGATAATGTATTACTCTCACCTTAGCTGTAGGCCTGTACTACTATATATTGTTTATATACAATATAATATAGTCTAGCTGCCCCTCCAAATTTAGTATATCTGTTGTAACTTAAGTTAATTTACTAAGCTCCAATTTAACCGATACAAAATATATTTGTTCTATTTTGACTGCTCACAACCAAACCCAAATGGGCTGGATCCTGCTGTGTAACTTACGGAATTAACTCAAAGTCCAGTTAGTAAATTACTGTAGCTCAATAGGGTAGAACAAACTGTCGTTGCATGCGTATACTGCCAATTGCTCTTACGGGAACCTGTATTATAAAATTCTTAGGTGGTTGCATAACTCAGGATGTGCAGAAACTTCAAATATTTCCAAGCGTATGATCCTCATATACTATATGATGGGGTTCTAGATCCATTCATTAATTCCCATAACAATAGGCTAGGCCTATTGCGTAACAACTGACCGGTGGAGAATGATTGCTATTCGATTATCACCTTCAACTTCAATCTATATGGTAGTCTAAATTGCCAATTATATATACGATACCATATTGGAAAATGTCTAAATTCAATTAATAAAAATTCCACATTTTTTTCTCACAAATCTCAGCAATGCAAGTCGATCGACTGTACTTCTTTCAAACCTGATTCTAGAATCCAGTTCACACATCACACCTATATGGAATGGAATTACTTCGTGAACGGTACCACTTTACAGGTTTGATAAAAAAATACCTATACCACTACCGGCAGCATTCTTAAAGAACCGGTCCGAGTTTACTCGAACATGCTTTCCAATTTATCAAAATTAGTAGATAGAGAAAATGAGTAATTTCATGGTAAATAATTTTCCTATGGTTAAATTTCCGATATCTCGGGTGGGGGGGGGGGGGGGGTTGTCCACCTGACGTCACTGGTGGAGCGGTAAATTCTAGATAGGTCAGACCAACACATTACCACACAGCAATACTGGGAGGGCACACAATGCATTTGAGCGTGAATTTTCAATCATTTTTTCAAAAAAACATTTATTTTTTACTAAACCAAATACTTTTTTGGGAAAGCAACCTATCCGGTTTCGTTACTCAATTTAACACCTAAAACATACCTGAAGGTAGAAATCAGCAATAGAAAGGTGTCACAGAAAAATTATTTTTTAGCCATTTTTCATAAAAATTTTGTCATTTTTATTTTTTTACCCCCAGAAGCAAACTATCAAGGAACAAGCGACCCCCCGCATTTTATCAACATTAACAACAACTACAATATATGTGAATTTAAAAGAAATCGTTGAAGCCGTTTTTGGGAAATAATATTTTTAGACGTTTTTTTTAAGTTTTTTGAAAATAAAAACCCCACAAATTGAGTTAGCCCAAAAAAAAAAAAAAAAAAAAAAAATAGTCCCGAGGTATGATTTTTGTGAACCTACATGCCGAATTTCATCAAAATCGCCGAGTAGTTTGCCCGGAAACCGACGAACAGACAGACAGACAGACCGACATTTCGTAAAAACCCCTTTTTTGGGTTCCTGGGACCTTAAAACGTGTAAATCCGTTGAAATCTCGGAATCGAAAATTTCGACCGTCACAAAGCTTTCCTTATGCTACGTATAAATTGGAAAGCAAAAATCATGTCTATATATGTTTTCAACGGAACGCATTCTTAACGAGTATGTACTGTTAACACTCAAGTGCGCTTCCAGCTATCAGACTGGTGAGGGGCAAGGCTGTAGATCTAGACAGTTCTTCTAACGCAGGACTGTAAATCGTATGTAGGCCTACGTATACGAAGATATTGACTCGTACAAGCTGCTGTGGGTAAATCGGCATCCGGTGCTATGAAAGCCAATTTAAAAAAAATACGGAACACGTCTAATTTTTGCTTTCCTATTTATACGCACAAAGCTTTCGGGATTTACACGTTTTGAGGTCCCAAAAACACAAAAAAGAGGTTTTTACGAAATGTCTGTTTGACGGTCAGTCTCTCTGTCAGTCTGTTCGTCGTTTTTGGGGGAAACTACCTGGTGCTCTTGATGAAATTTGGTATGTAGGTTCACACAAATCATAAAATTATGCCTCAAGACCATTTTGCCCCCCAAAATTGTTAGTTAGCCCCTTCAAAAAAACTAAAAAAAACGGCTTAACATTTTTTTTCCACAAAAACGGCTCCAACAATTTTCTTCAATTTCACATTGTAGATTATATTATGGTCGTTATTAATGTTTAAAAAACGCAATAGGTCGCCTTCGGCTTGCCCGTTGATAGTTTTGTTCCAGCTTATGGGCTGTTGGTAACTATATCATTGACATTCTAAACAAAAACCTTAGTATGGTAACATGAATATGTCTTCCATCTTTAAATTATAAATTTTACTGCTGTAGAAATAGTAAAACCCCACTGTTTGAACTTATATTTTCAAATTTCCCCCCGTGGGGAGGGGGGCCTGTTTCTGTTTCCATCAATATGAATAAGCATTCCTTTGCATAGGCTTTAAAAAAATCTATAAGTTACTTTACTTTGGTTTAAATGCGGAAAACCCCTCTATTTTTGCAACTTGTATTTTCAATTTTTTCGTCCGAGGGAGACCTCCAGGCCCCCCTCTTTCTAGTTATATGAATAAGCATTTATGCATTCCTTTGTAAGCTTTAAAACATCTATACTTTACTGCTGTTAAAATGCGTACAACCCCACTACTTTGCACTCACATTTTTTCCCCGGGGGAGACCCCCGGTCCCCCTGTTGGTAGATAGCTCCTTCGGGCGCCTGGGCTTTTCAAGTAATGTGCCTTGCACACTCGCTAAAAATTAATTTGGCTTGGTAGCATACACGCACATTTCCCGGAATGGCCCCCTCCGAAAATCTGTCCTGGACCCGCCCTTGGTCATTGCAGAGGTGGCAGGGTTGGTAACAGACCAATAAATTGGCCACAATTCATAATCTACACCTTATTCCTTGTGTCAGGTTGTTTTGGGCAGCAGACTAAACAGCTACAAGGGCAACCTGTACAAGCACATCCTGCCTTGGTTAGGTCGCGGACTGCTCACTAGCGACGGCAGCAAATGGCGCCACCATCGCAAGATCATTACGCCCACCTTCCACTTCTCTATCCTGCAGGGCTTCGTCGAAGTCTTCAACAGTAATACAAAGATCCTGTTGAAGCGGCTGGAAAGAAGGTCAGGACAGACAACAGGGATTGATTTGTGTAAATATGTGACGTGTTGCACCCTGGATAATGTGTGTGGTAAGCTATTGCAATATTGGAAAAGCGCCTGCAGAAATAAAGTTAGGCAACTGTGCAATTTAAAGGCTGGTGTATTATTAAGTTGTACCTACAAGTATTTACTTTGAGAGTAAAAGGCAGAATTCAGAAGTAAAAATATGAGCATGTGCTCGTTATCCATATTCATATGGAATTAATTTTACTGCTATAGATAGACAATGACCAAGAGCTCGAGTATCGTAGGTGATGTTCGTGGCGCGAATGTATCTACCAGTCTGCTTGAAATAATGAATTCAGCCCGACTTTTAAATCATGAAGAAAAAACTCTTGCTTAACTTTTCGCTTTCCCATTTATATATATTTTTAAGGAAGGATTTGTGATGGTCGAAATGTTCGATTTCGGGATTTCAGTGGATTTACACGTTTTGAGGTCCCAGGAACCAAAAAAAAAAGTGGTTTTTGCGAAATGTCTGTCTGTCGGTTCGTCTGGTCGGCAAACTACCCGGTGGATTAGGATGAAATTTGCCATGTAGGTTTGCAACAATCATACCTCGGGACCATGTTTTATTATTTTGGGCTATCTCAATTTTTGGGGGTTTCAAATCCCACGCTCCACCACAGCGTCTCTTCTTCCGGTCCAATCTATTATAAAGTAGCCTACTTTGGCAAAACATAGGCCTACAATTATTTTTTCAATTTTAGGTCTACATATACATGTATGTATGTAGGGCATATTTATTATTTTATAGGAACAGTATTTCCCCCATTTTCAGAAACCGCCATGGGTACATCGGTAAATGCCCAGAGCGGAGCTCCAAGCGTGTATGTTGACAGCGTATTTCGTCTCGGAAAAATTGTCGCCGAGCGTCTTTTCTCGCCAATCTTCTTCTCCGATCACACTTTCAATGTTTCCCCCCTTGGTTGGGAACACAATCGGATCCTGAAAAATCTCCATGGATTCACAAACCGCGTAAGCTTTCTGAATCTTTAATACTATGATTATATGTTAATTAAAATGCATACTAAGCTACACATAACACACAGTATTTACATACAGAGTACCTACTTTACAGACTTGCACTCCATATCAAGTGCCGGGTTTGGATATGGGACCAGGAAGGCCATGGGCCCAGGCCCCCACAAAAAGTCGCAAAATACAAAATTACAATACAGGTATATTAAAAAACCATAGAAATAAACTTGTTGAAATAATTTGCAGGATTTTGGGTCTCCATTTTATCATTGATAGGGGGATATTCGTCTAAGTCCAAAGAGTCCAGGCTCTGCCTGAGAAAAGGCCCCCACACAATTCCGGCCCATTGCCCCCCCCCCCACAAGGCCAAGCCCGGCACTGTCCATATCAATAGGCTAGAAATAGACTTCAAATCAATTAAGACACAAGTGAAGATTTCCGATTTAGTTCGTTTCCGACCAACAGAACTTATCCAGCCACTAAGTTCAAGGGGAGCTTATCTCACTATGTAAGCTCCCCCTACATTGAGTAGCTGGATAAGTTTGGTTTGTCGGAAAGGTCCTTACTGTACTTCAGTATGTCTGTTTCTACTCCAGCAACCAAACAGTATTACAGTACAGACGTACAAACTAACATGAAAATTTGTCTTCTAACTCATTTGCCATATTCCGAAGCATTGGCAATCCATCGGCAATGGTTGCCGAATACATTACCAAACCGGACGCTTATGAAGTAGGTAGTTAGGTATGCGATTTCAATGTCTTTTGTTCAGCTTGATTTTATCTAAATTTCAGGTAATTAATGAATGCAAAGCTGTGCAAGAGGCTGCACCTGGTGATGGAGTTCCAGTGGAAGAAACTAGCGATGCAAACGTAGGAAGCCACAAAAGAAAGCTCACGTTTCTGCAGATGCTGCTAGAGAATCAAGAACAAAATAATTTAAGCGATAAAGATATTCGCGAGGAAGTTGATACATTCATGTTTGAGGTAATACGGAGTTAAGACTGTTAATGATAATGACACGTTGATGGAGATGTCTTGTTTTCAGTACTATCGTAGGTTTTCCATCAATGGACAATGGAATTACGACTTACGAACTAACAGGCGAAGCCTGCACGTGCCCTACTAGATAATAGCTTGAATCCTTGAAACAATAGTTGTTCGGCGTTAAAACAAAAAACTTCAAACAAACTTACATCTAACATACGGTTTCAAATATGTTCAGGACTCTGTTAAGTGGCCTATTGATTCTTGACATTATTGTTAACGTTTTCCCTAAGAATTAGCATTGTGATCCTGACTTAACCAAGTTTAGATACAAGTTATCTAGTCGTACCAAATAATAATAAATAATACTCGGCGTTACAAGGATGCATGTAAAGGCACCTGATTTTCGTTTTTCAGGGCCACGACACAACATCAATGGGAATAACTTGGACGCTGTTTGAGCTCGGCTGTCACCCAGTCATTCAACAGAGGTGCTACGAAGAGCAGTTGCTAATATTTGAAGACTCAGAGAGACAACCTTCGTACCAGGACGTTACCAAGATGAACTACTTGAAACAGGTCGTCTACGAAGCCTTACGACTGCATCCCAGTGTACCTGTTATATCTAGGCGATTTCTAGTGGATTTACAACTAAGTATGTACAAAAAGTAGACCGAATTTGCGAAACAGCTGTTTAAAGAAGAAAAACATTTTAAAGGCACATATTTCCACCTATTAAGTCAACAAAGCAGGCCTGGATATTTTGGACAAATTCCTCGCTTCACAGTCGCACAGATACATGAAAATGAGTTTTTGAAAAATTCGTAATAAATACAAGCTTTATAAAAAAGCAGACAAACTATCCGTCTCTGATATTGATATGCTACTACTCAATGAAATCAGTTACACGTGTGGCAAACACCAAGGACGCGAGTAACATTGTCTGCCGAGCTGTCCAGCCCTGGTAGAAGACCCATCCCTAAGGGATGACATCTTCTGGGAGACTGCTACAAGTCACAAGATCCCGGTCAGCGCGCCACCAAATGGCTCACTTAGCAAGGGTGGGCGTTGGCTAGTAAGTGAGTCGGGTAAATAGCCCACTTTATTTTTTTAGAAATCTTGCATTTTTTATGAATTTTTCATCTAACCACTTTCACATCTTTGAGGGTGTGGAATGAGGCCTACTAGTAATATTCACAAAAATACAATACAATCCTTGTTTACTGAATATTTTGGAATCTCTCCCCGAAACACCTGTTCGGCAAATTTTAGGTAGTAGCCCTGACTTTTCAGTCGTTCGGCACTGACTTTTCGGACATGATAGGCATGGTTTCAGAATTTAGACCAACGGCAAACTTGTCTTCCATGTCAACTCAAACCAGCTGCAAGCGAAAATGGAAAAGTTTACCATTTTCACACTGTGAGGCTGACTTGACCAAGATCGTGAGTGAGTCAGTTTAAAAGTATTAGTTGTACCTACATGATAGAAAAAGGTTAATAATTTTAGGGCCGAGAGCGCACAGGGCCAGTTCATCGAACTGTCAAAGTGAAAGATGCGCAGAGAAAGGAATGGGAAGACTAATCTTTTATTTTTATTTTTTTAGAGGACTTTTTGGTACCAGCCGGTACCGAAATAGTGATGGACATCCACTACCACCATCGCAACCCAACGGTATACCCCGACCCTGAGAAGTTCGATCCGGATAGGTTTCTACCGGAGAGAGCCAACGCGCGCCATAGCTTTGCGTACCTGCCGTTCAGTGCTGGCCTAAGGAACTGTGTAGGTACGGTACCGAAACTAAGACTTACCACAGGACAGGTTCAGCTTAAAAAGGACAAAAGAAGGGGAAAACCTTATAGGTGCACAAAATCAAATTTCGCAGGAAATATGTGTGTTGTTTCCGACGCCTGCTTTCAGCATTTCTGCTTTAAGCAACCCTGTCAGCCAGGCGGGCGGAGTGAGCCTGTTTGCTAACTTAAGGCACCCTAAGGGCAGACTCTTTCACCTCGGGGGAAAGGGGAGTTGACAGACAGGGTGGTCCTCCTTATTATAGTGGATAGGTGTACAAAATCAAATTTCGCAGGAAATATCTATCGTTGAGCATTGTTTGAGAAAATAGTTGAAAGTTTCCCTCTTCATTTTGATATTTAAGTATTAGAATGGAACTATTACTAATATAGGCCTGTGGGCCCTCACCGTGGCCTGGGACTATGCCAAAACTTGAGTACTTGAATGAGCAGTTATTGCACTGATTGATAGTTGTAGATAGATATATAGAAAATCCGTGCATTTACGAGTGAATATACAGCATATAAAAATAGGTGCAGCGTGAATTACCAAAACTGAGGAACTTGATTCGAGTAAAAACTGGAAGAAATTCCGTTATTGTGGCCAATATGTGTTATCCACATATATTAGGTTTGGTATGTATGTATCTATGTTAGTTTAGTTATGTATACATAATGTTGACGAACACATTAGTAGTATAGAAGCAAATCGGGCAAATTCCATTTCAGTTAATTTTCCAGGAGAGCCAAAAAACTGTGCTAATTGCCTTGTGTTTGCATTTAAACCTAATATTTGAACTAGTTTTACTCTGGACTATGCCAGAATTTAGCATCGGATCATAAATTCAATGGATAGATTGCAACCAGACGCCATTTGAATTTCTGAAAAAAGAAGAGACAAAACAGCAAGTCTAAATTCAGATAGGTTAACTATCTATATGCCATCATGGCGAGATGAAATAACTTTTCTGACGGCAGAAGGCACCACGGCGAAAAACTTAAGAGATATAAAAAAATTAGATCCCTCAATAGAATAATGCACAGCATAAGAAGTCTCAACATGAATCTACATCTAATATCGAAACTGCTACTTATTTCTGATTTAGCCATCAAGTTACATTTAAGACCTAAATCTTCATTTTTTTGTAACAGGTCAAAAATTTGCAATGCTCGAATTGCTAATTGTGATTTCGAGTATCATTCGTAAATTTTCACTGGAGTCTCTGGACAAGAGGGAAACCGTTAAAGGCGTGCCAGAAATGACATTACGACCTGCGGAGACGCTCACGTGGAGAATTACACCGCGGCAAAAGACAAAAATGGCGCCAGTTTCTGCATAATTAATTAACGTCTGTGTTAAAGTGAAAGTAAGCCTCATAGCGGATGGCTGCGAAACGTGAAACCCTTTGAATACTGTCCTACCAGTACTGAGACAAACAACATTCAATGCCTTTAAATGGAATTTATCGCAACATAAATACTATATAATTATGTATATATAAATAAAATAAAATGCAATATAGACAATGTAGAGGATTACTATAGCACACGAATAGATGATGTCTAGGCTATTTAATCAAACAACAAGATTTACCGGATACGAAAACTCAATGTATTTATTCCTTGTATTCGTGAGTTGCATTTACAGCAAAATCATTCAAATTGTCTGAATGTGGAACATACTCCAATATCAGCGATTCGCCATTAACAATGACACCGTCCACCAGTAGCTGGCTAACTTTCACGCTCAGATTAGTGGAGAGCTGCGTACCGTCTAATTTCTTAAACAAACGTAATTTTTCGGCATTACCTTCGTTATTTCTGTTGGCCACATTGCAGGACGCAGCAACGGTGTCAATGATCCGACCCACGGTCCATTCTTTCGAACAGTAGACGGCCTTCGACTTGGTTTTGAGTCGGAGAGGGAGAAATAGAAGAAAGTAGACTCTGTCATCAGCCGGAATGTTAGGAGGGCCCACTGCTTTTCCCTTAAGACGCATCAACTGAACTTTCATAGCCATCTGGTGATTTTTGGCGCTCTTCTTAGCTCTCTCAATTCCCGCATCAATCTGTTAAAGAATCAGAATTTAATTCCATCATAGAAGAACTCCTACAAGCGAGCTTTTACTATTGATATTTGAAGTTTGTCGTGTTTTTGTACGTTGTAGGTACCTATGTTATAGTTTTAAGTTATTTTGACGCCTATTGTATTTAGAATGAAAAATAGTATACATGTTTTTTTAGTTATGTACAGTATTTGGGGTGCGCTCGCGATATGCCCTACAGTGCTCTTAAAGATAGAAATGTGTCAAGTTGACGGAGGTTGCCTGGCGACATGCGTTTGATACTAGATAGTTTTAGTTTTACCCAGAAAGTATAATTGTTGTGAGTTTATGATTTTTCGGTCTAAAATAAACACATGAGAAGCAACATTTAAAATTAAGTCTACAAAAACTGTTAAATTATGTAATTCGCAGATTTTTCAGAATTGCAGCAGAAAGTATTTTTACTCGTCAAATTTTCCCAGCTACCAGTTGGGCATGTCTCTTTAAGTTAAGACGGAATTTTCCCAGCTACCAGTTGGGTATGTCTCTTTAAGTTAAGACTGTTCAACGAATCGTGAACGCGTTTTTAATATACTATACGTAACCCTGAATTACCTCAACTGACGCTTTTTTCCGGTTCTATTACTACACCTGTCTAACAGAGAACCATGGGTCGGAATCATTTCCCGGGTTATATGAACAGACTTTGTGATAGGGTAACGTGACAGGTAATAGAAGGAAATGTAAATATCTGATAATTGGTCACTCCTCTTCTAGGGAACTTGAATGAATGGTGTACTTTACCAATTATTATGACATGTGCAATCTAATTTACTTTATATAAATTTGGAGAAGGCATAAAAAAGTCATTAAAAATTGAGCGTTGGAATATTTTGTTAAATTATAGTTTCAATTCAAGGCAGCTTCAGTTAAACGGTTGAAACTTGGTATGCTGTCCAATGTTTAATGTAAAATATAAAAAAACGTGCAATTGTATGCATGAATTGCATACAAAGGAAATGAAACTTACTATGGCATTCACTTCTTGCAAGGACTTCTCAAACTGCTCTTTAGGTTGATTCAACTTCTGGCGAGCTTTCTCAATTTCTTCCGGCGAGTATTTAAAACAACTATGATACCGATGAGTCAGACAAAAATGATTATTACATTTCACACATAGCATTTCAATAATATCCTTAGTTTTGCAGCTGTCAAACGTACATTGTACATTTTTAGGCGAGGCATCCGCAGCCGCCTCTGTTACAGTAACACAGCTGCATTGGTGCGCCTCCGCACCAAAATGGTCTTTGCAGAATATGCTCTGACAATGGGTACATTGAAAGGGAAGAAAATCTAGTTGCCTACACTCACTCCAGCTACAGTTTGCTCCAAGATTTGAAAATTCCATTATTACAAGTAAACGTTTAAACGTTTTGGTGGTTTTCACTTAGCTGACCCAGTGCTAGATCAGACCACTTTTGTTCCTGCTCCTTGACTGTTACGTGCGAATCACCGTTGTCGGCGTCGGGGTCGGGTAACTCACACGGAGGTACTTCTATATCATCATTTGGCAACTTATCTTCTCTCCAACTGTTGTCTGCAATGTCATTCAGCCTTCCGTCAATTCTTACTTGGCTATCATCCATCGATATTAAAATTTTTCCAAAAAAACTAATTATATTTGTACAAATTTGCAGTAAATTTGACCAAATGATAAAAACATCAATGTTATTACTTATTAACTTAGTGGCTGCAGAAAAGTGGCCATTTTGAAATTGGTATCTATAGCCACGATTTGTTTATAGCATAAACTTTATACCGCGAAATAAACAAAATTGCCGCTGTTCCAAATTCCAATATTAATCAATATTCATTACCACTTGTAATTAATAATGGAAGCGTTAAAGAGGCGAAAAAGTACAAACAGTCAAGAAGCTGGAAGCGTCAAACGGTCTAAGTAAGTTTAAAGATAAAAATGATTTTGCATGTCAGGAACCTAACCTTGAATTTTAGCTTTCACAGAATGCCACTTTGGGATTTTGTTTTAATTTACAACCCCAGAAAACTTGGGCTTGTATAGGGTATGCAATGCAAGGTCTGTACCGTTCGCCAGTACGACTACCAACTGAGCTTGATTTGAAAAAAATAGATAGAGAGGATGTCAGTTCGAAAGAGACGAAAGGAAAGTCTCAATCCTGAGACCAATTGGTGTTAGTGACGGCGACATTAACTCTAAAGGCAAAATTGAAGTAAATGTGAGATTAAAGAATTTCTGTGCCTTGTAGTATAGTAGTAGTAGTAGTAGTGTGTGCAGAAATAGCACGAATGCTAATAAAAAAACATCCACTATCATGTCATCCACTTCTCGAATATTCCACTTCGCACATCCTCTTGTAACTATTTTTTTAAATTTCAACACGGATGAAGCCGATTTGATATCCGTTCGAAGAGAAATATATTATTTGGATAGACCATCTTGGAATATGCTCTTCCTTGAAAACTCCGACCTCTGTAGCACCAACACACCATCGCCAACATTTCTAGTAGAATAGGCTAAGTGTGAATTTCACCAAATGTAGTTATTCTTGAGCGTAGATACTCGGGTTCATAATGGTTCATAATTTTAAATAGTTCCTAACATGTTTTTTTTTTTTTTTTTTTTTAATTCAATCGGCGGCATCATAAATTTCAATATAAATAAACTATTTATTTAATGACTTAGATATAAATGCATAAAAATTGTGTGCAGGTCCAAAGATGAGGATGAAGAAGACGCCAGCACTTTTGAAACAGAATTGGCCAGTATGGGTCTTGAGTTTGACGAAGAAATGGAGACGGATTCGCCTGTCGTTCTGGCTGGGGAAGGACCTGATACCCAGGAGACCAGTGTACGGTGGAGCAGACCCAAGCCCCCGCATCTTGATCCTGCTAAACACAACTTGATCTTTCAGCAAATAGAAATTGACCATTATGTTGGTAAGTGGTTTGTGAACAATAATAATGCATGGCAATATAGAATATAAAATCCAGAATGCGTTATGGGATAGCAACATGGGAAAGCGCCACTGAGTCCTATCGGGTTTTCAAAGTCCAAAAGCGTGCCATTAGAGCTCTGATTGGGACATGGGATCAACGAGTGTCTTGTCGACCCTTATTCGCGAAACTCGATATCCTCCCTCTGGCATTAGTGTTTATACTCAAGACCCTGGCTTATACTCGTAGGCACTTGCACAAATTTGCTTTTAATGCTGACACTCACCACCATCAGACACGGAGTGGGGGTGACTTGCACCAGGAGTGATACCGTACAGCCGCCATGGAAAATTCACCCCACGACTTAGGTGCGGGGTTGTATAACGACCTACCCAGCCTCCTAAGGCTTCCAACTCTAATACCATCCCAATTTAGGAAGGGCGTGATTAGGCTTCTTGGTGTGAACCGCCCTTACTCCGTGCCTGAATTTTTGTGACCACAACTACAACATTTAATTTTATATCTTATGTATTATATGTTTCTGTGTTTTTGTTTGACGTAATAGAGTTTTATCTGTAACGACGCCGAGAATACCATTGTATTTTAAAAACGACCAATACATGACTTATAACTAGTAGTATTTACCTGTCGTACCTAGAGTTCTATGTGGAAGAGATGGTATATTTGAGCGCGCCAACAATATTTTTTGAATCCTGGGACCACGTGGTACGTTTTTCCAATTACTCGAGGTGGGCCCAGGATTCAAAAATTATTTTTGGCGCGCTCCAATGTTCCATCTCTCCTATATATATTATACATGATATATTATTTTGTCCAAAGGGTTAGTTGTTAGAGTGGGCCTAACGACCTAAAGCTCGCCTGAAAATGTAAAAAATAAAGTAAATTTTCTTTCTTTTCTTATTAGTAGAACTCTAGTCGTACCTTTTTTAGTTTGTACTTTTATGTGAAACCAATTAGGCTCGGGACTGACGAGCAACTTGCTTATGTTATTTATTTCATGCATATTTTCAGGTCGGGCTATGGCGGGTATGCCGGGTGTTCTGACGGGTCCGGTTTCCATTATGAGAATGTATGGTGTCACAATGGAAGGAAATTCAGTCTGTTGCCACGTTCATGGGTTTGCTCCTTATTTTTTCGTCAGTGCGCCGAAGGGTTTCGATGAGACGCACTGCAGAGCCTTTAAGGTTAGTTATCATCTATCCACTGTCCGTTATTTACACAAAATCCAATGTAATTGGAAGAATCGATTGTAAAGCTATCTTTGAGACCTTGATATACCTATATTATAAAACTACCCTGAGTTCAGCCAAATGTGACAACTGAAAAAGAACGGTTGTTGAGTTATAAATGATATATACAAAAGCTCGCAACTCATGTATCAATTATATTATCCTCAGTCAACTAACCGTGATGTTTCTTCTGTGACGTATGGCTCAACTCAGCGTAGTTTACCTAAACCAGCAACGTCAAACCTTGCAAGTCGGTGGGCATCTTTAAGTGGACACCAAGCTTACTGGTATTTTAATATCGTATGGTAATGTCATAATATAGCAACAATTATATAGAGTATTGTAGGAGCAGCTGCAGCAGCAGTGAGAAATATATGGAAAAATAGGTGGAGGCGGGGTTCGAACCCAGATCTGTACCTTGCGATAATGGAAAAGCTGTGGCAAGCTTACCATTGGCGCAGTGTAACAGGTGGAAGCACTATTTAACAAAGTACAGATACGAATCAATTAAAGAAACAAACACATGAAAAAAAGGCAAGTTATGTACTACGGGGCTGTAGTAGGATGTGGGGACTGGGGGCGTGTACATAAATCAAGGATTGGGGACACATTTTGAAACATTATATTGTTCGTATAAACCTCATTATTCTTAATAGCCTTTCTTTTTGCATTCCCACCTACTCCTACCCCGTATTGTATAAGCTGGCGTTTTTTCATGTGTTAGTTTATCTCATGAATTGATAGTCCCTTGACACCCGGAAGGGGGTACTAACAAGGTAGATTAAGAAGAAGATCACACAGTTGCTGCTGAGTATACATGAAGCATCGTGATTGCTTCCACAATATATTACCAAGCTCGTAAAGAACTGAAATAATTTGTAGGTAGCTTTAAACAAGGTTGTGATGGCAGACCTGCGTTCAAATCGGGAAGGCATTGAGGAGGCTGTGGTGGCTGTGGAAATGGTTTGGCGACAGAATGTGTACGGGTACCGCGGCGAAGACAAAGATCTCTTCCTGAAGATCACTGTGGTGTTGCCGAGACTTATAGCTGCTTGTAAAAGACTGTTGGAGAAGGAGATTGTTTATTCCCAGCTGGGCCCTCATACGTACACCAGCTTTGAGTCTAATATTGATATTGACATAAGGTAAGTTTATATGTCTAATTATGTAAACACCCAACCAAAGCGAGCCCTCTCACTATCTAGTAAACTGCCTGGTGGCAAGGGTTACCACACATTTAATTTAGTTTTTTTTATAGTTCTTTACACTTTGGTTGGTCACCCTGTTTTGGACACTTTTGAGTTTGGCACTTAGATACGTCTATATAGGTGGTGTCTCATCAGACCAATTGATCTTCTTAGGGTGCCTTAAACGATTGCCTTGGCAAGAACTTCAGGTAGTTTGAAGTCCATGTTCGCTTTTAGTGACAAGTCTGGAATGGTACCTACCACGTGCACCCACGTACACACATACGGTGACGTGGTAGCAGACATTCAAGACTTAGGCGGGGTTTCCACCGACCTCGCATTGCAGAATGCAAATGACATTGACGGAAATTTGAATTTTTCTTTTTATAGATATCTATTAAAATGTTTGTACTTAACATATCCCATGACGCCATTTTTTAATTTTAGTTTGTTTGTGATTTTACTCTATTATCATTGATCAATTTTAACTATGGCATGGAGTAAAACAAAAATTTCCGTCAATGTCATTTGCATTCTGCAATTAGAGGTCGGTGGAAACCCCACCTTTATTAATTATATCTGCTACCACGTCACCGTATGTGTATTTTGCACTTAGAGGTCGGTGGAAACCGCGCCTTAGGGGAATGATACGTTATTGTAAAACGCCCGTAGGCTGGATAGCAGTTGTTATGGTTACATGAGACTCCCATGTACTTCATGGTACAGTCTTCCAGCCTTACGTGTTGAAGTCCTATTTGCCAACATCTAGTCCCTTTAACAACATCTCCTGGTTCTCCTCCAATCTCTTTATACTGTTGGAATGTGGCATTAAGGCGCAACTTACACCGACCTCGCATTTGATAGTGATCCAGATATTGACGTGGTAGCAGACATTAAAGACTGTCTTTAATGTCTGCTACCACGTCAATATCTGGATCACTATCAAATGCGAGGTCGGTGTAATTTGCGCCTTATGGTCTCTGAATCATTTAATACTCAGTTTAACTCTTTGGCTGTAGTTCGTTTTTTTTTATTTAAAGATAGCGTTTTAGGGCAACTAGCATGCAATTTTTAAATGCTGGCATTTTTTATTGCACCAGCCATATTTGAATGGATGGTTCTTCAAATGCCGTATCAGTAAAAATTGAATGGCGTTGTAGTTTTTAACTTATGCTGGTTTTATGGAGGTGGCTTTAACGAACCTTTTGGTGTTTTTTACGAGACGTAATAATTGTTGATGCAATTTATTGCAACATGCTATGCGCAGTTTTTATATTCCAGGACAAATAGGTGCTGTGCGGAATGAAAACTTCTGTCATTTATATTTGAATGGTGCGGCAGCCAAAGTGTCAATGCTCCTAAACCGATGTAAAAAAATTTTGTTAGCTATCTGCTCCCAAATCTCATGTGGTCCGACACTTCTGCGTGATTCTTTAAGATATCAACTCTTGTGAGACTTTTGACAGCTGCGTTGCATTGGTTAGAAATAACCTACGTGGGAACATAGGCTACGCAACAAGGACCACAAACAACGGCATACTTTAAGAGACATTTGGAGGGGAAATTCATCGGCCGTTATTGACGGTTCATGTGAAAATCAACTTAGTACAAAAAACAAAACGCCTAGTGGCGGCACTCCGACTTGCTTTTAAGAAGATATTCATTGCGAATTGTTTGTCGCCCCCTTTTATTTCAGGTTTGTACATTTATTTTACAGGTTTATGGTTGACACAAACGTTGTGGGCTGCTCATGGGTGGAACTGCCCAGTGGAAAATGGCGGATAAGAATGAAGGAGAACCCGATGGGATGGCCGTTGACGTCGCGGTGTCAGATTGAATGTGACATAGCCTGGGATCAGTTCGTATCGCATCCGCCAGAGGGAGAGTGGAGCAAGGTGGCACCCTTTAGGTAAGGTTTTTGCCAAGATTTTATTATAAAATAGCATAGATAAGATAAAGTGGTGGCCTCTCATTCTAGAAGGGAAACATAAGTTTAATATTGCCAAATGAAAAAATTAGAATAACATAAGGGTAAGGAGAACTCAGTCCAGCCCTCTGGCTCTCTCAAAAGTTAACATTAGGTTCCACATCTCATATCTTGCTTGAGGTCTTCCTACCCTACCTACCCTTCCTGCGCCTACCTTGATTGGCCCCTGGCATTGGCGCCCTCAATGGTGCCTTTTATCATGGTGTTAAGCAGTCCCTCATGTCTTATCATGTGCCCCATCCACTTGCCGTTTCTCACGGACATGCAGGTAATTAGAGTTCTTCGTTCGTTTACCTTTCGGAGCATCTCTTCTTTTGTAAAGTGGTCTCTCCGTGACAATTTCAGCATTCTTCTACGGCCCAACATTTCAAAGGCTTCCAACTTCCAACAGTGAGATAAATAATTTGTCGTTTTGCCTTTTTTAGGATATTAAGCTTCGACATAGAATGCGCAGGAAGAAAAGGAGTGTTTCCGGAGCCGAACCACGATCCCGTTATTCAGATAGCCAACATGGTTATCCGCCAAGGCAGTGCTGAACCTTTTATACGCAATATTTTTACACTGGGCACATGCGCGCCGATTATCGGGTCGCAGGTCTTGTGTTTTGACAAAGAGACTGAATTACTTAAGGTATGTTAAGGACTCATAATTCATTTTTACATTTACTATAAGACCTTTAATAATCTTACCCCTACAGCAACCACTATACTTACAGACGGTCGTTTTCTCTGAATGACATATGAATTTTTACCTACCTACTCTGCTAACTCACCCTCTCTTGCCCTTCTGGGGGCTTCCGTGCTCATGTTGCTAACCCCAGGGCTTCCCTCCGATTATTCTGATGAGGGGGGTTGACCTGAAGGACGCTATGACAAGAAGTTAATTCCAAGCCGGTATTGCAGTGTGGACGGATGCAGCAGAGGAACTGTCAAAACATGTACATTAGTGGTACGGACTCTGACTTTCACCCGAAAGTTGTTGGTGCGAGTCCCACATTACCTACATTTTCTGGCCATGCTTCGGAGGGCATGTAAAGCAGGCAGTCCCGGGCCTTCCTAGTTGAGTGTAGTAAGAGAGCGCTTTATAGCCCTAACTCCGCTAGGTTGGCTTAGTAATAGAACAAAAGAGTCCTTATTTATTTATTTATTTATTTATTTATAAGAACTCTGTGACCAGTATCATGGGCGTCATAGTTAAGATAACTTGGTGGTAGGTCGTCTGCCATAAGCGTACCAGAATTTCCTCTCGCTGTTGCCCACCAGTCTACTGCAACTTTTACTGTACTGTACTTTATGATGGTCTTAACAACTGTTCCCAAATTAATTGAGAGTTATAGTTTGAGATTTTACCGGTATAATTTTCAGAAATGGGCTGCATTTGTACGGGAAGTGGATCCAGACATTTTCACTGGGTACAACATCAACAACTTCGACTTCCCCTACCTGATCAACCGGGCCAAGCATCTCAACGTAAAGGATTTTGCTTATTTAGGTCGCATCAAAGATATCACGTAAGTAAAATTGACAGAATCAAGAGTATAGTGATATGGACTCCCACCAGCGGCCCGATCATGGCCATTTTAATACCGGGGTTAATATAATACTCTGGTATTAAAAATGTAAACAAGATAATTTTACAATGGAAAGTGCTATGCAAAATTTGCCTTATTATTTAATCCTTATTATAATTTTTATACAGAAATGCGTTCTTTTTAAAGAAATCAATTAAAATAGTTGTACTTGTCATATCCCATGACGCCATTTTTTAATTTTAGTTTGTTTGTGATTTTTCCAAAGAACTTCTAATATTCTAATATTTTACTCTATGATCAATTGATCATTGATCAATTTTAACAGTGGCATCGAGTAAAATTGAAATATCCTTCAATTTCATAATTTTCATTGACGATGTACGTATGTGGAATACCCGCCTTAATACCAATCGCCATAATCGGCGCACAGGAAGATTGTTGGTTCAATTCCCACACTTGCCACGTTTTCTGGCCATGTATCCGAGTGCGTTTACTTCAAAGACGTCGTTGACATAGAGCATTACCGAATGAACGCCAACTATGGCGATTTAACTTATTCTTGCGGTTAAAAATGTAAACCAACCAATTTAAACTAGGACTTATCTTTATTACATGTTTCATCCCAGGTTCAGATTAAAAACAATTGCCCAATGTAGATCCCTGGGGGTGAGACATGGATAAAAGCTCGCAGGGGTGAAAAGCTGCTTAATAAAATTACTCCGAAAGATATAGCAGAATGGGTAAATTCAAGATGAGAAAGAGGGACAAGGGGAGTGGTGTATCCGTAGGAGGGAATCCAGGGTGAGTTCTATGCTATGTACCAAGAACTTAAGAAAAAAGCTAAAAAAAAAAAAGTCCGCCCCAGGCGGCTGGGGCATGCAAACGAATGCTAGAGAACAGTACAACAAAAGTAGCCCTGTACAATTTTTCATAAGCCTGTATCGTAGCGAGTGTGAAAAACGTCCATGTAGAATCCTGAGCGTTTGAAACTTTTGAGGACTAGTAGTCAGTAATGAAGTACACGATGTTCAACAAAAAATGAGCTTACATTGTACAGTGTACCAAATATTTATAGTAAACGTGTAAGCACTGCTTAAAGCATGCTACGAATGATCTACTCATCCTCATACTCATCCTGAATATTACTTACTTATATATTACTTACTCTACCTCTAAGTTAGCAGCAACTTGCACCTGATTAGCCAAGACTCAGCACTTAACAATCTTGTGACATTAACGGCTTTTTGTGTAACGGTTAAAGGGTTGTGTAAATCTTTAACTTCTTGATTCTTCTTTTTCTTTCTCTTACCTCTTAGTGTCGCGTGCGCAGAGTGAAGGGGTCGCCCCGCACCCATTTCTTGACCTCGCCCCGGTCGGACGCTAACGCCTTGAGCTCGGCTGTTGTTTTCCATCTTCATTCTTACTCCGGCGAGTTCAATTTTTTCCTCGAGGGTTGTCCTCGGTCTGCCGATGGGTCTTCTACCTTGTGCCCTTTTTTCCGCCAACTTCCGGGTGGTCCTATTCTGGTCCATCCTTTGGACGTGGCCGAACCATTGCAGCTGCTTGTTTTAATTTCGTGTTTCTAAACAATTGTAATGTCGAACCTACAATAATGAATAGGCTAGCCGGCCATTGAAGAAAAACCGACTAAGATAACTATGAGTAGACTAATCTCACGCATTGGATACTTGAACAGCCCAGGTTTGTTTTGTTGACAGAATATTTGAAAATCTCTATCTTGATTATTGCATCAATGCCGCTAAGTTATTTGTGTAACTTACTTACTCAATTATTTTTATTTCTACAGGTCAGTTGTAAGAGACTCATTCTTGCAAAGTAAGCAAATGGGGCGCCGGGAAAATAAAAATACCAACTTCGAAGGCCGCGTCCCTTTCGATCTCCTATTGGTTCTCCTCCGGGACTACAAACTGCGCTCGTACTCACTGAACGCTGTCAGTTATCATTTCCTGCAGGAACAGAAGGAGGATGTTCACCACAGCATCATCTCTGAGCTACAGCAGGTGAGATACGAAGCAGGTGCAACGGACACAGTGAATTTCAGAGACGTTTGGTTACTTTTTGACCAAAAACGGAAAATAATAGACGTACGCACACGGGGAGAAACTGCCATCTTATTTTTCTGTTTTAATAAATACTTTCTCAGTTCTGACCTACATCTTCTTCATGTTACAGCCGGCCGGCTGGTTGGCAGCAACATGTGGCATCGATACCTTAACTCCCCTCGATCCTGGCACACTCTCTTCAGTTCCACGTATGTATTGGCCCCTACATCCTCCATTACTTGCTGTAGATACTCTTTTCTCTGGTGCCCAGGTCGGTTGACGCCTTCTATGGTTCCCTCTAAGATGCAGCTTACCTGCATCATCATGATCAGTAACCGGCTTCAGTTAGGCGCCCATTCCATTGACCGGCTAGGGCTATTTCCAACAACGGTGACGTGGTAGCAGACATTCAAAACTTAGGTAGCGTTTCCACCGACCTCGCATTGCAGATTGCAAATGACATTGACGGAAATGTTTGTTTTTCTTTTTATAGAAATCTATTAAAATGTTTGTAATTAACATATCCCATGAAGCCATTTTTTAATTTTAGTTTGTTTGTTTGTGATTTTACTGTATGATCATTGATCAATTTTAACTATGGCATAGAGGAAATTAAACATTTCCGTCAATTCTGCAATGCGAGGTCGGTGGAGACGCCACCTAAGTCTTGAATGTCTGCTACCACGTCACCCGTTTTTGGAAATAGCCCTAGCCGGTCAATGGAATGGGCACCTTACACGGGCGTGATATTTGAGCCTCCTTCACTTCGTCCTATCTCTCCACTTCTCATTATTAAACATTTTTCAGGCTATTCCTACTGTTCTGGGATCATCCAACGTTGGGTTCCTGTGTCTCGTCCTAGGTCTTCTTCGTCTTTCTTCCTCCAGCCATTTTCTCCCGCACCTGCCGTTTTCCATTCATGTTGTTGTTTCCAACGCCTGCTTTCAGCATTTCTGCTTTAAGCAACCCTGTCAGCCTGGCGGGGGGAGTGAGTCTGTTTGTTAACTTGAGGGCAGACTCTTTCACCTCTTGGGAAGGGGGAGTTGACTGACAGGTTGGACCTCCTGATTATAGTGGATTCCGAGCCACTAGTTTTCCATTCATGTTACGTGTCTTCTTCCTCCTTCTCGTGTTCTTCACCACCAATGGTTCTTCCACTCCGACACTCATCACTTTATTTCTAATACTATCCCTTCTTGCTGCTCAGATAATCTTCATCCCCGATTGTATTTTCCTGTCTAAGAGTACCTCTTAATTGGTGTAAAGTAAGTTTTAAATAACATTTGTTTCATTCTTATTGGTACCTCGTTTTCCCAGAGGAAAGACCTTACTTGATGATAGAATGGAGTTCACTTATTGATCTTATATTCATTTCGCGACACTCTTCATTTTTAGGAAGATTCATCTACCAATTGAGATGGCGACCAATGTTCGACTTTCAAAAAATTTCTTCACAACTTTTCATTTCATGACCGCCTGAGCCTAAAACCACCCTCCGTTCAAAATGTCAACGCGCGCGGCAGCGCGTGAGCCAAGTTCCTACACACCCCCGACATCATATCAAACCAAATAAACCCGCCATCAACTGTTTCAGGCAACCTCCATTTTGAGCGCTGCCAAAGTAGTCTTTCTCTAAACAACGAAAACCCCAAAATCGGCATTTTTGAGCTGCTCCTGACTTAACCAAATTTTACAGGTTTCCTAGTCATGGCCTTATAAATACATGTGCAAAATTTCATCACTCTACCTAATCATGGGGCTGAGATCTGACACCCCTAAAACGTCAAAAATGGCGGACATATTGACACAAATGTTTGGAGAGAACCACTGATCGTAGAAAGATGAAATTTTCCACACTTATTGAGGGTGATAAGAAACTAAGAAAAAAATTATGACATGAGTTCTAGCTGGTTTATTACCTGAGCTATGGGCAAAATTGTAACAAATTCATATTTTTTCTGTGACATTATTGGCCGCGGCTCATTCAATAAAGTAGTTTATTAGTCTGGGACCATGCTCTATAAGTATGGAAAGCTTCATCGATTTCTGTCGAGCGGTTTTCTCTGGGAATTTTTTACTTTTGCCCATTTTTTTAATCTGTTGGGGTAGAGCTCGTGTTGCATCCAGCTTAACAAAATTTTCCCATTTTAACAGTCATGGCCACGCCCACCAATTTGTAAATTTGTGTCTCATTGCCTTTTCAGGGGACTGAGATCTGACCTCCCCAACACATCAAAAAACGAAATGGCCTAATAACCATTATATACTGTGGGTAGACAGATTGACATAAATGTTTGAAGAGAACCACATCGGTGGTTCGTAGAGAGGAATGGGTTGTGGGCACTAAATGCGAGGGAGTGGAAGGTACCTGGCAGAGAGGGCATTATAGGTAAAAGAAGCCAAAGCTACGTAAGCCAAGAGGCACTGAAGTTGAGGGATACTCATCATCACTAAATTTGTTTTCCAGGAGATTCTGGGGGGGGGGGGGTGAGGTTGTGTTCCGGGGGTTTTCCGAATTTCTACAGGTTTTTGTATTTTAACGTTGAGTTTCAATTTTTATTCTAAATATAAGCAGATTTTTATTTCCCGGGGGATTCCCGTAAGTAGACCTTCTGCAAAAAATTATGAGATCCCAACCAAAACACATCGTGTAAAAGCGAGCCAAGTTCCTACCAATTAAGGTTGTCAGATACAGAAGTTGGCCAAGTTCTTTGGCTTATTATTGTTGTCAGATCCATCAGTTGACCAAGTTCCTTGGTCTTTAAATGTTGTGAGGTGCGAAATGTTTTCAATTTTATTACTATGCCCAGAAGTTGCCTAACTCCTTTTTTTTTTTTTTTTTTTTTACCTTCGTGGGGCCTACTCGTTTGAGTTCCTATAAGCGTCGACCTAGAAGGTCTTTTGCTTCCACGTTTGCCGTCTACGCCCATCTTATAACACCAGTCTTTTTGATAAATTCTAGTGTTTTTGTGATGGGATTAGATCGGATGGTTTCCTCTTCAGACCTAGGGTGGCCAAGAGTTTGGTATCGAGTTTTTCCCAGCGCTTCACATTCAAAGAGAATGTGTTCAGCTGTTTCTTCAACTTCACACAGTCTGCATCTACTGTCGATTTTCACGCCAACCCTATGCATGTGTTTGTTGAAGTGGCCGTGGCCTGTAAGCGTGCCAACCACCCTTCTAGCTTGCTCTCTACTTAAAGAGAGAAGCTGATCGGTGAGCTTTTTACTAGGACCCGGAATAACCTTCTTAGCAAATCTGCTTTCCGGGACTTTCTTCCATTCCTCTGCAGTTTTTCTCTGCACCCATTTTTGTACAGAAGTACGGGCCTGGCAATAAGCCATCCCATACTTAGGTTCTGCACCAATGAATGGCGTTTCTGCACCTTTTCGAGCCAGCTCGTCGGCTCTTTCATTCCCATCAAAGTTCGAGTGAGCCGGGACCCAAATCAGCGAGACTGAGTTTTCCCGACACACCTTTATTAGGAGGTTGATGCAGTGCCACACCATTTTTGATGTGATCTTTATAGCCTCTACAGCCTTAATCGCTGCCTGCGAGTCTGTATAGATAATAATGGTTTTGCCCTTGCTTTCCATTTCCATACACTCCTCTAGGCATTTTATAATGGCCCCTACCTCAGCCTGAAAGACTGTAGCATATTTGCCGAGGCTTAGGACTATGGATTTGTCTACAGTTTCCCCATAGACTCCTCCTCCAGCCCCATTTTCCATTTTCGACCCATCTGTATACCAGACTAGGTCATTGTCCCCTGTTTGATGTTCTTCAGCATTCCATTCTTTTCTAGCTGGAATTCTAGTGTTAAATGGTTTGCTGAATGAGAGCAGGGGTGTCATTCGGTCTGACGGCATTAAAAGCGTGTCTTCCGATATGCTTTTAGTAATATTGGAGTGGCCTGACCTTTTGCTTCTCCAGCAGCCTTCCAGCTCCAATCTATAGGCGCCCATCCTGGCCTGTGCTTCAATGAAGACTCCCAGGGTTGGCAGGTTCAATAAAGTATTCAGGACATCCCCTGGTGAAGTTGACATTGCTCCTGTGATACAGAGGCAGGCCAGCCTCTGGAGCCCATTCAACTTGGTTGTCACTGTGACCTGTGTAGTCTTGGTCCACCAAACTACACTTCCATAGGTAATCACCGGCCTAATGACCATTGTGTAAATCCACATTGCCATTTTGGGCCTGATTCCCCACGTTGTGCCTATTGCCCGTCTGCAAACATAAATTAATTGTTTAGCTCGGTTAATAGTTTTTGTAATATGGGGATTCCAGGTAAGTCCTTTGTCTAGGTTAACCCCTAGATACTTAACCTCCGTCCCCAGTTTTACAACTTGATTGAAAAGCTTAGGCAGCTTTCCCCCATCAAGATTCTTCTTTCGAGTAAATGGTACCATCGAGATTTTGGATGGGTTGATGCTCAGATTTTCAGCCTTGCACCATTTTTCTACTTCAGAAAAAGCCATTTGCATTAGCTCGGTTATGACCGTCATGGACTTACCCCTAATCACAATGGCCAAATCATCCGCATATCCTTGTGCGTACACTCCCACCTCATTGAGTCTGGTGATGATTTTGTCCACCACAAGGTTCCACAACAGGGGCGAGATAACCCCCCCCCTGTGCCGTACCCCTGGTGGCCCTTACCATCACCTTCTCATCAGATAGGGATGCTAGAATCTTCCTATTGCTAAGCATGGATCTGATCCATCTACACACAGTTGCATTTACGCCAACTCTCTCCAACGCCCTTACCATGGAGTCATGTCCCGCGTTGGAGAAAGCCGCCTCAATGTCCAAAAACGCTGCCAGTGCAATCTCCCCATTGTCCAGGCTTTCCTCCAGTCTTCTCACCAGTTGATGCAATGCAGTCTCAGAGGATCTGCCAGGGCGGTACGCATACTGAGAACTATGCAAACCAGCGTTAGTGCGTATTTTTTCCCGGATATGTTTATCCAGGATTTTCTCTAGAGCTTTTAATAGAAAACTGAGACATATCGGCCTGTATGACCTGGCCTGGGCGTAGTTCGCCTTTCCAGGTTTAGGTATAAATACTACCTTAGCCATTGCCCACGACTTAGGAACATGTCCAAGCGCTACACTGGCCTGATAGATGGTTGTCAATGCCGGGGTGAGGATCTCTTTCCCCTCCTGAAGAAGGAGGGGAAAAATCCCATCCGGACCTGGAGCCTTGCATGGCTCAAAAGTGCTGATGGACCAGCTCACCTGTCCCGGTTTTATCAGCCTTTTGGCACAGTTCCAATCAGCCCTTCGGGCTTTATTGTCTTCTGATGTGCTGCTGTTGTCGCATTTCACCGAACCGGGGAAGTGACACCCTAAAAGTTTTTCCAGTGTCTCCTCCCCTGTCCGAGTAAACTTGCCATCAGAATTTTCCAGAGTTCCCACGGGGTTAGTGTGGGTGGATTTCAGTATTTTATGGAGTCTAGCTGTTTCTGCTGTATTTTCAACTTTTTCGCAGAAGCTTCTCCATGTTTTCCGTTTTGCTTTCCGAATAGCTTTGTTGTACTCTGTGAGTCTGCTATGATAAGCTTCCCACTTACCAACTTTTGCTGAGGTCTTGAATAACTTACGTACCTCAGTCTTCATTTTTGCTAATTCGTTATTCCACCACTTCGTACTTTTTTTGATGTTTTTTTCGATTACGGGGCAGTTTCTGTTGTACGAGGATAAGATGGTCTGCTCGATGAGCTCCACCGCCTCGTCCAATTCCACTGTACCCCTCGTTTGACAGTTAATATCTCTCACTGCATTTCTCAGATCTTCCCGGTATCCTGACCAGTCGGTTTTCCTGGGATTTCTGAATACTTGCCTTTCAATGTCAGGTTCCTCAAGGGTAAAGGCTATGTGCTGATGGTCTGCCAGTGATGGCTCCAGCAGCACTTGCCACCCTGAGATGTACCTAGAAGTGTGTTGTGTACACACAGTGATATCCAACACTTCCCTTCTAGTCTTTGTTATAAATGTAGGCCTATTCCCCTTATTTAAAATATTGAGATCAGCCTGCAGTATATGGTCAAATAGGGACTCACCTCTGTCATTGCAGTTTGTGCTCCCCCATATTGTGTGATGTGCATTGGCGTCTGTACCCAAGATCAGGTGTTCACCATTCTTGTTAACTTCACCAATGAGTTTTTCCACTTCTTCCGTTGGAGGTAGAGTGGGCGAATCATATGGAAGATACGCAGATGCCAAGAGTATTTCTTTTGGACCACCCTGTATCTTTACTACGAGTCTGACACAAATAAGGTCCCTCGAGCAAAATTCCTGCAACAAGAGAAAGTTTAGTTTCTTGCTTACAATAATGCCCGCTCTGGGCCTTTTATTTGTAGTGTCATATAACAACTTACCATTGGATTCAGCCAGTCCGGACACCTTCCCCTGTACCACCCAGGGTTCTTGAATAAGGGCTACGTCGTATTGACCTGCCCTTAGCATCCTGGCTAGGTTCGCCGAGGCGGTTTTCTTATGCTGGAGATTGGCTTGGATGATCTTAATCTTTCCTTCCATCTCCAGGCTGCTTCTTATCGACGACCCTGAAACAAATGACTCCAAGGCCCAAACTTAAGCGCAAGTTATGCCCCCTGAGCTCATTCATCTCAGTCTCACTGAGGGAAAGCACCACCGTCGCAGTCTTCCCGTCGTCTTCAAGCTGATGATTTACTACCCGCCATTCCTTGCATTGGACCTTCGGGTTGTGAGCATGCAGCTGTTTAAGCACATCTACCATACGCATCTTGCTATAAGGCATTGCTAGCCTGGTGATGGCTCTTGTCCTATTAAGGACTTTGTTCGCTTCTCCCACTTGTAGGGAGTTGCCATTCCAGGGGCTGGATTCGGAAACCACCTGCTCAAGCCAAGCTTTGGTTTCCTTATTCGCACAGTATAGAACCAGCGCCCCCCCGTCAACTCGGTACTGCTCACTGAAGCACGGCATTAAGCCATTGCTCATTAGCTGCAGTTTTGCTGTCAGCAACATTATGAGTTCCTCGCTCTCGTCTCCTGTCAGACGTCTGTCGGGGAACTCAGCAAATGTTACTGCCATTTTAACAGTCGTGAGCTTCTCCGAGAATAGCCCTCCGACCTTACTAAGTCCTGGGTTTCCCGGTCTCACGTCATCTATGTTTTTCCGCCTCTTCACCTGTGCCTTGGTTCCGGAACTTGGCGTACTGCCTTCCGACCTTTGCCTTTTCAGAGGCGTTTCCATAGGCTCTGCTTTCGCTGTAGGTCCCGCCGCCGAAGTGGCTACCTTTTCAGCTCCAGCTGCCTTTTTTGGTTTCCCGGAAGTCCAGATCCCTGCTGCAATTTTGGCTTGTTTTCTTCTCTCGAAATTAGCCTTATGCCACGCAGAGTCTCTCCTGGGCTTCCCTTTTAGTCGGAGTCCAGAGGCGGCCTTACTCAGGTCCTCTTCTATCTCCTTGTTCCCCTCCAGGGTAGTTCCTCCCTCCGCCATGTCGGCCTGGGTGGAAATACCGGCCTGCTCTGTCAGAGCTTCCGGTGCCCCCTCCGTCAGCATGACCTGGGGAAAAGAATAAGACAAAGAAGACGAGGCCTGCTCCAGAGAAGCTTCCACGTCTTCCACTCTATTTGAAGGGCCCTGCTCCATAGGAGCATCCCTGAAACATATAGGTTCTTTTGTTTGATCCATATTTCATGTAGTTGAGGGTTTTTGTCCCTTCTAGGGTCTCGTTCCGCGTTCTCACCAGCCTTGATGAGGCATAAAGCCAGACACTTGTCTTCCCGCATCCCGAGCACTCCGTAGCCCGGCTGCTGCTCCTCAGCCGTCCATCCAGCGGACCTTCCCAGAATCGAACCAATTCTGGGTTATTCCACCTTCTGTAGACCTACTCGCAGCAGCCGAACTTGCCACTCCACCCCCCAGCAGAACTAGGGGATGAAGACCCCTAGTTTGAGTCGGCCACTTTCAAACCGCGGTTCACCTCGGACTCCGACATGCAAAGAGATGTGTTGGTTCCAACCTCCCGCAGGTAGGCCTTCACCTCAATCACCAGCCTTGTCTTCCTCCTCAGTCCCCGTTTCACCTACGCGGGGCAGACGTAGGCGTTGCATCTCGTTAGTCACCTGGACAAGCGACTGCCTCCTAATGAAGTCAGCCCCTCATACAGGCTAAGCCCCCATACCACGGCAAGGTCTCAGTCTCAGCCTGCATCACGCCCCAACCACTACCAAGCAAAAGCAAAGCCATCACATGCAAGCAGCTGAAACGTAAGACAAACATAAGCTTCAAGGATGCAAATAATGGGGGATACTCCTTACTCCTTAGGTCTAGTAAAGTTGTCAGGTGCGAAATCGCTCAAAGTTTATTTTTAAACTGAAAAACACAAACAACTTGGCCAGCGTTGTAGCATCTCGTCAGTTCCTCAACAGTATTATGACACGCTAAATATCGAAGTGAGGTCCCGATAGTATATTATACAAGAAGTCCTCTTCCATGTTATTTATAGTTAGTATGGAAGTAATGTTTTTTTTAAGTACAGTATGTTAATTAAGACCTGCTACACCTGCATTTCAGCATCCGCATGGTCAAGTTGTTTGTGGTTTTCAGTTTAAAAATAAACTTTGAGCTATTTCGTACCTGACAACTTTACTAGACCTAAGGAGTTTGGCAACTTCTGGGCATAATAATATAATTGAAATGATTTCGTGCCTCACAACATTTAAAGACCAAGGAACTTGGTCAACTGATGGATCTGACAACATTAATTGGCCAAAGCACTTGGCTAAACATTTTACACACTTACAATTGGTAGAAACTTGGCTCGTTTTTACACGAAGTGTTTTGGTTGGGATTATAATATACAGATATAAATATACGGTATATGAATGTATGTATGTACTGTATGTATGTCGATTTTAGGAAACACTCTAACTTCCGTAGATACTATCTGATTTTGATGAAGCTTGGCACAATAATTAATCATACAAATGTCTTGATCGAGTTCGTTAACCAGCATGATCCGCTATTTTGTTGCCAAAAGGCCTGGGAGGGGGGGGGGGGTCCTTTTCTATAAGGACTATAATGTAATATAATAATGGTGCCAACAGCTTTACCAAGTTGAATCCACGAGAGTAGAGCGTGTTTCAAACTGCGGCCAAGTTGGTAGTGTGCACGGCGTTGGCAGGGTAACATGGTGGGACATGATAACGCGCTGAGGCTGCCATCCATTCTAAGTGCGTGTCGGGTCCTGGTCACCTCCGAATTAATCGTATGACTTTACTATGTTTCCCAGGTGGTTCGGAATCCACTATAATCAGGAGGTCCTCTCCCTGAGGTTGAGGAGTCTGCCTTTAGGGTGTTTAAAGTTAAAAAGCAGAGCTACTCCCCCGCCAGGCTGACAGGGTTGCTTAAAGCATAAACACTGAAAGCAGGCGTTAGAAAAACAATCAAGCGTTTTCCAATTGTGGTTCCAGTTACAGCAGCTACCTTCTATTGTATATAGAATAGATTGCATCCACTATGTATTTACTTATCATAAATAATCATATCTAGTTGCCCGTGTGTGATAAGTGAGCCACTGCCACCCTCTCCTGTCTCTACCCTTCTGATTGTTCAGCACCGCCTCTGGTACCAGTCCCATTTTGAGATCATCGTCAATCTGGTTCCTGTACCTCTTCCTTAGTCTTCCTCTTCTTCGTGTTCTTTACGTATCCGAACCATTGCTGCCTCCTCGTCGCTATCTTCTCCATCAATGGATCTTCCACCTCGAACTCCCTTCTCAGCTCTTCATTTCTAATTGTACCCTATGTATCTATTTCAGGGGGGCCCTCAGACTAGGCGGAGACTTGCTGTATACTGCCTAAAAGATGCATATCTCCCACTCAGGCTCCTCGACAAGCTCATGTGCATTATCAATTACATGGAGATGGCGCGTGTGACGGGCGTAGCGTTGCCGAGTCTGCTCACCAGAGGGCAGCAGATCAAAGTCATGTCGCAGCTTCTGAGAAAGGTAGGTGTAAAATACATATATCTCTTTATTGCGAAATTTGGTTTTGAAATTCTGATTGTGTGACGAATCGCAGCGCATCGAGATTGTGGAGAGTAAATTTAGTGCCTCTTGTCGCATTACATGGCAGTTTTATATGGTATATATAACACTGACTTTAAATTAACTTTGGGTGAAGAGACCACGTTATAACCGAAATTAGAGGATATAGAAAAACTGGACTTGGCGGGATTTGAACCCAAGATCTACGCCTACCCGGGGCTAGTCTTACCCGCTGGACCACAAGCCCCGACAAGAACAGTGTTGAACTATGTATATTCTCTACTTATATGCTCTTATTGACATGATTTGTATTAATTCTAATCTAATACGTCAATAATCTAATAATGTCAATAAGTGCGAAGTAGAGGAAATGAAAAGAAAGAATAAAATAAAGACTCCACTACGATTTAATTTTGTCAAAATTCACCAATAGGTGAGTAATTATAAAGTGCTTGAAATGAAATGAAAAACGTCTTTATATTAGGCGAGCTTTATCCCCGAAGGGCTACTCTACCAGCTAACCTGCTTGGCATAATAAAATAAAATACAAATACTGGAATAATCGCAATTGATTGAAAACGGAGCTTAATAAAACTTTTTGTGTTTTGCGCATATTAGATAGAGCACATTTGAGGAGCAAACTTTCAAAACGTCGCAAATCCATGAAAATTAAAAATTGATTTTATCATCGATTTTTCATCTTGAAGATGAATTGTAGCAGGATTGCTAATCAAAACAAAAAAAACATTTTTCCTCGTCAAAACGGAACAAATCCATCACTTAACAAACCCTTCAATATGATCCAATCAAAAGTGAACATATCCAATGTTACTCTCTATTTCTACAAACTAGGTTCTTTCAAAAAGGCACAACTCCAAAATAATTGTGGTAAAGCGGCTTTGAAGACGGGTTTTCCGCAGAAAATCAACAAATGGCAGTATTGTCCCACTTAAATATTGATTTGCGTTTTGTCAGCTTCCACTAGATTGCTCGAGCTGCTCTCTTCGGCTCTTAGTTTTACGTATATGCATGATTATCTAAAGCTGTGCGCTGAGTGCCCTGCTAGTGCCTTGCTATTTTAAATGCCATCTACAATGGAAGGGAGGCTTATTATGGTGACGATTGGGAGAGTTTCGGTGACTTGCGCTGATATACGGCGATTTTAACCGAAGGGATGGGGCAGTTGTTGTAATAGCTGATAAAGATGATGTAGAATGTGATTTTCTCGACGAGGAAGACACCGAATGTAATTTATAAGAGGTTTTCTTATCCTTTTTTAACTATGCTGGATTATATTTTTTCGTAATTTCATTTCAAATTTTCATTTTTTTTTCTTCAAAAAGTCACAAATCCAAAATAAAAATGGCGCTATCTTCATTATTACCTGTCAGCGAAAATCTATCTTACTAGATACTTAGCTTATAGCTAGCCGCGATCTATTCTATTTTATTAAAGTTGGTTTGGCGGGAGACGTGACGTCATGCAGTTAGTACTAAACTGTCTGATCCTGACTGGGCACTATTCACTTTGTTCAGTTTTGGTAAGGAGTGGGTAAAATCGTTTGTTATTATGTCGGACACGTCAACCAGCAGTTCGAGCGATTCTATATTTAATTACATGTGGCATTTACGAAATTTTGAGCCTATATCGGAACGAACAATTTTGTCCCCAAAGTTTACATTCTCATGTGTAGGAGAAAGTGTATGGAGATTATCATTGGACAGAGATAATGACGACAATGTTAGCATTCATCTGCAATTAGTTTCAGTGAACGAAGCTTATGTAAACTTCTCCTTATACTTCTTGAATAATGAGATGGACAAAATTGAAAATAAGCCCATATTTGTAGGAGATCGCCATTATAAATTTTCATACGATTCCGTTCTTAGTCGTGGTAGTGAAAAGACTTTTTCGCGGGCTGATCTCTTAAATGATACAGAAATACTAATTAATGGTCATATATTTATATATTGTGAGGCGGAAATCCGTGAAAGTCCCGATCTGGTCCCTGTGCGACTCCGCCTGGATTTCCACAACATGCTTACATGCGCAAAATACTCTGATATTACTCTCATTGCTGAGGGTAAGGAAGTAAACGCGCACAAAGTCGTACTTGCAGCAAGATGCGGTGCTTTTGCCGCAATGCTTGATTGCGACATGTTGGAGAAGAAACAAAATAAAGTGGCGATTACAGATATTGAATACGATGTTCTGGTGGAGATGGTGCATTACCTTTACACTGGAACTATGTGCAATATCTTCGAATTCGAAATGATCTTGAAATTATTTGTTGCTGCTGACAAGTACCTGCTGAAGGAGTTGAAAGATATGTGTGTTGCGTTCATGTATGATAATTTGACTGTAGCTGATGCGATTGAAACTTTGATTTTGTCTGATTTTTATAATTGCAAACTGCTGAAATCTGAAACTTTAATGTTTATCAAAATTAATATCGCAGAAGTAATTAAAACTCCTGAATATAAAGATTTGAGTGAACATCTTCTGAGTGATATCAACAACGTACTTGTTAATGTCTGGTTGCCCTGGGAATAGGGCAAAATGAACATTTTAACTGGATTTGTTCCGTTTTCTCTGTTCCTCATTTTTTATTGACCTTCATATCTTTTACGATGACAATTTTTGGGTTACGACTTATACTTTGAATAAGGCTGCTTTTAAATTTATAGAAGTATGATCTCCTGTAGATACTTTCGAATGCCAAAATTCTCTGGATGTCGACCACCATGGATTTTTGGAATTTTAATTGTAATTCGTTCCATTTTATCCGTTGCTTAGTCAGTTTTTAGTTTATTAACTTCAACTAATTAAATTTCTTGGGGTGAGAATTTTTGGTTAATGATTCAAACCTTGATTGTGGCTGATTTTGTTTTATATTGTTGGATGATAATATCTTTGAACTCTTACTTCCCATTCTCAAAATGCACTGGCAGCAACCCAAAATGAAAATTTTAATTGTATTCGTCCCGTTGTCGATGTTTAATGTTTATTTATTGACTTTCACCAACCGGTGGAGTCTATCTATCCTATAGGGATTGTTTAAATGAACTTACAGTATATCATTTAATCCAATTATTGAATTATAGGCCTAACTATTATATTAATTATTCATTAAGATATCCATACATACTATTAGTCAAGGTTTTGTTTATAAGTTATCTTATGCTGGCCTTGTTACATGTATATTTTATGTAATATAATCTGCAAGTACAAGTAAACTACAATTTCGTGCATGCTAAATTGCTTAGTAAAGTTATAGGAATTGAATACAATAATGTTATTGTACTATGTATTTTAATTATATTTCTGACAATTAATAATTTACAGAACAGCATTTCAGTAATATTTTCCTCATTTTGTAATGCTTTGTCATGGTAAAAAAAGTAAATTAAAATATGTTGGGCAAATAAGCTTATGCATACATATATTGTGTGTATATACAGTATGCAGGTGTATAGTGTATAGCCTCCGTTAGGTTGGCTTAGTTATAGAATAAAAAGTCAATATTTATTTATTTTCTTAATACTTCACTAAGGTATTTTATTTTATTGAAGTGTTATGAGCATATGCTTGGTTACAAACGTGACCAACTCCATTTTTTTACAAAATGGGGTTTTGATCCGACCTTGAAAAAAATTTTAATGCCCACCTGCACGTGTAAAATAAAGTGACAAAAGCAACCAGATTGCGCACAGAAGCGCTGAGAAGTCTAGGGTTACCTATAAACTTAATGCAATTTTCAACAGAAAATCCACTCTCCTGAAAAATTCTACAACTTGGAGTTGGCCATGTTTGTAAACAGCCTCCTCATATGTAGAATATAGTCTTAGAAGCATTTTTTAGTTGAACATTTGCTGTAGTCCTGGCTAGATCATATCTTCAAAAAAGTAGACATAAATTCAGAGCGGTTACATACGTCAATAGTACAGGTGCCTGTATGGTGACAGACCATTTTACGGTTGGCGCCACTCTCAAGTTTCCACTTCGATGGCATAGTGGTAGTTTGTCCGTACATGTGCGAGTCTCTACACATCATGCGATCGGTGACCTGACGTAACTCAACACAGGTATTACTTGCAGAGGCGACTGAAGAGGTTATTCGGATACTTCATTGAATTGTTTGTGTGCGAATCATCTTTAAAAAAAAAGGGCTCTTGTAGTATATTTGATTGACAAACGTTTGATGCTATTCTAAAAGCTTATGAACAAGAGCTTGGATCGTTACTACTCTCCAATGACTGCTTATATATTTATAGCCAGCTCCATTCTATTCTTTTTAAGTGTAAACAAGCTTCGCAAAAAACCGTTTCCATTAGAAGGAGGAGTTACACGCCTAGAAAAGATAGGATGCCTAAAAAAAATATCCAATAAGGCATACATGTAGAAATGTCTTTAAAGAGCTAAATTTATTGACATTGACGTCTCTGTCTCTGTCCATGATATGATATGACGTCTAATCCATTTGTAAGCAAAAGTAGTAGTTGATAAGAACGAAAACTAATTCAACCTATCTAAGCACAAATAAATGACCAGAAATAAAATGAATCTTTCTGTAAATAGTCAAAGAACCACTTTTTATTCGAAGGCTTCCATCGGCGCCCATTCCACCGACCGGCTAAGGCTATTTAGAAAAACGGTGACGTGGTAGCAGACATTCAAGACTTAAGTGACCTTTCCACCGACCTCGCATTGCTGAATGCAAATGACATTGACGGAAATTAGAATTTTTCTTTTTATAGAAATCTATTGAAATGTTTGTACTTAGCATATCCCATGACGCCATTTTTTAATTTTAGTTTGTTTGTTTGTGATTTTACTGTTTGGTCATTGATCAATTTTAACTATGGCATAGAGGAAAATAAACATTTCCGTCAATTCTGCAATGCGAGGTCGGTGGATTGTGGAAGGCCCGCCTAAGTCTTGAATGTCTGCTACCACGTCACTGTTTTTGTAAATAGCCCTAGCTGGTCGGTGGAATGGGCGCCATCAATGTGGCTGTAAAATTTTATAACAAACTACCAAATACATTCGAAACCTTATTTGAAATAAATATAAAAGCCAGCTAGACCATATAGTAAATATTTACAAGACCTACACTTTTTTTTAGTAAAACGATGAAATGATTTTTATTAAACGTAACTCTTTTTTGTACCTTAAGTTAAAATATAGTGACTATTTATTTAAATAACACACTTTTATAGGGATAACCATCTAACACCAACATTGTTATAGAGTAATGAGAAATACCCACCATTTACTTACGGTAGTGATTGTAGCATTGAGCGTTTGATGATAACCCTACTAAAATTGTAGACAACGTTTAAGGGCTATCCACTTGATTATTAAATTCTGGAGATATTTCATGCTGTGGAATAGGGTAACTCGTGGCAGCAGTTTATCATCCTGCGGAACATTTTGACCTTTAGATGCAGGTAAAACTCGATTAAACCTTTTAAGTTGATCAACAATGCCTAATTAATATGCCATTTACTGAGTTGCATTTTTTCTCCTATGCTTGCAGACACGAGAAAAGGGTTACTTGATGCCAGCTTACCACGGAACAGGCGGAGATGACCAGTACGAAGGAGCTACTGTTATCGAGCCCAAGAAGGGTTACTATGCGGACCCCATAGCCACCCTAGATTTTAGTTCTCTATACCCCAGTATTATGATGGCTCATAACCTGTGTTACACTACGTTACTACAAGGTGGAGTCAAGGAGAAACTTAAGTAAGATTTCCTTACATATTCTCTGTTGGTGAGCTTAAGAAGTAAACCCCATAGCCTCCCAGAATTTACGTTTTCGGCACCCCAGGAGGCCAGTCATCGAAATAGCTTGTGGAAACACCGTGCTTCTTGTTGGAATCACTGACTTGAAAGCAACTTGTTAAAGTCAACAATCTGAACACTACGTATCTTGCTGCTGTCATTTTCGATCATGACCTCAATGCCCCTGTATAGTGCATATGATAGAGACTGCCGAAAAACCTGTCATAATGTCAAGCACATGTTGGTCTGATGGGTGTTGGTAAGTTTGTGAGAGGGTTCTTGAGTGGCTACGCTACGGAAACAAATGGTACCCGAACTATAGCGAAGCAAAAAACGGGACTACCACAGCATATATGATTTAATTTCAGTTTGGGCTCGGAACAGTACACCAAAACCCCAGCTCAAAACTTCTTCGTCCACAAGTCTGTTCGGAAAGGCTTGCTGCCGGAGATTCTTGAGAATCTTTTGGACGCCAGGAAAAAGGCTAAGACAGACCTGAAGAACGAAACGGACGAGCTGAGGAAAAAGGTTCTGGATGGAAGGCAGTTGGCTCTGAAAATCAGTGCCAATTCTGTGTACGGTTTCACTGGGGCCCAAGTGGGAAAACTGCCTTGTTTGGAAATATCAGGGGTAAGTAGAAGTGGCTTGGGGGGCAGGGAGAGGAAATTGAATATATAAAATAAAATAAATAAATAGGGACTTTTTTTGTTCAATTACTAAGCCAACCTAGCGGAGTTAGGGCTATAAAGCCCTCTCTTACACTCAACGAGGAAGGCCCGGGACCGCCTGGTTTAACTGCCCTCCATGGCCAGAAAATGTAGGAAGTGTAGGACTCGATCCAACAACCTTTCGGGTGAAAGTCAGAGTCCGTACCACTACTGTACATGTCCTGTCAGTAGACATTTTTCGTATGTGTCTGGTACACATACAGCCATTTACATATGACGTATCTATGACGTATATTATTCAATATTTCTGACTGGCTTGTCAAAAAGTATTAAGTTTTGTTATTAGCTGACTTCTAATATTAGAAGATTTTTTAAAGAAGAAAGATCACTTTTTATTATTATGTGGAACGTAGCCTACTGCTCTGTTTTGGGCTTATGTTTTTTTCTGATTGCTTGGCCCTCTTTACATTATATCTGGGTGCATTTTACATATCTTAAAGCTTGAGGTGTGGGGAAAATTTATACAAAATGAGGACACCCACACCTAGAACACGAGGCAAAGGGGAGACCTTGTAAGGCCAGCACCACGCACAGCCAAGTGTGAGCGACTGTGTCCTATACTATATGGTTTCGCCTACCTTAGAAAACTCCCGATTGAACCGAGAGCGGCAAGAAATGCTACTAACTTCCCTAAATTGCTTAGAGAACATCTCTTAGGGAAGGCTTTCGACACTGGCACTGAGGCACTAGCACAATGACAATGATAGAACTACCTGATTTGACGATATTTTGACGATTTTACTTTATACTTGTCGATTACTTGTTGATTACTTGATTACAGTGTATAATTTAACAGAAATATTTATGTATTTATTTACTTGCACTTGAGAGATGGTTAGATGGAGGCCTTGCGTTGAGTCGCCCTCCTTCTGATAGAAGTCTAAAATGGCGGTAATCATGGAGCTAATAAAACTATGGAGCCACCATGTCGTATTTCGGCTGTGCTGGAGGACTGAAGCCACGACCACGCCCCCTCATAGGTGCATTTTGGCGGGAATTCAAATTTAATAGTTTTATTATATGTTTTCTTTATAGTTTTCTTTGTTGTTTCGTATATAATTATATTTATTATTTACATTTATTATATATATTGTTTAAAATTTAAATTAAAAGTACTCCAAGTTCTGCATAAAAATATTGCTGGTTAGTTGGCATGATTTTCCGTTCTAAATAATCTTTAAATAATCAAATAAAAAATAAAATGTTAACATGGTATCAAATGGCAAAAGGCTCAATCTGGTCTTATACTACGGAAATAGCCGAAGTCAAGCGGCTTCAACCCGAATGTTTACGTTGAGTCTATAGTTTTACTATGTCTATGGCGGTAATATATGCTAATACATGCTGCTATTAGGAGATCACGCGACATCATATTAGCCCCGAGCATTTTCTTCACTAAGGAGGTCCATTGATTAGTACCTTAGTAGCACTTTTAGTATGTATGAGTTTGATGGTTTTGTTGCAGAGTGTGACGGCGTACGGAAGGTCGATGATCGAGCAAACGCGGTTAGAGGTAGAGCAGAAGTTTAACATTGGAAATGGATACAAACATGATTCGGTTGTTATCTACGGCGACACGGACTCTGTTATGGTCCGCTTCGGGAATAAAGACCTTGCTGAATGCATGGACCTGGGACGGGAAGCGGCTGATCATGTTTCTGCTAAATTTTTATCTCCTATCAAGTTGGAATTTGAAAAGGTACGCTATGGGCTTACAATGGACCTATTTTTAATTTATTTTACTTTGCCCTCTATATGGTATGTCACAGTGGGTCAATGGAAAGCAACTTGCCTATTGTCGTTTTAGCTTAGGCCCGGTACGCGCGGAAGTTCGAACGCCCGTGATCTGCTGATAAATTTGGCATGAGAGCATGTAAGCTACAGCTGATTTTCTGCATTTTTGTCGCTGGCTTGTCGCGGGTGCACGATTTTCCCCTAGACACGCCAGCAACACAACCTGCGACCTAGAAATCTTCTAAAGTGCGTTTATAAATATATTTTGTTCACCTACCAATGAACAGCTGCTTTGTTCCCATGACAAATTTCTCAGCGTATCACCGGCGTTTGAATGTAATAACAATAATAATAATTTCTTTATTTTTCTGCATTTATCCAATTTTTTTCTATAATCAGGGCATCCCCAAGTCTAAGGACGCGTGGGGAAACACCCAACGTCCTTCCTAATTTACCCTATGCATAAGAAAAAAATACTCAAACAAAGAATTTAGTTATGGTAGTCTAGCTGGTATTTCATAAATTCAGAAACAGAATTCCCAGCTGATTTTTTTTATCTAGCTTCAACATGGAAACGTTTGCATAGAATTGACTAGCTTTATATACAAGAAGGTGCTAGATTTGGTGTAATTTGGCAACGCTAAGTAGCCGGTTTGTATTTTGACTCTATTTTCTGTTGCAACAGTTTGTACGCCGCTTAAATGTAAATGCAGCAGTGCCACTTGTATAATAAACAATTCGCTGGTATGAGAAAAACGAGATCCTTTTGTGGCTTACTTCAGCCGACGCTTGGTTGGCCATTTGAGTGGTTTTCTGATATTAAAGGATGACACCGTTGCGCGTTGGTCGAGGTTTTTTTCAAGTACCTACCGATGGTTTCGTTCACACTGTTTCATTCCTACTTCTCTTAGGGAAAACCATACGCAGTGAATACCCCTATTGTATTTGATGAAATTCGGCATGTAGGTTTAAAAAGATATTGTCCTTGGGTTAATTTTTTCATTTTTTGCATAATTTCATTTTGGTTCTTCCCCCCCCCCCCCCCCCCCCCAATGAATGAAACTGAAAAAATATGTTTTTTTTAGAATAGGCTTCGACGATTTATTTTATATTCACTTGTAGTACATATTAATGCAAACAAAACCCACTGATAGTTTGGTTCAGGCCGTAAAAAGAATGAAAAAGGCTCAATTTTTATCAATTTTCATGAAAAATGGCTAAAAAAGAAAAAGAAAAAATGTTTAGAAACATCGAATGCTTTCTAACTTCAGATATGTTTTAGGTGCTCAATTGTATAACAAAACAAAACAGGGGGCTTTGGTTTTGAAGAAGTTATTTTTTGGAAGATATGGATAACCTGAGGCCCATTGCATAGCATTTTTATTGTATAGTATTACAATATATTATATGTATACATATACTGTATATATATATATACAATACTATGCAACTGTTCCACCTATCAATCCAATGCTGTAGGACAAGAAAAATCTATAGACAGTCGATATTTGGTTACATTTTAAATTATTACAATTTATTGCATGATTTAGAACACATGGGCAAGTCAATCAATATCAATATAATATAATCATACAATGTACATTTGAGAGACAAAAAATACTGCGGACCCGGTAGGCCGTGGCCCGTGATGGGTCCAGTACAACTGTTATTGTTAATACTAAGTATTATAATAATTAATAGGAAATCCAAACAATAATATAGGAAATACAAAGAAGTTAGTAGGGAGCATAATATTTAATTGTAGTTAGGAACTATTTGAGATAAATATTCTGAACTGTTAGAATTTAGGAATTGGCTAATTTGAGCCTGGAAATATTTAATATTTGATACCGGTAGTGTTTTGGAATTTTGACAATCCAGTCACAGTTAACTCCACGAGGATTCTGTCTAATGCCACCTATACCTCATCACTCTTGGTCATACTTAGTTTATGGTTATGCGCGATCTATTCCATTTTATTGCTTTCCTATTTATACGTAGTATAAGGAAAGCTTTGTGATGGTCGAAATTTTCGATTCCGAGATTTCAACGGATTTACACGTTTTGAAGTCCCAGGAACCCAAAAAAGTGTTTTTGGTTTCCAATTTATACGTAGTATAAGGAAAGCTTTGTGATGGTCGAAATTTTCGATTCCGAGATTTCAACGGATTTACACGTTTTGAGGTCCCAGGAACCCAAAAAAGTGGTTTTTACGAAATGTCTGTCTGTCGCTCTGTCTGTATGTCTGTCTGTATGTCTGTCTGCCTGTCTGTCTGTCTGTCTGTGCGTCGATTTCCGGGCAAACTACTCGGTCGATTTTGATGAAATTTTGCATGTAGGTTCACAGAAATCATGCCTCGAGATCGTTTTTATTTATTTTGGGCTAACTCAATTTGGGGGGGGGGGGGGTTTATTCTCAAAAAAACGTCTAAAAAAATTATTTCTCAAAAACGGCTCCAACGATTTCTTTTAAATTCACATATCTTGTAGTCGTTATTAATGTTAACAAAATGCAGGGGGTCGCTTGCCCCCTGATAGTTTGCTTCTGGGGGTAAAAAAATAAAAATAACTAAATTTTCATGAAAAATGATTAAAAATTAATTTTTCTGCGAAACCTTTCTATCGATTATTTCTACCTTCAGGCATGTTTTAGGTGTTAAATTGAGCAACGAAACCGGACAGGTTGCTTTCCCAAAAAACCATTTGGTCTTGTGCAAAAATTTAGTTTTTTGAAAAAATGATAGAAAATTCACGCTTAAATGCATTGCGTGCCCTGCCATTATTGCTGTGTGAAGTGTTGGTCTGACCTATCTAGAAATTACCTCACTTCCAGTGACGTCAAATGGGAACCGCCCCCCCCCCCCCCGAAATGCCGGAAATTTAACCATAGGAAAATTATTTACCATGGAATTATTCATTTTCTCTATCTGCTAATTTTGATAAATTGGAAAGCATGTTCGAGTAAACTCGGACCGGTTCTTTACGAAATGTCTGTCTGTCTGTCGTTCTGTCTGTCTGTTCATCGATTTCCGGGCAAACTACTCGGTGGATTTGGATGAAATTTGGCATTGAAGATTTGAAAAAATCATACCTCAGGACCATTTTTTTATTTTGGGCTAAATCAATTTGGGGGGGTTTTATTCTCAAAAAAACGTCTAAAAAAAATTATTTCTCAAAAACGGTTCCAACTATTTTTTTTAATTCACATTTATTGTAGTCGTTATTAATGTTGACAAAATGCAAGGGGTCGCTTGCCCCTTGATAGTTTGCTTCTGGGGGTAAAAAAATAAAAATTACTAAATTTTAATGAAAAATGACTAAAAAATAATTTTTCTGCGTAACCTTTCAATCAATGATTTCTACCTTCGGGCAGGTTTTAGGTGTTAAATTGAGTAACGAAACCGAACAGGTTGCTTTCCCAAAAAGCTATTTGGTTTTGTACAAAAAATTATTTTTTGAAAAAATGATAGAAAATTCAGGCTCAAATGCACTGCGTGCCCTGCCATTATTTCTGTGTGGTAATGTGCTGGTCGGACCTATCTAGAATTTACCTCACCTCCAGTGACGTCAGGTGGACACCCCCCCCCCCCCTGAGGTATCCGAAATTTAACTTTAGGAAAATTATTTGCCATGAAATTACTCTTTGTCTCTATCTATTAATTGATAAATTGGAAAGCAGGTTCGAGTAAGCTCGGACCATTTCTTCTAGTTGGTTTGGCGGGAGACATGACGTCACGTTTCTCATTTGAAGAGTTGTAGTACTAAACTGTCCAATCATGACAGGACACTATTCACATTGTTCAATTCAGTTCAGGCGTAAGCAAAATTGTTTGTTATTATGTCGGATATTTCAGACGGCAGTTCAAGCGATGAAACATTTTACTACACGTGGCATTTAAAAAATTTTGAACGTATTACGGAACGAACAGTTTTGTCCCCGAAGTTTAAATTCTCATGTAGGCCTAAAGGATACAGTGCATGGAGATTATCATGTGACAGAGATAATGACGACAATGTGAGCATTCATCTGCAATTAGTTTCAGTCAACGAAGCTTATGTAAAGTTCTCCTTGTACTTCTTGAATAATGAGAGGAAAAAAGTTGAAAATAACCCTATATTTGTAGGACAGAGCTACTATAAATTTTCATACGAATCCGCTTTTAGTCGGGGAAGTGACAAGACTTTTTCGCGGACTGATCTCTTAAATAATAAAGAAACACTTATTAATGGTCATCTAATTATATTTTGTGAGGCGAAAATCCGTGATTGCCAGCATCCGGTCCGTGTGCGGCTCCGCGAGGATTTCTACAACATGTTTACATGCGCAAAATACTCTGATATTACTCTCATTGCTGAGGGTAAGGAAATAAACGCGCACAAAGTCGTACTCGCAGCAAGATGCGGCGCTTTTGCCGCAATGCTTGATTGTGACATGTTGGAGAAGAATGAAAATAAAGTGGCGATCACAGATATCGAATACAATGTTCTGGTGGAGGTGGTACATTACCTTTACACTGGAACTATGTGCAATGTCTTCGAATTCGAAATGGTCTCGAAAGTATTTGTTGCTGCTGACAAGTACCTGCTCAAGGAGTTGAAAGATATTTGTGTTGCGTTCATGTGTGAGGAGTTGACTTTCACAAACGCGATTGAAACTTTGATTTTATCTGATTTTTACAACTGCAAACTGCTGAAATCTGAAACCTTAATATTTATGAAGAACAATTTCTCATTCTTTATTGAAACTCCTGAATATAATAATTTGAGTGAAAGTCTTTTGGGAGATGTTAACAATGTTCTTGTCAATGTCAGATTGCCCTGGCAGTAGGGCAAGATGAAAACTTGTCACTGTATTCGGTAACCGTTTTCTCGATCTCAATTTTGACGATCAACTAGTAATATCTTTTGGGATGACAAACTTTGAATATGGCTGATTTCAATATCTGTTTTTTTTTACTTTAAGAGAAGAAGTATCTACTGTAAGTATACATTCTTTGTAATGCCAAAATACTTTGGCTGTAACCAGAATTTTTAATTGTAATTGTGATGCATTCCATTTTTTCTGTTGCTTTTAGCCAATTTTAACTTCGACTAATTACATCCCTTGGGATGAGAAATTTTGGATTACGATTCAAACCTTGATTGTGGCCGATTTCATGTTTTATTTCTTGGAAGATAATATCTTTGTACTCGTACTTCCCAATCTCAAACTGCGCTAGCAGAGGCCCAAGATAAACATTTTTTATTGTATTCGTCCCATTTTCGATGTTTAATGTTTATTTATTGACTTTCACTTATCGCGTACAGTCTAGATCTGAATCATGGAGATGGCAATTTATATGTCACATATAATGTCACAACGGATTACCTAAAATTATTATTATTTTATTTCTTCCACTTTCATGGTTTCTCAGTTTTTATTAACGCTATCTAAAAACATAGCCTTCTGTATCTTGAGGATGAAATTTTCAGATTGAAAATTTTGATTTTGATTTTGGCTTATTCTCACAGTTGTAGTCCCTGGAATTATCATCAATAGGTACCTGTTACCTAACAGTACCTAACTCAAAAGTGACCGAGTGATATAATATGCTACCCTCAGGTTTAAATTACTTTTATTCATTTATTTGTTGGAAAACTGTAATTTTGGCCACTGTCATAATGCGACATGCCAGGTGGTAGAGCGGGTAATGTGGGTGATAAAGCGGGTGATCTGAAATTACTTCTAGCGGAATTGCCAAATTAGCTTTGGCGTAACCCTTTTGAGGCGTGGGGGAAATTTAATCAAAATAGGACACGAGGCAAAGAGGAGACCTTGTAAGGCCGGCACTAAGCACAGCCAAGTGTGAGTGACTGGATCCTATACGGTTTCGCCTACATTGGAAAACTCCCGAATGAACTGAGAGCTGCGAGAAATGCTACTAACTTTCTTAAATAGCTTAGAGACAATCTCTTAGTGAAAGCTTGCTTCGCTGTCACTGAGGCACTGTAAGCACTCTTGTTGATTAAGGCACTATATACCCGGGTATTGTCATCCGCCATGTTGTATCCCATATTTCCTATATGGTAAGTATTGTAAGAAAAGTAAAAAAATGAAAAAAAACTAATACACGTTTTAGTAATTTTTATTATACACTTCCCTACTTGGTAGCACGTTTTTTAAATAAAAATAAATAAACTACGATAAATTTTAAAAAATAAATAGGTAAACACCCAATGCTTGGCTTATACACAAGACTTATAATGGATACAACATGGCGGATGACAATACCTGTCTAATATAGAGCCCTATTGTTGATTACTTGTTGTATTTATTGATAACTTGATTGTACAATGCAACAGAATACTATATTTATTTGTTTTGTTATTTCTTTAGTCTAAATGATTTTGAATGTGTTTTCCACGCAGAGAAAGATGTCCTTTGACTGAAACTGGAAAATCCCTTCAAGAAAGTGAAAAGGGGCTTCGTCCCTTCCAGCATGAGTGCGATCCACTTAAAACTGCTTCCTTTGGGCGGCTATTCCACTTGTCAACATTCCGTCATTTGTGCATCAATAATTGATGAGATTATTGCTTTAAGGAGACTATTATGTAGATACTTAACTTGTATATTATAAATTAAGTTATAATATGGTAGAGACTTATTATTGATGCATAAATGACGGAATATTGACAAGTGGAATAGCCACCTTAACCATAAGGGCAAAAAATTGCCACTCATGGGAATAGGAAAAAAGTGGCCTTTTAAAATGGTGGAAAAATTCATTTAGTTTGAAAGGAAAATACCTTTGCGAGTGGACTGACATACTGTAGGAGCTTCATACAACTACTTAAGTTACTTAAAGGACACATTTATTTCATCTAAGAGGGGTATCCCTGAACTGAAAGGATTCCAGAAATTTTTGAAGAAGTAATTCTTTTAATTCATAAGGTTAATTGTAAGAGTGGGCCGAAAATTTTGAAAGTAAAGGCAATTTCCTTTCTCTCTTTTAAGTTACTAGGATCATATTCTTCCGCTGAAAGGATAATCCTGTCAGGTCTAAAAGGTTAAGCATTTAAGATTATGAGCAGGTTGAATGAATGACCGTGTTACCTAATACAGCTTAAAAGCAAACCTACTTGAACTGAAGAACTAATACGTTGAAAAGCTAAAAAAAAATATTAGTTAGGCCGAACGGATTATCCAGCTCCATACATTGGTCACTGCAAAAAGCGACTTCGGTGGCAAGGTGGTAGCGTGCTTGTACTTGTGCGAGTATCTACACACTTTGCGGTCGGAGACGTATCGCAACAAGTACCTATTAGGTGACTTAGTGAGGCGATTGAAATATTTATATTAACATTAAATATTTATTCTATGATTGAAGAGGTTAATCGGATACATTCATTGACTTGACAATTTTGACTTTTGAACTTGAAGTGTGAACTGAACAGTAAAGTGAATAATTTCGTCGACTCAGTGTAAACAGTTTGAAGTTTGCTGCTCAGTTCAGTTCAGTTCAGTTCAGTTATGTTCATGCCATTTTCAAGCTAGCTAGGGCTAGCTTCTGGGCGTCGTCAACAATTTCTGTCGTCTAAAACAAAATAATAATTAATAAATAAAGAACATGATCACCGTAATATCGGGTACATCAAAAATTCCCTAACCGAGTTGGGATCTTGTTCCATCAGTAGCCGACGGACGGCCCCGGAAAAAACCTTTACCTCCTCCAGTGTCCTAACCTCGCGGGGTAACTTGTCAAACAGCCGGATACCCATCCCCCTAGGAGACCTAAGTGTAGCCGTCAGACGTCAGACGTCATTAAATTGTTTGTACGCGATTCAACCTTTTATTTAAAACAAATATATTCATTTCCTCGCCTACTTAACCTATGAGCGTTACATACATATATACACGGAATGAACCCACGGCCTTAAGGGTGAGCATTATATTTGCAAACCTCTTGTTTTCCGTCCTGCAGCCTGATCGAGGCGATTATAATACCGGTATTTATTTAATCCCCTGGTATTAAAAATGTAAACAAGATAATTTTATAATGGAAAGTGCTATTCAAAATTTGTTTGTTTACAGTTATAATCCTAAGGTATTTATTTAACCCCGGTATTATAATCGCCTCGATCAGACTGCTGAATGAGCATGATGTGCTTAAAGTGCTTTTAGGTCTCACACCACCATGCTGTAACCAGTATATATATAATAAAATAAGTAATACAGTATAATCCTTGCCTGAAAGGAAACGCTGTGAGCAGAGCCGGATAAATCCGCATGGGCACGTGCCCAGAGCGGCAGATTTTAGGGGCGGCAAATTTTTGGACAATGTTGAGGATTTGGAAGTGACGTTGGTGGGCGGTGATTGGGCAGCATGATGCTAACACATAGCAACACATGTTTCTTTAACATAACGAGTGGAGTACTGCAAGGGAAAATAAACTAAGAACAATGCAGCCAAGGGTGGGGGGCTGGAACTTGTTCGAACACCTGATGGGTAGAAGAGACCAAGTGAAGGTGGTTCGTATGAGAATAGGCCAAACAAGGTTAACACATGGACACCTAATGGTGGGCACCCCACCACCCATATGCCACAATTGTCAGGTACGACTAACTATTCCTCACATTGTCATAGAATGCCCTGTCTACACAAGATACAGAACCTTCCCCCCTGATACAGATTTCCAGAAAGCAGTCTCGTACAATACAATACTTCTCCAGCACACCATTCCTTTTCTTCACTCAGCAGCTCTGGCAAGCCTCATCAACAAACAACACACTGGTTTAACACACGCATCGGCAAACTGCCCTTAGACGGTCACTGGGCAACCCGTTGTCCAGTGCCCTCCTGATCGCAGTATGCCTCACGCCATCAACTCACACACACACAATACAGACAACCAACACCGGCAAACTACAAACCAGAAAGCACGTTTACCCACTTGGGTATGGCGTTTAAAAGAATAAATAAATAAAAAATAAAAAAATAAAGATTTCAGTAAATTGTAATATTGTCTCATATACCTACCCCAGATTAACAAAAGTTTATGCAGGGGTTGCTGGGGGGGGGGGGGCGGCAGCTTAACATAAATCCAGCCCTGGCCTGGCTGTGAACCTATACCTAGGTATTCAAGCGGGAAATCAACATTAAAAAGCAAAGTCGGCTTTCACGGAACAGTATTATTGTATTGTTGATTTTCAGTAAACTTCCGTCCTGGTTAACCCCGTACATATAAAACACGATACTTATGTGCCTATTATGCATTATGCATTTCAACTCTTTCAGTGAATTGGCTGTAAACCGCCAAATAAGGCAAAAGCTAAGTCGGTTTTTTATTAATCTAACGCCCAGCAAACAATATCGGTGCAATTATTTACCATTGGACAATTACCTACTGTACACTAATTAATAAATGGGAAAGCACGTACGAGTTCACTCGTAGCGGCTCTTGCTTTATTTAGGCGGCTTTTCCACCGACGTCGTTTTTCATTGTGCATGTGCATGACGTGGTAGCAGACATCATTAATAAGTCTCTACCATATTATAACTTAATTGATAATAGATAAGTTAAGTATCTACATTATAGTCTCCTTAAAATATGGCAGAGACTTATTAATGATGTCTGCTACCACATCGTGCACATGCACAATGAAAAACGACATCTGTGGAATAGCCGCCTTACGTTCGCTTTAATAATTTTTTTCTAGGTGTACTTTCCATATTTGCTGATAAACAAGAAGCGATACGCTGGCCTATATTGGACGCGTCCTGATAAATACGACAAGTTGGACTGTAAAGGTCTGGAAACAGTGCGGCGGGACAACGCACCTCTTGTCGCTAACCTGATGAATTCCTGTCTGCAGAAAATCTTAATTAATAGGTGTGGTAATTTACTGTTTCATTTCATTCATTTATAAAATGGTTGGACGCCTTTTAATTTTTATGCAGCTAATTTTAAGTCGGCAACACTAAGGAAAATTCATTCACCCTCATTGCAAGCTCGGATCAGTGATCACAGCAATAGGGTGAACATCTTTCAGATTGTTCTCAAGACAGGTATCTCCAAACCAACGGTTGCAACATAAATTCTAATGTTTCCTATGGGGGAAACACAAAAGAATATACTTCATTTTTCCTCGCTTGGTCCCCTATTGGGGGGAAAGGGGGGCGGTCGGCGGCATCGGTCTTAGGTTGTTGCCGCTCTGGGGTGTACTCTCGTACTTTTACCTCGACCTTTAGTTTCGGTGGTCATCAACCTCGACTAAAGCCAGAGAGCCTACCGCACTCGCCTAATGAGTTTACCTCTAGTTCACGTTCTCGCGCGTAAAATTATGATGGTTGTTTAAATTTCAGAGACCCAGACGGTGCAGTAGCCTACGCAAAAAAAATAATTGCCGACCTACTCTGCAACAAAATAGACATTTCGCAGCTGGTCATTACCAAAGAACTAGCCAAAAGCGACTATGCGGCTAAGCAGGCGCACGTCGAGCTGGCGGCCAAAATGAAGAAGAGGGACCCAGGCAACGCACCCAAGCTGGGTGACCGTGTCCCTTACGTCATATGCTGTGCCACCAAGGGGACCCCCGCCTACCAGAAAGCAGAGGACCCTATATATGTACTAGAGAATAGCATTCCAATAGATTTCTCGTATTACCTGGAGAATCAGCTGGCGAAACCGTTGCTGAGAATTTTCGAGCCTATTCTTGGTGATAAGGCTGAGTCTGTGTTGTTACGTAAGTACCATTAGTATTTTTTACTTATGTATGATCTCACAACCTTTTGTTTCGCGACCGTTGCTCTTCATGTTGTGCTGCAGAGATTGGAATAGCGCTATCTTATTGTATCAACAAATAAGGTATGAAGGTAGAAGTGAACAACGCGGGACTCGAACCCACGATGCATGCCTTTCCAGAGACCAATACCGAAGTTATAGTTGCATATTAAAGGGATGTCCGGTAACTATCCGGTATCCAGCCTATCCGGCTGCATGCCAGGTAACGAGGGGCTATCCAGCAATATTTTGGAAAACAAAACACAAAATGCCATTCGTGATCCTATCCTTTCTGCCGGGTTGTTCTTATGATCTTTATTTCCACGGCTTGTATTTCACTGGTCAATGGTCACTGTTCAGTGGTTCAATGGTTTGTTGTTCGTGAATACAGTCCCCCAACTGTACGTCTTGTAAACTGGTTTGTAGTAGTAACCTGAATTTCAGGTGGTGATCACACAAGAACGCGTGCAGTGGTGACGTCGCGAGTGGGCGCCCTGGCGGCGTTCACGAAGAAGAGAGAGACGTGTCTTGGATGTAAGGCAGTACTGCCGGCGAACGCGGAGGAGAGCGCGCTCTGCGTCCACTGCCGACCCAATGAGGCGGCCCTGTACCTCGCTCAGCTAGACAAGTTCCGGCAGCTGGAGAGCCAGTTTAGCAGGCTGTGGACGCAGTGCCAGACCTGTCAATCTAGTTTACATGAGGAAGTCATTTGTACAAGGTATGAAAGTAAAAAAAAATATAGGATGTATTGAAGAAAATTGTATGCATTGATGTTAGCATAAATGAATAGTCGCAGGAACCTGAAAACGGAAAAAGTATTATACGACGGGGAAGAGGATACGGCTGCGCATACTTTCTCTGACTGTCAGCGGAGGATATGTGAAGCCAAGAACGGAGCTGTAAATTTGAACATAGTGTGGAAAATGGGGCTTGGTATAAGTCCACGCAAAATGAGAAAAGCATGGACATGGAATGTTTTGATCCTGTGCAACACTGTAAAAATATTCTTTGCACAATTTTTGTTATGCCTTGCATCCAATGCAACCAGGTAACACAAAATGGTGCAAAGAATATTTTTACATGATTTTTACAGTGTTGGACAGGATCAAAACATTCCATGTCCGTACTTTTCTCATTTTGCGTGGACTATAAAAACCGCTTTGGTTCACTGTGAAGGAATTGGCATGACTCATCTTCGTAAAGAAGAAATATAAAAATAATTATCACAAAAGCTTTTGCGGCCGGAGTCGGACGCTGAAGAAGTAGCATCCGGGCTGATGTGCCGTGGTCGATTTGAAGCATACTTCCGCACTTTTAGTCAACGTTTGTAGTTGACATCTTCGGTGGCCGGTCGTACACTTCAAAGATTGGATCTAGTAGGCTTAGTATAAACTGTTTTTGTGGAGCATGGCCAGAAAATGTAGGAAGTGTAGAACTCGAACCAACTACCTTTCGGGTAAACGTCAGAGGCCGTACCACTACTCTACATGTCTTGACAACATGTCTAATTTTGTTCATGTACTAAAACGGGTTATAATTTGTTCTATTTTCTTTCCAGCCGAGATTGTCCTATATTCTACATGCGAAAGAAAGTGCAGCTAGACTTGCAGAACCACGATAAGGTCATGCAGCGATTTGGCTCTATGTCATGGTGAAACTGTATACCGTGCTGGTTTTTCATTTACACCCAGTTAAAATTGCCCAAAGTTTTTCCAACAAAGTGACAACGACCTAAACCTAGACGCAAAAGACAACGAAATGGAAAATCTTTGTTTATTTTTCTGTCTGTCCTGATTTATAAAATGAAATAATACAACTGTTTTATATTTTATTATGAGTTGTATTCATTGATCTTCCTAATTCATTATCCTTCTCCTGATAAGCCGTAAATTTTTTGTAGCTTCCCCTAACGATTTAGCCCACTTTCACACATTAAACAGAAGAATAGGCTATAATATATAAACATTATTTATTAATTTACGAATATCAACTGCAGATAAATTGAGAAAATATCAATTTCATTTGTAGCCCTACATAACTTACAATATCTTCAGACCACCCGAGCTTATGCTCGATCTCCTGGTACGTAATTATAATAAGGCGCCTTGGCAACTAGGGAAAGGTCCAGCAATAAGAATATGTATAATCACAATTTATAATTGTTTCATTTTGACGCTTGGTACATATATATGCACTTGAGTACGATTGTTATCACCGTGAGCCGTATGAAATTCTAATTCTATGGTATAATATAATAACATAGTACAATTTATCAATATTCATTTGAGGCTTTTTAAAATCGCATTGCTATTCTGTAGTCTGGCGAATCCGATGCAACGCCGAAATTCATCGGCTCTACAATGCCCTCAGCGTCATTGACGATCTTAGAGCAAAAAGGCTACAATGGATAGGACATGTGCACCGGATGCCGGACTACATACCCCCAAAGGCCGTGTGGGAAGCAATCCCCCTCGGAAGAAGACCAAGGCGAAGATGGGTAGACCAGTTCCAGGAGGACCTCCTTCGAGTTGGTGTCGAGGCAGCAGATTGGACAGACAAAGATGGAGGGAAATTGTCAGAGCGGCCAAAAGTCCCCCTGGGCTGATCGCGCCTAACTAAGTCAAGTAAGTCAATTCTGTAAATATTCAATAGCAATTCCATTTGGAATTTATAAGCTCTTTTTTATCTTATTATTATATACCTATCATGAGACATGATTTGTTAAGATGTTAGAATATAGTAATGGAATGAACGTAAGATGACTGTTCTATTCTTGACTCTGTACATTTAAATAGTGCCAGTTTGAATAATGTTAACACCAAAATAGCCATTGTTTCATCAGAGAATGTGCGTACATTAGCTCACGAAAAAATCGTACAAAACAATGACATGCACATGCTTTCCTATTTATCTATAATAGATAGAACAGTTCCATGGGACCTATATTGTCCTAGGGTTCAATTTCGACTTTTTCCTTTATCTAAAGTACTGGATTGATCGATGAGACAGTTGGAAAGTCTGCAATGGGCAGATATATAATTATCGTTGGGCAGTTAGCCATACTAAATCGTATTAAACAGGCAAAACTGAAAAAGAATGACAGGGCTGTATATACCCCCCTATGCCAGAAATAAAAACAAATGTGTCAAACGATTTAGAGCCCTGACAACCTGGCCACTCTACTATCAAGCACGGCCGAAGTGGGTGTAGGCTTATTAATAAGTTTATTGATAGCTTACAAAATAATAGGAATTAACTCCGGATTTAGCGTACCTGCATACAGGTACATACAATATCTCGTCTGCATACAACTATAGGACAGGTACCAAAACTTAAATAATTACAGGTCAATATGTTAAATATCACAAAATAAAGTAAGTAGAGGCTAACCGACCAGTAATAGAGCTATCCAAGTTATTTTAATGCTAGGATCAATTATTTTGAATATCGCCACTAGTACTACTTTTAAATTATCACTCTCCCGTTGATATTTAAAATCCAGGCTATTGGTATGCGAACAGCCCATGTCTGAATTTAAAACCTAATAATTCTATCATTGGTCAGAATTAGCCCAACAACGTAGTAACTCAAACAAAAAGTTGACTACTTGGGCTCAATGATATTGCCAATATTGTATTTGCCCTCACTACTGACAATGCCCGAGTTGAGCAAGTATTCGGAGACGGAGATGTAGATGGCGACCAACAGACCAATCAGGCTCGCTATGAACAGGTTTCGCTGGAAGACAATGTACGTGGCGATGCAGAGTCCCAGGTACGTCAGATACCGTGTCAGGTTCAGAGCCTGTAGTGACAGTAAGCGAGGAATTAGAGAATGCGGACAAAACATTGGGGAGAGTAGGATTCCAAATATGACACTACCATTATTTACAATCACCTCGTAATTAACATTACCCCTGCAAGGGCGTGTGTGTTTTTATAAATAAAGAACCAATACGAGTGAACCCGTACCTACATGCTTTCCTACTTATCAATTAGTATAGGTGCCGTAATAGATGATAATAAAATAATAAATGATTCCATGGTACCTACATAATTGTTCTAGTGCCAAGCATAATAACGATATTGCAATTTCAATAGTTCAGTATTTATTTCTGTAATCCGCCCATCTACGCGTATGTAGCAGTTTTTTTCTAATTAAATCAGAAAATAAAATAACACTTAAAATGGTGGTCCAAGTTCAATGCCCTTCTAGGGTTGTATGTTTAAAGCTCGTATACCTGCTCGCTGCTTTGCTTCCGACCATCCTCACAGAAGTTTCCGTTCAAGAAGTAGCCGTCTGCGCATTCCAGACACATGTCAGGGCCGTCCCCGTCACAGCGGGCACAGGCTTTGTCGCATTCTAGACAGATGAACGTCCTGAAACATGCAACAATTAAAAAGAAAAATGATAGGCTGAGTAAGTTGAGTAACAATAGGTGGATGCTTGGTTTTGTGCTGCTGCGTCTAGCGATTCGGAATTGAATTAATTTAGTACGTCCTAAAGAAAGGTTAATTGCATACAAAAAATTAATGAATGTACGTATCCCATTGACCTCTTCAGTCGCCTTTGTAGGTTAGTACCCGTGTTAAGTTATGACACGTCTTAGATCGCATGGCGTGTAGCGACTCGCACAAGTACGCCAGCACTTTGCTATCGAAGTCGAAGTTATGGTCTTTGAATTTATTGAAATGCTTACGAGCCCCTTCCAGATTATAACAGAGTTAGATGAATAAGAACAATGGGTATGATGCTATGGCTAGATTGAATCAATCCACAATAGATACCGAGCAATTGCGGTCATTGAGTTAGACAAGAAACCGCGACATTTCTAGCTGGTCTGGAGGAAGCGGTAAATGAGAGCTAACCAGTGCCAGTGTGTATGGCTGTTTAACTAGTCATTCGGCAGCTTACGCATATTGTTCCTTACCCTTCATTGTTGACACAAAATTGGTGTGGAGTGCATGCGTGCATAAGAGTAATGCATTCATTGATGTCGGTACATCCTTTTTCACTGTCCATAAGCCATCCAGATTTGCAAGCTAAACATCCCCGAGGCCCAGCCTGTGTACAAGCCTGTTGGCAGGATTGATGGCACGGCGAGCAGATGAGGTTGCTTTCGTCCTTATAAGCCTCAAAGTACGCTTTGGCACACTTGTCGCATGTTTCTCCGTCATAACCAACGCTGCAACTACACTGCCCGTTACCTTTACGAGTCCCTGCCCCTTTGCACTTTCCGTTATTGTTACAAACACGGTCCGGGAACCCAGTGCAAGGTGTGCAATTTGGGCCATAATGGAGATCTGAGCAACAAATTTCTAGCTTATTTATGCACAGCCAGTCATAGAGGTTGCCCAACTCGTCCTGATTCTGCCACCACTCCTCCAGCAACCCCTCATTCTCCTCAGCAAGACTTTGACACTGATGTTGGCCTTTATCAACTTCGCCGCAAACTTTCTCCTGTATCTCTATGAGCCGAATTTCGCTTTTAGCGTAGGATAACTTATTTTCCTCTTCCCAGGCAGTGTCCCCTCCCTCCAGCTTACCGCGAGAGGTTCTTTCAATGCCTGCTTGGAATGATTTCACTAATATCTTGCATGATTGACAGGGTGGAAATTTGAAGATTTTGTTTTCGGTTTTCTTGAGATCAGTTGTTGAGTAGCCTTCACTTACTAGATATGTAAATGTAATAACTAAAACTACTGCACAGTTCATAGCGCACGGATAAAAATCACATTAAACCCCAATTAATGACTTTTCAAATGAAAATTTATGAAACGCCGATGTTTCGGTAAATCGGTAATAATATAAATTACCGCACCAGCAGAAGACAACAACCATAAACAACAACGTGTTCCAAGTGTGCCAACATACCAAGCAAAGTTGCTGTCAGAGGAGTCAGAGGACATTCAAGCGCGCCAAAATAATGTTTTTTTAATTCCACGCACTATCACGCAGGAGGACTGCGAACCTATAGGTTGCAGTATGGCGCCCATTCCATTGACCGGCTAGGGCTATTTCCAAAACGGTGACGTGGTAGCAGACACTCAAGACTTAGGTAACGTCTCCAACGACCTCGCATTGCAGATTGCAAGTGACATTAACGGTAATGTTTGTTTGTTTGTGATTTTATTGTATGATCATTGATCAATTTTAACTATGGCATAGAGGAAAATAAACATTTCCGTCAATTCTGCAATGCAAGGTCGGTGGAAACGCCACCTAAGTCTTGAGTGTCTGCTACCACGTCACCGTTTTGGAAATACTAAATAGCCCTAGCCGGTCAATGGAATGGGCACCTATGTTGTTAAATTTCGCACGTCTGGAAAGAAAGTTCAATTCTATCCAGTGTAAAGTCAAAAAATGTCGGAGTGGGCTGCTGCCTCCCCCCCCCCCCCCGTGGTTACGGGCCTTATCCCCCGTATAAAAATTTATTTATCTCTCCTTAGGCGCCCATTCCATTGACCGGCTAGGGCTATTTCCAACAAAGGTGACGTGGTAGCAGACATTCAAGACTTAGGTAGGTTTCCACCGACCTCGCATTGCAGAATGCAAATGACATTGACGGAAATTAGAATTTTTCTTTTATAGAAATCTATTAAAATGTTTGTACTTAACATATCCCATGACGCCATTTTTTAATATTAGTTTATTTGTTTGTGATTTTACTGTATGATCATTGATCAATTTTAACTATGGCATAGAGGAAAATAAACATTTCCGTCAATTCTGCAATGCGAGGTCGGTGGATTGTGGAAGGCCCGCCTAAGTCTTGAATGTCGGCTACCACGTCACCGTTTTTGGAAATGGTCCCATGTCTTCTGAGTTTCAACAACAAGAGCAAAACACTAGCGGTAATTAAAAAATTGGCTGCCTTTGTTTCTGTCTCTTTTTAGACTGTAAACAAAACCCAGTAGCGCAACGACACTGAGATTTCGCTTGGAAGTTCTCGTCTTAAGCTTATTAGAGTAGCCTGAATAGATCGTGCCTTACTATAAGCTAAGTAGCCTAAGCTAAGTCAGCGTTGCCAGGATCAGCCAAATATAATCTATTTGCTGATTTGATAAGGTTAAGGCCCAGTACACACGTCGTAGGGTAGTATTGTAGGGATAGGATAGCCTGATAGGGCTTGGTGAATATAATAATGAAGGCTTTCACGGCCGGAGTCTAATAAGGGGACAGATGAATCCGGGCTAATAGGCCGTGGTCGATTTTAAAGTATAGGCTTTCAAACGTTCCGTCACCACTTCGTACACGCACACTTCTAAGATTGTACCGCGGTGGTACCGTAGCAACTAAATCGACCACGGATTCGTCTGTCCCCTTATTGCTTGGTCAATCAGTGCATTTTAGTGCTGGTGACCTCACACCAGCTTCCGAAATCAACGAGAAATCGAAAAGAAAGCTTCTGCTAACCAATGGCTAGAAGCACAATGGAAAAGACGGCAAATCGTGACTAGGAGAATCGTCCATGTGAACCGGGCTTAAAAGAACTGAACTGGCGTTGGACTGCCGCTTTTGAGAGCGGCAAACCCACAAGAAATCTCACAACCCTATAATGTTAGTACCTGTCCTAGTCATACAGTAGACGTAGAAATAATAATAAATTAATAATTGCTCGTTTTTGTTCAAAGTTGAATTCCACAATTCCACACTCTTTCAGAGTTATAAGAAATATAAAATGAAGAGAAATATTTCTCTACATTTTGACGGATGATAGTGTCATCCGATTGGGATTGGGCACAGTTGTAGGCCTACAATAAATTAGTTCAAGAGATAATTTCCGGGGTTCAAATAATTGCCAGGGACTTTTCACTCACTCAACTTGTGTAAACGTAATTTTATCTCATAAATCTTTAAACGTCCTTTCATTATCAAGGGAGTGTTATTCATGAAGCAATTTAAATGCAATGACACCGTATGATGCATAAAGATTCGGCCTTAAGAATCTTTAATATCAGAGCTTCCCTCTTAAACAAAGTCTACGGTGCCCATTCCACATACGTACAACGTCAATGAAAATTATGAAATTGAAGGTGGTAGCAGAATTTTTAGTATGCTTTTAATGTCTGCTACCACCTTCAATTTTACTCTATGCCATTGTTAAAATTGATCAATGATCAATTGATCATAGAGTAAAATCACAAACAATGAAACAAACAATCTAAAATTAAAAAATGGCGTCATGGGATATGACAAGTACAACTATTTTAATTGATTTCTTTAAAAAGAACGCATTTCTGTAAAAAAAAAGTATAATAAGGATTAAATAATAAGGCGACGAAGAAAACAAATGCAATTTCAAGAGACAAATGCAAACAAATTTCAAAAATTTTGCGCAACGCTTCAATTGAAAATTTTAAATTTTTGAAAAAACATGGAATGGCCCCCATCAATGAGAAATTGAAATGTCTTTCAATTTCATAATTTTCATTGACGTTGTACGTATGTGGAATGGGCGCCGAATGGGCGCCTAAGCCACGTCTAAGCATTTACCGAGTTCGACTGTAAAACAAATCCCTGAAAAGCGATAGCTTCAGAAATATTTTGGCTCATTTGGGATTAATTTCTAAACAAAAAAAAAATGACAGCTCATTAAACATTTTCACACGCAATTATTATTATTAAAAGGAATAAAAATTAAATTGAATCCACACAACTATAACATAAGGTACATAACAAGCCCAAATTAATTAATATTAATTTGTAATAAAATTAATCACCTGCGGGGTAGCAGAGGGATGTATCGTAACACTTTGCATTCTAAAATTGTTTCCATTTTTAATCCCAGGTTATTAGTAACCCACAGTACTACAGGCGAAATAAAGCTACCCGCCACGGTTCGCCCTTCTTTGAAAATACCTTTCCAAAGCAGAGTCAAAGACAGCACCAACAGTCCGCTTCTTCCAAATATCCACCTTAATCACAACACTCTTCTTCTCCACAGCCTCCTTATTCTCCTTACCGGCTGCAACCATACTCTCCTTGACAGTTTTCTCTACAACCTTTTCCTCTTTGGCCATCTTCTTTGATTCCTCCTTCTCATCCATTTTAGTCCGTTTCTTCGTCTCCTCCTTTCGCTCAGCAGTGCTCTTATCAGCCTGCCTCTTGTCTCTTTCTTGAGACGTAACCTTTTTTTCTTGTTCCATCCTAATTTTCTCCCTCGATCTGCTTCGCTGTTTCCGCGAGTCCCTCGATTTATAATCACTGTGACCATCTCTACTGCCACTGCCCCATTTTTCATCCCTTCTATCGCGTTCTCGTCCACGCTCATGCTCTCTCCCTCGCTCCCTGCCCCTATACTTTTCACGTTCCCGTTCTTTCGCTCTGTCATCACGGTGAAGTTTAGATCGATCATCTTGCCGTACCGGGGATTTTCTGCGTTCCCTAACTGGCGACTCTCTAACTGTGGACGATTCCCTCTGCCGATAATGTCTATCTTTTCTACTTGTACTGGCTGGTTCAAACTTGGCCTTCTTTTCAGCAGGCTCCTTACTATCGGTTTCTTTATTATTATCAATCGGTCTCTTTTCTTGCTCCCTTTTCTCTTCAGGTTTACTAGAGGCTTCCTTACTTTCAGCTGGTTTTTCCTCAACAGTTTCAGGCTTCGCCACCTTTACAGCTTCTTCAGTGTCAGTTTTATCACTGCTAGTCTCTTTCTTGTCTTCTTTCACATCATGCGTACCTTTTTCATTGGACATATCAGAGCTATCGGAAGATGAGGAATCTGAACTGTCACTATCGCTGCTAGAACTATCAGGACTGCTTGAATCATCATTCTTTGTATTTTTGTCGACTTCTCTTGCACTATCAGATTCAATTTCTCCTTCTTCTTTGCCCGTCCCTGTGTTTTCCTCCTCTTTAACGTCAGATTTTTCACTAGAAGCCACCGTTTCTTTGTAAAGATGCCTGTAAAATCCTCCCAAGTCCTTTTGCTTCGTAACATCCATTACAGCTGCAAACGATTAAGAGGAAACATTAAAAACAATTCTTCCCCTCAAAGTTTACATAGTAACGATAAAGTCTGCACACATACAGTATTTAATAATAATGAAAATACAATCAGCAGGCCTACCATGGCGTGTAAATATTAACTTTTCCGGGAGTAGGAATAGAGAATAGTTGCTTCTATGATATATAACTGTTTTATTGTGGGTATTTCATGGAGCTTTTGGCTTGGGAAAGTATTTTCTTACGGTTTTTATTACCAAATTATCTTACTATCGCAACTGCAAGACGTAATTTACAAAAAGTTAAAATATTGTGTATGAAATTCACAATTTACGACATAGAGTAACAATAAAACATTTTATTTATATTTATTTAATATTTGTAAAGTATTTTCTTACCCAAGAAGGGTAATAAACACTACTTCGATTTAACAGTGCAGAACTTACATTCAATGTATTCCATTTTTTTCTCGTGTTCTTCAGCTTTCTTCATATCTTCAAGCTTCTCGCGGTACGCCGATGTAATGAACTCCTCTTTGTCCTTGAATATTTCCCCCTCCGCCCGCCTCTCCTTCTGTATCAATCGCTGTGTCCTTCTATCATTTTCGTTCTTACGGTTCACGGCCGTCTTTAATAATGCATTCATGTACTTGGGCTTTTTCTCCACTGCCTGTTTCTTAAAAGCTTCAACCTCTTTTTCCTTTATCCTATCATAGACTTCATCGTACTGGTATACAGTGGGGTCTTCATCCAGTGCTCGGTTCATGTCAATGACAGTCTGTTTCTTCAGTCCCCGCTCGGAGTCTTTCTGAAAGTACAAAAAAAACATGTTATCTGCATTGGTCAGATAGTATTTCTATCTGGTTGTTGTTGTTGTTGTTGTTGTATGGGTAGTACCACGAATGCTAATGGTTGTTCTTGATAGATTCACTTCAAACTAGCACTTAGTTCTAATGTTGCCGGAGGGAGCATTCTAGTCTTTCGCGAAATTGTTTGACGGTCGCACTGTCACTGCCACAAACTGATCCTCGAAATGTAGAGGTACATCTTTTCTAAAGGATGCGATATTTGTTAATATACTTTGTCGATATTTCCTGTGCAATTTGAATTTTTACAACCGAAATTAGAGGATATGGAAAAAAACTGGACTTGGCGGGATTCGAACCCACGATCTACGCCTAATTGGGGCGTCGTCATAACCGCTGGACCACAAGCCCGAATCGAATCCCGCCATGCCCATATCCTCTAATTTCGGTTATAACGAGGAGGTTACCCCTTCAACCAAAGCTAATTTAATGTCAGTGTTATACATACCATATAATACTACAATGTATTGAATTTTTACACCCTTAAGGTTTCCCCCCGGTTGTCAGTTAATGAGTCTGTTAGTTACTGGTTAGTGGAATGCTGTCAGTGAAACTTCGAATGCAGTTCTGCCATCAATTGGAAATAAATTCATTTAAAATTATAATTTATATGAATGTATTTAATCAGATATTAGCGGCAATTGACTGACTGCATTTTAATATTTTATGTCCCTAAACATTTCTATTAAATTTAATTTACGTTTGTTACGGCAATCCTCCAACGAATATCAATCTTGGGACCATGATTCACCGAGGGACAATACGATTTAAACACTTTGTTACAGTTCAAAAAAACCGGCCGATCCCTGACATTATCATTGAGAAATTATACCTGCAGCTTCTTCTTGATCCAGTCCTTGCTTCCCCTACCATCGTCTGAGTCGCTGTCATTGTTAAAAACATCGGCAACAGTGGGTTTTGGCTTTGCTTTGGGATCAATAAGCCCGTATCTGCAAAAATTAAGTTATGGTGCAATTTGCTTGGAGAACGTAGATTTATGTTACCTTCAGTTCTTTCAATATGTTACTGCTAACTGCCGGACCCTGTGGCGGGTGGCCTGACACGACACACTGCGATAACAATGGATTTCATAATGGTAATGAGACTCAAATATTTGTGGCCAATTAAATACATAAAATATAATCACATACTGGATTAGTTTTAAATGCTAGAACGCAAATAAAATTTTCGTTACAACATTATTGAATTAAAAATAATTAATGAATACTTACTTTTTTTCCGGAGCAGCCATTTTGCTTGTTTATATTTTATTCGATAAATCATAGCATAGACCAAACGATAGTGCGATAGATCGATTTCTGTAGGGATAGTAATACGCGGTCTTTTTTGAAAGTTTCAGTTTGCCTTTTCATTTCTTCGTATAAAACTATTGTTAGGTAATTTCGCAGATTCTTCTCTTTAATTGAAATAATATCAATTTAGATTTAAATATGATCCAGGGATTAAAAAGTGTCACACACACCTACACAACTAGTGATGGAGGTCCAGAACTGCTAAAACAGAACGGTTCGGTCACCCTGAGTAGGTAGGTACGTTATGGTATTCTGTGGACTGTGGTCATCACTGATTTTTAATAATGTCAGCGTATTTTCGTTTCGATTGAATCCTTTGTTGCACACAACATAAGAGTAAATTAAATTATTCATATAAGATCAAAAATCCTGCAAAGGATATGGTAGCCTACAAACTATTTAACTAGGGCTCTAATAAATATATTTTATGTTATGTATATTTAGAGCCCTACCTATAGTAGGGTAACAGGTGATAGGCTATTGTCAAGCTCATAGAACTCAATAATATACATAATATAGGCCTATGTCTCCCCCAAAGAGAATAAAATTAAAGGGTTTCCTGAAAATACCTTTCAAATGACAAAGGAATTACAGTAATAAGTTAGCTAAAGAGAAAGAAATGCAAGAAAAATTAGATACATTTGATTAATATAGAATCTTGAAATGCAATAGTTATGAACTGGTATGAGTGAACCCGTACATGCATAAACCACAACAAAGGAATGCGGAAGGTGGTAGCACTTAGCAACGCCACACTATCAATTAGTAATATATATATACAGCCATGGTAAATTGTTTAATATCGGCTGCCTAGCCTATAGATTTTCCCTATCGTAAAGGGAGTGGTACAATTGTAGCCTTTAGTCTAGAATGGGCAGAACAATAATAATGGTGTGGCATTGCATTGGTGGCTCGGATTATCCATAAAATCCTCAATAAAAAAAAATTATTTCAAAACCTTGCTTAGGAAACTAACCTGCTCGGTTACGTTACTGTCTTTTGCTCCTAAAACATACGGTACCTGAAATTAGAAAGCATCGACAGAAAGGTTCCTCAGAAAATTTTATTGTAGTAATTTTTCATGAAAACTGAACCTTTTTTTTGGTTTCTTATTTATTTGTCGTAGTAAGAAAAGCATAGAAAGCTTTGGGATAGTCGGAATTTTAGGAGTTTCACCTTCCTAAAACTCCAACACAAACGGCTAAGAAAGGTTTTCTCATATACGACTTTCTTTACATTCACATTTTGTAGTTGTTATTAATAATAACAAAATCCAACAAAAAATTTCCACATGATAGTTTGGTTAATTAGTTCGGATAATTTTTCTGCGGAACCTTTTTATCGATGCTTCCTAACGTCAGGTATGTCTTAGGTGTTAAATAGAGTAAAAAAACTGAATAGGTTACTTTCCCAAACTAAGCTTGGTTTGAATAAAAAAAAATTATGGATACCATAATTCATGCCCCAATACATTGCAATCCTCTGCCATTATTACTGTGTTGTAATATATTGGTATGCTCGTTCTATAACATGCCATTGTCCCATCGATCAATTCAGTGCTCTGGGACAGGTAGAATCGAGGCAACTGAAATTAACCCTAGGACAATGGTTTACCACGGAACCTATACTAATTCATAAATAGGAAAGCATGTACGGGTTAGTAGTAATTTTTTAAGGACTTTTTATGGACCCAGGCCTACTTATTATTATTATTTTTTTAATATGAAGGGTAATCGCATACAAAAAACTTAATGAATGTATCCTAGTAACCTCTTCAATCGCCTCACTAAATAACCTAATAGGTTACCTCATACCTCATAATTCTAGCACATTCACTGCCATGGCTAGCGATATCACTAGGCAGTGGTTTTCCATGTCACTCCTGCGGTAAGGAACAGAACTAATCGCCATTTGCATTCCTTGTTTTAATCAATTACATTAAATATTTGAGTCGCCATAGCTTTGTTATTTTTCATTGCCTGACAAAACCAAAAACGCCGTTTTGTTTGTTAGAGTCCTCTCTTTATTTTGGTCATAAGCTAAATATTGCCATGTCCAGTGATTTCAGTAGACGGGGCCTGGAACAAACTCAACATTTACAAGTCTAGCGATTTCGATAGACACGGACTCACACGAAAATTTTGTGTCTAACGAATTCGCTAGACATTTCGCTATCTGGTAAACTACCGATTTTGGTTTGGCAGTGAATGTGCTAGTACTTGCAATTGATACATTTTGCCAAAAAGGTCATCCATTCTATCTAGTACACGGTCGACCAGCCCCAAATCAACTATATTATGCTGTAAATGGTCACATTGCTCAATGACAAATATGGATTGATTGACTGATACGAATTCATGTAGGTGCAGTGAATAATTATAATAATATTTATTAAAATAAGACTGCAAACAATTAAAGAAAATACTAGTAATTAATTTATTGGTGTTAAGTTCAAAATTATTGCAAACTAGGTCTACATTTAGCCAAGAAGCGTGGCTTCTCCACTACACAATCTGCCAACGTGATTTATTTTAAGATATTCTAACGTCCCAATCCAAGATGTAGTGCGGGTGGCAAAATAAAATCAAACCCGAAATACAAGGCGAACCGCTGTTTTCTCCAAGTCACCCAACCATAATTTCACCCACTGCTGACACTGCACACCCCTCTACATTGATTTTATTTCATACAAAAAATAAAAATAAAAAAAACGGTAAGGCCCATATACCATCGACCTCGTTTTTGATCGTGAGCGTGATATTGAGGTGGCAGCAGACATTAAAGACAGTCTAAAAATGTCTGCTATCACGCTGACGCTAAAAAACGAGGTCGGTGGAATTTACGTCTAACTGGAGTGCTATCACACAAAACTGAATGATTTCGTTAATTAAGATTGCATCAGGGGAACGGCAAGTCTTCTAAAGTAATCTGCGGCACTGCTAGCAGCTTCTAGCCCAATATTGAAAACTGGATGGATCGGACATAGCTTGTTACCGGACCCTCCCACTACAATAGGCACTGGCGAGTTTTGAGCGACTGAAAGCCCGCTAAGTACGTAGCACGTGTGGTACAAGTCACGGTCTCTGCAACAACAACAACAACATTTTTTCGTGTCTCAGGTAGAATTAGAGTTCTATATAGGAGAGATGGGACATTTGCTTCCGGTCAAGCATACATTTTTTTAATTTTTGGGGCCACCTCGTACGATTTCCTATGGCTGGTCATAGGAGACGTGGCACCAGGACTTGACTAAGCCACTCTAAGGCGGCTATTCCACCGGCAAATTAGCTTCACTAAAATTCACTTGTGTTTTGAGATTTTTTGTTTGTTTTATTTTATAAGGAGACTATTATGTAGATACTTAACTTATCTATTATACGTTAAATAATATGGTAGCAGACATCATTAATAATATTATAACTTAATTCATAATAGATAAGTTAAGTATCTACATAATAGTCTCCTTAAAATAAAACAAACAAAAAATCTCAAAACACAAGTGAATTTTAGTGAAGCATATTGGCCTGTGGAATAGCCGCCTTAGTTAAGTGTCAAAAAAGTTGTAATTTAGCAAGTTTATCCGCAATAAGATTTTCCATAAATAATTGGTATTCTTTGCGCAGTAATTTTAGGCTGTGAGCAAACTGGCATGTCATTGAAAAATGAAAACTCACTTATATGAGTCAAATAATAACTTACTTGGACGGTTTGTCTAGGCAGCCACCATGTGAATGTTGACAGCAAGTAAGTATGTACTGCTGCAGTGCTTCCTGGTGGAAAAGCCATCGTTGGTCGTCGAGTAGAAGCCTATTATCCATCGCTAGGAGATTGTGTATGATAGGAAAAACACCGCCCTGCCAGAATGAGTAGCACCCGTCCACCAATTTGTTCGATCGGCCTTGAAACCCACCCTCGAAACGCATTTGCCTGTTCACAACCCATCTCTAGAATAAAAATTAAAACATCTGTCAAGAAAGCCTTGATGGATAAGCTCTGACGCTAAACAATAACAGAAGACATGTATTTTTAACACACTGCCGAAGAATATAAAAGCTGTTTCCTTTTACCTAATGCTTAAGCAAAAATTTCTTCCTGGCTAACCAGACTACTACTAAAATTATAACCAATATTGTAAGAGCTGTAGAAAATTAGCCATTTAATTCTGACAGCTTTAAGAGGACATGCTAAGTTGAAAATTAGCACCCCAATATTTGTTGTTTTTATTGACTTTTTATTTTTTAATTAATTAACAAATCAAATTTTTAAAGATTTAGCTCATGTAAGTAATAGAAGACTACTTCATGCATCATATAATATGAAATTTTGGTACCTTAGTTTTTTCATAACAACCATTGGGGACTAAAATTTCACGTAAAATGGCATTTTTGGAAAAACTGCAAATCCGAAAAGTAAAAAAAAATTAGCGTGCGTGTATCGGTGCACACACGTAAGGAGTGAAACATCCTTATGACATCATTTTTCGAAAAATGATCTACTACAATATATTTACAACTTTACAGAAAGTATAGCTAAATTAGACAAATTTTAAGCAAAAGGCTTTTATCATTATAAATGTATATACAAAGGACCTTAAGTAGTTTGAATTTTTTAAATAGATACTAACGCGGCCGAAAGAGGCCTATTCTTGTTGAAAATCGTGCGCACCCCCTGACGTTTCACACCTCCAAAGCCAACCCCCTTGCTTGATCACCACAAATATAGCATGGCCTGAAAGAGGAAGAATAGAGGAAGGCATGGGTATAATTTAAATTAAGACAGGCCTTCTAAATCTGCCCAAAAAATGCTTTAAACCCTCCCATGCAATTCAAATGGGATTGCTCGGAATGATTTTTTTCGCGTCATTTTTTAGCAATTTTGTGCTCCACTCGTGAAGGGGTGATTTTGAAACTATGTATAATATTAATAAACTATGTATGTATTATATGTATATTATATATATTTTTTGGGCTAATGTGGAAGGCCTATCTTAATTTTAATTATTCCCATGTCTTCGTCTATTCTTCTTCTTTCAGGCCATGCTATATTTGTGGTGATCAAGCAAGGGGTTTGGCTTTGGGGGTGTGAAACGTCAGGGGGTGCGCACGATTTTCAACAAAAATAGGCCTCTTTCGGCCGCGTTAGTATCTATTTAAAAAATTCAAACTAGGGCTTTTAATGGCTTTTCCACATTTCTTTCTCTTTCCAGCGATATATTATTTAAGTTAATTAGTTAATTAAGTTTAAGTTAATTTAGGCGTTGTCACGTTAAACTATCGTCCGTAAACCGACTTTACAACCGACTTACAGACAACCAATTTTATAATATGTTATAAGATTTAATTAATTAATTAATTTAATTTAGTTCTACTTATAAATGTAGGTTTCATAAATTGTTATGGTTAACACGGGAAATGCCTTTGGACTTCCGAAGGCATCTGTTTTCGACTTTAGTAAAAAATGTGGTGATGTCCAATTTTCTCTTTTACGGGCTTTTTATTAAAAAAAAAAAAAAAAAAAAAAAAATGCTGTCGCACTCTATTTCTTTAGTTCTTACCAGCAGCGATTTGACGTCGCAGAGAGCAGGTTTACCAAGCATAACAAGTGCAGCCAGGCCGCAGAAGGTGTAACCACCATGAGCTTCCATACCGGGGTACCCGGAATAGCCGCCCTCATACGTCTGGCACGACGCCACCCATTCGGCAGAGTTCTCAAACAACTTCTCACTGAAGCAGTTAGTTAGCCGGGCCACCGCTAGAGCACAGTACACTGCACGGATGTCCACTTCACCACCTTCATGAATAGCAAAAGCACCATTGGGCTGTTTAAGGCGCCATAGAAAACTAAGTAATTGTTCCCTGCAATTTAAAGTAAATAAGATTAATGGTAACATCTTGAAGACATTTTTATTAACTTAAGCCCCCAGCCGCCCAAACTGATGACATCACAAATCACTATTAAGCCAACGGCCTTACCATGTTGATTCCACGAGAGCAGAACATGTTTCTGCGGCAAACTCAGTAGTGTGCACAGCGTTGGCAGGGGAACATGGTGGGACATGATAATGCGCTTATTTAAGTATAGGTACGTGTCGAGTCCTGGTCACCTCCGATTTAATCGTGTGACTTTATCATGTTCCCCAAGTGGTTCGGAATCCACTATAATCAGGAGGTCCACCCTGTCAGTCAACTCCCCTTTCCCCCGAGGTGAAAGAGTCTGCCATTAGGGTGCCTCAGGTTTACAAACAGACTCACTCCCCCCGCCAGGCTGACAGGGTTGCTTAAAGCAGAAATGCTGAAAGCAGGCGTTGGAAACAACAACAACAACAAATCACTACTGGGAGGCTCGGCGTTTTCATGGAGTAACTAAGTTTATCATGTCTTACGAATGCTCCTCGAAGCATGGCCAACTACATATATTCTGATTACTAGTGCTACTACACTGTTGTTGGGCGCAAGAGGTTACAAAATGCCTAGGGTTATGAGGTCTTGGAGGTTTGTACTCCAAAATATCTTCATCGCTTTCCATGTTTTAGTGACTCCATCCTTTTATAAGATAAGTATTGGGGCAACACATAGTGCTTTGATTAGGGTACATCCGTTACCCAAAAACCTAAAATTAGCTTTGAATTATGAAAGGGTGTTTCCATATTCTTTGCAACCGAAGGTACTCAGACTTCTTAACTGTTATGAGGGTTTTTTAGGCTATCCTGATGTCATAATAACTTTAGAAAGTTGTAAATATTCACAATAGATGCTGACGTTCCCGACAATCCCATTGCCAACTCTACCAGTTTCTTTCAAATCAAATCAAATCAAAAGCTATATATTTTTACAAGTGTATTTACAATAATAGGAGTGACTTACCGCAGGACTAGTCCGTGAGCGGTTTATGCTTTTATACAAATAATATTTATCTTATCAATTGTTATTTAGTTTTTGTTAATATACTAAAATTAGCAGAACACTTTTCTGTAGTCGTACTTGTTTTTTTTTGGAAGAGGATTCCACACTGGCAGCAGATTGCCCAGTATTTGCGACAACAGTGCCTTTTCGTCTGTACTGTGTCGTATGACACACCCAGGCAACTGAAGCTGATTACAGATAAGATGTTGACCTACCGGTTGATAACTGTATAGGCTTCTTCATCCTGTAGCACACACAGGGCACAGACAGCTGCGTAGGTAGTGGCAAGATGTGAGTATTGACCAGGACCACCTCCGAAGCCACCGTCACAGTTCTGGCATCTGGACAAGACAAATAAAATTATTTTATAATCGAATTGCAATGTCACTATTGGCCATAGCCTCCGGTCATACCACTCATTTAGTTTCCATTTATAGGCTGACGCTATTTCATTAAGAGTGGGCTCGGCGTCATTTAGGTCGGCCTCACAGAAATTTAGAAAAAAACTAATGCCCCATAACGCAGACCCTCGATCAAAGATATAAAATAGAATAGATGGCGTCTAAATATAAGCTAACTGCTACCAGAAATACGAGAAACGCGACGCTCGGGCTTGTCAGTCTTCCCAGCTATAAAAGAACAACGTCTAGACAGAGCTTTTGGTATCAAGCTAATGCCGCATATAATGCTTTTAAAATAACTACCGGGGATGCCAAAGCTTTAAGTAGGAAACATATCACTGACTATTGTGAAACTTTATTGTAGTATATACAAGTCAAATTAAAGTATACCAAAAGCAATACTACCAACGTTACAATATAGCTATAAGTACATGTTATTTTTACTGAATTATTAAGATTATATCTAGTGTAATTATTATATTAATTTTTTCAGCTAGAGTTAGTAGGTGCCCCGCACACCTTAGGTTAAGAGGGCCTACAATATCTGTATAAATGTTAAAAATATACGAATTATTATTATTATTATTATTATTATTATTATAAGAAATACTGATAGCGGTGAAACTTAAGTGGAAAGAAAATGTTCAAGGAAATGACAGAGGTGGACACAGGAAGGGTGAAGTCTTTATTGAGAATAAAAAAAATGTAGATACATGTAATTATACAAATTATACGTAATTTACAACGTCTTATGTTTGTATATTGCATGCATTTGTTTTAAAATTATGTACTTTTTAATACTTAAAAGTGTATTTACAAGGAAATACTGAATTAGAATAGAATTTAGATTTTTTATTTAATCTCATAATGCCGCACCCAGGCGTTTCAAAATGTTTATCTGGTTATACCTCCCTCTTAGGCAGGAAAGGGAGAGCCTCTACTTGACCAATCTACTGTTTGGGTTAATGTGGTCACATGGAATGCAGCCAGCCGGCAATTTTATCCACTTGGGTATCCTGTCAGGTTTTTGAACTTTCAGCTACTGCCTGCTAGTTTCAAGTCCAATTCTTTACCAACTGAGTTTAACTTCTCTTTTACCTGCTTAAAAAATCCGAAATATTTGTAACCACTTCCGCAGTAAATAATTCATCGAGGAGCTGTAATGCATTAAGAATCCAATAGCAGAGCCAAGGTCTGCTGGAGTCTAAGCACGTGTAGCTGGATGATAAGTGAATGAGAGCCTTTTTAAGGTAGGCGCGGTGCTTTGTTCGATTTAAATGCGGTGCTTCGAGGTCGAAATCATATAATGATTCCGAAATTGAAAACATACGTTTAACCAACTCTTCAGTATCTTCCTGAAATACATTGAAATGTTAAATTAATGCAAATTAGGATTAGCTTCCTAGTAAACCCAGGCCCGTGACCAAGATTTTTTTATCGGATTTATAATATGTACTGAAATATCACACACTAGCACGTATGGAAAGTTTAATTCTATCTAGTGTAGAACTACGAAATTTTGGGCCGATTTTACGAATTTTTTTCGTTACGGACCGAGTAAATCAATTGTGGGAAGGTTATCTCCCACCTCAAAGCATCAGATACATTAATTGGTAAGTATGTCGATCTACTGTTTCCTACAATACGTCAGTACGGTATTTGGAATTGCTACTGACAAACATTGCCCATACTATGGGATAAACAAGACAAATATTTCAATCGTATTGAACTGTCTGGTGGTTGCTTGGAGCTGCAATAAACTGTAAAGCTAATGTTGGCACCGAAGTATGCTACGGTGACGCTGGAAGAAAACAAAGAGTACACGTCATTTGGGTTTCAACCAAAGCTCTCCCCTACCCTAAGTAGTAATAGAATTGTACCCTTTCTTTCTTTCTTTGGAAAGCAAGATTAAAGAGTACGCCCGGATCGAAAACGAGTACTGTATTATTAAGAAGAGTAAGTTCAGCTTCAGCCACCACCATACTTTGTCGCACCTACCAACAATAATCGTCATATGCGACACTCATCAGTTTTTTCTTGCTACTGTTATTTGCTATTATACTTATTTACCTTCCAGTCCTACCATTGCGAATGCAATTGTACCAGCCACCACGCAGCCCTTCAAATATACCGCACCGCTCCGCTGTCCGCTATACCATAGTGATTTTAAAGGTCGTTTTTAAATGCCGCAAATATTGTAACTAATAGTTGTTGGTAGTGAAACATTTTACCTGCTCATTTGATGTTTTACTTTTAACATCTTCGTTGTCAAATAAATCACATAATAATTCAGAAAGAAGTCTTGTTTTGTCCGCCATGTTGACAAATATCGTGGAAGCAGATAAATTTTGTTGACGTTCTGCTGTCAAATTGACCATTTTAGAAGGCTGTGCTTGTGTTGTGGTCTGTGGAGTGAGGATTGTGGTTGTAGCAAATTTCTGTTTTGATCGTGAAATTAGCGAATAATTTTGTTCATTCTACATTTATGGGCAAACAGTACGATTAATAAGCACCTAAATGTGTGGAGACTTGTCTTAATGTGTACAAAAAGTGTTTCAGCTACAAAATTAATTGCTGTGCGGCAAGCTAATTCATTTCATAACAGGCCTATAGACCACGTAAGTAAATACAGTTGGGTTTGCAGCCAAGTCATTTGTGTCATTTATGTTCTTTAAAGTAAATTTAAATGTTTCATCAAATATGAATAAAGGTTAGATAAAACGGTAAATGTCTATTTTAACTACCCCGTTGTATCAAAGGTCGAATGAAAATGCTTTTAATATAGAAGGAAAACATCTCATTTGCAAGGGAATTCATATTTTAAGCTAGGGTTGTCTTATTTACATGCCTCTGACAATGTTCCTTCCATAAAAAATTTTATGAGCAATTTGTCCCTATGCCTGTCCTTGCAAAAATTCGAAATAAATTCGGCTATAACTCAAAAACTATAATTTTCCGACTTTTAATTCTTTCGGAAATGGGTTTCTTTAAAGCTAAGTAGTCAGAATGGTGTAGAGGTAACGACTCGGACTATCATCCAGAAGGTGACTGGTTCGAGTCCCACCCGAATGCCAAAATTTTCTAGTGGTACAATTATTTATCTTCTGACTACCATGCTTCGGAGGGCATGTAAAGCCGGCGGTCCCGGCAGTCTTCCCTGACTGTCGATAGGTTAAACAGGAGGCTGTTGATGCAACCTGAAAACTCCTGTACCACGGGTAGTACCACCCCGACACGAATTTACTTTTTTTTAAAGCTAAATCAACGATATAGAACCAAATTTTGTGATTTTATTAGGGGTAGCTAAACTGAACCTTTACCGATAAAACGCCAGACGCAGAGTCTTTTCAACTGTAATTTACATTGCGAATTAAAATATTTATTTCAGCTTGTCTCTTACAAAAAAAATAATATGAGAGGTCTTTCAAATAATCGAAATGAATAATTATTGGCTGTTGTTTTAGTATTATGCTTTTGCCGCAATAACATCGTATAGACGATATAGATGATCGTTACTGTCTAAATGATCTGCTGCGGATCAATTAAGCAATGAGCAACTTATGCGCATTGTAGGTTTTTATGTACCGACATCGGTTTTCAATCCGCATTAATTTTCAGATATCATGAGGTACAAATCAATTCTTCTACTCTTGTACCTCTACATCTTCACTGAGGGACTAACATTAGACACAAAAAAGACAGTTAACGATGGTGATAATGACAATTCCGGGGAAGATACCGTCGAAATTGAGAGAGAAGATGATGAGACTTATGACCATTTTCTTCAAAATCAAAAAAGCTTGTTAGAAAGGATAATTTCGAATTCCCAAGGTTTTGAGAATGAGGGAGATGGAAAAAACCACGAAACTCAGTACGGGGAAAGTAATGCTAAAAGCTCCGTGCGAGGGCCTGAAGATGATTGTAAGTATCTGAATGTATTATTAATTAAACCCGTCTTGAGACTCTTACCGAACTTGGTCACGATTATCTGTTACATTGTATTAAGACTCGCATCTGTACTTGGTTAAGTCATTCTTTTGGCTGTCTCATTGCGTCAATGGTAAGCTTAACTCAGCTTGTCCATTATCGTTTGTAGCTGGTGTAGGTTGACGTCGAGAACGTATACTAGTTTGCCAATCGCCAAAAATTCATATACGGAAACAATACAAATAATGTCATAAATCCATGGGGTCGTTGGCATTGGCCAAGGGACCTATGGGCCACCTATAAGCAGGCCTGGGTCCATAAAAAGTCCTTGCAAAGTAACAATCTAATAATCTATATTGTATTAATGGTAAGCTTATCTAAGCTTGTCCATTAGCGCTTGTATCCGGTGTGGGTAGACATCGAGGACATGAACCAGTCTGCCAACGACTTAAAATGTATGCAGAAACACTGCCAATAGTTAGTATAAATTCAGTATCACATACCATTTAATGATGCAATATATTATACAGCAATCTGCTTGGCATAGCCAAAGCTAAGTAGGCAGACGGAAAATAAGAGATCTTCCTCCACAAACCTCACTTGACGTGTAATCATTTTATTTACCCTAACATACTACAATAATCATGTTTCAGCATCAACTCCACAAGAGAGCTCGAGAACAGAAAACCTCCGAGATTCCGACCATTTACGGGAAAACGAAGTCCCGTTTTTGACTAAAGTAGTCGACAAAAGTGAAGAAGACAACACGGACGACGAGGCGTTTAAGATGTTCTTCAAGAAACAGAAGAAGCTGCTACGGCGGATGATTGGGCAACTGCAGGGATTCGGCGAAGCCGAGCTGGAGCTGGAGGTCGGGGACGAGAAGTTTGAAGTTGTGATGGAAGGGGAGAGCAGTGCCGTGGAAGGAGAACCCCTGGACTCAAATACAGAGCCAACTGAACCTGCACCTGAGCTTACACCTGAAGAGAAAGAGGGTATGTTTTGTTGTTTTTGTATCATTTCAACAATAGTCACTAGTGCAGCTAATGTGGCAGTTCCTCTAGCGCTAAACAGTGCGAAGCCCGTTATAAACAGTGCTGTGATCCGACGACACAAGAGCGCTGTATCGACCAGTAAAGCAGGGCAGCCACGTGAACCTCTGGTGAAGAATTCCCCATGACAAGAGCTTTTTTTGGCGCCCAACTGGTCGCCACGACTACTTGCAGGCTCGCCTATTCCGCCTAGGCCTGACTGCTTCTGACCAATTAGCGCCCACCGCCCACCTATAACGTATCAGAGCCTTAACAACGACCTGACTTCCCTCTATTGGCTGGCTCGGCACCAGATTGCGAAAACGCCAAGAGTGGGGGTTCGATAAAAAAACAATAGGTTTTTTTGGTGCATTTATCGAGTGAACAGTATTTTACTTTGGACTTGACGTTGTTAAACCAACATATCCAGTATCATTATTAGTAGTCTACAAGTCTCCATTATCATCTCTTTGTCGATTAATTCACCTTTTGGTATCTTTAAGAGTGCTCTCTATTTTGATTATTATTTTATTATTATTTATGAAACACACCTATATAACACTACACAAACACTCTTCATAGAACATCGTCTTCAATACCGTCCACTTGGGTATTTAGACCTGTACTAATTGGCATTTTATCTGCAAAGTTTTCTTAGTCGTGACCTTGAGCTATGATCCCAGACACTCTTCCAACACAGCAAGTTATGGTTGTTTAGCATAGGCTAGTTCAGCTCAGATTCTTAACGAGTAGAACTAGTTGAAGTAGCGAATGTAAAGGGACGAAAGGAGATTTGATGCTAGCATTGGATCGAGCCTACCTTTTTGAAGGCTAGTAGCTTGTTTTTGTGCAGGGTATGTTGGAAATCAGAGATACGGTGGTAGGTAGTTAGCAGCGAAATTTTGTATTGAACAATTTTTTGATAATCAAAAACATCTTTCTTCATCTATTGAGTATTTTTCACTCTAGAAGTTTGGTAATGGGGAAGGAACTAAATAAATAATAATGTGTCTTCCGTAAAACTGTAACTAGAGGGCTTAGATCCTCCCCACTAAAGATGTTTTCAAATGCCCCATTTTCTCAGACATGTGTCCCTGAAAAATGGTGATAAAACAAAACAAAAAAAGTGAGACAACCCAATAGATGTTCCAGAACAACTTGGGTGTTTAAAAAAATATTTAAACCAGTCAGCCTTTTAGTCCCTAAAAGACTGACCGAGAAGAACGGGATATACCCGTTACAGGCTACTGGCTTTGAGCACGGACATCCCTGTTGGTGTACATAAAATCGTACCTTACTTAGTTAGTAAATGGGCATCCAATGGGCTGTCCATTCCTCTGAAGAAAAGAGACAATGGTATCAGCAAATATTTCAATCCTTAAATTATTTATTTATTATAAGTCCATAGTCCAGTTAATCTGTCAATTTTAAGTAACCTGTGGGGATGATTACGGGTAGAGAGGCATCAATTCAAATTCACTTTTTTAATCTCATATTCATTCTAATTTTAGTTTTATCCGATTCCAGCGAAAGAAATGTATGAAAAAGGTATGAAAATGCTGTCTGCGACGAGAGCCAAAAAACAAGAGGGTTATAATGTGCTGAAGTCGGCTGCAGCGATGGGAAGCATTAATGCAAAAATAGCGGTGGCTTGGGGTGAACTTTTGGGAACTTCCTTGCCACTGAATGTGGAGTCAGCCAAAGCTACCTTCCAAGAACTTTCTCAGCAGGGGGTCCCAGACGCGCAAATGGTTTGTACTCGATTAGATTTCACATTTACATGGAAGCAATCGTTTGAATATGAAAAGGGGAAATAAAGGATGGGCTGGACCCAGCCCCAGTTGAAAACAGATGATTAGAGTCATGACGAAAGAGTCCAGTTATGACACTTTATTACTTTTACATTTATTGATAGTAATATTTAGTTCAGTATAGGAGCAAATTATTTTACTTTTATTGATAGTAATAGCTGTTTGTCCAGTAAAATAGGGGTAAACCTTTCTTAACATGGAAAGCGAAAAAGTGGACGTTATATAATCCGTTCTGTGAGTCAATTTTGTATGCCCTATTTGAATTCGGGCCAACATAACTTCCTCCTTGAGGAGGCTGATTCTGTATGACGTGCCCCATTCAGTTATCATGGGCTTAACTGCTCGCAATTTGTTTTGCACGAAAGCTGGCCCATGTCAGGTTGTCTGTGGCCTCTTCTTCAGAGGGCGGACATCAAAAGGTCCTGTGCACACCGAGCATGTGGACACTAGCATCAATGGCATTTCTCTGAGACATCAGGCAGTCGGCATCACTTGAGCTGGAAGCCCTGTACTAAGAAGTCTTTTCTTCAGCATTTAACCCCCCCCCCCCCCCCCCACTACTTATGCAACAGAGCAGATAGCAGGTAACCCTCTCCCACGAAATAATCGGTCAACGTCCCCAAATCCCTAGCGCAAATTCCCAATAGAGACCTGCGCTTTAAAAAAAAACAAAAAAAAAACGTTATTTGATTTATTTGTCATAGGGAATGGGCTTCCTGTACGCAGCTGGTATCAGCGTGAATTCCAGTCAAGCCCACGCATTGGTGCACTACACGTTCGGAGCGTTAGGGAACAGTGTTTGGGCTCAGATGACGTTGGGCTACCGCTACTGGTCAGGGGTCACAGTTGCAGCTGCGTGTGAAAAAGCGCTGGATTTCTACAGAAAAGTCGCTAATAAAGGTGAGCTATGTTGGTGCATAAACATATGATAGCTTTTTTTTCACAAAAATGTTATTCGCATACAAACAATTTAATGAATGTATCCGATTGACCTCTTCAATCGCCTCTCTAAGTAACCTAATAGGTACTTGTGTCGAGTTACACGTCCCCGATCGCAAGGTGTGTACAGACTCGCACAAGTACAAGCACGCTATCACCTTGCCACCAAAGTCGCTAGTAGATTCCATACGGGCGAACCTACTAGCAAGAGGGGCCTAGGCCGTGTACAGGAATTTCAGAGGGGAGTGGGGGCGGGTTCCAGTCGATAATACAATACTCGTATGAAATGTAATAAATTGCAGCCGATGTATTCAACGTCCAAGTAATAAAAACATACATATTTTCTACCCTGTAAATAGTGGGGCCTGGGGGTTTCCCCCACGGAAATATTTCAAATTTTGATGGTAGGATGGGTTAGATTCATGTGTGTGGATGAGTATGAGTGAGCTGGAACAATGAAGAGGTGTAATTCCGGGCCCAAGCGAGAAGTATGGCCTCCGATTGCTTAGGCATGGGCGGAGGATCGTCAAATCTCGGATGGCACTTTTGACCGGACCCAACTGATGTGGATGGGTCTGGCTACTGGAACTCGCTGGGAATGGGAGGAGAAAACTGCGGAACACTTGTCTGCAAGTGAAGGGATAGGATCCCCGAGCCAGGTTGCCGCCTTCACGGATCTCCCGTACCCTCAAGACAAGGCAATCGGCATGGAGAACTTGGTCGGTTCCTGATTAAAAATAACGCAAAGACTTGGGAAGTGACGACTCTTGTGACTGTTGGCGGCCCTTAGGGTGGCTCCAACCATCGATGGAAGGTAAGATCTGAGGGAAGCCGCCTTGTTTTTCCTATTCCAATGCATGGTGGCTCCCTGTGGGATCCTACTTTCGGTAGCTTCACTAACGATAGTGGAATCCACCCCGAACGTGTATATTTTATAAAGTAGCCGGCTAGATGTTTGGAAATCGGATCCATCCATATTCGTACTTGAAGAAGAGTATTGTGAATTATAAATCAGCGTTTTTGCACCAATTACTCCGGTTCAATAGTATCTTCATGTTTAATCCTTTGTTGCAGTGGCGGAAGAAGTATCCCTGAGTGGAGGTACTGCGGTGCAGAGAGTCCGGCTACTTGAGGAAGCGGAGAACCCTGGCTATAATTCAGGTATCCTTGACAACGACTTGATGGAGTACTACCAGCTGCTGGCCGAGAAGGGTGACGTGCAGGCACAGGTCGGACTGGGACAGCTACATTACCAGGGAGGCCGCGGCGTGCATCAGGACGTCCACAGAGCTTTGCATTACTTTTTACAGGCGGCAGACGCTGGTAATGCGATTGCTATGGCGTTTCTAGGGAAGGTAAGGATTTGATTTATTGATTATCTGCTAGATACTGTCTGTGAGCGGTGTTTAGGCAACTATACAGGCTTGATGGAGTTCTACCAGCTGCTGGCCGAGATGGGTGACGTGCAGGCACAGGTCGGACTACATTGCCAGAAGGTCGTGGCATGCATCAGGATGCTCACTGAGCGCTGACGCTGGCAATGCGATTGCCACGACGTTTCTAGGGAAGGTAAGAATTGGACGTTATTTTTATTTATGCTAGCAGTTGGCTGGCTGTGAACAGTGTGCAGGAAATGGTAGGGCTGCGACAACTACATTGCCAGGATGTAGCAGACACTGGAAATGCGATTGCTATGGCGTTTCTAGGGAAGGAAGGCGGATTGGTTGTTGTTTATTTCTTCTAGTAGATGGCTTAGGCCCGGTACACACGGACGATTTAACCGCAAATGGAATTGGGCTGGTGCAAAACCCCAGAGTCTATTCAATAGATTTCTGCCGCTGGCTAGTTGCAGGTGCATTGTTTTCCCCCTTGACACATCAGTGGCCCAGAAATCTTCTGAAGTGCCTTCGGAAATGACTTTTTTTTTACCAACCAATCAAATGCCCATTTGCTCCCATGACAAATCACTGGCGTTTGAATCTTCCGCATATACTGGGCCTTACTAAGAATAGTGTTTAAACGCGCTTAGGACTGGAACATTACTGTGGTAGGCCTATACACCAGGACTACTAGAGAACATTACATTACTTTATATGCTTCAGATGCCGCAAATTTGATTGTTAAGGCGTTTCTAGGTAAGTGAAGGCTGGGAACGGTGCGATGGTCGGTGCTCAAGCACAATACAATAAATTTATATTTCCATAAAACTTTGCGTTACAGTAATCGTAATATGCTGCAGGGCTCAAATTTGAAAAAAAAAAGCTTAATCAACGTTCAGTAAGTAAGCCAGTAAGTAAGTTGGTCGGTCTTCGTTTGTCGGTGTTAACTCGTTGAGATTTGTTTTTAGATATTTTCAAAATCCGTTCAATTGTTTAATAGTTGTTACGTATGTCGGGAGTCTGTTTTAGTGCGTTAGTCCTACGTACTGCTCAGATAGTGTTGTGGCTGGACCGACTGCATTTCGTATCATTTTTTCCCCACACCAAGGGAATGCATGTTGTTGTTTTCTGTATACGTAAGGTAAATTCCCCACTCACCTTTAGGCTTGGGGATGCCCTGATTATGGAAAAAATGTCTACATATTCCGAAAAATAAAGAAATTATTATTAATTATTATCATGTAACTTCTTCTTATAGATTTACCTCGAAGGGAGCGATATGATTAAGCAGGACAACGTAACTGCGTACAAATACTTCAAGAAAGCCGCCGATCTCGGCAACCCAGTGGGACAAAGTGGACTGGGCCTCATGTACTTGTATGGGAAGGGAGTGGTCAAGGATTACGGCAAAGCTCTCAAGTACTTCTCACTCGCCGCGGATCAGGGCTGGGTGGATGGTCAGCTACAACTTGGCAACATGTACTTCAGTAAGTGAAAATATATTGGACTTACAACGTACTTAACGTGTCCGGGCCAAAGATATAAAATAGAATAGATGAAAGAAGAAAGAAAGAAAATTTTCTTTATTTTCGATATGGGCGAATGGTGCCTAACCCTAAGATATGTAAGGCCGATAACGGTGAAACGTAAAGCGAAATGACAAAGGTTGTCAAAGGAAATGGGAAATGTGACTGAGTCAGGCGAGTACAGTGGGCATCCACAGCGCATGCAATAAAGCGGCAAAAAGTTGCGACTGAAATTTAGCTAGGAGATTCTTGCCATAAGCTAATCACAGTCATAATAAAGCTATTTCGATTGCGAGTTAAGTGTGCAGTAACTTACTACGCCGGATTCTGTTGGCAAGCCAGCCTGCTGGATTGTACATTTATTCTTCATTTGCCGCAATTATTATTTTTTTTTTATATGTAAAAACCCAACCAACACATTCACATTTTCTTTAGTTTTCATTCAACTAATCATAGTATATTTTCCTTGAATTACAGGCGGGCACGGCGTTCGACGCGACTACAAACAAGCCAACAAATACTTTAGCCTCGCCTCGCAGTCGGGTCACGTGCTCGCGTTTTACAACCTGGCACAGATGCACGCTACCGGTACTGGTATGCTGCGCTCCTGCGGCACTGCCGTCGAGCTCTACAAGAATGTCGCGGAAAGGGGCAAATGGGGGGAGAAACTGATGGAGGCGCACCTGTTGTACAGAGATGGCCGCTCCGATGAGGCGTTTATGATCTACGCGCTGCTCGCCGAGTTGGGCTACGAGGTGGCCCAGAGCAATGCCGCTTTCCTTTTGGATAGAGGTAATGTGTAGTATTATGCTCGTAAAAGATTGTCGAGAAAAGGGTCAAATAGGGGGAGAAACTAACGGAGGCGCTTTATAGAGATCAGTTAGGGGAGGTCCGGGCTCCTCCCCAAATGGCAAAATGTAAGTCGAAATCAACTATCAAATAGATTTTTGGGTCAACAGTGAGCGGTAAGCGGTTTGGTTAGTAGAAGTCAACGTCATCTCGGGCCTCTGCCCGCGGCAAGAAGTTGATAGCTAGAATTGTCCCCCAAATATTTTATATATACGCTAATGTTGCCCTCCTTATTGGATATTGGTAATGTGTTAAAGCAATCTTTTTTTTAAATATTTAATTGATTGTTACTTGTAATGATCAAATAACCGGATTTCATCTTTGACGCAGTAAAACCACGTCATGATGTGGAAGAGGGTCTCGGCAAGGGGTTAGGAGCGTTCTAGGGTTGGTGTAGGCCATGGGAGAGCCTACTGCGTTCTTTTAGCAGTGCAGCCTTCCTGTGGTCTAACCCGATCTAGGAGAGGCCGACCTCCCCTCCATGTCAACCTGAGTTAGTACAGTCTCATTGCTTCTGCCTGCCTGTCTTTACTACATGTTCGCATCATTTTCTGAGCTAGCTAGTTGGGCGAGGTACTAGGGGTGGTGTTCGCTTTGGAGTATGGAGTTCATAAATAAAGCAATTAGTATAATAAATACATAAGTATTAAGATAGAAATAGAGAATTTAAGAGTAATAGTTGTCATGCATACATTGGGGGTCGTAGAGAATTCGATTCGCTCTTCGCTAATGCGGCCATGCCAGAAATCTGGCATTAATTTGATTCTTAAAAGACTGAACACCAAGTGTTAGAGTCTTCTTTCTCAGTAAAAACGCAGACGACTATTGTGAACTATTTTGGGATTTCAAATTCAATGGAATGACGTGAGTTTGTTACTGTACTGTATTCCTCTAAAATATGACTTCTATTTAGTTATTGTTGGTACAGTACTGTGTGTTATTAAAAGTCTTATACTATACGTACTGTACTGTGTTTTTTTTTAAATCGATTTTCCAGTAATCCGGCGTTTTCAATAATCCGGTGGTGGTCTGGTACGATATCTGTCGGATTATCGAGAGATCACTGTATTATAATAGAAAGTAGTCGAGGTAGTCGAGAGTTTTATAAAATAATAGCAGGGTAAGTCGAATTATATCAATTAGCAGTTAAATGATAGTCCAGATTAAATATACATAAAATATAGTAAATAGTTCCGAATAGTAGTAATTTTTCTTTTACAAGGCGTTAATGGATCCTGCAGCTCAGGGCTCTAAATATATTAGCCAACTTCATCGCTTAGTTACAGAAAACGTCAAATTACCAAAATTATTAAAGATTTGTAATAAAAAGAGAGAAGTTCCGTATTATTTTCCTTGTTTCCTTTTGCATTTGCTTGCGCAGCATGGAGGTGGACAGGGCGGTGGACAGGGTGGTGGACACGGTGGGGGGCATGGTTTTGGGCAGCAGGGTTTCGGTGGACAGCAGGGTTTTGGCTTAGGGCATTTTGGCTTGCACGCTTTAGGAGGACATTTTGGCTTGGAGGGCTTAGGACATCTTGGTTTAGGTTTAGGGCACGGCTTTGGACACTTGGGTTTCTTTCCGCATGGGACAGTCTTTGCTGCCGTTGTTTTCCCGCAGTGTTGTTTGGATTTTATGTCGATTGCCAGTTTAACGTCCTTCTCGTTAATTTTAGACTGTTTTAACTTTCCCATTTCTTAATTTTGACTCCAAACTAAATTTTCGTGTTTTTGTTTAGCTGACCAAAATAATTTGTTAACTGCAAATTCGCGGAGTAGAATGTTTTCCTAAGTAGTGTAAACAGTACTTGGAATTTTAACATTATTTTGTATTGGAAAATGCCACGGAAATGTCATTTAATTAATCTAATCCTTAGCTTATGAATTGAAAGTTCCGACAGAAGAAGGCGAAAAGACAGAAGTTAAGTCGCTTTTTAAAACCTACAGATATTATCATGGAATACGAAATGCAATGCCTACTACTTTCTTCTTGAGTTACAATCTATGGATTGGTTTGCAACGAATGTTGTATTCTTCTTCTCCACTCTTGTCTGTTTTGTGCTGTCCTTTTCAGTCCTTTATAGGTGCTGCAACCTAGGTCCTTCATGACATCCTCTAGGTACTCCTTCCTCTGTCGCCCTCTTGAGTTGGTGCCTTCAACCATACCCTCAATGATGTTCTTGAGGAGCCCTTCGTGCCTCAGAATATGCCCCATCCATTTGCCTCTTCTTGTTGAAATGGTGGCCATAATCGCTCTTTTTTTATTTATTCTATGGAGCACTTCTTCGTTGATTATGTGGTCTCTCCATGGAATTTTCAAAATTCTTCTGTAGCACCACAACATAAAGGCTTTTTTTGTCATGTTCGTAAATGCACCGTGTTTCCCTTCCGTGCAAGAGCACACACCACACTAGAGTTTTGAGAAGTCTTTGCCTTATATCCAAGTCGATGTTGTTAGATTCGAATATCTTTGACTTTATATTAAAAACTTGTCTGGCTAAGTGTATTCGGCTGGATATTTCCTGAGATGTTCTCCCTTCTTGTGTTATTTTGCTGCCAAGGTATGGAAAGCATTGTACACTCTTTATTGCAGCACCGTCGATAGTTACCTGTGCTTGAGCCTCCGCCTTGGTGATCTCCATAATTTTGGTTTTGCTAACGTTTAACTTCATGTTATAGTTACTTAACACAACCTTCATTGTAGTCAGTGCTTCGGTGAGTTCTTCACTATCAGCAGTTAATAATACTATATCGTCAGCAAAACGGGTCATATCAATTTTTTCTCCTTCTATCCTTATACCTCTGGTATCTTTGGGTGCCTCTCTCATTTCTTCTAGAGCAACCTTTGCGTTTAACGCAGTTAGACCAGATTGACCGCAAAAAAGGCATAAATTTGGCAGATCTATGGGACATTAGAACGCTTTGACCGTCAATCCGGTCAACAAGTTTGTCGGTTTAAAGTACATTATGACTTATTTCCTACTAAAAAAAGACAACTTGTTGATCGATTGTTCAACGGAGACTGACTTATTGGGTACAATGTCTGTCTTCTGCTCAAGCCCGCACATTTTTTCTGACAAATGGCAATAGTTACAACGTGTTCTAGCAAACTTGCAGATTTAGATTAGATTAGATTAAAGTTAGGTCGTTTGACCCTGGTGGGCCTTGCGAATCGCTTTGACCTTAAGATCTATTGCGATTTCCCGATCTTGTTAGTCCCAATCTGTGATGGTGTTCCTTATGAACTTGACCACACTTCTTGGTGCTAGTTTGCACACTTCCACTGGATCTAGGAACCGAGAGTCGGTGGCTACTTGGCGTCGGTAGGAGATGGCCGGGCAGTCGCATAGTACGTGCTCCGCAGTCTCAGTGGCTTCCTTGCAGTAGCGACATGTGTCCTCAGTCACTTTTCCCATGTTTTTCAGGTGATAATTCACCGGGCAGTGTCCTGTGAGGATGCCTGTGAGGATTCTCAGATCTGGTTTGCTGAGCTTGAGTGCCTTCTTTGTGAAGTTTTGTGAGTAGGAAAGGAACAGTTTGGCCTGTCTTTGCCCTGGGGTTGACTTCAAGTAACTGGTTTTCCTTTTCTCTTCCCAATGCTGGATCATCATGCGCTGATGATTTTTGGGAAAGGCGCAGAAGTTTCCGGGCACCCCACTGTGGCCTTTTACCCACATTAGAGTTACCTTATTGGTATCAGCTACCGTGTTCAGGGCAAGCGTGCATTCCCAGACCAGCTTCGATTCGATGCGATTCGATGCGAGTGCAAGTAGAGATGCTTTGCTGTCAGTACGGATATATATTTTTGCGTTGCGGTAGCTGCGCATCAGACAGTGCTCAGCGCAGGACCGGATCGCATGGACTTCGGCTTGGAAAACACTGGGGTGTGATCCCATGGGGATGGCTAGTTGCAGCCGTGGCCCGAATACTCCTGCGCCAGTGTCACCATTGTCCATCTTTGACCCGTCCGTATAGTACACGAGTGAGCCTCTTGGGAAGAAGGTATCTTCCTCGGCCCCCATGTTGTCGGCTGTAACAGAGAATTTCTTTTGAAATTGGTATTTGGGCTGCATTTCATCTGTGAGCTCATCAATCGGTACCTCGTACTTATTTAAGATCCTTAGGTGCCCCGTGATATCACCAGGTTTAAGGCAGTGCCCCTTTTTTATTTTTATTGCTCCTTTCGCCGCCTCACTTTCTATGAACATTGGTAAGGGAGGCAGGTTAAGTATAACCTGCATGGCTACTGTGGGGCAGGAGCGCGATGCTCCGGTGATGGCCAGACATGCTGTCCTCTGGAGTCTGGTCAGAATGGTCTCACCTACCTTCTGTTCGAGTTTGGGCCACCAGATTAGCGACGCATAGCTAACAATTGGCCTAACTATGGACCTGTAGATCCAGTCCACTATCTTGGGTTTTAGTCCCCATTTTCTCCCAACCATCCTACTTGTGAGGAACAACGCACTTCGGGCCTTGTTGACTACCTGCTCGAGATGCAGGCTCCAAGTAAGTTTTTGGTCGAGTACCACACCAAGGTATTTCGTGTTGATGGTGAAGGACAGCTCTACCCCCCCTAACTTGGGAGCTTTGAGCGTGGTTTTTGTCCTTCTGGTAAACGGTATGAGAGTTGTTTTCTTGGGGTTGATTTCTAGCCCCTCAGAAAGACACCATCTGTAAGCAATGGTTAGGGCACGTTGCATGCGGTCACTTATCGTTCCATCATGCTTGCCCCGCACCATGATCACTAGGTCGTCTGAGTAGCCGCAGACTTCGAATCCTTCCTCAGCTAGTTCTCTCAGCAGTCCGTCGACCACTAGGGACCACATGAGAGGCGATAAACATCCTCCTTGCGGGCACCCGTCCCCCGGTGTTGCCGTTAACGTCTCTGTGCCAAGAAGCATTGTTATGATCCGGCTGTCGAGTGATGCCATCACCCAGTCTACCATAGCCGGATTTACGCCCCTGCGTATCAGGGCTTCACGTATAGCTTTGCGTGGGGTACTGGAAAATGCTCCCTCTACGTCGATAAACGCGCAGAGTGCAATCTCCTTGTGCTCCATCGTGCGCTCTAGTCTTTTAATCAGACTGTGTAGCGCTGAGATAGTTGATTTACCGCTCTGGTAGGCAAATTGATCCTTATGCAGTGGTTCCTTGGGTAGGAGTTCCTGTCTGATAAAGTTTTCAATTATCTTCTCCATCGTTTTTAATAGAAAGGGTGATAGACTGATCGGACGATATGATTTCGCCTCCATACTTGGGCGTTTTCCCGCCTTGGGTAGGAAGCTTACTCTAACGTCTCTCCACAGATCGGGTATGTAGGCCCATGTGAAGCTTGCTCGAAAAAGGCTCACCAGATCTTTCACCAGGACCGGGAGACCTCGTTGCAAGAGCACAGGGTAGATGCCGTCCCCTCCAGAAGATTTGTAGGGTTTGAAAGATTTTACTGCCCAACTTATTCTTTCTTCTGTAAAGAGCTTGTTGGCCAGTTTTCGGGCTCCCTTTCTTGGTGCACGGACCATCTGTGGTGGTCTGTGGGGACAGTTTTTCGATCCCGGGAAGTGTGTATCCATGAGGACCTGCAGCGTCTCTCCAGCCGTGTGGGTGATCGTGCCGTCTTCCTTGTTTAGTTCTCCAATGCCATTGCTGGGAGATTTGGCAAGGGCTTTATGCAAGCGAGCAGCTGACGGTGTGTCTACGATCTCTTCGCAGAAGGATCGCCACGTCCGTCTTTTGGACTCGCGTAGTTCCTTGCAGTAGTTGGTATGGGCACTCCTGTAAGTAGAGTAATCCCTAGGATCCCTACTTGCCCTCCACTTGTTAAACAATTTCCTCGATTGTCCGCGCAACTTTGCGAGGTTACTATTCCACCATGGAACGTTGCGGGTGGTTTTTGGTACCTTGAGAGGGCAGCTGCTTTCGTATGCGTTTGCAATTCTTTCATGTAGCCTTCTAGCCGCTCTGTCAATGCCGGCAGGGCCGCAAAGCTCAGAGGGCCCCTGCTCTACGTCAAGCAAGCCAGCGTAAAGATTCCAGTCAGTTTTCCTGGGAGGTGAGCCGAGGTGACTGCTTTTCTATTTGGCCAGAGATGTCAAACCGTATGTGTCTATGATCGGAGAGGGATTCCTCCGGGGACACATGCCAATTTTCAATCCTGTGACCCAAAGCAGGGCTATTCAGAGTGAGGTCTAAGACTTCTGCCCTAATAGCATTGTGGAAAGTGGGTTGGTTACCTGTGTTACTAACTTCAACTCCAGCAGCTAGCAGGTAGTCAAAGAGGTCCTCTCCCCTCTTATTGATGTTGGTGCTCGCCCAAGCCGTATGATGAGCGTTACTGTCACACCCTATGATGAATTGGATATTCATCGTCTTGCAGTGCTGTACGAAGCGTTGGACAACTTCGGGAGGCGCCTCAGCCGCATCGGGGAAGTAGGCCGAAGCAATGGCACACCTGATTCCTCCCCCTTGGCCCGGCATGTCCAGAAGCACTGCAGCGAAGTCGCGTTCTATAAACCTGGACAAAGGAGTAAATTTAATACGTTTGTTTATGAGTAGGGCCGCACGCGGCCTTTCATCACCATAGTAATAAATAAGCTTACCTTGACGTGTGTTGAGTCCTTTAACTGCATTCTCGAGAACATATGGCTCTTGGATCAACACGACGTCCAGCTGTTGTTGTGCAAACCTACACATTGCGACATCAGTGGCTGTCTTGGCATGATGTAGGTTGATTTGAAGGACTTTGATTTTAGCGGCGACTTTGACCATGGTCGGCCCGCTCGTGTTTCCAGGGCTTTCCCCTGTTCCTTGTAGAGGGTTGCATGGGATGGCGTTCTCCTTCCCACTCCCTCCTTGGATGAGGGCGCTCTCCGTGCGATCTAGATTTTCGGTCGTCACTGCGCCCTTGAGCACTCGATCTTCGTGTGCTGCCGTGTGATGTGCCTCTAGACACCTGCACGCTCGGTTGTTTAGTGTGCGATGAAGCTTCTGCTCCCTTTGCACTTTTCTTCGCGGCTCTGGACCCGCCCGTCACCTGTGCGCTGGTATTAGGAGCTACCGTAGGCGCTGGAGCACTGGGTGTTGCTGCCGGGTTGGATACGGTTGCTGCTGCTGGAGCTGTTGGCTGACCGGCCGCAGCAGGCTCCGCCTCCTTCCTGGTATGCAGTCGGATAGTTCCGAACCGGAATTCGATGTCGAAGCCTTGACTCTTGAGTATCTGAAGACTGGCCCCATCCACGGCAAAGAGAATCTCAACGGAGTTTTTACCCATGTCTCTCCTCCTCAGGATGCGCCAGTCTCTGCACTTCAGAGTTGGGTTCTGATTCGAGATGAGAGTCGATATCTCATCATTGGTTCGTGTGAGACTGTTTGGGAAATATCCCGTGACCAGGTGAGGGCTGGGGATTTCGGTTCCTTCGACAATTCTCACAGTTAGGTTAGGTAGGCTGAACTCACTGGATCTTCCCTTAACCCACTCTGCAGTGTTTTTGTCAGCACAGGTGACCACAATATAGCCACTGCGAAAGGTCGTACCTCTGAACCTGAGGGGTGGGTTTTGGGGTGGAGCATTGAATAGAAGGGTAGCTAGCTTTTCCTCTAGCTCCGTTTGCTGCTCTCTGGACATGGAGCCGTCGGGGTAATTGGAGGGTAGAATAGCCACCCTGGCCAGATCCCCCGTGGCTGCATCTCTGTATCTGGCGCCTATGGGCTTTTTCCTTTCCGGAGTGTTCTGTCTGGCAGGTCTCTTGGCCGGCTTTGTAGCTGACCCAGATCCAAGTCCAGATCCAGAAGGAGTTTGGTCAGGTGTAGAACCTTCCGATCGACCTCTCTTTAAGGCTGGCGCAGCGGGTGTGGTGTGACCTTCCCTCTGGGCGATAGTCTGCATGCACAGCCGGCGAGCCTCTTCAAAGGTGTGGCCATGCGCCATGAGCCACCTGAAGCGCTTTTTCTGTGAGTTTTTCATGCGCAGTCTTACTCGCTTTTGCTGCTCATTCACAGGTTCATTGATACCCAGCGTGTCCAGGTGTGGCAACGAGATGACTGTTCTTGCGTCATCATCAGAGCCACTCTGAAGTAGATTAGCTTCTACATCACTGGGTGGGTAGTCATTGGGTGTCTGGGACTGGGGATTTGAATCCTCCTGAAGTCCCGACGATCCCGGGGTGGTGTCCATGGGAGTTCCGGATTGGGGATCTAAGTCCCCCTGAGATCCGGGCACACCCACGTTCGCGTTGAGAGGGGACACTAAGTCCATTTCTGTAGTATGTTGTGGCTCTATTTCAGAACCTGCAACAGAACAATTTGGGTTATAGGAATCCATATGAGTTCCCACGAGTAGCTAGGGAAATATAGTCCCGCACCAGCAGAGCCCCGCATTACTGGCCGAAGGGGTCTCATACAAGAGGGTGCCCCCAGTTACCCTCAGGAGATCGTTCGCGACGACATAACCCTGCCGCCATTCAGCCCTTGGCACGATTCTTCCCACCTTGGCTTGGGGACTGTTGCGACCAGTGGCCGGGCGGTGGGGTCGTCACATTCCCTACGCCATCAACTTGCAGATACGACGACTGGGCGTAAGAAAGAGGAAAAAAAGAAATTTTTTATGTAATAAATAAAATTGTTTTTTTGCTGTTAAAACAATCGACAAATCAAGGAGGGATATTATAAGTCTATATGAGGTGGCTTGTTCCGTATTCTAGAGCCCAGATGTATTTGTTCTCTTGCTGTTGCCTCTATCCATCTTACCACCACTAGATCCGAGCGAGGCTTTGCATGTTCCGACAGGCTCTCGGAATTCCCAGCTCAGATGTACACTATCATTGAGTCCATTGATCATATACTTTCTTTCACTTTATCCAACGCCCGCACTGGCATTTCAGCCACTCTGCGCAGCGTCTGCCAGTAGAGGGCAGCCAGTGTTCTTTCGGCGTTGTTTTCCGCTCTCTCAACATCCACTGGGGCTTGACAATGATGGAGATAATCAGCATCCAGAGCGGGCATTATTCAGATTCGGTTAGGCCAATTCCGTTTAGGTGGGCCTGGAGGTAGTCGTGTTGTGTTCTGCGTCTGGAGTTGGCAATATTCACTGCTCTGGGCAGCAGTTCACTGTGGATAGGTTGACGTAGTACATCGTGTGAGGCCTTAACCTACGGTTAGCCGTTCGTTTGTAGACTTGAGACGCCGTTTCAGTAAATTGTCTATTATGGCCGTTGAACTTAAAAGCGTGTCGTTGATCATATCATGCAGGTTCCACCCACGTGGTGTACGTTTCTCTCCTGACTCTCTTGACATGGTCACTGCACGTCATGAGACAGTTCGACACATTGTGTTTCGAAAATACATTGCAAATGGCAAATCATACGTAATTCGACATTTCAAATCATCCTATTGCTAATTGTTTGATTGTGATTTTTTTCAGGGGAGGTATCGTGGTACAAGGGCTCGGACCGGTATGTGGCAGCTCTAATGTATTGGGGCCGTGCCGCAGCTCAGGGTTACTCGGCGGCGCAGGTCAAGTTGGGTGATTACCACTACTATGGGCTGGGCACGCCAGTCGACTACGAGATGGCGGCCACGCACTACAGATTGGCGTCAGACCAGCAGCGCAACGCGCAAGCCATGTTCAACCTGGGCTACATGCATGAGCAGGGCCTCGGCATGCAGCAGGTACTGTAGAATACTGGCTTTCTTACGAAAACACCTGCCCGTATGTTAGTACAGGGCAAGACGATTTAGTGGATAGAATTCATCGTCGTCTCGGGCCTATATCCGCGGCAAAATATTGATAGCTAGAGGTGAGCTGGTCTTTCTTATTTCTTAGAACATGACTTCCAGCTCAGGTGATACAGACTGCCTCATGTCTCAGAAATGTTTTATTGTTTTTTTATTTTTTTAAATTTATTACGCGATGGAGAAAAATACAATTAGAAAAGTTCAAACGACATGATTTTTATAATGTTAAGTCTTGCGGCTAGTGCCCACATCCTTGGTGTAATTAGAATCTTTTGAAGTCCGCCATTATTGTGTTCACCCAGATCGCGTAATATGTCCCGTTATGAGCAAGGAGCTGAGTGATTTGGTCTTGGCCCCTCAAAAAATTATATATATCCTATAGTATATACCATATGCCACTGATATATACTGTATATAAGCAATATTACTGTTGTTTTTAATAGGACATGCACCTTGCAAAGCGGTGTTATGATATGGCTGCGGAAACGAGTGCCGATGCCAAAGTTCCTGTCACGCTGGCTCTCCTTAAGCTTTCCATTCTATTCACTATGAAATACTTGCAAGAGGTAAGTAGCAATACTTCTGTAAAAAATTATCTCAATACATTAGGGTATCTACTAAGGATGGCTTGAGGTCAAGATAAATTGCTATATGTCAGGAGTAGTGGAACGGACTCCAACTTTCGCCCGAAAGGTTGTTGGTTCGAGTCCCACACTTGCTATATTTTCTGGCCATGCTTCGGAGGGCATGTAAAGCTGGCGGTCCCGGGCTTTCCTAGTTGAGTGTAAGAGAGGGCTTATAGCCCTAACTCCGCTAGGTTGGCTTAGTAATAGAACAAAAAAAGTCGATATTTATTTATGCATTTAGGTGCTCTTAAGGCAGTAATGGCATACAAAATCACCTTACAGCGAATGTAGAATGAAGCTGGATCTGCTGTCCAGTATGAGAAAGGTAACCAGGTAGGCATTTGAAGCAATAAGGTTGCTGACCAGCGTGCAGAAAGGGAAGCTCCTTCACCTTTCCAAGGGGTTGAACCGTTCTGTGGCGTCGGGGAAACCCTACCGGCAAACCAGTTGGAACTAAGGTGAGCTGGAAAGCGGCTGAGTACTGTACTGAACCTCATTGTCAGACCTGCGACGAGCTAAACTGCTCGTAGGAAGCCACCAAAGCAAAATGGCCAAAAAATATGAACTGGAGAAAACTGCGCGTTTATCACAAGATTCTTCTCCGGTCATTCCAATTCGAATGCGAATTTGAAAACAGGTGTCAGAGTCAAGAGCATGCTGACTTTGTAATGAAGGAGTGGAGGACCCTAATCACATCCTCCTGAGGCGGGGTTTCCACATGCGTCAATCGTCAATGAGAAATGTGAAATTGAAGGTTTAGCAGACATTAAAGACATACTAAAACTTCTGCTACCACGTCAAAACCATATTTCTCATTGACGATTGACGTATGTGGGAACCCCGCCTAAACGATACCTACTAACTAACCTACTATGCGCCCAATTGATCGTGATTTTCTGACTCCTGAGCATCTTACACCATTTTCTCCCTTATTTTATTTTTTATTTACCGTATCGACATATTTTTTTTTATTAAAAAGCGGAAGAACAAAAATCTTGAACTAGTCCTTCAGGTTGTATTTAACCAAGTTCATAATTGCTTTCAATCTTAACTTTAATTGCAGAGTCGATGGTATGAATGGCTTCTGCTTATGAATCTGGATCAAATATTCGGGCCCAACTGGGACATCTTTCTCGGGACAGTTCTCTCCGGTCTGGTTGTTCTCATCGTTTACTTCCGTCGGCCACAACCTCTACCATAAGTTAACCAATGCTGGTACCGGTTTATCATGGGGACTATTTACAGTTCGTCGTATTTAGTAAAATACTGAATTATGCTGTTCCATCAGTCCCTCGATAAAGTTTTGGAAGCGTGGCAGCAGCATTTATTAAGAGGCACCCCAAAATCCGTTGTTTTTATTGACTTTCTATTTTTTATTTATTGAATTAACAAATCAAGTTATTAAAGAAGTGTCATTTGGTTGCGTTGCAGAATACTACTTAAATATGCATAAGAGCTGTTTCATAGCAAGCGATTGTGGGAGCAGGGCAAACACAGGATAACCTTGTCATTCTGTGTTTACATTGGGCAAAGTGTTTCCTTCTTATAGGCCTTGTGAAACTTAGTTTAAAAGGAGTTGTGGTGTAAGATTGGCTGCTCTTTACTTGAGGAGGCTAGGACTCATTGGAAAATAGAAACAGCACTTGTTGATAATTTACAGGCTCGAGCTGCCGAAGAAGAAAAACGTCGTGTTGAGCATATATTTCAATGGACCTGTGGGCCAATGAAAGCTCTCTAGCGATCTAGGTCAATAAACAAACTGCAAGCTTTTCTTATGCAGCAAGTTTATTTAAGTACAGTCGTTCTTTTATAAAATTTAAAACAATATCTCGTAGAACTCATGGAAAAACTACAACGCTAAAACTTAAAACTACTCCATTATACGAACTAATAATATTCAATAACTTCCTTAGTGAATTAAATAAATAATAAAAAGTATTCAATTTTTGGGGTACCGGTACACATTTTTTCCATTTTTGTGCAAAGTCAAATTTATCATGAAATACCGATCGTCGAACGATAAATAAGGTGTCATTAATTTATAAAATATATTCCTCTGCCGTGCCGCCACTAACACCGGCCACAGCTAAGGAACTTTTGTTAGAAATAACGGTCACTGAGGATGTCAGATCGAAGAAGTTCCTAAACAGTATCTGGTGTAAGTCATGGCCGCATATTATATGTAAAAATGAAGAGGAACATTTCTTCTACTCAATAACATATCAGTTATGACTGCACGATTGAAAGTCAGGAGAAATTTGAGTTTGCGGAAAATGTGGGGGTGAATTTGTTCTTAATCAACGGTGAATGTTTTCGTTTGCAGCTTTCCATATTGAGCTACTATTAGATGCACTGCCAATACCTTGTATGTTTTACAGTGGAAATATCCTATTTCGATAGGTCATTTCTAGAGTGCGATGTAAGGGGGTTCAGAAGGGTATATAAGTTACAACCATTAGTCCACCCTACAAACTAACACGCGTTGCAATGGTTACATTAGTGAATAAATATTATCAACTCAATGTTATGAATTTAGTGTCTGCTTGTTAGTCAAAGTTGGCCACAGGAAATGGCACTAAATCTAGTGTAGTATCGCGCGTTCGTTCATAAACTGACCATTAATACTATCAATCTACTTTAACTCAAATCGCAAGAGGAAGTTGACATTTTCGTGACGATAAATGATGACCACTCCAGCTGAATAGAATTTTCTTGCGACTGTGGTACATATTAAAACTTGATGTTACCCCACGAATGTAGGGAATAGTTTAATCGTTTTTTTTTGGTGATATTTTGATACAATAATAAGTTAAATTAAAATAAAAAACCTAATTTATGGATAGTTATACATATACTTAAAGTTTACAACTGGTGGTATTAGTATACTCTTTGGTTGCTACCTCTTGTCATCGTCAGGTAAAGCTAAATGAATAACACTCACACCACTAACATTAAAAAAATCCATTTCGGCTCTGGCCAATCAGGAGTAGGGAGATTCCGCAGACCCTGCTTTTCCTCTACGCTATGTATGTAATAACAATTAAAAAATACTTCATTATTTTCACAACCTCAACACACAAAACACTCATGTGTTCCAAATTTCGAACCACAATGCCGACTATGAACTTTTATTTATCAAATTATTTTCACTTTGACTGGATGCCATCTTAAAATGGTTGATTTGTCGTAAAAAGAGGTGATTACCATTATCGTAGATAATAATACGGGCTTTCAGTTAGATTTTAATTCATTTCTCTGCGACCAATATTAACTGAGATATGAATTATATAAGGTTTCAATCGGCCGCCATCTTGTAACTAAATAGTGGATCTAGCTGGTTAACGAACTCGATCAAGACATTTGTATGATCAATTTTTGTGCCAGGTTTCATGAAAATCGGATAATATTTATGGAAGTTAGAGTGTTTCCTAAAATCGATATACATACATATATACTGTATATATATAACATTTTGAACGGAGGGTGGTTTTAGGCTCAGGGGACATGAAATGAAAAGTTGTGAAGAAATTTTCCGAAAGTCGAAATTGGTCGCCATCTCAATAGGTAGATGAATCTCCCTAAAACAAGTCCGAGCTAAGGTACAGTTCTATGATTACTGTCGTTTGTGTTATACTGCTTAACGTGTTCAGGTGGAACATATACTGTAACTTACTATAAACTTGTTTTTTGTTGTTTGTGTAGGTTTTCTTCATTTAATAGTTTTACCTGCCGCCTGCCGGTGACCACTTGTTAATAATTTTAATTATATGGATAACATTGATATTATCAGCCAAGTATAGGCTACTTGACAATTTTTGAAAAATTATTTTAATACATTAGCATATTATTTTATAAAAGTATTATTTTTCCTAAAAAAAAAAAGTTATTGAGTGGGGGAAAACTTTTCCCCATCAATTTAAGTTTGATGGTTAAAAAGGGGGTCACGTGACTGCAGAATGTGACGTTATTTGTGATGAAAACAGCCCCAAACTTTGGAACTCTTAGCAGTTGTATTGGCAGTTTTCTTTTCTCCAATATCTACTGGTGTTTTGGCTCTTGCAATCCACAGTCCAAAACACCAAAATGTATTTTTTTTTTTTAATATTTACAATTTTTCATGCAAAAACATATTGTTTTATTATTGTTAACCTATAAGCTACCTTATCTAGCATATTTTATTGTTGTGACTGTCAAGTAGCCTATTGTCTGTTCTTAATTTTATTTTAACTTATTACATGACCCCACCACCACACAAGACTTGGTTAAGTTGGTCAGTTGAAATTTCTGCCACATAGAGGAGAGATTAGCGAAGTAATTAGCTTTTTTATTAACAATAGTCCGAATTACAAGGTCAAAAATAAAAAAATATGTCATATATTTGACAGATTATCTTTATCTTATGTTTAAATTATTGTTTCATGTGGTTCATATTATGGTTTCTGTAGATAGGCTACAGTAAGTGCAGAAAACAATAAAATTACATATGGTTTACATCAGGGGTTCCCAAACTGTGGTCCATGGACCGCCGGTGGTATATCAGGTGGTCCACGGGCCAAAATAAGAAATAAGAAAATAAAATAGCCTACAATTAAGTCTTGGCACAGAACTACATAATCCGCCCGATACCATTTCTAAACATTTAATCAAATATTAACACGTAATTGTAGGCATAAGCCACTTAATCTTGGTCCTAGTATTTAACGATTTTCCTATCACAGCCACTGAAAATCATAAAATAATCTAGTGGTCCATGGACAAAAAACTTTGGGAACCCCTGGTTTACATGATAAACTGTATTTTATTATATTTTAAAGACTTAGTAGGATTTAAATTCGTGTAATTCGCGCTGGTGGAAAAACTACATTGTAAACTATATTATTGATTTGGAATATCTACACTGAGGGAGAAACGGCGACCGATACTTGAAATTTATGAAACCAACCAAATCCATTTTTTCAATTTTTGTGTCTTTAGATGAAGGCGCATCGTGTGGTTGTGAAACCAAGTAAATCCCATAGTTAGCTGTGACACAGTGGTAATATCGTTCATTTAAGAAACAACGCATATCCTGGACGTTTTTTGTTGTTCCTCAACTATTTAAAAAAATGGATATAGTTGGTTTCATAAAAAATTGATTAAATTATTGTTCCTGTTAGGCTTAAGTGGCACCGATCTCACCAAACACTGATAAACGACCACCTCCACTTAGCTTATGTACTGTCACGTATCTTTGCGGATTAAGACAATGTCGCCGCTTCTGTCCGTTGTCCCTGCTGTATTGTTAGACAGAAGATACGCATCAACCATTTTCATTTGTTCCGTAGTAACCTGTAACAATGATGGTGTTTCCCCCTTCAATATAATTATTGTTTTATTATTATTTAATAGGGCCCAAAGTTTTTTACAGTTCAATTAATCTAAAAAGCAGCGGTTATTTAATGTAATTGTTAATAATGCGCCAAAGTCTTTTGTAAATAAGTGGCAAAAATGTCATCATGTTTAAAATGTGAATAGGTTTAAATAAATTATGTTTATTTTCTTAATGTTTTTTCACTCATGCCTTTTGAGGTATGTCATTCAGGCAATTATCTCAAATTATGACTAATAATATGAGTAGTTATATGAGTAGAATGGTAAATAATTGCCCTAAGGTTAAAATTCGGTTGTCTCGAAAATCGTTGAAGCCGTTTTTTAATTCCCGAGATATGATTTTTATGTAGCCTAGGTTCCGCATGCCAAATGTCTTCAAAATCCACGGAGTAGTTTGACCATAAATCTACAAATAGACAGACATTTTGTAAAAACAACTTTTTTGGTTCCTGGGAGATCAAAACTTGTAAATCCACTGAAATCTTGAAGTCGAAACACAATAAGAAAGCAAAAAGAAATGGCAGGAAATAAACGTTACAATTGATTCCGAACCGTAAAACTTTACGTACGGTAATGAAAAGGCAGATTTTCCTGTTAATATCTGGGACCGAAATATATATTATCTAACCAGAGACAAAAGAGAAGATACCGGGTGAGTTAGCAACTGATCAATCGCATCATGTACGTTTTGGTCTTACTAACTTATAGTTATATATAACGTGTTTTCAGCATCGATACAGTATGATCAAAAACAAAGTGTTCGGGCTGACGGGCTGTCGTCGATCTATCAGCCCCGATTCTACTGTTTCATCTTCTTTGCAATTTGAAATTTTTGTTACGCGGCTGTAGAAGCAATATTTAAAATGCTTTCAATTTGAATTTAAAATTGCGCGCGAACATATTTACGTGACAGAAGGGAAAGAACCTTCCTGGCTCCACGCTAATTATTTGCTGAACAACAACAACCTAACGGCTAACAGGCCATAGACATAGTAAAACTAGTTTTATTAGCTCCATGTAACAGGCTAACCCGACCCCGTTCAATGCATAAAGGGCTCAGTATTTCCGCCCGCAGCGCTATCTGCCGAATCAGTCGGCAAGTTCTATCTGACTACGAAAGCCAAGAGCACAGTTTTTAATTATTAATTGTAATTAAATTATTTACCTAAGCAAATTTAATTATGTATAGATTTAAATATATTTATTACAAACAGTGACCAATTTGTTTTTCAAATTTAAGTTTATATGTTATCTCTGAGGACAATCAATGACTACAACCGCCATCTCCCTTGTCAAAGCAGTGTTTTTAATAATTAATTACAATTAAATTGGTTATCTAAGCGACTTTAATATTTTTATAAATTTAAATATATTTATTATAACAAATGACCCTTTACAAACTTCAGGCTATATTTTATCAGAAAATAAAAAAACTTAGTTCGTCAGCCATCTTTGTTTATATTTCACTACGTAGCTCAACAGCACTATTTTTAATAATTAAGTAACAACTTAATTGTTTATTTGAACAAATTTAACACTTTGAAAATTATTTAAATTTAAATTTGCATTTATTTATTAATTAAATGAACATTAAATAAACAAAATAAAATCAATTAAAAATGAAAGTTTGTTTTCTTGGAGGTTAGGGCGGAAACGCGATACTAGCGCAGTCTGAATTCCCGGTCGGCAAGTTTTTTTGTTTTTCCGCCATTTGCAAATAAACAAATACTACTCTTAAGGCCGTAGTGGACCATCTAGTTAGTTCTTTAGGTGCCCATTCCACATACGTACAACGTCAATGAAAATTATGAAATTGAAGGTGGTAGCAGACATTAAAGACATACTAAAAATTCTGCTACCACCTTCAATTTCATAATTTTCATTGACGTTGTACGTACATGGAATACCCGCCTTATCTAAGAGGCTAACAGCCTAACATGAGTAACTGAATTTATGGCGGGTATTCCATATACGTACAACGTCAATGAAAATTATGAAATTGAAGGTGGTAGCAGAATTTTTAGTATGTCTTTAATGTCTGCTACCACCTTCAATTTCATAATTTTCATTGACGTTGTACGTAGGCGGGTATTCCATATACGTACAACGTCAATGAAAATTATGAAATTGAAGGTGGTAGCAGACATTAAAGACATACTAAAAATTCTGCTACCACCTTCAATTTCATAATTTTCATTGACGTTGTACGTATATGGAATACCCGCCGTAGGGCGCTCATTCCACATACGTACAACGTCAATGAAAATTATGAAATTGAAGGTGGTAGCAGAATTTTTAGTATGTCTTTAATGTCTGCTACCACCTTCAATTTCATAATTTTCATTGACGTTGTACGTATGTGGAATGGGCACCTAGGCGGGTATTCCACATACATACATCGTCAATGAAAATTATGAAATTGAAGGTGGTAGCAGACATTAAAGACATACTAAAAATTCTGCTACCACCTTCAATTTCATAATTTTCATTGACGTTGTACGTATGTGGAATGGGCACCGTATGTGGAATGGGCACCTATAATATATTTTCAAAATCAGGGAAGTGTTTGCTATTTTTCTTTTTCAATGCTGACAAAAGCTTGGCTCCGTCAGTGCCTGAAACCATCACTTTCTGAGGTTTTAGTTGAATTTGCCAAAAATTTGCTATAAGTTATGTTTTAAAATTATTTGTACTTGACTACTTGAACTTATTCGTATGTAATTACATTTAAAATATGACATACTATAAGTGTGCACCATGCATCATGAGAATAAACTCCCTCTACTATAGTTGGTCCAAGACTCCAAGTCGATGGTTGTCGACCCCCCCCCCCCTCCTTAGATTAAAAACTTAATCCGCCTTACAACCTGAGCCTTGATTCACATTCTGCAGATGCCCCCTCTTGTACATCTTTCCTTCGCTTAGGTAGCTTTCAAGAAAGCACTAATTAATTTTTTGATGCAACGAAGATTGTACAATCTGAAGGAACTTTGAAGCTAGGCTACCTATATTTATTTTTTATATTTTGTATTAGGACTCTACATGACTGTGCTCAATGTCTGATTATTATTGTTATAATAACATGTAACAAAGATGGGCAAATACACTTTGATTGATTGATAAAGCTGTACCAAGTACCAACCCCTAGCTAGTCTAAGTTCTATCTTGCTTCACTACAGTCTGGGGGTTATCATTCGTCCCCATAGTGCCACTCAACAACCATTGGCATAAATTCCCAAAATTTCTGGGGGGGGGGGGCTTTAGGACCCAAGACCTTGACCGAGAGGCTATTTCAACTCAATTATCCGTCATTTGTGCATTAAAAATTTAAAACAAATGACGGATTATTAACAGATGGAATAGCCGCTTTAATGAATGAATTTTCCAAATAACAATCAACTTCAAAACTATTTGAAATTTAGCGGTGCAGTGGCAGAAGACATTTTGTGCGCCATCTTTGTTTTCATGTTACAATGTTGCATCTAGTTACACTGAAAATAAAAACAACGCGGGCCGGATCCGGATTGAATTTACAAATATTTTTAGCACCTTTTTAAATAGCGCTATTACTTTTTGGTAAGACATTACTGCCACTATTAACTGATATATGTATAGAAAAGTATCTGTAGTGCCCATTAAAGATGAGCTTGATGCGGTGAGTCACTGTTCTGAGTTAATGAATATCGGACCTAACCTATAACAAAATTTCATGCATATAAAGCATATTAATTATTAAAAGTTTTGTAGCCTTGCTGAATTTTGTCCTAAGCATTACGGTAGATATTCTGTGTTTTTAACCTAAAATTAAGAATACTGTCCATTCGTAGGTAAAATATCATGTCCGTATATATACAAGTCAAATTGCCAATTCAGTTTGCAACAATAACCTTCATAAATTAACTCATACAGTACCTAATAGTAATAAATATCTTACAACCATTAACTTTCCTTGAATAGCTAGCTTTATTGAGGAATAGATTGCTGGCAGTTTCTTTAAAATTTAGCAGATTCCAAGTTTTAAAGAAAAAAAAAATTGCGCCCTCGTATGTCCCATCTCTCTTAAATGCAATATTATCGTATCATGAACCTACCTCTGCTATTGACAAGAGCTGGGCACGTCTTAATGTGTTTTCTGTCCATTTCTTCCCGGGTTTCGCACAGAGGGCAGAAAGGTTCCTTTGCTACACCTATACGGCGAAGATATTTTTTAAAGTAGTCATGACCCGTTGATATCCTAAATTCCGATACTGATTGGTATCTGGGTAGTATCTTTGGCGGCTTGTCTTTCTTCTGCACTAGTTTTTCCCAGGGGCGTCGGTCCTGTGAGCTCTCCCGTACCTGAAGGAATTGTTTGGTATGCCTCTTACAGTTAAGCTACTTTAAGTCATGGTTTTGCCAGGTTGTTCTATACCAGTTCCCTCTCTAGTGAGCCTATCCGCTTCCTCATTTCCATGGATATCAGCATGTCCAGGGCTCCATTGTAATACCATGGTGCAGCGCGGATGAGATTGCTCCTGATTTCCCGGCATTGTAGAATATCATAATCGTAGTACTCGTAGCTAGCATTCGATGAGATGACAGCCTGAGAGCCAACGACATCGACGAATTTTCTATTTTCCCATCGCAATTCTAAAAGTAGTATTTATTTAATGGATGCTGCAGTTCAGGGCTCTAAATATATTAGCCTATTATCGCTTAATTACCGAAAAAACAACGAATTACCAAGATTATTAAAAATTTGTAATCAAAAGATAAAAATTCCGTATTATTTTGCTTGTTTCTTTTTGCTTTTGCTTGCGCAGCATGGGGGTGGACAGGGTGGGGGGCATGGTTTTGGGCAACAGGGTTTCGGCGGACAGCAGGGTTTTGGGCAACAGGGTTTCGGGCAGCATGGTTTTGGGCAACAGGGTTTCGGGCAACAGGGCTTTGACCTGCACGCTTTAGGAGGACATTTTGGCTTGCAGGGCTTAGGACGTTTAGGTTTAGGGCACGGCTTTGGACACTTTGGTTTCTTTCCGCATGGGACCGTCCTCGCCGCCGTTGTTTTTCCGCAGTGTTGTTTGGATTTTATGTTGATTGCCAATTTAGCGTCCTTCTCATTAATTTTAGACTGTTTTAACTTTCCCATTTCTTAATTTTGACTCCAAACTAAATTTTAGTGTTGTTTAGCTAACCAAAATAAGTAGTTTACTGAAAATTTACGGTGTAGAATGTTTTCCCAAGTAGTGTAAATAGTACCTACTTGGAATTTTGAAATTATTTAAGTTTCGGTTCTTAACGATCTTTATAAAAACGCCAGATCTGCAGATGAGAGAAAGGACGCGTATACTGTCTACTAACACTGTGCTGGCCGCAGTGTCCAATGGACTCTTTTTTGATTTTCAAAACTCTGTTACATGAGCTGCTGTTCACTTATTGATTTGGCATTTCATGACTTTTCCTAACTATGTACATATTTTAAACCCATAAAAATTTTTTGCATTTAGTCCGCAGTTTCTCCGGAAACCGTATTGGCATACGTTGCCAGCCGCAGTGTCCATAGGACACTTATGGGAGAATGCATTGCGTCATTGCTATATCAACAGCCAGTTCGGGGGGATTGTTTAGTTTCAGGTAGTATTTCACTGTATACAATGTGTAAAGAATGGCATATCTTTTACTTCCATATTGCCATAGACCTCAACATAGCTTACGGATCCACAGTTTTTGCCTGTCATTTACTTCATTACATGCCTGTTGTCCTCTTAGCAAAGTCAAACTGCAGTGTAATATTCGATGACACAGAAAATAGGAGGTCTCAATTTAAAAAATCGAGGGGAGTGCGTTGTACGATCCTTGGCAGCAGAAATTGAAAGTAGGGGAAGAAACGTCACCCGTGACAATTTCTTTATTAGGCTGCCAATAGTTATTACTGCCCCCCCCCCAAAAAAAAATTTTTTAGTAAATCTATTGTAAGTTACTTTAAATTACGCTTTGATTTAATCGATACTACATAATATATTTTTCCTATTTTGACCCACAACTATCCCCTCCACCCGCCAATGGGCTGATCCGTCCCTGTTCGTAATACAGCTGGGAGAAGAACCGCTCGGAACAGGATGGGGCGATCAGGACTGGGTATATTTGTGATAAGACAATGCGAAATCCCATAAGAGTCCAATGGACACTGGCGGCCGTTAACGTATGTCAGATGCTCCGGCTGGCACAGTGTTAAGGGCTAAAAGAGAATATAAAAAGAAAGTTGAGTGTGCTAAAAAACGTACTGCAGATCCCTTTACAGTGCACTCTTATAATACGCGATCGGCTAAAGGGTTTGATATGCTTAGGTGTCGCCCAAACAAGTCGAGGGATTCTTATCCGATACTTGCACACCGGCTATACATTATGCTACCATTTTTAGTAAGTCAGTTGGATCCAGCTTGTTTCAGAACATACATTAAGAGTAGACTTATTGACGCCTCATTATATAATTTGGATGAGTACGACCCCCCGGAGCTGGACTATTTAAGTACCTCCTCCTTTTTTCTTACAAAACCCTCTCGGGTGGCTATTTCTGTTTGACACGGTCGATCCGGCTCTGGCTGGTCAGGGACTCTAATTTTTGTATTGTATTTGTATTGGAAAATGCCAAGGAAATTCAATTTAATTAATCTAATCCTTATTCTTATAAATTGAAAGATCCAGCAGAAAAAGGCTTTAAGTAACTTTTTAAAACATACAGATATTATCATGGATTACGAAATACAATGTCTACTACTAAATCTACTACCAAATCAGTCTCCATCAAGTATTATTGAACGAAATTTGGACAGACTGCATTTTTGTAGGGAGATTCATCTACCTATTGAGATGGTGACCAATGTTTTACTTTCGGAAAGTTTCTTCACAACTTTTCATTTCAGGACCCCCTGAGCATAAAACCACCCTCCGTTCAAAATGCTATATATAGCCTACATATATATAGGCCTATATATACAGGTATATGTATTTATGTATATACTATATATATGTATATCGATTTTTGGAAACACTCTAATTACTTCCGTAAATATTATCTGGTTTTGATGAAACTTGGCACAAAAATTGATCATACAAATGTCTTGATCGAGTTCGTTAACCAGCTAGATCCACTATTTAGTTAGTAGTTACAAGATGGCGGCCGATTGAAACCTTATAGGTGTATTTTTGGGCCCAATAATTTGTCACAGTTTTTGTTTCACCTTGCCCATTGTATTGTACTTGTCTCTCCATATTTAGTTCAGAGCAGGTACTGTGCCCGTGAGCTGGCTGTGAACTGCCGAGATTGTCGCAGACATGCATGTAGCATTTGTAATCGTGTTAGGATAGGACACCATTTAACATACATATACATATACATACATATACATACATATATTGAAGACCTTCCGTAAGGAAGAACTCAGTCAATAAAGAAAGTGTAATTGAATGTGGAATGTGGATACATCTCGGTTAGTGAAGATACTCGATTAGTAGAGAGGACTTCTACTTATTTCTCTTGTTATCTAGTTCTATTGTACGTAAATTATCCCGCATTTATTTATTATTTCAGGTGCATAAAGTTTTGCATGTTTAAAACAATAAAAACTTGTGAAATCTTGACACTCCGACAATTGGTCAGCAAAACCATGGGAGGCCCTATAGAAACATCCATTAGAAAGAAGATTGCCGAAGCACTAGCACCTACACATCTAGATGTCATCAATGAGTCGTACATGCACAATGTGCCCAAAGACGCTGAAATGCATTTTAAAGTCATCGTCGTCTCTAATGAATTTGAAGGCGTCCCCCTTATTCAGGTATGGAAGCCAATAATAGTCGGTAGGAGCTAGACGATTAGGGAATTAAAAATTCAAGAATGCCCGCAATTTTAAAATACTTCAGACTTGAGTGATTCTTATATGTATTTCTAGGCGTAAAGTCGAGGTTTTTAACTAGTACGAAAAAGCGGAATGTTTTTCTTCGCCGAGCTAATAATATCAGCGTTATCGTGCCTCTAAACTAAACTGAAAGGGGCGGTAGCGTGTTCAAACCCTCCCACTCGGGTTGTGAACGGTTTTTCTTAAGGTGGCCTATGACATCGAAAAAACACCGTACTGCTCTGTGTGATAATAATTGGTAATACATCTTACGTACTTATCCATGAGCGGCATCGCCCCTTCTGGACAATGTAACAATTACATGCTTTTGGACATTGAAAATCGTTTGAAAATTTGAAAATGTATATTGGTATATTGGTATATTGGCATGATGTTTACGCCGATTATACTATCCAGGACCTTACCTAGATGGTGTTCCTGAGAAGACTAACTCAATCAAGAATTTGTTTGCTCCTGTTGTATGTGTCGCTCCCTAGCGACCCAGTTTATACCTTATATACACTATCTACATACACTACACTGATGATATCGATACGCCTCTGGTTTTATTAAAAAGATTATTCTCATGTAAGCTAATGACTCTCAATACCTGTACCTACGTATACCCACTAAGGCCATAAACTAGTGCAATGTTCAAGTTGTAGTTTTGTTACATAACATACTTGTATTTTCAGAGGCATAGACGCGTAAATACGATCTTAGATGAAGAACTTAAGAATGGCCTTCATGCTCTATCAATAGTGGTGAGTACCTTTATTTCTTCAATACTTACACTAAAGACTTTGTTACACGCAGTGTAAGAAGCCAGGTACGTGTGGGCTCTTTCGGGGTCAGTATGGGTTATCTGTGCCGATATTTTACGACAGAGACAGAAAGTGGATGGCACAGTCATGCTGAGTGCCATGTGATCTGGCGCACTAGGGTGCACTGTAGTCCAACCTGCTGCCATAGTGAGATTCGCAGAAGCAATATAATTTGACTAGCTAGAGCAGCTGGAGTAACAGCATTTAAGAAGATTTATAAATAAATTAATAACTTAAGGGCCCGGTGGAAGATGACAATCCCAGATTTTGTGATGGAAGTAAATATGTGAATTTCCAGGCAATAAAAACAAAGAATATGTGATAAAATCTGTGTTTTTCAAATGCGATGTAACCCCTTCTTCCACTGAACCATTCACTTGCAATAGATTATGATACAAAGAGCCTGGTGAAACTAAAAATGGTCAAATTTTATTAAAAATGCAATGTTTGACTTATTGAATTAAATTAATTCCACGATAACATAAATTTAAAAACCAGTGGCAAACCAAAGACTAGATAGTAGGAGAGCTGGCACCAAATTTGGAGTAGCTTCTTGAGGCAAGCTGAAAATTTGTCACATACATCTCCTACTATACCCCAATACGGTAATGCAGATCTGGCCCGTGAGCACGGGGGCAACATCAACTTATAATTTTTTTTAACTTAGTTTTTTCAACCCCCAAAAAAATGTATTTGAGGCAATATTAATTATTTATATGTTGCGGTGTAATGTTTAATGAATACAAAAACAAAGATGCCAGACGATTTAGTGGGGGCTATAACATTGCCAGACGCGTCCAAAGTATAAAAAACATTGGAAGGACAGTTTTTTTTTGTTTTTCGCTTATATCTCGGAAGCTACGCGCCCTGCCCTAGCGACATTTCATTGTTTGCAAAGTTAATCTGCGTTAATTTGGTACAGAACTTAAATATCGCTAGGGCGCGTAGTTTCCGAGATATAAGCAAAAAAAAAAAAACGGTCCTTCAAAGGTTTTTTTCTATGTTTTGGACGCGTCTGGCAATGTTATAGCCCCCACTAAATCGTCTGGCATCTTTGTTTTAGAATTCATTAAACATTACACTGCAACATATGAAAAATTCATATTGCCTCAAATACATTTTTTGAGGGGTGAAAAAACTAAGTTAAAAAAATTTATAAGTTGATTTTGCCCCCGTGCTCACGGGCCAGATCTGCATTACCGTATTGGGGTATAATAGGAGATGTATGTGACAAGTTTTCAATTTGCCTCAGGAACCTACTCCAAATTTGGTGCCAGCTCTCGGGCTAAGAATTGTTACGCCTTTTGACCAGAAACAAGATATGAATAAAGACGTCCTTTTAAGGCTGACAGATGCTGACTCCAGCGTCGGAAGTGTTTCTTAAGGCGCCCATTCCACCGACCGGCTAGGGCTATTTACAAAAACGGTGACGTGGTAGCAGACATTCAAGACTTAGGTGGCGTTTCCAACGACCTCGCATTGCAGAATGCAAATGACATTGACGGAAATTAGAATTTTTCTTTTTATAGAAATCTATTAAAATGTTTGTACTTAACATATCCCATGACGCTATTATTTAATTTTAGTTTGTTTGTTTGTGATTTTACTGTATGATCACTGATCAATTTTAACTATGGCATAGAGGAAAATAAACATTTCCGTCAATTCTGCAATGCGAGGTCGGTGGAAACCCCGCCTAAGTCTTGAATGTCTGCTACCACGTCACTGTTTTTGTAAATAGCCCTAGCCGGTCGGTGGAATGGGCGCCTAACCATTTCGAAACGGCCCTTTACTGAACGTTTAGAGCCGCCCAAGCTCATAAAAACACTCCCATGACTGAAGGATTGAAATTTCCAGGCGAAGACACCGGAACAGTGGGCTGCAGGAAGTGAAGTAAGCAAAAGTTCTCCCTGTCTAGGCGGTCACGGAAAATAGACTTACTTGGATGCTTACCAGTTGAAAAAGTATGCATACAACTCCCTCTACGGTGCGTACCTACCTTAGTACTGGGCTGCTAACCTCTATTAAAAATGTTATAATTTAGTGCGATTATTCTGTGAAATAAAGTTAGGGTTGAATTTATTCAGAAGGCTATTGTTTTGCTGAGTGAATGCATTTATGTTGCAGTTTTTTGATTCTCGCGTACTTACTGTACTTTTCGAAACTACCTAATTATAATTAGAGTTAAAAGAAAATCTTTATTCAGTATGTTTTAAACGAAAGCTTGTATTTTTACTGAAGTCTTCAAAAGACTATTCCAACAAGTATGGGACGACTGTGTATCGAGATATTTATTTGACAAGCATTTGTTAGCATTTGGTTACAAAAAAATTGGAGTTTCTGCGAATCAGCAGCTAGAAGTTTATTGTGAAATCAGTAGCTAATAATTAAATTCTGTGATAAAAACGAATTATTAATAATAATTATAATTAAAAATTAATAATAACACTAGCAGTATTACAATATTATCTTATGTATTCTGCGTAAACTGAAAAATAATTGAAGGTCGCAAGTAAACGTGTCACTACTGTAATAATCCATTCTTTCAAAGAAACTAGATTACAAGATCATAGCGCCCCAATCATTTTAGTTTTCTCTTTTTAACTTTTACCGTTTTAATGGTAATACACTGTAAATAATCACCTACCCCACGACATAACGAAGAAAAGAGGTTAATTTATTTATCGTAATAAAAGCTTAAATTGCCCTCTGAATTTTAATTTTCAAAATGCTGGTCGTAGCCACCCTATGAAAGCCACATCTACAAGAATATGGGTATGCATCACCTTAGGAGCAAATCAGAGAACCCTATCTAAAAAAAATTTTGTACAAAGTCGATTTTCACTGGGAATATGGTTCATAGAGCCGTCAAAAATATCCATTGAATTAGCAGAAGTGATCATCAACATTTGGTCTAAGGCATGTGGCCTTCGGTTTCAATAACACCCACTGGCCGCAGTTTTTCAACACCAATCGTTTTTTGAACAAATCCAATAATTATTGTGGCCAAGTTCTGTTAGAAAGAGGGTACCTACATCACTTATCAAAATGCACAGAAAAATTTCTTCTGTTTGTCCTGATATTTTTGGTAGCTCTGCGATTGAAATTTCATGATATATTTTATGATATATTTTATGTTCAACTTATATGGTTTTTCCCTCTTCGATTGCCATATAAATATAAGGGGGGGTCACAGTGACGATTCTACTTCATAAAAATTCGGCAAAAGGAAAAGGTTGGCCGCTCGGAGTCGGACAACAGTATCGTCTTGCATTTTAAGTTAAAAAATAATACTGGGCAGCTTTTTTTTTCTTTTTAAAAAAAGGTAAATCGGCTAGCCTACTAATAATTTAATGAATTTAGGCGATAAGCCTCTACAGTCGCCTCTGTTGGTCAGTACCCGTGTTGAGTTACAACACGACTCCGATCGCATGGCATGCAAACTCGCACAAGTGCAAGCATACTACCACCGGGCTTCTTTACGCCAACACAAAAAACACAGTCCCATCCATCACTTCAAAAGGAATACTGTGCGCCACCTCCAAACGTATTAAAACATGGCGGTGTCGCTCAGTATTCCCCACTGAGACTTTTCAAACGTTCGTAGGACTCGCCCTTATACGTAAATCTCTTCCCCTTATTGTAACTTCCAAAAAGGATAGCTAGAGCCAAAACAACCACGGCGGAAAATCGACGGACCCTTTCTTTAAACAATTTATCCCAATGGTGGGAGAACTAAAAGAGGGTGGCTGCTTAGCTGTAACGACGTCTCACCCTCTGCCCCCCTCCCCAAACTCCGCGAAGCAGTTTGTCCCCCCATTCCCCCAGCAAAAGCATTTCTTGCTCCCCACGCCTGTTCTGACCCGTTTCTTGTCCACTCCAACCCTATATATTTTTACTTGTTGTAAAAACTGTATATCGCAAAAAGTGTGCGCGCCGGGATGTTTCCTGGAGCGGGATCAAAAGTTTTTTCCTCGGGTTTATATGCGGCTGCTTTGGCTGGGACGAATCCAGCTTGCCCGTTATCTATCTCTCGATGGTTTTTATTGTTCTGTTGGCGACCGTCTGGCAGCTTCCACGACGCGGAAGGTCCTGTACTTTTGTTCCTGCTTAATAGGGAAGTTGCATGGTTTTACGGTTCAGGATCAGAGCTACAGGGTCGATTTTTGCTTTCCAATTTAGTATAAGGAAAGCTTTGTGATTGTCCAAATTTTCGATTCCGAGATTTCAACGGATTTACACGTTTTGAGGTCCCACGAACCCAAAAAAGTGGTTTTTACGAAATGTCTGTCTGTCTGTCACTCTGTCAGACAGGCAGATAGTCTGTCTGTGCGCCGATTTCTGGGCAAACTACTGGGTCGATTTTGATGAAATTTTGCATGTAGGTTCAAAAACATCATACCTCGGGACCATTTTTTTATTTTCGGCTAACTCAATTCGGGGGGGTTTTATTCTCAAAAAAACGTCTAAAAAAATTATTTCTCAAAAACGGCTCCAACGATTTCTTTTAAATTCACATATATTGTAGTTGTTGTTAATGTTGATAAAATGCGGGGGGTCGCTTGCCCCTTGATAGTTTGCTTCTGGGGGTAAAAAAATAAAAATGACTAAATTTTAATGAAAAATGACTAAAAAATAATTTTTCTGCGACACCTTTCTATCGATGATGTCTACCTTCAGGTACGTTTTAGGTGTTAAATTTAGTAACAAAACCGGACAGGTTACATTCCAAAAAAACTATTTGGTTATGTGGAAAAAAAATGTTTTTTTGAAAAAATGATAGAAAATTCACGTTCAAATGCATTGCGTGCTCTGCCATTGTTGCTGTGTGGTAATGTGTTGGTCTGACCTATCTAGAATTTACCTCACCTCCAGTGACGATAGGTGGACAACCCCCCCCCCCTCCCCCGAGATATTGGAAATTTAACAATAGGAAAATTATTTTCCATGAATTACTCATTTTCTCTATCTACTAATTTTGATAAATTGGAAAGCATGTTCGAATAAACTCGGACCGGTTCTTTTAAATGAGACAAGACCAAAGGCGTCAAGAGAAGAGGGGTCTCCCTGCGGATTTAGTTTGAATAATAGAGCCGAAATAGTATGGGGTTTACCTATTTTAACAGCAGTAAAGACTATATTTTACATACCAAAATTTTCTAACAGGGGTCCAGGAGTCAAGAAGTGTAATAAGAAGATGTGGATGATGGATTTCCTAGATTTTCAGTGCCAAAATCAAGTACTTGTCCTATATTATAGAACCTTACAAAATAGTCTCACGGGGTGCCTTTTGACACCCCATATAGGCTCGACTCGCACGGCTCAGCCATATAACTCAAATGTAATATTTTTAATATAGTATATAGTATAGTTTATATATATATTACAAGTGGGGCTTGGGACCGTTTCGCGGCCTCGCCCCCCTTGCGCCTGCGGCGGGCGGTAGCTCGCCCCCACGGGGCCTCGCATTGAGCATTACGCAGCTCGCCCCTTCGGGGCTCGCATGACAGCTGAGCCCCGGCACTCGTGACCCCTCTAGAACAGTCTCCTGCACTTAGCTTATGGACATGGAAAACTCACCATTCTTTTGTGATGTCCCTCTTTTTTAGGTCCGGACACGGGCAAGGAAGAGAATTTCGCTTATAAGCTAAACATAAAGCTCAAATTGACGCAACGTTTTAGTTAGAAAACGTTTGTATGGGAAAAAGAAAAGGGCTGTTTTTAGGGTTTTTCCGGCAATTATTCGAATTTTTTTTCGCGTTAAAACCATCGTTGAACTTCAATGAACATTTAAAAAAAAAGAATTGTCCAAATTGGTCCAGGCGTTGTTGAGTTATGCGCTAACCAACACATTTTGCGATTCATTTTTATATTATAGGTAATTAAACATTTGTTGCGTATTTTATATGGTTTGAAAATTTGTAGTGCAGCTACTGTGAAATGGTTACTTTTTGACCTACAGACTATGCCTACGTCTGAAGATATAGACGATTCGAGAATTGCTTGAATTGAAAAGTGCATGTAGCACAAGTTTTCGAATTGCTACCACGCGGTACAAAAAGTCCGAAGAAAATTCATTTATAAGACACAATTAGTGGTAGACAAACGTCTCATTGGCAAAGAATGTTTTATTTGCATACCTCTGACACGCATGTTTCTTTCATAAAATTTATCTTAAGCAGTAAATTTCGAATTTCAAACAATTATTGCCCCTGCAAAACCTTGCCTATGCAACAGTGTCAGGAACTTGACTTCCAGTCTCACATGTTAGTTGATGATTTCTTCTAATAGACCGTGGTCGATTTCATCAATAGCTATGCCTGCTATGGTGGGCGGTGGCATCTCGCATTTTCAGTGGCTTATAGTGCGAGTGTTATTGTCCAATAGACAAGTACGTATCTCAGAAGTTCAATGACAACCGGTTAGATTGAATTGGGGTGAGCAAGGCCGTAGCCAGGGGCGTTCAAACCAACCCCCCCGAAATGAAGTGGCTTGACAATCGGATATTTTGGGAGGAAAAATAAAAACTACTATGTATTTTATTTTTTTATTTTTTTTTATAGAAGATTAATTGCATACAAACAATTTAATGAATGTATCCGATTGACCTTTTCAGTCGCCTCGGTAGGTTATTACCTGCGATGAGTACGACACGACTCAGATTGCATGGCGTGTAAAGACTCGCACAAGTGCAAGCACGTTACCACCTGGCCATCGAAGTCGATAAATATCCAATGAAATTTATGAACCCCCCCGAAAGAAAATCCTAGCTACGGCCTTGAGGGAAAGTGTATTAAAATTTATAGTAAAAGGGGGTGTGGATAGAACAGGCCCGTACCCAGGAAGATTTTTATTGGGGGGGGGGGGGCGAGAACAAAAATTGTTATAAAATTATACATCCGTAGTAAATTCACCTATGAGGCTGTAAATACAATGACCATCCGCACTGCCACTGCCATTCAGCAGACAGGCCCGAGTATCAGCCTAAGTTAAGTTTGATAGTATGCCCAGCTGTATAATAATCGTGAAATTCTCATTTGACCCTCGATCAGGTCTCAACATTAATAAATCCGTCTCCATGCCAACAGAAGGCTCAATTTGTCAACCCACTTCGTTCGGGTTGACCTAAAAATTACTATATGAATTATAACAATAGTCTAAGATTAGATGCGCTTCAATGCGACGGTCCTGTGCCAGTCGGGGAGTTTTTTGTCGCTGCAGGACCACTGGCACAGCACAGGATTCATTGCCTGCAATACAACTTCTCCAGCGATGCCTTGGACATTCTACTCTTTCTTCTTGTCTGGATTGTTTTTTGTCTCTCAGTTTTTTTTCGACGTCATTTCAGATGGGAATTGTGAGACGAGCGAAGATTTTGTTTTATCAACTTACTATTTTTAATTTAATTTTTTAGCATTCGAAGTCTGAATTGTAGTGTAACCTACTGAAATATTATGGTGATTAATATCATGAAAGAAAGAAAGATAGTTGTGTTTATTTTTCATTTGGGTGAATTGTGGATCTTTACTGTTTAAGCTCTATGTGGCGTAAGGTGGAGGCTTAGTACCCCAAAAACTTTATGATATTAATATCCATGATTGCAGCGCAATTTCAAACATTAATATTGACAAAATAACAGACCCTGAAAGAACTCCCTAAATTGCCGCCGACATAATACATTAAAATTGTCGAATTTTTGCGCTAAAGTGATTTTTTTTTAAATTATTATTATGCTCTGCGAAACAATTTTTCGTACTTTGTACTTTTAATTATTCGTTTATTTATTAAGTTTTTTCAATCAATTTGTTTTATTTCCTTGAAAATTCGGGGGGAGGGGGCCTGACAAGTACTTCTGACAAGTACTTGAGGGTGGCTAAGCCACCCCTCGCCCCGCAGACCTCCATAATTAATGAAAATAATGAATTGTACTATAATGTGCTGGATTTATTCCGAGATAATTAAACGCAACAACAAGCTTAATTACGAAAAAATTCTCTATTTGAATTGGGAGTACGTGATGCAAGGCCGTGCCCAGGTTTTGATTTCGGGGGGAGTCCAAAAAAAATTTTGTACGTAATTTATTAATGAACTAATGGATAAATTCTTTAAACAATACAGGTTTACACACAAAAATTTATTTCGGGGGGGGGGTCCGGACCCCATGGACCACCCCCCTGGGCACGGCCATGACGTGATGTATCTTGTGCCATAGAGCTATATAACGGCCCCCCCCTCCCTAAAATCGAAACTCCAAATAAAATCACAGGTTACACAATTATTTTTAGGTAGGTCATACAGGTAAAACAACTCATCTTCAATGCGGATTGAAAAGAAACAGAGCTTTCAAGTAGCGGAAACCTAAGAAGAGATTAGAAGTAATGACTATCCTCCGGCTGCTGCCATCGGCTTACACTGAACCACCCTCCTTCTCCCCTCAATCGCCCGAAGTCTACTATCAAGTTTTTTCCAACCCTTTCAACGTCTTCCCCACCTCTTTCCGAACATCACTCCCCATTATTCTTAACTGCAGAAAAAATTTTAATTTAAATTTTTTCCTTCCCCTACTAGAAACAAACCTACGACTTATTCATTTAAAATTCTTTACCGTTGTTTGGTCTCTATAGAATCCCTAGTTTAGGCATTGAATGATTTAATTTTCGGAATTAATTTTTGTAATGATAGTTTTACATCAGGAAAAAAAAAGTTTTGTATTCAAATTTAGCGGGCTGGGCCATCAATAATTTAAAATTTTTAGTGTTCAGCCTATTGTCGTGGATATATTGTGTTTGTTTCCTGTGCATTTAGGCCTAATTATTATTTAGTCGCCTATGGCTAAAATCTAATTTGCTTTTCTCGACAATAGGGTAAGTTCACAATTTCAAATATTTTTTCACACAATTAATCATATAAATAAACATTATTTTTCATTTATCTTTATCAAAAATAATATAATAAAACGCAATAGTCTAATAATTAGAAACATTTTAGAACTCCAATTCCAAATCACTTTCTGAATCATATCAGAAAAGTTATTTCGCTGCCCGAAAGTACAGTCAAATACTTTGACTGTTGAGTTAACGTACCTAGACTATCTTTTATTGTTAGGCGAGCTCGGTTTAATTAATAAAGGAGGCATGCGCCATGTAGTATAGAACGTTGTGCCTGCGTGACTAAACCTGAAATTATTTATTTACAGTATTTATTAATTCTTAATTTAATAATTTTTATTGGACCATTCCAATTTCTAACAAACTGCCGGGCAGTTGCAGTAAAAAAATGGCATTTCTATATCAGAGAATGAAGAGAATAATGTAGCTACAAATGCAAAATTACTTAAATTACCGTATATATTTGAATATTTTTTATTTGACGGAACGAGATTTTTTCTATTGATTAAGACCTAGAATTGAGGTATCTAGGCTAGACTCTTTCTTAACCACTGCCCTATTTGCAACCAGCCCGGCAGCCGCCCTTGTTCCTGTCACAAATAAAAGAGAGGCGCCCATTCGGGTGGTGGACTCAGGTCCGACGGAAAAACTTTCGTCGCTGTCACTGCTTGCACGGGTTTCCACACTAAGCAATGAGTTTCCACAAGTTATGGCAATTGCAAGGCCGTAGCCAGGTTTTTTTTCGGGGGGGGGGGGAGGTTAGAAATTTCATAGGATATTTTACGTAGTGGCTTTTATTTTTCCTCTCAAAATCCGATTCTATCTAGTATCAAGCCATTTCATTTCGGGGGGGGGGGGGGGTTGAACCCCCACGAACCCCCCTTGGCTACGGCCTTGGGCAATTGCTAGTGAATAAATGATTATTCGATAAATCGAGATCGTTGGAATCGTCATAATAAACGCTTGAAGTCCTTCTGTCATGTGACATGCCTATGTCGCTGCTTGCTCGGATTTCCACACTAAGACAATGAGTTTCCACATAGTTATAGCAATTGCTTATGAATAATTATTCGATACATGGAGATCGTTGGAATCGCCATAACAAACGTTTGAAGAATAAAGTCCCTCTATAGCCGGCCGCCATACAAAGTTGAATCCAGCGAACCAGAGCAGGTTGAAAGCTGCGTAGGTAACTTGGTCGTGTGCACAGTGCCGGTAGGGAAACATGGTAGGACTTGTCCCGGTCACCTCCGAACTAATCGTGTGACTTCACTGTGTTTCCCAAGTGGTTCGGAATCCACTATAATCAGGAGGTCCACTGTCCTATGGGCTGGCGTATAGGACAGTCAAGTCGGGGTCGCTCTATGGGCCCAAATATGAGGCCTAAGTCGTTATTATCCCGACGAACACTACTACTAAGTCCCTCTGTCATGTGACATAGTTATATCGCTGCTTGTATACGGGTTTCCACACTAAGACAATGAGGTTCCACATAGTTATGGCAATTGCTAATGAAGAATGATTATTCGATATATCGAGATTGTTTGAATCGTCATAACAACGTCCTTCCGTCATGTGACATGGCTATACTATGGCTTTATGTCGCTGCTTGCTGCACGGATTCCCACACTAAACTTCAAGCGATGAGTTATGTCACTGCTTGGACGGAATTCAAAATCAAGCTATGCATGTGTTTGCACATGTTATACCATTGGGGCTCAGTGCCGGGATTGGCTATAGGGCCCAGGATGAGGGCCATGGCCCCCACAAAAAACCGTAAACACAAAATCGCGATAAGCCTATATTAAAAACAACAAACTAAAGCAAATAAATAAACTCGAAATATTTGGTGGGAAATTGGAACGTGCCATGGCATTAATTATTAAATTATTAATCGCCTTATTCTATATTATTCTATTGTGCATCCTGAGTCTATAAATGATAGTGGAATATTCGTCTAAGGGTATAAGACTTTTCTGCCCGAGAAAGGGCCCCCACAAGGCCAAACCCGGCACTGGTGGGGCTATTGAACGAATGATTATTCGAGATCATCGGAATCGTCATAAGAAAAAAAAAAGAAGAAAAAACTAAGTTGTTCTGCTACACTGATTTCACGAAATCTTATTACTATCTACAATACATCAAGCAATGGGCTTCCACAAACAACACAATTATGCCAATGGATAATGGGCCAAATTGATTATTGGAGATAGTCGGAGCCGTCCTATGAAAGGATCGAAGTTGTTCTAATCTGGAACGCGACCAGTTTTCCACCGATAAAATAATGCAATAATCGTAAAAAAAAATGCAAAAAAATTGCCAATAACTCGTTTCTGGCAGTTAACATTGGCAATGACTGCAGTGCGGCAAAAAAACTCCGTACAGTTATGTCTTGCATTCAGTCTGCATTATTTCTAATCAGATTTACCTTTATTTTAACTGAGCTTATTAGGAAAAAAAAATCCTGATTCTTTTCAACCAGAAATTTCTTATTTCTTATTTTTTGAATTAATTAACGAGGCTAGTTATTAAAATATTAGTTCATTTAAGTTGCAGAAGCATACTTTATGCGCATAATATAATAGGCACCCCTAATTACTACGGGACATACACTCCTCTGAGACAATGGGAGGGGAAAAACCATTATAACACAAAATCAAATTTTGAAATATTTGGACTATTCGGAATTTGCCGTGGCACTAATGATTAATCGCCTTACTCTATTGTATTCTATTCCTGTGTCTCTACTCTATAAATGATAGTGGAATATTCATGTAAGGGTGCGAGACTTTTCTGCCCGAGGAAGGTCCCCCACACAATTCCGGCCCAGGGGCCCCCAGAAGCAGGGACGGATCCAGCCCATTTTTTTTTGGGGGGGGGGGGGTAGCTGAGGGCCAAAATAGGAAAAACTTATGTAGGATCGACTAAATTAGAGCGTAATAACTTAATTTACAATAGATTTACCAAATTTGGGGGGGGGCAGCTACCCCCCCCTACCCCCCCCCCCTGTATCCGTCATTGCCCAGAAGGCCAAACCCGGCTCTGCATAACAGCGACTATGAACACATATCTGGTTAAATCAATCGAGCTTCCCTTGCAATGCCAATGGTTAGCATATCTCAGGTTGTTCATTGTAACATGTAGTCGGTATGGGCTGACATCGAGAACTCTAAAATTGATTAACCCGTGTGTCAGTGGCCAGAAATACATACGGTACAGAAATAATATCAATAAAGTCCGTAGAACCGAGGAAGTCTTTGGCAGGGCAAGGTGCAATGGGCCACTGTGTCTAAAAAGAGCATTTCAAATAATCACTGACTACTACCCAACCACGATAAGATGGCACTTGGTACACTTATAAAAATCGAATAAACTCGGTGTTCCGCTTATTTTTCGAATAAACAAAGTGTTCCAAGTGACATCCTATCGTAGTAGTAGTAGGATAGTAGGGTAGTACAATGCGCCACAATATTGTATTAGGGTGAAACCCAATTAGACACATCGTCTGAAAAGTGTAAAAACATAAGACAACGGTTTTCCGAGTTTTCCGCGGCTCTCTGGTTCACTATGCGGGAGACTGGAGAGCTGACAGTCGTCCTTGTGAGCCCAACCGCGGAGGATTGTCTTGCCTTATCCGATCCCCGCGCACAACGTTCCGATTATTTTCGTGTTTTGTTTCGGCTCCAATTTTCAAAATTTTCCAAAAACTTCATCCCTTAGTTAGTTGGTACCTATTATTAATGGAAAGTGCGTGTTTGCGTGATGCTGTTATACTGGAAGTTTCCTGCTCCCAACTGATCCTGCCTCACAGCCTACAGCCCTACAGGTAGGCAGCAGGATAAACATCAGTGAATATAATACTAAAGGTGATGAAAAGTAGTCTAGTTGGGAGAGTCTTAAATATGAAATGGAAGATTGAGGTTCGACTCTTCGACACTACATGAACAAGAACCGGTCCGAGTTTACTCGAACATGCTTTCCAATTTATCAAATTTAGTAGATAGAGAAAATGAGGAATTTCATGGTAAATAATTTTCCTATGGATAAATTTCCGATATCTCGGAGGGGGGGGGGGGTTGTCCACCTGACGTCACTCGTCACTGGTGGTGAGGTAAATTCTATAGATAGGTCAGACCAACACATTACCACACAGCAATACTGGCAGGGCACGCAATGCATTTGAGCGTGAATTTTCTATCATTTTTTCAAAAAAAACTTTTTTGGTACAAAACCAAATACTTTTTTGGAAAAGTAACCTCGTTACTCAATTTAACACCTAAAACGTACCTGAAGGTAGAAATCATCGATAGAAAGGTGTCGCAGAAAAATGATTTTTTAGTCATTTATCATTAAAATTTAGTCATTTTTATTTTTTTACCCCCAGAAGCAAACTATCAAGGGGCAAGCGACCCCCCGCATTTTATCAACATTAACAACAACTACAATATATGTGAATTTAAAAGAAATCGTTGGAGCCGTTTTTGGGAAATAATTTTTTTAGACGTTTTTTTAGTTTTTTGAGAATAAATCCCTGCCAAATTGAGATAGCCCTAAATAAAAAAAACGGTCCCGAGGTATGATTTTTGTAAACCTACATGCCGAATTTCATCAAAATCGACCGAGTAGTTTGCCCGGAAATCGACGAACAGACAGACATTTCGTAAAAACCAATTTTTTGGGTTCCTGGGACCTCAAAACGTGTAAATCCGTTGAAATCTCGGAATCGAAAATTTCGACCGTCACAAAGCTTTCCTTATACTACGTATAAATTGGAAAGCAAAAAGAGGAGAAAAAATATCTTCCTGGCACCAAACTATTATAGTTACCTTACCTCCATTAGTAAGGGAACAACTCGGCTGCCAGGCATGTTGCTGACCACAACATAGCAAATTGAGTAGTGGTCAAGAGAGAGGATCATCTAACAGTCCTCAGGCCTAAATACGCATTTTGCATTTTTATACGATAATATTTATTTATTGATTTATTAACAATTGAACTAACCCAATAAAATAAATAAATATTAACAATTTTGTTCTGGTACTAAGCCAACCTAGCGGAGTTAGGGCTATAAAGTCTCTCTTACACTAAACTAGGAAAGCCCGGAAAGCTTTACATGGCCTCCGTAACTTGGCCAGAAAAGCAACAAGTTTGGGACTAGAACCAACAACCTTTAGGGTGAAAGTCGGAGTCTGTACCACTACTCTATACAGGTCCTAGTGGAGTGATGGCTCTCACTTACACTCAAAATAGTCTATAATGAAGTAGAAGTAGTAGTATGGTTGGACACAGTCCCAGGCCACGGTGTGGGCCCATAGGACAGGGGACCTCCTGATTATAGTGGATTCCGAACCACTTGGGAAACACAGTGAAGCCACACGATTAGTTCGGAGGTGACCAGGACAAGTCCTACCATGTTTCACTACCGGCACTGTGCACACTACCAAGTTATCTGCATCTTTGAACCTGCTCTGGTCCGCTGGATTCAACTTGGTAAGGCGGCCGGCAGTCTATCATGAAAGAACACAGGTCAAAGAAGTGTAAGAACGTTCATATGGAGCTGTAAAAGCATGTAGGGTAGTAACCGAAATTAGAGGATTTGGAAAAAGCTGGACTTGGCGGGATTCGAACCCTCAATCTACGCCTAACCGGGGCGTCGTCTTAACCGCTGAACCGCAAGCTCAGTTTAGGGGTAGATCGTGGGTTTGAATCCCGCCAAGTCCAGTTTTTTCTAAATTTTCTAGGTTCGTTTACTACCTTTTCAACCTTAGTTATACTTTAATAATATCAGTGTTATACACTGCAATATATTCAATAAATGTAGGGTACCGTAGTACTTTTCCCTCACCTGATGTATCATTTCGATTCTCCCATGCGTTCCCATTCACCCATTTATATTTTATAAGGTACACCGGAAATTTTTTAAGCCAGAAGTTTGTGTCAGCTCTCCAAGCTGGGAAAGGTCAAGAAACACTGCAAGCGTTGGCGAAACGTCAATCACCTTAAAACCAAATCAGAGTACCCACCCCCCCCCCCACCCCTACGCGTTTTTGTCTAAACATTTTTAAAGGGAACATCGATTGTTGAGCCGTCTAAAATAGGTATTAAATTAGCTGAAATGCTCCTCTACATTTTGGTATATTATCCTGCTAATCACAGTACATTTATATATTTATAAATAATTGGTAATAAAAAAATATTTTTGGCGCCCTAGAATGTCCCCTTATCTCTTATATGGAACTCTAGTGGGAATCATCAAGATTGACTGGCATGGAAAATACTTTTGGAAATCTAGCTGTATTCTGATTTTGCCACCCCATAGATATGATCAAAACTCAAAAGGACGACCCGGGCAGCCCGAGGGGTAGTTTATTGAGTGAAACAAGTGAAATGGAAATCTAATGATAATGTGAAGCAAGGTAGGTAGGTTACAACCCTTTGGCACGCAGGTAGGTAGGAGCGAAAGGGTTGATCCGTGAACTTGAACTTGTACCCCTAAAAACTCTCACTTCGTAAACCTGGCCCCTCACAGAATTCCATTACCTAATTATCACCTTACTCCCAAAGTTGTTATAATTTATAATATGATAGATGTACTCAGGGGCGTAATGTCGGGGGGGGGGGGGGCACGGTCCAACTTGCCCCCCCCCCCCGGACTCGAGCATTGTAAGACGTGGTTCATGGAGACCCCCGGGCCCCTTTACATCAAAAAGGATGTAAGCATTCCTTTGTTAACTTTGTAAAATCTACAGCTATACATAAATACTATTAAATTGCGTAAAACTCTACTATTTTGCTCTTATATTTTCAATTTTTCCTTATCCTGCCTGATGACATCATAAGGTCTACTTAGTTTTGCCCCCGCCATCATTCTAAAACTTTACGCCTCTGGATGTACTGTACATAATATTTACGGATCCCAGTGCAACTTACCTCCCAGCGGATCTACTGCCGTTTATTATTAACTTACTTATTCTTGGAGTTTCGAATTTAAACAAAACAATTTTGAATATAACTCTCCATTCTAAAATTAGCTTGTTTACATTTTTAGTCCCAGGTTAATTTATACTAAACGGCATAGGAGTCAGGAGACCTATCACCTATAGCGGGCGTACTATGCCGTTTAGTAGGCCTATTAACTTATTCTTGGGGTTAAAAATGGAAACAAAACAATTTTGAGTAGCACTTTCCATTCTAAAATTATCTTTTCATTTTTAACCCCAGGTTAAGATTAGAAATAGTAGGCCCGCAGGTCCAAGGAAGTGATCTCGCGAAGCGAGCTACTCCGACCTGCAGCCTGATCGATGCGATTATAATACCGGCGTTAAATAAATACCCTTGGATCATAACTGTAAACAAACAAATTTTGAATAGCACTTTCCATTATAAAATTATCTTGTTTACATTATGATAAGCATTGTTAAGTAAGTTAAGTTAATTTGCATATTATTGGACATTGTCTGTTTGCAAATAAACGATTATTTATTTATTTATTTATTAATTACCAGGGGATTAAATAAATACCGGTATTATAATCAGGCTGCAGGTGCACTTCCTTAAAATAATGAGTCAGGATTAGAGAAAGTGAAATATTCAAGGTGCTTAATACCCCCCCCCCCCAGGAAGGACTATTTAAAACTAAAGGTGTAGGTAAGGGCGGATTTTGCCTCCAATGTTGAGGTTTAGGGGGGGGGGGGGGGTCAGCGGGCAGATTCAGTGGATTGTAACATTCAAAAACATTATTATTTTTAATTCCCACTGTAAACTCATTGTTATCTAGTGTAAGTTCATTTTATTTGGGGGGGGGGGAGTCCGGACCCTCTGACCCCCCTCTAAAATCCACCCTTGGGTGTAGGTATACGTACTGTACATCGGTTAATTCATTTTTATGAATTTCTGGATGTAACCCGGAGTAATGCTGTGTTTGGGTATAAGAAAAATGTAGCTTACAATTTTTAACTGTAACTATTAACAATTTGTTATAGCCTAAATACCTAAATGTTGAATCGATTTACATATACTAAGGTATTATAAGATATTCACACAGTATACCGTATATAGTCATGCTACTCATATTCATTGGGGCACCCCTCTTCTATTACAACTTGTTTCAACATCCCATCTCCTTTATATTATAATTGAATGGGGTCAAATGGCCGTTTGTGGAAGGCTCAATGGGCGTTTATCATGGGCGCTTTACGTCGTGAGGTTAGAGGTTAGGCTTACAAAATTGAAAAGAACGAGAATTCTATACATGATTTCGACATTTAACTATTAAGAAACTATTATGAAACAGGCCCCTACCCAAGAGGGCGGGGGGGGGGGGCCCTCCAAAATTTGATAACAAATAATAAATAATGTAAGAGTTTTAGCTTAAACTATACTGAAATTACTGCGGATGTGTCATTTATAAAAAAAATTGTTCGTGCCCCCTCCCCCAAAATAAAATCCTGGGTACGGGTCTGTTATGAAAGTCAGCAGTGGTCGCGTAGCCTACACCTCTAGCGCAATACTAATTTAAATGTGAAAGTGACATGTAGAGTAGTATTGTAAGTAAAGTGACATTTAGAGTAGACTTTCACCCGAAAGGTTGTTGGTTAAGTCCCACACTGGCTACACTTTCTGGCCATGCTTCGGAGGGCATGTAAAGCAGGCGGCCCGGGCTTTCCTAATTGAGTGTAAGAGAAGACTTTATAGCCCTGATTCCGCTAGGTTGGCTTAGTAATAGAACAAAAAGTCAATATTTGTTTATAAAATATAAACCATATTTTCCTTCATTACAGATGAACATCAGCACCCCTGAGCCCTCTATGCCGAATTAGCCCTCAACAGTGTGTAAGCGGCATGTGAGAATCGCTTAATCAGTGATCCAATGGACAATCGTGAAGCGTGCGAAAGTTCGACGGCGGAAGTTGCTGCTACACCGGTGTCTACTGCTGCCACGTCAGTGCTACTTTCGGCCACGACAGTGACCCCTGCTGCCACTGTATCTGACTCCACTCCCACCCCCGCGGCGAAGATCTTCAGCAGAAATGCAAACGGAACAGGTGAGTTCTGAATTAAGTCTAGCTGTTAGATTGTAAAATGTACTGGGCAAGTTACCGCTGATCACCACAAATAGATCAGTGGTCATGACAGCTAGAGGATCTTCTGCCAGTCCTCAAGCTAAAACTCTCTTTGGGTTGTCGTGCCATGGCCTTCTTTCTCCATAAAATGTATTTTAGAGGCCTTCAGTATGCTTGACGCAATAGACATTGATATAGTGGATATAAAATTATGAGAAAATGATCGAGTTACGATCCCGCAACCTTCCGATTTCGCGTTGGCTGCTATACGTATTATTTAGCAACAGTGTCTGTCATCCCTCCTCACTTATTGATTACCTACCCTATGTTTCCTCGCTCATTCACTTAGCCAATTGTCCCGGTTTCCCTTCTGTATTTCAACGGATTTCCCTATTATAAACAGATAACCTTTGCTGACCATAGGTTCTGTAAACTGCTCATCTTATATATTGCTATCCTATTTATACATTAGTATAAGGAATGTTATGTGATGGTCGAACTTTTCGATTTCGAGATATCAAGGGATTTACACGTTTTGACATCCCGTGAGACCATAGAAAAGTTCGGTTTTTACCATATGATGTCTGACGCCTGTACCTAATTTTGGGGCCAAACTATTCGATATAATTTGACGAAATTCGGCATGTTGGTTCACAAAAATATATTCGAAGGTTTTGTACTTCATTTTGGGGGGTTTTTTAGACCCCAAAAAACGACCAAAAATTGTTTTCTCAAAAGCGGTTCTGACGATTTCTTTTTCATTCACATAGTACTTAGGCGGGGTTTCCACATACGTCAATGGTCAATGAAAAATATGAAATTGACGTGGTAGCAGACATTTTTAGTATGTCTTTAATGTCTGCTAAAACGTCAATTTCATATTTCTCATTGACCATTGACGTATGTGGAACCCCCGCCTTATCAATGTAAATTGACCCCGATTGTTCGCATTCCCCATGATAAATTGGCAAAAAATAAAAAGTTATCAATTATCAGGAAAAATAGTAATAATAACCTTTCCATCGATGCTTTCTAAGTTCAGATATATGTTTTAGTTGTTGAATAGAGATCGAACAGGTTGCTATACCAAGAAAAGTTCTGGGTTTGCATAAAAAATATTTTTTTGAAGAATTTGTGGATAATTCGATTGTACGCAACAATTTTAAAGCCCAAAACAATAGCATGGATAAAAGGGAGAGCGAGGGTTTACCGTCTTAAATTATTTTTTGGAAATATATATAGGCTCTAATTAATGTGTTGTTTAGCATTTTTTTTTTTTAAATTCAGTCGTTTTATCAACAATATATAGGTATATTATACTCGTACAGGTATATGTTAAACAATTTTAATTCATTTTATTACCATGAAAATTTGTTCTTTCACTTGCAAAAGAAGTAATTTTGGTTTTTCCTCATAATTTTTTTTTTTGGCCTACTATTGCGATTAGCATTAACTTATTCATGGGTTAAACATGTAAACAAAACAGTTTTGAATAGCACTTTTCATTGTAAAATTATCTTGTTCACATTTTTAATTCCAGTTTAGGACTAAAAATGATCCCCATATGACCTGCATTTTTTAAAAAAAAGGGAAGTTTCCCTCAAAGTTGAAACTTTGCACAGCATACAATATAATTATTTCATGTCAAAAAATTTTCTACGGTGAAGCAGCAAGACAACAACTCAGACTTGAATTGTTTGGAACGGGGGGCGGGCAGGCGGGGAGACAAAAGAAAAACATTGTCATAATCCGACGTCCGGCAGTAAAAAGTGGACGGATACCATTTTCAATTTAATTCCGCGAGGCGTAGGAAAAAAAATTAATTCACATTTCTCCGCACATACCAGCAACTTGCAATAAAAGACCTGCAAAATGAACCAACGTTAAAAACAAGACGCGGAATTACATTTTTTTGCTGCAAGTGAGTTTTTTTGCTGTGCTCAAGTCTGCAGAGTTAATTTATGGGAGGTGAGAGCTCTCTGGTGGAACTTTCCAGTGGTCTGTTGAAGATGGAGGGGGTACTATAGGTAGTGGATCTATTTTGCAGATTGGAAAGTACAATACGTAAACGTATATGGGGGAGGGATGGAGAGGGAGGATTTGGCCTCCTCTAGTGGCTGATTAGACTTTGGGAAGGGCGGACCGTCAGTTGAAAAACAAGTACCTATAGGTACCCATTCTTAATGTTGTCACCAACTATAGGCTCTACATCCAATTATAAAGTATCTATTGTCTAATCCTTTGGTGATGGAAAAGTAAGCCGACCAGTTCCAACAAATTTATTTCTATAAACATATACAAAAACAAAAACTTATAGTGTTTTAGCTAATTTTGTTATAACTATTATAACTAGAATTAGTTAAACCCAAATAATCGTTAAGTTGAGCAAGTCTCAAATGTTACATGCTAAGATCCATACAAATGCAAACAAGGGGGGGGATGTCTCCCTGGGGGAAAGTTTAAAAAATATGCACAAAATATTGGGGGATACGCATTTTGATAGCAGTCAAGTTTAGATTTTACCGACAAGGCGAATTATTGAAATGACTGCAAGCAGGGGAGTCCGGATCACCCCCGGGGAAAGTTGTTTAAAATATAGGTGTGAAATAGTGGTTTTTTTGTATTTCTAAGCATTTAGAAAGTAAAAACCTATGGATTTTTACAGGCCAAGGTATTCAATATTCATAGAAATGCAAAACAGGGGGCTCGGGGGTTTCCCCCGGGCGAAGAATTTTGAAAAATAGGCGCGAGGCCTGATGCTCTCGCCTCATAGGCAGTGGTAGATTTACCAATAGCCCGCAATAGGCAACTGAGGCAGATACCTGCGTACATCCTCCGCGCGCGTATACAACCATCAATAAAATATTTACCAAACAATCTCTAATACAGTTATACAAAAATAAGCTTTTAGGCCTGCATCCCGAAGTCTCCCACGAACATGGCACAAGATATGAAGAGAGAAAACCCCTACTGCACGAAAAACCAAGAACAACACTGAAAAAAATATTTCTTACACACGCTGTGTAAGCCGGGACTTGTTTGGATATTACCCAATAAAGTAAAGATTACCCAAATTTGTTTTAAACTAAGAGTAGCAATTGGTTTCTATCAACAAAATGATATGTGTAAAGTCATTAGTGTAAGCATTACACAATGATAGGGTTCTACCAACCTATTTTGTGTAGGGTGACTATTTACACGAAACTAGTGTTAACGCAGGCCAAAAATTGGGTCAGTATTACTCGGTGTTCAGTGTATTTTCTAGCCGTGGGTATTGAGTAAATATCACACGAATAAAAGGGGCTGAAAATACAACGCTGCTATGTACCTTTTACAAAAATTGCGTTGGTGGCTGAAGTTGGGTAAAATCTAAACTATTTGGTTAATATGAGCACTAGAGAATGGTGTAAATGTTAGTCTACAGTTTGTGTTAAAGTTGCAATGACTACTTGTGTTGTCATAGCCCACCACTTGTGTTCCATACACGCGAATGCAAATTTTTTTTTAGTCTACACAACCCTTAGATGAAATCTACACGAACCTGTGATATACAGTATATCTGTACATGGCCGTCCCCAGAGGGGTGGTCCATGGGTCCGGACCCCCCCCCCCCCCGAAATAAATTCTTGTGTGTAAACCTGTATAGTTTGAAAAATTTATCCATTAATTCATTAATAAATTACGTTAAAAAAAATTTGGACCCCTCCTGAAATCAAAACCTGGGCACGGCCTTGCATCTGTACTATTTATGCAGCGATATTTGTTCACTGCCAATCAAAGAATTGTCAGTTCGAGTCCCACACTTTCCTACATTATTGCCATATGCCAATTACCCTAATATATTAGTAGGTATCATGCCAATGATCATAGTCTAGGTATTGAGGAGAAGTCTCTACTTGCCAAGTTTATCAAAATCGGTTCATAATTACGTATTTTAAAGTATTGTCAAAAACTGAGATAGGCAAAGGTGTACACGTAGGAATTTAGACTCATGGCCCGTCCCGTATTAAACCTCATCAGTAGCCTAATACCCATGCCACTTGACCGCTGTGGCCAAAGTAGCTAATAATGAACAGTAAATTTACCATTTGTAGAGTTATAGGAGCTCATTTTGAAAGTCAACAGACTAGTCCTTTGATTTTCTTTTGAAAGACATAGGACCTAGGCTATGAAGCATGCAATATGTTACAATCACCTCTCAATATTGAACTTCTTACTAAATCGTGATTGAAATTTTCTTTTAACATTGTCTATGACTTCTATTGCTTTCATCGGTATGTCTACTATCAACTGATAACAATTTAATTTGAATTTATACGTTAATCCTAAATGTTTACTTAACAAATTTGAATTCTGGCGGGAACGCTCTACACGGAGATGTGTAAAATGTATACATTACATAAAATTGATTGGAAGTTACACACATTTGTTTAAACATTTGCAGAAATCACACGAAATCGAGTAAATTCTACACTACTTCTCAGTGTACAATTGAGACTAAATTTTATGACAATTTAGTGCATAAATTTTCCATGAAGTCGAACGACGGTCTCGCTCGTAATAGATCTACTGTATGTAGAATTTTCAAATTCTACATATCTAAAACATCCAAACGCGGCCATGTCAACGGCCTACTCCTATTTCAATCTTATATTTTAGACCCCCTCCCCTCATTCCCCTAGTAACGCAGTCTTGTAGCTTTGCCATGTAATTATAATAATATGTGGCGTATCACTGAGGAACCCCCCCCCCCCCCCAACTACCCCCATAATTTCAGGGATATTAATATACATATTATTGTATATGATAACATTTAATAATAGCACGATGAAACGCAACAAACTACTGTTATTTGGCGAAAAACCGTTGAAATCTGAATACAAGTTGTGTAATGCTAACACAACTTGGATAGAATCCACGCGAGGGTCGTGTAAAATTTACAGCGGGGTGACACCTGCAAACCTGAAATACCGTTATACCCGCGATGCCTGAGCCCTGATGCTTCCCTCTTCCCAGTCATTGAATGTCTATTAGCAAGTGCGGTAGCCGGTTGTCAAACTTTTGGACTTTATTTTCCTTCAGGTGTTTTTAGTTTCAGTGCAATTCAGTCAATGTTCGAAAAAAATGGAGGGAGTAGTGCGATTAGATGGCGAGAAGTCAGGTTCGTTTGCCATGAAAAGAGGGGTAAAACAAGGGGACAGTTTAAGCCCACTATTATTCCTGATTTTTATGGATGAAGTAATGAAGACGTGCAAGGCAAGAACTGATCGATCGTTGGTCGGTTTGTGGCGACTTAGGCACGCGTACTTGCAAGCCCTTGCCTATGACGTAGTCCTAATAGCAGACTCTCCAGCAAAACTACAATTATCTGGGTACAGCAGTGAACCAGACATGCAAACACCAGACCGAAACCGAGTCCAAAAGACAACAGCAAGGAGAACTCCAACGGAAGACAAAGACCAGAGTCCAACAAATCATCTTGGAGCCGATTCTCCTCTATGGGAGCGAAAGCTGGACACCTACAACAAGTGACCTAAGTAAAATAAACGGGACTCAGATGAAGTGTCTAAGACGGATTGCTGGTCGAACAAGATGGGAACGAATCCGAAATGACCGCATCAGGCAAGACCTGCAAGTGGATTCCATAGAGAGAAGAAAGGAGAACAAGCAGTTGCAATGGTTCGGCCACGTTTAAAGGATGGACGAGAACAGGACCACCTGGAGATTGGCGGAAGCAAGGCCACAAGGAAGAAGAACCATCGGCAGACCGAGGACAACTCTCGAGGAAAGGATTGAACAACTCGCCGGAGCAAGATGGAAAACAATTGCCGAGCTCAAGGCGTTAACGTTCGACAGGGGCGAATTCAGGAAATGGCACTAGGGAGGGGGGGGGAGAAGAAGGAGAAGTGTTTTTAGTGTGGCCTCTTCAAATTTAATGTAAAGTGAAAGTTTGTTAAGTTTAAAGTTCAAAATGGATATATTTAGTTCTCCAAATTTCGTGTCAGCATTGTTCTCTGATGGCGAAGACATGACAGAAGAAATGCTAAGAGTTGAACGACAACAAGAAATCCCTTTTGATAATTACGGTAAAATGTAATGCTTAGTTTTGTTCATTATATGTTATATGCCAATATATAAACTTGTATTCTTATTTGATTTGTCTCAATCCTTCTTTTGTTTTGTATCAACTGTCGAATATTATTCCTGATACATCGAATGGTTGACGTCACTTTCGTATTTTCCGGACGTGCAGCTAATGTTTGTGAGTGTAGAACTTTTACCTACATGATATCTTCGAGACATGCGAATGTCACTAAACTAGGCTGTTGTTGTTGTTATGTATGTATTTTGTTGTGTTTGTTCACAGTGTGAAGAATTTACCGGTGAAACTGAGTGGGATAGTGAAAGAAACCTGCGGTTTGGGTGTTACTTGCCTTACTTAAAAAAAAACTCCCTATTCGTGACTGCCAAATGAAATGGAAATAACTTTGAAAAAAAATCGCGAATAATCAGTTTTTTAATGAGAAGATGGACCGTAGGACCTTTGCCTTGGTGGCGTTCAGTTGTTAGCTTTTTATAAATTATTCAGAATATGTAATTAACGTTAGACCCGCTAAATTTATTTGAGGCTCTAACGTTAATTACAAATGCTGAATAATTTATAAAAAGCTAACAACTGAAAGTCACCATGGTAACGGCCCTACGGTACATCTCTTGAGTAAGCTAGGAGCAACCCTAACCGAGGGTACAAGTAACACCCAACGCCTTCTGTAAATTCTACACAACGTGTGTTCAAATCCAACCCAATGCATATATATTGCTGTGTTACAACCACACAATAAGGTCGGCTAGATTTTACCCAAGTAGTTGAGTAGCATGAACCCAAACAGGTAGCCTAAACTAGATAGTACTCAAATAGTTGGGTAGAAGATACACATGTCGTATGTTTCAATCTACATAAGAGTTGTGTAAAATAAACACAGATAATTTAGTAAGCATTACTCAATCACATTTACACAACTAGTGTAATTTTTACCAAACTTGTATGGGTAATATCTATCCCAATTATTGTAACAATTACTCTACGTATTTAACACAACTCATTTAGTAGGATTTACACCCTATTCGTGCCGTCCAAAAGTTACACGAAATTTCGTGTTGCAGTAAGCCCTGTCGGGTTATATTTACAATAAAATTTTTTGAGTGAAGTAAAACTAAAAATACAGCGCAATACAAGGCACTCTCTATCTATAATGATCTGCCCAGAAACTTGAAGGATGGTAAAAGCCTACGAGTATTTATAACCAAAGCTTCCCAGCACTTGAATCTCTTTTAAGAATATGTAATTTTCAACTCCCCCCCCCCCTCCCCTTCCAATAAGATTCCATTCATTCATTTACTTATTTCAATTCTTTTCAATATTAAACTAATCAGCATCAAGGACAATTTTATTGAGTGCACTGTGAACTTTTAGAAAATAAGCAACTAACCTAACCTAACGTAATCTTTAATTAATTTTTTTTTTTTTTTTTTTAACTAACTTTATTTTTAAGCTTGACTAACATCCCTTTAACTAGCCACGCACGGCCTTGGCCTGTGGCAATACCTATGTATCACTATGTAATGTTTATGGGACTGAATAAATATAATAATAATAATAATAATACATTAAAAAATTTCATTACCCAGTTTGCTGAGGTCAAGGCAAGGAAAAAACATTTTAGTTAAGGATAACATAACAAGTAGGTTATTTTGATTATAAACATATTTTTTAAATAAAAAATAGTGGCTTTATTGGTGATCACCCCCCTCCCCACTATACATTCAATAATTATTAATGGCCGTGGTGACAAGGGCAGTGCCTATATATAGCCGCACAAAGCCATACCCGCCCCTACTCATATAAGGCCCATTACTCCTAGTGTAAGTCAAAAAAATTTCGGGGGGTTCGAAACTCCACAATGCCCCCCCCCCCCCCTCTCTGCATTATAAGTGCTTGCTTTGGTTTTTTATATTTAAAAATAAAGCAAGTAGAATCGTGGATTCAAGAATGTTTTCTAAACCTGTAAGTATTTTCCGATTCCTATAAAGTTCATTAATTAAATACGATACAGTATATACCAGTCCCTCGTTGAATACGCTACTGTATAACGATCAGCAAAATTTCCTACAGTTTTGTTCTTGTAGATGAAAAACCAGGCAGGATGGAAGTCAGTAAAAACTGGATCTGAGAAACGCCGCGCGGTTCCCAAGCTCGAGTTTTTCTTGAGAACCAAGAAAAAACCTGATTTGTTGTTGTAAGGTGGGCAAAAAAACGTTGGTCTACAAAAAACCTAAAGAAGGGCTAATGACTGGGGAGATGGCCGGCCGTGGGTATATAAAACCTCTTGCATTTTTTACTCGAACATATTCTCGAATTAAATAATTTTTTATCGACTCCGCACTGATGCGATTGTTTCAAAATTTGTCCCACGTTTTTATTTATACTGCTAATAAAAAATTGTCGCAGTGAATGTCATTATTCAGGTGATTTTATGTATGCAGCTTTTTTTAAATAATTTTTTAGTTCTTTGGCACTGAAATGTTAATTAGGCGTAATGATTGTGGCTTAGGTGACCTGCCTCAACGAGAATAAATGCTGACTAGTCTTTGACACAAGCTATGGAGAGCAGAATCAATAAATTTAAGTGTTATTATTAAAGATAACCTGATTTGATGAGAATCTGGGCGCAAAGTTATGGCAGAACATAGCAGTACTTCAAATCAAATCAAATGTATTCAGGCGCGGATCTAGAATGAGACCAAGGAGGGGCTAAGATTAAATACAATTTAAAAAAAAAAAAAATAGGGCTGAAATATTGGGGTTTTACGCATTTTCAGAGCAATAAGAGTTCTATATTATAGGTTTTTTTTTTTTTTTTCTATAAAAAGGTTAATCGCATACACACAATTCAATGAATGTATCCGATTGATCTCTTCTGTCACCTCACTAAGTTACCTAACAGGTACTTTTGTCGAGTTACGACACGTCTCCGATCGCATGGCGTGTAGAGACTCGCACAAGTACAAGCACGCTACCACCTGGCCATCGAAGTCGATGAATACAATCGAGCACAAGGGGGTCACCCCCGGGAGAAGATTTGGGAGAGATAATACTGCAATAGTGGGGTTTTACGCGAATTTTGAGGAACCTAATTGGGGGGGGGGGCTATAGCCCCCATAGCCCCCCCCCCCCCCACGAGGTGCGGTGTCTTTACATTATGTGTTTCAGCACAGCTTATACATGAACCTAAAATTCCAACCCCAAATGTTCCTAAGGATGTGCTAGGGGAGGGAACATTCGAACATACCATATACTTGACTAAATTCAGTTCAATAACAATAGTGCCTCATTAAGAAGATAACAATGATATATTTGCTAATATTTCGGGATTACAAACACAGTGACATAAGATATTGAGTTCATTAAATGTAGATAAATTAATCCGCACAGCACCTTTTCATTATTAATTTTTACTTCGTATTACATATTTTTAGATGGAATATGGAAAAACTTTTGTTAGACTATATATTTAGCATTAATTCACCAAAAATATTTCTTGCACTATTAGTGCTGTTGTACAGATTTATTAATTGAATGAAAATGTTGATGTATTGCGATGCAAGTCGTGCAAAACTGGAGACCCGGACATTTTGGACAGTGGTTCAACCACATTAATCCAGTCAATTCCGCTGCACATGTTCTGCATCTCGCTATAGGCCTATTCATCTGTAAAAATACAATATAAAGAATAATAAGAGTCCAGAATCGAGTAATCTTAATGCTGACAAAACTTTCAAATGCTTAACTTACGCTGATCTTATAGATCCGTTCTATGACTGCATTTGTTATTTATACAATAAAATGCCTCATATCAATTATGTAGTAGTCTTTAATGAGTTTTAAGCTATTACCTACTCCTTTACTTTTACTCAGTGGCGGCGCTAGAAATTTCAAGGCGGGGGGGGGGGCATGGAGGGGCATGACTTCTATCTGGGGGGGGGGCCAATGAAAAAACAAAACATTTTTCATTGGGAGTAGGTACACCGTTCACTAATTCTGCAATTTAACAACATGTAAAATATCTCAAAAGTGGGGGGGGGCCCCGGGGGGGCCGGAGAAACTGTTGGGGGGGCCAGGCCCCCTCGGGCACCCCTGTAGCGCCGCCACTGCAGTTTTACTATTGTTTATATATTGTAGTTGTATACAGAGGCGTAAAGTTTTAGAATGATGGCGGGGGCAAAACTACTATAGTAAGTAGACCTTACGCCGTCATCCGGTTTTTCGCGTAAGGATATTTTTCATACATAGGCTTCCCCTTTCACGGAATCCCCAAAAATGTAAAGCGTTTGATAATTCTGAACTTCGAACGATGTAAGACCTCAAGAGCGTGGGCAGAATTTTATTCCGGGGGAGGGGGGAGGGCTGTGGCAACTGTGATCATATCTAGTGCAAATTGTAGTCTTGAAAACTCTGTTGTATCTAGTGTATTATTTAAAGATTATGGTGTTACCAGTATCAGGGCAGCTAATTAAAAAGTATGAGTGCCAAATAGTAGGGTTTTACGCATTTTAATAGTAGTAAAGTATATAGCTGTAGGTTTTACAAAGTTAACAAAGGAATGATTATATTCATATTACTGCAAAACAGGGGGCCCGGGGGTCTCCATGAACCAAGTCTTACAATGCTCGAGACGGGGGGGGGGGGGGGGGGCAAGATGGACCGTGCCCCGCCAATTTTATGCCCCTGGTTGTATATTATGAACTTATAATTTTTTTTTCTGTTTTACGATTTATATTTTACTGTTCAATTGAAGAATTTCTTGTACAATGTAATTAGTGTAAAACTATATTGTACAAATAAAATAAATAAAAAATAACTCCATTCCATTATCCATGCGAGTATTTGGTGTCGATCACGATGGTGGTATCAATTAGTTTTTCTCGGTATCAAATCTAGGGGTATTCACTATCAGGTATTTATTTAAGTTATCATGCTAAACTCTATTATAATGTTAAATTGTGAATCCCATTCGGGATTGTAAATCGACTTCGATGGCCAGGTGGTAACGTGCTTGCACTTGTGCGAGTCTTTACAAGCCATGCAATCGGAGACGTTTCGTACTCATCACGGGTAATACCTACAGTAGCGACTGAAAAGGTCAACCGGATACATTCATTAAATCGTTTGTATGCCATTTATCTTTTTATATTTAAAAAAAAATATATACTAGTATAACAATGGAAAATTATTTAGCACGGCACGGAAATCCATCTTAAATGTAAATTTGTGTATAATCTTTAATTTTAATGTATTTAAAAATTGTCTATTAGCGGATATTTAGAGTGGGAGTAGGCCTATTTAATTTTTAATTATTATTTTAAGTCAATATTCAGCCACTTTGAGGAAAACTTATAATAAATATTATATTTCGCTAATATAAAACTAACAGTGAGGACCAAGATGGCGCCCCTTCGGTCGCGCGCGCCCTATGGTACTCAGTTGGATTTTGGTGCAATTTGGCATGTAGGCTCACAAAATCATATTGAAGGATATTTTGTATACTTTGGGCTAACTCAATTTTGAGGGCTTAACCCCCCTCCCCCACCCCAAAAGTGCAAAAACGCATACAAAAATTATTTCTTAATAACCGTTATTTGCCCCCATAAATAGCTGTGCTATAACGGGGCTGTGGACTTTTTAGTGTCTCTAGAGTCTAGACTATGGAATAAATTAATGTGAAGCTTTGCAGTCTTACATGTATTTAAGTATACTATGTATACGTACCTTTTAGTTAGTTAAATAAAAAAAAGTGTTGAACTCTGCACTGCTTGATATTTTAATCGTACGTAGTTACTCGTACACATCCTGATTTACACTATACTACATTACTACCATACTTTTGGCACGGCGTAAAATTTACTTCTCCTTTCGAGATAACATTTATTGCGGCACGGAATATTTATATTTATTTATAGCCTGTCCTCCTATCTTCTGTATACTACAGCGCTATAGCCAACATCTTAATGGGCTGGAGATAAGATAAGTAATCAATATGAGGTATTCACCGTGAAAATGTATTGTAACTTAGGAACCTTATTTAATAGCAGGCGAGGGTGGGAGTCGGTTTAACGTAATATAAACATAAGGAAAAAAGTTTGCAGTTTGTTTATATACGATATACATAGAACTTAGTCTCTTTTTATGGCAAGTTTCGACTACTCCGCTGGGCAATTTTACTTCAAATTTGATTTTGTCATTGACGTTTGTTTTGTTTTAAGGAGACTATTATGTAGATACTTAAGTTATCTATTATAAATTAAGTTATAATATGGTATAGAGACTTATTAATGATGTCTGCTGCCATATTATAACTTAATTTATAAAAGATAAGTTAAGTATCTGCATACATTATAGTCTCCTTAAAACAAAACAAACGCCAATGACAAAATCAAATTTGAAGTAAAATTGCCCAATGGAATAGCCGCCTATAAGAAGGAAACGTATTGCCCAATGTGAACACGGAATGAAAAGCTTTTCCTATGTGTTTATTTTGTGCTTGACACGCTTTAGCTCCCACACCTTGCACCTTGCTCCTTGCTATAAAGTCGTCTATTTTATTTTTGTAAAAAAAAACAAAAAAAAAAAACTGGCCCTATACCGCGGCGTATTTGTTGATCGAGATGAAAAATATAAGATATACAATAATAGATTTGTTACACGAATCGAATGGATACATTTTAGTGCCGGCATCAAGGCCAGATCGACAAAAAGAAGACCCTATAAACGAAAAGGAAAGGGTTGTTTTTTTACCACAAGAGGTGATTAAACAGTCTGGTCCTGCATGCCGAGCATAAAGAGTTCTCGGATTATTAAGTTCTATAGGTGAAGCACCTTCTTAATTCTGCCCAATGCTTTATAGTAATTAATCAGTAAAATTGATGATGATTAATGGTTAATGAAAATACAGCTATTGGAATAAAATGTCCTCAAGTCCCATTATTACTATGAGACTAATTTTTATTAAGCATCAGTACTATATATCCGGGTTTTTTTTAAACAAAATCTAATTTCACAAAAAGTATTGATCATATAGCTAATATATCAAGAAGAAATGAGCTTCGACATTTTTTCGTATGTACTCACTCTCGCAATACATTGCAGTATTGTACGAGGTGTGTTCAAAAAATAACGGGAATTTTACAATTTCGCAGGTTTGTAGAGTCCAATTGTCAAATTTGTTTTTTTATTATGTTGATATATGCATGCCCCTGAAGTAAGATGTAAGTTGAGCTGTATTAATTGTTTACTTTTTCTGTGGCAGCCGCTAAGGTTAAACGTGTTTTTATGAACTTGGCGATTTTCGTTTGTTAAAAGAAATGGACCATAGGATTTGTATCAAATTTTGCTTAAAAAAAAGAATAAAGTGAAGCAGTGTCTGAAATGTTAACAAAGGCCTATGGGGAGTCTGTTATGTGTAAAACAAGAGCTTATGAGTGGTATATAAGCGTCTTCAAGATGGCCACGAAGACCTTGAAGATGACGAGCGTCCCCGAAGCCCCAGCACACCAATATCCGATGAAAACTTAGAAAAAATGAAAGCAATGGTTATGAATAACAATCAAAGAAGTCACTGATGATGTTGGCATAACGTTTGGCTCATGTCATGAATTTTTTCGAAGGTTTTGGGCATGACACGCGTGACAGCACAACTTGTTCAAAAATTGCTGAATTTTGAACAAAAACACATCGTCGCTTGTTCGTGGATTCTTGACCAAAACCAGTACCGTAACGATGCCCCAGTCTTCATAATCGACAGACATGGCTCCGTGTGACTTTTTCCTATTCGCAAAATAAAGAGAACCTTAAAGTGCAGTCGTTTTACAAGCATAGATGACATTAAAAGCCCATCGCTGAAAGTGCTGAAGGCTGTCCCAAAAATCGAGCGTGAGAAGTGTTTCGACGATTGGAAGAAGCACTGGCATACGTGCACAATGTCGAATGGGCACTATTTTAAAGGCGAAAACACTAATGTAGGCGAATGAATAAGTATTTTATTCAAAAAACAAAAATTCCCGTTATTTTTTGAACACACCTCGTATATGGTGTATTTATCACTAACATTAAATTAACTTTAGTTAACCTAGGTAACCTCCACGTTAGAGCATAAGTAGAGGGTTTTGAGATTGATGCACTTGTCGGGGCTTGTGGTCCAGCGTTTCAGCTAGACGACGCCCTGGTTAGGCGTATATCATGGGTTCGAATCCTGCCAAGTCCAGTTTTTCCATATCCTTCAATTTCGGTTCCTGTTGGAAGCTCTGACTTGCAGCAACTTCTCGAAGTGAACAATCCTTTTCGGTGGCCTAGTAGACCTATCCGCATGAAACACGAAGTCGGTAGTGGGTGATCTATCAGAAAGAAGAAAAGAGGCACCCATCACGTTGATGTCTGGAGAGAGGTAGTGGTCTCCCCGAGATTCAACAAGTATATACCCTATACCCTAAACTTCAGGTCAGGACATGTGGAGTAGTGGTACGGACTCTGACTTTCACCCGAAAGGTTGTTGGTTCGAGTCCCACACTGGCTACATTTTCTGGCCATATGCTTCATCGGAGGGCATGTAAAGCAGGCGGCCCTAGTTGAGTGTAAGTGAGGGTTTTATAGCCCTAACTCCACTAGGTTTGCTTAGTAAAATAGTAATAGAACAAAAAAGTCGTTATTTATTTATAAATTTATATTTAAACTTGTTGTTGAATGTAACTGCCCTACAATTGTTTAGAGGGGCCCTTAACCAGTAGGCTACACAGATTGCGGGCAGACACGAGCAAGAGTTCTCAAGTTAAAAAACAAAACAAAAAACAATGAAGAAGCCGACCATACAACAACTCTACAAAAAAGTTAAAGGGTTTCAAAATTCGTACGTGTAATGGGAAATGGTACCAATGCCAAGGTTGAGAAACACGGAAGCCCACGATTCACATGGATAAGAATATGGTATAGACTGCATTGTTTTTACTGAGATTCGAACGACGGCAAAGCAATACCACTCGAGGGTTTTTGCTACCATCAAAAAACTCCGGGCTCATCTGCATACCGAGCAAGTGCGTGGGGTGTGCGTTTTTTGCGCTCACTTGGGTTGGTAAGCCTGTGAAGGAGTCTCTTACATTACATGAGATGGGTGTTTTTTTTATTAGTTAAAAATTTATTACGTGATTCCGTGCATGAATGAAGGCCCGGATGGCAATTGTAGTGTGGACGTTTATTTGGAAGTCTATACAATAAATTCTATAAATTATATCATGGCCGTGCCAGGGGGATGGTCCATGGGGTCCGGACTCCCCCCCCCCCTCAAAATAAATGTTTGTTTAAAAACCTGTATGGTTTGAAGAATTTATCGATTAATTCATTAATAAATTACATAAAAAAATGATTGACCCCCCCCCCCTCGAAATCAAAACCTGGGCATGGCCTTGAATTATATACATTATATATAATAGTTCTGTCATTTTTAGTCTAGATCTGGAAAATAAAGGCAATTTTCTTTCTTTCTTTTTTCTTTGACCTGAATATGATGAAAACAGTTGGATGAGGAGACTTAACCCCCCCCCCCTCCTCGCCTATTGGATGACAGTGGGTTCTCTGTCAGGGTGATTACAGTACAGCCTATTTGCGTTTTGCAATCCTTATACTGTCCCCAGCCTGTAGGCAATGGAAATTTAATATCCCATTACTCATTGGCATTGGCGTAATTAGGAGGGGGGGGGGGTCTGGTGGGGCCTAGCCTACCCCCAGGCAGGCATACTTGTCTAGTCCCCCCAGGATTTTCGAGGAAATAAAACAAATTCATTGAAAAAACTTAATAAATAATTAAAAATAAGAAAAATAAGATGTTTTTTTCGCAGAAAATAACAAAATGTTTTTTAAAAAAAATTCGACTAATTTAATGTATTAGGCTATGTTTTTTATGTATTTCGGAGTTTCGGACTGTTTTTGTCAATGTTTATGTTTGAATCTGCACTGCAATAATGGATATTAATATCTAAACGTTTTTGGGGCTCTAAACATCCGCACCCCCTCCCCCGGATTTTGAAAACTAGGGTTATGGAACATATGGGGTCCTAAGACACCCCCCCCCCAGATATTTTGGCAATTTACCCCAAGGCAAGTCTATAATAAACTCGATAGATGCTGAATACAAAAGCTTGTGAGGAAACAATATGGCGCTGATCAATTAGGCAACGCACTGATGCCCCCCCCCCCCCCCCCATGGCTAGGCTATAGTCAAGAAAAATAATTATCAGAACATGTCAAACCATCATGTCTGACAAGGTCAGTACGGGGGGGGGGGGTGTCAATATCTCTCTGCCCACTGCTCTGTAGTGAAATTAAATTTTTGAGAGGAATTGAATTCATTGATGAAAGTCTGTCTGCCCAATGGGGGTAAGATCTTAGGGGCTGCCTCTGTCAGCAGCACCTGTGGGGGTTGTCCGCTGACCATGCCAGCTGCCCAGCACTCGCCACCTGGCCGAAAACAACAAAAAATCTCTCAAAGGGTAACTTTTTTTACTGACCACTACACACATGCTCATTTCTTGAATTTTAATCAAGTCGCACGCAATCATGCTTCCTGTTAACGATTTATGGTATCTCTTTCTTGTTTTAAAATATCGTCATTTTCAGGTGCGTATCTAGATCAGCAGCCTATATTATGGCGATTTGGGATTAACGCACAAGGTTTATTTTTTAATACCGCATTAGTTAGGTGTCACGAGACGGTCTTGCGCGGGAAATTTATAGGTTCTTTATTTCCTTCCTCGGGACTATCACACCCACACCAATCGTTTTTTGTACAAATAAAATTTAATATTAGTGGCCAAATCTGTCACTGTGCTAGAAAGATAGAAGAATAGGAAGAATATCATGTATCAAAATGCACAAAAAAAATTTCTGTTTGTCCTGATATTTTAGGGAGACTCATCTTTTTATTGGGAGGGCGACCAATGGAAAATTCCGGAAAATTTCTTCACAACTTTTCATTTCATGACCCCCTGAGCCTAAAACCACCCTCCGTTCAAAATGTTATATATACAGTATATTAGTGTATGTATGTATATCGATTTTAGGAAACACCCTAACTTCCGTAAATATTATCTGATTTTGACAAAACATGGCACAAAAATTGGTCAGACAAATGTCTTGATCGAGTTCGTTAACCAGCTAGATCAGCACTAGCCTATTTGGTTACAAGATGAAATATAATTCATATCTCAGTTAATATTGGTCGCAGAGGAATGAATTAAAATGTGACAGAAAGCCCGTATTATTATCTACGATAATTGCGATCAACACTTTTTACAAAAATCAACCATTTTAAGATGGCGGCCAGTCAAAGTGAAAATAATCTGATAAGTAAAAATTCAAGTTCGGCATTGTGGTTCGAAATTTTGAACACATCAAGAGTGCGTTTTTGTGCGTTGATGTAGTGGTCGGGAAAATAATGAAGTTTTTTCATTACATACATAGCGTAGGTAGCGCAGAGGAAAAGCAGGGTCTGTGGAATCTCCCTACACCTGATCGGCCAGAGCCGAAAGACATTTTTTACAACTACGATTGCAATATTTCATGAGATATTTTATGTTTACACTTATAAGGTTTTTCCCTCTCATCAGTGAATTTCGTTAAAATTTAAAGTAACCTATTTAATTTAGCAAGCAATTTTTAAGATGGCGAAAGCCATTTTAATTAATTCTATAATACCTATATAATAAACAGTAGTCTAACAATTCAGAACATGGTCGTCCTTAAAGAGTTTAGGTTTTTGTCGGTAACCAGCAGCTCATCTAAACAGCGATAACCCTTTCTCTTTAGGCTACAGTCCCCTACAGCCATTGGCACCCAAACAACCCATAAATAATTCGAAAAGACTTCTTAATAAAGCGAACCTAAAGACGAACAGCACACAATATAGATAAAGCCAGAAGAACCAATCTGCGTTACACAGCACAATCGAATCATCATCTATCTATACCAATAAAAAATAATTCTACAAAAGACCAAGAAATTTAAACAAACTAGTCTATACAAAACCACTCTCATTTTTTATCGGAAACCATCCATTTTTTGTCCGTCATCTCAATTTGAATACGCAGGCCAGACAAAAGCTGCGTATATGTAAATTTGCTTCCGCGTAAAATCATCATCCAATCTTACCCCTTCTTTGATTTTTTCTAAGTTTTTTTTCTGTTAAAAATGTGAGGGAACGCGTCACTGAGGTAGTGAGAAACAAAGCGCAGGTGACGTTATGCATATTCAGAGACACGTTTTTGCTTGCTCATTATTTTGGAACTTTTCACACGGTGCTTTACTAGCTTTGTCTTAAGGGAGACTTGGCTTGTCTTTTGTGTAAATATATGATGGTGTACGGGTAGGCGACGGATCTGGTGTCACATATTCAGGCTATAATGGATGAGTTTTTTAAGGCGGGTGTTATATTTTTAGGGAATGCGGATAGGGGTAAACTACAGTACAGGCTGACGATGTGACACGATGTTTTTGAGTAAATGGGCTACATAATATTCATCAGTAACTGTTTCAATCGTAACTTGATGTAAGCTATACGAGATATCTTCAGGTAATTCAATACCTAATTGAAATACTTCATATAATATTGTGCTTGTTCATATAGTAGGTACTTATTGTATAGTTCAATAGTGTACAATTTGCACCACAATATGTTTTCATATGGTCTAACATACATACCCCCCCCCCCCTTGTATCCGTCCATGAGTCTAGGGTGGTAATCTTATATAAACTCAATTTTGACTTTATTGGAGTTTAAGGCCATCCGCTTATGAAATGAAATGAAACACGTCTTTATATTAGGCGAGCTTTTAGCCCCAAAGGGCTATTATACATTTCTACCAGCTTCAGCTAACATGTTTTTGTTTGCAAACATACATTACATTGCTCCAGCGCTACTTGGCTTCTGTTACTTTAATCAGGTGCACTCACATCATCAGCAATTTGTTATTCTGCACCTTTTATAAGTTAGTAAGAGCTGACTTGGTCCCTCATTTAGTCACTTCGGTCACCGAATTTCGGTGGCAAAGTAGTAGCGTGCTTGTACATGTGCGAGTTTCAACACACCTTGTAATCGGAGACGCGTCGAAACTCGACACAAGTAACTATTAGGTTACGTAGTGAGGCGATTATGGATCGCGAGGTGCCGAGTTCTATCGGATGGATACATTCATTAACTTGTTTGTACGCATGCGATTAATCTTTTATAACGAATAAAATAAATAAATAATAATTTATTGAAATGCAATACAGCTCAGGGTCAATTAAAACTTTGTGAAACCGAAACAGCTTGTAGGAAGCAAGAATTCTTACGAGAGTTCCATGGCTTGCCTTGCGTTTTCCTCTTGCCTTGCAGGAAGTTAATTTTTCTTGTCTTGGCTTGCCTTGCGCAAGGCAGTGCGAAACACAAAATTTTGCATTGTACTTTGTAGAACAATATAATTATATATATATATTTTATGCGCTTTACCGGCGGCTCGCAAAAATTATGTATTTAATTAATAAATAAATAAATAAATAAATAAATAAGGACTTTTTATTGTTTCTATTACTAAGCCAACCTAGCGGAGTTAGGGCTATAAGTAGTTTCAACTTAATAAGTGTAGTATTAGTTAACTGGTTTTCATATTTAAACTTGTGTTCCATAATTAATTGTAGTTTACAAAATTAATAACCATTGGTTCATGCGCCTATACCTCTTTTTGCTAAATGCTCACTCAGAGCCCGTCTTTTTAATTCTTGCGTTCTTTCTAGAATTGATTTTTTACTTTTCTATTCTACAATATACAATATACGATACGTATGCGTAACTTATAACTTATATACTTGAAAACCATTGATGCTGCGTTTTTAAATTATTGTTCTCCGGGGGGAGCGCTCCCCCGTTGCCACCTGACGTCACTGGAGGTGAGATAAATTCTAGACAGGTCAGACCAACACATTACCACACAGCAATAATGGCAGGACACGCAATGCATTTGAGCGTGATTTTTCTATCATTTTTTCAAAAAACATTTTGTTGCCCAAAACCAAATCCTTTTTTGGGAAAGCAACCTGTCCGGTTTCGTTACTCAATTTAACACCTAAAACATGCCTGAAGGTAGAAATCATGGATAGAAAGGTTTTGCAGAAAAATTATTTATTAGTCATTTTTCTTTAAAATTTAGTTCTTTTTATTTTTTACCCCCAGTAGCAAACTATCAAGGGGCAAGCGATCCCCCGCATTTTTTCAACATTAATAACGACTATACAATATACTGTATGTGAATCTAAAAGAAATCGTTGGAGCCGTTTTGGAGAAATAATTTTTTTTGGAGTTTTTTGAAAGTAAAACCCCCCCAAATTGAGTTAGCCCAAAATAAAAAAAATGGTCCCGAGGTATGATTTTTTTGAACCTACGTGCCGAATTTCATCAAAATCGACCGTGTAGTTTGCCCGGAAATCGACGTACTGACAGAGCGAGAGACAGACATTTCGTAAAAACCACTTTTTGGGTTCCTGGGACCTCAAAACGTGTAAATCCGTAGAAATCTCGGAATCGAAAATTTTGACCATCACAAAGCTTTCCTTATGCTACGTATAAATTGGAAAGCAGAAATAAAAACAGGAGACGTCATTGCTGAACTGGGTTACCCGATGACGGGAGAAAATTTGTGAAAAATAGGACTGAAATAGTGGGGTTTTACACATTTTGAGGAACCTATTGGGGGGGGGGGCTATGGGGGCTACAGCCCCCCCCCCCCCCACCGTAGATCCGCGCCTGGCGGGGTGTGTGTCACTCTGAGCCCAGTAGTAAATTACTAACCAAGAACATACAAAAGTGTTAGTTTTTTCATCATCTTCGTGATCCAAACGATCCATAGCCTAACGAGCACGACTTTTTTAACCGTCAACCCGGCAATATACAGACGACATAAACGATAGGGGGAACTACTATAGTAGTAGAAAAACCTGCCGCCTGCCATATGGGATCCAACACGGTCTCGCCCATTAAAATATCCATTGTACACGTCCTAGCATGCAGAGCACAGACGGTACCAGCCACATTTAAATAAGGCCCAACGGTTTTCCACGAAAAAAAATCCACGGAAACCAAAACAATAGCAACTGCGGCACCCCTCGGATAAACGCAGAAAAAAATTCTGAGTCCCCATTGGCTGCGCGGACACCCTCTTTTGCGTCTGCGAACCCGATTGGCAATTTAGAGTTTGTTGCCGCAACCCCTGTTGTCTATTTTCCGCACCCCTAGCGAATAAAAAAATTGTACCGTCACCCTTTTGAGCTGTGAGGGGTGAGGCTAACCGACGCCTCTCTATCAAGGGGTGCTCTGCGGAACCATATAGGGGTTCTTTATATTTTTAAATAACTACTGCTTTTATTGTTGCAAATAATTATACATTTGTGCCCATAAGTCTTCCATTTTGTTATTTTTCTTTAACATAAGGGTGACATTGATGTGTAACGGTTCTTTAAGATTGCTAATGATTTTTTTTTACATTTCCCGTCGTTTCTGAAACTGCCTATTCGCCTATTGGCCTATTGGGATGGGATCTGGGCCGGTTTTACCAGGCGCGGGACCTGTGGTAGGTTCCATGGTGCGGGGCCCCTGCCTTAGGATATATTTTCTCGGGCGAGGGGGGGGGGGGGGTTAAACTGACAACAATGTAGCCACGTACTCATGGACGAATTTAGTCATTATTTTCAGTAATTAAAAAAAATATATATTATTATTAAAAATCGTGCCAAGCGCGGGGCCCCCTGAAAGCGCGGGGCCTGTGTTTTTTGTCACACTCGCCACATGGTAAAACCGGCTATGGATGGGATTTGCAATCAGTGAATCAACAATAGATGGGGACCAGTGGCGTTATTTTTTTAGGTTTTACAAGGGAGTTTTTAGAAAATATAGGCTTGAAATAGTGGGGTTTTAAGCATTTTGGTGGCAGTAACAGTTAGCTTTTACTAGCGAAGAATATAACTGCGAACAAGGGGTCTCCCCTGGGTAAAGTTAAAAAGCAATTGGTCTGATATATTGGGGTTTTACGCATTTTTAGATTTTGCACGCGAATAAGAATTTATTAAGTTATTAGTGTTTGAATGACCCAAAAGAGTGACTTGCTTTAAAAGTTTGAATATACGGTAGGTACTTTAAGTGGTCGCCTTATTCGCTTAATGGGATGGATGGTGCGCCCCTGGAAAAAGGAGAGTTCAGACGGTTATTGCTGCCCATAAAAAACCCCAATCCGTAATGAAATCCATATAATTACAGTTTATTCTGTTATTTTCATTTTTAAATAGTTTTATACAGTAATTTTTTTGTTACATAATATGCATGTTAATTATTTTTTGTCCAATTTGGCGCCCCCAGGCGATGTGGTGCTCGAGGTGGACCGCCCCCCCCCCCTCGTCACGCTACCACTAGGGACCCCTCAATTAGCGCCCCCGTGTGTATTACAACCCCTCGGTCCCATTGAAAAGCCGTGACTGATGTTTACTGTACATATAGTGTATATATATATATACGCCAGTATATAGTAGACCTATATCTATAGACTAATACTATGCCTTTCACAATGCTGACAAGGAGCCAAGGAATAAACTTAACTAATAAGCTATAGCCTATTCAGATAAAAAAAAAGTAAAATGTTTTGTAAAAAGGCCGCTTGGTTGGGCGACAGTCAACTTCCGAAAAATATAAAAAAGAAATTGAGGTCGCTGTAACGTCGCGACGACTCAATGCAACTGCACACAGAATTCTGTCTCGCCCCAACGTCGTCCCCATGCAGTAAATGTTTTTTCAATGCAGCTATTCTCCCAACTGAACTGACTCTTAATTTTGCGGTTTTTTCCACCCCCCCCCCCCCCCAAAAAAAAAAAAACGTCCATAGAACGACTATAGACAAATGAAAAACTTTTGAGCTTTAAGAGTGTACGTCCCGTAGGAAATTGTCAGCCCGAAATTTGATAGTCTACTTCTTATTTTTTATTTTACTTACGATGTTGAGCCGTTGAGGTGGATCTGGTGACCTTTGGCGTCGAAGACTGGCCAAGGAAAGCGCAGGACCGCACAGGCTGGCGCTATGTGGCAGACCCTTCAGCAGCCGTAGCGCCAAGGAGTTGTATAGCTTAGTTGTAGTACTGTTTACGTACTGTTTGTATTATTTATTGAATTTTAATATATTTATTATTTCAGTAGTTATGACGTCATCGCCTGGTAACGAAGCAGAATTACAGCTATATAGAGTGATGCAGCGCGCCAGTCTCCTAGCCTATTACGACACTCTTCTCGAAATGGGTAGGTTGTAGGTTAAATAATTAGAATAGCTACCGGTACTACGTTACAATAAGAAAATACAGTTACTAAGACCAGTAGCCCATTAATTTATTATTGCTATCCTATTTATACGTATAGTTTAAGGAAAGCTTTGTGAGGGTCGAAATTTTCGATAACGAGATTTCAGTGGATTTATACGTTTTGAGGTCCCAGGAACCCAAAACAGTGGTTTTTATCTGTCGGTTGGCGGTATGTCTGTCTGTTCGTAGATTTGTAGACAAACTATTCGGTATGTAGGTTCACAAAAATCATATCTCGGGTCTATTTTTATTTTATTTTAGGCTAACGGCTAAAAAATGTTTTCTCAAAAACGGCTCCCCCCCAGACTTTTTCAAAACTGGGCGCCCCTGACTACAGTACTGTACTGTACTACTGTAGTTTGGCCAGTACAGCACTGGTTTTTGACCCGTTGAAGTGGTTGAGCCACTACTGATTTTGCACTGGTTTTTTCATGCTAGCCTACATGCAAACTGTAAAGAAAGAAAGAAGAAAGAAAATTGTCTTTATTTTCTATGGATGTGGGTGAATTTTGGGCCTTTCGGCCCACTCTTACAATTACCCATAATGTTAACTTAAATACTATTTATAATAAAACTTAAAATAAAAACTAAAACTAAAAGCGACCATTTCCACACCATTTATACAGCATACATCCCATACTCATTAAATAATCATGACACGCCCTCTTAAACTTATTTAAACTTTTTTCATTTCTGATTGGATCTGGTACTCTGGTAGGGAGTTCCAAAACCTCACCGCCTGCACCGAAAGGAAGAAGATAAGGCCTGGGATGTATGGATTGGAAATGATATTTTTTTTCTTTTTTTTTTCCGTATTGGTTTTATGAGCATTCTACAAATTTAAATTAATGAGAGTAGGCCTACTCTACCGGGAACTATTGTACCTTGTACCCATAGGCTATAATGCTCCCACTGGGCGGAGGTTTTCATCAACGATTGTTACGAATACTGTGTCAGTGTGGACAAGCCTGAAGTCTTTCGATCAACAAAATTAACATGACACAACATAATGATAATAAGTCTATATTTCTAACAAGAGACACTGTGCTTCCACAAGCTGAGCTAATTCGTACGTATTAGCCATTTTAAAGTCCACTATCTTCTTCTAGGTGGAGATGACGTGCAGCAACTTTGCGATGCAGGAGAAGAGGAATTCTTGGAGATTATGGCCCTGGTTGGGATGGCGTCGAAGCCATTGCATGTCCGTCGTCTGCAAAAAGCCCTGCAAGAGTGGGTAGCTAATCCAGGTAGGCTACCGTGCGACTAATTGACTCATTGGCAGTGCCGGATTAACCCATGGGCACTTGGGGCACAGGCCCACGGCCCCCCAAAATTGCCTAAAATTCCGGCCCCACAAACGATACTTTTTTTTTAATAAAAAAAATATAAGGTTGAAAGCAATTTCCAAACAAAGTTTAAAAATTGACGGGAAATAAAACGATTTTTTTTTTTTGCTGCAATGTTGGTAGACAGTGTTCACCCACGGCCCCCACATACTGTATCTTGTGTCCACGGCCCCTACTGATTGGCCATAGCTTGTGGAAATACAGTGATTCTTATCGGTACTTGACTTGCTGCAGCCTGCAGTGCGACCAATCTGAAAACATTGTGCATAACTGCTATGTTCGATGACTGTATCTTCTTCTTGAAGTTACAGCAGCTGGCTGGCTGGTCGGCAGTAAAATGTTGCATCGATGGTTTCACATCCCTCTTAACCCCGTCTATGATTCAAAGTCAGTCTTTCATGGTACAAGTATATGTATTCTTTTCATAACTCGTAACTATAGTTCCACGCGTGCCGCATGTTAGCCTAAATTTTCCTCAAGTTTTTTCACCCAGTCTCAACCGTAGCAACCACCCGCAAAAAACTCGTCTTCTATGAATTTCAATCTCAGAAAATAACCCACCATGACTTCAAGAACCGCGCCCAAAAAAAATTAATAACCATAAGACAATAGCTAGTAAGAAGCGTCGCAAGAAATATTAAATAATTTAATATCCAGTCCGCCAGTTTAGTGTTGTTTTTGTCGGCATAATTATTGTTATGAAAAAATGACTGGTTTTACCGGGACTCCATGACGCGGGTTTTTATTCGTTTAGTTGGCAATGCCATCTAGGCTAATCCGTGAAGATTGGTTTGGCTCCGGTACAGGTTGCTATGGGGTTTTTTACTTCATAGTTTGTTTTTGCCATTTTATGATGCTGGTAATGAAAATGGTATATAAAAATGTATTACTTTGGTGGCTGAATAAAATTGTTGATGAATGTACACGTACCAAATACAGTAGGTACTGCCGTAAAGTGAATCAATGGGCCGCGGCCCACGGCCCACACGCAATAGTATTTTTTTTGATAGGATTGTAGGAAGAGGGACTGAAGAGTTAGGAGACCTGACCGAATCCAGGGCAAGTTTACAATTTTTAAATAATAATTTTAAAAATTTAATAATTTCGTTTAATTAATCAAATAAACAATAATGAAAATTACAATAATTGTAGGTGCCCAATGCCATTTAGGCGAGTAGGGATTACCTGGACAGAAAAATTAATGTTTGTAATAAGTTATACATATGTGGAAAATATTAATTCTTCTAGCTTCTAGCTTGACACTTATAATAAGAGTCCATGTTTTGCAATATGGATGGATAGGTAATTTAAATTTGATGAGCGATTTGAAACATGACCTAGGCTACTATATGAAGTGGCGCGTTCTCTCCAGGAGAAAAATTTCAAAATATTGGTGGAAATTACTAATTTTTCTAGCTTCTAACTTGGCACTTATATATGTATATGTCTATGTATTTCAACATGGATGCGAAATTTAAATTTGATGGGCGATATGAAACAGGAAGTGGCGCCTATAGGGAGGAACAGGAACTGACCAAGGGTTCTCCCCGGGAGAAAATATAAATTAATAGGCATTAGTGGCTTATATTTTTCAGCAGAGAAAATTTAAACTTTATGAACGTTAATAATTAAGCAATATCGCGTCAGACCCTTGTCCTGTCTATGGGCCCATGACAGTATAGGAGGCGTTTTGGCGCCCATTCCACCGACCGGCTAGGGCTATTTACAAAATCGGTGACGTGGTAGCAGACATTCAAGACTTAGGTGACGTTTCTACCGAGCTCGCATTGCAGAATGCAAATGACATTGACGGAAATTAGGATTTTTCTTTTTATAGAAATCTATTAAAATGTTTGTACTTAACATATCACAGACGCCATTTTTTAATTTTAGTTTGTTTGTTTATTGTGATTTTACTGTATGATCATTGATCAATTTTAACTATGGCATAAAGGAAAATAAACATTTTCGTCAATTCTGCAATGCGAGGTCGGTGGAAACCCCGCCTAAGTCTTGAATGTCTGCTACCACGTCACCGTTTTTGTAAATAGCCCTAGCCGGTCGGTGGAATGTGCGCCTTTTTATTTTATTTAACTCAGATATGCTACCAGTGCCCATAACACCAACATAAAAGAATAACTTGAATCTGCACAAAAATTGTATACATATATTGTATGATATATAGTACAATATACAATATTTATTTATAAGGTAGGTAGGTACAAGCAACTGACTGAGATAACTGTTTAGGGCGAGACTCTGTTGCCAATTGGCATTGAATATGTAAGTTAACATATATTACGTGTATATGTGATGTAGCAGTAGAATTAGGCATGATGGGCCATTGAGCTGACAGCGTACTGGTACTGCCAAACGTTTCGTCATCATCAGCGGTCGACATCTTCAGTGGAACTGCGTAGACCATTGAGATTGTATCTCGGAGGCTCAGCTGCAACTGTATGGCATACAGTTACTGCCACACATGAAGTTGCTGCTGAGCCTCCAAAATACAATCTTAGAAGTCTAGGCCTATACGCCGTGCCTCTGAAGATTTCGAACGCAGATGTTGACGAAACGTTTGAAAGTAAGTTTTCAGATAGACTACGGCCCATTATTACTCCTGATTCTACTGCTTCATCAAAATAACGCCGACCGTGATGAAAGTCTTTGTAATCCTATGATATCATATAGCCTACATAATAAAGGCTATCATATCCAATGATATTGCTAACTAAAATTTAATTACATTCTTTTTCAGCTATGTTCCAGGTAGCTCTATTTCCATCCGTGCCTACTAGTCCGTCGCCAGTAACAGCTTTGGCCACCCTGTGTACCCCCCCACTGGCCACCCCTGTCGTCAGCCTGCCACCTAGGCCAGCATCCATTCCTCCACCTACCTTGACACCACCTTATGTGCCCCCTGTGGTCTGTACATCGGCCAATAATGCAAATAACACTACCAAAGAGTCATCTCGACCTAGATCGCCATTGCAAAATCAGGTAGGCCTGCACCATTTATCTACTTCCTGTCATCCATAATCCATATACAATGTAATATTGGCTACTAAAACCGAAATTCAAGGATTTAAAAAAATCTGGACTTGGCGGGATACGAACCCACGATCTCTATGCCTATCCGGGCATCGTCTTAACTGCGGGACTATAGAAGCCCCTTGTCCAGTAAACATGTCCAGTCAACCAGTCATATAGTTTAAGGAATATATTTGGCTTTGTTGACAGTTCGACGGGGAAACCTGTACTAGTCCGGGGCGCGGGCCTGGCTCCCCACTACAGCTGACTCCCACTCTCCTGGAGTCCCAGATATCTCGGCTAGCTGAGGCGGCAGAGGCTCTAGTCAAAACTCTGCCTCAGTTCGAGCCCAAGCCTCACAACACCAAGAAAAAGATTTGCCGTGACCTTGAAGTAAGTTGAACTTCCAAAAGGGGGGCTACCTTTTAGTTTACAGATTATGGATTTTTGCGTCTTCAGCTCTGAGACCATAAGGCAATAATAGTCAGAAGCTCAGCTACTTAGAGGTTTCATTGCAAAGTGCATAAGAGCAGGCTGTATAACCCTAACTCCGCTAGATTGGCTTAGTCGAACAAAAAGACATTTATTTATTTATCTAATGTTAGGCTTGCCAGACGTTCCGATTTGCCCGGGACAGTCCCGATTTTTAAAGATAGGTATAATGTCCCGACGTCCCGAAAAGAGAGCCAAATGTCCCGATTTTCAAAGGTTCAAGTTGATATCTTCCCTTGTCTTCAAGCAAGGATTTACTGATCTGAGACTGAATTAAATCGCATACAAAAATTAAGCTGAATAAAATTAATTTCCTATGACACATATAGTAAACATATTACATAGCCTATATTGTTCAATAGTAGCCTACACAGCATGATAAAGTGACATTTCAAAATTCTAATTTAACCTAGAGAGAATGAACTTTTCTCTCCGTCCCGATTTAACGAAATGGAAATCTGGCAAGCCTATCTAATGTCAATATTTCCTGTAAAATATGATTTCGACACCTACAGTATATACGGGGTTTCCCCTCGAATTTTCTTTAAATCCACTTAATTTTTTTTCTTCTTCAGAATGTAATGACCATGCCTGAAGAAAATCCCCGTAGGATGGAGGAGATTCGTAAATATGCTGCAATATATGGGAGGTTCGATTGCAAGAGGAAACCGGAAAAGCCTTTGACTCTCCACGAGGTAAGGTGCCCATTCCACATACGTACAACGTCAATGAAAATTATGAAATTGAAGGTGGTAGCAGACATTAAAGACATACTAAAAATTCTGCTACCACCTTCAATTTCATAATTTTCATTGACGTTGTACGTATATGGAATACCCGCCTTAACAATATATTCCACTACAATTACAATGACAGTTAGAGTCTAGACTCTAGACATAACGACAATGAGGTTCTGTAGGGACAGTTTTGGTCACTAGGTTCGCTGACGACAAACCGATATCCATATTATTCAAAATGGCCGCCGTTTGCATGTGAAAACTAATAAGCTCTTAGCATCTAATTAATTCTTTTAATATTTTTTATAATATTTTTACTATGCCTGGACCTTATTTCGCTGCATATAATTTAATATATATATTCTCCATGATTTATAGAGAAATATCACTTTAAAATAATACATAATTAAAAATAATTTTAAAATAGTATTGAGGCTTATGGAAAAATCAACGCTTTGATATCATTGCAACTGGTGCTGCCATCTACAAAATGACGTCACAAACCTTGTCTGGCCAGCTCCGCGCACTGCCGAGTCACCAAGTGTGAGAGAATCAAAGAACTAATATATTATACTAGAAGTACCATTGGCACTAGTGTCGCATGGCATTGGCGGAAATAGGGGGGTCCTGGGGGGTGCTTAGCCCCCCCCCAGGTCCACCCGTAGCCCCCCCCCCCCAGGATTTTTGGTGACAAAGACGTTATGGAGGCTAAAGGCATATAGTATCCACAATAATGAAAGGGAAATTAATTCTTAGTATGCTTATTTCACATTAAAAATATCAACATATTGACTAAGTATACTTTCACAAAAAATATATTGCTCAAAATGCTTAAAACCCCAATACTTCAGAGCTTTTTTTCCAAATTTTTCTCTGGGGGAGACCCCCGGGCCCCCCTCAATAGTAGGACAGTAGGTTTATTCGTCGTTATGATATCTCAATTGTACTGCTTGCACACATTGGCGTAAATAGGGGGGTCTTGCCCCCCAGGATTTCCGGTGACAAAGACATTATGGAGGTGAAAGGCATAGTATCCACAATAACGAAAGGGAAATTAATTCTTGGAAAGCTTATTTCACATGAAAGAAATCATGAAAAAAATGAACATATTGACCAAGTACTTTCACAAAAATATAGGCCTATTACTCAAAATGCTTAAAACCCCAATATTTATGACCTATTTTTTCAAAATTTTTCTTCGGGGGAGACCCCCGAGCCCCCCTCAGTGGTAGGTTTATTCGTCTGTAAAATCTCAACTACGTACTGCTTGCAAAATGCGTAAATCCTCCTTAGTTTGGGCATATTTATCAATTTTTTTCTCCGGGGGAGACCCCCGGGCCCCCTTTCTCCAGGATTGAAAGTTCGTAAAACCTCACTTGTCCTTGCAATTATCAATTTCTTTTCTCCGGGGGGACCCCCGGGCTCCCCTCTCTCCAGGGTATAATATGCGTAAAAACCTCACTAATTTGGGCCAATTTATCGATTTCTATAGGTTTCAAGGTCTTGGGGTCCTAAAGCCCCCCCCCCCAGAAATTTTGGGAATTTACGCCAATGTCGCATGGTCATTTGATTTCCGCCAGTTTTGGGCTCACAGCAGGGGGTATTCTGTATTTTATATTTAAAAACTAAGAGAAAATGCCTTTTTGTTGCCCTGTTATTATTGCCTATAATTTAATTTTGCATTTGCTAGATTTTATATTTCATAGCTGGTAGCCTACAGTATAGTTGTTGTTTTGGATGATTGAACTTCTTTTATGCTATTGTTTATTTTTAATCCACATATAATTTTCAGCTATTTTGGGAAAGCCTATTAATTATAATAGTGAAGTTAGACAGCCTAAATATTTAATAAAGACACATTTTTTTGTTTTAAAAATGTTGGGTTAGGTACCATAAGATAACTATAGAGTTTCATTTGGCGCGAAAATCTGAGGCCAAAAGATGGCCGATCTTCTATTGGTCCCCACTGCCGCAAGCAAATCATGTGGAGGTGTAGGGGCTTGGAGAGAATGGGTTCTTATAGTCCCGATGCATAAAGGGCAGATTTACAACTGATCATTGGTGCACCAACAGCAGCAGCTCATCGTCAAAAAATCTGCTGAAGTAGACTATATGTGTGTTTGCGCCAACCTATTTGCTCGAATGAGAGATCTCCCAGTAGTACTAATGCCGTAGATATGCCTTTGTGTAACTGCCGTTAAGGCGCATATTCCACCGACCGGCTAGGGCTAAATACAAATACGGTGACGTGGTAACAGACATTTAAGACTTAGGCGGGGTTTCCATCGACCTCGCATTGCAGAATGCAAATGACATTGGCGGAAATGTTTGTTTTTCTTTTTATAGAAATCTATTAAAATGTTTGTAATTAACATATCCCATGACGCCATTTTTTAATTTTAGTTTGTTTGTGTGCGATTTTACTCTATGATCATTGATCAATTTTAACTATGGCATTGAGTAAAACAAACATTTCCGTCAATGTCATTTGCATTTTGCAATGCGAGGTCGGTGGAAACCTCGCCTAAGTCTTGAATGTCTGCTACCACGTCACCGTATTTGTATTTAGCCCTAGCCGGTCGGTGGAATATGGCGCCCATTCCACATACGTACAACGTCAATGAAAATTATGAAATTGAAGGACATTTCAATTTCTCATTGATGGGGGCCATTCCATATGTTTTTCAAAAATTGATAATTTTCAATTGAAGCGTACATGCGCCAAATTTTTGAAATTTGTTTCTAGAAATTGTATTTGTTTTCTTCGTCGCCTTATTATTTAATCCTTATTATAATTTTTATACAGAAATGCTTTCTTTTTAGATAAATCAATTAAAATATTTGTACTTGTCATATCACATGACGCCATTTTTTAATTTTAGATTGTTTCATTGTTTGTGATTTTACTCTATTATCAATTGATCATTGATCAATTTTAACGATGGCGTAGAGTAAAATTGAAATGCCCTTCAATTTCATAATTTTCATTGACGTTGTACGTATGTGGAATGGGCACCTAAGCACCTTAGCATTGAACATAATCTAGGGGTCAAAAATGTAAACAAAACAATTTTAAATGCGTAGCTCTTTCCATTCAAAAATTATCTTGCTTCCTTACATGTTTAATCCCAGGTTAAGATTAAAAATAATCGCTATAGCAGGCCCGCAAGCACTTGAGTTGAGCACTTAAAAAAAAAAATAATAATAAAATAAAAAAAAAGTTCTATTGTTTATTTATATTACGCGTATGCCGCGTATATGTGTAACTTATATATCGATACGGGAAACCGGTGGTGACAGTGCAGTTTTATGTAGGCAGAAAAATCACAAATATGCCTCAGTTGGCTATAACCTGATAACAGACGAAGTTACATTCATTCAATTGTTTGTATGACATCATTCTTCATAAAAAGAAATTCATCGCCATATAATACGTTAAAAAGGCCTACTCATTTTATTTGTAGGTCTCTGTCAATGAAGCAGCCGCTCAAATATGCAGGTTTGCGCCAGCTTTGCTGACCAGGAGAGATGAGCTTTTTCCATTGGCGAGACAAGTAGTCAGGGACTCAGGCTATCATTATTCAAAGACTAATTCAAGGTGAGTAGGGCCATTGAATATTGAAGTGAACTGTAAACATTTGATTATGCAACCATGTAAAAATCCGATTTATAACCATGGCGAAGGAGAGGGCAGGACCGCGCAGGCCGCAGGCTGGTGCTATGACTGCTATGTGGCAGAGCAGACCAAGGTCCTTCACGTAGCATTAAGGCGGGGTTTCCATCGACCTCTCAGTGCAGAATACACATACGGTGACGTGGTAGCAGACATTCAAAACTTAGGCGGGGTTTCCTCCGACCTCTCATTGCAGAATGCAAATGACATTGAATTTTTATTTTTATAGAAATCTATTAAAATGTTTGTACTTAACATATCCCATGACGCCATTTTTTAATTTTAGTTTGTTTGTTTGTGATTTTACTCTATGATCATTGATTAATTTTAACTATGGCATAGAGTAAAACAAAAATTTCCGGCAATGTCATTTGCATTCTGCAATGAGAGGTCGGTGGAAACCCCGCCTTTATTAATGATATCTGCTACCACGTCACCGTATGTGTATTCTGCACTGAGAGGTCGGTGGAAACCGCGCCTTAGGAGTAAGTAAGTAAAAATTTTAGATTTTCCAAATAGCCTAGATCTCTTTCGTATAAACATTTTTTATTGATTGGCCCGAGCTATTTTGTCTTATGTGAAAGAGTTCATCGGGCTACTTCCGTCTAAAAATCCATAGAGTAAGGACGTCAAACAACAATAATTTGATTGGTTCGGTGCAAACACTTTCCTTTACGGCATTTGCCCATTCCTACATTTTACATAGCCATATTTTTGCAGACTTGCATTTTGGGTAATTTACTAAATGATGAAAATGACATTAATGACACATTTGAAAATGTTAAGAAACGGAAACAAACATACTTTTGGCATATGATGAGGAAAGAAAAGTACCGCCTTCTGCATGTATTAATACAAAGGGAAGGACAGAGGGCTCACGCGAGAGAAGAACATCCTGGTCTCCAAAGTCCAAATTGCCATGATGATCGCCAGTGGCGTATCAAATTGGGGTCCCTTACGCAAGACAGCAGTGTGGTCCCCCTACAATGTTTTGCAATGACACTATGCCTAAACTTTCATTTTATTTTCTTAAATTAGTTTTTTTGTTAATTTTATATTTTTTAATAGAAAATCCCAAAAAATTTACGATCTTTTCCTTTCTGCGGGTGCCCCTTTCGGTCGGGGCTCTTATGCCTCGCATAACTTGCTACCCTTCTGTAACGCCAATCATCGATCACTCACATAACTAAGATCTGCCCCCGCTTACAGCATTGTATTTAAATCAAATGTATTTAATTCCATCTCAAGAGTCAAGAGTACAAGAAACAAATGAACAATTCCCAACCCCAAATGTCCCTAAGAATGTGCTTGGGGAGGGAACATACCATACTAGACTAAATTATAACAAAGACATGTGTGCCTCATTCAAATGGCTAGCAATGCTATTGAAAAAAGGAGAAGATATATTAATACAAATGGATAAATAGTTAATAAAAAGATTACATGATATATATTTTCTGATTTTTGGATTTGAGTGAATTGATTAGCATCGGAAAAGGAATATTGCTGCTTTGTATTGGGGTGAGTGGGAGGTGAGAGCTTTAGTAATAAATGGAAGTCTGATCTGAGGATTTCTTGTGGGGTAGTTATGTAACGACTGATGTTGGTCAACTCTTATTTTAAGATCATATACTGCTTTGAGTATAACCAACGGCCTTACCATGTTGATTCCATTAGAGCAGAGCATGTTTCAAACTGCGGCAACTTGGTAGTGTGCACAGCGTTGGCAGGGGAACCTGGTGGGACATGATAACGCGCTTAGGCAGTATAAGTCGAGTCCTGGTCACCTCCGATCTAATCGTGTGACTTTACCATGTTCCCCAAGTGGTTCGGAATCCACTATAATCAGGTTGTCCACCCCACAGAACAACATAATATATAAGAACGATAACTCAATGGTAATATTTTGTTAGGGAAAGACTGCCAACTGCCAAAAAAAAAAAATAATAATAACGTTGGCCCTCCCGCGTCTGAATCATTCGCTCCTTTTTTCAAATTTTGTGTGGCCGGGGCCCCGGCCGGCCCGGCTCGCGCTCCCTTCCTATTTAATATTATATTGACCTATCTTGTATTATATAATTGATTTTTAATGACTACTCTGGTATGTACTCTGACAACGTTGTTAGTATTCACCTTATTTTAAACAAACTATTTTTTTTTCATAGTTCCACACTAAGCCGTACCTAACATATTAAATACAAAATTAAGAAATACTCAATGACCAACGCACATTATACTTATTAAGAAATGTACATTTCTTTTTATTACTAAATTGAACTCAGTCCATACAAAAACCATCTACAAATTATTTGTGATAACGTGAATAGCTCGAAATGTAATGTATCAACACGTCGAAATAGATTGTTATGTGGAAATAGGAATACATCCTCGTCCTTGCTCTTCTTCTGGAAAGTAGAGACTGACATCTTGTGCAGGTTCCACCTATACTCTTCATCGGTTGCGAGCCTTCCCTTGCTCGGTGATGAGCCATTCGCCGCCAATAATCCGAATCCTTCAGGCTTTTGCATAGCGAACAATGTCTTCTTCTTCCAGCATCACGTCTATCTTTCTCCTCCTTATCAAGGCGGCATGCATGATCATCCCGAACTAGATTCTCTTAATAAATCGCTGACATGACATCTCCTGAAAGTTCAAATGATATGATAAGCCAAACTACCCGCACAAATATGAAGAAGAAAAAGTAACGATGCTTCTCCTTTCTCCGATCACATGGTGTGTAGAGACCTGCGCATCTTAATACCTTGCCACTTCATATACTGTAGGTACCGTAATTGATCATTTATATATTAATTTCCATTATAGGTTTCTAATTGATCGGAACATGAGTAGGCAGCCATGGTACAACTACTGACCATGGAAATTTGACATTACCTACACTAATTAATAAAAATGAAAGCATATTTGGGTAAACTCGCACCAGTCCGTTACACAAGGATATTTCCACAAATCTAACAACATAGATAGTGTCACTTTTCCTGTTTCTGGAACCGTAAAAGCAGCATGTAAATCTGTCGAATAGGTACTCGAAATGCCAATGCTTTCGATATAATAGCGTAGGTCTACACATAGGAAAGGAAAAATAGCAGATTAGTTAAAGAGCCCATAGGAAATTGTCAGCCCGAAATTTAAAACTTTTTATTTAATTAACTAAGCAAGTTATTAAAGATTTGGCTCATTTCAGTTGTAGAAGTCTACTTTATGCATCATATAATAAGGTTATTGTTTACAAAATATTATCATGTCGATGAAAAAGCTACAATTTAAAATATTAGAAATACTATATCTTATCATAGGATGCATGAAGTAGTCTTTTACAACTTTAATGAGACAAATGTTAAATAACATGATTAGTTAATTATTTCGGGCTGCCAATTTCCTACGGGCTGTACTACCCTTAATATACTATCGTCACCCCTATCTGAGATTGCTAGAAAATACTTACTTTGCACTATGGAGTTCAACTTGTCAGCACCGACGACTGCCATTTTCTTACTTCTTACTACTGGGTTCCAGCTTCAGGTGATGCCGATGGCCAGATGATTCACTCACCAGTGCCCAAAGATTCTTCCGTCCCAGAATTTTTTCTATTCCTCCTCCTCCCAATGCCGTCACGAGTAAGTCCTTCTCCCTGCTTGGAATGGACCATTGCAGGAGAATATGCTCAAGAGTTTCTTCATCCATTCCACAGTTAAAATGTTAGTGGAATAAGGTCACTGTCAACACACAAGTTAGGTTGTATATGCCAGCTACATTAAGGTGCAATTTGTGTATCAAGTTATTGTGTAGATTAAAATGCAATTGTAACGTAATTTTCCTTTTTCAAACAGTTACTTCCACGTTGTGGGTTCAAATAACCTCTTACACATGGTCAAAACTGACTCGTAAGTGTCCAACTTAACGTGATTAAATTATTGTAGGTCACACATTTCACATTTTTTTGTTAACTAGGCATATATGGTTGTGCTAACATCTTACGGGCATATCTCATAGCACTGACAAGAGATCTAACAAAGTGAGTGCGTAGGTTTTAAAAATTTTTATTTAAAAAATTGTAATTTACCAAATGTACCTTTTACTATTTTTCCTTCTCACTTGAACACTTCACAAACAAGGAATGAATGATGAATTAAACAAATTTTAGTTGTTTTGCTACACAAATGAGTTGCACATGCCAACGATTTTCCATTTTGAAAATTAAAACCATGTAATATATGTAAGGTGTTGGATGGTATACAACTGAAAATGTTTAAAAAAACAGGCACATGAAATATGTTTACTCACCTCACTTCCCGTCGTAGTTCAAATTTATATTGGCTCACAAAACTTATTAAAAATATATAATATTATTAAAGGCCGCTGTGTGTTGTCCAATGTCGGAATGTCCGTTGTTTTCATAGAAATATATTAACTAGAACGGCGGGAGGCATAGTAACCCTTACGGGGCACCCCTTAACCATAAGCCAAATATCAGAGATAAGTATCAACGTTAAATATGTCGAAGTCTTACACATTGCTGAACGGATATCTGACTCAGTCTCAACCCTGTACTTAGCTTATAGAGGCTACACTAGCCGCCATGTTGACAAGGATCTGCAGCCACGGGATGTTTGTAGTAAATCACAAACAGGTTTCACCAACATCAAATTAAAAAAAAAAATACAATTTCACGGTTGGCTATCGTGGGTTTGGATCAGGGCCAATCAGAACAGTTCCCGCGTATAACGAAAACCTCCATTGAAGTTAAACGCCCCTGGTCCACCCTGTTAGTCAACTCCCCTTTCCCAGAGGTGATAGAGTCTGCCCTATGGGTGCCTCAAGTTAACAAACAGACTCACTCCCCCCGCCAGGCTGACAGGGTTGCTTAAAAAGCAGAAATGCTGAAAGCAGGCGTTAGAAACAACAACAAGTATACTTGCTTTATAGATCTCGAAAAGAGTCGGAACTTTGAGAAGTTTGTATAGTGAGACTGCCGAGAAGTAGTAAGGTTTATTGAAGGACACTCTGAGGATATTATTTAGCGCTACATTAATTCTATTCAAACTAGTATCATACGTTCCTCCCCAAGCAGCTAGTGCATATTGGACAATTGATATGGCCAAGGCATAAAAAAATCATACGTATTACATCCTTATTTGCAATATTTCTTAGTCTTCTAAATACATATAGAACTTTTTTAAGCCTATTCACAGTCGCAATTATATGATCTTCCCAGCTCATTCTGAAATCAATTGTGACACTGAGATAATTACAACTATTGACTCTACTCAATGGTACACAGGTACAGGATGATTCATTGCAGTGCTGATCATGTAACACAATACTTAAAGCTTTATAAGGTTGACCTTTTACATTACAGCTATAAGCAATAAATTAGTTTTATCAGTATTGAAAGAAAGTTTGTTGTGATTCAGCCATAGCTTAATTAATTTCATAACATGATTCGCTATCTTAAAAACTTCTTCCCATGTCTGACCCTCAAAGTAAACCGCCGTGTCATCAGCATAGCAGAACAACCTACCCCTAAGATCCAGCGCTTTGATATCATTTAAGTAGATAATAAACAAAAGAGGTCCAAGCACAGTTCTTTGCGGGACACCCGTGGTCACACATCTTAAGTCACTAGTAAAATCATCAATTTTAACACATTGCATACGATCCATTAAAAAGCTCTTTAATAATTTTAAAACAGAACCTCTCAGGCCCAATTTAAATAATTTGTCTACTAAAGTTTGATGATTTACAGTATCAAAAGCCTTTCTAAAGTCTAAAGATATAGTCAACGGTTTTTTATTACTCTCCAAAGCATCATACCAATTTTGAGAGTTCGAGAATGGGATCAACGGAGTTACGGCTGCAATCCGGAAAATACTGCACACCGTTATATATTTTTGTTTAATCTTTTTTCAATACCTATGCATGACGTTGCACTCCACTTTACCTTAGCTTTACCGTCGCTGGGTCTGAGGGGCTATAAATATTGTTTGTTTCAGTTTCCCTAGCTCCTACCAAAGTCACTCGCATCACTATGGTTTCCGGAATGGCGACGAAAGTCACAAGAGACAGAAACTGGACGCTAGCTCGCCACCTCTTAGTGAAGTATCGGAAGGGGAAAGAGTTAGAAGACAGGTCAGTAGTACCGTAAATAGTTAGGCGCCTCAGTAACTTCCAGTAAGCAATTTAATAAGCTATCAGAGGGTGGCTCACTCTAACATGGTATAAAGATACAATTAATACTATACATATACCGCTGTGTATAGAATATATAGAAGCCGCCATATTTTTCCCTATTCAATGGTATAGCTTCCTTCGGATTCCACTTACCGTAGCTATACCCACTATAGCTATGGTGGGGCCACCCTAACATACTATAATAAAATGATGGTTGAAGGGTTCTAAATGTATAAATATCGTACTCCGAGCAAACATTAGCTGAATTTTACAGCGCCTGTGTGCATTTGATTAGGTTACAAATTACCTTGACAGCAAAAACTGAGAGTCCTATGACTAGCCCAGCGGCCATAGCGGAATAATAAATAAATAAATAAATAAATATATGTTGTCTTTTTTGTTCCATTGCTAAGCCAACCTAGCGGAGTTAGGCTATAAGGCCTGCTTTTCATACCCTCCGAAGCATGGCCAGAAAATGTAGCAAGTCCTGATAAAGGTGACATTCTTATAATCCAGGAGAGGTTAGAAGCCATAGCGGACGAGCTACGGAGGTTAGGGGACAGAACTGAAGAGCTTGTGACTGCAGCCCAGAAAGTCAGGGAGAAGAACGACCTAAGTGCCATACACTCACTACAGCAACAGATGGAGGCTGTGCAAAGCAAGCAGACGCAACTGCTGTTGGAGCAGAGTGACCTACTCAAACAGCCTTTACCTATGAGGTAAACCAATTTTGTTGAGTCAATAAAGGTACAGGAGCAGGGACGCCGAGTTTTATAAATTCTGGGGGGGGGGGGTGCAAGAATTCGGTACTCTGGAAAGTGTTAGGAAAATGCATTGGTAAATGGTTATTTAAAATAACTATAGAAAACATTGACCGACGTACACTCGCTATTTCTATAAAATTATTTACCAAAGCCTTTATATCAAAAATCATTCGAAAGTTGGCTATACGAAATGTGCAAATGCCAAATTATGAGATTTATTTTTATCTTGATGTTTGAATATTAAGGGAGACAAACAAATAAACTGCACTAAGGGTTCTTTGCTTCTGACGGGGGGCTGCCCCCCAGAAACTAGTCTGCGGGGGCAAGATATGGACCGTGCCCCTCTCCCCCAAGTCGTCGTCCCTGTACAGGAGTATGTCCCAGTATGTGTATAATAACATACGTCTCTACGTGAAAGAAGAAGAAGAAGTAGGTGGTCTAAGGTGGACTCTGGATCACCAATAGCATACATTATTGGATAAAACACGTGACTTCCTTGAATGTAATTATTTCGGCCTAGAAATTATACTAGAGTTACTTTACGCCTATATTGGCCCTAAATCTTTCGCACACGCTTATAAACCGTTGCTGTGAACCTCTATAATTCCGGAACACAATAAGACCCCCTCTGGCAATCGCCTAGGATATCCCCTATCCCAAAGCACTGAATTAATCGATGGCATTTCATATTCTAGACTGGTCAGACCAACACATTACCACAGTAATAATGGCAGGGCACGCAATGCATTTGAGCATGAATTTTCCATCATTTTTTCAAAAAACATTTTTTTGCACAAAACCAAATCCTTTTTTGGGAAAGCAACCTGTCCGGTTTCGTTACTCAATTTAACACCTAAAACATGCCTGAAGGTAGAAATCATCGATAGAAAGGTTTCACAGAAAAATTATTTTTCAGTCATTTTTCATTAAAATTGAGTTATTTTTAGTTTTTTACACCCAGATGCAAACTATCAAGGGGCAAGCGACCCCCCGCATTTTAGCCTATTAACATTAATAACGACTACAATACATGTGAATTTAAAAAAAAAATCGTTGGAGCTGTTTTTGAGAAATAATTTGTTCAGACGTTTTTTCGAAGTATTTTGAAAATAAAACCCCCCAAAATAAAATAAAAAATGGTCCCAGGGTATGATTTTTATGAACCAACATGCCGAATTCCATAAAAATCCACTGTGTAGTTTGCCCACAAATCGACGAGCAGACAGACCGACAGACATTTTGTAAAAACCACTTTTTTGGATTCCTGGGACCTCAAAACGTGTAAATCTGTTGAAATCTCGGAATCGAAAATTTTGAGCATCACAAAGCTTTCCTTATACTACGTATAAATTGGAAAGCAATAATTAAACAATATATCGTAGCTATAATAACGCTTGAGGATAGCGCCGGTTAGGTAATGGCGGTAACAATGGATTCCCCTCAGGCGCGGATCTAGAATGAGACCAAGGAGGGGGCTAAGATTAAATTTAGATTTTTTTGTTTTAAATAGGGCTGAAATATTGGGGTTTTGCGCATTTTCAGAGCAATAAGAGTTCTATATTATAGGTAATTAATACAATCGAGCACAAGGGGGGTCCGGGGGTTACCCCCGGGTGAAAATTTGTGAAAAACAGGATTGAAATAGTGGGGTTTTACGCATTTTGAGGACCCTAAGGGGGGATAGCCCCCGTAGATCCGCGCCTGATCCCCCTGTATATACAATTTATCCTTTTTTTCTTCTCGATTTAATTTTAAGTACTTTTTAGGGTTAGCATGAAAACAAGACTTATAGGTAGTCTTTTATTGTTGGCCTTTTGGGTTTTCAATAAAATCGTTATCAATTTCAATTTTCACCTCATTATTAACTTTTTCAGGTTTTATAGAAGAAACAGCAGTGCAAGGTCTGGGACAAGTTACAGTGAGCCTGAGAAGGTAGATACGGACGATACGGATTCTCCATTGTCCTTCAGCAACACTAGCTCGCCATCCCAGGTAAACTGAATCTTTTAAGGTTTAAATAGAGGGCTATAGTTGCATTAATCAAGGTCATGGGTCTCAGGACGTGGCTCCTGATCAGTAGCCTATAGTCTTCTTTCACTCGGGTTTCCGCTTACTTACTTAATTAACGTGTCTGGACCTAGGACACGTTGATCTAAAACATTGCCTGAATGGCCTTGGCATTGCAGCCGTGTACGGTTTTCATTATGTGCCCTTTAAAAGTGCATTGGGGAAGGCCAGCAATATAAAAAGGCTTTAATTTAGAGATATTTGCTTAAATTGTGCTGATTTTGGTTGTTATTGCATTTTTATGGCTACTACGTCAAGCAAGTTCAAAGTTCATACCAGACACGAAAAAAATCACAATCGATTGTCAGATACACACTCACACTACCTAGTTGTATATATTGTATTATATATTATAATTATTATATATAAGGGCCCGTTTATAGCAGGCGGCTGCGGCGTTGCGTGAAATAAACGTAAGAAAAGCTTGCAATTTGTTTATTTACACAGAACGTAGTCTCTTTTTAAGATAAGTTTCACAAGGTATCTATATATAAAAAGAAAACACATTGCACTCTACTGCCTCATCGTCTGACTAATTCTTTTGTTATATTGCAGGAGGTTGGAGACTCGAGAGACTCCCTGGTGGACGGGCCCAGTACCAATATGGCGACCAATGGGAAGCCCTTGTCTTCGGGACCAGGCAAGGGCAGACAGGTAGGCCCCAAGTGCTGACATAGCTTACGCGCTTGGGGACCGCCTTGCTCAGGTAACGCGTATGTAACTAATATCCCCCCCATAACAATCAATAGCATGGCTCCATAACTTATTATCGGCAGACAGGTAGGGTACTGACATAACGTAACTTACGCGCTTGGGGACCACCTTGCTCCGGTAATGCGCATGGTAACTGATCCCCCCCCCCCCCCCCATAACAATTAATATCTTGCACAAGTTAGTATCGGCCGACAGGTGAGCCCCAAGTGCTGACACAGTGACATAGCTTATGCGCTTGGGGACCAACTCGCTCAGGTCCCACGTATGGAACTGATCTTTCCCTCCCCTGCAAAGAATCAAGAGCATGATTGCCCATCTTACTACTATCATACCATAGATCTATTATCTCCGGACAGTTAGGGGCCCGAATTGCTGACATAGCATACGCGCTTGGGAACCGCCTTACTTAGATCCCACACATAGAATTTATCCACTCTTCTACCCACCTTACCAATAACATGGTAGCAGGACTTGATTTCTGTAGATAATAATGTGTTCAGCCAACGCCCGTTCTTGGCTAGTATTCCATTCGACGCCGTGCCGCATAGTAGAGCTGGGCGATTCCCTCCAATATCTTAGTTCGGTTTTCTACCTCTATGCCATTGCAGCTGAATAAGGCGCCCATTCCATTGACCGGCTAGGGCTATTTCCAAAACGGTGACGTGGTAGCAGACACTCAAGACTTAGGTAGCGTCTCCAACGACCTCGCATTGCAGATTGCAAGTGACATTGATGGAAATGTTTGTTTTTCTTTTTATAGAAATCTATTAAAATGTTTGTAATTAACATATCCCATGAAGCCATTTTTTAATTAATTTTAGTTTGTTTGTTTGTGATTTTATTGTATGATCATTGATCAATTTTAACTATGGCATAGAGGAAAATAAACATTTCCGTCAATTCTGCAATGCGAGGTCGGTGGAAACGCCACCTAAGTCTTGAGTGTCTGCTACCACGTCACCGTTTTGGAAATAGCCCTAGCCGGTCAATGGAATGGGCACCTAAGTGATCGGCGTTTCCTTCCCCTTGGAAGCAGATAATAATCACAATAACAGTATGTCCCTAAAATATCTAGCGAACATGGCAGTTTAACCCCAGAGGTAATAAATAGGTGGACTTAATCGTAAAATTTACAGCGATGTAGGACTTTTATCCCAATTTTAAGAACTTAATTGTATTAGAGTATGGGTGGATGTTTTCCGCAGTATTAAATATTAGGATAGCAATGCAATACGGTACCCACAATATATTATGTTAATGAAAAATGAACTGAGTCTTTCATCTCAGATTTCACGACTACAGGGAGGATACATGCTAAACCCTTGTGCTTTCGATCTTGAGAAACGAGGTTTTAAAAAGCCTGCAAGCACTTTTCCTTCGTCCCATACCCATACGACTCTTATGGGTGTAAAAAAAAGCAAATTCCCCAAGAAAGATTGATCGCACAGCTATACTTGAGATGTCATAAAGTAGAAGAATAAATGTCCCTTTACATTTTGATGTACATTATTTGGCCATCACCATCAACGATTTCTTCTTCTATATCAGCGGTTCCCATGCTTTTAAGGCCGTGGCCCACTTTTAAAGAAACCAATTTTCCGTAGGGGGGAGGGGCCTACCCAGTTTACAAGGAAAAAAAAAATCAGTGCCAAAATACATTGCGACTTCGGTGACAAGGTAGCGTGCTTGTATTTGTATCGTACTTGTGCGGGTCTCTTCACACCTTACTATCGGAGACGTGTCGTAACTCCACACAAGTAGGCTACCTATAAGGTTACTTAGGTAGGCGATTGAAGAGGTTAATCGGAAGTACATCATTAAATTGTTTGTATGCGATTAACCTTTTTATATTAGGCTGCATTTCACCGACATTTTTACTAATGTAGGGACGAATATTGTTTGAAAGAGCTACTCTCAACTCCTTGTTGAGGTCTTGTAGTTAGTTTCAGCCCTTCGTTTTTAACCTAACGAACTAGCCGTTCACATAGGTATGATGGCATCAATCTTTGCAGAGCCTTAGCTACTAATGTTGGAATGTCATTGGCCACACTTTTACCGAAATGCATACATTTTTCCTCCCAAGGTCTCATGGCCCCCTTATAGGGCACTGTGGCCCACAGTTGGGAACCACTGTTCTATATGACATCTCATTATTTTATTATTATATTACACATTTATATATATATATATATATTATTTTATTATATATTATACATTTCGATTTTATTTTATACTTTCTTATACTTGTATTGTATAATGTAACAGAAATATATTTTTTTATTATTCTCATTTACTGTATGACTCCAAGATCGATAATTTATTTAATGAAAAATTTGATTTTATTCAAACTGCCTCGTAACATTGAAAGCACAATTATTTCGTATGTAACCCAATTTGTGTTGAGTGACGAGGTTCATTTTAACTGTTGGACTTTTCATAACCACTTAATAGTCTACGAGCCAAACGGGCTTATTAACACCAGTGATATCTGAGTAGAATAAATTTTTTGGCGAATATATCAACGCTCTTCTCGCCTTTTTTAACTGAAGACATCACAATGACGCCATCACTCTGTCTTTCTAATTTAGTTTTTTTTTTTTCTGGCTAAATTTTTTCTTTCACACACCTTGTTCAATATTTCGTATTTGTCGTATAGTCTTCATTGTAGCGCAAGTTGGTTACTATTTTGTAAGTAAATTTTGCCGTTCATAAGCTAAGAATCGGCTGTTTATCGTATCTTTTAGGCTAGGCTTAATCAAGCAAGCGTTCGAGCCTTGGAAAATTAATTAAAGCAGACAATTCCAAATACTTTCTAAACAAAGGAGGCACAAAAGTAATTAATTCCTGGTACCACAGCCGCGAAGATATAGAAATGGTCTTATGAAAAAATTCATTAAAAAAATACAAGCTGTAATTGAACATTTCTAATTCCGCACTTGAAACATTGCTAGGCTACTAAAAATTAAAATATTATAATATTATATTTATTTAATCTTCTGATGGACCTACGCCGACTTAAATTAGTTCATGAGCAATGCCAACGTCTCCTTGTTTTTTCGGACATCATTGATTTTGTTTCCTCATGAATTTTTGGTCGTTGGTTAAGTTATACGAATTCTCGATGTCAACCCACACTGGCTACAAGCGATATCGGACAAGCTGAGACAAGCTTGTCAGGATAGAGTAGTGGTACGGACTCTCCCTTTCACACGAAAGGTTCGAATCTCAAGCTTGCGGCATTTTCTGGCCAAGCCCGGGCCTTCCTAGTTGAGTGCAAGAGAGGGCTTTATAGCCGTAACTCCACTAGGTTGGCTTAGTATAAGAAAAATGTCATTTTTTTATTTATGTAAGCCTACCGCAGTGTAACAGGCGTAACCATGACTAAACCAAGTGCAAAGAGACGATGAAGTGCATTAAAAAGATTTTATATATTCAGGCATATTATATATAGTCAGGTAAATTGACTGCTTTTTAGAACCCATGTCTTTTTTTACGATCTTTTTATAAGACCATTCTCTCATCCTTCAGGCTGTGGAACGGGGAACTAATTCATTTCGTTTTTAATTTCTGGATTGTAATATAATCGTGAATAATTTCTTCAATCAATGATCTCTAAGTACCTACAATTTCTAAGAATTTAATAATACATCTTCCTGTAAGGCGCCCATTCCACCGACCGGCTAGGGCTATTTACAAAAGCGGTGACGTGGTAGCAGACATTCAAGACTTAGGTGGCGTTTCCGCCGACCTCTCATTGCAGAATGCAAATGACATTGACGGAAATTAGAATTTTTCTTACATTATAGAAATCTATTAAAATGGTTGTACTTAACATATCCCATGACGCCATTTTTTAATTTTAGTTTGTGATTTTACTGTATGATCATTGATCAATTTTAACTATGGCATAGAGGAAAATAAACATTTCCGTCAATTCTGCAATGCAAGGTCGGTGGAAACCCCGCCTAAGTCTTGAATGTCTGCTACCACGTCACTGTTTTTGTAAATAGCCCTAGCCGGTCGGTGGAATGGGCGCCTAAGCAACTGGTACAGTACCTAGATATAGTGGGTATTTAATCAATATAGCCTAGCACGAAAGAGGGTAAGTTATATCGGAGGTAACCTTAGTATGTTTTTTTTTTGTTTTTTTTTTTAAATAGTAGGTAGCGTAATTTCTAAATGCTTCGCTTATGCGTGCTTTTGGGTTTTGGGACTGGGAGTCATTCTTCGGGTTATCCATAAGGTTTCGGGTCACTTCCACCATGGTTCGGACAATGGGATTCAACAACCCACTATCCTATTCAAACGCATAGCAGATAGCTACAAATAGAAACAAATCCGTCGGATTTTATTTCCAGTAGCTTTATTTATACCAGAGAAAGCATTGGCGCTGTTCAGAACGTTGCCGGGGCAGTTATATCCGAGAGGAAAATTTTCTGCTCTAATTGCAACGATTCTACTTTCTGCCAAAGCAGGGGGCAATCATTCGGAAAAGAGTGCCGTCTATGATTTCTGACACATGGTCCTAGCGGCCTTGTGCTTTTTCTATCAACTTTCCTAAGCACAATTTTTTTTTTTTTTTTGAGAAATGTTTATGGTACAGATGACAGGATTTTTTAGTGAATCCCATGCAAAACAAATTACTGTATGTTTGTCAAACATAGAACATACTGCATTTGCTCGGGTTTTTGTTTATTTGAATTCAAATTGTTTCCTCGTGTCCTCTTCAACTTGAGCTTCCTCTGTAGGCAGGCTGTTTTTTGTACCAACCATGCCTCCGGAAGCCATAGGCTAGTAAGTTATTACTACTTAGTTTTGGTGTACGGGTCAAAGTTTTCTGGTTATGGTTTAAAGGTGGAGGGATTTCAAAATTGCAGAGCAGCTAGTTTAATTTTTCTTTTCGACTGTGTTTTCAGTTTCCGTCTGAACTTTTGACTGAGGATTCTGGCAGGTTTAGGGAACATCTGAATTCAGGAGACAATACGTTTAATCCTTTCAGCGATAGTAAAGTGCAGGTACGTGGGAATTTCCAATTCGACATTTTTCATAAAAAGCCATCCTTGGATTTTAAGTTAAAATCCGTCTTATGAGCAAAAGTCGATTTTCACAGAAAATATCGATCGTAGCTCCGTCAAAAATATCCATTGAATTAGAAGAAATGCACCTCTATATTTCAATACATGACATGTGGCCCTCACTAACACCAATTGGCCACAGTTCTTGAACTGCTTCCTCGGGACTACCAACCCAATCGCCCTTTGATGAAATCAAGTTCAATAACTTTTAGTCAATATATATTGTATATTAGAAAGAAAGAGGTACATAAATTATCATATCGCTCATGCACGAGAAAAGTGATACATTTCTAAATATTGACTTTTGAGATAATTCAGATTTTAGTTCTGACCATTTTTTAGTTTTTACTTGTAGTACTATCGAGGCACTTAATACTGATGTGACAGTTTACTTGAAAGAGAAGTGTAATTACCACGTCAACGCCTGGAGCACATTCCGAATTATGTCAGTATTACCAAACCCGCCATCCTGAAACCTGGCAAGGAACCCGACAACCCTAAACACTATAGGCCAATCTCACTGCTCTGTCATCTTTTCAAAGCCCTCGAGCGTATCATACTATCAAGAATTATTCCTTCACTTGATAAGAAGTTGATCCCGGAGCAAGCCGGATTCCGTGAAGGGAAATCTTGTTGTGGTCAAGTGCTGAATCTCACTCAACACATAGAGAATGGTTTTGAAGAAGGGAAAATCACTGGAGTTGCGTTCATCGACCTATCAGCAGCATTTTTTTTTTTTTTTTTTTTTTTTTTTTTTTTTGCGGTGCCTCCTTAAGGTAAGGTTCGTTGCGTCGACCTTTGAGATCTATTGCAGCCGCTTTGTCATGGAGATTCATGTCTGGAATATACCCACTTTCTTGATGAAAGAGCGGGTTTTTCCTACTGGATCTTCACGAATTGTCTTCGTTTCTGACCCTGGTATTCCCAGTATCCTGAAACGGTTTTTGGCCAGAGCTTCACATTCTAAGAGAACGTGCTCTGCTGTTTCGTCCTCCATTTCACACCATCTACATTCTCTACTGCCCGTGTGGACTTTGAGTTTATACAGATGATGCCTTAGGTGGCAGTGCCCTGTGAGCAAACCAACAATATTCCTTATTTCTAATCTGCCAAGTAATAGCAAATTTTGGGTAAGTTTTTTTGATGGTTTTATTCCAAGTCTTTTTAGACTTCGTTTTTCTGTCATATTGTGCCAGGATTCAATTTTCTTGGTCTGGATCCATCTGTCAACTATAGTGCGTACACTTCCATAGGATATACCACAGGTTGGCTCTGGTCCAACAAATATTGAGTCCGAACCTATATTTGCTAGTGCATCGGCTCGTTCATTTCCCTCTACTCCAGAGTGTCCCGGCACCCACTCCAACTTAAGTTTATTATTTTTACTTACTCTGAGTAGGAGCTGTTTACAATCCCGTACTAACTTTGATTTAGTACAGTAAGAATCCAGAGCTTTAATAGCTGCCTGGCTATCAGAAAAAATGTGAATGGTCTTATTCTCATATTCCATTCTCAGAATTTCCCTTAAGCACTCAGCAATGGCACAGACTTCAGCCTGAAAAACCGTGCAAAATTTTCCCAGGCTTATGCTGATGGACTTAACTGGGTTCACCCCGTTAACTCCCGCACCCGTACCGTTTGCTGTCTTAGAGCCATCAGTAAACCATACCAGTGTGCCAGCCTCCTGGCTCAGCGTACCCTCCGTCCAGCTTTCTCGAGTTAAGATTCTGGATTCGAAGGGCCTCCTAAAGTCATATTCAGGCAACATCTGATCAGATGGCATACTAATGCCTTCCTCAGTAATTGAGTTTTTTATAGCACAGTGTCCTCTGAGAGAATTTTCCCAGAGTCCTCCTTGCTCCAATCTGTACGCACTCATTCTGGCCTGCCCCATAATAAATAAATTTAATGATGGGAGATCCAGAAGGGTATCTAGGGCGTCAGTGGGAGTGGTAGACATTGCACCTGTTATTCCTATGCAAGCCAACCTCTGCACACTATTTAGTGTTAATTTCGCTGTGGTTTGATTTGCCTTCTGCCACCAAACTACAGCAGCATATGAGATTATAGGCCTTATGACAGCCGTATATAGCCAGTAAGTCATTCTAGGCCTTATCCCCCAAGTTTTCCCAATCGCTCTCCTGCATGCAAACATGCAGTTTTTCGCTTGGATTACTCTAGACTTTAGATGGGCATTCCAAGTAAGAGTCCGGTCTAAAGTGACCCCCAAATACTTGACTTCCTTCGCCCATTTGAGTTGTTCTCCAAATAGTATTGGAGGTTCCCTATCACTCACCCTTTGTTGGCGAGTGAATGGAATAATGTGAGTTTTGGCAGGATTAACTCTAAGGGATTCTTCCAGACACCAATTCTCTACTATTTTAATAGCTCTTTGCATTAGTTCCATCACAGTAGCGATGAATTTACCCACCACCACTATGACAAAGTCATCCGCAAAGGCTTGTGTGTACAGTCCCTCCCCATTCACAGTTACCAAAAGTCTATCGGCCACCAGATTCCACAGTAGAGGTGAGAGAACACCCCCCTGAGCACATCCTTTGGTCGCCAACACTACCTTCTCGGTATCAAACAACGAGGCCTGTAGTTCTCTACGATAGAGCATATTTTTTATCCATCGACAAGTTGTACCTTTAACTCCAGCTTCCCTAACTGCTCTTATCATTGAGCTATAGGTAGTGTTGTTGAAGGCACCCTCTATATCCATGAATGTTGCAAGAGCAATTTCTTTACATTCCAAGGATTTTTCAACCTTGCTGACTAGCATGTGTAGTGCAGCCTCAGTTGATCTTCCTGGTCTGTATGCAAATTGATTTTCATGAAGATCATTGTTCCTCTTCAAGATTTTTCTTATTTCTTTATCAAGAATTTTTTCCATAGTTTTAAGCATGAATGAATTAAGGCATATTGGTCTATACGAACTTGCTTCCGCATATGACTTTTTACCTGGTTTAGGAATAAAGACCACTTTCGCTCTGACCCATGCCTTGGGGACATATCCTAGTGCTAGACTTGATATGTATATGTCCGTCAGGACTGGAATAATTATTTCTCTTCCCTCTTGAAGAAGTCTAGGAAACATACCATCCAGTCCCGGGGCTTTCATTGGCTGAAACGAGTTAATCGCCAGCATCAGCATCAGCAGCATACGATACCGTCAATCACAACAGATTACTACAGAAACTATACAATATCACGTACGACTTTGAATTAACTGAAACAATCAAGTGTTTCCTGGAAAACCGGCGATTCTATGTTACCCTAAACCAAAAGAAAAGTCGATGGAGAACTCAAAAAAATGGGCTGCCTCAGGGTGGAGTCCTAGCGCCAATTCTCTACAACGTTTACACTAACGACCAACCAACAACTTGGTTTACAAAACACTTCATATATGCCGATGATACAGCTGTTGCAGCGCAGGATAAAACGTATGAAGCAGTAGAGCAAAAGCTGGAGCTTGCCCTCGGTTCCCTTGCGAAGTATTATAAGAACAACCTCTTAAAACCAAACCCATCCAAAACGGAAGTATGCGCATTCCATCTCCGCAACAATTTAGCTAACAGAGAACTGAAAGTAATTTGGGGAAATGAACGACTGAAGCACAACAGCTATCCCAAATATTTAGGAGTAACTTTGGATAGAACCTTGAACTATAAAAAACATTGCGAGGCCACGAAGATGAAGGTGTTTACCCGAAATAGTATAATAAAGAAGCTAACTGGCAGTTCATGGGGTGCCCAGCCAGCAACCTTGAGAACCTCCGCTCTTGGGCTTTGTTTCTCTGCGGGTGAATATGCTGCTCCTGTGTGGCACAAGTCGTCCCATGCCAAAGTGGTGGATGTTGCCCTCAACGAAACTGTACGAACAATTACGGGATGTCTGAAGCCCACGCCACTCGATAAGATGTACCCAATAGCTGGAATTGCTCCCCCTATGATTAGACGAGCCACAGCTGCTGCGGTCGAGAGAATGAAACAAACCACTAACAGGAAACACGTGATGCATGGCCAAATACCTGCTCCTCGCCGCCTGCCATCTAGGAAAAGTTTTTTGCGCAGCAGTACACCTATCACAAACACGGCGAGTGACCATCGCATTCAGCTCTGGAGAAGTTTCTACCCGCAGCTGCCCCTACCTCAAGAAAAACTAATGGCAGGAGCCAATCTCCCCTATCCCATCTGGCGCACCTTGAATCGCCTTCGCACAGGAACCGCACTCTCCAAGACGACTGCTGCCAGATGGGGGCTGCTTGCTGCCGACGACGTGCTCTGCGACTGTGGCGCTGTTCAAGACACCCCCCACCTATTGGTCTGCCCTAAACTGCCAAGCCCCTGCACAGCTGACGATTTATTTGAAGCTAATGACAAGGCCGTCCAAGCTGCTCAATATTGGACTATATCAATGCGTGTTACTGGACACGCGAAGTAAGTAAGTACCAAACCCGAAGTAGTCAAACTTGAAAATGGATCCGTGACAAAACGCAATCTTATGGAAACAAATTAAACTAGATATGTGACACTACATTTGCCTCGACATTTTTGTATAAATTAATTAATTGAACATCGTAGACAGCGGTGAAAGAAGAAGACATCGGAAAAGAAGAGGAAGAAAGCAAACAGAAAATAGAGGTAGGACGACAACAAAGGTACGCCTTGCTACGATAAACGTTGGCACAATGAGGGGTAAAGGCATGGAAATCGCGCAAATGATGAAAACAAGAGGAATCAGTGTGCTCTGTGTGCAAGAGACCAAATGGAAAGGCGAAGTAGAAACATCGGGGACGGCTACAAGCTAATCTACTACGGCACGTGTAATAACAAAAATGGCGTGGGAATTGTTGTCGAACCGAAGATGAAAGATGCAGTCGTGGACGTAGTGAGGAAGAGTGACCGGCTTATGTTATGTAAGATTTTTTTGACGGACAAAGTTGTGTTAAATGTTATTTGTGGTTATGCACCCCAGGTGGGAAGCAGTGATGAAGATAAGGACACGTTTTATGAAGACTTGGACCAGATGATGCTTGGTATACCTAACGAAGAACATGTAATTATTGGTGCCGATTTGAATGGCCATGTGGGATGTGATATGAAGAAGTGCATGGAGGGCATGGCTATGGGTCTAAAAATGCAAGTGGAGAAAGAATACTACAATGGGCGGTTGCGCATCAGTTGTGGATTGCGAACACGCAATTTATGAAGAAGCAGGAACACCTAGTGACGTACAAAAGTGGCCCATACCAGTCACAGATTGATTATGTGTTAGTTAGGCAAGAACACAAGAAAACCATCGAGGATTGCAAAGTAATACCAGGCATTTGTGTTTTTGACCAGCATCGTCTATTGGTCTGCGATATGGTCCTAATGGGAAGAAAAAAGACAAAGAGGCACGTTGAGCCCAAGATGAAATGGCATAAGCTGAAAAGAGTGGAAGAGAGAGCAGCGTTCGCCATCCGAGTGAGGCAACTTGTAGAGGATATTGACCCGCAAAATATCGATGAAATCTGGAACAGCTTGGAGTCTGGAATCCTAATAGCGGGGGAAGAAGTGCTCGGGAAGACAAAGGGTGGAAAGGCGATGGAGCGGGATACGTGGTGGTGGTGGTGTGAGGAGGTGCAGAGTGCGCTGAAAGTAAAAAAGGAAGCCTACAGGGCCTGGCAAGCAGATAAAACGGCTATAGCCAAAGAAAGTTATAAAAGAGCTAAGAAGGCTGCAAGGAAAGAGATAGCGCTGGCAAGAGGGAGAGCAACTGACGATTGGTATCGAAATTTTGGCACTAAAGAGGGCGAGCAAGCTATTTTTAAAATCGCAAAGTGTCGCCAGAAAGAAACGCAAGATCTGGAAGCAGTTGTGTGTGTCAAAAGTGCAGATGGACGGGTTCTTACAGACAAAAGCGAGATCAAAGCGAGATGGACCGAGTATTTTCAAGGTGTGATGAACGAGGGCTACCCAAGAAATCCGCTACCCGAAGCCAGAGCAAATGAGGCGGAAATCCCACCTGTAACAATGGCAGAGTTAACTGATGCTATGAATGCGTTTCAATGCGGGAAAGCAGCGGGCCCCGATGGGATCCCGATCGAAGCTTTCAAAAGTTTGAGCGAAGATACTTTGGCCCTCATAGCCCATCTTTTCAACTTGATAGTGAGCGGCGGACCGATGCCCAAGCGATGGAGAGAAAGTGTGGTGGTGCCAATTTACAAGCGGAAGGGAGATGTCCAGAGCTGTGAAAATTACCGACCTATTAAGCTCCTGTGCCACGCAATGAAATGGCTCGAAAGAGTGGTGGAGAAGAGAATACGTGCCCTGGCAAACGATACTATATCCGAAAACCAGCTTGGCTTTATGCCTGGAAGAGGTACAACTGACGGGATATACATCGCTAGAAAACTCCAAGAAAAGCATCGTGAAAGACTGAGTCCAATCCACTTTGTTTTCATTGATCTAGAGAAGGCATATGACAGAATCCCCCGCGGTCTTATCTGGGAGGCGCTGCGGGCAAAAGGTGTGCCAGAGAAGTACATTCAGTTGGTTCAGGATATGTACCGTGATTTAGTGACGAAGGTGCGGAGTGCAGCTGGTATGGGACCCGCCTTCAACGTTACCTTCGGGCTACACCAGGGATCCTCTTTAAGTCCTTTGATTTTCGTTTTGATAATGGATAATGGAACAATCCAGGGTGAAGCCCCACAAAGTCTGTTGTTTGCGGACGATACCCTGTTAGTATCGGATTCCCGAGAAGAAGCAGAAAGGGCCCTCCAAAGATGGGTGGAGATCATGGAAGACCAAGGATTAAAAGTGAACCGAAAGAAAACTGAGTATATGGAATGCGTTACACAAGAGGCAGGAACAATCCGAATAGATGACCAGGAACTCCAGAAGGCGACGACGTTTAAATACCTGGAAAACGGGGGCTGTGAAGATGATGTGAGAGCCAGGATTAATGTTGGGTGGAGCAAATGGCGAGATATGTCTGGAATTCTGAAAGACAAGAAAATGCCCAAAAAACTCAAAGGCAGAATTTACAAGCAGGTGGTGAGACCTGCAATGCTGTATGGTGCGGAATGTTGGCCATTAAAGAAATGCGAAGAAAACCTTTTACATGTCGCAGAGATGAGGATGCTCCGGTATTCGATCGGCTGCAAGCTGTCTGATAGGAGGAGGAATGAAGACATCAGGGCAAATCTTAGTACAGCCAGCATTGTAGATAAGGTGAGAGAACGGCGCCTGGCATGGTGGGGACATACAAAACGTAGGGAAGATGGACACCTGCTGTACCGAGTGGAGAACTACGTCGTGGAGGGCAGGAGACCGAGAGGCCGACCCAAGCTGACCCTGGAGGCGAAGGTAGCACAAGACCTGAGTACCTTGAACCTGACCATAGTGGACACCGAAAACCGTATTGCGTGGAAGAGGAAGATCCAAGTCGCCGACCCCTCCGAAGGGATAAGGCGCGGATAAAGTAAAGTACTCAATTTTGCAATTTTTTGAAATGTGTCACTTTTCTCGTGCATGAGCGATATATCAAAATGCTCAGGAAAATGTCTTCTGTTTGTCCTTATATTTTTTACAGCTCTACGTTTGACATTTCATGAGAAATTTGATGCTTATACTTATAAGGCCTTGTCTTATAAATAAATAAATAAAATAAATAATCGTTTATTTGCAAACAGACATTGTCCAATAATATGCAAATTCTCTCATAACAACAGTTTTTTTAGTAGTCTATAGACCCGACAGCATTATTAGTAAAATTAAATAAATTATTATGGCCTAAATGTTGAATCGATTTACATACTACGGTATTTTAAGATACACCCAGTTTAATACCGTATGTAGTTTGCTACTCATATTCAATAGGGCACCCCCTTCTATTACAGCTTCATTCCATCTCCTCTATATTTGAATTGAATGGTGTCAAATGACCGTTTGTGGAAGGTTAAATGGGTTAAATTCAGAAAAGGCTTCTTGAGCTGAAGCTTCCTTTGCGAACCCATCCACTTCGCGAACGTGGGTTTCGTCGAATTGCAAGTGTGACACAGGGCTGAGCAGTTCTGAAGGATGCGCATGACCGTTTCCTTCTCCAAGCTGCATTGCTGACATACTGTGCTCACAATGGCTGCAGGCCTCCTATTTTCGATAGGTACCCCCGAAACATCCATGGCCTGTCATGAGCGCAACTTTCGTTCGTATGCTAGGCCTACCCACAGTTAATAAGCACTCGTTATATCTTCTTCCAGATATTCTTCTGATGGTAGTAGCATTGACGTTGTTTTTACAGGTAATTGCCGCCAGAGGTGACAACATCATTGCAGTAGCAAACCCGGCTTTGTCAATGTCCCTAAATTCTGATACCTTGCCCTGTCTACGTTCAGAGTCCCCCCTGGCGCTCTGCATAGAAAGACAATCTCCGAAACTAACTTCGCCGGACTAGCAGGTTAGTGGATCAGCAAAACTGATACATCCCAAGGTCCCTTGTCAATATTTGACCGTTCGTCATATCTATTGTCTACGTTTAGAGTCCCCCTAGCGCTTTACATCGAAAGACAACCTCCGAAACTCACTAGAAGGTTAGTGTATAGGCATAACTGACACTTTGTCATACTCTGACATATCCCAGAGTTCTGATGGTTTGCCATACCAATTGTTTACGCTCTGACTCTGACGGCGGACTAGCAGGCAGTAGTTCATCAGCATCGCCGATAAATCCAGCCCAGAAAGATCTGATACCTTGCCCTGTCTACGCTTCAGTTTCCCCTTGCACTCTGCGTAGAAAAAAATCTCCGAAACTCACTAGAAGGTTAGTGTATTGGCATAACTGACACTTTGTCAATATCCCTGAGTTCTGATGGTATGTCACACTAATAATTAGTATACTAATTTTATTAATTAGACTCTGAGCGTAGACAATAATTGTCTACACTCAGAGCTTTCCCAAGCGCTCTCCATAAAAAGAATCTTGCGAAACTGATTAAATCGGACAGGATAGTGCATCAGCACCCAATGGTCGCGTCCCAATAACCATGGGTTCTGATGTCTTGACCCCACCAATTGTGTACTTTAACCAACCAAAAAATAATGTAATTAAACTACTATACATTTTTTACAGGTGGCGGTGACGTGCACATATTTTCTATGGCTGTGAAACAAAGCTAAGAGCTAACGGCGCGATCGTTAAAGCGAAGTATGTGCCTAAGTTTTTAATGCTACCTTATGATGCACTTAATATTTTTAGAAGAAATTGTTAAGTTACTGATATTTGAACTAGCACCTCTAAAAAAACAACAGGTATGACACGTAAATAATAGCTACGCCAACTTACGATACGGAAATCGGAAGGAAAGTTGTGTTCTAGGATATAGAATCCATATAAAATCCAGCGAATACGACAGAGTGCTGGTAAAATACAATTATTTTATTAGCTTATCAATGCAATGGTAAGGTGGCAATTCCAATGGCGAATTTACTTCATTTGTGATTTGAGATTTTTTGTTTGTTTTGTTTTAAGGAGACTATTATGTAGATACTTAACTTATCTATTATAAATTAAGTTATAATATAGTAGAGACTTATTAATGATATCTGCTACCATATTACAACTTAATTTATAATAGATAAATTAAGTATCTACATAATATTTAATCTCCTTAAAACAAAACAAACAAAATATCTTAAATCACAAATGGAGTAAATTCGCCGGTGGAATTGCCGCCTAATTTTAAAATTCATCACTATCATTTTTTAATTGAAACTGTATAAAAGAGCCTAGCCTATTAATACGTTTTTTACACAATGTTAAAGCGATATTTATTTTTTGTGCATTTTTTTTCAGCTGATGGCGTTAAGTTACTGCGAAAGTGAAATTCAGGCTCAAGCAGATAAGTTAATAAAGAGTTATATTGCAATAGTGATGTTTTAATTAACTTAGGAGTATTTAAAACAGTTTACACAGGTATAATAATTTCATATAGAAAAACATAGCATATACAGTAGGCTACATGTTCTAGATCTAGGTTAACATTACTTAAATATGTGACCAACCAACCAAATCCTTCCAGCATCCAGAAAACTTTCTGTGCAAACTTTTAAAAGGTAAACATACTAATTTTTATTGGTAGGATTGAAATGAACTCAGGAAAAAACTTTCAGGAAGGTAAAATTATATACATTGTACCATCGATAAGATCAAGCTGTCTCTGGGGGTCACATTTACTCGAAGGAAAGTTTTCTACAAGTTGGTAGGAATGCCATAATTGATTGACAGTACAAGCAGTATTTGCCCTAACACAAAGGCAAAGATTCTAAGGCAACAGTACTGTCAAGATACATTGGAGAAAAAAAATTGAGCAAATGGGTTGGTGCACAAAGGCAGCGTTTTTACTGTTGAGCTACAACTGCTGGTCGACGGGAACTTGGTGTTCTACCAAATTTGTACAGAAATTACTCTGTTTTGAAAACAATAACTAAATTATTACATTGAATTATCTGATTTTTGTGAAGAAATAAATCATTATGGAGCTATTGATTTTACAATCTGAAATGGGATTCAAATTAATTAATTTGAATTCCGCAACTTGACAGCTGTCATGCCTCTGCAATTATTGACAAAGAGCCTTAGTACAGTCTGTATCGTACTTACTTAGAATACCTCCTATAGCAGGCGACTAGCCGCGCATAAAATAAATATAGAATAAGTGAGGAGCTTGGTTGCAAACGTGGCCAACTCCATTTTTTTTACAAAATGGGGTTTTGATCCGACCTTGCAGAAAACTGTAATGTCCACCTGCACGTTGTAAAATAAAGTGACAAATGCAGCCAGATTGCGCACAGAAGCGCTGAGAAGTCTAGGGTTAGCTATAAACTTAATGCAATTTTCAACAGAAAATCCACTCTCCTGAAAAATTCTACAACTTGGAGTTGGCCATGTTTGTAAATAGCCTCCTCAAGTTTGTCTTTACATGATGTTTACATTGGGCAAAGTGCTTTTATTCTTGATAATGAAACAAACTGCAAGCTTTCCTCATGTTACTTTTATGAAAGGGCCTTAGGGCTTAAGACACTAAAAGACCGATTCCGAGTTGGCGATTGGCTGTTACAGGGTAACGCAAATCAGAAACTGTCAGTTAGCTAATTTGAGACATTATCGGACTGCTGATTCTCACGGTGGGCCCTCAGAGTAACAAGGTAAATTAAGTCATCAAAGATTGTTGACAACACTGGAAAAATGGGGCGACAGCCATTTATTTTGAAAGTGTCAGCATGCTTACCATGTTCGTTGCTCCAGCGATTTCTTCACTGTAGTTTACCGTACACTTCGACGCCTACTAGGACGCAACCTCTTCAGTGTCAGCCAATTCGACAAACTGGTACGTTTACGTTGTGAAATACGAGAGGTCCGCAGAATTGCCTCTGTCCTGGTTCGGGCTCTATTCAAAATTCCTCGAACACGCAGCGCACGCTTACTGCTTTCCTTTCTTAACGTTTTCTGGCACAAGGCATACTGCAAATTAAATAATGGAAAATTCCAATTAACCAGACCATATCGATGTAGAAAAGGACTTAGTTCGGCTGGTATCTAAGCTAAGATAAGTGTAACCTAAAAAGGTCTTAAGGAACAAGTACAAGTAATACTCAGCAGGGGGCGCAATGAGAATTGACAAGAGAATTTCATAGCTGTAGTTAGGGTCAACCCTTATATAGGTTACCTATCTAGGAATTCATGGATCAACTTGAAGGAGGACGCAGGTGCTCGAAGGCATCAAGAGCAAGAGGGTGCAGGACCGAGAGAGCCGGAGCATGAGATGCAGAGAGTAGCTGACAACCAATCGTTGTGATATTGACCTCAGAAGAAAAAGAAGACTGGCAAAGGCGCGTTTTGTAATGGGACTCCTCACTTGTTTTTCAAAATCTTTCTTCCGTAAGGAAGGGCTTTCAAGAATTCAACCATTTTCAGGATACTCTCTTCTTACCTCAGCTAGCAACGCTCTGGGTCGGGTATGCCCTACCATAGCGTCAAATTACCCATAGCTCCACCCCACAACAATCATCTCACACAATTGCCAACTCCCATCAGGCTAGGAAATGTTCACTTTCCGACAGGTTAAGGCAATCTGTAACAAGTATATACTGTCCTTGTGATCATGGGTGCAGAACGTTGAAATTTCTCGCACTGCAGGTTGCTGCAACTAAATATTTCCATCAAGAAGCCCTGTGTTTCTGAAAGCTATGCGAATGGCTGCACCGCCTGCACATTACATTCATTGGCATAGCTTTCAGGGACACAGTGCTTGATGGAAATATTTACTTGAAACAACTTGTAGTGAGAGGAATTGCAACGTCTGTACTTTACGTTCGTTGGCGACTCATATCTGTACTTGTGTACTTAGTTAAGTCATGCTTTCGTATGTTTCATTGCGTGAATGGAAAGCTTGTCTTAGCTTGTCCATTATCGCTTGTAGCCGGTTTAGGTTGGCATCTACCAGTTTGCCAATGGCCGAAAATTCATACGGAAACAATACAAAGAACCGGCCCGAGTTTACTCGAACATGTTTTCCAATTTATCAAAATTAGTAGATAGGGAAAATGAATAATTTCATGGTAAATAATTGTCCTATGGTTAAATTTCCGATATCTCGGGGGAGGGGGGGGGGGGTTGTCCACCTAACGTCACTGGAGGTGAGGTAAATTCTAGATAGGTCAGACCAGGGGGGGGGGGGTTGTCCAGCTGACGTCGTCACTGGAGGTGGAGGCAAATTCTAGATCAGACAACACAATACCACACACACAGTCATAATGGCAGGGCACGCAATGCAATTGTCTATAATTAAAAAAAAAAAAAAATGTTGCACAAAGCCAAATAATTTTTTGGGAAAGCAACCTGTCCGGTTTCGATACTCAATTTAACACCTAAAATATCCCTGAAGGTAGAAATTATTCATAGAATGGTTACACAGAAACGGATTTACACGTTTTCAGGTCCCAGGAACCCAAAATAGTGGTTTTTACTAAATGTCTGTTTGTCTCTCTGTTCATCGATTTCCGGGCAAACTACTCGGTCGATTTTGATGAAATTTAGCATGTAGGTTTACAAAAATCATACCTCGGGACCATTTTTTTATTTTGGGCCAATTCAATTTGGGGGGGGGGGGTGTTGTTATTCTAAAAAAAACTCCAAAAAACGTCTAAAAAAAATTATTTCTCAAAAACGGCTCCAACGATTTATTTTAAATTCACATATATTCTAGTCGTTATTAATGCGTTAATGATAAAATGCGGGGAGTCGCTTGTCCCTTGATAGTTTGCTTCTGGGGGTAAAAAAATAAAAATAACTAAATTTTCATGAAAAATGATTAAAAAATAATTTCTCTGCGAAACCTTTCAATCGATGATTTCTTCCTTCATGGATATTTTAGGTGTTAAATTGAGTGACGAAACCGGACAGGTTGCTTTCCCAAAAAACTATTTGGATTTGTGCAAAAAAAATTTTTTTTTGAAAAATTATGGACATTTACGCTCAAATGCATTGCGTGCCCTGCCATTATTGCTGTATGGTATTCGGTTGTCTGACCTATCTAGAAAGCATGTTCGAGTAAACTCGGACCGGTTCTTTTAAATGTAACCGATTTTACCTGACGAACAGCTTCAGAGATAGCAGCTAGCCATTTTCTACCCTCTTCAGGATCAGCAGTGTAGAGCAGAAGACACTCGTCGCCGCGGGTTACTTTGAATAACCCGGAACCCAAAGCAGGTTCAATTTGGAGGTGCCGCAGAGGCAAGAGTCGCGACAAACTGAGCGGGCCCTTCTCGCCACCTCTACAGCAGAGCAAGGCGTCTGTGCATAGCACGACGAATCGTTGATGGGATCGCGCGCCATTTTTTGAAGTCTGTAAAAAAAAAAAAAAATGAATCAGTGTATTTTTCAAGGATTGGAATAGTCCAGTAGGTAGAGAACTGGACTAGGAAACGGAGGCCGAGACTCGAAACTCAATATAAAAGAGGAACCATTTTCCATCCAACCCTACTTGGTACCTTACCTTCACTGGTAGGGAAAACGCGGCTGCCCACAACATCCAACATAGAGCAGAGATCTAGAGTCTAGGTACCAGTCCTCTGGCTTGTCGTACGATAAAAAATCATCCAATAATAAAGCAATCTTACGTGCTATACACATAATTACTCCCCTCAAGCATTATTATTAATATTATAGCATGCTGCCTGTCTTTCGTTATTAATATTTTTGATTATCGCATTAATAGCGGGCATGTGTCGTTCGTTGTCAGCAAGACCAATGCGATGCAGGTTGACTTGCAGGTAGTGTTGGTAGGTGTTGAGGTGAAATCGTGCAACTGCTTCAGCTTTATCGTGGTTTTCTTGGAATTAGCCCTGCCATTGCAAGATTCTCCCTTTTTTTTTCCAGAGCTTGAGGTCATCCGGGTCCTTTTTGTTATGTTGCATACTGTATGGTGTCAATTCTTGAATCATGGCTATCGTGGGACCAGTGTGATGCGGCAGACTCCTATCAGCAATGTACAACGAGGTTGCCCAGGGACCGTCTAAAACAGTTTACCTTTATCGGTTTTATATTTAAGTGTTAGCTCAGATTCTTCTGTTTCATTATTTGACCCTAAAAATCTTTACAGCTACTTAGGCTCCTTTCACGTTTTAAAGGCTTGCGTACTAACCTTCATGAGAACTCCTTGTTTAATGATTTTCCGTCCAGGTATGACTAATGCTTCTCCTTTGGCGCCAAATCTACGGGCCAGCTCCACCATGGCTTCCCCTTCCTCAGCTTCCGTCATTAGTTTGTTGATGTGCAAGGCAGTCTCCTCGGCTTTCAGCAGAGCTTCTGAAAGAAAAACGCATACAATTTTCAGAAAGCTTTATTCTTAAGACAAAAAGGTGGAAAAACTATCGATAAACCACTAAGTTCAGCGTTGAGGTTGCACGTACATACATAGCAAAGTGTAAAATCAAAAAATCTCTAACCGGAAAGTAAAGACTATACGCACTGCTTGGATGCCTATTTCCTCGACTACCTTCGTAATTGTCCTCTTCAGCGAGTCCAAATGTTTATGTGGCTTTGCACAGGCTTTCTCCTCAATGATCTGCCATATGAAATAGTCTAAAGGATTCAAGTCTGGACTGGAAGAGGGCCAATCATCACAAGCAATAAAGCCAGCGTTGTTCCCATGGAACCACTGCTTGGTACTCTTGGCTTTATTTGCTGAAGCATAATCTTGCTGAAAGACCCAGGGTTGGTTTTTGTATAAGGTTTGGTTCAAAAGCTTCACTATTTTATCAAGTACTGGCAAACCTGATATCAACTGACTTCAAGTGCCAATGGACATGCCTACATCACACTAGGCTTTAAATCCGGAACCTAACATTTGGTTCAAGTACAAGTTTGGTACAAGAACTAACAGGGCGTCGAATCCAATGGCTGGGTCATGAGTCATGTACACGGAGATGCAAGCGGAGGACGCCGAAGCTGGTTTTCGAAGACACCTTCAGCCACCCTAGACGTCCTGGTAGGCCAAGACTAAGATGGCGAGACCAAGTGCTCGAGGATGTGCAAGCCACCGGCACCAGAGATTGGAAGCGAGCGGTGTTGTGGCAGCGGCCAAAGGCCCCCCCCCCCCGCCCCCCGGACTGGACGCGCCAACCTAAGTTAAAAAAGTAAGTTTACATTTGGTTCTCTTCTACTACTAATGAATAATGAGATACAAACCTTTGGTGATTACATATTGTAAATGTGACTCAGGAGTGTTTTCTAGTAAGGACTGCAGTAACAGGCGATATCTCGGTACCCTTTGCACTGGAGCGATTAGAAGAGATATTAGCGATGCCCCCACCTCGGGCCTTGTTTCCTGCCCTCGAAGAAACTCGCTCAACTTTTTGTGCTTTCGTTCAAGGCACTAAAATCAATTATTACTTCAAAGAACCGGTATGATTAAAAGCGTACATGCTTTCCTATTTATCAAATTAGTATAGGTACTGTAATAATAATTCCATGGCAAATAATATTGTCCCTTGGTTTAATATCGGCCGCCTATTGAATTTCCCAAAGCTCTGGGTTTATCGATGGGACAGGACAATTGCATAGTATAGAATGAGCATATCATATGATGCCATACAATGAATGGTATGCAATGCAATGGGGTTCGGCTTATCTACAACCCAGATTCAAAAAGGTTGGACCACCCTTATTCACGATGCATTTCAGTTTCTATCTCTATCAATTCGATTAATATATTATTTATTTTAATATTGGAAGTAGCCTAACTATTCCTCAATCAAATGAGAAAAAATTCTCCCTATTAGGTTTAAAACCTATCTCACAAGACAGCTTTGCTCAAACATATGCTGAAATCATCAATTCAAAAAACCTGGACCACTACGTTTTCAATATTTTGTTATAGTGTCTTTTGCATTAATAACTGCCTTAATGTGACGGGGCATGGAAGATACAAGAGCGACACAATCATCTGCAGTGAACGAATCCCAAATTCCTAATAAAATGGTCCTCAATTCGTCCTTTGTCCGTACAAGAGTGGTTCTCAACTTCTTCATTTTTCCCCTAATATTTTCGATTGGGGAAAGGCCAGGGCTGCTTGAAGGCCAAAGGAGAAGTTTAAATATCATTATTTTGAAACCATGCCTAAGCAATTCGGCCGGTATGGCAACTTGCGCGGTCTTGCTGAAATATAAAATTCCCATTCGACACCATCTTTGTAAGGGAAGGCTTCAAACTGTCCTCCAAAATCTTAATGTACGTCTACCCATTAACAGTACCCTCAACAAAATGAAATACACCTGTTCCTGATGCACTCATACACCCAAACTTCACAGTTTTCTTGATAAAGTGGGGCTTGATTGTCTCGCCAGATATTCGTACTACGCGCTTAGATCCAGCAGAATCCAAAGTTAGTTGAAATCGGGCCTCATCGCTACAAATGATCTTTTTCCAGTCCTGTTCAGTCCAATTCACCCTCTCTCTTGCCCAAGCAAATCTCCTCTTTATCTGTACAGGTGTCAATAGGGGTTTCCCCTGGCAGTGTAAAAAAAAGAATGGATTCGTCTTACTGTAGTACTCACAGAACCTGGGCTATTGGACAATGTTGATTAGTTCCAAGCTTCCTTGAGCTCTAGAGCAGTTATGCGTTTGGCTTTAATGATTTTTACGAATTCCCTGTCCTGGCGACTAGACGTCTTGCGTGGCCGCCTCGTCGCTTTCCCCCGGATCAGTGGTCTTGGCGTTTGCACAGCGTACCAAAAATATGGTGGACGGTAGACTTTGATAATTGGAGGATTCTCCGTATCTCTCTCTCACTTTTTCTTGCTTGATGATGGAAAATTATCAGTTTCTGAACGCTCTTCGCTACAGCAGATCCTCTTGCCATTCCTCAATGATAAAATGCAGATGGGGAAAAATAACGTGTCTGATGTTTTGAAAATATGCATGTAATGTAAGCAATGTGCATTTTTTTCAAGCTTGCCTGGGTGTTCACGGAAAGAATAACTCTAAGTGGTCCAAGATTTTTGATTCGGTTAATTATGCACCTTCTCTCGAAAGTGTCGAGGAATCGATGAAAAACTAACGGATCTAAATTGAATTGATCAAATGTCATTAAGGGAGTATCTGGCTAATTTCCAGAGTAAACTCAGCGACCTACAATTTGTATTAACAGAGATAAAATTGGAAATGCATTGTGAATTGAGGTGGTCCAACCTTTTTGAATCAGGGTAGTATAACATCTCCACCCATAATACATAAAACACAATGTGCATCATCAACATAATATCTTCAAAATATCAACCTTTTCCGTTTTCATGTTTTTTAGTCGTTTTTTGAGGGTTTTCTCGCTATAAATCCCCAAAAATTGAAAACTATTCCCATAGACAACATTTTTGTGAACATACATGCCGACTTTCATCAAATTCAATCGAGTAGTTTGGCACCGAATCGAGATACACAGACCGACATTTTGTAAAAACAAAAAATCCTCAAATCGTGTAAATTTGTAATTAAAATAATTGTAAATGTCGTAATTCTTATGCTGGCATATAAATGGGAATCTGAAGCCCGGATGACTAACCAGTTATAAAACGTAATGATCCTGCAGTAAAAATTTTCATATTGTGGAGCCAGGTTTCATCTATGACTCTCAGACAGGATTAATTGATAACAAAATAAAGTAATATAATCAAAATCTGTCAATTACAATTACAAAGAACCGGTGCGAGTTTACTCGAACATGCTTTCCAATTTATCAATTAGTAGATGGAGAAAATGAGTAATTTCTTGGTAAATGATTGTCCTATAGTTAAATTTCGGACATCTTGGGGGGGGGGGGGGGGGGGTTGTCCACATGACGTCACTGGAGGTGAGGTAAATTCTAGATAGGCCAGATCAACACATTTACACACAGCAATAATGGCAGGGCACGCAATGCAATTGAGCGTGAATTTTCTATCATTTTTTCAAAAACACTTTTTGTTGCACAAAACCAAATAGTTTTTTGGAAAGCAACCTGTCCGGTTTCGTTACTCAATTTATCACCTAAAACATGCCAGAAGGTAGAAACAATCGAGGTTTCGCAGAAAAAATATTTTCTAGTAATTTTCTAGTAATTTTTTAGTTATTTATATTTTTTTACCCCCATAAGCAAACTATCGAGGGGCAAGCGACCCCCCGCATTTTATTAACATTAATAACGACTACAATATATGGGAATTTAAAAGAAATCATTGGAGCCTTTTTTGGGAAATATTTTTTTTAGACTTTTTTGTGAGAATAGAACCCCCCCCCCCCCAAATTGAGTTAGCCCAAAATAAAAATAAATAGCCTCGAGGTATGATTTTGGTGAACCTACATGTCAAATTTCATCAAAATCGACCGAGTGGTTTGTCCGGAAATCGATGAAGACATACAGACATTTCGTAAAAACCACTTTTCTGGGTTCCTGGGAGTTCAAAACGTGTAAATCCGTTGAAATCTCGGAATCGAAAATTTGGACCATCACAAAGCTTTCCTTATTCTACGTATACATTGGAAAGCAATAAATACCGTACTTACCTCTAATACGTTCAATGCGTTCTTGTATCCATAGGCGTAGATAGAGTAGAGTTTCAGATATGGTGCAAATTTACAAAAAGAACTGCACAATTCGCTGGGATGATCCTTAATAGCCTCAAGCAGATTTTTATTGACTTCATACAGTTGGAAGATGTTTCCGAAGAAAGAATTTAAGTAAGACTCGCATACAAAAGGACTCGTTTTCAGAGGAGTAATAAAGAACTGGAAAAAAAAATACAGAAAATATGAAATTTAATTTTAAAAAAAAAAACGTGTATAGGTAGTAATCTATGTACTTTTAAATTACCACTAGTTCTACTATAAAACAGTACAACAAAACCAGTTGATAATGAAGTACTGCACGACAATACGTAAGATTTCGTTGGTTGAACAAGCTAGTGTTATTTCACAAAGGACTAGTTGGAATTACATTTCCTCCTGTGTTCTGTCATTAGAGGCATGGGCCTCGAAGCCAACAAACAATTAGGGCGGAGGGCTGTGGTCGAGTCGAGTGTTATTGCATTTCAATCGGGAGAACGTTAGTTAAAATCTTCAGAGGGATCGGATTTACTCAATAATTCAGAGCAGAATACAAGAGCAATGAGTCCCAAATAATTAGACTTATTAGGATATGTTATTTCCTTGGTAAAGAATTTAATTGCATCTCTAAAAGCCTGTAAAATACCAAGCCACCCAATCATCCAGAAACTATCAGTCCTTTCCAGGGCTTACTACTTAGCCTGATGAAGGGAGTAGCACCCACTCGGAACTCCCGAAACATCGCGTCCTTCCCCTAACAATTGGCTCCACCCTAATTGTTCGATGACTATGGCAAGGAAATTGCAACAGTTACAAACCTTAATAAGAATTTCTAGTTGCAATAGGTACGAAACTTCTGTGTGATAAATCTCACAAGCAATTTTTGAACGCTTTGAGCTCATAATATCACGAATTATTATAGAATTTTCTGCTACGAAATCGCCTTTTGTAAGTTTCTTAAATTCCTCTTGCTCGCGATTAGCATTTTCAACAAATCCATGAAATTTTAAACTTATAATATAGTTGTTCATAATGAATTTAAATCAGTAAAATAATTAAATAAAGCAAAGTATATTTTTGTTTGACCAAAGACCGTTGCGACTTGCGTAAACAAATATAAAATGTTTTAGTCGTGGCAATAGAATAATTATGTTGATCTATAACCACGGACTCATTTCTCCGCCAAATTCAAGCACTTTCCAATCCATTCGAAAAATTATCTTTACATTATTACTCCCAGGTTAAGATTAAAAATTATCGTCATTCAGATTGTCATGTAGCCCAATCATTAAAATTTCTATTACATTCTACGTTATTGCTTACTACTGAAGGTAGCTCCATCGGCCCGTGAGGACTTCTCGCCTGTCGCACCAAGCCCCTAAAAAGCGCGCGATTCTCCGCTAACTCCCTCCATGCGTCGAAATGGATGCTGCAGGCTCTCGAATTCTCGGAGAGCTGGTCCGACCATCCCTGTGGTCTGTTGCCTACTGGTTGGGCTTGCCACACCCTAGCCGCGCCCTGGTCGAGGGCATCCTTGAAAGGTGACCGGTCCATTGGAGTCTTCGTGCTCTTAGTTCCTCGGTGACGCTCGGCGAGTGAAAGAGAGATCGAAGCTCTCCGCTTGGTCTTATTCGCCATCGCCCGTTCTCTATAATCCCTCCGAAGACTCGTCTGAGGATCCTCCTTTCAAAGACTTCCAACATCGGGCTGTCCCTTCTTTTCACCACCCAGGCTTCCCCACCATAGAGTAAGACCTGCCTAATGAGCGTTTTGTAGTCTTATATTAGTTGCTTTTGATATAAGCCTATTCCCTTATCTAATTGATTGGAGAGAAAAAAAGCGGAATACAAACAACTATAAGGCGGCTATTCCACTTGTCAATATCCCGTCATTGGTGCATCAATAATTTATGAGATGGCATAGAGTAAAGAAAAAATCTTATCAATTATTGAATAAAAATTGACAAGTGGAAAGTATGAAAGTTTAAATGGTTTTTTCATTCAAAATAGCAAGCTAGTGTTATACAGCAAACCTACATCGTCATGGGATGAACTAAATGATTTGCTCCCACTAAATAAGCAATGATACAACATCTAGGCGTAACAAAATAAAGTACTTTGTTAATTAGTTTATGACGAAGTATGGTGCCAAGTCCATAAACTAGAAATAAAATTAATGAATTCAACTGATCCCTTCAGAGTTAAAAGAAAAATAAATGTTTTATAATAAAAAGTAATTAGACGAACGGCTAGCCTATTTGCCACCAAATGGTGTTAAATGAAATATAGAATGCATCAATAGTATTAATGTTTTATATCATTGCATGCGTTGAAACGGTAATGCAGTTGAAGCCGATTCGATACGTTGAGAGTACTACTATCCTAGAACAGACGTCAAATATCTGGAGTGTATTTCAATACACGATCAAATCACACACAGATTTGCATTTTATTGGACTTTTAGGTCTGTTTGCAAATAAATGAATATTTTATTTTATTTCACACATTGAATCTTATTGGGTAAAATCCTCACATTTTATACCTAAAGGAGGGATGCCGACATACTGAGCGTCATTCAAGAGTCCAGTTTTCTTTGTATTTCTTGATAATTTGCCACATGCAATTGCAGAACAATAGTCTTGTATGATTAACATCACGTCTCCGCATACTTCTTATTATACTTGCTGAGAATTTCATAAGGAAGTTCGTTTTCTTCTTCTACCAAGTTGGTTTCGTCAAATTCATACCTGTAAAATATTCGATAAATACAATGTAAAGGTCATTCTAGATTCTAGACTAAACGAAATGGCCCATTTATTTCAACACAAAACAAAACAGCTGGACCAAAAATAGAAGCGAACTTCCGTAAGCATTATTTTATTAATAAAAACGACAAAAGCGGCGTTTCGTTCGTTTCAATGTCTGTCCAACAGTCGCAAAAACTTACTTCATTGAGGTGAAGAAGTTAACAGCAGGTTTGTTATGCTTGAGTACCGTCAAGATCACTTTTTTCATGTCGTTTTTGAAAGCTATCAATTCAAGGATTTGCAGCAGAAATTTCCCTAGAGCTTTCCGCCGAACTCTCTCTTCTAATTGAAGTTCATAGCTGAAATAGATTTGTACCATTAGTTTCTGTTTTATGTTAGGCTAAAGGCAGAGTTATTTATTTCTCCGTTTCTTGATTTCTCCACAAGATATGGTTGCAGCCCTTCAAATGGTAATTTTGGGACATAGTGACATTACAATGAAACAAAATGACAACGCGCCGTAGCCCATACATACGGCGCAAGTTTTGGCCTCTCTGGGAAATTTTACAAATGACTTCCTTCAGAAATACATTTCTCATGAGCAACGATATGTCCCCATTCCATAGTAGCTCTCGCCCTCGCTTACACATAACTCGAATGGCCAGAGGCAGCCCTGCAAATCATGACCCGAAAATGTAGAGAAGACTGGCTCGATCAGAACGCCAGAACACATTATTTGAGGTTTTACGTATATTTAGATTCTTTTAAACTAGAAAAAGAGCATACCATTTGGTCGTACTTTTTACTAGTACTTATACGAAGTTTCATGTGCTGTTCGCTGGCAAAGGAATACTACACATTTTCCTATCAAGTATTGACAAGGCATACTTTGCAGTGACGTATATATATACAGTATGCGCCCCCTCTCCCCTCCGAAATGGGAAATTTGAAAGACGAAATAAGCAAATGTGAGTTGTAATGCATGAGCGGTTTTGTTGGTAGAATTCAGTGTCGTTCGCGTCAACAAGTTTAAAGCCATAGGCAATCTGGTCTTGCATCCCCCCCCCTCTAGAAAACATTATATACAGTATGTAAATGCTCACTAATACTTCTCAACATTTGATATTTTTCGAAACTGAACTATTTATTGTATAGTTACCAGTAAAGCACAGGCTCACTGTAATCGATATCAAATCGAAAGTGAGAAAAGGCGACAGGCTCCCCGTCGATCCTGGCTATAAGGTACCGGGCATCAGACTCCGTCATTTCATTTATTTTCTTTCTCTCTTTCCAGCCCCAAGAACAGTCATTGTACCTGTCAAGAAAGAATTTATTTATAATTATTTATTTATAATTTAAGAAAGAAGAAAACATTACAACGGTCACATCATAATAGCCAGATTAAAGATTAGACTGAGAACCAAGGAAAAATTATACCATTGTAATTAATAAATTAGTAATAAATAAATATACTGTGTTTTTCAATATAGTAGAAGTCCGAGAATCCGGCACGTTCGGGACCGGCTCGGTGCCGGACTACCGAAAATTCCGGTCTATCGGGCGGTAATTATAAGAACAATTAGGTTAATAATGACACTACAAATACACTATGCAAATGCATACAATAAAGTTTATTTTACATCATTTTCATGTAATGTATGTACACGTACTGTAAAACACATTTCACTTAGATTTAAAAAAGTCACGAATGTCTTCTTGACTTTTGGCATTTAGTATAAAATTTATCAGCGTCTGCTCTTACGGCTTTGGGTTCAACCCAGTCTCAAAAGCACCACATATTGGTTAATGACATCAGAGCCCAGCTAGGGGATTTAGCGGCGGATGGGTTCAAAATCCGATTGTACTGGGTGCCTGCTCACGTAGGCAACGAAGAGGCCAATAGATGGGCAAAACTATACATTAATTCAGCGGGCCCGACCTACGACTATATTGATGTCAGGGACTGCCATAGCGGTGTCAAAGACCGATGCCGCGATTGGTGGCAGCAGATGTGGGACTACGATGAGCGGTACTGTCACTCAATTCTCCCCAGAGTGGCCTGGGGAGGGTGGTTTGAGTCTCTAAAGTTGTCACGAGGTGTGGTGACAGCTTCGTCACGCCTGATATCAGGACACACCAAGACAAAGTGCCACCTGCAGCGAATGTCAATTGTGGACTCTGCCTCTTGCGATCAGTGTGGCCAACCGGGAACGGTGGAAAACATTTTATGGGACTGCCCACGCATTCGTTAAGGATTGGGGTACTTGGTCACGGAAGTAAGGGGCATTATGGCGATGGCTCTTGAACTAGGGGTATCATCGGTCCTGCAATGCCTTACAAGGGAGTTGGACGATGTAGTCACGATTTAGGAGTAACTATGTTTGTGCTGTTCCTCGGCCTGCTATTGGCTTAGCCAAGTGGCCGTAAAAAAAGTATTAAATTTATTTCTAATGATATATTATGGAAATCAATCATTTCTGAAGCACTGTAGCTAGTACTGTCGTCCGTATTTTTTTTTTTTTTTTAATCATTATTTCATTGCACTATTATGTAATTCTTAGGCCGACCATATTGTACAGAATAGGTAGGGGCTCCTGGCATACTAACCACTGCTTTATGCTGATATGGCTCTTCACATTTTTTTCAATACTTACGCCTCTATATAACAAGGCGCACCTTACGCCGAGTGCTCTTTCCAGAATTTACAAAAACAATATTCAGTACATAGTAAGTTACCTTTTAGGAAGTTGACTACTGAACGAGAGCAGTTATATCCTTTATAAGTTTGTCCTGACCCACGTCAGCAACCTGTTGCGAGGTTCATCCAGATCCATATACACGACAGCATGCTTGGCATCGTGGAAGGTCGCAAGTGACGTGCGTTCAGTATTAAGAAGGTGAAGGCTGCAGGGCTCACAGACGCGGACCGGATACTCGAAGCCCATGATCGGAATGGCGGTCCGGGCGGGGCTACATTTTTCGCAAACGGCCTGCCCACAGTAGCGACAGTGGTGCTGCCGTATCCCCATCTGCCGCTGGTCCATCATCGCCTTCAAGTTCCAAAAGTTCCATCTCTGGCACATGTCTGACTCCTTCCACTCCGGGGTCTCTTTCCTTGATGTCGCCATATCCCAGGCTACAAGAGCTGTATCTAATCCACTAGAGAAGAGCTGCATTGATTGACCAGCATACTTTAAGGAAGTTACTTTATTTTGGTGCCCTTGAAGTTCGTAGGCGGTGCCCCTCCTGCCCCCGATGTCCCAAACGACGATGCTGGTGTCGTAGCTTCCGGAGAAAAGGAGCTGTTTCTCCGGATCCCACGCCAACGCACGGACACTCCCCGGGTGACCCTTAAGCGTTGTAATGTAATTACACCCATTATTGTCCAGCTTGAGCATCATGATTTGACATGAGTTATCACCAACAAATTGGTCTGAGAATCATACAGTAGAGCTGTAAACCATCCTTCGCCAGTAAAACCTCCAATGTGGTGTCTTCCTCGTGCAGTGAACTTGGAAAGTCTTATCATGGCTGGTACTCAGCACCCATTCATTTTTAAGGCTGAACACAACAGCGGAAACATGACCTAGTCCCGTTTGGCAGTTAGTGTGTTGTAGTCATCCGACAAAATAAATTCCGAAACAGTCCCATTCTGAAGACCGATAAAGAGTTGCTTTGTCTGAGGACAATAGTCAACGGCTGTAGCAGCTGATGGCATATAATGACAGATACTAGGCCAGTATTGCCCAGAGTCCCTTTTTAACCAAACTCGCACAGTTCTGTCATTGCTAACGCTGATGACTCCATCTTCACCGGGAATAATAATCGCTGCATTGACATCATCGCTACAACCTTCTAATTTTGAAAGCAGCACAGGTTTTTTAGTTGAACAAAATCGGTCGTTTTAGCTTGAAGCGTAGTACTAGTAGAGAGTAGAGTAGCGTAGAGACGCTAATTAGTCTCTCCACATATCACATATATCCCGACACCTAATTATTAATTTAATCGCATGCCTACCACCGACCGAATGCATTGAGTTTCTCTGGGCCCACAGAGGGTAATGACAGGGCTGACAACGCAGCCAATTCTGCAACAAGACTTCATTCTCCCCCCTTCCCTTACCTTCCCCCTTCACACAACCTCTTAACAGAATGTTGGCAGACAGAGTGGAGTACTGCGAGGGAAAATAAACTAAGAACAATACAGCCAAGGGTGGGGGGCTGGAACTTGTTCGAACACCAGATGAGTAGAAGAGATCAAGCGAAGGTGGTTCGTATGAGAATAGGCCATACAAGGTTAACAAATGGACACCTAATGGCGGGCACCCCACCACCCATATGCCACAATTGTCAGGTACGACTAACTATTCCTCACATTGTCATAGAATGCCCTGTCTACACAAGATACAGAACCTTCCCCCCTGATACAGATTTCCAGAAAGCAGTCTCGTACAATACAATACTTCTCCAGCACACCATTCCTTTTCATCACTCAGCAGCTCTGGCAAGCCTCATCTAGCAAACAACACACTGGTTTAATACAAGCATCGGCAAACTGCCCTTAGACGGTCACTGGGCAACCCGTTGTCCAGTGCCCTCCTGATCGCAGTTTGCCACACACCATCAACTCATACACACACAATACAGACAACCAACACCGGCAACTACAAACCGAAAAGCGCGTTTACCCACATGGGTCTGGCGCTTAAAAAAAAAAAATACACATAATATTAATCACAGTTTAACTTTAGTCTATGCACTATTTCGCGCAGGGCCAAACGAAGGGCTCCTATCGAATCCAATTTCTTAAAAGCACCGTCTAATCTGTTATAATCCAAAAGTCCTTTCTGAAGTAACGAATTCCTTCCTATCTCCTGAGTCCTATGTTGTAAAGTGAAGTCGTTCCTTCCTCTGGTGTTGTATCCATGATTGTCCGAGAATCGTTTTAGTTTTAGGTAACATGGCATTTCCCCATTTACGCATTCCTGGTTGCTTTTTGGGCCCATCCTGCTTGCTTGCCTGCATGCTTTGCTCGTTGCTTTTAGCTCTAAGTAGTGGTTTGACGGCTTGCCTGTTGTTTGTGCCTTAGGAGTTAACCGGACCTTGACGAGGTAATGGGGCTTAAGCTGTCACTGGGCTGCATCCTGCTGGGATGTAACTTAGTGCCAGCGACTAAGATGGAATGCACCCTCCCCTAAATCCCCGAGTGTTATGCGACCCGTGCTCGGGGTGGAAGACTCCAAGGGCAAATGGAGCTGTAACGGAGCCCTTGGGGGTACAGGGGGGAACCCCCAAGTATGAGACCCCTTAGTCTAGTATGCGGGGCTCTGCTAGACTGGACTACCTTTTCCCTAGCTGCTCGTGGGAACTCATATGATTTCTCTAAAGGAAAAAAACCCAGGCTCGGACACGCCTCAAGAGTCCACCGAAACTTCCACATTGGTGGAACGTAATATGGTTCAGGCTGGAGCTCAGGTAGCTCCAACTGAAGTTACCATCACCCAGGCGGAAACACTTGATGCTTCCACTGGAAATATCTCAGAGCGAACCCAGACAGAAACAGCTACTGTTTCTACTGGCAACCGCTCTCTAGACACTCTGGCTTCTGGAGCTGGGCCCTCAGGCCCTCTGCAGATGGAAGAGTGTCCTACTCCGTCGCCACAGGCGGAAGCAATGCTGCTCGGCGGCGATGACGATTCGTCAGACGGTGCCAGTACGATCACCGCCTTATCAGTGGAGAAGCTGGTCATTAACGAACCGGCAAAAGCTCCTCGAAAAGGGCTCAGCTCGACCGCGAGGAAGAGGCTGAAATATCTGTTAAAGATAGGGCACTCGTATGAAGAAGCCCGGAAGCTCTGCCTTCTCAAGATAGCCGAAAGGGGGGGCACCTCTGCACCCACACCTCCAGCTGTAAAGAGAGGCAGATCGGAGGCAATGACTCCGACTCCACCGCAGCCGACTGTTGCAAAACGCACACGCACCAATGCTACAGGGTCAACGCAGCAACCGGTAATCCAAGCTCACCAAAGCAGCTACCGAGATGCTGTACGCCTAGGGGAATGCTATAGGGTAGGGATACTGCCCCGTAACTACCCCGAGGTGACAATGACCCAAGAGCAGCTGGTGTCCACTGAGGAAAGACTAGCTGAGCTGGTGCATAAAGACGTCACGAGCGAAGGCCCTCCTCTCAGATTTGGGGGCACCACCTTCCGCTGTGGCTACCTCGTAGTCGTCTGCGAGAATGAAAGCACAGCGGCCTGGGCCAAGAGCAAGGCAGAAGAGCTAAGTCAGTCAGACCTTGACATTATTGTCCTCGATGGAAAAGATCTCCCCAGCTCGCAGGTGGTAACTGGGTACTTTCCCAATAGCCTTGGCTACGAAACAGCCAAAATCGTGGACTATATCGCAGGCCAGAACCCATTGCTGCAGTGTAAAGCTTGGAGGGTACTGCGTAGAAGGAACACGGAGAAAAACTGCGTAGAAGTAGCTTTTGCAGTCGATCAAAGCAGTTTCAAGGTACTGACAGCAGCTGGCTTTCAGATCTGCTTTCGACTGGGTAAGGTGAAACTGCACCCTAGAAAAGGGAAAGACGAAAGTCAGGTAGAGGAAAACGCAGCCTCCGTCTCAGTTGAGGGGGGTGAAGGCAGCTCCACTGACCCGACTCCAAAAATCGAAAATGCCAAGGAACCTGGCGGCAGCGCCGCTAATAAGGATCGACGACAGGTACCCAAAGGCAGTAGAGACGGCAGCAAACCTGTTGCTCGGAATAAGCGCGTGCTAGATCTGGACCCAGCCAGGGACCTTCGTGGCCCTCAATCCAGAAACCGGGGGAAACCCTGGAAGCACGTAGATGGTAAGAGGGGTCGGCGCTAACATCAAGTGCCTCCAAGCAAACCTCCATCACGCCAAGGCAGCCTCGGATACTACCTTGCGGAGGTTTTTAAAAGAAGATGTGGACATCATGATGTTACAGGAGCCGTACGTGGTGGGAAACGCCATCAGGGGCCTGAACTCACAAAAAGGTAAGCTCATTTATCTTTCGTCTGACAGTACAGCTCCAAGAGCTGCCTTACTAGTAGACAAAAAACTAAATTGCTTTCCTATGTCCAGATTCATACAACGCGATTTCGCAGCAGTGATGATAGAAGTGCAGGGAATCAAAGTTGCTGTAGCCGCAGCCTACTTCCCGCACGGGGACCCAGCGCCCCCCGAAGCTACGAAGAGCTTTATTTCACACTGCAAGAAGAACAATCTCCAGTTTATCGTTGCATGTGACAGCAACGCTCATCACACTGCATGGGCGAGCTCCGACATCAATGAGAGGGGAGAAGATCTCCTTGACTACCTCGTTGCGAACGGGGTGTCGGTGAGTAATGTGGGTAATAAGCCAACATTTGAAAATGCTATCAGAAATGAGGTACTCGATCTCACACTCTGCAGTCCTGCAATTGAGCAGAAGATTGCTGGGTGGCATGTTTCGGATTATGCCTCACTCTCTGATCACAAACATATTATGTTTGGAATCGTGGCTAACAAACCACGGCAGGCTATGAGAAGAAACCCGAGACGCACAGACTGGAATAAATATCTAAGTCTGTTAGATAGGGAGGGTCCGAGGACACACGATCTAAATAATATAGATGAGATTGAAAATGCCTCCCTTAACCTGCATAACAAAATTAAAAATGCTTTTGAGTCTAGCTGTGCACAGGTAGCTCCGAAATCTGATGGTGATGCACCATGGTGGAATAAGGAGCTATCAAAACTGCGCAAGAAAACGAGACGGCTTTACAACAAGTGGTCAAGCAGCAGGGATTCGAATCACCATGCTGTCTACAAAACCGCTTTAGCAGAGTACTCTCGAGAGTTGCGGAAAGCAAAACGGCAGTCGTTTCGTTCATTCTGTCAAGGGATCAACGAGACACCGACTGCAGCTCGCCTGCATAAAGTTATGGCTAAGACCCATAACAACGGCATGGGTGAGCTTAAAAAAGGGGATGGCACCTACACTCAGTCAGGTACTGAGACGTTGGAGGTGCTCCTTGACACCCACTTTCCAGGCTCCAACATAGTCGGCGGTACGACGCCCACCCGCGCAGCGCGTAAACGCCCTAAGCGGGGAGCATGGAAACTGGGTCGAAAACTCTTTACAAAAGATAGGGTTACTTGGGCTATTAAGTCCTTCAAGCCCTTTAAATCTCCAGGGGGCGATGGCGTGTATCCGGCCCTCTTGCAGAAGGGGCTTCAGATTCTCATGGCGGATCTGCTAGCTCTATTTCGTGCGAGCTTTGCGTGGTCGCACATTCCCACACCCTGGAGGGAGGTGAAAGTGAGCTTCATACCAAAGGCTGGAAATCGCCCTAGTACCGAAGCTAAATCCTTTCGTCCTATCAGTCTCTCATCCTTCCTTTTGAAAACGATGGAGAAGATTATTGATAACTATATCAGAGGCGATCTGCTGATGCGGAACCCCCTGCATAAGTGTCAATTTGCTTACCAAAAAGGTAAATCAACCATCTCGGCTCTACACAGTCTAACCAGGAAACTGGAAAAGGCTCTAGAGTTCAAAGAGATAGCCCTATGCGCATTTATTGACGTAGAAGGGGCATTTTCCAACACGCCTCGTAAATCACAATCATGAATGCATTAGAAAAGAGAGGCGTTGAGCCAGTCGTAGCAGACTGGATCATGACATCGCTAGAAAGCCGAATTATCTCAATGGTACTCGGCACAGACTCGATCACAGCCACGCCAGGTGAGGGCTGCCCACAAGGCGGATGCCTCTCCCCCCTCCTCTGGTCTCTGGTAGTCGACGGGCTGCTAACTGCACTAGGGCAAGATGGGTACGACGTCTGCGGCTATGCGGATGATTTGGTGATCTTGGTGCGAGGCCAGCATGACGCTCTTGTCTCTGAGCGAATGCAAAGGGCCTTAACCATAGCCCATAATTGGTGCCTTTCTGAAGGACTGAACATAAATCCTAAAAAAACCACCCTGGTCCCGTTCACGAGGAAGTTGAAGCTTAATATTAAAGCTCCCACCCTCAGCGGGGTGCGTTTAGCCCTCACAGATAGCACCAAATATCTTGGTGTTATCCTTGACCGGAAGCTCACATGGAGCCTGCATCTGGACCAGGCTGTAAGCAGGGCGCGAAACGCCTTATTTCTTACGAGCAGAATGGTGGGTAGAACGTGGGGGCTTCAGCCGAAAGTAACGGACTGGCTATATAAGTCCATTGTGCGACCTATAATTAGCTATGCGGCGCTAATTTGGTGGCCTAGACTGCATAAGAGCAAAAAGGGAGCAAAATCTCTCACAAAACTACAGAGGCTGGCTTGCCTCGCGATCACGGGAGCATCCCGTTCGTGCCCCACGGCTGCCATGGAGGTCCTATTGAACCTACCACCACTCCCGATTTTCATCGAGAGTGAGGCGGCTAAGTGGGCCTATCGCATTAAGAAAAGCCATGGACTAAAGCCTGGCGACCTTACCGGACACTTACGCATTCTTAATGAGTGCAAGGTTCCGGAGGTTATGTTCTCAGACTCCATGGAGACAACTTTTCAATTTCAAAGAATTTCTCGGTTATATTGGAAAGCCGGAAAAAATGGACTGACGGAGAGGTAGTCTTTCCATACGGCTCATTAAGATTTTATACTGATGGGTCAAAAATAGAAAACGGAGGTACAGGGGCGGGGGTTTATGGGCCACGACTCAACTTAGTCATCCCCATGGGATCCCAACCCACAGTCTTCCAAGCCGAAATACATGCCATACGCGCATGTGCGGCGCACTGCATTAAACGTGCTTACCGCCACAGCAAGATATTCATTATCTCCGACAGCATGGCTTCCCTACTTGCGCTGGACTCGAGTAGCTACGAGTCCAAGCAGGTGTGGGAATGTATGCTTGCACTCAACGCATTGGGAGTGACGAATAAAGTCACCCTCATGTGGGTTCCAGGACACGCCGGGATCGAAGGCAATGAAAATGCCGACGCCTTGGCGAGAGAAGGGAGCGCGCTACCCTTCATTGGGCCTGAACCCTTCTGCGCCTTCCCGAGAAACCGCCAGACCCTAGAGATTGGCCTATGGGAAGAAAAGAGAAAGGAAGCATACTGGAAGTCTGTCACAGGCCACAGACAATCCAAAATATTCCTCACTCACTCTAAGAGCTATACCGCCAAAGCACTGAACCTCAGCAAGCCTGAACTTAAGGTACTTACAGGTGCACTCACAGGACACTGCCACGTGAACTACCATTTAAAGAACATGGGTAAAGTCTTGAATGACACCTGCCGATTCTGCAAAGAAAAGGCTGAGACTGCTGAACATATCATCTGCTCGTGTCCGGCAGTAAAGAACAGACGGCTGCTAGCAACGTCCTCTTGGTTTCTATCACCAAGGGAGGCTTGCCAGTTGGCCCCTGGGCAGTTGTGCAGGTTTTTACGGGACCTGCTGACTGACCAGGACTAAAAGTACGGGGATTCACAATAGATCTTTAAGGTCAAAGTGAGCCAAGCTCAAGTAGCAGCATCGCCCCATTACTAATCTAATCTAATAACATGGCATTTTTTACTAGCCTCAGTAAAAGCGATGCCGGACAATCGGGCATTCCGGACTGTTGGATTCCGGACTAATGGACTTTTACTGTATTACATACAGTGAGAATATAATGAAGTAGGGGTGGCCCAAAGGATTGCTCACGTGCTGGGCGTGGCGTAGCCCACAACTGAGGAAAAACTAGTTTCCCTAATACAAAAACTCAGTTTCGATTACAATAAAATACCAAAAGCTTATTCCTCAGCAGCAAGCACAGTGACAGTTTAGCTACCCTTGCATACATGTCTTGTAGCTTTTGGGCCAAAATTTTTCCAAAATTGGATTCGGATATTTTATGTAAATGTGATGTTGTCTTGTAAAATTACCCCTTTTCCAATCTCAAACCTAGACTTTGAGTTTTTTGTTTACCACATGGACTGTGTAATAACTTACAGCTGCTCCATATTTCTCTTTTCTAGGTCCAATATCCATTTCAATGTTGACTCATCAATTTTCTCGACCTCACTGTATTCAATTGTAGCTAATATGCCATTCCTTTCAAATTTCTGGAAAACTGGAAAATTATCCAGGGGATTGGTGATGGACTTGGCTTTATGGACTATGCTATAAACTTCGTCTTGTTGCTTTCGAACTTCCGCTCTGACTTTCTTTTTCGCTGCAGACTTTCTCTACAAAATAGTAATAAAAGTCAGTTTAACAATATTTTTAAGCCCTCTTTTTATTCAGCCCTTCATTTATTGAAATCATACTCACAACTTTCTTTGGCGTGTTCTAGCCAGGGTAAAGGTCTAGTTAAGCTACCCCTAATAAAATAACAAAATTTTATTATGTATCGTTTATTTAGCTTAAGAAAAGCCCAATTCTGAATGAATTAAAGCAAGGTTGGCGAAGCTTGATTATTTACTTACAGCCCATTTTTGTCGAATTTTTGCATTGGCAGGTATATGAAATGAAAAAACGACTTTATTGCAAACAAAAGGCGAGCAATAAGACTATAAAGTCTTGTTTCCATGCTAACCTTAAAAAATAGAAACATTGTAGGCTATTATAGGTTAATTAAAATTAAATGGAGAAGAAGAAAAGAGAGGAATAGTGAAAAGAACAAGGATAAAAGGCATACAGAATTCATTGTCATCACCATTACAGGACCGGAGAGAGTGTTAAGCGTTATCTAAGATGTAGTGTTTAATTATTTTCTTAAAGCTACTGCGTGAACTAGCTGCCCTGATCTCCAATGGTAGGCGGTTCCAGTGGCGAATCAAGTATTGCCCATGTCTTGTGGTCTTATGACTTATGTAGTGGTATTTCATATGTTGTGCCATTGCGCTGTGACTGTAATTTTGTATATTTTTGTATGATGTAGGAAGGTGCGTTTGAGTGGGTTACTTTATACATTAGCATCAGTGCATGGTATTAAGTTCTTTGGTCGGTGGTTAGGACATTTAGTATTTTGTACTGTGGGCTAATATAATCGCGACGCTTAGAGTTAAAAATAAATCGGACGCAACTGTTCATTGCCCGGTGCAAACGACGAGACAGATAATCCGTGCGACTGGATGATAATACAATACAATAATCAAATAGTAGGGTAATAAGCGTGGAAACAATATTTTTCTTTATGTTAATTGGTAAAAAATTTCTAATTCTGTTCAAGGGATGTAAACATTTATAAATTTTGCTACAGGTTTTGTGTACATAGACTGACCAGTTGAGTTGTGGGTCTAAATACACTCCTAAATTTTTCACACCTTCTTGTTTACTTCACCGTTTATGACCTTAAGGGATTTTGTAATTTTACCACAGAAGTGTGGCTGCCTATCAGCATTGCCGGACTCTTAGTCGGGTTCAACTTGAGACCGTGTTTTATTGACCATTTTAAGACGTTCTCTAAATCAGCATTAATATCAGCTATGGCCTGTTCGCAATTACTAGACTTGAAACTGGAATATATTTGAAAGTCGTCAGCATATACATGATAAGAACATTTGTTCAATGACTGGGACAATAAGTCTGTGTACGTGGAGAAACACCAAGGTCTCAACATCGTACCCTGCATTAATCCGTTAGGGAGGTTGCAGAACTCAGACGTTTGTTCGCCTATTCTCGTTGCTTGTTCTCTACTTTCTAAGTAAGAGTGACACCAAGAAATTGACTTATCAGCGAAGTTTAAAGATTTTGAGTTGGCAAGGAAGATGTCATGTTTTACACATGAGAACGCACTAGACTTATCTAAAAGAATAATGCAGGATACGTCACTTCTGTCGTAGGCACAACTTAAATTATCAACCACTTGAATTAATGCTGAAGTAGTGCAGGGGATTAGCTAAATTATAACTAGCCATATAGCTCGAAACCTGTGACAACACAATTTTCTCCAGTGGCTTGGACAAGAAAGGCAATAAGCTCATAGGGCGTAGGTCATTTTCAGTGGCTGGGTTTTGGTTTTTAGCTATAGGTTGTATGAGAGCCCTCTTCCACGCCGTTGGAAAACTGGAAATGATCAGCGAAAAGTTATAAATATGAGTGATTGTTTGAGAAATAACTGGTAGTATGACAAATTCATGACAAATTTTATGGAAGGAACATGTCAGAGGCTTGTAAATAAAACAACCCTTGCTTAAATATAAATTATTTTGCCAATGGGACGTTTGCCTTCCACTTTATATGCATTTTCATGCGACTTCTTGAACGACGGGGTAGCTTAACTAGACCATAACCCTAGCCAGTAATGGCGATACTGATAGGACTGAGGACTGTTCACTGATCTATAAATGGCTCTTCCGGTGTTGGGAATAAGCGGGCATTTAGAATGTCCTCCAACTATTTACCACATATCTAACAAGACTGTTGTTTCATTTATAATGCCGCCACTGGTTGCTCACCAGTCGTTGCAATTGGTAGTCGACCAAGCCGAAGCATAACAGAATATAGTAGGTTGCAGCTTTCGCTTTCTCTTGCTGTAAAGTATCGAACAGGGTTTAGTAGCGCTAATGTTAAGGTTAATTATTAAATGTTCAACTTCACTTCGTTTTTAATTAACATTAGTTAGACTTTAAACTTCTTCCGAACATCCTTCACAAATCACACTAGAACTCTCTTAGTCTTATGACTTTTTAATTTACTTGACCACGCCAACGTGTAATATCTTAATTTCTTAATGGTTCCTTCAACATCACTTAAGATAATAAGTGGAACATACCCCCATTTTAGGAATTACGGGCAGCAAAGTTGTATTTTTTTCGTTCTGTGACTGTAATTTAATATAAATTAAAATAAAATAAAATATCTTCATTTGGCGCCATAGCAAAATGTTTATTTACATCTTACATAAACATTTCAATTTTCAGTAATAGAGTTCTTGCGCAGGTAAAACAAAGATGGCGGGCAGTCGGACAACACTCCCTTACTTTAACATGGAGTGTATCGGCTTTCCACTGAAATTTATTTTATTTTAGGTGCCCATTCCACATACGTACAACGTCAATGAAAATTATGAAATTGAAGGTGGTAGCAGACATTAAAGACATACTAAAAATTCTGCTACCACCTTCAATTTCATAATTTTCATTGACGTTGTACGTATGTGGAATGGGCGCCTTAAGAAATTGTAGCTTTTAAACGGCAAATTAGTGTTATTTATATGTTCCTTCAATACTTGCGCGGGTACTGACAAAAAATAACGGCAAAGTAGCCGCAAATAATTGTCGAAAAATATTATTTACTTGGGTATCTAATTTTATTTCATTGGTTGTGATACTTCCGCGAAGGCAGAACAGATTTTTAAATGGGTATGTGAGCATTATACTTATAGATATTACAACTAATATATTAGTAATGATTTATTACCATTACCATACAACTTTACTGCAAAACTACCATGAAATATAGCCTAGTCGGCTGGGCTGCCGAGTGCCGACACGCTAGCCTATCATGTTGTTTGTAAATATTAGGGTCTAGTAGCGTAAAATGGGTTATTATCCATCCATAATAGGCCTACTATCACTATAATTCAATTTAGTATCTGAGCACCAAAGCAGTTAATTTTCGTAGGGCCACAGGCAAGGCCGTGCCCAGGTTTTGTTTTCGGGGAGGGGGGTCCAATTTTTTAACGTAATTTATTATTGAATGAATGGTCATCAAGCAATACAGGTTTACATAAAAAAAAATTCGGGGGGGGGGGTCCGGACCCCATGGACCACCCACCTAGGCCATGGCCACTGGAAAGTAACTAAGATATATATTTATAATAATATTATTGATCCCAATCAAGGCCGTAGCAGGGATGGTGGGGTTCAGAAATTTAATTGGATATTACATAGTAGTTTTTACTTTCCCTCTCATTATCTGATTCTATCTAGTATCAAGCCACTTCATCTCGGTGGGGGAGGGGGGGGGCAGAGGGTGTTGAACTCCCCCTTGGCTACGGCCATGATTTCAATCGACTGTCCGATTGGATCCGGAAAATCTTTTGTTGGCCCACTAGGATCCACTAAATGTTTTGAACATTTATGTTTATACAAGGGTTCCCAGGTTTTGATTTCGGGGAGGGGGGTTCAAACATTGTTTTTACGTAATTTATTAATGAATTAATGGATAAATTCTTCAAACCATACAGGTTTACCTGCAGAAATTCATTTCGGGGGGGGGGGGGGGTGCGGACCCCATGGACCACCCCGTGGGCACGGCCATGCATATATATGTGTATTTTGCAATTTTAAATATTGTGGACTTCGTTCTGCCACAATGATGCAACCTCCACTTGCATTTCTTAATTTATTCCAGTGGCTTAGGGAACGATATAATTCGGACCTCTATCATATGTGTTCTGTCTTGGTGTAGGCTATCACTATTACACAAGCCATAGCAGAAATGCTTGAATATAACGCTAGAAATATGAATAATAACAACTAAAAACTTTAAAAATCAATAGCGCTCAATGCAATTTATATCCTTATGTCCTAACAGCAGATTTTGTTTACATTATCTTCGCAATCACGCATGCGCTGTTAGCTCCGCACTCTTACTGTGACGTCACTACGCAAGAAAAGGACAAGGGCTGTTGTGTTTTGTTTACAGTTACTTACTTCAAGCCTTCAACAAGGGATTTGTCGTTTGGACTTTGGTAAAAGATATTTCTTCACTTTGTATTAAAAATCTGTCGTTATTATTTCACAGTAACATTGGTAATGGGCAGCGACGACAGTGGTGATTTTGATTTCAATCCAAAGGTAAGCTTTTAAATTTAAGTTAGGGGAATTGGAATGTTCCCGGACAATGCATCCCTTAAGAGTATCGCTTTCTCTTTCTCAATAGGCTCAAAGCCCACTGCACCATTATTGCATTGGCCATTGGGGGTATTCACTGTAACCGATATTAGCATTTTCAACAATCTTAAATCAAGAATCCCATTCTCGATCGTAAATTAACACAGTCCATCGCAAATTTGGGCAAACGGCTGCGTACAGTTGTATTACATGAAAATGTTAACTTGTTTATCAGTGGATATTTAGTGTGAGCTGTTAATTGTTATATATAATGTCTATGTCTATTAGTTATTTATATTTTATGAGAAATAATTTTCTTATTTTTATTTTAGCAGGGCTATCAAAAAAGGGGTATTTTCACGATGTTAGGCGGCTATTCCACTGCCCAATTTTACTTTAATTTGATTTTGTCATTGACATTGTTTTGTTTTAAGGAGTCTATTATGTAGATACTTAACTTATCTATTATAAATTAAGTTAAGTATCTACATAATAGTCAACAAAACAAACATCAATGGCAAAATCAAATTTGAAGCAAAATCGCCGGTGGAATACCCGCCTTAGCATTTCCAAACTTAAAATTTAAAACATTTAGGCTGCTACATGACATAATGAATTCCCCTAATACATCTTCAAATAGAAGGCTGCTGTATTTTTTTGGCTCAAGCCGTCAAGTGTGACAACAAAGCTAATTTCAGGGCCTACAACGCACAGTCAGTATTTAACGCTTCTGTGGCAGAGAGGAATGCCCTCAATAAAAAGGGAATGCATAATTATCGTAGCTATGTTAGTAGAGCTAACAAAAATGTCACATTCCCTACAAGATACTACCCTAACCAGCTCAAGTTCGGACACTTGAATTTTCGTATCACCTATTTCACAAAAAAAATTCCTTAAATTGCGACAGATTAATTTTTGTTTGACTATAATACATTAAAATATGGACCATTAGGTAGACGGTGAAGAAAATATTTTTAAAATCTATGGAAGCATAACCTCATGGATAATATTTGTTTCCACCCTTGCAAGGACTATGAAAATGATCCTTTTCCTAGGTCCTGGTTTTTTCGTAAAAAATTAAATTTACCGGGTCAAAAACCATCTAAAAGTTGAAAACAATTTAATTTTAACAGTAGTAGTTGAAAAATGTTCAATAACAAAATTTTTTTGTGACCATGGCGAGAGGAATCGCGTTATCCGCGGATTTACGCGAATGAGTGATAACGCTATCGTAACTTGGAAAAAATTCAAAATTTGGTCAGAAAATAACTGGCACAGGGTTGTCTGGTCGGATGAATTGAGATTTGAACATGAATTTCCACAAGCGCGTCTTCCTTTCATTTGACGCAAAGTCAGCGCCGATTCCTTCTTAGCAGCGTAAAATTGAAACCCCATGTTCTTCAAAGTTTGGCGACAAGTATCTTTGCAGTATTTTTTGCCAGTGAGCTGTTTCCATTTATGATTAATAGAATCACTAATATCCCTTCTATTGCATCAGGCCATTCGTCCAAGGGCCCTTTCTTCCCCTGGCGTCACTGTCCGAATACTTCCTTCCGTAGGTTTAGCTACGATTTCACAGTTTTTTTCGTGTTTTCAGGCAATATCTTGAACAGTGCTTTCTGCCGGCAGCTATTTTCCGTACGCCTTTCCCAAGTTACGAAAGCTTTATCACTCATTCGCGTAAATCCGCGGATAACGCGATTCCTCTCTCCATATCACAAAAAAATGTATAATTGAAAAATTTTCAACTATTATTGTTAAAATGAAATTGTTTTAAACTTTTAGATGGTTTTTGACCCGGTAAGTTCAATTTTTTTACGAAAAAACCAGGTCCTAGGAAGTGGATCATTTTCATAGTCCTTGCAAGGGTGGAATCAAATATTATCCCCGAGGTTATGCTTCCATAGATTTAAAAAATATTTTCTTCAGAATCTACCTAATGGTTCATATTTTCATGTATTATAGTCAAACAAAAATTAATCTGTCGCAATTTCAGAAAAAAAAATATTTTGTAAAATAAGTGATACAAAAATTCAAGTGTCCGAACTTGAGCTGGTTAGGGTAGTAGATTATTTTGTTGTGGCCGTCACCACTAACACAGTTGTAAACTAATATTCCTTCCACGGTTACCTTCACTGCCAGCTGGTTTTGGCAGTAAGTTAGAAACAAGCACATCTCATGCATGAAAATTCTGTCGAGTATCTCTTCTAAGGGATATTTTTGAGAACTTCACTATCGATATTTCATGTGATAGTTTCCCTTACCGATTGTCTTTTACATTTTAAAGTTGCATTACTAATTCATAAGCCCATATTTTTAGTAAGTTACTCTATCACGGTCACTACGCTATGTATATTGTTATTTATTTATTTAATATTTACTGTTACGGTATTTCAGAATGCAGGCAGGAGAAATCGAGTAAAAGCTCGAAAGATGCGTCCCAAAAATATGGCCCAGGTAAGTGCATATTTAAACGTCATATTAGGTCACGCATATGGCAAGATCTACAAATGGACTCATTAGAGACTGTAGACCAACCAGCTACAATGTTTTGGTCACGTCACGTCCAAAGAATGGGAGGAAAAATGAGAACCAGGAGGTTGACTGAGGTAACTACTCGAAGAAAGCAATTAATAACGGTTTGAGAAAAATTTGGAATTGATGGCTGAGCTTGGGCGATGGCAACCGACCGGGTGTAGCTTAAGAAATGGACCCAAGTGTCGAGACGTTCCCCCGTGGCACTAAAGCCCGGAACACACGCGCCACTCCCCAGCTCCCGTCGTAAGCACATGTTTTGTCCTTCAGACCATTATTAAAAAAGTGTTTTGAAATTAAGCAGCAATTTTAGGTGGATCAAGGGCAGCTTAATTCCGAACTCGGTGTTAAGAATGTTTCGACTTTAAATTATACCAAAAATTTTAAAAACTGTTATAAGTCATTGTAAAAGTAGACAGTTTTTTTTCACACTCGGCTTACAGAAGCACTTAATAGTCGCGCTTTGTAGTAGGACTCATCAGTACTTATTTTACTGGTTTGTTGCTAACTTTACACAGTCTGTTTTATATCCTCCTTGGTTTACTCAAGCAGACTTATCGTACAAACATTGGAGTACTATTAATAAATCTTCTATCGCATAGTCGCTTTCTGTCTAGCCTTCTCTCTCGAACTAGCACCATCGCTGTTTCCACTAATCAGAAACACCCTTAAATTCCTATTTAGTCGTTAATATAAGTAAAGCCAATGATTTTTCATAAATTTGCATTTATTGTAGTAGTTAAAGAAGGCATACAAGATACAACATAATAGGTCGCATAGTTTGGTCCTAGGAGCCAAAACAAGTAAAAAATATGAGTTAATCTTGGCTAACCTGGCATAACTTCTAGTATGATTTAGTTGCACATAAAGTCGCAAAAGTTAGCTTGGTCAACCAGTTATTGCTTAGGTGCCCATTCCATTGACCGGCTGGGGCTATTTCCAAAAACGGTGACGTGGTAGCAGACATTCAAGACTTAGGTGGCGTTTCCACCGACCTCGCATTGCAGAATTGACGGAAATATTTATTTTCCTCTATGCCACAGTTAAAATTGATCAATGATCATACAGTAAAATCACAAACAAACTAAAATTAAAAAATGGCGTCATGGGATATGTTAAGTACAAACATTTTAATAGATTTCTATAAAAAGAAAAATTCTAATTTCCGTCAATGTCATTTGCATTCTGCAATGCGAGGTCGGTGGAAACGCCACCTAAGTCTTGAATGTCTGCTACCACTTCACCGTTTTTGTAAATAGCCCTAGCCGGTCGATGGAATGGGCGCCTTAAGAGTGTAAAGCCCATGTAGGAAACTGACAGCCCGAAATTTAATACTTTTTATTTTTTATTTAATTAACTAAGCATGTTATTAAAGATTTGGCTCATCAGTTGTAGAAGGCTACTTCATGCATAATATAATAAGGTATTTTTAATTTTCGAAATTGTAGTTTTTTTATAAAATCGATTATACGTGAAAACTCATTGTTTATAAAATATTTGCATGTTTCTGAAAAAAAACTACTATTACGAAAATTAAAAATATCATATAATATGATGCATGAAGTAGTCTTCTACAACTTTGATGAGCCAAATCTTTACTAACATGCTGAGTTAATAAATTAAAAAAATAAGTAGTATTAAGTTTCGGGCTGCCAATTTCCTACGGGCTGTACACTCTTAAGCTAAAATTAATTTTTCAAAAAGGAGGAAATCCTTGCAACTAATGCATAGCGCCCTGCGCCACATTTAAACAACACATGAAGGTTTACAGTATTTTGTTGGCGCATTGTACAAATCTATCCTTTCTAATCCTTTTCTATGAAGGAGCCCAATCCTTTCGGCTAGGGAGAATTGTTGCAGCCGAAAATAAATTATATTTACCGTAGACAATTGTCAGGACATGTAGAGTAGTGGTACAGAGTCCGGCTTTCACCCGAAAGGTGGTTGGCTCGAGTCCCACACTTGCTACATTTTCTGCCCATGCTTCAGAGGACATGCAAAGCAGGCGGTTTTTTATTTATTTTATTTACAATTGCAACTCTTAGCAATTGTCTATTCGGCTCATTGAAGAGAAGTGCATCAACAGGTTCGCTTGTACTATTGTAAAAACTAATTTTTTTAGGCTATTTACTATATTGACGGCGTCGAAAACCTTGTGTCACCTTGTAAACCGTGTACCTTGAGGTTAAAAATGAAATATTTGTCTTGTCATAAATCATTCCAACGAAAATATTGTTTTAGAATGCGAGACGCGAGCACCATAACGCACTTGAAAGAGCACGTAGAAAACAGTTGGGGATTCGTTACATGACACTGATGGAATCCATTCCGGAGGCTGCGAAAGCCCCAAAAATGCCCAGTCGCCAAGAAACATTGATTATGGCAATGGCTTACATAAACAATATGAAAAATAAAATTCTTTGCTGTGAGAATGAGGTTACGGATGTGAAGCGTCAAAACATGAAATTGGATGAACAAAGTAAGTACATCAAATCAACCCGAATCAAAATAATATTTGTTCTTGAATTCACGATAACATTACGATTTGGACCCTTTATGCCGTAGCCCGTGACTTACTGTTTTGTGGACGTGGGTGAGACAAAAAAAGAATTTTCTATCCTAAAGTCTCGCCGATAATTGAGGAGGCTGTTTACAAACATGGCCAACAGTTGTAGAATTTTTCAGGAGAGTGGATTTTCTGTTGAAAATTGCACAAAGTTTATAGGTAACCCTAGACTTCTCAGCGCTTCTGTGCGCAATCTGGCTGCTTTTGTCACTTTATTTTACAACGTGCAGGTGGGCATTAAAATTTTTTTCAAGGTCGGATGAAAACCCCATTTTGTGAAAAAAATGGAGTTGGCCACGTTTGTAACCAAGCTCCACAATTATATCAGACATTTATTATTATTATTATTATTATTATTACTTAATGCATGGCATCCAGCTCAGGTGATGCCAATTTACCCTTGGCGCAGACAGGATCTTGTGAAATCCGCCATCATTGAGTCCAACCTGATGTGGAAGGGGCTGAGCACTGCAGGTGTCGAGGGCCTCATTAGTTAGCCCACATGCACGGCAGATTGGAGATTCTACAATGGGAAGTATTCGCTTTTGGTAATGTTGCCGGTTCTTGTTCTGGCGACAAAGAATGCACCGATTCAATTTCTTCTTCTGTGGTCACTATCTCAACGATTGATTGGCAGCAACTCCCTGTATATCATCCTTCGGCTCTTTCTGTCCTGCGCCTTCTTCTCCAGCTCTTGATACATTCGAGCTCCTGCGTCCTCCTTTAGTTGATCCATGATTCTATTTACCCCACGATAATTATTGGGCCGGCTTCGGTTGGATTGCATGCAGAGCTCTTGAAGTGGGCGATTGTATCCCTACCAGAAGGAGACCTCAGGAGAATGCATATTGGATTTATACAGCGTGAGTCAGAAGAATCGTACCAGGGATTCGTCTCCGTTATTATGGGGAAATATTTCTGCTGTCTAATGCAAGCCCGGTACGCAAAGACATAATAATCTACAGAAGCAGCGTTTTCGTAGGAGCCATTGGCCGTATATTGTGAAAACACTGTGTTTCTTATCTCGCAGTAGCCTGCCTTCCGACCAATGAAAAAACATTGTGTGTCCAATATACTGCTATGTTTGATGGCCTCAATGACCGTGTACAGGATATACTAGTGTATTGTCAGTAACCTATCAGACTTGTTACATCTTGCTGGCCTGATGGGATTTGGTAATTGTGTGCTCCTCTATGATGGGATTACGCGAACCATCGTGAAGTAAACACATTAATAAGGAGTTAGTTGGGCATACTTCAATTAAGAAAGGGCAAACAAAAATCGTACCAAAAAGGCCCTCCAAATCTTCATCCATAACGTGTATCTGTCTAAACCAGCTTTTTCTGTTGGGTGTTCAAATCGAAACGAAAGCAGAGGAGCAAGCTTGATTTTGAGAATGACCTTAGGGTCAAGTTCCCCAGCATCGAACCTGAAATAGGGGATAGTGTGAAGACGAACCCCCAACTCCATTTCCCACACTGAGATTTAAGAATTTTTCTTTCATTGAGTGGACCGTGATGAAAAAGGTTTGAGAACCTCTGCCCTATAAAACTTACCCGTCCCGTTCCTAAAATTAATTGTTGAATGTTATGTAGTGTTTTTTGCTATGTATGCTTTCTTTCCAGTTAGCCACTTAATACGCACTAGAGATGAACGTAAAGAAAGTAACCGTTTTGCTCAAGATGACAGTTACCCTCTCAATATTCATGATGGTATGGAATCAGTTTCGGACGGAGAATACGACAACGAACCCGTCTCTGATGGAAATTACGTTAGCGAACCAGCTAGCCGCTTAAGAAAAACTAGAGATAATCTTGAAAAAAATGACTGTTCTGCTCGAGATGACAGTTACCCTCTCAATATTCGAGATAGTTTCGAACCAGTTTCGGACGGAGAATACGACAACGAACCCGTCTCTGATGGAAATTACGTTAGCGAGCCAGCTAGCCGCTTCAGACTCACTCGAGAAAATCTTGAAAAAAGTGACTGTTTTGCTCGAGATGACAGTTACCCTCTCAATATTCATGATCGAATGGAATCAGTTTCGGACGGAGAATACCATCAATCAATCTTTGACGAAAATTGCGATATCGAACCAGTCTCTGTTGATTCAAAGGATGATAACTGGAGCTTCATGTGGCCTCCTCCAAGTCACGAAGCTTCTGCTTACTTTTCATCGCCATATAGGTAAGAACCCTTGCGATTTTTTTTTATTTTTTTTCATTTGAATGATTTGAGATAACTGCACCATGGGCTTCCTGAAACATTGATCTACTTTTGAGGCCAAACCGTATAACGGTAGCATGCCTAGTTCCCGAAGCAGTTGATTTTAAAATCAGTGCATCAGTGAAAAATGTTCAACCGCCTTTACTTGCGTTTATCTCAATATGAGTTTGACCGCTGTTATTCACTTTGGCTTCTACTTTTTAATTTTTCCTCGCCTAGTCGTCGGCGGTACGGCAATTGCGCCTCCTCAGCTCTCTATTTAGGGCGTCCTGGATAGTGAGTGTGAGTTGGTCCTTATCTGCCTGGATCTTTTTCGGCTGCGTCATGTTTGGTCTTTCTCTTCTCCTGCGTCTTGGGACCACAACCTCCTCAGCCCTTTTCATTAGATGGGTCTCGCCTCGCTTTTGGAATACCTGTGCCATAACAGGCTTTTTTTCCCTGAGCTTGACACTTTGGCTTCTATACTCTTCAAATTAGGTGTAGGTTTTTGGCGTATGCACTATGGAGGGTGTAGGGGCCAGTACATACGTGGAGCTGAAGCGTGCGTGTCATGATCGAGGGAAGTGGATACAGCGATGCCTCATGTATTTTTCTGGTTTGGAGCATTGCACTGTACTGATGTGAAACATGGTGTTTTGAGAAATGCCTAAAAAACTAAGCATTTGAGACGTGGTGCTATCGTCGCTTGCAACGAATACCTTACCGGGCCCACGTTACCAATGAGGAGGTTCTAACGAAAATAAGCGAAAGCAAAACTCTGGTTGCATCCATATGGCCAAGAAGAGCTCGCTGGATCGGACATTTGCTACGACACAAGAACATCGTCAGCTGCATCATAGAAAGAGCCATAGGATATTTCTTTTTATTTTAACTCTGGGACATTGAAGGGAACACTTCGAGGACAATAAAGTGGACCGAATTCATTTTTCAACATTTAATATTTTGCAACACCACCCTGACTGGAAATAATAGATTAAATTCGATATTTGTTGGTGATGAACCCTAAGATTCGCTGGGGAGACATACCGTAAATTCCCAAACACTCGATAGAACGGTCTTCAGTTCCTCTTTTTCAGTTCTTTTTCATTTTGCCCCACTCGTTTTCAATTGGCGACATATCCGGGCACCATGTGGTGTCCTCATCATTGTCTTTGAAGTGTGACAGGTTGGGCGCATTGTTAAAATACAAAATTTCCATCACTATGCTAGTCACCGATGATAGGCAAAAGCTTCTCCTCAAGTATGGCTTTGTATTTATCACAGCTCACGATGTTTTCAATGAAGCATAGCTTACTGAGTCCAGCATCAGAAATACAGCCCCATGTCATAACGGATAGAGGTAATTTCGTTATTTTTTAATACACTCTGGTAAGTATGTTCGTTCTCCCTTCTTACTTTCGACGTTTGGGAGCCAAACTGAAGTAATTGAAAACTCGATTCATCGGACCACAATACACGCCTCTAGTCATCAGAGTCCCATGATTTGAATTTGTTTGTCCATTGGAAGCGGAGATTCATCTGTATTTGGGACAGTCCCGGGTTTTTCTTTGCAACATACTACACAAAATAGCCCCATTTGAGCCAGTAGCTAACGAAGTTTTTGTTTTGCAAAATGTCTTGCCCGTCGCCTGGTTCCATAATCAAATCAAATCAAATACTTATTTATTCCAATTTTTGCAACAAGACAAGTATGCATAAAATGATAAATTGTATAAAATTAAATTTAAATAAGCTAAATTAGAGTAAGTTATATTACATTTAAGATTTTACGAGGAATTGATCAACCCAACTGTGTTTCCATGTGCTAGGGCCGGTGCAGTGTTTCAATTTAAGTCAGATTTGTTGATGACTTATGACGGTGTGCAGTTATGTGTTATGTATGTAAAAGTGTTGTTTTTGTGTCTTTTCGAGTGGATTCAGAGCAACTTTTCTAGCAGATTGATATGGTGTCCATGCTTACCCTCATATAAGCTGTTGCTTTAAGGGTTTTATGGGTTATGGGGGTTTTAATGGGTTTTATCGCTAGTGGTATAGTCCACGCAAAATGAGAAAAGTATGGACATGGAATGTTTTGATTCTGTGCAAGACTGTAAAAATATTCTTTGCACCATTTTGTGTTACCTTGTTGCATTGGATGCAAGGCATAACAAAAATTGTGCAAAGAATATTTTTACAGTGTTGCTCAGGATCAAAACATTCCATGTCCATACTTTTCTCATTTTGCGTGGACTATAACCTCGCGCTTTCGACCAATTCACCTTTTGGTGTTCAATTTTCCGGTTTCTTCGAGACGTACCAGTATGTTTCGCACTAAGGTTATCAATGAGAGTAACTGCATTCCTATAGCACGTTGAGACATATCATATTTCTTTAGGTGGCTATTCCACCGACCTCGTTTTTCGGCGTGAGCGTGACATTGACGTGGCAGCAGACATTAGTCTTCTCTTCCAAGTTACAGCCGGATGATGGCTGGTTGGCAGCAACATATTGCAGCGATGTCTCCAATCTCGGCGATTTTGACATCCCCTCTTCAGCTCCACATAGGACGTTAGTAATATAGACATTAGTAATAAGTCTTTAATGTCTGCTACCACGTCAATATCACGCTCACGCTGCTAAACAAGGACGGTGGAATAGCCGCTTTAGGGAGATGATCCTCTCACGTAAAGATAAATCCATCTTCAATCTTTTCGCCATTGTATTGAAAAAAAATGTTATTCTATAATTTTGAATATCCCTTGTAGAAACATAGAGTAGTGGTTCTAAGAATGGACTGAGTTTAACAAGAAAAAATTACGAACTTTATACAGCTCTTTGCAAGCTGTCCAACTTCATTATGCTCGCAGTTTCCTCTTCATTTAAAAAAATGACAGACTCATAGTACGGTATTGATTTCTAATTGAATCAGAACTAAATGAAAAAAATGTGGAAAAAAATTATCACTGTTGAAATGCAAGGTGGTTCAACTTCAATGCCCCAAGGCTGTAGTAGTAAATTATACTGTACATGTGATATTTAATTTTGTTGTTTATTTCAGGTAAGGTGCCCTACAGACTAGCAAACGTTTGAGTACGGTATGTGTCCTTCTGCAGCAGATTAAGACTGAACTATTATAAATGACTGTATTATTATCTTATTTCGACTTTGTTTACTGTATTGAGTACTGACTTTGTAGCGCAACTATTGATTCTGACGTCGATTGCAAGATTAAGCTCGGTTGTGACTCGCTATGGAAGTAGCCTTCTTTTAGTAATTCATTAAGTAGTATTGAGGAATTCAATTACTGCCCAACCACGATAGGATGATATTTGGAACAATTATAAAAATCAAACTCGGTGTTCAGCTTACGCATGTTTTCAAATATACAAAGTGATCCAAATATCGTCCTATCGTGGTTGGGTAGTAGCCTACCTAGTAGAACCCAACATCCATAATGAAAGACAACCAAGCACAGTCTTCTTATCGATTTAACCAGTTAGCACAAGTTGCACTGTAGAAAATACCAGATTTGTTTATTTGCCGTCTTGTAAAACAATAATTCTTTGTAAATCTGAGGAAATACATTTAAAAATTGCGTCATAAGTCAAATCGTGAGTACCTACATTAATTATACTGTTTCCTTTAGAAGACGGATCCCGTTAATAACTTTTAAGAACAGGCACGAGTAACCCCGTGCATGCTTTCCAATTTACCTGTAAGTTTTTAATGATTATCAATTTTGGTACCCAAATTGATAATCCTTCAGCTTCATTAAGAGTCTACTTTTCTTTGTGTTTCACGACATTTTGCCACATGCAATTGCAAAACAAGCAATATAGTTTTATATGATTAACATCACGTCTCCGCATGTACGTCTTATTATATTTGCTGAGAATTTCATAAGGAATTTCGTTTTCTTCTACCAAGGTGGTTTCGTCAAATTCATACCTGTAAAATATTCGATAAATACAATGTAAAGGTCAGTCTAGAATCTAGACCATAAAAGAAAGGGTCCATTTATTTCAATGCTAAACAAAACAGTTGGAAGAAATAGAAACGAATTTCCTGCAGCATTATTAAATTTATTAATAAAAACGACAAAAGCGGCGTTTCGTTCGTTTAAATATCTCGATAGTCTAGATTCTTCGACTCTATGCTTTCACTAGAATGAAGCAATGACAGGACTCTCAGGCGTAGGCACTGTTAAAATGTACCGTAACCCAAGGCCGTACCCCCCCCCCCCCCCCGAAATAAAATGGCTTGATACTAGATAGAATCGGATTTTGAGAGAAAAAATAAAAACCGCTATGTAATATCCAATGAAATTTCTAGCCATACTAATGGACGACCCGGCGGCGAATTTTGCTGAGTGCCTGTCTGCAGGCTGATCGAGGCGATTATAATACCGGTATTTATTTAATCCACTAGTATTAAGAATGTAATAGATAATTTTATAATGGAAAGTGCTATTCAAAATTTGTTTGTTTACAGTTATAATCCTAGGGTATTTATTTAACCCCGGTATTATAATCGCCTCGGTCAGGCTGCTGGTCCCGGCCCAAAGCTACTGACGGTTTTCCGCGAATGCGTGTGGCGTGAGACGAGACAGCCATTTTAGTGACATCACCGACCGAGGTATTAAATAGGTAGACCCCAGAGGGACTTTGGAGGGCAGACTGAGGGCGGACGGGACTGAAGAAGAAGGAGCCTCTCATGACTCAAGGAGTCGATTTTTTTTATGTTAAGGAACTTCAGTAATATTTAGTATTTGTCTCTATAATTATAAAGTGTCGGGCACCGGCTGTCTGTGAGTGTCTTGTTTTAGACATTTAATATTGTTGTCTTTATGGATTGAACCATGACTTGTGATATTTTACCCCCAATAATGCGATGAAGTAGATAGATTAGCAAACAGCTTACAATAGACTGAACAGATTATATTTACCTTTACCAATGTTAGGCTTGATGAAATGTATGAAAATATTTAATTTTTACATTGTGAGCGTTCAATATGGAATATCACTTCTGCAATTATATGTGTGGGGACCACTTAGTCCCACATGTGTAATAACCAGTCTGCTTCCAGCTTCACCTTTTTCCCGTTAGATGGCGCTGTTCACATTCAGATAATTCAATATTCCTCAATCTTCCTTTTACGTATTTATTTCTCTTATTCAATAATATCTTTAATCTACCCTCTGTGTCTCATCAGCTCCTTTAGCTGTGGACACAGAGTTGGTTTTTCTATATGGAAGCAGGCTGGATCAAATTCAATATTAATTGTAAGCATGTATCGTTCTCGTCTCACAGCTCATATTGTAACCACTGTGTGTTAAATTACTCTAACTTGAGTCGAAGCACTGCAATACAAACCAATTCAAGTCTACACTGCCTATTCAATTGCATCGTCCTTCGACAAGCTACATTGGTGACCCTCGACAACGGAACAAGCAGCCTTCCAGATTCCAGTTCCAGATTCCAGTTCCAGCTCCAGTTCCAGCTCCAGTTCCTTCCAGTTCCAGCCAATTCCAGTTCCAGCCAATTCCAGTTCCAGCCAATTCCAGCCAGTTCCAGCCAGTTCCAGTTCCAGCCAGCTCCAGTTCCAGCCAGCTCCAGTTCCAGTTCCAGTTCCATCCAGTTCCAGTTCCAGCCAGCTCCAGTTCCAGCCAGTTCCAGTTCCAGCCAGCTCCAGTTCCAGCCAGTTCCAGTTCCAGCCAGTTCCAGTTCCAGCCAGTTCCAGTTCCAGCCAGTTCCAGCCCGTTCCAGTTCCAGTTCCAGCCTCCAGAACGTCTCATCCGGCCATAGGCGGTGGAAACCACCCCGGAGCAGCTACATTCACCGCAGCAGCACAGCCACAACCTGCAAGATGCCGCAGACCACAGCCACAACCGCTACAGCTACGACCGCTACAGCTACAACCGCTACAGCTACGACCGCTACAGCTACAACCGCTACAGCTACAACTGCTACAGCCACAACACTGACACCCACGGCTACAACCAAGATGACAGGCCCTGCTAGTACGATGGCAGTCTCGGTCAAGCTTCCACCCTTCTGGACACAGTCGGCCAACCTGTCACCGGCACTGTGGTTCACTCAAGCGGAGGCTCAGTTCGCACTTGCTGGGGTCACAATGGAAACGACGAAATATTACCACGTCCTTTCAGCGCTCGACCAAAGTACCCTCAGCGAGATCTCAGATTTGTTAGCTGCCCCAGTACCAGTAAACCCATACACTGAGCTAAAAACGCAGTTAATCCAACGAATGAGTCTTCCAGCAAGCAGTCGCATTCAGCTACTAATGTCGGAAGACATAGGGGACAAAACTCCCAGCTCTTTTCTCCGGAGACTGCGGGCCCTCGCAGAGAAAGCCATATCAGACTCGGTTTTACGCACCATTTGGACGTCTCGCCTCCCGCACGCTATACAATTGGCAATCATCGGTCATGATCACCTGTCACTAGGTGACGTCGCGAACCTCGCCGACAAGATGGCCACCATCAATTCAGCAACACGTGACCGGATTCTTGAGTGCACAATGGCCCCTGTGGACCTATTGAAGACGTTAACAGAGAACGTCGCGGCTCTACAGGCACAGTTCGCCGACAGATACGGACAACGTGCCACACAGCCACGGTTCCAGCGCCAGTTCCGTTCACCAGCGCCTAAACAAGACCCAACTTGGTGTTTTTACCACCAAACCTATGGGAGGAAGGCCAGAAAGTGCCAGCAGCCATGCAGATTTCCGAAAAACGACGATCGCAGCCAGTAAAGGCAGGGCCTGCCTGCGCCACTACACACCTGCTTAAAACCTCACATCGCCTTCTTATCACGGACCCTTGCACCAAGATACGTTATCTCATTGACACAGGGTCCGACATCTGCGTTTTTCCACGTGCCCGTCTCAACCTACCGCTCCGTCGTACTCAACTCGAGCTGACTGCCGCCAATGGCACAATCATCAATACGTACGGAACAACAGCTCAACAACTGGACCTGGGATTACGACGCAGTTTCCGTTGGAATTTCATCATTGCCGATGTCACGCAACCCATCATCGGTGCAGACTTTCTCGCAGCCTCTAATTTGCTGGTGGATCTCCAGAACTCAAAGCTGATCGACGGGACAACGCATCGCAAGGCGAACCTGTGTCAAAGCCCCTCCAAGCAACCTAGCGTTTCTACCTTAACAATACCGCACAGTACCCCGGCCAGTCTAAAAGTAATAATTGAGGAGTTTAGCGACCTCACGCGGCCGAGACAACCCACAGACCAGGTCAAACACTCCACGGTCCACTACATTAGAACGACAGACGGACCTCCCGTCTCCGCTCGCCCACGCCGGTTGGCCCCGGACAAGTTTATTATCGCCAAAAAGGAGTTCAACGACATGATCCAGACCGGCGTATGTCGTCCGTCCGACAGCCCATGGGCCTCACCATTACACCTAGTACCTAAAAGCGACCATTCATGGCGCCCATGCGGGGACTACAGACGGCTCAATGCTCGAACAATTCCTGACGCGTACCCAGTCCGCCACATCGCAGATTTCAGTGCAGAATTGCGAGGAAAAACCGTATTCAGCAAAATAGACCTGGTCAAAGCATTCACCCAGATACCAGTTTCCAATGGTGACATTCCAAAGACAGCAATAAATACTCCGTTCGGCCTTTTCGAATTCCCATTCATGACATTCGGTCTTCGCAATGCTGCTCAAACCTTCCAACGCTTCATGGATAACATCCTACGCGACCTCCCGTGGGCATATTCATACATCGACGACGTACTGGTTGCATCGAGTGATAAGCAGGAGCACGAATCACACCTACGTCAACTCTTCCAACGATTCCGAGAATATGGCCTAGTCATTAATCCTAGCAAGTGTACCCTCGGCGTTGGGTCAATCAGCTTTCTTGGTTACCTCGTGTCAGCAGAAGGCACACAAGCCCTACCAGACAGGGTAAAGGCACTCACTGAATACCCTCTTCCAAAGACATTCAAAGATCTACGCCGTTTCCTTGGCATGATTAACTACTACCGCCGGTTCCTACCAAATGCAGCCAACGAACAAGCACCACTCAACACGTTGTTATCTGGAGACAAGGTAAAAGGGAACGCTACGATACCATGGACAACAAAGCTTACCGAAGCTTTCAGCTCATGCAAACACAGTCTGGCACGCATCACCCTACTCGCGCATCCAGATCATACGGCTCCGATTGCACTAGTCACAGATGCATCAGACACCAGTATCGGAGCTACAGTCCAACAACGGATCAACGATCATTGGCAACCATTGGCATTCTTCTCGCAGAAACTTAAAGAAAACCAACGAACATGGTCCGCCTACGATCGCGAATTGCTTGCGGTACACGACGCCATTCGTCATTTCCGTTACCTGCTAGAAGCGCGCGCTTTTGTCGTGTATACCGATCACAAACCGTTGACGCACGCTTTTCAGAATCCAAAAACAAGTTGCTCACCTCGCCAAATGCGGCAAATGGAATTCGTCTCTCAATTCACCACGGACATCCAATACATCGCTGGGCAGGACAACTTGGCCGCCGATGCATTCTCAAGAATCGAAGCAATCTCTACTCCCGTATCTCCTGAGCAACTTTCTTCTGCTCAGAAAGACGACAGAGAACTCAAAGAGCTTCGGTCCAGTAGAAAGACGTCCCTCATCCTCGTTGATGTTCCCATTCCGGGCTCTGATTCAGTCCTTACGTGCGATTCTAGTCAAGACATACAACGCCCATTTGTGCCCAAACCATTACGTCGACAACTTTTCGAGCACCTACACAGCCTACATCACCCAGGAATAGCAGCGTCTGCTAACCTGGTTGCCCAACGCTACATATGGCCTTCTATCCGTAAGGATTGCCGCGCTTGGGCTCGTCTGTGTGTCAACTGTCAATTGTCCAAGATACATCGACACACCCTCACTGCGATTGGAACCTTTACTCAGCCTGACCGACGGTTTCAGCACATACACCTCGACATTGTAGGCCCATTACCACCGTCGGAAGGCTACACGTATTTGTTAACACTCGTTGACCGTTTCACGCGATGGCCGGAAGCCGCTCCTATGGTGAACATCACCGCCGAAAACGTCGCCAGAACCCTCATTTCCTGCTGGATCAGCCGGTTTGGGTGCCCGGAGACAATTACTACAGATCGCGGCCGACAGTTTGAGAGCCATTTGTTTGCTGACCTGGCCCGATTATGCGGATTTCACCATGCACGGACTACCAGTTACCACCCTGCATCCAACGGCATGGTAGAGCGTATGCACCGCTCACTCAAAGCCTCCATTATGTGTCATGCCAATGACAAATGGACGGAAGCCCTTCCGCTAGTTTTACTGGGCATGCGCGCCACTCTTAAGAAAGATCTTCAAGCTTCTCCAGCAGATCTGGTCTATGGTGAACCATTAAGACTACCAGGACAGATGCTGACAACTCCTCCTTCAAATCAGAGTCCGGCGGACACTCTCATCTCACTTCGAAGGAAATTCGACTCACTACGCCCCACTCGCGTCAAGAGACACGGGGCTCATCAAACGTTCATCCCACAAGACCTTGCCAAGGCCACGCACGTTTTCGTGAGACAAGACCACGTCCGTGCTTCCCTCGAACGTCCTTATGCGGGACCATTCCCTGTGTTAAGTCGCACCGACAAAACAGTTACGATTTCAAGCCGCGGTCATGCGGTTACTGTGTCAATGGACAGGGTCAAGCCGGCCTACATTAATGCCAGTACAGACGAACCGTCTCACCAGTCTACGATCAACCCCCCGCATCAGCATCCTGCTCAAGATAAACCTCAGGAGAAGGTCTCCTCACCACTTCCTGCCACTGACGTCGTGCCGACACCACCGACTCGCACCACTCGCTCAGGTCGTCACGTCCACGTTCCACGACATTTCTCCGACTTCCAGTCTTAGGAGGGGGGTAATGTGGGGACCACTTAGTCCCACATGTGTAATAACCAGTCTGCTTCCAGCTTCACCTTTTTCCCGTTAGATGGCGCTGTTCACATTCAGATAATTCAATATTCCTCAATCTTCCTTTTACGTATTTATTTCTCTTATTCAATAATATCTTTAATCTACCCTCTGTGTCTCATCAGCTCCTTTAGCTGTGGACACAGAGTTGGTTTTTCTATATGGAAGCAGGCTGGATCAAATTCAATATTAATTGTAAGCATGTATCGTTCTCGTCTCACAGCTCATATTGTAACCACTGTGTGTTAAATTACTCTAACTTGAGTCGAAGCACTGCAATACAAACCAATTCAAGTCTACACTGCCTATTCAATTGCATCGTCCTTCGACAAGCTACATATGTGAGGGTGGAACTGAATTTTAATGAGGTTACATTTATAAGAAAATTCTTTCACTTTCGAAATTATTTAAGAAAAGTTGGATAATTTGAATGCTGGCGGGAAACTGACAGCGCCTCTGCCCTCTCGAGTCTCGTTTCTGTTTAATGGTACGCCCAAACGTACGCCCATCCCATGGGTCCCCATCATAGACATAGTAATCCTTGGTTTTATTGCTTTCCAATTTATACGTAGTATAAGGGAAGCTTTGTGATGGTCGAAATTTTCGATTCCGAGATTTCAACGGATTTACACGTTTTGAGGTCCCAGGAACCCAAAAAAGTGGTTTTTACAAAATGTCTGTCTGTCGGTCGGTCTGTCGGTCGGTCTGTCTGTTCGTCGATTTCCGGGCATACTACTCAGTGGATTTGAGTGAAATTTGGCATGTAGGTTCACAAAAATCATACCTCGGGACCATTTTTTTTTTTTTGGGGCTAACTCAATTTGGGGGGGTTTTATTTTCAAAAAACTCCAAAAAAACGTCTAAAAAAATTATTTCTCAAAAACGGCTCCAACGATTTCTTTTAAATTCTCGTAGATTGTAGTCGTTATTAATGTTGACAAAATGCGGGGGGTCGCTTGCCCCTTGATAGTTTGCTTCTGGGGGTAAAAAAATAAAAATAACTAAATTTTAATGAAAAAATGACTAAAAAATGCGAAACCTTTCTATCGATGATTTCTACCTTCAAGCATGTTTTAGGTGTTAAATTGAGTAACGAAACCGGATAGGTTGCTTTCCCAAAAAAATATTTGGTTTTGCCCAAAAAATTATTTTTTGAAAAAAATGATAGAAAATTCGCGCTCAAATGCATTGCATGCCCTGCCATTATTGCTGTGTGGTAATTAATGTGTTTGTTTGACCTATCGAGAATTTACCTCACTTCCAGTGACGTCAGGTGGACAACCGCCCTCCCCCCCCCCCCCCGAGATATCGGAAATTTAACCATAGGAAAAATATTTGCCATAAAATTACTAATTTTCTCTATCTAATAATTTTGATAAATTGGAAAGCATGTTCGAGTGAACTCGGACCGGTTCTTGGCTCCATGCACCCATCCCGTGGCTGGAGACCGTTAGGGGGGTATTCCATATACGTACAACGTCAACGAAAAATTGAAAAATGACGTTTTAGCAGACATTAAAGACATACTAAAAATTCTGCTACCACGTCAATTTACGTCATTTTGACGTCATTTTTCAATTTTTCGTTGACGTTGTACGTATGTGGAATGGGCACCTTATCAATATGGCTGCTAGTGTATTGTAAAATTGTAGCCTGCACAAGCTAAGTTCAGAGTTTTTGACCGGGTCCAGGTATCCGTTCTGCTTCGATATTTTTTGCGTTGGTACTTATCTCTGATAGTTAGCTAATAATTAACGGGTGCTTCGTTAGGCATATTATGGCTCCCGCCGCTCCAGTTAATATATTTCTATGAGTACGCCGGTCACCAGGTCACGAAAACTTAAATCCTGGGCTTGATCCTTGTTCTGCGAATGTGTCAGGACTTGGTCCAATGTGCTCTACCCCTTCAACGAGGAAGGTGTACAACTTACAAGTTCCAGAATTTTTAAATATAGCCTAAAAGTAAAACCTCCTGCACTCATTTTTATCAATTGCTTTTCATGGTCCTTAAACATTATTATAAGCCTAAATACAACCAGTATGTACTGGATTTTGATTATAGCATACCTTCCTATAGGTTTTACTTTTAGGCTATATTTTTAAATTCTGGAACTTTGACTTTATCAAAATTAATGGTTAATTGTTAGGTATTACTGATTATGGCAGCTAACATAACTAGTTACTGGGCCAAAGATGGTTCATAGGTTAGGTACTGTAGGCCCTACATGCAAAGTAGTAGGCTATTTATTCCATTTCCAACCATAAAGCACGATATATATACCGTAATACAATTCAGTAGATTATTCTCGATTTCGTCATGGAAAATAGTCAAAACAAAATTAGCTGACATAATTAATATAATACCTAACAATTATTATGGGAATAATAGTTTGATAAAGTCAAAATTCTAGAATTTAAAAATATAGCCTGAAAGTAAAACCTATAGGAAGGTATGCTATAATCAAAATCCAGTACATAGGGCCTACTGTTTGCATTTAGGCTTATAATAATGTTTAAGGACCATGAAAAGCTATTGATAAGAATTAGTGCTGGAGGTTTTACTTTTAGGCTATATTTTAAAATTCAGGACCTTGTAAGTTGTACACCTTCCTCGTTGGAGGGGTAGAGCCAATGAGGTTCTGTAGGGACAGTTTTGGTCACTAGGTTCGCTGACGACAAACCGATATCCATATTATTCAATGGCCGCCGTTTGCATGCGAAAACTAAGCTCTTAGAATCTAATTAATTCTTTTAATATTCTTTATAATATTTTTACTATGCCTGGACCTTATTTCGCTGCATATAATTTAATATATATATTTTCCATGATTTATAGAAAAATATCACCTTAAAAATTAAAATAATACGTAATTAAAAATCATTTTAAAATGAGGCTTATGGAAAAATCAACGCTTTGATATCATTGCAACTGGTGGTGCCAACTACAAAATGACGCCACAAATGAACCCCATTGGACGCATGCGCAGTAAAAGGAAAGGATCAAGGCCAGCATTTAAGTTTTCGTGCCACTAGGGATCCAAATTTTTACAAATGTATCGATTCTTGTATCGATACCGGTATTGAATGGTAGGTATTGATACTGGTATTGTATTGAAAGAAAAGTATCGATACCATGAGGTATTGGTATCGAATGGAATGCCAGCTCGCGGGGGTGCGTCCATGGACCCAGGGTATCAAGGGGCCTTTGAAAAATTCTGGTAACTTCTTTAATTAAATAAATATTCTAAAATAACCAATAACTATAATGTTAGACGCATATGACTAAAAATAACTTAAATTCAATATTAAAAAAAATTGGGGAATTGCAAATTACAATTGCTAAAGAATCAGGCCCGCAAAATTAACCTAGACCAACCTCTATACTTAGCGTACGAAAGAACACTCACACAGCAGGTTGGTGACTATTTTAAAAATTAAAAATTAAAAAAAAAATAGCGGGAAAAAGTTTAGTTGTGTGGTAGGTATTATTTGATTCAATACCAGCATATAGGTATCGATACCTGCAAGTATTGAATGAAAAGTATCGGGTACCAATACCAGTGGTATCGAAAGACATGTATCGATACTAGTATTATATCAGTAGTATCGACTATCGTTGGATCCCTACGTGCCACTGAGTGACTGAGGTCGGCCATATTTAAAAAATCAAATTTTCGATTTTGGAGGCCCGTACCAAGCCCGTACCTGGTTCGTGATTTGGTGCCTTACTTTGTATTAAAAATCTGCCTTTATTATTTTCCCACGAGCATTTGCAATGGACAGGAGTGATTGTGAGGTAAGCTATTGAATTTAAGCTAATTTTTGAACAGGAATTGCCATGTTCGCGGACCATCCCCATGCGTCCCTTATTATGATTGACTCACAGTCAACCCTTGCATTTTATTGTGGGCATTGGCCATTGGGGGTGCTTACTAAGTGGTATTTAGCGTGCTGAACCATCTTAAATATGTGAAATTGCAAATCCCATTCTCATTAACACAGTGGAAAATTAATTAGCACCCCCATGGTTCGCTAAATCCATCGCATGTGCAAAGTGCTAACGGCTGCGTGCGGCCATTTTGAATTTTGATTATTGAATTTTATAATATTTATTAATTTGCTTCGGCGGCTTGCCGACTTATGGGCCCAAATAGCGGCCTGAGTCCTTAACAACAATTACTACTTCGGCGTCAATAATTAATGTGATTTTTGTATTGCTCAATGTCATTGTCCATGTTATAATTGATTGGTGAATGATCATACAGTAAAATCACAAACATCATGGTGATTATAATATCGGGTTAATTATAATACCATGTCACGTGATGGTGTTAATTGAATTGTTTAAAATAAATGGGGGGGGGGGGGTGGTCCAGTTTTCATGCAACTTCAATGCATAAAGTTTACCCGCTTACGGTAGGTTTTCGAATGGGGGTGGTTTTTCATTTGGCGCTCCCCCCCCCCGTATTTTCATAAAATAGTAGAAAATGAGGAAAGCCGTTCTCATGGACGGACGCATCTTCTCATTACGGACATGCTCTTAATTTCCCCACCCGAGGAGTCGGGGTGGGGTGGGGTGCCCGGGGGTCTCCCCGGGGAAGGATTTTGAAAAAAAATCGGATAAAGGTTCAGTTTAGCTACCCCTCATAAAATCACAAAATTTGGTTCTATATCGTTGATTTAGCTTCAAAGAAACCCATTTCCGAAAGAATTAAAAGTCGGAAAAGTATAGTTTTTGAGTTACAGCCGAATTTAGTTCGAATTTTTGCATGGATCGTTATAAGGACAAAGTGCTCATAATTTTTTTTATGGAAGGAACATTGGTCAGAGGCATGTAAATAAGACAACCCTTGCTTAAATATGAATTACCATGCAAATAGGATGTTTTCCTTCCACATTAAAATCATTTTCATTCGACTTTTGATACAGCGGGGTAGCTAACTAAACCTGCCTCAAATTGTGGAGTTTTACACATTTTGATGTAAATGCGCTTATTCCAATCATGTTAAGGTGTTACAGCCGAAGAATAGTTGACCTACTGCAAGGAAGGGGGGCCCGGGGGAATTATTTTGAAAAAGAATAGGCCCAAAATAGCGGAATTTAGGCACTTTGGAAGCAGTTACGTTTATATTCTACATGTGAAGAATATTACAGCTAACAAGGGAGCTACCCCGGTTAGTGTTTTTTAAAAGATGGGCCTGAAGTAGTTTGTGGCAAAAAAAATGTGAATTTGTAAGCGATAACTTCATTAACAAACCTGGAAACAGGGGGGCCGGGGTCTCCCCGTGGATTTTTTTAAAAAATAATTATCTTAAAAAAATGCAGTTTTGCTAAATTGGGAGGGGGTCCGGATCCAGCAGACCCCCCCCCCCCCCCGGTTACGCCACTGGTTAACCCCACGGGATAGGAAAGTGTTTGGGTTTTGGGAAGGGCATGGGGGAGAAGCTAGAAACTAGCATAAAAGTGATATAATTTCCCCAAGCTTACCTTATCATCATACGTGAATACATCATTAGGAAGGTCGATAAATTATGTTATGATTATTTTTAGGATATTAATTAGATCAATAGTGTCTTCGTTACTGTGACAAATGGTTAACTAAATAAATTCACATGAACGTCGGTAGATACGTGGTTCAGGCGGCTATTCCACTTGTCAATATTCCGTCATTTATGCATCAATAATAATTCTCTACCATATTATAACCATAGAATAATATTTACTATAGAATGCTAGTCGGTATAGGGCCGTCTGTGATTCCAACTAGGAAAATCACATGAGCCGAGTCACAAAATATTTGCGTCCCAGTTTTAACCAATCAAATTAATTTATTAAGAAACAATTGTGAGTGTATTCGAACGTTCTATAAAACTTGGCCTACTATTGGCTGCCTGTTTTGAAGTCAACATTCATTTTCAAAACAATAACAACGCAGCAGAAATGTGGGTTTTTGATAAACAAAAGTGATAAAAATTATTTATTATTTCAATCTCTACAGCAATACCTACTTTACTAATAAAATAAGTTCGGTTGTTGGATTGAAAACTGCAAACTATGCTACACATTATGCAAAGTACAGTAGGCCTACAATAATACATCTAAAAGGTAAGTGAGAAATTTATATTAAACCCACATTAGCTTTAATTCTTCTTAAAGTGTTGCATTGTTGCCGTCTTGTAGCCAAATTAAGTGATGATGTCAAAATGGCGGATAGCTAAATGACTTGTTTTTGTTGTTCTAATTATTTTATTTATTTTATTACTAAAAGCGGTGCTTATATATTGATAAAACAAGTGAAAAGTGAAACTTCTGAAAATTATGGGAAGATCTACCAGAAATACGGTGAAAAAGAAGAATATAAGGATAAAAACAGATAAAGATAAGTGCGCATTCTGCAAAGATGGAGGAAGCGTAACGGATAAATGGGTGTCTTGTGATTATTGCCAACTTTGGTACCATGCTAGATGTCAAAGTGGAAATATTACAAATGAAATGTACCTACTTATTGAACAATTCAACAGTCTGAAAGGTAAATTAGATAATGCTATGGATAATTTGGAGTTGCTGTGGAAATGTGAGTCGTGTGCTCTTTCTGGTGCTGTACAAAAGATAGAACTGTCAGAGTTGAAAGAAGTGAATGCGAAGCTAGATATTATAACTGAAAAGATGCAATATATTGAATGCAATCAAAGTCGCCCAGAAGTGCATACCTATGCCAAGGCTGTGATTAATAAACCAAAAGAGTATTTTCCACGATTGTTCATTAAGCCATTGAAGAGACAGGATCCGAAACTATCAAGTAGAGACCTGAATAAGGCTATATTAGATAAAGGTATAAAAGTTAATAGATCTTTTATTGATAGCGATGGGAATATGAAAGTTGACTGCTGGGATAATTCAAACTTGGAAAAACTCAATGATGTGCTAACTGGAAATAAGAGTTATACCTTATTGCCACCAAAGATGCTCATGCCTCGCCTGAAAATGGTTAATATTTATGAAGACACTAGTTGTCTAAGAGATGATGAAGTTATTGAGCTGGTCAAGTCACAAAATGCCTTGCACGCTGAGAGTGAAATAAAAATTATTAAGCGTTATGTTAATGGGAAGTCCAAGTTGACTACCATTGTTATTGAGGTGGATCCACTGACAAAATTACAGCTCCTTAAAAACTCGATGATATTCCTTGGTGCCCAGAGGGTTAAAGTCTTTGAATTTGTTGGTGTTCGGAGGTGTGGAAAATGTCTTCGTTTCTCCCATGGAACTGAAGAATGTAATAAGGAGTTAAAGTCGTGTGGGCGATGTGGAGAGGCTGATGGCCATGTAATGGCTACTTGTCGAAACGAAAAGAACTGTATTAATTGCATAGAGAAAAACAATAAGTATCCTTCATTAAACCTAAGGACTGATCATGACATCTTGGATGAAAGGTGTGACTGCTATGTTGAAATAGTGAAGAGTATAAAGAGGCGAATTTTAACATGTTAAATCAGCGAAAATTTTTTGATGTTATATTTGCAAATGTTGGTGGTCTTATGAATAAGGATATTAGAGACATTTTCTTTGACGTTTGCCTATCCTTCGCTCCACCATATGTCCTTGGCCTAGTGGAAACACATATTGACTGTAATTGTGATGTGAATGAAATTGAACTTCCTGGCTACTGTGCAGTGGTTGTTGAGTCAAATTCGAGACACACGGGTGGCGTCATTCTTTATGTGAAGCAGGGCATGATCTACAAGGTCATCAGAAAAATCAGTGTACCGTATGAACTGTGGGTGTTGATATTAGAAGTCGTAGTTGATAATGAAAAATATTTACTGGGCCTGTACTATCGTTCTCCGAATTCCAATCTTACCAAATTTTTTGGCACCTTTGGCGAAATGTTACTGAGGTTGGATGAGGATTTTCATAGCTATCCAATTATCTGGATGGGGGATATCAATATCAATTGGTTAAATAAAAATGATTATGCCACCAAGAAACTAAGGATGCTGATTTCTGGAAATGGCCTTTCACAGCTGGTCTCGCAGCCCACAAGAGTTACGGATAATTCAAGTACCATGATAGACCTGGTTTTTTCAAACAGATATTTTGCATGTAATGTTTTGGATGAAGTAACAGTATCTGATCATGGTACTATCGGCATAAGTTTCAATGGTGGTTCAGGTCGAAAACAGGAAACTGTTCGGATAAAAGGAGCTGTTGACTACTCTCGGCTCGCTGATAAAATTCGAGGTCTTAAGTCAGTCCTAGATGCAAGGACTAGTGACTATGGGGAATTCGTTAAAGTAATTGAGAATGCTGTGGAAGAATGTAGAAAACCGGATACTGTCCTGAAAAAAAAGAATTACTCTCATTTTTTTACGAAGGATGTCAAAAGAGCCAGGAACGAGAAGGTTGATCATTTTATACATTTTAAGAAACTTCAGTCTAGGGTTCTCAAAGGAGAGACAAGGTTAAAGGATGAAATGCAAAGAGTATGGATTGCATTAAAAGTGAAAAGGAACAAATATGTTGCCCTTTTAAGGAAGTCAAAGCGCGAATTTTTTGAAAAAAAATTATGTGAGTATCGTATGGATGGTAAAAAAATGTGGAATGTTCTGCAACTGGCCTTAAATACTAAACAGCACCGTCCTATCATACAACTCAGGCGTGAGGATGGAAGTTTGGTTCATGGAGATTTACACATGGCTGAAGCACTTAATGAGTTTATTATTCAGAGTGTAGTTAATATAAATGAGTCCATCCGGCCTTCGCCTACTATTAATATTGACGATTGTGGGGAGCCCTATCTATCGGAATTTCGTCCAGCAACGACTGATCAAGTGCATAAAATAGTTAATGGTTTGCATGGAAAAAGTGAAATTCAGCCTTCATGTGATGTAATAAAGAAATGTTGGGATATCCTTGGTGAGCCAGTCACCAAGATAGTTAATACGTCATTGAGTAATAGCGTGGTTCCCGATGAGTTGAAGATAGCTGTCATAACTCCGATTCCGAAGGTTGTGGGGTCCATCCTTATGTCTGACTTGAGGCCAATAAATGTTATGCCTACCATGGATAAGGTATTGGAGAAAGTGGCAATTGAACAGATATTGGACCATGTTAAAAATCGCAATCTACTATCTATTAATCAATCTGGATTTCGTGCCAAACATTCGACTGAATTGGCCATCCAGCTAGTTGTTGAGGACTGGAGGCAGGCGGTTGGCAATGGGAAGAAAGTATTGGCTGTATTTCTGGATCTGAAACGGGCATTCGAAACCATCGATAGGAAACTTTTGCTTGGGAAGCTGTGGAAGTTGGGTCTTAGAGGACGTGTTTATAACTGGTTGAACAACTATTTAAGTAATCGGAAGCAAAGGGTAAAAGTAAACGGGGTCTTATCGTCGGAAATCGGCGTGGAACTAGGTGTTGGGCAAGGAACTTGTTTTGGTCCGTTGCTGTTTGTACTTCATATTAATGACCTTGGGCAAGTTGTAAGTAAAGTCAAGTTCCATAAGTTTGCGGATGATACTATGTACTATGTAGTTGGAGATGATCTTGATGCCATGGTGGTTGATATGAATAATGACCTCATGAATGTTGTCAATTGGATGAAAGCGAACAAATTATGTCTTAATGTGAAGAAGACCAAAGCTATGCTTCTGTCAAAGGATGATGTGATGCTAAATTCTAGTGTTATTGTTGAAGGTGAGAGGATTGAGTTGGTAAAGAAATTCAAATACCTGGGTGTAACCCTTGACTGTCGTCTGAATTTTAAAGATCACTTTGACAATGTCTTACTCATGATTACGAAAAAGATGTCTCTACTTAAGCGACTACGTTTTGTGTTGAATAGGAATAGTAAAAAAATGGTGTTTGATGCCTTGGTGAAACCCCATGTTAACTATTGCAGTACTTTGTTCAATTATGCCTCCTCTGAGTCAATAAGAAATATTCAAGTGGCAATTAATGTGGGGCTTAGAAATATATTAAATGTTCCATTGTATCGGACGTCTGTTGATTGGATGCTTCGAGAACTTGCAATGTTTACCGTACGTGAACAAGTTTTTATTGATACGATGGTTTTCATTTTTAAAATTATGAACGGGTTACTACCCGAGTACCTACGCTCAAGAATAACTACATTTGGTGAAATTCACACTTATTCCACTAGAAATGTTGGCGACGGTGTGTTGGTGCTGCAGACGTCGGAATTTTTAAGGAAGAGCATATTCCAAGACGGTCTATCCAAATATAATTCTCTTCGAAGGGATATCAAATTGGCTTCATCCTTGTTGAAATTTAAAAAATATTTACAAGAGGATGTGCGAAGTGGTTTACTCGATAAGTGGATGACTTAATAGTGAAAGTGGTTGTTTTTTATTAGCATTCTTGCTATTTCTCCAAACACTACTACTACTACTACTACAAGTCACTTAGCACACTCCCCAAACACACCGAGTGCAACAAGTAACTGTACAACCTACGAGAAGCATTTTTAAGCCTTTGCATGCATGGGGCTTGCGAAGTAATAATTTGTGACAGTGACTTCCCTCTATGGGTCCACTGCAGCATACATTAACTAAAACAAAATATGTTGTCTTATTTTAATTGGCATGTATCGGTAGACTAATATTATTGACATTTTTAGGGCAACAGATTTCGAGGAACAGGAGCAGAGGAGGCGTCTCGTCCCGCCACAGAAAATGTTGAAGCAAGGAAATTCGAGTGGAAACTTTAAGTTAATGCCAGACAATTTCTACCAGAAGGAAAAAAGTCAAAAATATTAGTTGTGTTCCTTTCTCTTCACTGTAAATTACTGTATATTTGTTATTACATTAATGTTATTGCATTATGCTGTATTTTAAAAGCCTTTTCCATGGAACTCACCTTGAGTTTTCACTTGTCACCCATGGCTTACAGAGTCAAAAGGAAGGGAACATGGTGGGTGTCACCGTATTGCGTTAGTGAGGAACTACCTGTCTGAATAAATAGGGGTTGTGAAAATGTCCAATACATGGTCAACTGTGACAGTATGCTAACACGACGCAAAGACTTTTTTTGCCACTTTCCCCATACAGGGTTTTGGTTTAAAATGCCAAACCCCCAGTGACCTGTACGAAAAGGCCCTAATGAATGCTTGCCGTAACGTAAAGTACAGTAGGTACTCTTTCTAAACTCATGTTGGAACATAATTTGAAGTATTGCATGTAATACTTCCATACATTAATACATACTGCCTAGGATACACGAGCAAGATGTACCTAGGTGTGCGAATGATACAATAAACTCGTTGGTTTCATTAAATTTGGGTCATTATAGATTTATTAATATGAAACGACTCTTTAAATTGATATTGACTACTACATTTCAATTTTTAAATTTGTGCGGGAAACACCCAAGCGCTACCAAGTGGCCAAAATCCGAAAGTGGGACGCAAATATTTTGTAACTTCAATCCTGTGATTTCATGAAAAAAATCACAAAGCCCTGAAATACTGCATCCTATGTATAAGCATAGGAATGCCAGTCTGCTTATTTCGATTGGCAGGCTATGATTATAACTTAATTTATAATAGATAGTTAAGTATATACATAATCGTCTCCTTAAAACAAAAATCTCACCAAGTATTGATGCACAAATGACGGTATTCACGGAATATTGACAAGTGAAATAGCCGCCTCACGAATCATGAAAAAATGCATTCATTATTAATTATTAATTAATAAATAACAATAACTATGAGGAAATCATATATATATAAATTGTGTAGTTCTTATATTATATAAGTTGTGCAAGAGAAACGTAACGAGGTCATTCGATCACTGGATTTTACTAATTTTTATTTCATACCGGTTGGCCTTTAATGAAAATCGATTCTTAAAATAGTGGAGTGCCGTAAGCTTTATACCTCGGAATCCAGGGCCAGTCAATGAATATTTATAAAAACTTTAAAAATGTGTTTTTAATAGTATATAGAAAAATGTTAAAAAAAAAAATTTGCCCGTTCTCAATTTTTAACTACGACTGGCGGTCGCGTGATCCGTGGCAGAGCTTAGTAGGTACTATGCAGACTGAACCGTTTACCACCGGTGTGAATGCCATTTACCCTTTGACTCGGGTGTCCAGTTTCATAGACCTCGCTCATCATGCTGAGTAATAGTAGCGCATTGTTAGTGTTAATGTGTTGATAAGTGCACAATGTCACTCATTGAGCAGCGGAGTGCTATCAAATTTTTGACTAGTGAGGGCGTATCTATCAACGATATCAAAATCGTTTGTCCAATGTGTATTGGGCATCTGTCTTGATGATTTCTGCCGTAAAAAAGTGGAGTCAACTTTTTCGACTTGGCCGGGAACCCGTCGAAGACGACCCTCGACCCGGATCGTCTGATCATGCCCTCACTTCAGACAAAGTGGAAGATGTTAGGAGAGTGGGGGTGGATGACCGGCGGTTAAAAAAGAAAGAAATAACAAAAATATGCAAAATTTCAGAAACGAACGTGCTTAAGTTTTTACATGAACATTTAGGTATGAGGAAGGTGTCGGCAAGGTGAGTGCCCAGAAACCTTTCGCCGGTTCAAACGCCGAAGAGAGTGAGGGCATGTCGGGACTTTTTAAATTTGTGTGGTGACGAGCCCAATGACATTATCAGTCGACTAGTGACTGGAGATGAAAGGTGGGTTCACATGTATAATCCTGAGTCGATGGAGTGGAGGGCCAGCGTTGAAGGAGCCCCTAAGAAGTTGAAAGTGCAATCTTCAGCTGGCAAGGTCATGGCGGCAGATTTTTGGGACTGTAAGGGAATTTTATTGATAGATTACCTCGAAAAGGGCAAAATCGTCATCGGTGAGTTCTATGCCAACGTAATAACACAATTTCGCAGCGCTATTTGTGGAAAAAGACGCGGAAAGCTTGCCTCAAAAGTGCTGCTTCTTCATTACAACGCACCCTCCCATGCCTCCAGGAATACATGGTAATGCCTCGGAAATCAAGGCCAGTCAATGAATATTTATAAAAACTTTGAAAATGTGTTTTTAATCGTATATAGAAAAATGTTTAAAAAAATATGCCCGTTCTCAATTTTTAACTACAGGGTGTGGAGCATAACTTCCTGTTTTGTAATGCGCGCTATTCGGTCGGTTTTTGTCGTAACGGAGTGTTAGTAGTCTCGTTTGAGAGGCAAGACTATACACTTTTGTCTTACATAGTTTTGAAGATCAAAATATTTAGATCGAGAATGGGAGACGTCTAAATGTTTTTATCTATGGAACTATGTACGCCTAAGACAAAAGTGTATAGTCCCACCTCTCGAACCACCTAAACACTTCGCTACGACATCCGCCGACCGAATGGCGCGCATTACAAAAAGAGGAAGTTATGCGGCCACACCTTGTAGTTAAGAATTGAGAGCGGGCAAAAATTTTTTTTTAACTTTTTTCTATATACCACTAACAACACATTTTCAAAAATTTTATAAATATTCATGGACTGTCCCTCGATTCCGAGGTTTTGCCATTTTTTTGTATAATTGCACTCCACTAAAAAGTTAGCTCCAAAAATTATAAGTATTTAATTCTATGCTGCCAATTTCCTACGGGATGTTCACTCTTAAAATTGTAAGTGAAAGGCAAACGTCCCATTGGCAAGATTTATATTTTAAGCAATGATTGTTTTATTTACTCGTCTCTGACATGTTCCTTCCATAAAATTTGTTTTAGGCATTAGGTGCCTATACCTACCAATGCAAAAATTAAAATATATTATTTAATGTAATTCTGTCGAGCATTTCTTCTAGGGGATGTGATATTTTAGAGAACTTCACTATAAATAAAAGTTGGCTTTTTTTTGTTGTATTACTAAACCAACCTAGCGGAGTTAGGGCTATAAAGCCCTCTCTTACACTATTGATATTTTCCACGTGATTTTTTTTTTTAATTTTTAAAGGTTCATTACTAATTCATAATACGCCAACGGCCTTACCATGATTCCATTAGAGCAGAGCATCTTTCAAACTGCGGCAATTTGGTGGTGTGCACAGCGTTGGCAGGTGAACCTGGTGGGACATGATGACGCGCTTAGGCAGTATAAGTCGAGTCCTGGTCACCTCCGATTTAATCGTGTGACTTTACCATATACCCCAAGTGGTTCGGAATCCACTATAATCAGGAGGTCCACCCTGTTAGTCAACTCCCCTTTCCCCGAGGGTGCCTCAAGTTAACAAACAGACTCACTCCACCCACCAGGCTGACAGGGTTTCTTAAAGCAGAAATGCTGAAAGCAGGCGTTAGAAACAACAAAAACTAATTCATAATACCATATTTTTAGTTATTTCATCACGTTGACAACACTAAGTATATTTTTATTTATTTATAATTTAATATTTACTGTTGTTTCAGAATCCTGGCATGAGATTTCAATTAAAAGTTCGAAAGGTGCGCATCAAAAGAATTGGCCAGGTAAATCCATATTTGAACTTCAAATTAGGTCACAATCAGCTGCAATACTCGGTCGTGACACGTCCAAAGAATGAGAGAAAATAATAATAGCAATAATTATCGTTTGGGTTGGCATAGCATTGTCAACCAGGTGTTTTATTTTTCAAAAAGGAGCAAATCTTTGCAATTAATGCATTGGATCCTGCGCCACTTTTAAAGAATCTGTCTGAGTTTACTCGAACATGCTTTCCAATTTATCAATTAGTCGATAAAATAATTTTTCTGTGAAACCTCTCCATCGATGATTTCTACCTTCAGGCTTGTTTTAGGTGTTAAATTGAGTAACGAAACCGGACAGATTGCTTTCCCAAAAAGCTATTTGGTTTTGTGCAAAAAAAAATGTTTTTGAAAAAATGATAGAAAATTCATGGTCAAATGCATTGCGTGCCCTGCCAGTATTGCTGTGTGGTAATGTGTTGGTCTGACCTATCTACGTGAGGTGGACAACCCCCCCCCCCCCCTCCCCCGAGATGCCCGAAATTTAACTATGGGAAAAGTGTTCACCATGAAATTACTCAATTTCTCTAGCTACTACTTGATAAATTGGAAAGCATGTTCGAGTCAACTCGGACCGGTTCTTCATTAAAATTTAGTTATTTTAATTTTTTACCGCCAGAAGGAAACTATCATGTGGCAAGCGACCCCCCGCATTTTGTTAACATTAATACATTTTTAGACTGTTTAATGTCTGCTACCACGTCAATACCACATTTACTATTGACTATTGACGTAGGTGGAATAAGCGCCTTACGACTACATCATATGTGAATTTAAAAGAAATAAATTGTTGGAGCCGTTTTTGAGAAATAATGTTTTAGACGTTTTTTTTTTGAGTTTTTTTTAGAATAAACCCCCCCCCCCCCCCCCAAATTGGGCTAACCAAAAATAAAATAAAAATGGTCTTGAGGCATGTTTTTTGTGAGCCTGCATGCAAAATTTCAACAAAATATGCCGAGTAGTTTGCCCGGAAATAGATGAACAGACAGACAGACATTTCGTAAAAAGCGCTTTTTTGGGTTCTTGGGACCTCAAAACGTGTAACTCGGTTGAAATCTCGGAATCGGATATTTGGACCATCACAAAGCTTTCCTTGTACTACGTATAAATTGGAAAGCAACAAGACATGAAAGCTATTTTGTACAAATGTGGACTTTTACTATGAAACAGCCTAATACTTTCGGATAGGGAGAAATGTAAAAATAAATTATAGTTACTATTGTCGTCTAATGGACTAATTGAATAGAAGAGCATATTGTGCAGGTTCACTAGTTATATTGTAATAATCGATAATATTATTTTAGGCTGAGAGGGGCATTCCCAACACAGCTGAAAGAAAACGCCGAAGAGAGTTGGAGCTATTTTATCTTACTACGGGAGAGTCCGTTCCGGCGAGGAACAGACCCGATGAAGAAAAGCGCGTAATAGAGAGGCTTAAACGTTGGAGAGCTCAACGAGAGTCCAAGCTGGCGGCTGCGAAGACCTCAAGAGCTCAACGAAAGTCCATTCTGGCGGCTGCGAAGACCCCAAAAAAGCCCAGTCAGCAAAAAATGAAGGTCATGGCTATGGTTTTCTTAAACAATATGGCAATTAATGGCCTTGAGAATGAGGTTGCTAATGTCAGTCACAACATGAAATTGGAAGATCGGAGTAAGTAAATCAAATCAAACCGAACCAAAATATATTTGTTCAACGTAGAACAATACATACAATAAAACATTAGAGAGTCGCTTAAATTTATTTGTGTAATCTGGGTTTAGTTTATCGTATAAATGCTCCTCTTCCTGGATTAATTCAAATAATAATTTGGTCATTTCCATTATCCACTTCACATTAGGCGCCATTTTGAAAACGTTTGTTTATGTGTTGGCGTTGGTTGCCATGGTTGGTTTGTTTTCAATATTATTGGATCCAATTTGGCGCCCATTCCACATACGTACAACGTCAATGAAAATTATGAAATTGAAGGACATTTCAATTTTACTCTATGCCATTGTTAAAATTGATCAATGATCAATTGATAATAGAGTAAAATCACAAACAATGAAACAAACAATCTAAAAGGCGGGTATTCCATATACGTACAACGTCAATGAAAATTATGAAATTGAAGGTGGTAGCAGAATTTTTAGTATGTCTTTAATGTCTGCTACCACCTTCAATTTCATAATTTTCATTGACGTTGTACGTATGGGGGGTATTCCACATACGTACAACGTCAATGAAAATTATGAAATTGATGGTGGCAGCAGACATTTTTACATACTAAAAATTCTGCTGCCACCATCAATTTCATAATTTTCATTGACGTTGTACGTATGTGGAATGGGGGCCTATGTGGAATGGGCACCAAATTAAAAAATGGCGTCATGTGATATGACAAGTACAACTATTTTAATTGATTTCTATGTGGAATGGGCGCCTACGGTGCCCATTCCACATACGTACAACGTCAATGAAAATTATGAAATTGAAGGACATTTCAATTTCTCATTGATGGGGCCTTTCCATATGTTTTTCAAAAATTGACAATTTTCAATTGAAGCGTATGCGCCAAATTTTTGAAATTTGTTTGCATTTGTTTCTTGAAATTGTATTTGTTTTCTTCGTCGCCTTATTATTTAAACCTTATTATAATTTTTATACAGAAATGCTTTCTTTTTAGAGAAATCCATTAAAATAGTTGTACTTGTCATATCCCATGACGCCATTTCTTAATTTTAGATTGTGATGTTACTCTATGATCAATTGATCATTGATCAATTTTAACAATGTCATAGAGTAAAATTGAAATGTCCTTCAATTTCATAATTTTCATTGACGTACGTATGTGGAATGGGCGCCTTTAAGGCGCATATTCCACCAACGTCAATAGTGATAGTAAATGTAGTATTGACGTGGTAGCAGGCAATAAAGACAGTCTACCACGTCAATACTACATTTACTATCACTATTGAAGTTGGTGGAATAAGCGCCTAAGGCGTGTGTCTAGTATTCGATTGAATCTGAATTAGGATCTAGACCCGTTATGCCGTAGCCAGTGACTTACTGTTTTGTGGACGTGGGTTACACAAAATATGACTTTCCAATTTTAAGTCCCGCCCCGTAAATATGAGGCGTTTATTATTATTATTATTATTATTACGTAAGGGCCAACCGGAGTCTCATGAAATAAAATTTATGGAACGCAGAACAATGAAAAAATGCTGAATTGTAAGAAGAATTTTTTCTCCTAATTTTGATGTATAGTATGTGGCCTTAACTAACCCTAATTCACCTCCTTTTATTAACTCCTGAGTGACCGTTATTATTTGCGTATCAAGTTCACTAACTGTTGCCGATCGGTATTGATGATTGCAACATACTATATATCAAAATTGGGAGAAAAAATTCTTCTTGTCATTCAGCATTTTTTCATTGCTCTGCGTTACATATTTCATGAGAAATTAAAGTTTGCAAAATGGAATATAGGCGACTGCGGTTTGCCCTTAATACATGGCTTCCAGCTCAGTTGATGCCGATAGCCTGATATCAGTGCGCACATCCATGGCGTAGACAGGATCTTGTAAAGTCCGCCATCATTGAGCCCAACCGGATCGCGTCTCGTTATGTGCCATGTGCAAGAGTCAAGTGCCTCATTGCAGATTGGAGATTCTACAGTCCCCCCCCCCCCCCCCAATTACACACTGGAATAATGGTCCAATATTCGATGCAATAAATATTGGTTGAAGAAAAATTGGAACGTGTAATAACAAAAATTCAGATTCAATCGAATATAAGACACATGCCTTAGGCGCATATTCCACCAACGTCAATAGTGATAGTAAATGTAGTATTGACGTGGTAGACGGTCTTTATTGTCTGCTACCACGTCAATACTACATTTACTATCACTATTGACGTTGGTGGAATATGCGCCTTAGGCCCCCATTCCACATACGTACAACGTCAATGAAAATTATGAAATTGATGGTGGCAGCAGAATTTTTAGTATGTAAAAATGTCTGCTGCCACCATCAATTTCATAATTTTCATTGACGTTGTACGTATGTGGAATACCCCCCTTCAATTGGATCCAATAATATTGAAAACAAACCAACCATGGCAACCAACGCCAACACATAAACAAACGTTTCCAAAATGGCGCCTAATGTGAAGTGGATAATGGAAATGACAAAATTATTATTTGAATTAATCCAGGAAGAGAAGCATTTATACGGCGCCCATTCCACATACGTACAATGTCAATGAAAATTATGAAATTGAAGGACATTTCAATTTCTCATTGATGGGGGCCATTCCATATGTTTTTCAAAAATTGACAATTTTCAATTGAAGCGTATGCGCCAAATTTTTGAAATTTGTTTCTTGAAATTGTATTTGTTTTCTTCGTCGCCTTATTATTTAATCCTTATTATAATTTTTATGCAGAAATGCTTTCTTTTTAGAGAAATCAATTAAAATAGTTGTACTTGTCATATCACATGACGCCATTTTTTAATTTTAGATTGTTTGTTTCATTGTTTGTGATTTTACTCTATTATCAATTGATCATTGATCAATTTTAACAATGGCATAGAGTAAAATTGAAATGCCCTTCAATTTCATAATTTTCATTGACGTTGTACGTATGTGGAATGGGCACCTACGATAAACTAAACCCAGATTACACAAATAAATTTAAGTTACTCTCTTCGCAAGAGAAAATTAATAGGAAGATTATTGATGCATTTATTTCCCCTTGATTTCTGTCTTCTCGTAGTCGCCTTCTGCTGTTATTTGTGTGTATAAGTAGCGTAGTTACGCTAATTAGTCTCCATTTAGGCGCCCTTTCCATTGACCGGCTCGGGCTATTTCCAACAACGGTGACGTGGTAGCAGACATTCAAGACATGGTTGCGTTTCCACCGACCTCGCATTGCAGAATGCAAATGACATTGACGGAAATTAGAATTTTTCTTTTTATAGAAATCTATTAAAATGTTTGTACTTAACATATCCCATGACGCCATTTTTTAATATTAGTTTATTTGTTTGTGATTTTACTGTATGATCATTGATCAATTTTAACTATGGCATTGAGGAAAATAAACATTTCCGTCAATTCTGCAATGCGAGGTCTGTGGAAACGCCACCTAAGTCTTGAATGTCTGCTACCACGTCACCGTTGTTGGAAATAGCCCTAGCCGGTCAATGGAATGGGCACCCTATCAGATAATATTAATCACAGTTCAACTTTAGTCTATGCACCAACCAACTATTTCGCGCAGGGCCACACGAAAGGCTCCTATCGAATCCAATTTCTTAATAAAACTGTGAAAACTGCAGTCTACTTTTACAATGAATAATTATTAATAACAGTTTTCATATTTTTTAATCTTTCAATATAATTTTTCAACAAACCATCTCGGTACATTTTTTCCACGACACACCAAAACAAAGCAATAGTAATAAATGAAATGGAAAGTACAGTATTTTCATACTTGACACTCCCACCTTCTCAATATCAGAAAATATTTGAGAATAAACTCAAAACTATAAATTCAATTTTTTAAGGGTCTTTATCCTAGAACCCTAGAACTCCAACCATGACTCCGAATCCTCACCTTAGTGTCGTCGCTTAGCACCACGTCACCAACTTCTACTTTACAGCACTTACCTGAGCTTGGACAAGCAGACTCTGATACTTATGTACGAAACGTTCCTTCAACTGATCTCTAACGGTTTGTGCATACTGCACCCGTTTCACGCGACAATGTGCGTCCTTTTTGCTGCCTCCAGGTGGCAGCATGGACTCCGGAAAGGAAAAAGAATTTAAACATTGGGACACAACAGACATATCCCTGCGTGATGACGCACCAATTACTGTCCATCCAAGTTTCGTTTCAACTGCAGTAATTCCACTTGGCAATATGTGCATAGCACCAGTGAAGAGTCTACCAAGAGCATCGGCACCTATTAGCATCTGAACAGGGGCGGGATTGTTTCCCACATAACTCAAATGAACCCCCCCCCCCCTCTCAGCTAAAGCTGTAAACAGTCAAGGGTCTCGTGAAGGTGACGGTCTTGAAATGTCATCGCAAATTCTAACGTTATCCACTACCTCTATCCTATGACATCCTTTACCTTGCAGAGGTGCTCCGCTTACATCATAAATATTATATTCTTTGGATGGACTGCCGAGTCCGCCAAACAATCCATGCGTGATGAATTCTGTCCTTTTAGGCTTCATATTCAACTTTTCAACTAATTCCTGCGGTGTGCCCCATCATCAAGAAATGCCCGTATAGTCATCATTTCCCTATTTCTCTCTGCAATTTTAATTTGAAGCGTTTTTAAATATGGAAATGCCTGAAAACCCGAAAAGTTGGCCTGAACTCGACCATCACCATCTGTAGAGGGTTTGTCTAAATTCTTAGTGTCCGCTCTTTCTCTGCAGACCAATACAAAATGGCTTCTACCACAAATTACACACCTTACATAAGCTTTACATTGTCGACTCTTGTGAACCTTTTTCAAACACCGGAAGCACACCCTTGATTTATAAATAATTTGTCTCTCGTTCTTGAGCAGTCATTCTTTGTGCTTTTACTCAGTCCTGCGATGGATGCTCTTTATCACAAAAAAATACAATCCCGCTTATTTTTTATTTTATCTTTAGGAGATCTCCTTTCAGTACTTACCAATACTGCTGCAGTCTGCAGCGGCTTAGACTCTTCCTGGAGCCGTAGCGCCGCGAGGTTAATTCGCTCTTCAATTCTTACCTCTTCCTCATGGAATGCCATGAGCTCATCCAGCGGGTTGTAATCCTCAGACTTGCTGCTCAAACTTACCTGACTTCCTTTCACACTGCCAGAAGTGTCTCGACCTCGACGGTAGCGCTCCCAGACCTTTAATAAATCTGGCGATATACATGATTCCACCAGAGGGTACAAAATGAGTGCATATTTGTCAGAAGTCATTCCCAACCCCTCTAGGGCGCGCAATTGAGTGCTTAACCTATTATACAAATTCCCCAAAGTGGTATTTTCAGTTGAAAGTACAATACCAATTAATTCTCGAACATAAACCTCAATGATTAGAGTTTTTCTCCCAAACCTAACCTTTAAGGCATCGACCGCTTTACAAAGATTTGCCAAATCGCGAGGGTGGGACAGAACCATATCCCTTGCTGTCCCCTCTTTCAACGACATTAATAAATATTGGAACTTATCTGAATAATTCAATTCGGGATCTTCAAAAATTCTTTGGTATTGAGCCCAGAATGGTAACCAATTTTTTACATCAAGTTGAAAGGCCTCTAATTGTAACTTTGGTAGCCTATAAACCTGATGACGAGAATTGTTGCCTCTGGGAACCTCTTGGACTGCGCCATCTTCCGAATGTTCCCGGGTCCCGAACTCCATCTGTTCCCAGTCCAGCCTGGCTTCTGTCATCCAATCGTGGTACATTTCACAAGCTTCCGTCTCTTCTTTTAAATCATCTTCCTCCCAAGACCCATTTTTTATAGCTACCGCCACCTCTGCATGCTTTGTACTGAGACGACCTATTTTTCATTCATCAATGCGAATTGAAGCCTTGCTGAGGGCCCATCATTTTGCTCTAGGGCATATTTGAATTTTTCGAATGTTTGTCTATATGAAATGAAATGAAATATCGTCTTTATTTTCAGGCGAGCTTTAGCCCCGAAGGGCTACTCTTCCAGCTAACCTTCAAATAGTGAACACCTATAAGTGATGATCAAAGAGCCCTGCTCTATCATCAATGCTTTTAGATGATTAGAATTTGCCATGTCTTCCAACAAACAAAATACTTCTTTTTTAAAAACTTACAATACAATAATAATAAATGGAATGGAAAGTACAGTATTTTCAAACTTGACAAGAACCGTCTAATCTGTTATAATCCAAAAGTCCTTTCTGAAGTAACAAATTCCTTCCTATCTCCAGGGTCCTATGTTGTAAAGTGAAGTTGACCCTTCCTCTGGTTTTGTACCCATGATTGTCCGAGAACCGTTGTAGTTTTTGGTAACTTGGCAGTGGTCCATTTTTTATTCTATGTATAAACGTAAGGGTGTCGGTCCAGATGATATGATCCACTGTTTGCCAACAGAGTTCTGTCTTATGGACTTAGCCACAATCGACAATGCCTAAAGTCGCTAACAGCGTGACGAAGTTACAATAGAATATTTCATTTTTAACCGCAAGGTACAATACAATGTAGGTTCTAGACGTTGTCAATAAAAAATAGCCTATAAAAATTAGTTGTTAGTTAAATAGTCTAAATTATAAATTCCTGCACGGAGTAGGGGCAACTCTCCGCATTAAATGCATTCATTCATATTTTCATCCATGGTTAAAGAACCGGTCCGAGTTTACTCGAACATGCTTTCCAATTTATCAAAATTAGCAGATAGAGAAAATGAATAATTTTCCTATGGTTAAATTTCCGATATTTCGGGGGGGGGGGGGGGGGGGTTCCCATCTGACGTCACTGGAAGTGAGGTAATTTCTACATAGGTCAGACCAACACATCACACAGCAATAATGGCAGGGCACGCAATGCTTTTAAGCGTGAATTTTCTATCATTTTTTCAAAAAACAAAATTTTTGCACAAAACCAAATGTTTTTTTGGAAAGCAACCTGTCCGGTTTCGTTACTCAATTTAACACATAAAACATGCTTGAAGGTAGAAATAATCGATTGAAAGGTTTCGCAGAAAAATTATTTTTTAATCATTTTTCATGAAAATTTAGTTATTTTTATTTTTTTACTCCCAGAAGCAAACTATCAAGGGGCAAGCGACCCTCTGCATTTTGTTAACTTTAATAACGACAACAAGATATGTGAATTTAAAAGAAATCGTTGGAGCCGCTTTTGAGAAATAATTTTTTTAGATGTTTTTTTGGAGTTTTTTGAGAATACAACCCCCCCAAATTGAGTTAGCCCAAAATAAAAAAAATGGTCCCGAGGTATGATTTTTGTGGACCTATATGCAAAATTTCATTAAAATCGACGAAGTTTGACCGGAAATCGGTGAACAGATAGACAGACAGACAGTTCGTAAAAACCACTTTTTTGGGTTCCTGGGACCTGAAAACGTGTAAATCCGTTGAAATCTCGGAATCGAAAATTTCGACCATCACATAGCTTTCCTTATAGGCCTACTACGTATAAATTGGAAGGCAAAAAGTTTGATTAGAAGATCTTTGACTTAAAATTTTTTCTTAGGACTCAAGACGTCAACAAAAGTTGATTTTGCTTATATTTCTTTCTCTTGCCACTTAATAAACGTGGCACAAGCCAGGAAATATTCGAGTGTGTAATTGGGGAAACGGGGCAAGGGTAGTTTGTGGTAATGTTGCCCGTTCTTGTTCTGGCAACAAATAATGCACCCATTCTATTTCTTCTTCTGAGGTCACTAACTCACTAGCTTTTCATCCTGCAGCTCCTGCTCCTTCATCTTCAGTTCCTCCATGATTATATTATATATATATATATATATATATATATATATATATATATATACTGTAAATATATATATATTTTTTTTTAAAGAAAAGAAATCGCATACAAACAATTTAATGAATGTATCCGATTGACCTTTTCAGTCGCCTCTGTAGGTTATTACCCGTGATGAGTACGACACGTCTCCGATTGCATGGCGTGTAAAGACTCGCACAAGTGCAAGCACGTTACCACCTGGCCATCGAAGTCGATAAATTAATATATAAATATATATATTAATATATAATATAATATAATATTATTAGACTTGTTACACTTGCTGGTCTGATGGGATTTGGTAATTCTGTGAGGCGATTAATGAGTTGCTCTGCTGTGATGGGATTACCCGAACCACTGGGAAGTATACACGAGAATAAAGACTTAGTTGGGCATAATTCAATTACGAAAGTGCCAACAATAGAGAAAAACTACTCTGCAGAATCACCTCTGTAAATTCTTCCTCTTTCTTTTCCTTGCCCAGTATTCCATGGACAAGAAGCATACAATCACAAAATACACTTAATTGTAATAATAATAATTGTATTAGAAATACTCTGTAGCGTACACAATAGGCTAATTAGGTAAAAGACAAAAGAATGACCCCAGGGAACTAACATTTCTAGCACCGAACATGGAATAAGTGACATTGTGAAAACGAAGCCCCAACACCATTTCCCACCCCGAGATTTATCATAACATTTTATTTCTAAGAAAAGTTAACCACTTTAAGTAATAAGGAAAAAACATAATATAGAACTAGATAATTTTTTTTTCTTTTAAGGGTTCGCGACGAAAAATGTTTGATTAACCTCTGCCCTATAAAATTTCTCCGTTCAGTTGTCCATAAAAATAATTTTGTAGTATTAAATATTAATTTTTTCTACACATACTTTCTTTTCCAGTTAGCCGCTTAAGTCTCACTGAAGATAATCTAGAAAAACGTGACTATTTTGCACAAGGGAGTAGTCACCCTCTCCATATTCGTGATCGTATGGAATCAGTTTCGGACGGAAAATGCGACCATGTACCCGTCTCTGTTGTATCAGATTACGATTCCTCGAACTCGAAGATCATGTGGCCTCGTCCCAATCCCAAAGCTTCTCCTTACTATTCACCGCCACATTGGTAAGTACCCTTGCGAAGTGGTCTTTTTCCCAATTGAAGCGTATGGAACCCTAACGGCAATATTTTTAATGATTCTGAGGATCGGCTTCCTGAAACTTTGATCTATTTGGAGTCCAATCAGTATAACGATAGCATTCTCAGTTCCTAAACAAATTGATTTTAAAATGAGCACATCTACGACAAATGTACAAGCGTCTTAACTTCATGAGCGTTTATCTCGTAATGCTTTTGACCGCAATTTTGGCTTCTTCTTTTTTAAATTTCATACTTTTACGCCTTAACATCCTTCTATTTAGGGCGTCCTGAGCAGTGAGTGAGAGTTGGTTCATATCTGTCGGGCTCTTTTGCGTCATCTTTGGTCTTCCTCTTCTTCTGATTCCTGGGACCACAATCTCCAAAGCCCTTTTCAGTAGATGGGTCTCGCCTCGCCTTTGGACATGCCCATGCCATAACAGGCGTTTTCCTTGGGCTTCTATACTCTTCAATTCAAGTGTAGTTTTTTGCGTATGCACTTAAGCCTTATCTCCTATGGCGAGTATTCCTGATCTGGCGGTAATCAAAATCAGTCGAGAGTGTTTCTATCTGGTGGTAAGGTAAATAACTTTAATTGCATTTGAATGAGTTAGAAGCCAATGCCTACTACCAAGTGCTGATATCGTGAAAAGCGCATTTGAAGTTTGATGATTTGTAACCTTTTAACTTGCTTACTTACTCCTTGGCGCAACGGCAACAAGTGCTGTAAAGCTGATATCGTGAAAAACGCATTTGAAGTTTGATGATTTGTAACCTTTTAACTTGCTTACTTACTCCTTGGCGCAACGGCAACAAGTGCTGTAAGGCTGATATCGTGAAAAGCGCATTTGAAGTTTGTTGATTTGTAACCTTTTAACTTGCTTACTTACTCCTTGGCGCAACGGCCCGTAAGAGCCTTGGCCTGCTCTGCCACATCGCCGCCTGGACGCCCAAGAGAAGAATATCTGCAGTAGTGATGATGTGTAGGGGCCAGTACATAGGTGGACTTGATTAGGGCAGTGGAGGCATCGATGAAGAAAGGGCAAAATCTTTTAAAATATTGCACTGTGGCATAGTTTCATGCAATTAATGGTCAAGGATGTAAAAAAAACCACGTCTCTTGTAATAAATAAAGTTTGAAATGGTCAAGCTCGCGAAATAATTTTCAATGTGGGTAGTTATTTTTAAAATGAAGCTGAATCAAGTGACAAGTTCTCACAAACCAACAAATTATTTGGTAACCCATTGCCATAATTCCAATACTACAATATAGTATAGTTAATAACTATATATAAAAAACAAAATTGCACTTAATTCCACAACATAAATTTTTAATGACAGCTGTTTCCGTGTAACACCATCTTCAGACTCAAAATTTATGTTGTGGAATTAAGTGCAATTTTGTTTTTTATATATAAAGTTATTAATAATGTTTCACTTCCACGAAGTCACTGAAGAAACTCTCTCATGGATATAGTATAGTAGTAACACTGGTTTAATAGTAATACTGTACATGTGATATTTAATTTTGTTGTTTATTTCAGATAAGGTTTGCCCAACAAGCTAGCAAACGTTTGAGTTTGTGTGCTTCTGGAGAACACTAAGGCTGATCTATTATCTAATACGGGTATTATTTACTATCTTATTTGAGTATAGACTTTGTATTTGTAGCGCAACTATTGTTTATTAATTTCTGACGTCGATAATAAGATTGGGCTAGGCTGCGACTCGCTATGGAAAAAGGCTTCAAAGTGGTATTTAGTAATTCAATTACTGCCCAAGCACGATAGGATGACATTTGGAACACTTATAAAAAACAAGCTCGGTGTTGAGCTTATGCATGTTTTCAAATAAACAAAAGTGATCCAAATATCCTATCGTGGTCGGGTAGTAATGAAAGACAACCAAGCCCAGTCTTCTTATAGATTTATCCAGCTAGCACAAGTTGCACTGGAGAAAATACTACATCTGTTTTATTTGTCGTCTTGTTAAACAATAATTCTTTGTGAATCTGAAGAAATACATTTAAAAGTTGTGCCAAAAGTCAAACCGTGAGTGTATTAATTCCGTTCCCTTTAGATGAAACGACACGAGTGAACCCGTGCATGCTTTCTTATTAATCTGTTGGTTATTAATTTCTGTTCCCAAATAGATTATCAGTAGTTCTATAGTAAATAATAATTGTCCTACTGTTAAATTTCAACTGGATTCCTCGATAAAATAATTGCTTAGGCTTCAGTAGACACTCGTATTTAATACGGCACTATACAGAGGCGTAAACTTTTAGAATGATGGTGGGGGAAAAACTAAGTAGACCTTATGACGTCATCAGGCAGGATAAAGAAAAATTGAAAATATCAGTGAAAAATACTTGAATTTTATGCATTTTAATAGTAAAGTAAAACTAGATTTTACAAAGCTAAAAAAGGAATGCTTATACTCATATTGCTGCAAAGGGCCCGGGGGTCACCATGAACCACGTCTTACAATGCTCGAGGCTGGGGGGGGGGGGCAAGATGGGAAGTGCCCCCGCCAACATTACGCCCCTGACACTATAATAACAATAGCATGCTATGCCATGCAATGCATTAGGTCAGTTATCTTCGAAAACATAAATACGGAATGCTGATTACAGTTATGAAGAAACGTTTGTCATGCCTTGATTAATTCAATGATAAACTACGGTATAAGAACTTAAGTAAATTAAGTACAAAATACCCAAATAGAGTAATTAGTAATGCATTGTCAGACAAGCTAAATAAAAGAACCGGTACGAGTGAATCCGTACAAGCCTTCTGTTTATCAATTGGGGTAGGTACTGTACTAGTTCCTTGGTAAATAATTGTCCTAGGGTTACATTTAGATTTAAGTTTAAATTTCTAGTTTCCCTAACCGAAAGTAATGAATTGATCGATGGGACGATTGCATAGCCAAGAATGCGCAGACCAATTTAATACGATGCTACATAGTAAAAGTGGCAGGTTATATTACGTTATGAATTATCCATAATTTGTAGAAAAATTGTTTAAAACCAAATCTTTGTTTGGGAAAGCTACCTAGAACATACCTTGAAGTAAGACAGCATCGATAGAAAGGGTCCACAGAAAATATTTTATAGTCATTTTTCATGAAAATTGAGTGTTTTTTGCCCCTAGAGCCGACCTACCGATATCGTGTACATTATTAACGACTACAATACACTATGTGAATGTAAAAGAAGTCCATGGCATGTAGGTAGAGACTTGCACAAGTACAAGCACGCTACCACCTTGCCATCGAAGTCGATAGGTGGATAGAGGCAGCATTCAGTCCTTCATAGAATTTCAGAAATAAATCCTAAACCTTGTGCCAATTTCATTTTTTAAATGGCGATTAAAGCGAACACTGCGAAGACACTTAAAATACAAGGTGGTCCAAACTTCTATGTCTCAGGGTTATATGTGAATTTAAAGATAATTGTAGGAGCCGAAAAAAAATTGTTTGCCGTTTTTTGAGGATGGGAAATTATTTCTCAAAATCGGCTCCAATTATTTTCAATCCGACCCGTAACCAGAGGGGGGGGGGGGGGCTTCTGCATCCCCCCGCTCCCGAAATGTACTTACCAAATTTGTAATATTTCACTGCATACTGTAGGATCGCAGGTCTCCCCAAAATAAAATGTAGGTTACAGGCCTGTTTCCCATTTCTCAAATAATATTTGACTAGGCCTGGGTCAAGTGGACAATAAGCATACCGAAGTACCCAGTGTAAGTTGTGTGACTTTTTAAAACTTAATCTTGTTTAAAAATTGTATTTTTCTAAGTAGGGTACACTAGTTGAGTTCTTCGCTGCTTGGGAGAGGAAGGCCATGAACCGGGATTGTGGTGATGCGAGATATCTTGAGGCCAAGCTCGTCCCGAGCTATTGCTCCGAGGGGCAAGAATTTTGACTCCCAAATGATGGGAATTAAGAAACTCACTTTACTTTACTGCCCTTGGCCATACGACGCCGTGCAGCCCAATAGGTGGTGGAAAGACGGTCTTGGTGATCGGCTCTTCTAGGCCTAGTAGGGATGTGGGCTCTAACGTCCGCCAAGGCAGAGCAGGCGTTGAGTTGAGGCGTCCTTTCCCCGGTGAAGCAGATCGGACAGATGGATGATGCAAGGTGTAGCCTGCCCGGTCCGAGTTCTGAAAGGTTTTTTCAATAATTTTAAGTATTCTGAAAGGTCTCTCACTGGGGATCAGTCCGGTCATTGCTTGTCGCTCCCAGTTCTTGCCAGTGGGGGACATAGACATAGTAAAACTATAGACTCATCGTAAACATTTGGGTTGAAGCCGCTTGACTTCGGCTATCTCCGTAGTATAGGACCAGATTGAGCCTTTTGCCATTTGATACCATGTAACATTTTATTTTTTATTTGATTATTTAAAGATTATTTAGAACGGAAAATCATGCCAGCTAACCAGCAATATTTTTATGCAGAACTTGGAGTACTTTTAATTTACATTTTAAACAATATTTTTAGTAAAGTTTTCCCTACTTTTAGATAAAAATAATTTTTTTTAATGCAGATCTTTCAGTACTTTAAATTTAAATTTTAAACAATATATATAATAAATGTAAATAATAAATATAATTATATATGAAACAACAAAGAAAACTATAAAGAAAACATATAATAAAACTATTAAATTTGAATTTCCCGCCAAAATGCACTTATGAGGGGGCGTGGTCGTGGCTTCAGTCCTCCTGCACGGCCGAAATACGACATGGTGTCTCCATAGTTTTATTAGCTCCATGGTGGGGGATTGAATTGAAGGTTTTTTTTCTGTCTGACCCATTTATTTATAACTCTTCAGATTTGGATCTACGCAGACTAAACAGTGGATGTTGGGGTAGGTTGTTCTATACTATGTACTAGGCCTACCTTTACTAGTCATATTAGGGTTTTGACTAAACTCGACCTTTTAGTGATGTACGAGAGATGGGAAATTCGATGTCAGAGACCAGATATTTAAAAAATTGCGGGTAAATGTCTTTTAGGCGCATGCGCATGGTACATATTTTTCTCATAGACTCTACCGTGTCAATAGAATGCTTTTTAAAGTAAGATTTCACTTTCTATGTAATTAAGGCGGGGTTTCCCCATACGTCAAAGGTCAATGAGAAATATGAAATTGACGTTAGGTATGGATTCACCATGGAGCTAATAAAACTATGGAGCCACCATGTCGTATTTCGGCTGTGCTGCAAGACCTTAGACATAGTAAAACTATAGACTCATCGTAAACATTCGGGTTGAAGCCGCTTGACTTCGGCTATTTCCGTAGTATAGGACCAGATTGAGCCTTTTGCCATTTGATACCATGTTAACGTTTTATTTTTTATTTGATTATTTAAAGATTATTTAGAACGGAAAATCATGCCAGCTAACCAGCAATATTTTTATGCAGAACTTGGAGTACTTTTAATTTACATTTTAAACAATATTTTAAGCAAAGTTTTCCTTACTATTAGATAAAAATAAAAATTTTTAATGCAGATCTTTCAGTACTTTTAATTTAAATTTTAAACAATATATATAATAAATGTAAATAATAAATATAATTATATATGAAACAACAAAGAAAACTATAAAGAAAACATATAATAAAACTTATAAATTTGAATTTCCCGCCAAAATGCACCTATGAGGGGGCGTGGTCGTGGCTTCAGTCCTCCAGCACAGCCGAAATACGACATGGTGGCTCCATGGTTTTACTATGTCTATGGGATTCACCAACGTCAATAGTGATAGTAAATGCTTTTTGACGTGGTAGCAGACATTTTTAGACTGTCAGAATATGTCTGCTACCAAGTAAAAAACTAGCGTAGTGACGTCAAAGTAAGAGGGCGGAGCTAACAGCGTGATTGCGAAAATAATGTACACAAAATCAGCTGTTCGGCCATTGGAGGATATGAAGTGCATTGAGCGCTATTGATTTTTAAAGTTTTTAGTTGTTATTATTCATATTTCTAGCGTTATATATTATGCATTGCTGGTATGGCTATGAATTGATATCCATTTTCAGCCGTCATGGCATTCCAAAAATTGTATATTCAGATAATTATTATTATATTATAACCACATTGCAATCATTAACTTATGTATGAAAGTATAATCCATGAATAGATAAGACAATAAATAAGCAAAAGGTGGGTTTCTATTCTGTTGTACCCCATATTTTCGACCATATTTCGGACAAGTAAAGCTTAAGTTAGTGTCTTGAGCTTCAAGTGAGTCCCCCTGTAGCCGTCGGTTTTTTTAACACATTAAACAGTTCATAAGTTATCCGTATTATTTTGAATGCATGAAAATGCATTTCTTAAAATTTAAATTCCTTGTATTTCTTGGCTTGCTTGCTATCTTGAACCTGCTGCCGCTTCCGTTTATTCTTTTGTCTGGACACATGTTCTACAACCATATCAGTAAAAATATCAGACAGACAGAATATCAGAAAAACAAGATTAATGAAAAATTTTATCCCGAAAGATCCTGCATATGTAAATGACAACGGTCACAAGTATGCTGGTGAAATTGTAAATTTTGCAAATCGTCCTAGTCATATAAAAATAAAAAACAGAGAGAGGAACTCTGGTTGAAAGAAACAGAAAATTCTTAACTAAGAATACAAGTTTTAAAGAAAATAAAGATTTCACCAACATGCAGGGTGATTATTCAAATGGCAAAGAGCCAGAAAGTTTACCAAGACAAAGTGAACTGACTGCAAATAATGAACCGCCGGTAAATAGTGAACTGCTGGCAAATAATGAAACTCCTGTGTATAGTAGATACGGCAGGAAAATAAAAAGACCGGTTGTTTTGAATGATTATGTTTAAGAGTGTATTGTTATCAAATTTTTCTTGAATGCATTAATGGGTACATTTAGCTATTAGTTTTAGTACTATAGTAGTATTATTATTGTTTGTTCATTGGGGAAAGAAAAGGAGATGTCAAGTAGTTTGAATCTAGACGCATCGAGTGGAAGCGGTCATTTTGTTTTTATTTAATAAATTCAACATGGAAACTTCAAGATTGTATTACTATTTCAAGAACCTAAATTAATAAGAAACAACACAACAACAAACTTTACACAAAGCAGTTAATTTTCGTACTGCCACGGGCCGTGCCCAGCTTTTGTTTTCGGGGGGGGGGGGGGGGGGGTCCAAAATTTTGAACGTAATTTATTATTGAATTATTTGTCATCAAGCAATACAGGTTTACATAAAAAAAATATTTGGGGGGGGGGGGGTCCGGACCCCACGGACCACCCACCTGGGCACGGCCATGGCCACTGGAAAGTAACGACGATATATATCAATATACATTATTGATCCTAGTCAAGGTCGTAGCCGGGATTTTATTGGGGGGGGGGGGGCGGTTCAGAAATTTAATTTGATATTACATAGTAGTTTATATTTCTCCTCTCAAAATCCGACTCTATCTAGTATCAAGCCGTTTCATCACGGTGGGGGGAAGGAGGTTGAACTCCCACATGGCTACGGCCATGATCTCAATCGACTGTCCGATTAGATCTGGAAAATCTTTTGTTGGTCCACTGGGATCCACTAAATATTTTGAACATATATACAAGGCTGTTCCCAGGTTACGATTTCGGGGGGGGGGGGTCCAAACATTTTTTTACGTAAATTATTAATGAATTAATGAATATATTCTTCAAACCATGCCGGTTTACCTGCAGAAATTTATTTCAGGGGATGGGGGGGGGGGTATGCATATATATATATGTATTTTGTAACTATAAATATTGTGGAATTCGTTCTGCCACAAAGATGCAACCACCACTTGCATTTCTCAAGTTTTCCCAGTGGCTTGGGGAACGATATAATTCGGACCTCTCTCGTATGTGGTCTGTCCTGGTATCGGCTATCAGTATTACACAAGCCATAGCAGCAATGCTTAATATATAACGCTAGAAATATGAATAATAACAACTAAAAACTTTTAAAATCAATAGCGCTCAATGCACCTTATATCCTCCAATGGTCGAACAGTGGATTTTGTTTACATTATTTTCGCAATCACGCATGCGCTGTTAGCTCCACCCCCTTACTGTGACAGTGTGACGTCACTATGCAAGAACTCAAAATGTCTTCTACCACGTCAAAACCATATTTCTCATTGTCCATTGACGTATGTGGAAACCCCGCTTTACTAAATTTTATTAGTAGCCATAAATTATAATATACTGTGTCATTTATATATAAAAAGTGATTTTTCTTTTCAATTAGAATCATACAGGAAGAAAGTAAAATACTTGGAAAAATGAGCTATATGTTTATGTTTGTTCGTGGTTTCAGGAATTGAGCTTCGTCACGTGGATACGAGTTTTCTTTATTCGTCTATTAAAAATTTAAAAGTATTTTCATTTCTTTGTTTTCCTTCTGACTAACTGAAGTTGATGAATTTAGGGAGCTTTCAGACTTTATTTTAAAGAAAAGTGTAAAGGACAAATGATTAGCGACGACGATCGAGACATTGACATTGAAAGCGACGTAAGTAATAATCTATTATTGTCCGCCTTTTATTATTTATTAATTACTATATTTCATTAAAATTAAATACTTTGGGACTACGCGTGTTTTTTAGTATAACGGGCAATTGATACTTAATATCATCAACATTTATTTTTAGGAGGGAGACGATGGAGATGACTCTCGAGGTGTGCGGCCAGTTCCTTCAGGCCCGCAATATCTATCTCAGGTAAAAGCTTTTTTACGCTTTACATCTCACCACTAGATTATTCTTTTCATTCTAAATTAAACTGAAAATACCCAATTTTTAGCATTTAATTTTTTTAAGCAAGCACTTGAGGGAATAAGGTACTTTTTTTTTAAAGAAAATCTTAATTTGACACATGACCTCTAGCCTCTAGGACATGTGCGCTTTTCTCAACGTGGGTTTGCTTCGTCCGTGCGCGCGTTTTACTAATTGAACATGCGCAACAACCGTTTCTTTGTCTTATTTAATAATAAGTTCACCTTTATTGCCGTTAAATAAGTTCCAAGGTCTTATTTAAAGCATGCGACTATTTTAGCAGCGCATTACCGGTCTAATTACCAAGAACCAACCGAAGGGCAAAGAAAAACGTGCTACTGATTCAAAATTCCAAACTCTGCGATTGATAATTTTATTGGGGTAACAGTCTAGATGAGCTACCCCTAATAAAGTAACAAAATTTGATTTCGTACTATTGTTTACAATTTGTACGTAGTATAAGGCCCCCATTCCACATACGTACAACGTCAATGAAAATTATGAAATTGATGGTGGCAGCAGAATTTTTAGTATGTAAAAATGTCTGCTGCCACCATCAATTTCATAATTTTCATTGACGTTGTACGTATGTGGAATACCCCCCTAAGGAAAGCTTTGTGATGGTCGAAATGTTCGATTTCGAGATTTCAACGGAATTACACGTTTTCAGGTCCCAGGAACCCAAAAAAGTGGTTTTTACGAAATGTCTGTCTGTCTATCGCTCTGTCTGTCTGTTCACCGATTTCCGGTCAAACTTCGTCGATTTTAATGAAATTTCGCATATTGGTTCACAAAAATCATACCTCGGGACCATTTTTTTTTCTTTTCAAAAAACTCCAAAAACGTCTAAAAAAATATTTTCTCAAAAACGGCTCCAACGATTTCTTTTAAATTCACATATATTGTAGTCGTTATTAATGTTAACATAATTCGGGGGGGGGGGGGGGTCGCTTGCCCCTTGATAGTTTGCTTCTGGGGGTAAAAAAATAAAAATAACTCAATTTTCATGAAAAATGACTAAAAAATAATTTTTCTGCGAAACCTTTGTATCGAGGATTTCTACCTTCAAGTATGTTTTAGGTGTTCAATAGGGTAACAAAAACGGACAGGTTGAATTCCCAAAAACATATTTGCTGCTGTGCAAAAAATTATTTTTTGAGATATTATGGAAAATTCACGCTCCATTACATTACGTGTCATTGTTTTACTACTGTTACAATGTATTGGTCTGTTCGTTCCAGAATATGCAATTAAGTTTTAAGGGGCTTTTAATATATTGAGGTGGACCCTCACCCCCTCTCCCTTGAGGGATATGTAATTTAACCATAGGGAAATTATTTCCTGTGAAATTACACATGTCTGTATCTACTTCTTTATAAATTGGAAAGCATGTTCGAGTAAACTCGGACTGGTTCTTTATTTAGCTTACGAGAAATCCATTTGTGAAAGAATTGGTCGACAGAGCATAGTTATTTACATAGAACCCATTTATAAATTTATATTCTTCAATATATTCTTATTCTTATATTCTATTTATAGAATTTCTGCATCGGCAGGTATAGGCAGTAACTGCTTATAACAAATTTTATGGAAAGAACATGTCAGAGGCATGCAAATATAAAAATCCCTGCTTAAAACATAAATTATCTTGCCTATGGGACGCTTGCTGCGTGTTTTGGCCCTCAGGCGGCTATTACAACGACGTGGTTTTTCATTGTGCAAGTGCATGACGTGGTAGCAGACATCATTAATAAGTCTCTGCCATATATACTATAATGAAGATACTTAACTTACCTATGATAAATTATGTTATCATATTGTAGGGACTTTTTAATGATGTCTGCTACCACGTTATCCACATGCACAATGAAAAACGACGTCGGTGGAATAGCCGCCTAAGTTTATTTTATAAATGTACCGAATATATTAATAATTGTAATATTATTGTTTTAGGCTGAAAAACGGGCCCATCACAACGCTCTTGAAAGAAAACGCAGAGACCATATTAAAGACAGTTTCAACAGTCTGAGAGACTCGGTCCCGGCATTGAATGGGGAAAAAGTAGCCAGTCGCGCTCAAATATTGAAAAAGGCTTCCGAATACATAGTGTTTATGAAGAAGAGAAATAGTGTTCATCAGCAAGACATTGACAATCTCAAACGGCAAAACACTAGTTTGGATGGCCAAAGTAAGAATTTGACTGCTTATTTTCCCTCTTGAGAAGTAACTTACTGTACGTTCTCTTAATTTTTCTCACATTCCAATGGACATCTAACAAGCTGTAGTCCAATCCTATTTGGATCATTTAAATGATTCTTTTTTTATACCTATTTCTTTTTATAAGAATTGTACACTATTGTGGCTTATTGTTTGGGCAGTATGGTTGATGATTTTAAAGTATTACATTATTAATTTTATATTGCAACAGTAAAATTGAATCAGCCATGAATTATTTATTTTATTTTAATGTAACTTATTATTTCGAAGTATCACAACGTATCATTGGAGTAGTAGTACTAGTAGTAACGTATTATTATGAAGCCATTTTTATGCGTATAATTTTATTGCAGTTAGAACACTGGAACGAGCCAAATCAACCGGAAATTTCGCAGTGGAAAGTGGTGCCACTTTGGCTCATGACGGAAATTACCCTCGAGAATCAGGCTCCGATAGTTCTGACTCGGAACACTCACGCTCCACGCGGCGGACTAAGAAAATTAAAGTTATTGGCCACTAGCCCACCGCCATATTGGTAAGTTTCATTGAGCAGTGGTGGAGGCAAAGATGGTATTTTTAGTTCTCCTCTGAATCAGCCACTCGCCTGTACTATTATTATAGTTATTATAACTAAGTTATATATTAAAACAAACAAAACTTATATTATACTACTATACTAGGCTTAATTAGGTGAAGCTTTTTATGGGTTGTTTAGTAGATGCCTATCGACTTCGATGGCCAGGTGGTAGTGTGCTTGTACTTGTGCGAGTCTCTACACGCCATGCGATCGGAGACGTGTCGTAACTCGACACAAGTACCTATTAGGTAACTTAGTGAGGCGACTGAAGAGGTCAATCGGATACATTTATTGAATTGTTTGTATGCGATTAACCTTTTATAAAAAAAAAAAAAATCTTAAATTATTAATTTTTGTCTACGGTTGGGAGAACTGTTAGCTTCACATCTATCATGTGGTCTTAAACACACACCATTTTATTTTATTTTTTATTTTGATGAGGTTTTAGATTAGCCATCGGCATTGCTTGTGAGAACACAGTGTTGGGATCACTGACTCAACTGACAGACCACCTCAAAAATACAAGCAAACAAATACAAGCTATGGACTGTCTAAAAGGCTAACTTGCGCATACTTTTGTTATTATTTTTAACATTGAAAACGCATTTTATTTTTAATTAATTTTATTAATAATAAATGTTTATTATTATTAATATCATTATAAAGCGGGACTCTTTCCAGTATTTGCGCTGGTCGGTGTATGTAGACGGTGTTAGTTTCTTATTTGGTTGTTGGTAGATACCGTTTGGAACCGTTAGCTTTTACTTGTCTGTAGGTACTCCATGACTCCAGGCTGGATGAGATAGTTTAATGTTGCTGTTACCGGCCTATGTCTTTTTCCTATTAAGCTTGGCAAGGTGTGTGGTCCTGGTAAGGAAAGTCTGGCTGCTGCTTATGCAGGGTATTCGATTATTGTATTATTTACTGTTAGAGGCACTCCGCACCTGCCGCATGTTCGGGTTGGTCTCCAGACATCAAATACTCATGGATAAGGCGGGTGTGCCCTATGAGCATTCTCTTCTACTCGGTTTAGGCGATATGCGGGTTGTCAGTCTCCAATAACTGGTTTAATGCTTCATAGCTTATTGTTATTGGTGTCCCGCCATGCATTTTAATATCCCTTTTGACTACATTACATGCGTCGGAAAAAATGGTTGTGACCCAAAGGGCAGCCGCATTTGCTGTGGTGTATCCTAGTGTACCCACGTGAGAGGGTATCCAATGAAAATGCGCGGTGAAGTTGGATGGCAAGTCATTTATCATGGATAAAAGGGCATTCGCAAGCGGGCACTTGGTGCTTGTATTTTCTGTGGTTTGTAAGGCATTGAAACTGTAAAAAAAAGGACTGATCTAGGCATACTGACCGTGATAATACGGATAACGGCCTGAAATATAGCTGAGTTCTGCTGTGTAAACTGAGCAGTGCTGCAACATTGGGAACATATGCATAGCATCATTTAGACAGTAACCAGCTCCGATACCCCCCGCCCTTTTCCATTTTAGTGCCGTCCGTGAAAAAGTGAACCTATTCTTGGGTAGTTCATGACTAAATCCCTGAACATTCTTAAGTATGTATGAGGTTGCATGTCTGTTTTACCCATATTATGAATGTGTAAGAAATTTGTGGAGGGGTAATAAGCCGGTACGGTTGTGTCTGGGTTCTTTTTGGATAGATGTCTGGAAGTTTGTTACTAAGGGAGTGCAGCAGTGTATTGGTTTTGACGACCTAGCGCGACTTTGGTACCTACTTCGCATAATGCTGCTCTGAACTCGGACGATTTTACTTTATACTTTCTTGTTGATTACTTGGTTGTATAATTTAACAGAAATGTATTTATTTATCACTACTGGGAATAGTGTTCATAGAAATATAGTGTTAGTATGCCAATGAAAAGAAAGGTTAAAATAAGGAATCTACTTGAAATTAGGCCAGCATTCTCCAATAAGTGAGTACTGTATTTATAAAATGCTTGTCATAATTATCGTAAATAACTAAAATACTGGAATAATCGCGATTGACATGCATTTACTCACGAAAATACAGCTTAATAAATCTTGTGATGTGCACATATACTGTACATATGAGGACATGTATTGTAAATGAATTTGAACACATGGGCAACTGTTTTGGAATTTTTAAAATCCAGTCACAGTTAACTAACACCACGATAACTTTCATCGTGGTGTTGGTTATGCCACTTACGCCTCATCACTATTATTGGCGATACTTATCTAATGGTTAGGTGCGATCTATTCTATTTTTTTATTATTATTATTTTTTTTTTTTATTATTATTTTTTTTTTATAATATGCTAGGCGCTCTGCCCGTTTTGGGCTTCCGCGCTCATGTTGTTATCGCGCCAAACCCAACCCTTCTCAGAGTGTTCCGAAGAGGGGGGTTGACATTAGAAATTTTATGACGGGAGAGGTTACCTTCTCGTCATTTCCCAGCAGGTGTTGCAGAGTGAGGGGGAGCGGCAGAAGGGCTCTGGGGCCAGCGTAACTCGGGCAGGCCAGTATGATGTGCTCCACCGACAGTGGTACGCTACAAAACTGGCAGTTCGGAGGCGGTTCACCTGCCATAAGGTGGCCGTGGGTAAGCCTGGAGTGGCCCAGACGCATGCGCGGAAGCAGTATCTCCTCTCGTCTGTAAGGGCGGCTGGCTGTTGCCCACCACCCCAGGCGGGGTTTAATGTCTCGTAACTTGTGATTATGCGATGGACCACTCCAATCCCCCTGCCAATCTAGCCTGACCAGATGATCGATGTAGGTGCGCACATCATACAAGGTGGTTAATGGCCATGGGACTGAAATTGCTGTTGTTGCCTCTTTAGCGGCATTGTCTGCTGCCGTATTCCCCGAGATGCCTACATGTGCTGGTACCCAGCAGAATTTCACGACACCTTGTGCATAGATCTGTTTATATGAGCCGTGAATGGCTGAAATAAGGAGATTGTTTTCAGCGGAACTATTTTTTAGGGCTTCTAGGGCACTAAAACTATCTGCGAAAATAATGGAAAATTCCAAGTGATGCTCATGGATGTATAAAAGAGCCTGTAATATTGCAAATAGTTCAGCTGAATAAACCGTTGTGTATGGTAAGAGAGTGTACATATACTTTTCCTTTCCCATCACAAAGGCTGCACCGACTCTGTCATCTTTTTTGGATCCGTCTGTATATAAATGGGTCCACTTAGGTTCAGGGTGTCCATTTTTAATCTCAGCAAAGTGGGCCAAATACAAGGAAGGATGGGTAATTTGTTTTGAATGGCTATTTAGGGATAGGTTGATACGCAGCTTTGGCGCAAGCCACGAAGGCGTCCCATCGTTCAGATCAGCGTAAGAGGGCCACAGCGTAAGGCGGGATAAATCTATTCTACTTGCCATGTTGTAGTACCGTATACATACAGGTTTAGAAGCTCTAGGTCGGTGGAGGTATATTTCATCGCATGCATTTGAGTGTATCGAGGGATACGCAGGGTGGTCAGGGCTATTGTCAACGCGGATACAGTATTTTAATGTTGCCCTTATAATTCTGTAGCGCAGTGGGGGTTCGTTTGCCTCCACACAAAGACTTGCAACGGGGCTTGATTTGAACGCTCCCAAGCATATTCTGAGTGCATTATGATGGATAGAATTCAGACTCTGTAGTAACACATTACTAGCGGAATTATATACTATACAGCCGTAATCCAGGCGCGACCTAATGAGTGCGCGGTAAAGAATAAGCAATGTTTCCCTATCCGCACCCCAATCGTAATGGCTTAAACTCCGCAACAGGTTTAGCCCTTTTTCTGCCTTTGAGCGGAGTTGAACGATGTGCTCTCTCCAAGTGAGCTTTTTGTCAAATAAAAGTCCCAGGAAGCGATGTGACTGCACTATAGGCAACAAGGCTTTGTTGAGGGAGAGTACTGGATCCGAATAACAGTGTTTTCTACAGAAATGTACCGCCTTGGTTTTTTCCACTGAAAATTTGAGACCAGTGCTTTCTGACCATTCCGTTAATGAGTCAAGTACCGCTTGCACTGAGACTTCTATTTCGCCTAGTGTGGGCGCTTGAAAGAAAATTCCCAAATCATCTATATAAAGACAGGTGAGCATGGTAGGTGGAATATGGGCCACTATTGAATTAATTGCAATGAGGAAGAGGGTGCAACTCAGGACCGACCCTTGGGGGGTGCCACTATCTAATGTATAGGGGTGGGAGAGGGTATTTCCACATCTTACTGATATAGTTCTGTTAAGGAGAAAGATTTGTATGAATAACGGGAGGTTTCCCTGCATATTCCATGCTTTAAGTTGTTTAAGGATAGTTACATGCCACGTTGAATCATAGGCTGATTTTATATCAAAAAAAATACCCAATGTATGGTATCTTCTTACGAAGCCGTCCTGGATGTACGTACTCGCCCTAACTAGATGGTCGAGGGGTGAGCGCCCCTTCCGTCCTCCACACTGCACATTTGATAAAAAGCGTTTGCTGTCAAGATGCCAAATTAATCTTTTATTTACCATACGTTCTAGCACCTTGATTAACGTATTTGTAAGTGATATAGGCCGATAAGACGACAATAGTGAGCGGTCTTTGTTTGGTTTCGGTATGGGAAGTACAATTGCATGGTGCCAATGATTAGGAAAGATCTGATGTTCCCATATGCAGTTGTATATATCAAGGAGACAACTGAAGTAGGAGGGGGGAGGTGACGTAAGAAAGCATATGGAATGCCATTTGGTCCTGGTGCAGTATTTTTCGTGGATTTAATTGCATGTTCTAGTTCAGGAGGTGTAAATTTTACATTATAATTCTCAGTTTGCCCACCACCTAAAAAATCGTATCTATCTGTACTTGAAAGCAGTAGTTTGGTGGCGTATGATTTAAGATCTATGGAGTCGTCGCTACATATATCTGAGAAATGTTTCGCGAACTGATTTGCAATTTCGTACTGTTTGTGGTAAACTTTTCCCTCGACTTGTATGGGTGGAATGGAAGGGTTAATTCTTCCCCTGATTTTGTTTACTTTCTGCCACACTTCTGACAGCTTAGTAGTGGCATTTAGTGTGGAGACATAGTTTTGCCAATGGGTTCGTTTCGCATTTCTTAGGACACATTTTGTTTTTGACTCTTGTACTTTATAGGCTATGCGGGCTCCCTCTGTGGGATGGCGGTTGAAGTAGCGCAATAGTTTGCGTCTAGCCTTTATTGCCTCTCCACACGCAGCCGTCCACCATGGCACACCAGGCAGTACACTACTGCAAGGAGGGGTGCGGTGTATCGTTGCCTTAGCGGCATTCACTATGTTGCGTTCAAAATTTAATACAAAGTTTTCTAGTTGCAGCTGGGATGTTGTGGGTAATATTTGGATTGATGTAATGGGGGGTAAAGCATGTCGATATGCTTCCCAGTTTGCATTCTCAATTTTCCATTTCCCATGGGTTTCGATGTTACCAATGCGTTGGAGGTTTTCTATTATTATAGGGAAATGATCGGAACTGTGTTTCGGCAATACCCGCCATGTAAAATCGGGGGCTATTTTCGGGTTGGTAAATGTAACATCAATGGCACTTGTAGTGTAATGTGTGGAAAAGTGAGTTGGGCACCCTGTGTTGAGTAGTTGTATGGTGTTGTCTGCAACTAGAGCTTCGAGTTCTTTTCCTCTAGTATCCGATGTTACACGGGACGAATCCCACATAGGTGATTTACCATTTAGGTCAGCACATACCATATAATTTGGGCCAAGACTCTGGATGAGGGTTTTAAAATCGTTTCTACCTGCATTTTGATGGGGAGCTATATAAACTGAACATAGTTATAGGGTACTCCAGGGTAGTGCGGATCGCTACAGCTTCTGTGGGGAAGTTGACATGTACTGCTGTTGCTTGCATGTGGTCCTTAATTACTATAGCTGAACCCCCTCGCGCTCTTGTTCCTACTGGGCAGTTTGCGTTGCTTGTGAAAATATTATAACCTGGTAATTTCACAATCTGCCCTGGCCGAAAGTGGGTCTCCTGCAAGAATAGTGCGACAGGATTATGCTCACGTAATAGCATTTCTATCTCTTCCAGACGGGTATTAAAACCATTTACATTATATTGGAGAAATTTCATAGTTCCATGCTATTGTTGGGTACAGGAGGGGTGTCGGAAGATTCAGGGGGGGGGGGGGGGTTGCGTTCCGCCGTTCTCTATAATAGCTTGTTGTACAAATGTTCCCCTAGTTATGCCCTTTTTCCCTATGCCAGTTTTAATGCTTGGGATAGTAATAGGGGTGGGGTTTACCGATAGTTGGGGTGCAAGTGCGATATGAGCCGGGTGCAAGGGCAAGCTCAGGTTTGGCATAGAAGACAGTGTGTGCTGAGGTAAGGGGGTTATGCCCAAACTCAGATTTGGGGTAGTATTAACCTGAGTATTAACCTGCAGAGCATTCATACTCAACAATGACGTCACCAAGCCTGTCAATTGGGCAACCTGCGCCACCAGGTCCTGTATTACAGGCATCAATGCCGAGCACCCCTGGCAGGAAGCTGGGGGGTTTCTCTGCACCTGGGGGGAAGCAGTAAAAGCATGAGGAACAGGTTGTATCATAGCAGGCACCACGCCCTTCTGGCTTTTCGGTAATTTCGTGGTGACCTGTGGGAGCTGCGGAAAGTGGAACGGGTACGGTTTATTTTGGGAGACGGTTTGGGAGGCAGCAGGTGCCTTTGCGTAAGAAAAATTGGATGGGGTGCTCATCTGGTGTACCTTACTATTCACCACCTTTCTAGCCTCAGGAATAGTAATCTTGTCACGTACTGAGAAACGGACTGCCTTTGACTCCGACTTATAGATGGGGCATTCAGGTGACAGTACACTATGCTGGTCACTAGTGCATGCAGAGCATTTTACAGGTCTAGTGCATTTAACGTCTTCGACCGGGTGTTCATCCCCGCACCTTGGGCAGCGTCTAGGATATGGGCAGGGGGTACGATGACCATATCGGTTGCAGTGAAAACAGCGGAGGGGCTGTGGGTAGTACGGTGCTACCTGGTATCTGTGGTAGCAGACGTATATGTAATCCGGTAGCTGGTTTCCAGAGAAGGTCAAAACAAAAGCCGGTTGTCTCTTGTACTTGACCTCTCCTGAATCGGGATTCTTTTTAGTGAGGCGCCGTACTGTAATAACGCCACTATCGGACAGGGCTGTGCAGATTTCATTGTCACTGAGTTTATCAAAATCCCAGCATCGTACTACCCCCTTAGCTTGGTTGAGGGGGTCATAAGGCTCCACCTTAATTGGGATAGAGGTTCCTGTCAGAGAGGTTAAGCCCAGGAGGGAATTTTCTTGGTCTGCAGTTGTGACCTTAATTACGACAAGACCATTTTTAAAGCGTTTGACGCTATCGTTCGGCAGGGGCTTGCCGACTGCACCTGTAATGGTACGCTCAATAAGGAACGGTGACACATCCTGCAGTGTTTTTTGTGTATCCCCGTGTCTCATTGCAAGGTAAACTATTACTGACCCCGCTTTGAATTCGAAACCTGTCTCTGTTGAGGCTTCCACATTCGGGGAGGTGCTATGTTTTTTTTCTCTTTAACACGTTCATCGTTATAGACCCTAAAAATGCAGGAATAGAACTAAGGTTTGTGTAGGTACTTAGCCCAGGAACGGCAAGATTGGATGAATCCCCCTGGCTGCTACGCCACTGCTCCCAGTGATCGTACTTGTAGGCTGTCGGTTTGATCCTGTTTCCCGTTAGGAGGAGCTACACTTTAAACAATATGGAAAGACAGGGAAAAGCTGTTCTTTCACTGAAATAATTAGTTAGCACTTCTCATTCGATGTTCGACTATATCTAGTATATCTTTCACTCACGAGAAATCCACAAAATTAAGCGCAAATTAGAAAAAGAAAACACTCGCATTTGCAACGCGACCACTCGTGTCCGCACTCGTAACGTAACGTAACGTATCTTATTATAGTTGGTTTGGCGGGAGATGTGACGTCACGTAGTTAGTACTAAATTGTCTGATCCTGACTGGACACTATTCACTTTGTTCAGTTTTGGGAAGGAGTAGTTTAAATCGTTTGTTATTATGTCGGGTGTGTTAACTAGCATTTCGAGTGAACATACATTTAGTTGCACGTGGTGTTTACATAATTTTAAACGTATAACGGAACGGACAGTTTTGTCCCCGAAGTTTACATACTTTACATACTCATATACAGGAAGAAGTGTATGGAGATTATCATATAGCAGAGATAATGACGACAATGTGAGCATTCATCTGCAATTAGTTTCAGTTAACGAAGCTTATGTAAAGTTCTCCTTATACTTCTTGAATGATAAGATGGACAAAGTTGAAAATAAGCCCATATTTGTAGGAGATCGCCATGATAAATTTTCATACGATTCCGCTCACAGTCGGGGTGGTGACAAGAATTATTCGCGTGGTGATCTCTTAAATGATACAGAAATACTAATTAATGGTGATATATTTATATTTTGTGAGGCGCAAATCGTTGAATGTCCCGACCCGGTCCCTGTGCGACTCCGCGAGGATTTTCACTACATGTTTACAAGCGCAAAATACACTGATGTTACTCTCATTGCTGAGGGTAAGGAAGTAAACGCGCACAAAGTCGTACTTGCAGCAAGATGCGGTGCTTTTGCCGCAATGCTTGATTGTGACATGTTGGAGAAGAAAGGAAATAGAGTGGCGGTTACAGATATTGAATACAATGTTCTGGTGGAGGTGGTGCATTACCTTTACACTGGAACTCTGTGCAATGTCTTCGAATTCGAAATGGTCTCGAAATTATTTATTGCTGCTGACAAGTACCTGCTCAAGGAGTTGAAAGATATGTGTGTTACGTTCATGCGTGAAGAGTTGACTATAGATAACGCGATTGAAACATTGATTTTGTCTGATTTTTACAATTGCAAACTGCTGAAATTCGAAACTTTAATATTTATCAAAAATCATGTCTCAGAAATAATTAAAACTCCTGAATATAAAAAATTGAATGAAAATATTCTGAGAGATATTGACAACGTACTTGTCAATGTCAGATTGCTCTAGCAACAGGGCAAAATGAAATTTTTAACTGGATTCGTTCCGTTTTCTCGCGTCCTCCTTTTTTGTTGACTTTCAACTAGTCATTTTGAATATGGCTGCACTTAATTTTTTTAATTTTAGAGAAGTAATACGGTATCTTCTGTCCGTACTAGTAGATACTTTCCAATGCCAAAATTCTCTGGCTGTTGCCCACGGTGGAATTTTGAATTGTAATTATTGTAGCTCGTCCAATTTTGAAAGTTGCTTAGCCATTTTTTTTTATAAACTTTGACTAATTATATTTCTTGGGATTTCTTTGGCAATTTATGTGCTTAGTATAATATTACAATAATAACAGTAAAGTAAAATGTTACCATAACCCATCTTTTATTTCTTCAATTTTCATGTTTTCTTGGTTTTTATAAACTGAAACTGAACACATGGCTTATTGTATTTGCGGGCCTACTATGCCGTTTAGTAATAACTTACATGGCATTAAAACATTAAAAAAAGATAATTTTAGAATGGAAAGCGCCTTACAAAATTGGTTTGTTTACCTTTCTATCCCCCAGATAAAGATTAAACGGCATTGTAGGCCCGCTGGCAGATACAATTTCGGCCTACAAATTCAAATGTTGAATGATTTTCACGACTGCAGTTATATAAAATTATCATTATCATTAATATTACCTAACAGTTACTCAAGAGTGACAGAGTGAAACAATATGTGGTGCCCTCAAATTTAAATGTGTTTTTCCAGTTCTCTGTTTCTTCCTTTTTTGTTTAACATGACTAAAGAACAAGGATTTGTTTATATGAAGTTACCGTATATCATTTAATCCAATTATTGAATACTACCTATTATAATTATTCAGTAAAATATCCATGTACTAATTATCAAAGTTTTTTATAAGCTATCTTATGCTGGCCTAGTCATATGTATATTTTTAAAAAATATAATCTGCAAGTATAAGTAAACTATTTCGTGATGCTAAATTGCTTAGTAAAGTTGTAGGAATTGAATATACAATAATGTTATTGTACTATGTATTTTAATTATATTTCTGACAGTTAATAACTTACAGAACAGTATTTCAGTAATATTTTACTCATTGTGTAATATATTGTACTTCGTCAAAGTAAAGAATAAAATAGAATAACTTGGTCAAGTATAAATAAAAATGAAAAATATGTACTACAAATAAGCTTATATTATATGTAAAACTCCGCTAGGTTGGCTTATTAATAGAACAAAAAGTCAATATTTATTTATTTAGTAATACTTCACTAAGTTATTTTATTATATATAGAAGTGTTATTAGCATTTATAGAATATAGTTATAGAAGCATTTTTAGTTGAACATTGGGTGAAGTCCTACCTAGAACATATCTTTATGAAATTTGATTGGGCATAAATTCAGAGCGGATACGTATGTCAATAATATGGTGACAGACAATTTTACGGTTGGCGCCACTCTGAAGTTTCTACATGATTGACGTCAGAAAGAATTATATAAAGAACCGGTACGAGTGCACCCGTATATGCTTTTCTATTTATGAATTAGAGATAGAGAATATACGTTATTCCATGGTAAACCCTAGCCCCTAGGGTTAAATGTCGGTTGCCTCGACTTTCCCTAACCCAAAACACTGAATTGATCGCGATGGGGCGATTGCAGAGCGAGCATACCATAATCTGTGTATAGTCCGACACCAAGTGAAGGTTAAATAACCTTATAACCTTCGACGTAGGTGAAGACTTCGAATCATTTTTTTATTTCTTTGATGGCGACGAGGTCAAAAAATGTATTATAACGTTCTTGCGTTCCAGATGAACTGCCTCCTTATTTAATTAAGAGGCTAATGAGGACCTTAGTACTCATTTGACTTTCTTATTATTACTTTAAGTCATATTTCAATAAATATAATTGAATTAGACGACAAGACCTGTGTCATCAGCGAGGACTTCACACATGAACAAGTACAGTTATCCCCCATAGACAACACTGACAGTAATACAAGAACAGTAACGTACAAGACAATCGTAAGATTGTGAATAAATGATGAACTTCGTAAATTACATTATTATTATTATCACCTCGGGGAGAAGGGGAGTTGACGGACAGGGTGGACCTCCTGATTATAGTGGATTCCGAACCACTTGGGGAACACAATTAAGTCACACCTTTAATTCGGAGGTGACCAGGACACGCCCGCACTGACCGGTAGTCTCAGCGTCTTATCATGCCCCACCATGTTCCCCTGCCAACGCTGTGCACACCATCACGTTTTGCTGCAGTTTTGAACAGGCTCTGTACTGGTGGATACAATTTGGTATGGCCGTTGGCAGATATAATATCGAAATGTAGTGGAACATTTCTGCCAACGTAATGGCTATTTTTTGACGTCGATATTTCCTGCGAAAATTGACTTTGTAGTAAAAACGCGTCGTGGTGATACTCCGATTCGCTCTTAAGGCTGAGTGTTCAAAATGTTTTGTAAACAAGAAATTTTGCTGATTTTTTGACGAAAATAATTTATTGCTCACTCCACAGATACAAAGATAACAAAGTGAACAGATAAAAAGCTCATAAAAAATCCAAGTTATCGCAGGAAGTTTATATTTTCTGAACTGAAATATTATTACCTTTAAAAAAATTGGGTAAAGAGCCTTAAACCCATTTCGTAGTACAGTTGTAAATCTGTAAGGGAAATAGACAGCTTTCACAGAAAGCTCGTATTTTTTAAGATTTTTTCATCTGTTCCCTTTTATATCTTTGTGGCTTTGGAACGAACAATTAATTAATTTCGTCCAAAAAGTACGATAATTTCTTGTTTACAAAACATTTTAAACACTCAGCCTTAATGTTGAATTTTTTTTTAGGTAAGTTTGTCTACTTTTGTGAAGTTGACCCCGCGAATGAGCTGTCGTACATGCGAGTTATTGTCTTTCTGGAAGGGAGTATACTGTAAGTCTAAGATTCAACTATTTAGTGTTAAAACTATGTGTATGAATTATAATTCCTGAAATTCTGGAGGGGATTTAGTCCACCCTATTATATGCCGCCAATGATTGATTAGCTTATGAAGATATCATGTTCTCATAATTTATTGTAAACAAAGTATGGATGAATGGGCAACCTTTTTGACGAAACACTGTAGATCAATTTAATATATTATGTGCAAAGGCTTTCACGGCCGGAGATGCTGAAAAAGCCCGGATTCTACTTTATCATTCTGAATATAATTTATATTATGGTAACTTCCAATAGTATGAGTGAATTATCCAATATGGCAACAAATCTTTGGCTACTTATGCGACTTCGGTGGCAAGGTGGCGGAGTGCTTGTACTTGAGCGAGTCTCTACGGGCCTTGCGATCGGAGACGCGTCGAGACAAGTTAGGTTTAACCCAAGTTAATACTTAGTGATACGATTGAAAAGGTTACTCGGACACATTCATTGTATTGTTTGTACGCGATTAACCTTTAAAAAAAAAAAACTTTGTCTAAATAATAAACTTTCTATTGCTGAACCAGCCTAGAGGAGTCAGAGCTATATATAATGTTGTCTTAGCCTACTCAATTAGAATGGCTGGAGACAACCTGCTTTAAATGTAGCAAGTGCGCTACTCGAACCAAGAACCTTTGCTCACCCAGGCCCCGTACGTACCTTATAACCTAGACCGTTAGTGGTACAAAGCAACTGCCGAGTCAATTCCAGATACTCATTTTCAATTGATCCCGCAGTAATATGACTTGCTGAGTTGATGCTCTGCCTAAAAGCAAAAGCAAGCCTTTCCCCCTCAAAAATTAGAGTGGTTTTGATTCCAAGCAAGCAGGCCCAAACCTCTAAAAAATAAAAAATAATGAAAAATGAAATTATAGTGATACACAAAATTTAGGTACATAAGGTGGCCATTATCATTTTTCAAACTTTCCTTCGTGGCTGCGCCGTTGAAGTGTAGACAGGAAAGGTATGGATAAAATGTTCTTCTTAGCCCTAGGTACTGGCCTGCAAGCAAGGGTTAATTTTTAATGCGATTCTAACTATCTAATCTCAATGCCTATTCAACTTGTGGCGGATGTGAAACTATATAAAATGGCGCTAAGATATCAGTTTTTAAAATTTTGGAGGGGATTGCTTTTGCTCTAATTTGTTGTCGACTATTTGTATTTTAAACCAAGCTCTATGTGTCAATATGTAACTATGTAACCACCAAAATCCACACAAATTTCCTTTGGTAAATGTTTGGGCCTATCGACAGGCAACAATAAGTTTTCGACATAAACATTCTACCCTAATCTGGTTATCTTATTGATATTCTTTACTTGAACCAAATTTATTTTTAATTTACTTTCATTTTATCAGCATTAATAAATTATAAATAAACAAAAATTAATAATTTTACAGTTTAGCTCACAACAGAAGTCTTCAACAGTCATAGTCATAGAGTCATAGACAATCGGCAGTCGCAACTTTCAAAATCAGCAGAAGGCGTATCTATTTTTAGAAAGTCGAAAACTTGGAACTGTTGACAGTTGATAGACCCAAACTGTCTGTGTAGTCACATTCAGTGAAGGAAAGTTTTTGGGATTTGGTAGGAACTGCCCTTAATAAGTACCTTAAAGCACGGTAAATAGGTCATTGGTTAGGCGCCATGTATTCTATTTTATTGTCTTTGCTGCCTGCAGCTGGCGCATGAATCTCAGAAAACTTGTATTGTGGGAAGTGAATTAATTGTGTAGCTTGAATGTCGTCTAGTACCCTCATTAAACGCTGCTGAACTGGGAACGGGTTGGAATGGGTGAACTGAACTGCAGGGCTCATCTATTTGAAGGGATTCAACAGTTCAGTTCACTTGACTAGAACTACGCTGTAAAACATCTTGCTGAACATCCAAATTTTTCCATAATTACTGATCACATGGTGCATCCAGTTGACAAGACTATGGACTGGAAGTCCCAGGTAAAAAAATGAAAATCCGTGTATTTATCAAAATGATAATGCTAATTTGGATTCAGTAGTTATGCCTACATCGGTTGTATGTCCTTTTTGTATTGTACAAGGGCCATGATTGTCGTCTCAGGTTTGAGACATATTCCAGTTTTCGATGCAAAACATTACCATCGTAATAAATTTGACATATAGCGCTGATGTTTAGTACATAATATTTAATTTTATTATGTTCGTAGTATTGTATATCACTTTGTGAGACTGATGGATGATGGGCAAATACACTTTTTTACCAAACAATTGTTGTGATTTATTATTATAATTTTTTGACCAATCGGTCATATATAATAGTTATTGAACTTAATTTATTAACTTTAACGGATATCAGGTCGAAGGAGTTCCAAGGCTGTGGCCAATAATTGGCGTTCGTGATGGGCGCTTAATTTACATAAAAATTTAGAGGAACATTTCTTCTAATAGAGTTTTTATAGCACTGACTTTGATATTTCCTCTAAAAGGGAATATTTTTTTTCCATGAAAAGGCAGTTGACTGTGAGTTATAATACGGAAAGGAAGCTTACCTTGAATATACAGGACGAGAACTCACTTGTAAGCCCAGATATTATAAAGCACTATTACTTGATTGGCTAGTGCCCGAAAATTACGTAAATATCTACTACGACTCTCTCAATGTTATGTATGAAATCTCTTCTCTCTGAATGTATGTTTACTACTGTTCCAAATAAACTAGCTCCGGTCCGACTGGATCATTAACTTAAGTTTTCAGAATACAGTATTTTGCCTACAACAAAATTTCGCCGTTCTCGGGGTGGTACACCACTGATATCACGTATTCCTCATTGTCTCTTAATGCCTCAATGGCTGCATGGATAGCCGCCATGTTGGTTTTCTATACTAAATAGGAGCCATTACAGTATTAGCCAACGAAAACATACAATACAATGGAATTAGGATAAGACAGAAAATGACATACTCTGTAAGCAAGAAGTTTTGTTTTACAATAAGAAATATATTCGTTCACAACTCAACATTTTTCCCTGTGTTACAAATTACAGTTCTTTGGTAACGAAAATATGCTTACCTATACCCCTAGACGGCTACAATACATAGCATGAGGGTCTTAAATTAAAAAAAAATATATATACATATTAGTTCATTAGTTGGCCTAAAGGCCCTTTTCAGTCTCTTCGTAGTGTGTATGACTAGCACATTAAAATATTTTGGTACTCTTTGAACTTTTTTGGAGCAATTAATTTGGTCATCTGCTACATCAAAATGGAACGTGCAAAACCTGTAACTTAGGGACTCTTGCGATACTACAATAATATAATCTTTTACTGTGATAGGAAGTTTAGAAGAAAAATAGTTTTTTTTTTGGTACACATAAAAAACAATTCAAACACAGCGAACATTACTAATCTAATTTATTCAAAACATTCATGTAAAATCCCTGTTTAGCGCGGAATGCTTACAAATTCGACAAAATTTTGAAGACGAGTATCTCTTGTATAACGCAGACTCCTGCCGGAAGAATTCGTTAGCTCGTACCTTGCTGAGAAGGTTTAGCAACCGGCCGTGAAGCTTTGAAACTAATGACTTTATCGTGGAATCAAACTCGGCCAAAAATTTATTTTTTAAGGGTGACTGCAAGAAAAAGGTTTTTGACATATTAAGGCGCTGTCCCATCTACGCTTGGGAAGTATCGATACCTCGTTAAGGAATACTGGCCTCATCCAATGTATGGTGGTGCTGTGCAATATTACATACTGAGACTTTTCAAGCGATGATCGTGGTCACATTCACTTAGGGCGACTAAGGCGCCCATTCCATTGACCGGCTAGGGCTATTTCCAACAACGGTGACGTGGTAGCAGACATTCAAGACTTAGGTAGCGTTTCCACCGACCTCGCATTGCAGATTGCAAATGACATTGACGGAAATCAGAATTTTTCTTTTTATAGAAATTTATTAAAATGTTTGTAATTAACATATCCCATGACGCCATTTTTTAATTTTAGTTTGTTTGTGATTTTACTGTATGATCATTGATCAATTTTATCTATGGCATAGAGGAAAATAAACATTTCCGTCAATTCTGCAATGCGAGGTCGGTGGAAACGCCACCTAAGTCTTGAATGTCTGCTACCACGTCACCGTTGTTGGAAATAGCCCTAGCCGGTCAATGGAATGGGCACCTAAGTGAACGTGACCACGAACAAACAAAAAATGAGTGTTTTAATAAGGCTTGTTATAATGGTGACCAACTGTCAGACAGTTGACAGGCAACGTTGTCGGCGGTCACTTTTCACCCTACGCCAAGTCATGAGCAAACGGTCCAAAATGAAACGTTAAATTAAACTCGTGCCACGGATTCTCTTCTCTTGGAAGACTCTACCGCCTATGTAAAAGGTTTGTAGAGTTGTGATACGGACTCCGACTTTCAGCCGAAAGGTTGGTTCGAGTCCCGCACTTGCTGCGTTTTCTGGCCATGCTTCGTAGGGCATGCATAGCACTGCCCCAGTACTTCCTTGTTGAATGTAAGAAAGCCCTAAATCCGCTAGGTTCGCTTAGCAATAGAACAGGTCATTATTAATTACTTAATTATATATTTATTTATTGCCAGGGGTGTCCTGCAACAGACGTACGGACAGACTTAGTGATTGGTCAATGGCGGAGGTTTGGCGCGGCGCAGCTCGCAATTTAGCGCGAAAATTTGTTTTCTCTGACCGAGCCTCGGACTCAGTTCACCGAGGACAGGACTCTGGCCCGATCCGACTGATACTTCAGATCATATATCACTTATGTGACGCCTATCTTGTTATTATTATTGAATCGGCTGACGTAGTCAGCGCATATGAACCGATTCATTAATAATAACAAATTAAGTGTCACTTACATGATAAGTATCAGTCGTCGGGCCTTAGTTGAATAGAATGGCCAGTGATATTCTTTGACGGACTGACGCACGGACCTATTGAACTAATGGGAATCTTTCCATTTTTTTTTTTTTTTTTTTTTTTTTTAACAACATCCAACACCTAATCTCTCATTCGGGATCCCTATATTGGCAAAAACATATAATAAATATATGTAGGCCTATAAACTATGATTATACACCATAGATATTGTAAAGAAAACTGCCGTTAGTCTAGCTCTATGAGATTAGATGATGTAAGTCCTATTTCTGGAGTGAATCGTCTACATCTTCTTTTTAGATTATTACTTTTATAGATTAGCAGTAAAATAAATAAATAAATATTGACTTTGTTCTATTACTAAGCCAACCTGGCGGAGTTAGGGCTATAAAGCTCTCTCTTACACTTAACTAATGGTCACATAAGTAAATGTACTGTGTACTATTTGAGTATGCATTTCAGGCGGTCACCAAAAATTTTCCCAATATAGGGACAGTGGAGCGTAAACTCAATTGTAGCACGCTATGTTCTTTACCAAAAATTTTGGAAGATTGCCCTTAATAAATAAAGATGACAATATAATATACAATACAATAGTTACTAAACCTTACCTCAAATAATTGAAGTGTTGTAAACAGAGCTGTAATGGCTCTCGAATGATACGATTCCCTTATGAATTCAGCATGGAAGAACATGAGATCTAACAAGTAGCAAGCGCTATAATAAAGTTCACGCGGTATCAAATCATTAAAGAAATTGTGCATATGGTAGTGGAGAAGCGACATTGAATTGGTGAACTGAAGATTGAAGTTAACCGACTGCAAAATTTTTCGCTCAAACTTAAGCAACGTTTTCTTGCGTATTTTATAATGCTTAAGAATCGATTTTATCTGTGAACGAAGAACATAAATATGGTTATTATATATATGCTCCTTGTCCAGGGAATACTGAACAAGGAAAAAAAAAGCGCTAGCTTGGGGATGCGGGATGGTGTTATTATGTATTTTATCTAATACTGGACAAGGGAAAGAAAGAAAGAAAGAAAGAAAAGAAAAATTACTTTATGAAAAAGTGTCAATATATCCCCCCCCCCCCTCCCACACGGACAAGGAGAAAAGAAGAAAGAAATGTTATTATTAATGTAAAGGTCATTTTGAAGTGTAACTTCATATGACAGTCTCTTCAATGCTGCCTTGTTGACTTTTTTGTGTGACGTTAGAGTAGAGAAGCATAATATTAGCAGGATAAGAGCCAGGTATGGAGTTGCAATTGAGTTAGTCTACAAATAACGGAAAACCAACGAAAACGAAAAAAAATAAGAGGACATAAGGAGGTCATTCTTTGCATTGGAGGAAACGGAGCAGTGTTGCAGTTAGATGTGTCTCGGCAGCGCCACTTATCTCGACTATCGGAATTCTAGTATTTCTAGTTGGATTGTATAACTATACTTCCTTGTATGATTTATTTTGCGCTAATACCGGTTTTCTGTTTTTTTTTTAGCAAACTACTGGATCCATGAATGGAATTCGATGAGATTCGGCGTGCAGGTTCATAAAAATCGCGCATCTTGGGACATTTTTTTCTATTTTGGGTAAACTAATTTTTGGGGGATTGTAATTGATTGGTGAAGTTTCACTTCTATCGTGTGGTACCATTTTATGGACATAGTCCTACTTTAGTGGCCTATTGAGCGTTGAACGATCTCCTTTATGTTTTGTATATTATTAATTGGTTTTTGGCCATAATGGGCAAGCTGAGACAAGGCTTACCATTGACACAATGTATAACAGGTGAGAGCGTGACTTAACCAAGAGGACGGAAACTATAGACATATCCGCCGTAGAAATATAAGTGGGCAGTTTCGCGCTGTGTTTTCATATTTTGAGGAGAAATTGTTCACTTGGGCATTAACTGCTTAAGTTAAACTGCAGCGTACCTACCTCAATTCTTCCGTGATAGAACTTGTAAGACAACCAGAATGCAGCGGCTGCAGCCCGGTAGCCATCTTGTTCTTCTTGCATACCGTTATCAGCAAGGAAGGCATCCATCAAAGTCACAGCCAGATGAAACACTTCGCTCCCCAATCTTTCAACGCACTGCAAGAACAACATACCATAAACAAGTTAGCATACATCCAGTGTAACTTCGGTCAGCCATTGTGACATATCTTGTGGAAATACAGTGCCGGCCTACTATGGCGATTATTTTAATCCTAACCCGGGATTAAAAATGGAAACAAATTTATTTTATAATGCTATTCAAAGTACTATTCAAAATTGTTTTGTTTACGTTTTTAACCCCATGAATAAGGTAATACCAAACGGCATAGTGTTCCCACTGTACGGGGTTTCCTTTCCAGTTTTCTCTTTAGGTACTTTGAAAGCAATAAAAGTTTTCAGAACTTCACAGTTCACATAACAGCCATATAGCAGGGTGCTTAACTTTTCGGGTGCAATTGACTACGATAGCAATTATTACCTGAAATTGTAGCAGCCATTCTAAAAGCAGTTCTCTTCGGACAGGATTGATAACACAGTTATCTGAACAATATTGTGCACCCAATTGCAAACGTTGTTCCAATCCTAGTTCCGTGTTGAATATTATCTTAAAAGATGCAAAACCGGGAGAATTAGATGCATTCATATCAATGTCCTGGCTTTGTGTCTAGACTAAGGTGCCCATTCCACATACGTACAACGTCAATGAAAATTATGAAATTGAAGGTGGTAGCAGAATTTTTAGTATGTCTTTAATGTCTGCTACCACCTTCAATTTCATAATTTTCATTGACGTTGTACGTATGTGGAATGGGCGGAGTTTCCTCATACGTCAATCGTCAATGAGAAATATGGTTTTGACGTGGTAGCAGAATTGTTATAGTATGTCTTTAATGTCTGCTAAACCTTCAATTTCATATTCCTCATTGACGATTGATGTATGTGGAAACCCCGCCTTACTTATACATAATTATGTTGAGCCCATTTTATACTTGATTTGGGCTTATTGTGTGGTTGCTTGTCGACCTTATCAGTGGATGAAAAGTATCAATTCAAAGTTCCTCTGAGGCTGCCTAAAACCAAACCAGTAGAATGGGAAAAGATATCACTTGGCTTGATTATAGAGGCGCATTACTAAACAACATTATAGAAAATGGGATACTATAATTATTAATTTTTCTTGCATACATTTAAACTTTTTATACAAAAAAAAGAATGAAAATTGTAGTTTTTTCCATTTGGGTGAAAGGTTTAATTATAAATAAACCATCTCATTACATTTCCAGCCAGTATCATTCCTTACGTAAAACATCATATGCCTGGTAATACAGCGTACCTGGCAACTTTTTTCGAAATTGAGATTTTATAGAAACCGGGGCTAAAATGGTAGAAGCATATGCCGGTGGTCTACTGTTCGAAGTCCCTCCCTCCTCCCGCGTGACACCAACAACACTCGTTTTTTGTACAAAGTTGAATTTCACAGTGAATATTTATTGTAGAGCTTTAAAAATGATTTTATACCATAGAATAATAAATATTTCTCGACATTTTGATACGTGATATGTGACCGTCACTACCAACGATTTGTCACATGAATATTTCTTGTAATGCTCACAATCTTTTTCTAACTCTGCGATAAATACAATAGTTACTACGGGAGGGGTGGGACTCCAATTGGGCCTTAATACTTCTAAACGCCTTCTTTTAACGCATTAGAAATACACCAAATACATCATTTATGGGATAGGATTGAATAAATAATTTTTCTTGTCTAATGTAAAATTTGACTTTGTGCAGTTACCACTTAACAGCAACTATGCGACGAAAATATGTTACAGTACTATAGTCTATATTGAGCCCGAGGATTAATAAAATCAATTTAAAAACACATGTAGGGCGTAGGCTAGTACCTCCAAATGTTCTGAAGTTAGCATCCATTGCTCATTTAGCACTATATACGGCTCGTCTTCTTTCCGATGCCTGCTGATATTACTAGGTTCAACTAAAAAAAATAAATATATACTCATTAAAATACTGTAGGCATAGCTTAATAACTTATAATAGATCTGTTACGCGTCATAAATTATTTAAGTAAATCTATAGTAATCACATTTATTAAGTAATAAGCCATACTTATAGTTCAAGGCCTAACTAGTAGGTATACTATATGACTAACCTTTAACTTCTTCTCTCACACATTCTTCAACTACATCAGGCAGAACTTCTTTCTCGGCGACAACGTTCTCGGCTAATTTTAATCTCTTAACGGCATTCTCCTGCCCATCTGAATTAGACCGAACTCTTCTAAAAAGTCTGGTTTTGCTAGGCACAACTAAAAATAGAAAATAGCCTATCTTGGATTCCGTACTTTAGCCTTCAGCTACCTACCTTATTATTTTTATTTAAATTGACATAAATAAGAATAATTAATTATCCATATATCAATTAATTATCAATAGATGCCCAGAATGGGATTAACTTTAGAGGCTTATAGTTCTAACCATTAACTTCTCTCTCACACTCTTCAACTTCTTCGGGCAGAACTTCTTTTTTGGTGATAGCGTCATAGCTTAGTTTTAATCTCTTAGCGGCGTTCTCCTGTCCTTCTGAATCAGGTCGAACTCTTATACGAAGTCTCTCTGACCGTCTTGGCAGTACAACATTATTATCTAAAAACCCGAAGGTTCGCTGAAAAATGAAGGCACAATAAGATAACCGATTACTGGACTATACGTTTTGTGCATTCAGTGCCTACTCTACATACTGGCAGCATGAGAATTGGGTTTATTAGACTACAGCCTGTTAAACAACAGTAGATAAATATTTATTATTATACATTGCGAAGATCACCGGCACGGTTACACCGCTTTAAAGACGTGGGTTAAGAGGTAAGATTTATTTTCACCTTCTGTACCATGAATCAATATTACAATTTCATGCTAGTATTGTAGAAGACGGCAAAAACAATAAAATGGTACGTGTAACATAGATTATAATTATTGTTTTAAAGGTACAAACCTCTGACTTTTTATCCATTTAAGGGCTTAGATTATTCTATACACATGCAGAAAACAAAATTTTAACATTTAGTATAAATAGACAATATAGGAAAGAAAAAAAACAAAAATTACATAAAAAGTTCAAGTTTGTTGAAACTTGAACAAAAAAGCGCTATCGGTTGTCAGTCGGGGATTTTAAAATTCTATTGCCACGTTACACTTAGTATTATAACAATCGCCGCTTTTGCATGCTATTTCTCACTAAACTTTACTATTTTTTTTAAAATTAGTGACTAATTTTGTAAATAATATTTAAGTTATTACATATTGTATGCAATTTCTAAATTGTTTTTGAATGATCTACGAATATAATAAAAGCCGCGAAGATGCAGTAACTATAATAGATATTAGAACAGGGGGCTGTCAACGCTGTATAAAATGGAATTTTGCCTTTCTTCCACTAAGAACCGTCTTCTGCTAAGTGGACGGAGATTATTTTTTCCGCACCGCGGCGCTTGCAGCGTTCCCGCTTAAATTCAAATGTTGGTCTGTAACATTTTAGTTGCCATATTCCAATGGAGATTAATATTATTTTTTTTATATTCCATTATAATGGCAGTTGACTGTATTACAACGCTTATATTATGTAATGTGCCATTGGCAGTGTAAAGTCTAATAAGCTTACGCATGATAAGTAGATAAGTATCGGTAATACAGTAAGCAGCGTTAGTCAATTGCAGTTCAAACGTTAAATTTCCACATTTCAATTTTATTCATATACTTTTATACTGTACTGAACATTCCCATTAATACGGTAGTTTATTTTTACTCTTTGGCGCTACAGTCTAGAGCCCGTAATGTCCTAAAAAACTTTTTCATAGCCCGTACGTAGCACATTGTTTATTACTCTAGATTATTATTAGTAACCCATTCGTCCTATGTCGAATGCCTAATACCAACGACCAAAATTGATTGTTTTTTCCATTAGCAATCCGTTAAACGTCTTCGATGTCAACTTATGCTATCTACTATACGAGGGATAATGGACACGATGAGAGAATGAGCCATGCTCAACATGGACAAAATGTGCATAAACATAGCATAGTCGTATGAATGACATTACCAAGTCAAAACTGAAACCCATGAACGACCTTGGTCTACTAGGCAAGCCACAGCTACCCCGATGCCTTGTAGCCATTGCATCCGTGGTCGTCCCACTACTACCTATTCCTTCTCCCTAGGGCTTATCACCCTTTTGACTGGCATATTAATTGAATTGAAACAGCCCACAACCGAGCAATATCGGACTCTTCTTTTGCTAGCTTTCGGCATTTTTCTACTAAAACTAAAATCTAAAATATAATAGTGCCCAGTTGAAAATGTAAACAAAACAATGTCAGTGACAGTAATGGCTTTTGGCTGGTAGGCTGGATGCAGGGCTGCCAAATGACTTCTGCCGTATTCCTCGGAAATTGTTAAATAGTTCCTCAGAATACCCCGGAATTTTTTTTAAATGTTGGTCCCCTTCAGATGCATATTCCACCGACGTCAATAGTGATAGTAAATGTAGTATTGACGTGGTAGCAGACATTTTTAGACTGTCTTAATGTCTGCTACCACGTCAATACCACATTTACTATCACTATTGACGTTGGTCGAATAAGCGCCTTATATATGATTTTTTTCATTCACCAAGGATGTTACAAATTAAACTGGATATAAAGTTTGTTTTCATGTAGTATGCTAAGCATAGGCGGATTTTTATTATTTTTGAGAGTATCGACTGCCGTACGTCACCATGCCTACTTCACCAGTTTTCATCTTTTAATCTTGCTAATTATCAGAAGCTAGAGCAGTATAGTCTAAGGCTCCTAAGCTACACCCACGGATACCATAAGTAGGTACCTTTAATTGTGGCAAATTCAAAATTGGCAGTTGACAATTAAAAATACTTGGAGCGCTGAGAAAAGCATTATAGGGGGCTGCGTAACCTTCTGGAGACTGGAGGGGGGGGGGCTAGGTTGTTTGGGTTGTCATTATCAGATCTAAGCTGTTCCCCGTGAATCCAAGCCATTAATGTTATGGTAAACCTGAATTAGTGAGGTTTTACACATTTTATCCCCTGGAGAAGGGGGCGCAGCAGTCTCCCCTGCAGAAAAACAATGATAAATGGGCCCAAATTAATGAGGTTTTTCGCATTTTATACCCTGGTGATAGGTGGGCCCGGGGGTCTCCTCCGTAGAAAAAATTGATAAATAGGCCCAAATTAGTGAGGTTTTACGCATATTAAACCCTGGAGAATGGGGGGCCGGGGGTTTCCCCCGGAGAAGGAAAATTGATGTATATAGGTCCAAATTAGTGAGGTTTTACGAATTTTGCAAGCAGTACAGTTGAGATTGTACCGACAAATAAACCTACCACTGAGGGGGCCCGGGGGTCTCCCCCAAAGAAATAGCTTGAAAAAATAGGTCTGAAATAGGCCTATTGGGATCTTAAGCATTTTGAGTAATATATTTGTGTGAAAATAAGTCAATGTGTTGATTTTTTCATGATGTCTTTCATGTAAAATAAGCATACCAGTATCAAGAATTAATTTCCCTTTCGTTATTGTGGATACTATGCCTTTCGCCTCCATAACGTCTTTGTCACCAGAAATCCTGGGGGGGGGGGCCTGCGGGCTTAGCCTCCCCCCCCCCCATAGACAACAGATAACTAGACTCGTCACCGGGATAGGGATTCAGTTCGCGATAGCAGCGCCACGCCGCGCAGCGGAAATTTTTTCTCCGTCCACTTTCCTTGAACAACAGAGCTCAAGTTAAATTCTTTTGTAAATATTTAAATGTCAAATTAAATATTCATGGGAATAAAATGTATTTTAAAAATTGTAATGATTTTTTTACAAATTCTGAAACTATCACTAAAATCTCAATTTGAAACATATTTTCAAAAAGATAGTCCAAAATCAAGGACTGAAGGACGCACTCCATCCAGCCTCCAGCCTACCAGCCATTACTGACATTGTTTTGTTTACATTTTCAACTGGGCACTATTATATTTTAGATTTGAGTTTTAGTAGAAAAATGCCGAGAGCTAGCAATATAAGAGTCCGATATTGCTCGGTTGTGGGCTGTTTCAATTCAATTAATATGCCAGTCAAAAGGGTGATAAATCCTAGGGAGAAGGAATAGGTAGTAGTGGGACGACCACGGATGCAATGGCTACAAGGCATCGGGGTTAGGGTCATTCGGGGTAGCTGTGGCTTGCCTAGTAGACCAAGGTCGTTCATGGGTTTCAGTTTTGACTTGGTAAAGGGTCATTCATACGACTATGTACATTTTGTCCATGTTGAGCATGGCTCATTCTCTCATCGTGTCCATTATCCCTCGTATAGTAGATAGCATAAGTTGACATCGAAGACGTTTAACGGATTGCTAATGGAAAAAAAAATCAATTTTGGTCGTTGGTATGAGGCATTCGACATAGGACGAATGAGTTACCTACTAATAATAATCTAGAGTAATAAACAATGTGCTACGTACGGGCTATGAAAAAGTTTTTTAGGACATTACGGGCTCTAGACTGTAGCGCCAAAGAGTAAAAATAAACTACCGTATTAATGGGAATGTTCAGTACAGTATAAAAGTATATGAATAAAATTGAAATGTGGAAATTTAACGTTTGAACTGCAATTGACTAACGCTGCCTACTGTATTACCGATACTTATCATACGTAAGCTTATTAGACTTTACACTGCCAATGGCACATTACATAATATAAGCGTTGAAATACAGTCAACTGTCATTATAATGGAATATAAAAAAAATTGGAAGAATTGGAATATGGCAACTAAAATGTTACAGACCAAAATTTGAATTTAAGCGGGAACGCTGCAAGCGCCGCGGTGCGGAAAAAATAATCTCCGTCCACTTAGCAGAAGACGGTTCTTAGTGGAAGAAGGGCAAAATTCCATTTTATACAGCGTTGACAGCCCCCTGCTCCCCCCCAGGACCCCCCTATTTACGCCAATGCATGTATGTATAAACTTACAAACCTTTCTTGAAATAGGTTTGTGATGGAAATAATGCAATAGGCTCCCATGATTTAATCATTTGATTTGACTTTTTTCTCACCCTCACACTTTTATAGGCTGATATGAAATTCCCGGCATCTTATTTCAGGTTCATCTAAGTTTTATTCATTATACAAAGCTGAAGCTACTCAAGCTAGTAAATTTTTAAAAACATGCAGCTCTCTTGAATAATTTTTAGTGCGCTAGCGGCGGGAAATACACGACAGCTAAGTCGTAATAAATAGCTGACAATTAACTGTCATAACTGCCATAAGATAACTATTGAGTTTCATTTGGCGCGAAAATTTTAGGCCAAAATATGGTGGACTTTCGATTGGTCCCCTGCTTCAGCATGCAAATCATATGGAGGTGTAGGGCTCGGGGTGGAAATAGTGTTTATATTTTTTGAATTTTTGCGAAAATTTTATGAAACCGCGAGAGAATCAATGGTCATTCGACAAAATTCTTAAAAAATAAAATAAAAACAAATTTCCCTAAAATCCCACAGAAAAACCTCAAAAATTGTTGACCCCGGAAATTTTTCGGAATAAAATTATTTCCCACGGAATTCCGAGGTAAACCACGGAATGTGGCAGCCCTGGCTGGATGGCGTGCGTCCTTCAGTCCTTGATTTTGGACTATCTTTTTGAAAATATGTTTCAAATTGAGATTTTAGTGATAGTTTTAGAATTTGTAAAAAAATCATTACAATTTTTAAAATACATTTTATTCCCATGAATATTTAATTTGATATTTAAATATTTACAAAAGAATTTAACTTGAGCTCTGTTGTTCAAGGAAAGTGGACGGAGAAAAAATTTCCGCTGCGCGGCGTGGCGCTGCTATCGCGAACTGAATCCCTATCCCGGTGACGAGTCTAGTTATCTGTTGTCTATGTATTAGAATAGTCTTCTGCTAACGGCACATGTTTTTCTTCGGCGGACTGCGGTTGTTGAGATAAATTGTGAGTTTGGGGTTAGTGTTAGTGACTAAAGAAATGTCAAGAACAGCAGTGAGTAGTAACAATGCTGCCCCGTCAAGAGTTACCGTCGTCCTAGGTGCTCAATGGGGCGACGAAGGCAAGGGAAAAGTTGTGGATATGCTTGCAACAGATGCAGACATGGTGTGCCGCTGCCAGGTGGGTTAGCATGATTTTAGAATTGTTGTTGCTCTAGATTTAGAATCGTCCTATTTAAGATTTAACTATAACGAATCAACTAACTAACTAACTGTTGAAAAAACGTGTAAGGGCTCCCCTTCTGTTTAATACAACAACAACAACAAATTCTACCGTTTAGTAGCAATTTATAATTAGGGCTTTCTTGTTTGGAATTAGTTAAAAAATATGCACAAATTTCCAATTCAACATTCAACATTTAGATTATCTCAAGAAATCTAGTGAGTTAAAAAAAAAAAAAAGAGAACGAGTGGGTTCTGGTGTCATCTCAGCACGGGGTAGTGGCGCCTTCCCCGTGGCCAGGATGAAGATAAACTTTGATAAGAATTAGGAAGCAGCCAACGCCCTGATACTAACAACGTCTCAAACAAAATAGTCTTCATATCCGACTCCACCTCTGCTTTGCAAGTTCAACACAAGCCGTTAGTTAATAACAGCCAGGGATGAATGTCAGCTAGCCATCGGCCATCATTGACTTTCAACAACATGCAACCCGAACAATTTGAACGTTGTGTACCCTATTTCTGTTATGTCCAATTGTCCCCATAACCGTGTGAATGATGGAGATTGTTGAAACCTGGCAGAATGCAAGCACTTGCTTTTCGGATGGGATTTTGCGATTGTGTGGGATGGTTTTCAAATGTTGAGGATTACATAAAAAATAAAATGTCCTCGAGCAGAGTATATATATTTGTAATTAAAATAGAGATACTAAAATATATTACGTTATACGTTCAACTGGTCAGCGCGGCGCTTAATGGCAGAAATGCCAAGAGCGGGCGTTGGCTAGTAAGTAAGTAAGCACGTTCAACCATTTTACAAGCAGGATAGCAGAAATAAAAACACAAGTTTGCAACATAAAAGTGAAAGCGCGGCACATTTGAACTATTGGTTATTAATTATAATTCCAACATCAAATGTCATAATTGGACAGCTACCAAAGATAACAAAAGTGTAACCTGAAGAGAGGTACAATTCTACCAAGATCCTACCCGTTCATCAAGGAAGCCAGAAGGCTTAAGTGCGTACTGAAAACAAAGTACTCCAAATTGGGCGTTGGCTGAAGTAAGAAGTCAGCTTTGAACTCTTTATCGACTTTCACGGTTATGCCGTTTATTATAAAATGGCAGCCTACTGTTTGTAACCGGAATTTTCGTCACTGAAGTCATCTGCGAGATGTAAAAGAATAGTGAAGCACGAAATTAGAGTAGAGGTCCGCACGCCGGCCCCTGCTGAAGGCTCGTTTAAAATTGTTTTCTTCTTCGGCCCGGACACGGTCGTTCGAATGCCTGATGATGGCTAGTGTTGCAAAAAAAATAAAAATTAAAAATATGAAACACTTCAGCTAATTTCTAGGTCGCTGGGTGTGTTGCTGGCGCGTCGAGAGGAAACCTGTGCACCTACGACAAGCCAACGACAAAAATCTGCTGAAGTCCATTTGCTCCAATGACAAATTCCTCAGCGGATCGCCGGCATTCGAGCATCCGTTTGTACAAACAAGTTTTTAATGTAACAGCAAAGGTTTTCACGGCCGGAGTCAAATTAAGAATCAGTAGAATCCGGGCTGATGGGCCGTGGTCAAAATAAAAGCGAACTTCCAAACGTTTCGTCAACATCTGCGGTCGACATCTTCAGTGGAACTGCTGAGCCTCCAAAATACAATCTTAGAAGTCTACGCAGTTCCACTGAAGATGTCGACCGCAGATGTTGACGAAACGTTTGGAAGTTCGCTTTCATTTCGACTACGGCCCATCAGCCCCGATTCTACTGATTTTTCAAACAAGTTTTTACGTTATCATGTTTTAAATCTAAGGATTTTAAATTATAAATAAAATGATACTGTAGTTTAGGTTTACGTTATATTAGATTGAGTAAAGTTTGTTTGTTTTTCCAACGTCTGCTTTCAGCATTTCTGCTTTAAGCAACCCAGTCTGGCCGGGTCAGTGAGTCTGTTCATTACCTTGAGGCACCCTAAGGGCAGACTCCTCCACCTCAGTGAAAATGGGAGTTGACTGACAGGGTGGACCCCCTGATTATAGTGGAATCAGAACCACTAGTAAAGTCACACTATTAATTCGGAAGTATTGACACGCACCTAGACTAACTGGTAGTCTCAGTTATCACGTCACCCTGCCGACACTGTGTACACTAACAAGTTTACTGCTGTTTTAAACAGGCTCTGTTCTGGTTGGATTCAACCTGGCATGGCCGTTGGCTGGATTACTGTAAAGTTTTTGCAGCTTTTATATTAAATTTTTCTCTTTTTCTCTAACTCTGTGCCTTTACCCAATATTTCATAGCTTTATGTTGACGCGATATCTCTATCTGCATATTGCCACTGTTCTACAAATGCAAATAAAATTTCATGTCAATCCAGTTTTAGTGACATTATCGGTTGTCTTTGTTGTGGGGGATGAGGAATAGGTCAATGTGCCATCCCGGATAGGTCGCACGCGATTGTCGGGCGCGGCCTTTCGGCTTTCGTGATGTTACACAACTAACTCCTCGTTAGCGTTAAAAGGTCAATCCGAATTGAATTTGCTGATTGTTAGTTATTTAATGCAATTTCGACTTTACTATTATTTTTTACCATCAGTAGAGTTATTTAATGCAATGTCGACATTACTATTATTTTTTTACCATCGGTAGGGTGTATTCTAATATGCTTTCTGTGCAACTATAGGCTACTGTACTGTTAACTTTATTTTCGCATTACCGAAAGCCGATACTCCAAAGCCTGAGGGCCCACCAAGTGCCTGCACATACGGCGACCAGTGGAGGGATGCCACTTCATCATTTGACCTAGCCCATTACTGGGGGCCAAGGCTTTGACACTTTAAATTTTAGTAGTAGTAGTATTTAGTCGGGACCCAGGCCGCAATTTGGGCCCATAGGTCCCCCAGTCGCACTAGTCGAGACCCACTGCTTCAGCGAATCTCGCCATGGCCACGGGTCGGACTTCTGGAGCCCAGCCGTCAGTAGCAATAGTACAATATAGAAACTATTATTATTATTATTATTATCATCCCAGATGTTCCAGTCTTGGGCGCCAGATCATATGGCACTCGGCGAGAATGTGCCATCCACTCTCGGTCTCCATCGCACAATGTCGGCACATATCATTGTCCACCTGCCCACCAATCCGGGCGAGGTGATGCCTGAAGTTCCCGTGACCAGTGTGCAGGGATATCACCCGACGCACGCGCGTTCTATCCAGTACTAGTAGACTCTTAGCCCTTTTGGCTTTTTGTTTCTGGATGTTTGATGAGGCGCTTCGTATGAATGCATGGGGTTTCCTCCAACCATTGGGTATGGAATTTCCTCCCAATATACTCCGAGATGAGTGCTCGAGTAATTGCCCAGGAAATCGGTAGAATAGGCTCTGGTCCAATGGGTTGCAGCTCCGATCCTAGACGAGCCAGCTCGTCGGCTTGTTCATTTCCTTGAACACCACTATGACCAGGAACCCAAAACAATTCGACATTGTTGCACCTAGCGTGAACTTACGTGTAATTGGTAATATTGTTACAGGGTGGAAACAATGCAGGGCATACGGTTGTCGTGGATGCCAAAGAGTACGATTTTCATCTGCTACCAAGTGGCATTATCAACAATAAGTGTAAATCAGTTATCGGTAAGTCTTTTATCATCAAACATGTGTGTTAGGGGAACCAGCAGGCTTCACATGAAAACAAATTATATTATGTAATTTTATTTAGCAATAATTATTCAGGTGTGAAAATGAAAATTTAGTTGCATAAATAAGCTTGTTTTTTAAATGAATTATTTATAAGATCATTGTCTTATTTTCACGGCTGTGATACGAGGAATTAATTAAAAATTAACCAGGCTTGTTTTTTTACTTATTTGGAAATCAACACAGCTTAAAATATCACTAGCTACATTATATGAGAGTTAAGCGTACCTCCTCCGCTCCCATCCATCCGTTATCAATTTGAAACATCTAAAGGCGATTAGAGTGGTGTCCTCTGGTAATGCTTCATTTATAAAAAAATATTATTAGGCTATTTAGAGTGACTCTTAAAAATCAGTGGACAATTTAATCACGTTTAGCCATATTCCGAAACGTAGGCAACGCAAATGGCTGGGCTACCCGAACGTAGTACTCGATTTCTATGAAGCTATAATAAGATAAAAAGACATGGCCGTAAGTTGGTATTTATAGAGCATGTAAATTGAAGTTGCCTAATACGTGCCTCAGGCTTGTCATTGACTTAAGAGACTTGATGGTTATTTTTATCATTGCGCTGTTTGCCAATTTGTGTTGGTAATTTTGTGGATTTTTATGTTTTCTTCATAAAAATGTCATTGAGCCATTCTTATGGCGGGGTTTCCACATACGTCAATGGTCAATGAGAAATATGGTTTTGACGTGGTAGCAGAATTTTTAGTATGTCTAATATCTGTTAAAATGTCTATTTCACATTTCTCACTGACCATTGACGCATGTGGAAACCCCGCCTGAGCTGGCCATTCACGAGGGCTCCAAACGGACTCGCGCCAAGCCAAATGGCGCGTCCTGTTCCAGTTGGCGTTAGCGCCATTTAGAGGGGTTCATTTACGACTACACTGAACCAGTCGCTCCAAATCTTTCAAATTGTACAGTGTAAAAGTACCTCTTCCATATCGTCACACTGTACAATTTGAAAGATTTGGAGCGACTGGTTCAGCGTAGTCGTGAATGACCCCTCTAAATGTCGCTAACGCCAAATGGAACAGGACGCGCCATTAGGCTTAGCGCGCGAGTCCGTTTGGAGCCCTCGTGAATGGCCAGCTTTATGGTTGACAAAAGCAACACCCTGTTACCTAGTGCCAATGGTAAGCTTATCTCAGCTTTCGGAAATAATACCAATAATGTCAATAAGTCAATGTCAAAAAAGTCAATAAGGATGCCCAAGGTTTTTTAATTTTCTTTATTGCCAGGTCGAAATCGGTCCGGGTTTTGTTAGCCCTTATACTACAGCCAAAGAACTTCTAATATAATACACTAGAAGAAACCATTGGCGCTAGTGTAGCATGGTCATTTGATAACCCAAATATCCGCCATATTTAGGCCTTCACAGCAGGGGGTATTCTGTATTTTATTTAAAAAATTAAGAGAAAATGCCTTTTTGTTGCCCTTATTATTGCCTATAATTTAATTTTGCATTTGTTACATTTCAAATTTCATAGGGTACAGTTACTCTATTGGATGATTGAACTTATTTGATGCTATTGTTTCTTTTTAATCCGCATAATTATCAGCTATTTTGGGAAAGCAAATTTTTCATAATAGTTAAGTTAGACAGCCTAAATATTTAATAAAGACACATTTTTTTTAGTTTCAAAATCTTGGGTTAGGTACCATAAGAAAACTATTGAGTTTCATTTGGCGCGAAAGTTTGAGGCCTAAATATGGCGTTTTTCTATTGGTCCCCTGCTTCCGCAAGCAAATCATATGGAGGTGTCGGGGCTCGACTACAGCCATTGGCTTCTTGTAAACATCTTCTCCTCCTATTATAACATGACGTTTCTTTGTTTTCAAACGCTTGCTTTCAGAATTTTTGATTTAAGCAACCCTGTCAGCATGGCAGATTGGGAGGTGACCAGGACTCGACACGCATTTAGACTGACTGGTAGTCAGTAACGCCTGCTTTCAGCATTTCTGCTTTTTAAGCAACCCTGTCACCCTGGCGGGGGGAGTGAGTCTGTTTGTTAACTTGAGGCACCCTAAGGGCAGACTCTTTCACCTCGGGGAAAGGGGAGTTGACTGACAGGGTGGACCTCCTGATTATAGTGGATTCCGAACCACTTGGGGAACATGGTAAAGTCACACGATTAAATCGGAGGTGACCAGGACTCGACTTATACTGCCAAAGCGCGTTATCATGTCCCACCAGGTTCCCCTGCCAACGCTGTGCACACTACCAAGTTGCCGCAGTTTGAAACATGCTCTGCTCTAATGGAATCAACATGGTAAGGCCGTTGGCTGACTGGTAGTCTCTGCGCATTATTATGTTCCCTTGCCTGCGCAGTGTTCACTACCAAGTTTGCTGCAGTTTTGAACAGGTTCTGTTCTGGTGGATTCAACTTTGTATGGCCGTTACTCAGCCTTTGACCTCCTATTTTAATCTGAGGCAGGAATGCTGAAAGCAAGCGTTGGAAAATAAACAAACCGCCATAAATGGCCTTCAACAAAAATGGTACACAAAATAACAACTGGTTAATTTACAGAGATTGAAACCATTAGGATTCCCTCTTTTGACCCTTGCTAGGTTTTGATTATTGTCATTAGAGGGTGACCAAGTTAAGTTTCCCATTGAGTCTTGGATAGACATTGATGATAAATGGAGGTCTTTCCTATAAGAGGGCCTCCACCTTGCAAATCTGGAGACTGTAAAGGCGACACTACACTAGGCTACATGAGCCCAGTGCTGTGGAGGGAACGCCTGGAATACTTTGAAACTCCTTTCATGGAACACGAAACTAATGTCAGGTTACTTATCCCATGTAGCGTGGCTGGGCTGATGCGATGCAGCTGATGTAATAGTGAAGTGCAATCGGGGTCTTCGATGGGCTTTCTACATCTTTGGTCCCCTTGGGACATCCGCGAACTATGACTAATAATAATAATAAGTGCATTTGAACGGTACATGTAGAGTAGTGGTGCAGACTCTGACTTTCACCCGAAAGATTGTTGGTTCGACTCCCACACTTGCTATATTTTCTGGCCATGCTTTGGAGGGCATTTTAAAGCAGGGGGTCTCGGGCTTTCCTAGTTGAGTGTAAGAGAGGGCTTTGTAGCCCTAACTGCACTAAGTTGACTTAGTAATAGAACAAAAAAGTCAATATTTATTTATTTATTTATTAGAAATGCTCTGTAGGGGGTACAATCGGCCAATAAGGCTCAAGTGCATGCAATACGCTACGTGTGTACCCACCCATTGAGTTCTATATGGGAGAGATAGGACATTCGAGCGCGCCAAAATATTTTTTTAATCCTGGGGCTACCTTAATAAGCCTGCCAGGGGGTCTCCCCCGTTGAAAATTTTTGAAAAACAGGCCTCAAATAGTGGGGTTTTACGCAGGTTGATAGCAGTAACATTAATTAGAATTTACAGGCGATGAATACAATTGCACACAATTCGATTAAAATTTATACGTAATCGTAAAATTACATCACTCAATTTCATGTCTTAGAAAAACAGTGAGATTTTCCGGGACATTTTCCAAAACCAGGAGATTGGGCTGAAAACCAGGAGCCTCCCGGGTAAACCGGGAGGTATGGCAGGCTTAGGCTACCTATATACGTCTCCTATGACCAATTTTTGAAAAAAAACATACCCGGTGCCAGGATTTAAAAAAAAATATTTTGAATTTCCCATCTCTCCTTTATAGAGCTGTACCTACCCCAATTAAGAAGAAAAAAAGATAATAATATGTGTATTGAAAACAATTTTACATTTACACTGATCAGCAGTAGCCACAACAGCTACATAGCTGAAAGAGAATCAACGTACATTTATCACTCAAAATTAAAAATTAAAAATAGAAATAAATAAAATAAAATACAGCATCACATGATAAATTAGTAGAATTTCATATTAGTGATAAGTGAGGAGCTAGCCACAACGAGACCCTCCTGGATTTTCTATACTATAGGAGAGCTCTCCATTCTGAAGTATGAAATGGCGTGGCAGCAGACATGTGAGCGGCGGTGTAAACAAACTTGAAACAAGCTAATTACAGCCTAAAGGTCTGTGACGGCATTGTTGTGGAGTAGGTCATGGCCGCACCGATGCGATGATAGACTGATTGCATGCGTTATCAGCATTGACGATGTGAATATTACTTCCCCGAATAGTAGCATGTGTATTCACGCGGTTTCCTTTTCCTATAGGAAAAACTTCACTACTCTATATGGACACCCACTTTACGCCTATTTGTTGCAAAGTCGAATTTCCCAGGAAATCATCCCAGATTCTATTGATTTATCTTCCCAGGAAATACTCCTCTACATTTGGGTACATGATATGGGGCCGTCACGAACATCAATTGGCCACAGTTTTTGAACTCCTACTTAACCAACAGTTTTTTGATTTTTGACGGCTCTACGATCGAAAAATTACTATCAAGAGATTTGTTTACTCTTGTTAGGCTTTTCCCTCTACGATCTTCTCTTAACTTGATTAGGAAGGAGATGTAGCTGAAAGATCTGCAGATAATAGTGAGTGTCTCCAAAGTGACTTCTAGTTCTAAGACGTAACTGATCCACAGTAAAATATAATTTTTATATTTTGTTATTTTATTATTTATAGTGGATCAGTTGCGTCTTATTCATTTATTCCCTTAGATCTGAATATGGCGGCACTAGGCACTCTTCGGCACACTTGAATTTATTTCCGAGGGTTCAACGGTTTTACAGTATTCTTATCAGTATTGGGGGCAGCGGCGGATTTGGCTTTGTGCGGATATAGGCACTGCCCTTGTCGCGGACAATAATAATTATAGTATGTATAGGGGGAGGGGGGGGGGGAGGGGTGCTTAGAATCAAAATAACATACTTTCTTATCCTTAACTAAAATGATATAAATAATTATTTTTTGCATAGTATGCACACAAAAGAATATAGGCATTTGCCTCAGTTGCCTATTGGTAAAACCCCCACTGATAGGGGGTAACATTTATCATGTAAACCGAGGAAGACAACGGCTCATTCTCTGAGTGAATAATTACGTCGCTTTATCACTGTTTGTGATTTAAGTAAAGCGTTTGACGTGCAATTTGGACATGTCCCGCGGCAGCTGTTGCTTTTGTGGGAGGAGGACGCTCTTTGTAGTTGCCAATATAATCATTAAGAATTTTTATTGTTTTTTTGCGCGGCTAACATACCGGCTTCTCTGCCAAAACATTTCAACATTTTCTCGTGGTTAGGGAACCCTGGGTTTCCTCCGAAATTATTGACTTTATTGTACTATTCTTCGTTAGAACCGGCTTCGAGTATTTAAATTTTTATTTACAGCATTGCTAACGTGACTTAGCGAGCTGGCATGCATCCATTATTACGTCACTGCCATGCGAATTCATGGTGTATATTTTCACGTTTTAAGTCGGTATTTTTAATATTTCCTCTATAGGATTGGTGAGTTTCTACACCAAAATACTGGAATAGTTCAAATATGCCACTATTTGGGACCAATCTTAGGCGGTGTTTCCACATACGTCAATCGTCAATGAGAAATATGATTTTGAAGTGGTAGCAGAATTTTTAGTATGTCTTTAATGTCTGCTAAACCTTCAATTTCACATTTCTCATTGACGATTGACGTATGTGGAAACACCGCCTTATCGACAATAATTCCTATTGAATTGCCTGTGGATAGGGTAAACGCCAGCAGTCAAAATGTATCTGTCGAATTTATGAGTGGAGCAGATCTTATAATAAATAAATAAATATAAAATAATTTACAGCATTATAACTGTATAACATGTCAACAGCTTATATTTCATTAATTGACAGCATGATAAGCTTTTGACGTGAAAATATTTTAATTGTCTTTTGGCCTGTCTGTGTTGGTTCCTTTTAGGGGAGTGCATGATCGTGATATTTCCCCTGGTATTTCGAGGAACTCTGCCTAAAGGCTGATCTGTTAGGAGGATGTTACTTTCTGTCTCATGAAATGAAAGAAAACCTGAATTCATTTTAAACGAGTTTTAGCCCCTCTTAGGGCTACTCTTCTTCCAGCTGACCTATTTTTGGTTTACATTACAGTACAATTTATTTTATAATATATTTTCTTGTAACACAAACAAGAAAAAAATAAAACATGCGTTCACTCATCATCTCATGGCATGGCTCTTTTAGGCGGGGATTCCACCGACCTGCTAGTGCTAAATACAAATACGGTGACGTGGTAACAGAGATTCAAGACTTAGGTGGGGTTTCCACCGACCTCGCATTGCAGAATGCAAATGACATTGACGGAAATTTGAATTTTTCTTTTTATAGAGATCTATTAAAATGTTTGTACTTAACTTATTCCATGACGCCATTTTTTAATTTTAGTTTGTTTGTTTGTGATTTTACTCTATGATCATTGATCAATTTTAACTATGGCATAGAGTAAAACAAACTTTTCCGTCAATGTCATTTGCATTCTGCCATGCGAGGTCGGTGGAAACCCCGCCTAAGTCTTGAATGTCTGTTACCACGTCACCGTATTTGTATTTAGCACTAGCAGGTCTGTGGAATCCCCGCCTTAAGGGAGCCCTAGGCAATATATTGAAATTTCATATCTGTGAACGCTTCTTGCACCAAAAAATTCACTTCAGCACAAAGATGATGGGATTTTGGCCGAGAACAATATTTTTAACTGTTGGTTTGTCTCTTTTAGAGAAACCTATGCAAGACATGGAATTTGCATATGTGTGAACGTTTCTTGCAGATTCTGCCACTAACGAGGTTCCTTTTTAGGAAATGGAGTGGTGGTTCACTTGCCCGGACTGTTCGAGGAATTAGAGAAGAACGAGGCCAAAGGACTGACCGGTTGGCGGGACCGACTGGTTATTTCCGATCGCGCCCATCTTGTTTTCGACTTTCACCAGGTATGTAAACCCTACAGTTCTATTTAGGCGGTCATTTGTGATACTGTCACTGACGTTTGTTTTCTTTTAAAGTGACTTATGTAGGTGGCAAGGTGGTAGCGTGCTTGTACTTGTGCAAGTCTCAATCGGATACATTCATTAAATTGTTTGTATGCTATTAACCTTTAAAAAAAAAAAAAATCTATTATAAATTAAATTATAATATGTCAGCAGACATCATTAATAAGTCTCTACCATATTATAACTTAATTTATAATAGATAAGTATGTACATATTAGTCTCCTTAAAACAAACACCGCCATAGGAGAGATGGACATTCACTTGCCGCCAAAAACGTATTTTTTTTTAAATTTCTGGGGCTTTGGCCCGTAGAACCCACTGTATAGGTATAAGCCGTATGCTGTATTTGTGATATTGTGGTCTACGACATGTCCGACTGCCGCGTTTTCCCCTATCGGTGAAGTTAAGGCACACATTGGTGTTGGGTGGATCTAGAGTTCTATATTGGAGAGATGGGGCATCCGCTTCCCGCCTAAAAGGAATTTTTGAATTTCTGAGGCCACCCGCCACGTGTCATGTGACCAGCCATTGTAAACACGTAGTAGGTGGCCACACGGTTAAAAACACCTTTTTGGCGAGTCTGATCTCTCATATTCGACACAACTCTATGCAACTTCCTGACGTTTTTGATGTTCATAACATTTGGGCCATATGCCAAGTTGCCGATGAATTTCCTTTGAAGTGCAAAAAACGAATAGGTATTTTAAGGTATTTTTTTTTTTAAAGGTATTTTTGTATTAATCAAAAAACGCAATACAATTAATAAATATCCACACTAAGTGCACCCTGTGAAGGGGCTTGCGTCGTGGCCCTTTTAACTATTACAAAAAACTGATAAAACAAATAACTGATCCTACTTCGCACCTGGCGGGAGAGGCGATCGTCCGATCGATCGCGGATGGCTGCTTAGCCCAGACCGAGCATCGTAGCGACGTCTAGTGAGTGGGGGATTGAAGAGGAGGAAACAAGGAAAACAACGGTTTTTTAGAATTTTACCTAGCGCTGAGCGTTTGAAAATGGCAAACTTATTTTACGGACACCCCTCATATGTATATATATACACGAATATATGAAAGATATATATATATATATATATATACTATTATTAGTCCCCTTGGTTGAGAACTGGACAATGAAACAATAGGCTCGATACAGTACACAAAAGGAGAACTTTTTCGCCGGGCTGGAGTCCACCCAACGCTAATGGGTGCTCTATCCTCTCTGGTAAGGGAAAAACGGCTGCTGGGCTATGTTGTTGATAACAACGCAGAGAGAGCAAGAGAGAATTCTCTACCAGTGCCGCGGCGCTCTATCAGTTTTGATACATATGCATACAGTGTTCGTGTTTCTAGAGTTAGTTTTGAAACCCCAATATATTAAAAACCTCTTAAAACTTAATTGTATGTTCTGTAACGAACAGACCAATACATTGTAACAGTAGTAACAATGACACATAGCACGTAATGTATTGGAGCGTGAATTTTCCATAATTTCTCAAAACATTATTTTTTGCACAAAAGCAAATATTTTTTTGGGAATGCAACCTGTCCGTTTTTGTTACCCTATTGAACACCTAAAACATACCTGAAGGTAGAAATCATCGAAAGAAAGGTTCCGCAGAAAAATTATTTTTTAGTCATTTTTCATGAAAATTGAGTTATTTTTATTTTTTTACCCCCAGAAGCAAACTATCAAGGGGTAAGCGACCCACCGCATTTTGTTAGCATTAATAAGGACTACAATATATGTGAATTTAAAATAAATCGTTGGAGCCGTTTTTGAGAAATAATTTTTTTAGACATTTTTTTGGTGTTTTTTGAGAATAAAACCCCCCCAAATTGAGTTAGTCCAAAATAAAAAAAATGTTCTCGAGGTATGATTTTTGTGAACCTATATGCAAGATTTCATCAGAATCGCCTGAGTAGTTTGCCCGGAAATCGATGAACAGACAGACAGACATACAGACAGACATTTCGTAAAAACCACTTTTTTTGGTTCCTGGGGCCTCAAATCGTGTAAATCCGTTGAAATCTCGGAATCGAAAATTTCGACCATCACAAAGCTTTCCTTATGCTACGTATAAATTGGAAAGCAAAAAAACTCTTACTAGCGTCGTAACGCAGTGTTTAGTTCACATTTGTGCCAATGCCCAAGCCTATAGAGTTATATATATATTAGGAGAGATGGGACATTCGAAATATTTTTGCTTTCCAATTTATACGTAGTATATAGAAAGCTTTGTGACGGTCCAAATTTTTGATTCCGAGATTTCAACGGAATTACACGTTTTGAGGTCCCAGGAACCCAAAACAGTGTTTTTTTACGAAATGTCTGTCTGTCGCTCTGTCGCTCGGTCTGTCCATCGATTTCCGGGCAAACTACTTGGTCAACTATGATGAAATTTGGCATGTAGGTTCACAAAAATCATAGCTCGGGACCATTTTTTTTTTTTTAGGCTAACTCAATTTGGGGAGGGGGGGGGGGTTTATTCTCAAAAAACTCCAAAAAAACGTCTAAAAAAATTATTTCTCAAAAACGGCTCCAACGATTTCTTTTAAATTCACTTATATTGTAGTCGTTATTAATGTTGACAAAATGCGGGGGGTCGCTTGCCCCTTGATCGTTTGCTTCTGGGGGTAAAAAAATAAAAATAACTAAATTTTAAGGAAAAATGACTAAAAAATAATTTTTCTGCGAAACTTTTCTATCGATGATTTCTACCTTCAGGCATGTTTTAGGTGTTAAATTGAGTAACGAAACCGGACAGGTTGCTTTCCCAGAAATGTATTTGGTTTTGTAAAAAAAAGTCTTTTTTTGAAAAAAATGATAGAAAATTCACGCTCAAATGCATTGCGTGCTCTGCCATTATTGCTGTGTGGTAATGTGTTGGTCTGACCTACCTTGAATTTACCTCACGTCCAGTGACGTTAGGTGGACAACCCCCCCTCCCCCCTTCCCCGAGATATCGGAAATTTAACTATGCTTTAAGCTATGCCGATAGCTTATGGCGAATTAATGGTAATACTAGTGCAATCATTTAGATCCGCAACACTGCGTCATTCCAAGGCTACTTCGACATGACCTCGTTGATGTGCTGTAGTTGATAGGCCACTAAACAAACTGTTCCCCAGGCGGGTGACTAAGCATATGCACACTTGTAACCAACAATTTTGAGCATATTACCTACTCACTGTTTACGAGTCCAGCATAGTAATATACACTATTCGCCACTGGAACCGCCTACCATTGGAGGTTAGGGCAGCTAGTTCACTCAGTAGCTTTAAGAAAATAATTAAACAAGATATGTCTTAGAAACTTAGATAACGCTTGTGACGACAATGGATCCCCCCCATCCTTAATTTTTCTTTCTTTCTCTCTTGTTTCTTCTCTATTTAATTTTAAACATCTATCAATAATTAATACAATATTTTTGTTTTTAAGGTTAGCATGAAAAACATGAAATAACCATAAACTTGTTGGCCAAGATAACGGGTCACACCGTACATAGTTACTTGGTTTTTAAGACGGTTGATAAAACTTCCCTGATTTCAGGCTGTGGACGGGATGCAAGAGCTGGAAAAGGGAAAGGCCAGTTTGGGAACTACCAAGAAAGGGATTGGACCAACGTATTCCTCCAAGGCTGCGCGAAATGGGCTGAGGATGTCGGATCTTCTTGGCGATTTCGCCCAATTCTCTGATAAGTAAGCTGCCCTATTTTAATAACTTGGTGACTTGCCGAAAATAGGCGACTTGACAATTTTTAAAATTGTCAATTCAAATAGTTAATTTTGAAAGGATGACCTGTTTAAGGAGTAACTCGACTTGCCCAAAACAGGCTACTTGACAATTTTTAAAATTGAAGGGGAAAAATCCGTTTCGGCTCTGGCCGATCAGGAGTAGGGGGATTCCATGCAAGCGCAGACCCCGTTTTTCCTCTATGCTACGCTATGTAGGCCTATGTAGATAAAAAAAAAGAAAATACTTCATTCATCTCCCAACCACAACATCAACATACAAAACACTCTTGTGTCCCAAATTTCGAACCACAATGACGACTATGATTTTTTACTTAGGCGCAGATTCCACCAACGTCAATAGAGATATTAAATGGTTTTTGACGTGGTAGCAGACATTTTTAAACTTCTAGCAGCTTTAGTACCCCAAGACTTTGATCCCCCGTAGAAAAAAAATCGATAAATGGGCCCAAATGAATGAGGTTTTACGCATATTATACCCTGGAGAAAGGGGGCCCGGGGGTCTCCCTCTGAGAAAAAAAATTGATGTATAGGCCCAAATTAGGGAGGTTTTGCATTTTGCAAGCAGTGCAGTAGCCCTATTTACGCCAATGAGATTTTCATTCATTCCTCTGTGACCAATATTAACTGAGATATGAATTATATAAGGTTTTAATCGGCCACCATCTTGGAACTAAATAGTAGATCCAGGTGGTTAACGAACTCGATCAAGATATTTGTATGATCAATTTTTGTGCCAAGTTTAATCGAAATCGGATAATATTTACGGAAGTTAGTGTTTCCTAAAATCGGTATGCATACATATATACACAGTATATGTAATATATATATTACTTACTTTTACTTTTTCAGCGCCATTTCCCTTCACGGGGGGTCGGCGGCACGACAGCAACGCTTCCAGGTCACCCGGTCTTGGGCCTGTTCCTTCGAGAGATTGGCAATTAGTAGGTCCTTCCGTGTTTTACTCGCCAGTGAGATTTTTGGTCGTCCACGTGCTCTGGTTCCTGGTACGGGTGTTGATCGCACTCTTTTTATCAACTCGTTGTCCCCCCTCCTCTCGACGTGCCCCCACCAGCTCAGTCGTCTTTCTCGCAGCTTTTCGTGGATGTCTCTTGTTCTCATTTGGCATCTTATGTCGGTGTTTCTCACTCTGTCAATCAGAGAAAAGCCACATGCTCTTCTTAACATACGCATTTCGGCTACATGTAGCATATTCTCCTCGTCCCTTTTGAGTGGCCAGCATTCCGACCCGTATAGCATGCTCGGACGTACCATTTGTTTATACACTCGGCCTTTGAGTTTCATCGGCATCTTGCGGTCCGTCAATATAGGTGCCATATCCCTGTATTTCATCCACCCGGCCTTAATTCGACATTTGACATCATCTTCACATCCGCCATTCTGTTCAATAGTACTGCCCAGGTACTTAAATTTGTTAGTCTTGTTTATTGTGTGAGTGCCTATGCTGATGGATCCCGGCTCCTGTCTAACGCACTCCATGTACTCCGTCTTATCTTTGTTCACTTTCAGTCCCTCCTTCTCCAGCGTTTTTACCCATGTATTCAGGTTAGCTTCAGCATCTTGGCGACTGTCTGCTGTGAGGACGACATCATCTGCAAATAGGATACTCTTCGGAGCTTCGCCCTGGATTTGTTCCGTCACCGCATCCATTACTATCAAGAAGAGGAAAGGGCTTAGTGCAGAGCCCTGGTGTAGCCCAAAATTGACAGAGAAGCTTTCGCTCAATCCTGCTGCGCTTCTTACTTTCGTGGTGCACCCCCGGTACATATCCTGGATTACCCTTATATACTCCGCCAACACTCCGTGCTTCTTCAGGCAGTCCCATATTAGGTCCCGCGGGATCCTGTCGTAGGCTTTCTCTAAGTCGATAAAAACGTAATGCAGTTGTCTTTGATGATCTCTATGCCGTTCCAGCATTGTTCGCACAACATATATACCGTCTGTAGTGCCTCTGTAATATATATATATATATATATATATATATATACATATATATGTAATATATATATTGTAGTATTATATGGTATATATAACACTGACATTAAATTAACTTTGGTTAAAGAGGTAACCACCTCGTTATAACCGAAATTAGAGGATATGGATATTGTGGTCCAGCGGTTAAGACAACGCCCCGGTTAGGCGTAGATCGTGGGTTCGAATCCCGCCAAGCCCAGTTTTTCCATATCCTCTAATTTCGGTTATGTACATATAAAACAATATATATATAACATTTTGAACGAAGGGTGGTTTTAGGCTCAGGGGGTCATGAAATGAAAAGTTGTGAAGAAATTTTCCGGAAATCGAACATTGGTCGCCGTCTCAATAGGTCGATGAATCTCCCTAAAAACGGATTTTTCAGAAATCGAATTTTTAAGTTTAAAGTAGCCGCATCCTCCCTGTATACTGTTTTCCCACGCCATTTGTGCAGAACCTTCCTTGTTTTTCTCCGGTTTTGTTAGGTCATTTAAAATTACGTTAAATACTTAATGGAATGCCACCATTATCTCAATTTCGACCAATTTATTTTTGTCATACTGTACTCGTTTAGTTACCACAGTTAACACGTTTTTCGCGGTTTCCTCGACATTGCCGCTGATGCTCAAGGTCTAGCGATTGAGATTTATCATGTTTTCAGTTTCAATTACTCTACAACATCCTATGCTTAGCATATGCAGCTCAGATCTCAGTTTTAACTTAAACGACAGCTATCCTATGAAGTTGAAAAGCTTGCCGATGTGATGAGGTTACTGATGTCGTGATGATAAATGGAAATGTTTGTGAATAAATCAGTGGTACCACCATAACTAGCTCAACCATTTGATTCAAACATGCAACTGCATTACGTCAAATGAAGTTATTATCCTGTAGTGACACGAAGAAAAGCTATTTTCTCCGTATGTTTTTTGATTGTTACTGTTTCCTGTATATAATGGGAACAATCTTGTCAAACTTTCTGTGTTTCAATTTATGTTGTTTTGAAAACTTGCGATAAATGTATTAAAATTCTAGAGGGAAGGGTTTTTTTTTTTTTTTTTACTTTGTCTTAGCCAGCGTCCTTCTTTGTCGTAGGTTTTCAGGCATCAACTATACGTTTTTACAGTTGCATCATGATTAAAATCTTAGGTTTGTAAACTATAAATAGTACTGTAGGTTATAGGTTGTTGTTGTTGTTGTTTCTAACGCCTGCTTTCAGCATTTCTGCTTTTAAGCAACCCTGTCAGCCTGGCGGGGGGAGTGAGTCTGTTTGTTAACTTGAGGCACCCATAGGGCAGCCTCTATCACCTCTGGGAAAGGGGAGTTGACTAACAGGGTGGACCTCCTGATTATAGTGGATTCCGAACCACTTGGGGAACATGGTAAAGTCACACGATTAGATCGGAGGTGACCAGGACTCGACTTATACTGCCTAAGCGCGTTATCATGTCCCACCAGGTTCCCCTGCCAACGCTGTGCACACTACCAAGTTGCCGCAGCTTGAAACATGCTCTGCTCTAATGGAATCAACATGGTAAGGCCGTTGGCACACTGTAGGTTATAGGTGATGACAGGCAGTGTGTTAGTAATGCCAGTTTCTTGGGTAGATTTATAATCATACCATTCCTGCAATCTTTAGAACTCTGGCAGAGTCTTGGTGGTTCATTTGAGGGTTTTCTAGCCAGCGTCCGCTTTCATCAATTCTGATATTCAGCCCAGGATAGGCCTTGCTCAGGTAGCCTGCTGTCAGCGGATGTCCCCTGACCTGGAAGTGAACGTGGAAGCAGAATAAGAGAAGTACCACGAGTACACCGACGCTCCTACTGTTTTAACCAAATATTTTGTATTGTTTTAGATTTAAGACACTGGTGGCTTGCTATCAACGGATGTTTCCTGAACTGGAAGTGAACGTGGAAGCAGAATTGGAGCGATACCGTGGCTATGCGGATGTGATCCGTCCTTTGGTCACTGAGACCGTGAGCTACGTTCATAAGGCTCTGGCCGCGGGCCGAAAGGTGCTCGTTGAGGGCGCCAACGCCGCCATGTTGGATATCGACTTTGGTAAGCACAGTTTTTTTATTTATTTAAATATCAGTCCAGCGCAGCTCCCATTACATATATGTAGTTGTAAAAACACTGCCATCTATAACTTTCGTAGTCTAAACATTTACTCTATCTTTCGCATGAAGTAAGTGAACAATAATAAAATATTAAGAGGATATGCACCTTGCTTTTTAAATATCTAATTTACTACGCATATTATAGGGGTATTCACTGTGTTGGTTGAAAAGGGAAGAGCGGTAAAATGGGAAATAGAAAAAGTTTTGATGCTCATTCTGTGGGGTAAGAATTGAAGTTTTATGCTACAATAAACTACCACAAGGGGTGGATGCTTCGTTTTTGTATTGTTTTTATCCATGTCATTTGCCTTTGATTTTAGCAGCTTTTAATTTTTATTAATTTCTGTCGCAGACCTCATTTTTTTTGAATGATTAAAAATTAAAAGGAAGGAACAAAGCAAACAACAAATATGGCTGACCAGTTTGCTTGTTTTCGATTCTCCAGCTGGGTCGTGTAGAGTGGACATGTTAAGTAAACAGGTTTCCTTATGGCATCATTTTTCTAATATAAAAACTGGAGTTGTACGGTATTCTTCCATCTTATCTCAGTTTCCTTTCCCTTAGAGTGTAAAATTTTGTTTTAGGCACCTACCCGTACGTAACCTCGTCTAACTGTAGCATAGGTGGCGTGTGCACAGGTCTTGGTATACCCCCCAGCGCTGTGGGAGATATCATAGGGGTCGTCAAGTCCTACACCACAAGAGTGGGTGATGGGCCCTTTCCTACTGAGCTCCGCGATGTAAGTATAAGTACAGAAGTAATCCAAAATATATATGCATACATTAACCGATTTCGGGGAGATCCAGGGGAGGCCAACTTCTACTTAGTGTATTGTACTAGTTATATCCATGGATAATACTAATTATCCTTATTCGATTTCAGAGCATAGGCGAGCACCTACAGACGCACGGTGCTGAGATTGGCGTGACCACAAAGAGGAAAAGACGCTGCGGTTGGCTGGATCTGGCACTGCTCCGGTTCACGACCATGGTCAATGGATATACCGCCCTCTGTATTACGAAACTCGACATACTCGACGCCCTGCCCGAGCTGAAACTTGGGGTCGGTTACAAACTCGACGGCAAGACCCTGGATTACTTTCCGTCCAGTGCCACAGAGCTGGAACGAGTAGAGGTGAGTGATAATGGGTATTAATGTGGTTCTGACCGCGGAACACGTGGTTGCATTACTGTGACGGGCGCGGTTGGCCAACCGGTACGCACGGACGGTCGCAACGATACTTCCCAATCATTCATACTGTGGCCATTGCCAATTAATCAACTGATGGAATACAACAGCTTATCCTAGTTAGCAAATACAGTCGGTAGGTCAATCATCATCATGGTCGATGTACGCAGCCCTAAGACAGACCTACCCCGCCGGCCATGATAAACAGTGGCGGTTGTCTCGAACCCATTACAGACGGTAGGATCTCTATGTCCTACTTTGGCCATATGGCCTCCGGCCATGATAAACAGTGGCGGTTGTCTCGAACCCATTACAGACGGTAGGATCTCTATGTCCTACTTTGGCCATATGGCCTCTGAACAGGCCATGATCCGTAACGGCCACGGTCCTTCGCTTCGAGTGGTCGCTCCACTGACATTCAACCTCTCTCTCCCCCTCCTCTCTTATGGGAGATGAATAGTTTCGATACACGCAATTGGGGAGCAGACGCCATATTATTTCAAGCTCTCTGTGTAGACTGTTGACATGAGTTCTTTTTAAAACTGCCAATCCTAACAGGGGAATAGGTTCGGGCCCCTTCGGGCTGTCTCTTGCGCCTTTTCTGGTTATTTTGATACACTACTGTGCTTCCAATAACATGCTCTTCAAAGGTTCAATCAGGCTTTGGGGCCATTTTATAGAGAGAATGTTGGTCTGTTTGGTTTTTAGCTATAGTAAATTCAATTTTTTTGGGTGAACAGGTAGAGTACCAGACAGTTCCTGGTTGGCAGACGAGCACCACTGGCGTGCGGGCCTTCAGCGATCTTCCTGTCAACGCTCAGAAGTACATTGAGACCATTCAAGAAGTCGTCGGAGTCCCAGGTACTTACTTACTAACAAATATAGGTTACACGCTCCCAATTTACCTACTGTCGGATTGAAGTTACTAGGAACTGCCGAATGCAGAGACCCCAAAATGCGTCCCTGACTCCTAATTTCTGTTAACGTAACAGAAAAATCAGAGTGGTCGATCTGAGAGTAAAAAAGGTGTATTGTTTTGTTACCACACATTCAGGGGCCTTGGCCCATAAACTCGGACTCTTCTGTTTCATTTTGTGGCCGTGTGGGGCCATGTTAAATACAGTTCTAAACGCAATATTTTTATTATTGACATGGATTCTACTTTAAAAAAAGAGGAAACTTTCAAATTTACACTAACACCCAAAAATTTATAGTTTACGTATTTATAAAAAATAAAAATACGAGATTTTCGAACCTGCAAAAAACCCCGCAAAATCATTGATGACGTCACGCGCGCATAATTCCTTTAAAGTCAATGATTTGACGGTTTTTTTGCTGGTTCGAAAATCAGCCTTTTTATTTTTTATAAATAGACTATAAAATTTAATCTTTGGATATTTTAGTGTACTTTTGAAAGCTTCCTTTATTTCCATGTAGAATCGTATAAGCCCACAAACTGAAACACTTTTCTAAAAGTTAGAACACTATTATTAATTTTTTTACAGCCTTACTGAAGACTGTTTCCAGCATTAAAGTGTTAAATATTGCTATTTGGTAATATTTAAATTTGGTATTTTCCAGTGAAATGGATTGGCGTCGGGAAAGGCAGAGAGAGCATCATCCAACTGTATTGAAATGGCATTTCTTCAGCACAACTGTATTGTTATCCTATTCGCCATGTTTACGAAATTTAGCAGACGGATTTCAGCAACTGGTCTTATTGCCGGAGAGCTAAGGCGATCACCAGGGGAGCTTAATTTATTCTGATTCGGCTTTATGAAAAAAATGAGTCTCTTAGTTATGGTTCATCTAAAACGTTTCGATGAATAAAGTTAAACAGCCAGGTTTATTGGATTTTATGAATAAGAGGGTCTTGCTCCAAGCCACTTCTGGGCCTATATGTAACTTGTTTTTAATGTAAATTCGCTATATCGAGTTATTGATTGGATACGTGTATTGTACAATACAACTGGGAAAAATGGTCAAGTTTGGTACTTAGGTTACAGCCAGTTGTGAGTGGATATGCTCACTGTATTAACATCCATGATGGATGGATCAATGGATATTAAGGGACAGATTTCAAACTCATTTGTAAACAAGAACGAATTTGAAACGAATGAGGCGAATTAAATGAATTTATCCACAGGCGCAAAATCTGCCCATAACGCTTTACTTGTTTCGAGCTTCTAATTTATTGTAAACGACAATTAGTTGCTATTTATAAGTAATTAAACCATAGCCTTCCAATTTTTTGTAAACAAATGGTAGCCGAGTCCTTTTGACCTAATAAATATCGGCCGGTAGCTTCAGATAGCCTAGTGGTCCTTGGAACATTGCCATGCCAACGACCGCATTGAGGTTCTTTCGGGAGGGCTTTGAAATTCTGATCCGCAACTTTTTGTGTGACTAACAGTAGCGCCGTATCTTGTTTTTCGGGAGACAACTTAGTGTTGCGGTTGTCCGCTAGGTGTCCATAGTCTCGCTTGCCTTGGGGTATCAGAAAAGAGTGAGACATACGCTTACTTTTTTCTTTCTCGGTGTCCGCGGCTGCTATTCAGAGGTTTCAATTCTATCGTGTCTTTACGACACACCCGTATTTTTATAATATCGTGCAAGACCTAATAAATCTCATTATTCGTCATTGCCCTTTTAAATTTGTACGAATATTTGATATGTAAGCCTACAAAACTCTGAATATTTTTAAATTATTTCGGCGAGCTCCTTATTGTTTTGAATATTGGATGCTATTGGTGCTTTGGAATGGAGTTTGTGTGTTCTCCGTCCAGTGCCTCATTGTAAAGTATCTATAATTAAATTGCTGACTATTTATGGTTACTGAGTTTTGTTTTTATGCCGCTCATTGCCTGATTTCTAGGTTACAACGTATAGAGATCATTCCTGTAAAAAAATTTCGCCTGCTTGTTATTAAAAAAAACAGCCAATTATCAAGCCAATCAGGGAAAAAATCAGGGCTGTGATGTCACCTTGAAAAATTGCTTCATGTTTAGCAGTTATGTTGAATTTCTAAACGAAAGGCGTGCAATGCAAGACCATGACAAATTGTAGTTCAACTCAGGGTAATAGTAAAACTGAGGATTGAGTAAATAATAATATTATTCAATATATTATATTGAACATTTCTAACAGTTAAAATTTATGTTAAAAGCAAAAATAATAAAATATAATAGATAGAAAAGCCTTAGTAGGGAATACTGGACGGCACCGTCATGTTGCGATGCATAAGGCGGGGTTTCCACATACGTCAATGGTCAATGAGAAATATGAAATTGACGTGGTAGCAGTAGTATGTCTTTAATGTCTGCTAAAACGTCAATTTCATATTTCTCATTGACCATTGACGTATGTGGAAACCCCGCCTAACGGTACCGTGCAGCACTTGTTATTTCTTTTTAAGGACATAGTCCCTTGTCCAATGCCAATGGATTTCAGACATGGTTTGTATTGTTTCCGTATGCATTTTTGGCTATTGGCAAACTGGTATAACTTCGATGTCATGTGAATGTACAAGCTTATCATTGGCACAATGAAACAGGCGAAAACATGACTCAACCAAGTAATACGAGTTAGTACTCCTTACCGAGACTTTGCAAGGTGAGTTCACTTATGCGACCGAATGTTGCACGCCTACGGCAAATACCCAAACTCAGGAGCCTCTTCAGTACTGCTACTTTGTGGCACAATGCCAGACCTCATGTTGACTTCATACTCCATGAGCAGTTGATGTAGCGGCTGCTGTATGGCTGTCTCCAAGTTTTTAACTCTGCGACGAATTTTCGCACAATTGTGGCGATGCTTCCTAGCAATTTGTCTAAAGGAAATGCGTTTTGCGACTGAGCATTTATAATGCCAATTCTTGACGTTGATTTCGAATATGAGAACAACACCTGAAAAAGGAATTCGTTTCAAGTTTATTAAGCTTTATCTGTTTCAATATGGTAATGCATTAAATATATCGCATCAAGGATAATTGGTGAGAGCGGTATTTGAACCAATGACCAACTTTTCGTGGGCAGCGACCGGTAATGGAGTTCTTGCGCAGGTAAATGCAACAGGGATGCTATACATGGAGTCAATGTAGACGTCATCGGACAACTATTGGTTGCTGCTTATGTTTTGCTTATGTAACTTTCGGACAAAAAATTAACGGTGATCATGTGACGTCACTACGCAAGTACTCTATTCCTTAAGAGGAAATGTTGAGGCCATAGGGGCCACGCCAAAATCTGATAATTTTTCATGATAAATTTAATACGAGTCATAAAATTTTTTAAATACACCTAAGTGGTTGATAACAATTAACAACTAGTCTATTTTTATACTTTTTTTATCATTTGAGTTTTTACATTTTGGGCGAAGTGATTTTTTCTATAAAACTGAAGTTGGGCAAAATAAAATACGCAAGAGTTATCATAACATCTTACATTTTCGATACTTCGGTAATGTAGTTACTTAATAAAATACGGTACGGTACCTAAAGAACCGGACGGCCCGAGTTTACTCGAACATACTTTCCTATTTATCAAGTTCGTAGGTACAGGTACGAGATAAATAATATGATATTTCCAAACTAAATAATTTTCCTAGGGTTAAATTTCGGTTGCCTCGAAATTCCATATCCCAAAGTTCGGAATTGATCGATAGGACACAGCCCATAAGCAGATTTTTTTTGGGGAGGGCTGCGATCCTACAGTATGTAGTGAAATATCGAACATTTGGGAAGTTCATATGAAAATGTTCCTCTTATTATTATTTGAATTATTGTTTATGGACGTTGGCCTACATTACAGGCCTATTGAGCCTTGCCCAATGCCAACAACCCCATGGATTTTCGGACATGATTGGCATTGCTTCCCCATAAATTTATTGCCATTGGCATACTAGACAACCTGCACCGGTCACAAGCGATAATGAATATAATAGAAAATATCTGTATTGATTCATCTTGAATACAAAAGGCGTCAAATGGACAAGCTGATACAAGCTTACCATTGACACAATGTAACAGGCGTAAGTATGACTTCACCATTTCGGATACGAATTCGAATTTGAAAACGTTCTTACTTGCCAAGGAATAGCCTATGAACAGCATGTAGAAGGCGCCCTGCAGCATCCTAGTACTAAGTGGTTGCAGCTGGTGCTCACTGTCGCTGCTGGCTGGAGGCTTGACGTCCCCTTCCTGAACGTTCTCAGACCCTCCTTGTTGATCGCTCGTCTCACCACTCGTCTGAAAACCAAAGCAATCATCCATCAGCGGCGCTAAGGTCCTCGTAGAACCCTGGTCGCGGCGAGTCACCTATTTCACAAAGATGCGTCCCCACTTCTCTCGGTGGTCCATGTGGATATCCTATTTAAGGATTCTGGTGAAATGCTTTCCGTACTGCTTGGGTATCCGACACTTTAATACGGTAGTAACATCCTGTTACTCAGACCTTTTTAGAGTGGGATTCATCTAGCCTACCTATGGAGACGACAACTAATGTTCGACTTCCGGGAAATTTCTTCACAACTTTTCGTTTTATGACCCCCTGAGTCTAAAACCATCCCCCGTTATGACCGATCATGTTACATTTATTATTGGTATAAATGTTGACACACGCTACTAGCTTATAATTAAATGCGATACCTCAGTTTCTTTTTTCGCTTGGGTTATTTCTTCATCTGTTGTCCCGTAGCCTGCAGCCGCTCTCAATTTTTCGCCTAGTATTTCGTATTCTTCTTCTGTCATTTTGCTAAGAATTCCCCCTTCAAATAACTGCATTAATCTGAAAATATCACAAAATGCATACATTTGGTATACCTACTAAACGAATTTATTATTACTTTAATAAGACATCACCTGCATATTGCTGTACTTACTGTTTTTTTTCTTGTTTTTTTTCGGAATTTTCAACTTACATGTTGTTGAAGTTCTCAATATACGGGCAGCCATTCTGCATAGCTATCGCTGAATATCTGGTGTTAAGTTTTTCACTCAGATGGAAGTTGTATGATCCTAAAACAAAGAATTCGCAAAAATAGGCCTATTTATCATATTTACATTATCACGCATGTCTAGCATTTGTAGAAATATAATAATAATATGTATTTTTCTTCAAGTAGGTATACAATTACTATATAATTACAATACAATATAGCAATGGACAAAGTGTAAAAATAAGCGCCCAATGTTAGCTTATGAATAGTAAAGTTTAAACACGATGATCCATAATAAAATTGAGATAAAAATTTCATAAACATATTATATAACCTACAAAATTGTCGCAATGAAGAACGAGCAGCAGCCTGATCGAGGCGATTATAATACCGGGGTTAAATAAATACCCTAGGATTATAACTGTAAACAAACAAATTTTGAATAGCACTTTCCATTATAAAATTATCTTGCTTACATTTTTAATAGCAGGGGATTGAATTGAATTGAAAACAAAACAAAAGGCGAACAATAAGACTATAAAGTCTTCTTTTCATGCTAACCTTATTAAATAAATACCGGCTTGCAGGGGATGTTTAAGTCTCCTACACTCTTGTCTGTCTTGTGCGGTTCTTTTTAGTGCAAGGTAAGAAGATCAGATCAGATCCACATAGGGGAGTGTAATGGGAATAGATAATTCCACGTCCTTGCTTGAGGATCACCTTGCCATGTTAGGCGGGGTTTCCACATACGTCAATGGTCAATGAGAAATATGGTTTTGACGTGGTAGCAGAATTTTTAGTATGTCTTTAATGTCTGCTAAAACGTCAATTTCACATTTCTCATTGACCATTGACATATGTGGAAACCCCGCCTTAGCAAAAGTTAGCAATACATATGATAGCAATAATTAAAGTGTTCCTATATGCTAAGGGAAGGTTGTTTGATATATTGAAAAGCCTTCCAAAAGTCTTAAACAGTTGTGATAGTTAAGGGAAAGACCCATAGGGTGTTCCGCAGCCCTCATTAACTTGCACCCTGAAGGGCTCCACCTCAGGTTTGAAACATTCAAAATAGAGCAGGTAGTATTAATTTTTGTTTGTCGGCTATCCAGTCTGTCAGATAAGGACCCTTCGTTCGTAAAGCTTTATTTGCAGCACTCACCGAATCTTTTGGTATCAAAGTACAGGGTCTCCCTACCACCCAGCACTGCGACATTCATCTGCGCGCGCACCAATTTCATGCCAGCTTCCACTGACTCAATCACAGCCTGCTGTTGTCGCTTCATTCTCTTCCACAGCCGCTCATATATGCCAGTACCGTTCTATAAAACAACAAGATTATAAAACTAATTAAACTAGCCAAATAATTACGGGCCCATGAAGCGCGCAGTGATCTTTAAGCTGTCTTTCTACCTTTTTGTATTAGTCATATTGTTTGTCTAGCAGCCTAACTAATTTTCTAACTTGCTAATAAATAAAGTGCTAAATAGAGTAACAAAAGTAGGTTGCTTTGTCAAGGAAGATTATGGTTTTGATTAAATTAAAAAATATATGCATATTATGGATAATACGAGCCACAATACCATACCCTTATTATTGTGCAGTGATTTATTATTGATCTGCCCATTCTAGGCTATATTGTCCTATCGATCAATCCAGTAGTTTAGGATAGGGAAAATCTGTAGGTAGCCAATATTCTAATTTAATATTTACCATGGAACTATTGCATTACTTACACTAATTGATAAATAGGGAAGCATGTACGGGTTCACTGGCACCGGTTCTTTAACAGAGAGCTAAAATTTAAGGCCGTGCCCATGTGGCGGCCCAGAATTTTTCTGTTTTTCTAGTTGGCGTTCCATCCTTCCAATTCCGATGTATTTATCAGAGTGGTGGGTACGGCGCTTAGGACACAAAATTGAAAAGTATTCCTCATTTATATATTATAGCTTTAAACCTCCTACCACTGGACACCCCACAATGTCCGCTTTTTACACAAAATCAGTTTCTATAATTGTTTCTAATCGCTGTTATTGACGGCCACAAAATGTAGAGGAACACTTCTTTCTACCAATGATAGCGCTACTAACTATATTTCCTGTGTAATTTGATTTTATACATATACTATCAATCAATCAATCAAATCAATCAAAATATATTTCCAAAATACAATACTATGGGCCTATAAGATTTTTTCAGACTACACAGCAAAAACCATAGAAAGGTATCAATGTCACACCAACTTACAGCACTCACCTGCAGCGTAGTATAGGAAGAGCTATGCTTTTCGACCAATAGCTGGTAACCTCTTTGTTCCATGGCCCTCTCCAGTTGTTCCAGAGAGGTAATAGGCTTCTCTCTGCCTGGTCTAGCAAGAAGCGAAGTCAAATTCGCAGAATACAGGTCGCCAATCACGTATGTTGACCCCAGGGTCATGAGAATGAGGACAAGTCGCACTTTATGGCTACGTCCAGGTTGTTTTCCAGCTAAATAAATAGAGCATACTTAATTACCAGGAATTGAAAGAAATGAAACATTGCTAATTCCAAACACCAACATGCAGAGACTACGTGTATTGAAACTAGTCATATCATCTGTCTCGGTACTTATACTAATTGATAAATAGGAAAGCATGTACGGGCGCACTAAAAGACAGAGTCCGGTTCATAAAAGCGCAACGCATAAGATGGCTGGGGAATGTTATGCCGAAAAAGGTGTACAAAGCAAGCATGACAGGAAGACGACTGGCCGGACGTCCTCGAAAACGCTGGAAGAATGAGTTGGAAACTGACCATCGCGAGTTGGGAGTCCGTAGATGGAGCGTTGTACAAAACCGAGAAGACTGGAGGAGTGTTGTCAAAGTTCATCAAGGGCTGTAGAGCCAGAAGCCGAAGAAGAAGAAGCACGGGCTCAATCGTACCGGTTCTTAAGTTTTTGGTGAATTTACAAATATACCACTCGTATAGTATAAAGAATGTTTAAATGAACATACCCTGCCGTAGAAACATTGCTGTACTGAACCAAACGCAGTCATTGAGAAGCCCAAGTCTGTCACAAATCGTACGCCGCCCACCCCTCCACAGAGTTGGAGCTTCTATGATGGCGAATAGGACTGGCCCGTAAAGAATGATTAGGGATACTATTGGAGGCCATACCTGAAAATTAAACACTGCTTTGATGCTGAAGTTCTGGACTTGGAATCCTAGCTTTCCACTATAATTTTGCTACAGGCTATTCAATACAAACCGAGACATTTACAATGCTTAGGCGGGGATTCCACCAACGTCAATAGTGATATTAAATGTTTTTTGGCGTGGTAGCAGACATTTTTAGACTGTCTAAAACTGTCTGCTACCACGTCAAAAAACATTTAATATCACTATTGACGTTGGTGGAATCCCCGCCTTATGAGGCACCGGTGGGCAAAGTGGAGACTTGAAGCGGAGATAGAACGAAGACCAAGGAAGAGATACAGAGACCACATTGAGGACGAACTTAGAGTAGAAGAGTAGAACTGGTGCCAGAGGAAGAGTTAACTGATCAGAAGTCGTGAGACAGTAAGAAATGGAGATGGTTCATCACGCCCGGGCCACTGGTGCTGACAAAAGATAATAGATCTAATGAATATAACAGGTCTAAAAAAAATATATATATATATATATATACTGAATATACGCGTCAACTGGCTACGGCTGCGAAACCTATTTATTTAAAGACTTTTTATGGACCCAGGCCTACTTATAGTGGCCCATAGGTCCCTTGTCCAATGCCAACAACCCCATCGATTTCGGACATTATTTGTATTGTTTCCGTAAGAATTTTTGGCCATTGGCAAGCTGGTATACGTCTTCGATGTCAACCTACACAGGCTACAAAGAAATCCATGGGGTCGTTGGCATTGGACCTGGCTAGGCTTAGGCTAATAAAAAGTCCATCTGGATAGTATTATTATTACCTTCCAATGGAACGGGCGAACCAATGCGAGAGCTTCATTAAGTTTGCTCGGTCTGTGAGTGACAAAAACCTCACTGTCCACTAACGTTAAAAATGAAAACTCCACCGCTAAACTCCGCTCCATTGTGATTGTTACATCTCCAATGAAAAAATCCAGCTCCTAAAGAATATAATGCTAAAATGTATTAAAATATAAATAAAATTTTTGGACAAAATTAATTAATTGCTCGTTCCACAGATACGTTTGAAAATTGTCGTAAAAATAAAATAAAAAACAAGCTTTCTAAAAACACAGATAAATTTATTTACCCATCTGATTTACGATTATTCTATAAAATCCGTAATCGTGGTTTTCTAGACTTTTGAATCTCGAGTAATAATATTACAGGTTCAAATCTACTACGAAAGCTTTTATTTTTTGGGATTAAAAAAAAAAATTACAATGTTTTTAAGTTATCATGTGACCAAAAATTTGTAATGTCTGCCTTATATAGTCTATATACTTTGTAGTACAAGTAGTATAGTACGGTATGAAAAACGGTGACTTTTTAACAGTGGCAATATTCAAATAACTAATTTATAGATGCTTTAAAGACTTAGCCTATTTTGAGGCACATCTAGACATCAGTAAGACAACTTACCCTATTCCATATCATTCCAAGGGCTCCAGGAAATGTTCCATTCTTTGTAAAAGACGAGCCCTGTATTCTTTCTGGCGGATCAACATAATTGTACCTGGAAAATAGATACTGTAAATGTAAACAGTGCTATCATAATTTAATATTCTTTCTCACTTCTTGGTAATTTTTGAACGTATTGTCTCTATGACCTTTGGAGGAGGTTGGCATAGTTGGTAGTTCGCTCATAAAGGCCAGAGTCTCTACAGACCATGCGATTGGAGACTTCACGTAATTCAACACAGGCATAAGATATGATAAGATACTGTTTATTTCAAAAGTATTCGAAGAATACATAGAAATCGTTGCGTACAGTATAAATAATACAAAATAATCACTATACAAAATAATGAGGTACCGTAACATCGTAGGCTATAAAGCATAACCTATGGATAGTGCTGGATTAAGCTAGCGTGAATTAAGCTCTGCTTCCAAGGGTAGGGGAGAATGCCGATCACCTATTCAGCTGCACTGGCATTGAGGTAGAAAACAGAACTATCACACAGGAGCGATTGGCCCAGCTCTACTATGCGGCACGGCGTCAAATTGCCCACCAGCCAAGGACGGGCGTTGGTGGAAGAAAAAGAAGCTAGAGCGGCACCTTTAGCAAAGTCTGTCAAGAGGCCCTTGGTTTGCTGTAGGTTTTCAAGTGTTAAGGGTATTAAAAAAAAACTGTTTCAAACAAATTTTTCTGGATTTAATATATGTGTTAATATGTGCAAATTTAGAGAAACCAAACACTTTCAATATAATAAATTAATGTTTTTTTATTACGTTCAGACAGGCGTTGGAGCCCAAATTCACGGGGCCCGTAGGATTTGCTACTCTTGCTACGTGGCCAATCCGGCACTGCCTACGGAATGCGACTGAAGTGGTTAGTCGGATGCATTCATTGAATTGTTCGATTACGATTAGGGTAATCTAAAATAATCTGTTGTCAATAGTAACACTTCTTCTTCTCAGCGGAATCATGACTTACCTGAAATTCAGTTTACTTGCGATGACGCCAAGAAGTTTGTCATCTCTGCCTCCGTCAATAACTGAGGTGTCGTTGCTGTAGAACACAAAATGCCAAGGCGGCTTCTAAAAACATGAGAATGACAATAACTTTCAAATCACAGTGTGACCAATCGGCTAGAGTTCTATGTAGGGGAAATGTGACATTCAAACGCGCCAAAAATATTTTTTGAATCTTGGGATCACCTGCTACGTCTTTTCAATGGCTGGTCCTAGGAGACGTGGCAGGTGGCCCCAGAAATTCCAAAGTATACTTTGGCGGGAAGTGAATGTCCCATCTATCCTATAAAGAACTGTATGTGCGATCGGAGACGTGTCGTAACTCAACACGGGTACTAACCTACAGAGGCGACTGAAGAGATCAATCGGATACATTAATTATAATGTTCGTATGCGTTCCTCGTGAGCAACAATGGAATCAGGATACTTCGCAGAACGTATGGTCCAGTCTGCGGAAACGGTGTGTGACGCATACTCAAAATTGTACGTCATATATAAGGAGCATACAATTGTAGCAGAGGACATGAAAATCACAAGTCAGATGGCTGCCACGTGGGACTCATACCAGGTAGCAGAACGTTGAGGTGAGCCCTGCACACGACACCCTAGGGCAGACGATGGGTGGGCAGACCGAGGTTACAATGGATGGATGACGTCGAGAGTGACCTGAGGCGGCTATTCCACCGACCTCGTTTTGCACCATGAGCGTGACATTGACGTGGTAGCAGACATTAAAGACAGTCTAAAAATGTCTGGTACCACGTCAATGTCACGCTCACGGTGCAAAACGAGGTCGGTGGAATTGCCGCCTAAGGCGGACTAGCTGTTGCACCACCGGATTAATGTAAGGCCAGTTTCCTCGTAAATAACTACATTAAATAAATATTGACTAACAACCTTTCGGGTGAAAGTCGGAGTCTGTAGCACTAACCTACATGTCCTGAATACATTAGGCTACTTACGTGCAAAACAGGCAACTGAAACACCCTCCCCCGAAAGTTTTTATAAACTTTGGACGCCCTGGGCAGCACAGGATTCCGGAACAAACCCGATTCTCGGGACCACCAGTTAACCAGTGCCAGTCTCCCGAAACCAGATGGATCTGCTTGGCTATAGTAAACTCGGTACCTGAAAAAATGCAATTTGCAAGCATTAGATAGACTACCGGTACTACAGCCGTTGGCCATAGCTCGTGGAAACAGTGCTTTTTATCGGTACGGTTCACTTGCAGCAATCTGCAGTCCGACCAATCTGAAAACATTATGTACCTATCAAATATACTACAATGATCGTGTACATGATTGTAATTGTCAATAACCTGTCAGACATGCTGGTCTGATGGGATTTGGTAATTGTGTGAGGAGGTTATTGAGATGCTGGAGAAAGTGTAGTGGATAACGATCTGGACATTCGTAAAGGAAGCCGGATTCCATTCCGCCACCTGTTCACCTTATGAGAGGCTAAAGAAAAGTGGTTCGGAATCCCCTATAATCAGGAGGTCCCCTCACTCATATCATAGCACGTTCAAACCCGAAGGTTTGCCGCTATGTTAGTTCCATAGTTGCCGAAGCAAAAACCGCGCGAACAACCGAGATTGTGTTATGTTAGGAGTGATAAACAGTAAGAAAAAGAAGAAGACTACTACAATAGTAATAGGCTATACTATAAATGTTGACCCTTTCTATTGTATTAATTGGCTATGACGTAGAAATTATACTAACGTGCCAGGTCTCGGATTTGATATGATAGCAATTCTCATGGCTTCTACAAAGTCGTCGGTGAAATCTGCCCTGACGTCCTGCTGTCCCCAGTAGACAATGTGCAGGAGCTTCCTATGAATCAAATCTTGTTCTTTGATCTGAAAAGTGAGAATTAGCATTTAGATGGATAAAACCTGATAGCTACCTAGTAGGACTTAACGCAATTTTCTTTTTATATGTTGGAACCCTACAAGCCCAGTCACTTTTTTTTGCCAACCTTCATATTTACCTGCATTTCCCCTTATTACGTTTCACCGTTATCCGACTTACTTAGCTTACGACTAAAGGCCATCTATTCTATATCTTTGGTTGTACTAAGACCTGGCGGAAAAATGCTCCTTTTATGTCTAGTCTCGAACTTCGACCTTCCATTTCATGGTCCAATTCTCTATCAACTAGACTAATTCGGAGCTCTGGAGAGATATACAAAGTAGGTATAACTCATTTAGTCATTTGTAACCAGCTTACCGTTGAAAGTAAATCGCTAGCCGTACTCTTAGATGAAAAAATTATGTTGACTGCATCTTCATACTGCTTCATTGCTTCCTTAGTGTACAAACAAAACTAAAACAATATATTGAGTCAATTAGTAATAAATTAGATTTAATGTTGTACGTCTGGGCAAGTTGCGTATACAAATCACAACTAAAATTCTGAATCATATCCAAACTTGGTTAAGTCATGCTTACGCCTGTTACATTGTGTCATAGACTCAATGGTAAGCTAGTCCATATTCACTTGTAGCCGGTCTAGGTTGACATCGAGCACGTGTACCAGATTGCCAACGGCCAAAAAACAAAAAAGAATACGGAAGCAATACAATTACGTTGGCATTGGTCAAGTAGTAAAATAGGCCTAGACCCATAAAAAGCACTTCGAGCACGGCCGTAGCCGTGCCCGTGGGGGGGGGGGGTTTCATGGGATTCACACCCCCCCCCCCCGAAATAAAATCCTGGCTACGGCCTTGACTTCCGAGGCATTAATTATTCTGAGCTAAAATGCCAACCAGCACAGAGAAAATAACCGTGTTAGTTCCAAAAATCACAGGCACTAAGGCTGATGAAATTTTGAAACTGGTACAAAATCCATTAGGATAATGGGGTTACCAGATCAGACATGACGGGCTCCATAACACCATAATAGTATAAATAAATAAATAAATAGTCACTATATTTTAACTAGAAGGCATCATCGAGGGCACCAAGGCCAGTGGCCGATCAATGAAGGCGTACGCGGAACTTGCTTGTAACTCAAGGAAATGGTCCAGGACAGAGAAGAGAGGAGGAGAAGGAAAGATTTGTTGCAATCCAATCGATAGATTGTGACTGAAGACAAGAAGAACTGAAGAAGGATAATGGGTATCTTCGGAATTGGGCACTTTATAAGCATTCAGCAGTTATGCAGCAATAACATACAACATACCTCTTGTTGACTCTTCTCATTATCAATAATATGAATGCTAGTTGTGATTCCGCCTTCATGAAGTGCCTTCGTCAGATATTCTGGGAAGTGTATATCTGGAAAAACACCAAAAAAATTATAAAACAGTAAAACAATAGTCCTCAACCCCATCAATCATTCATATCAATCATATCACCTTCATTCAGCGTAATTTGACAGTTAACTAAATTCAAATAGAATGGAGAACAAGCAGCTGCAATGATTCACCCACGTCCAAAGGATGGACGAGAATAGGACCACCCGGAGGTTGGCGGAAGCAAGGACACAAGGTAGAAGACCCATCGGCAGACCGAGGACAACCCTCGAGGAAAGGATTGAACAACTCGCCGGAGCAAGAGGGAAAACAATGGCCGAGCTAAAGGCGTTAGCGTCCGACCGGGGCGAGTTCAGGAAATGGGTCCGGGCCCCCCCCCCCCCCTCCCTCCACACGCTTCTCAGAGGAAGATCAAGGATCGAGATGCCAGGAGTGAGGTGGCTCCAAAGCGAAAGAGATCACACCGAGCTGTAGCCCCGAGGAAGAAAACATGGATTCGAATCAGAGCCAAAAAGCAGAAGCACGAGACAAAGTGCTCAACAAAGCGATGCGCCGGCTGTATAGATTTATTAAGATGAGAAACTTACCCAAAAATATGTCAAAAAGCAGCGACACATGGGTTGCAGGCAGGCCGCGGACTATATCCCTTATCGCCAAAGTCAAATTCAACCCCTGCTTCAATTCCAAGTCTCTTTTCAGCTCTTCGCCGTGGCTGTGTCTCCGAAGGATTGTCGCTGATTGGTGTCCACAAAAACCTGCAAACAAATATTTAAAAAAAAGAAAATTATAGGTTAAATTTCAGATAAGACCCGGTGGTTCACGCAGGCAGGTATTAGTACTTCTGCGCAAATGGGTAAAAACACTGCTTCAGCAAATGTTTTTGTTCGGTTTCAGTTTTCCACTGACAGATCTCCCAGCAGTAACTTAGGCCCGGCACACACGGGCGATTCCGCAAGCGAGAGTAGAAAACGCCTTTTTTCATTCTAGCCTTAGGGATAGCAGAAGATTTCTTCGAATTCTGAAGCTGGCGTGAAGCCGACCACACGAAAATGTACGGTATTCCCCTAGACACACCAGCTCATAGAAATATTCTGAAGAAGACTCAGCGGCTTTGCACCAACCATTCACAAGCCCTATGGCTATTAAGAAGGAAAAAGACGTCGGCAACTCACCTGTGCAGACTCGTCTGTGTGGACCGGGTCTTAATGTTGCAGTAGTGGAACAGGTGTTTATTATTATTATTTTTAATTTTAACAGTATGTGGTACTTTAAAATAAACTCACCTGAACGCGCAAGCAGTAGAAAGATTGTCAGAGGCAGACAAACACCCATAGTAATGAAGGTTACTTAAATTTTTTTAAATAATTAACAGATCAATATTATAACCTGCGCAATCTCATAGCCCTGGTTTTGTATTTTTGAATTAATAGTGCGCAGAATTTTATTTAATCATAATTTAGGCGTGAATAATGTATTTTATTACGCTAGCAATTTAATAGTTTTATTCTTTCACAGACCTAGTGTCTTTCTATGTAGGTACCGAAAATAATTCCGACTGCTACGCCATGCTATTATAGTCTTTAAATCCAGTACAGAGGTATAAAATTTCATCAGGACCTGTCTAATAGGCTAGATACACACGAATCTAGCTGTCGAAAGTTATTACAGGCTAATTTATTATTTAAAGAATTATAAGGTCGTCCAAAGGGCAGCTCATGCGATGCAGCCAAACGCCAACCCTGGCATTTTACAAGTCACCATTTTTTTGCTTCAGTGAACATTTAGCCACGAACGAGGTTAACTATTTAACTTATACATTACTAGTTAACTTCTACATTACACTTGCAAGTGGTGGTTGATAAATTCCTAAGAATGTTGTGAATATATAGACGTCAATCAGGAGTTATATGTATATCGCTACTCCGGAAGAAAAAGGACACAGCGCTATCAATTTACAGAAATTGAAGTTGAAGTTTTTTTATAATGAATTAGGCTACCTGACTGTTCCAGCCAAATAGAAAACGGCACAACTGCCCTCGCGCGGAAAATATACACACCACATTAACGCAAAATAAATTTTTTTTTTTTAATATTTCAGCGTTACGAAATCGACAATTTTTGAGTTGTGTCCATTTTCTTCCCAAGAAGCGATGAGAAGGGAGCTGTGGTCTCTGGACCGCGTGATTAGTTTATTCATATCAATTCATATCACAGCAAAGACGAAGACTTGGCGCTAGGTACGTTAAAAAGTTGAACCCATTCCTAAGGCGGCTATTCCACTTGTATTCAATAATTGGCCATTTATGTTTACAATTTTTTCCAATTTTGTAAGTTTTTTTAATTTTGTAATCTACAAGAAATTTTATGATTTAAATTAGGACATAATTCGTTTGTTCTCAAGAAATTAATTACAATAACTTAACATCTCCAGACGACGCCATTGCAAAATTTTAGTTTGTTATTGTTTGCAAAGCGTGATTTTACTCGTCTGTCATTGATCAATATTAACAAAGGCGGCTATTCCACTTCATCACACGTCATTTATGCAACAATAATAAGTCACTACCATATTATAACTTAATTTATAGTAGATAAGTTAAGTCTCTACATAGTAGTAGAATGGTTGGACACAGTCCCAGGCAACGGTGTGGGCCCTTAGGACAGTGGACCTCCTGATTATAGTGGATTCCGAACCACTTGGGAAACACAGTGAAGTCACACGATTAGTTCGGAGGTGACCAGGACAAGTCCTACCATGTTTCCGTACCGGCACTGTGCATACGACCAAGTTATCTGCATCTTTGAACCTGCTCTGGTCCGCTGGATTCAACATGGTACGGCGGCCGGCCCAAGTCTCTACATAAGTCTCGTTAAAAACAAAAATCTCATCAATTATGAACATTATTGAAGAAAAATTGACAAGTGGAATAGCCGCATAAGCAATAATGGTGCGAACGACAGATTGTGAATATAGATGTATGTATATGACTTGCGAGCCCCTTGACAAACAGCAGTGGACGGAGTCTCTCATCATCACACTCCATTTTTATGCACACATTTCACAATAGCTTCATCTAGCTTCATAAACAGGATATGTAGGAGTGTTAGAGAAAGGAAAATATGAAAAAATGGACTGTAACTGGATTCAAACCAGAGCCGCACGAAATACAAATGGTTTCTCACAAAGTTAAATGGGTACTTTGTCGTTCAAATATTCAATGATAACATACAATACTTAAAAATATGTAGCATTTTGTTACGACATGCTTAATTTATATATGATGTACATAAGGTATATTGCTAAGAAAGATTTAAAGGGTAATTAACCAAATTGAACACTCTAAAATGTGTATTACTCATTTTTTTTTGTCAAAGATTCGTATCACATCGAAGTTACAAAAATAATTTTTTTTGTCTAATAGGATATATATAGGCCTCCTACGTAGAACGTTGGCACCCCGAATTTAATTTAATTGTAATTTACCAATTATTAAGCAAGTTATTGCAGGCGCCCATTCAAGTTGCAGAAGATTCTTATCACATCGAAGTTACAAAAATAATTTTTTTTGTCTAAGAGGATATAGATAGGGCTCCTACGTAGAAAGTTGGCACCCCGAATTTAATTTAATTTACCAATTATTAAGCAAGTTATTAAAGGCGCCCATTCAAGTTGTAGAAGATTACTAATGTATAATTTAATATGGTATTTTTCGTTTTTGGTGTTTTACCATGAATTCTAATATTTATTCAGTCTCCAATAATCTTCATGAAAGAATTACGGTACCGGAAATTAAAAATACCCAATATGTCAGGACAAGTAGTGTAGTGGTACAGACTTTGGCTTTCAACCAAAAGGTGGTTGGTTCGAGGCCCAAACGTGTTACATTTTCTGGCCATGCTTCGGAGGGCATGTAAAGTAGGCGGTCCCGGGTCTCTCCTAGTTGAGTGTAAGATAGGGTTTTATAGCCCTAACTCCGCTTAGTAATACAACAAAAAGTCAATATTTATTTATTATTTAATTATATGATGATACTCTTTAATAACTTGCTTTTTTATTTAAATAAAACATAAAAAGTCTATAAAAACAACGGATTTTGTTGTGCCAACTTTCTGTGTAGCATATTCTCTTTACTCCTAGTAGCAAAGGCACAATTATTAATATTACAATCAAACGCCAAATACAGTAATTTAGTAGCCTAGATCAGCGGTTCTCAAAGGGGGCGGGGCATATGCCCGGGGGGGAGCTCGAAATATAAATGAAATAAAAAACTACTTTTTTGAAAAATAAACAAAAGGCGAACAATAAGACTATATGTTTTCATGCTGTAAAGCTATAGAACCGCTGGCCTAGATCATAAACTTGCAGTATTATTTTTTTTGAAAGGGCTTGTGAACTTAGGCCTACTTTTGCAAGCAGGCGGTCCCGGGCCTTCCTAGTTGAGTGTTAGAGAGGGCTTTCTAGCCCAAACTCCGCTAGGTTGGCTTAGTAATACAACAATAAGTCAATATTTATTTATTTAAAGTGTGTTTATAAAAAAATTTGAACGTGAAAAAAAGCCAAATGATCTTAGCCGTTCAACAAGCCCGTATAACATTATCCATGGGTCCATTGGAACATTTTAATAATAAAATATGTTTTCTAAACTAACAATGTAATATCAAAGCAACCCAGCGTTTAAAGAAACGTAATTCAGAAAATTAAGAACAAATTACAATAACAAAAAAATAACAACAATTTATTATAATCTAATGAAATACAGTGATGTATAGAGAGACTAAAGTTGCGTTAATTCAGTTCAAATCATTGTCAATAATCGCCAATTTGTCTAGATGGCCTGACCGGAAGACATTATCTGGGTAGGATTAAAGAACATAATAGAGAGGTAGGCGAGCCTGCAAATACTTCCGCTTTGGCTGAACATCCCAGCTTGAAAGGCCATCTGTGCCGTTTCGAGGGTTTCTAGAATTTTACACATAGGAAATGAGGGTACATTTATGGATTCCCTGAAGGAGATTCCACGAGGAATTTGCCAGCAATTATCCAGTGTCGGTGATCCGAAAGGTGTATGGACCCGTGCAAAATCAGGGTGAGAGAGATGGGGACAGAGAGAGTGGCGTAACCGTAGAAATGATTAGCTCTACGCGACATACTGAGAACCTACGATAGCAGCCGAAATCAAGAGAGCCCGCACAGGTGGTTAGGGCACGTGGAACGAATGCCAGACAATAGGGCTACAAGAGCAGCCTTACAGAAGGTGTCCCAAGGGAGAAAACGAGTGGGAGATGGCTGGACGACGTCGAGTTGGATCTGGAGACCCTTGACGTCGATGACTGGCGAAGGAGAGCGCAGGCAGAGCAGACCAAGGCCCTTTACGGGCCGTAGCGCCAATGAGTAAGAAGTAATGTTATTGTAGGAGTGGGTCAAAAGGCCACCCATTGTAAAATTAAAGACATTTTTCTTTCATTCTTCTTGCTATATTCCCCTTTTCTTGTAACATTTGTGCAGTGTTGTTGTTTCTGAAGCCTGACTATGACAAAGTATTTTAAAATGAAAATGGAGAATATACCTATTAATGAAATAGAAACTGAAAGTCGATAAAAAAAAACCGAACGCTGCTATCCAAACACAAACCAAAATTAAATTCTAATATTGTAGCTAGAATATATTTTATATCCACCATCTTGAATTTTTTTATAGCAAGCAAATTAAAGGAAATTCCCACCCATAAGGAACAATGGTCGGTGGGATTGTGACATGACAGGCAGAAAATATAGATTACTACTCACTGAAAATTGAGACACGGTAATTTGGGGGGGGGGGTGAAAACAGCCCTGTGCTTTACATTTTCAGGCAAGTAGCTAATGGCTCTCGTTTAAACTATGCGAAAAAACATAACATGAATACCACATTTGTAGGAAAAGAGCACCGGAACAGAAGCAAATTAAGAGAGCCCAAACAGTCTGAGAGAATTGAAGGCAGAAGCTAAAGCTACGTCCTCGACGGTTTTACCCATAAGCCCTGCTATCAGCTCAACGAGGATTGGCAGGGAACAAGGCTCGTTTCGCTGGAATGTGCAGTACTTATCGAGATAACCACGGGAGCGCTCTGTCAGTATATCTCGCACAGCGGCGGGAAGTTTGGCACCTTGAATATTTGGAAACATGTAGGGTGCGCTGGATTCGATGAGAAGTTTCGAAATCGGAAGCACGTTCTCCTGCAGGAGTGCCCGCACGGATGACTCGGATCTGTCTTTGCATACGTAACCTTTTAACAAAAATACAGCATAATTCAGTGCAAACAATATGAGTAGAAGCAATAATAAAATGACTACCCTGACGGTCTGCCCTATAATTTAAGTAATATATTACTGACTATTTCGTATATATCTACCCAATATGATGTACGAGGCTCATAAGCTTATAACGTTGACTTGTAACGTTTGAAGGAACAAGTCTACGAGTCTACGCATCTTAAAATAAGGTAACGTTTTGGAAAATTACATCAGCGATTTTAGAGTCCGTAGAAGGTTGTTTCTGCAACAGGCTGTTCCTTTTCCCTCAATCCTTTTTACAGGGAAACCCTTAGGCTGTAACTTCTTCGATAGGGGGTTAGTATGCCGTCTTGAAGGTAGACACAGGGGCACCTTCAACTTCTTATTTTCGGGAAGGGGACATGTTGGACGTGTTCCTAGCAAGGGACTGGTGTTAGGCCTAGACACTGGTTGGCCCCACTATTTCCGGGACAAGGCAGGGGTATTCTTTACTTCTTTCTGTCTGACTACCCTGGTCCTTAAGTCTATATGTCTCACTGATTCATAAACACGTACAGAAGTTCTGTACACACGAAGTCAAACAGGTTCCCCTGTTTCTCATCCCTCTTATAAGCAACTTACGCCCAAACCCTGGTTGGCCCCCACTTTTTCAGGGTCGAGAAAGAATCCCGTTTTCCCTCTCCTTTTTTTCCTTCTTTTACGAAGACTTCCCCACTGTGGTAAACCATATGATGGAAGAATTAAAAAACAAAACATGAAACACTCCCGCAATGCCAAACAACCCAAGAGGGTCTAGCCCTGAGAACTGGTAGAGCATTTTCTCTGCTCTATTTGGGATGTTGTGGTCAGATTATGTGCAGCAGCCATGTCTTCGCACTACATGTGCAGGTAAGCTATCCTACAGGATTGGGTGGAATATTTATTCTCGAACCTCGACCTCCCGTTTCATAGTCTAGTTCTCAATCAACCGGATAATGCCTGACTATCAACTCAACAATCGCATCACACTTACTACCTACTTCCATCGGCGCAGCAAGTGTGACTAGTCAGACAGGTTAACACTTAGAAATACAGGTACTCACCATTTAGACCAATGTGAAATCCCATTTCAACGTACATTTTGGCATGATCAACATTGCCGGTAAAACAATGTACCACCCCTCCTGGTAATTTATCCTTATGCCTCGATAAAATATTCATCATATCTTCGAAAGCGTCTCGTTCGTGAAGGTAAAGTGGTTTCTTCACCTCGCAGGCTAAAAGAACCTGAAATTACAATGCAAAACTATTTTAAACCCAAATACATACTACATTGTTGGTGAATGTAATAAGTGTAGAGGGAATTCGATGGTTTATAACATTGCAAGACAGTTTAGACCAAAAATAAATGCCTCAATTTTCCCAATCCAAAAGCACTGGATTGATTGATGGAGCAATTACTCCGTCTCGAATGGGCGAAGAATTACAATACTATGCAATAATAATTGCATGGTAAGCAAGGCTTTGGGGAAAAGATTATTGACAATTTCTTCACATATCATTTTTTCTTCAAAAATAAAAGCTTGTTTGGGAAAGCAATCAGTTTAGTTTTGTTACTATATTTAGCACCTAAAGCATGCCTCAAGTTAAATAGGTTTCCCAGAAAAATAATTTGTGGGTATATGTTTATTTTTTATAATTTTTTTGTGACCGTGAACTTATATGAAGGGAAATGGAAAAAAGAGTAATCCTCATTTAAGAAGCCTGATGTAGGCTAATCCCAAACGATGTAATTCAAAAATTAAAACGTTACCCCTGCACAATTTAATCAAATTTATGGAGTAGTCTATCAAACTACAGGCAGACAGACATTTCGTAAAAATCCGCTGAGATTTCGAACATCACAAAGCTTTCCTAAAGTATAAATAGGAAAGCGACAGTATACCTGTGCTTCAAAGGCTTCTCTCTGTAACGCCTGCGGGGAAAAGTCTCGATTATAATCGAGGCCACATTCTCCAATGGCGACTACTTCCGGGTTTGCCACCAAAACTTTAAGGTCGTTGTAGCTGCTGGGACCCCACTGCTTAGCCTCGTGAGGATGGACCCCAACAGTTGCGTACAGGTCGTCCGGATATAGTCTCGTCAGTCTTAGACTTTCTTTACTCCCATTAACATTCATTGACACTACGATTTGCTTTATAACGCCTGAAATTCCAAAACAAAATTATCAAATCATTTATTTTCTATTTACCTATGGCCATTGACCAGCTTATATCGGTAGCACTTTCACTTCAATTGGGGCCACAGGCAAAATGGCACATGACCCAGACATTTAGCTACACCAGAAACTAGCGGCAATGGGCTATCAGACTGCTTACTGAGTTATGCCCTTTTACTTTTACTTACTTTTACATCGCCTTTGTCCTCAGGGAGGGTCGGCGGCACGGGAGCGGCGCTTCCAAACAACTCTGTTTAGAGCTTCTTCCTTGTTCAGGGCGAGTTGTTGACGCGAAAAATGTCATATTTTAGAGCATAGGGCGCCTCAAATAAGTGCCCTGGGAGCAACAGGATTAATGATATGTAATAAGGTTCAGGAAGATTCGTGAGAATACTAAAACCAATCGGAATGCTTCTTCCTTGCGTGAATACAAATAAATTTTACTAGCTTTACTTTGACAGCAGGTGAGATTTATTTCAAAGTAGAAAGTAGTTCAATTGGTTTTAGTATTCATACAAACATTCCTGACAGAACTACAATGACAATGACAGAACTACCTGATTTTTACGATATTCTGACGATTTTATTTTGTACTTTACTTGTATTGTATAATTTAACGGAAATATATATTGTATTGAACTTTAAAAAAAATTATACTAGGGCCCCTTAGCTCAGCCAATAGCAGGCCAAGGTACAGCACAAGCAACGCCTTGCAAGAGAGTTGGATGATGTAGTCACAATTTGGGCGTGACCTTCCAGATCTTTATTTCATAGTATTAATTCTATTTTTGACGGCCTAGCTAGACAATAAGGCGGACTTTGGCGTTTTTTTTTATGCCGCTCTGTGCTTTACCATATGAGATTCAACCCTATCTTAACTGAATGTGCCAATCCTTCGCTAGCATAGTTGGTGACTTATTGTAACTTGAATTAATCAGTCTTTCTCTGCTTCATTTTGAGAAAATTACTATATACCAAAACAGTTGTAGGTACTATACGGACAAGCAGCTAATTTGCACTGATTGCTAACAGCTTTAAATTTCAAATGAGGGCAGGTCCGTGCGCTGATGATAGGATTCAGAGCCATGGAAACATTAAAATACAACATATTACATTGCAAAAATTCCCTTTCAACAGCAGAAATAATTACAAACACTTGCTCTCTTTTTTAAACAAAGACTTAACTGTTACCCTATGGCATTAGGACTTAGGGCCCCCAAGTTATTTGTTTTGGCTGCGCTCTATTTGAAAGCTCAAGGTTCACCAATAATTAATAGATTTTTCATTGAGAAGTTATATAAAGTTAAATACAATTTATTTAATTATTGAAAATTTATACTTTGTGGGTTAGCAATTGTATGATAAAGTAGCCTGTCAACACCGCCAGTGTACAGGCAGCTAATTTTTTAAATGGGCTCTAAGTGTTGATTGTCAAAGTGACACAGATTTTTATTTATTCATCCGTTTTCACTGCATACCTGCATCCTTGGCCCTATTGAGGACCGAGTCCAAATCACGCGAATACTTTTTATGGGCTAAGTAGCTACCGGTGTCAATTAGCACATAATTTTCATAACATTTTGTAACGTCCGTACTTTCTTCCATTTTAGCAGCCATTTTTGTTGTTTGTTACTATGTGGATTTTAACATTTTTAAGCTTTCTTGCCTTTCTAGTTTATTTTATCTCCAGCTTGCAAAAATAAAATTGATTACATTTAAATAACATCAATTTTTAATTTTTTTAAATTAAAATTGAACTTTCCAGTGTTTTTATTGTTAAAAACTATATAAAAAGTTTTGATTTCTTTATACGAAAGAGGTCATCGTTTCCCGCCAAATATTTCGCATATTTTCAAAAATGTTTCAAGTTCTTTAATTTTTTGTAAAGGGAAACATATATAAGTAAAATATAAAACAAACTGCAACATTATTTTAGAGTATAGTACTAAATTCAAATTAGTACAGTACTACGCAAGCGCAGTTCTTTTGGCGGTAAATGCGCCATTTTGTGTGTTTATATTTTTAATTTTTATTTAATGACCGACTGACAGTTATCGAAGTTTTATTTTATAACTTTTATGTTGTATTTCACCTATTTTATTCATTAGGTTAAGTTTATTTATTGTGAGAATGAAGCGAAACAGCAGTGAAAAGAAGCTGACTGTCAATGGAGCCAGTGACTTTACAGACATAAGTCCAATAGATCACGGTATGTACCCATTTCTACTACATTTTTTTTTTTTTTTGCTCCCAGCCCCTCAGTTCATAAAAGGGCTATGTTATAGTGAGCACTCAATCGCTAAGAAACTACGCATGTTAATAGTGAAGGGTTTATGTATGAGTATGAGCATATGTCCACATTACACATAGTGTGGTCCTCTTAGGAAAACTTGGAGTCAATTATAAAACCCACCAGCTTAACTGTATCAATTTCAAAATCACCTGCACTATTAGATATGGGACAGATAATTCGTTGTGTCTTGCCATTATTCATTTTGAATCATTTAATAACGAACCACACATTTGCCTGCAACAATAGTAACATCGAACGTCTGTACGCGATTGCCGGGCTGAGACCCCGAGAGCGCAGCGTCGGATCGTCTGCAAGTAAGAATGTACTACCAAGTTCCAGGTTAATTACCATTATCGGAAACAATGAAGAGTCAATTATTGATCTTTGTGGGGTACCATACATAACAAGACAAGTGTTTGGCTTCAGATGTTCACCATTTTTGAAGACTACTTGCTGCCATTTTGCGCTCCCCTGACAAATTTCTCATCCGATTCAGATCACTGACGACCGAATCATAGCAAAAGTAGTATGCGTATGCTGGCAAATTGCTGTCGGTCCCAAATGATTCAAAATGGAGCTGACGAAAATAACGCTCATACTATATCAATAAAAAGTTTTTGATTAAAGTTACCGTGCACGGATATCTGTAAAATTCCCTCATAAGTTAGTTATCTTGACGTTAACTGCAATAACCATATACAGTAGGGCCTCGTTAATCTGGAGGGGCAAAAACAAGACCCTTTCCGAATTATCGAGGGGTGCGGATTATAGTACCGTATGCCATATTTTAATAAAACACATGCTTTAATAAATTTTTAAATTAAAGCATAAAAACAAAAGTGTACATGTTCAAAATTACAACCATGTAAGAAAAAATAATGTTAAATCAACTACCAGATTACCGAGGCCCTACTGTAATATCTTTTGTCAGTGCAGTACTAGCTATCATTGAACTATGTAGCAAGCTTACCCGGTTGGTTGTTAATAGTGAAATATTGTTATCTACAGGTTTAAAGCAGTCATTACCAATCAAGAAAAGAATTCTTCAAAATGATAAAGAAAACAAACAAGGTCTGTCTCCCAAGAAGTTGGCTGGCTTGACTGCTCTAGTTGAAAAGCAAAATAGTGGTTTCAATGGCACGTCGCAAAGAAATATTTCTAGTAAAAGTAAGAAAGAGGAACAAAGTGAAGAAGATGCTGATTCCGACTCGGACTTTGAAGATCTCCTGAAGACTCTTAAAAAAAGTGGAGTTAAAATAGGTCGTAAAGTCCAAGCATTCGGTGGTGAGAAAATAGATGGTGAAACTGAGCAAAAGTCGCAGAAGAAGGAAGGCACTGCTACGAAAGATGAAGTCAGAAAGCAGCTTTTCACTTCTGACGACAGTAAGCCACTGGTGACTCCTGAAAGCGCCAAGTTATGGTCGCTGACCTTGAGAAGTAAAATTAGTTCAACGCCGACAAAAATGGAGGATGAGCCGCGAAGATCAACTCGGAATTCAGCTACTTCTTCACCCAGTAGTAGAACTTCTAAGTCGCCATCCCCAATAGCTAAAAGTAGAAAAAGGCGTTTGGAGGGAGATCATTTAGTTCCCAAAAAACGGCAAAGAGAGGAAGGAAGTGGAGGAAAGAATAGCGATTATATGAAGAAACAAATGCCGAGGAAAACCATTTCAGTAGATAATGAGTCTGATGACTTATATGACAGTGTGAAGAAAGCCAAAAGAAAACCAGAAATTGGTACACCTAAAAACCGAAAGAAAGTACTGTCAGAGAAAGATGATGACATCGCTGGCGATGTCGATTCAAGAGAACCATTTACAGCGATAGTATCTGGAGGTAAAAGTGACAGGAGATCTAAAAAGAGCGGTAAATCTTCTGATGTAGATTCGCCTAGAGCTGGTTCTCTCTGGAAGAGGATTAAGTGCGAAGTCTATGAAGAATCCGATAAGGAAGATGGTGAGAGTAAAAAGGAAAAGAATGATGGAGGTAGTGTTAAGATAAAAAGAAAGCTTCGGAAAAGCTCCGAAGTGGATTCGCCAAATGGTCGTTCAATACTTGCAAATGGAGAAATTGATGAGGATCTTGATATGCTGACTCCATTAAAAAAACGTAAAGTTGTTTGGAAGAAGACTGCTCAAAAGGCTGATATTCCGGCTCGTCGGTCTTCGAGGAAAGAATGCCCCAGAGCGTCGTCGTCGTCGTCTGAAGACTCTGACGAGTCAGATAAATTATCCTATACAACGCCGTCGAAGAAAATAAATTCGGTGGCGGCTTCCGTTATTGAGCAATGTACACCTGAGTCAAAAATAATTCGGGTAAGATTGATTTTATAAAAATATTAAAATAGGAAACGAAACATTTGAACTTTGTACAAAATCATATTTCTTGGGAAATACTGATTGTAGAATGATCGTAAAGGATTCAGTGGATAGAGAGGAAAATTTCCTGTACATGTTGAAGAAGTGGCCCTTTTTAATGTGGATTGGTCAAAGCGTGACAAATACTGAACATTTGCTTTATTATATTGCAGTATTATATGGTATATAGTATATATAACACTGGCATTAAATTAACCATCATAGCGAAGATGATCGGTTTAGGGTGTAGGCTACTTTCTGCTCCTGAATCAGACTGTAAGGCGGGGTTTCCACCGACCTCGTTTTTGAACGTGAGCGTGATATTGAAAGGCAGCAGATGATATTAAAGACAGTCTAAAAATGTCTGCTGTCTATACCTCGCTCACGTTCAAAAACGAGGTCGGTGGAAACCCCGCCTAAAATCAATTAAGGCTTGATTCAAAGGGTTTTGTCGCAATTATAACTCAAGCCGCGGTGTGTTTTGAAAAAAAAAGTAACACTACCTTAATATTTCTTTACTGCTTTACAGAAGTGTGAGACTCCGCGGACTCCATTGGAAGAAGCTCAGGCCTCCTTACATGTTGCCTCTGTGCCGCCAAGTCTGCCGTGTCGCGAGAAGGAATTTGAGAATATTTATAATTTTGTTGAAAATAAACTGATCGATGGAATTGGCGGGTAAGTGATAAAACTGTTTAACTATGACCCATGTGTACCATAGTATAGTCGGTTGTGGGATACCAGCCTTATTATATTTTCGAAGTTACTTCGGAGATATTACTATGACAAGTTGTGCTGCCACACCAACTGTATAACCGATTTTTTTAGGGAGATTCATCTACCTATTGAGATGGCGACCAATGTTCGACTTTTGGAAAATTTCTTCACAACTTTTCATTTCATAACCCCCTGAGGCTAAAACCACCCTCCGTTCATACACTTGTACATACGTATATATACATATATATTTATATCGATTTTAGGAAAAACTCTAACTTCCATAAATATTATCCGATTTTGATGAAACTTGGCACAAAAATTGATCATACAAATGTCTTGATTGAGTTCGTTAACCAGCTAGATCCACTATTTAGTTACAAGATGGCGGCCGATTGAAACCTTGTATAATTCATATCTCAGTTAATATTGGTCGCAGAGGAATGAATTAAAATCTGACTGAAAGCCCGTATTATTATCTACGATAATAGTAATCACCTCTTTTTACGACAAGTCAACCATTTTAAGATGGCATCCATTCAAAGTGAAAATAATTTGATAAATAACAGTTTATAGTCGGCATTGTGGTTCGAAATTTGGAACACAAGAGTGTATTGTGTCTTGATGTTGTGGTCGGGTAAATTATGAAGTATTTTTTATTTGTTATTACATCCATAGCGTAGGTAGAGGAAAAGCAGGATCTGTGGAATCTCCCTACTCCTGATCGGCCAGAGCCGAAAGGGATTTTTTAGTTATTGAAGGACATTTTGAAATGGTGTATAAATTTGATGGCGAATTTGTTTTTCCAACGCCTGCTTTCAGCATTTCTGCTTTAAGCAACCCTGTCAGCCTGGCGGGGATAGTGAGTCTGTTTATTATTAACTTGACGCACCCTAGAGGCAGACTCCTTCACTTCAGAGAGAAGGGGAGTTGACTGTCTGACTTCTTGATTGTAGTGGATTCCGAAACACTTGGGGTGCATAGTAAAGTCACACTATTAATTCGGAAGTGACCAGGGCTCGAGACGTACTTAAACTGCCAGTCAGTCTTAGCGCGTTATCATGTCCCACCATGTTCCCCTGCCAACGCTGTTAACAATTCCAAGGTTCTGCAGTTTTAAGAGGCTCCGCTGTGATGGAGTCAACCTGGCATGGCCGTTGGCAGGGAAGGGTCAACGTTTTCCACCGTAAAGTTGAATTGCTGATGTCGGAATCATAAAAATAAAAAAAAACTATCATAATACAAAATCAATCATCATCGTCAATAATCAGCTCTAGTGGCCCGGGTGTGATATACGAGCCTCCTCCAGTCCCTTCTATATCCACTTCTGATTATTCAGCACCCCTTGGTTCCACTCTTTTGAGAACGTCCTCAATCTGGTTGCTGTGCCTCTTCCTTGGTCTAACTGTTCTTCGTGTTCCTTCTATTACTTCCTCCAACCATTTCCTCGCGTACCTACTGTTTTCCATTCACTGTACGTGTCCGAACCATTGCAGTCTCCTTCTCGCTATTCTCTAATCCAATAGTTCAGCCACCCCGAGCTCTCTCACTTCTAATCCTATTCTTTCTTGTCCTCTGACAGAACGTTCCGATGAACTTCATCCTGGCCGCATGTTTTTTGCTGTCTTGTCTATTGCTCGTGACAACTGTCTTGTGCCTAAATAGGCTAGAATTTTTTTACTCATATCATTTCATTTTTCCAGGTGTATGTACATCTCTGGGGTGCCCGGTACAGGGAAGACTGCCACGGTAACGTCCGTGATCCGAAAGCTGAAGGCAGCTTCTCAAACGGGTAGTGTCCCTGCCTTCAACTACGTAGAACTGAATGGAATGCGTCTGTCAGACCCGCGCCAGGCATACATTCATCTGTGGCGGGGAATCAACAAGACAAAGGAACGGTTATCAGTGGACCAAGCTCAGAAGAAGCTGGACAATTACTTCAATAAGACCAATAAGAAGAATGTCACTACAGTTGCACTAGTGGATGAGGTAAGAACATGATTTTCTTTGCCTATTTACATTTTTTAAATTTTAGGTTGAAACCGGGGTAAACCTATCTGCAGCCTTTGGCTTATTCTATCCCGATTCGCCTCCTATTAACCTGAAGATTCACTATGTCTCCCTTTCGTTACACCTTCCCTTAGCTCAGGTAGGTGTGTCAGACTTTAAACTACGGCCTATTTTTGTTTCGAGGTTAGTCCGGGCATTATTCGTCCCCGTAGCGTAGCCAACAACCGTTCAGGGGTGATATGTGGCCCTCCTTCACTACCTCCAGTCTCTACACTTCTCTGGTACTCTCTCCTGAAATCGTCCTCAATCTGGTTTCCGGTGGTCTTCCTCTTCGCAAACCTTTATTTCCTCGATCACCTGCTGTTATCCATTTGCTTTACTTGTCGTCCCAACCACTGCGGCGTCCTTCTCACTATCCTCTCCACCATTGGTTCCTCCACCCAGAACTCCCCTCTCGTTTCTGAGCTTACCCTTTCTTGTCATTAACTGGCTGTTTTGATGAACTTCATCTGTTATGTCTATTTTATTGTCTATTGTTATGTTATGTATTTTCGCAAAAATCAGTTTTTTTTTGTTACTTACTTGACGTGAAGTGTCAACCCGGAGGGGTTTCTTGCCCCACTGGTACCCACATTTTCCCGCAGGACCCAGTCTGTGGATAGCTCCTACCAGTTATCTTGAGGTGGAGGCCAGCGAACGGATGCTCCATTGCTTCCTTGATACCTTCATCCGCTCGTGCAAGATTGCCGGACAATCTGTTCTGTTACTTATGCAGATCTGTCTATGTGATTATTGAGCATAATAATAAAAGAAACAACAGCTACAAAACAAGAGGCTCTAGGTTTGAGGACTGGTAGAGGATCCTCTCTCTTAACCACGCTCTATTTGGAATGTTGTGGTCAGAAACTTGCGCGGACCGAGTTTTTCCCCCTATCGGTGGACATTAGGGTAGGTAGGAATACTTTCGTTTTTATGTCGAGTCTCGAAACCTCGACGTGTCGTTTCATATTCCACTTTGTGCGCGTATTATTATTATGATTATGATTATTATTGTTCTAAGATCGCTTGTTAATGGTATGATTTAGTGTGAAATAAGACGGATTTGAAAAATTATATCAATATATTGCCCCTTGTCTGGTGTTACCGCCTACCGGACAAAGAAAAAAATTGAAGTGGGTTTTTTATGGACGTAGCGAAGCCATCTTGAAGCATTGGCCATTGAACCTTACGCTCCCAACGACCCCATCGGTTTTCGGACATTGTTGGTATTGTTCCCGAATAAATTTCTTGCCATTGGTTCAATCCAGTCCTCGATGTCAACCCACACCAAAACATGCTTACCATCGACATTGTTTTAGGTATTAGCTGGTCTTAACCAAGTAAGGGAGAGAGTCTTGTGCACGCATAATATTGTTTTAAATTTTCAGCTTGACCTGATGTGTACTAGGAAGCAAGATGTGGTCTATAATTTATTGGACTGGCCTTCACGACCCTCCTCCCGTCTGGTCGTCCTCACAATAGCTAATACTATGGACATGCCGGAGAGAAAACTCAAAGGAAGAGTCAACAGCCGTCTGGTAAGCAATTTTTATGCATATTATGTATTTATATGTATATATTTGCTTTCCTATTTATACGTAGTATAAGGAAAGCTTTGTGATGGTCAAAATTTTCGATTTCGGGATTTCAGTGGATTTACACGTTTGAGGTCGCAGGAGCCACAAAAAGTGGTTTTTACGAAATGTCTGTCCGACAGTCTGTCTATTCGTTGAGTTGCGGGCAAACTAATCAGTGGATTTTTATGAAATTTGGCATGTATGTAGGTTCAAAACTATCATACCTCGGGACCATTTTTTTATATTCTGGGCTAACTCCATAATTTACCCGCAAAGACTACAAAACCCGGTTAAAATTTTTTTTCTCCAAAACGGCTCCAACTATTTTCTTTAAATTCACATGCATGTATTGTCAACTAAACCAAATAGGTCGCTTGCCCCCCTTTTTTTTCTCCCCCGAAATGAAGAGGTAAGTATATATTTTTACTGAAAAGGTAAAACTATCCTGGAACCGCTTTTCCGCATTAGTTCAGGACCTTCTAGTCTTTTTCTACTTTGTTATTTGGTTAAAATCTTTCCACTCAGTATGACTTGAAGAAAGAATTACGTTTTGACATTGTCGCCATTTACAGGGTGACCTCACGCGATAAGACCCAGCCGCAAGAGTTTCATAAATCGAAAAATTGAGTTTTGAGTTATTGCTGTCTGAAGTTTTGACTTCCACATTCCTAACGCTAATATGGTTATAAAAAAAAAACAGAAGTACCGACATTGCCGTTTGAATTATTGGATTATCGAACATTCACTATGGAATCCCCGATTAATTAGGGCAGAAATTGATTAATGTCCTTTTTGCGATGGGGTCTTCAATATCAAATGTGAGCGCCACGGCTGCCAAAGTGTTTAAACTCACACAGAAGCGCGGGAAATCTACTTGACAAGAAGTGTAAGTTGTCGCACAATTGTAAAACATGCTGAAACCGGTTTCACGGCCAGTGTTTATATATTATAAAGATGTTTTACCGCTATGAGTGAAATTAATATAAATAATTTGCCCCGGCGAATTGTGGCTAAAATATTGCGACTGCTAGATTTTGACGACAGAAAAAACGCCAGAATTGTTTGTAGACACTGGAAGATACTTCTTGACGTCCCGCTATTTCAGCGAAGTTACATTAAATTGGAGAGCCGTAAACTTGACAAGCATGTGTACGAAAATTATGATAGCTTATTTCATTTAACCATGTGGGTAATGGGCTGCTTTGAAGAACCCACTATAAGTCGAAATCCTGAGCAAGAAGAGTTCTTTAAGAATCACGGACACGTCATTGAATCAGTTAACATAGTCTATGATTACTTCTGGCAACAGGCGGTTTGTGATGTTTTGCGCTACTGTTTTAATTTAAGAACCCTCATTATAGGCCGAAGAAGCTGTTATTTGAGTGGGTGCACCTGCAAGTCTGACGTAGCTGTATATTGTGATTGTTTTGTAATTGCATTGCCAAAATCGAATCTGGGTAAATTAATTATTAACCAAGTTTGTTGCCCAAATGTATACGAGAGCATAAAACAGTCCGCGAATAAGATAAGGTCACTTTCCCTTTTCGAAACCTCCTTATATGAGCGAAGGCCATATTATAGCTTTGAAAATTTGAGCGAGCTCATGTTATTCCGTACCCACGAGCCTCCATTAGACGCGTGGCATTTGGAAAACTTATTAGAAGATATCGGTTCACGAGTGACTAAACTAGCCATAATGACTCCTGGCTATTCTCTGGACGTCATTAATGGACTATGGAGATTGGATAAATTGCTTCAGCTTCGAGTTGTGAATTGCATGCCTGGGTTTTCTTGGCTTTTAAGACTTCAACACCTTACATATCTTGAGTTAGTAAATTCTGGATTGTCTACCATTACGCCTGATGATGTTCGTGTTTTTGATCATCTACCTAACTTGATTGGAGTTTATTTTTCAGTAATGTATGAATCTGATTGTTCAGCAGTATTTAAAGTAATTGTTGGTGAGCGCAAGAGGCCAACGTTAAAGTTTCTCGTTGTAAATGGTAATGGTATTATTCCGGAAGCCGATCTTATAATGAAAGCGCCGAAGCTACCCAACCTTGAGTTACTAGCATTATTTGTTAAATTGACAGCTGCGGGCTTGGACTGCATTGCCAGGCATATGAAAAGGCTCAAGTGCCTAACTGTGATTAGTATACCTATTGATGTACACAGCCGAGAGCATCGCCGAAGACATATGAAAAACCTTCAATATTTTCGGTTGTGTGAACTATATGAAGAGGAAGAAGTCACGGTTAAATATATGAAATTAGCTCTTTATTCTACTGGAAGCAAAAAACTGCATACGTTTGTTGCTCCAAAAGGGTATGTTGCTGATATCTGGAAAGGAATGAGGTGTACGAGGAAATTAGAGTTGATGTGTTTCATGGCAGAATTTCCTACGTTAAAATACATTGCAAGTCCTATTAGAGGAACGTACTGTCCAGATATTGGATTTGGTACACATTGTGAAATTATGCATGCAATAACCGTGGACTGTAAATATAAAAACTCCATTTATTGCATTAATCATTTATGGCAAATACCCGAATTTATTGTGCCGCAGCCTGAGCCGGGGCCATGTTTCCTATAAGGGAAACCGGTCATTTATATCTCAAATACATTAAGGGAGAGATCACCCATTACTTGTAATCAAGAAATGGCCGTGGATTTTTGACGAAATTAATTCTCGTTTCACAACCGCAAAGTTATGAAAATGGTCAGAGAAACATTCATATTAAATGGAAATTATATATTTTTAATTTATATTTTTTCATTTGAAATATTATTATTCTGAAAACCCCAATAAAGTGCATTAAGAGGATATGCTGCGTAGAAAATTGGTACCCCAAAATTAAACACTTCATTATGGCGCTGATTACACCAACGTCAATAGTGATATTAAATATTTTTTGACGTGGTAGCAGACATTTTTAGACAGTTTTAGCCATACTAAAAATGTCTGGTACCTCGTCAAAAAACATTTAATATCACTATTGACGTTGGTGGAATCGTCGCCTATTTATTCCATTAACTCAGCAATTTATTAAAAATTTGGCTCATTCAAGTTGTAGAAGACTACTTCGTGCATCATATAATCGGGTATTTTTAATTTTTGGTTTTTGTAGTTTTTCCTAAAATCCCAGACTACGCGAAATTTTAGTCCCCTCTGGTTACTATGAAAGAACTAAGGTACCAAAAATTTAGTATTTCCTATTATAGTATGATGCATGAAGTAGTCTTCTACAACTCACAAATCTTTAATAGCTTGTTAATTTAAAAAATAATCGTAAATAAAAACAACAAATTTTGCGATGTTAATTTTCTACTTAGCATGTCCTCGTAACCAAATTTTATAATTTTATAGAACAGTTTGAAATCAGTCGGCGAAAGGAAATAGACTGATTTTTGAGAAAACTTACGTTTTTGTAACTCGTCACCTGACTACTTTCATGTGTCTGTGGCTGTCGAATGAGAAATTATTTTCGTCAAAAATACACGATCATTCCTGGCCAAGATACTTTGAAATCTATCCCTTAAGAGGACATGCTACGTAGAAAATGAGCACCTTAAAATTTGTTGTTTTTATTGATTTTTTAATTTTTTAATTTAATTAACATAGCAAGTCATTAAAGATTTGGCTCATGGAAGTTGTACAAAACTGCTTCATGCATTATGTAATAGGAAATATTAAATTTTTGGTACCTTAGTTCTTTCATAAATACCAGAACGGAATATAATTACGCGTATTCTGGGTTTTTTGGAAGAACTACAAAACCGAAAAGTAAAAATACCCGATTATATGATACACGATGTAGTCTTCTACAACTTAGATGAGCCCAATTTTTAATAACTTGCTGAGTTAATTAAATAAAAAATTAAAAGTATTTAATTTTGGGGTGACCATTTTCTACGTGACATGTCCTCTTAAGAGCAAATTCGCGTATTTTTGAACAATGTCAAATTTATGATTATATTTAAATAGTAGTCATAAATGAGATGTCATAAAGTAGAAGTGTTCCTTTTGATACATAATATGAGGCCCGGGTTAACATCAATTGGCCACTGTTTGGCAACTCCTTTGACCTGACATCCTCAGTGACCGGTTATTTTTGACAAATCAATTTCAAAATATGTGGCCGGCTGGTGTTACTGACGTTTATGACACCTTATTACTTTATGGTTCTACGACCGATTTTTCATGATAAATTTGACATGAGCAAAAAAAAAAAAAAAAAAAAAAATGGTAAGTGGGGCTCCGTTTGCTCTTTATAACTTAATAAGGGCGGTTCCACCAATTACGATAAATGTTTCCTACTGGTAATACTGGTAAATGCTACCCACTGTTAAAATTGGGTACCTACTTGAACTTACTGACTTACTAAAATGAAATTTAATATGTTTATTTTTATTATATTATATTGTATTGTATTATTTGTCGATATTTTTTGAAACAGCATATTTTACGGGAAATATCTATTGCAGAGATATAAACAAGCCACATCCATTAGAAGAAATACTCCTCTACTGTTTGATATATGAAATGTGGCCGTCCCTATCAACGATTGGCCACGATTTTTGAACTCCTACCTCCCGACCTCGTTGCTGTCCATTATTATTATTTTTTAATCACTTTCAATCATTGTGGCCAGGTACAAGCATGAATCACAATGCTGAGGAACAGTTCATCTATATTGGATGTGTCATTTTTGACAGCTCTATGATATTTCGGGCAATGCTTGATTTTTTGCGCCTGTAAGGTTTTTCTCCCTGTGATTGACTCTTAAAGCTCTTAGAGCCCCCCCCCCCCCTTCCGCAGGAAACCAACGCCTCTCGTTTTGGTATAAAGTCGAATTTTCTAGTGAATATAAGATTTTAGAAACTAAAAGAAATATTGACATTGTGATAAATGATGTGTGGCCGTCTCTAGCACCGATAGGCCGAAATGGTCAGAATTGGTTTGTATATAAAACTGTTGGTAAGGCGTGCGGACGTCATTTTAGTACATGTTAATTCTGACGATTGTGGCCAATCGCGGTAAGGTTGGGCCTTAAGGGCTTTACTTACAACTTTTTTTATTGATGACATGATTATTCTATGTACTGTGTATTTGTTTGCATTTAATTTTTTAATCTAATAATGGCTAGCCATGCTTAATTTTATTTACCAATTTTGGCTAATAGCATATACATTTTATAACTATTCTATTGTATATTGCTTTCGGCTCATATCAATAATAAATACTACTTATCTAAACTTATGTATTTCTTAGGCGGGGATTCCACTAACGTCAATAGTGATAGTAAATGTGGTTTTGACGTGGTAGCAGACATTAAAGATATACTAAAAAATGTCTACTACCACGTCAAAACCACATTTACTATTGACTATTGGCGTATGTGGAATAAGTGCCTTACATTTCCTTCGTCATATTCCAAGCGTAGTACTGGCAGTGGTACTGCTTCAAGGCTCTTTCTCGTGCTCTCCGATAGCAAAAAATATACCCAATGGTATAATAATTGAGGCGTTCAAAGGAGAATCCGGTCTACCGAAAATAATACGCTTTCCCCATAAAATTTTGCTCTAGGGGACCAAGATACAAAATAAGGCTCATTATTAATGAAAACTGAATGACAAGAAAAAAATCTCCTTTGTATCGATGATTCCTATCTAAAGTACTTTTTTGTGCTAAATCGAGCAACAAAGCGAAACAGCGAGCCTACTATGGTGATTATTTTTAATCTTAATCTAGAATTAAGCATTTAAACAAGATAACTTTATTTTAGAATAGAAAGCGCTACCCAAAATCCTTTTTTATAACGCCATGAATATGTTAATTCTTAACGACACAGTAGGCTGGTTTCTTTCCCATACAAAGCTTCGGGAGTAAATAATTTTTTTAAGAAATTATGGATAATCAGTACGCAAATGCATTTCATAGCATATTTTTATTGTGTAGTATTATATTGGAATACCCATTATAGTCGATGCAATTGTCTGGTCGATCAATCCAGTCGAGGCTGCAGAAATTTGACACTAGAGCAATTATTGCTTTCCAATTTATACGTAGTATAAGGAAAGCTTTGTGATGGTCCAAATTTTCGATTCCGAGATTTCAACGGATTTACACGTTTTGAAGTCCCAGGAACCCAAAAAAGTGGTTTTTACGAAATGTCTGTCTGTCTGTTCATCGATTTCCGGGCAAACTACTCGGTCGATTATTATGAAATTCGGTATGTAAGTTCACAAAAATCATATCTCGAGATCATTTTTTATAATTTTGGGCTAACTCAATTGGGGGGGTTTTATTCTCAAAAAACGTCTAAAAAAATTATTTCTCAAAAACGGCTCCAACGATTACTTTTAAAATTCACATATATTGTAGTCGTCATTAATGTTGACAGAATGCGGAGGGTCGCTTGCCCCTTGATAGTTTGCTTCTGGGGGTAAAAAAATAAAAATAACTTACATTTTAATGAAAAATTACTAAAAAAATAATTTTTCTGCGAAACCTTTCTATCGATGATTTCTACCTTCAGCCATGTTTTAGGTGTTAAATTGAGTAACGAAACCGGACAGGTTACTTGTCCAAAAAACTATTTGGTATGTGCAAAAAATGATTGAAAATTCACGCTCAAATGCATTGCGTGCTCTGCCATTATTGCTGTGTGGTAATTATTTGGTCTGACTTATCTAGAATTGACCTCACCTCCAGTGACATTCGATGGACAACCCCCCTCCCCCCTCCTCCTAGATTTCGGAAATTTAACCATAAGAAAATTATTTACCATGAAATTACTCATTTTCTCTATCTACTAATTTTGATAAATTGGAAAGCATGTTCGAGTAGACTCGGACCGGTTCTTTACTATTTATTTCGGTACTTATACTAATAGATAAATAGGAAATCATTTACAGGTTCATTTGAACCCGTTCTTTTAATCATGCATTTGTATTTCAGGGCTTGACACGTCTGACGTTCCTGCCTTACACTTACCAGCAACTAGAAGCGATCGTGTTGGCGCGGTTAAGTGGCACTAATGCCTTCGTGCACGACGCGGTCCGTCTGGCGACACGAAAAGTGGCAGCAGTTTCGGGGGATGCGCGACGGGCGTTGGATATTTGTCGCCGTGCTACGGAGCTGCCGGCCCCCGATGCTACCGTGCTGGTTAAGCATATTGAACAGGCTATCAAGGAGATGACAAATTCGAATATTGTCAGACTAATTAGGTGAGTTAGGTTAGGTTTTGCATATTAGGGCGCTAAACTGCACGAACAACATCGGTAATGAAATAAAAAAATTGAATAATGCTCGGAAATAGGGCATAAGGTCTGCTATCCTTAGCAACTAATCATTAAATATAAAAGACCCTAATTACATCCGTAGCAACATATTGGATGCCTCAAAACTTCAATTTGTCATTGTAGCAAAAGGGCAGTTGGAAGACCACAGAGTACACTTCAGAAGATTTCTGAGACTGGCGTAAAGCCAACCGCATGCAGGTGCACGGGTTTCCCTCGACACGCCCAAAATTCTTCTGAATGTTGTTTTTTTGGTTCAACCAATCGGCAACCCATCTGTTCTCATGAAATATCGCCCGTTAATCGCTGGGTTCGAATCATCCGTGTGTGTCGGGCTTCATGTTATCACTGTAAACCCAGTCATCTCAAAAGTGAATCTCAGTACTGGCACATTTTGCCCCATTGTTTTTTTTTTTTATTTCTATAGGAAGGTTGTCCATTGAGGCAATAAATGTAATTGTTTCATTGACACTTTCAGAAGCTGTAGTGACATGGAGAAACTATTCCTGCGCAGCGTGGGGGACACATGCATCAGGACAGGGCTGGAAGAAGTGGACTTTCTCAAGGTCGTCGAGCACCTGTTGTCTCTCTGTGGCCTTGAGGGTCTCCCGCGGCCCCATTTAACCTGCGTGCTGGCCCTCTGCCACAGACTCAAATGCTTCCGGCTGTTATTCTCTAATGATCACAGAGCTGGCATTCTGCAAAGAATTACACTGAATATTAGCCAAGATGATTTGCACTATGCTTTAAAAGTAGATGCTTGATTTTTGAATTTGAAGATGTTGCGTTGATGGGAAAGTCAGCTATGGTTTTATTTATTTAACAAATTTATACAAATGGGCTTTTTATATAAACGACCCCTTTGAATTTTGGCCGTTGGCAAAATGACACATTTTCTCGATGTAACGTACAGCAAATACAAGTGCAATTCAAACTGGTTAGAAAATATTCTTTGATTTTTAAGTACTATGGAGAGTAAGCTATTGTCATCGTGTAAAAAAAGGGTGCGGCTGTGATGCCCATGCCGTTTAAAGAATACCTTATTCTGGGGTTAAAAATGTAAACAAGACAATTTTTTAATGCAAAATTGTCATACGCGCATGTTCATTGAATCAGTGAAAACAGCGAATTTGATTAATAATTAATCGTAGCACAATATGTTAACAATGCTTGTCTATTTTAAAAAGTCCCCCGGAGGAGTTCCCCCGATTTTTGTTGTATTCTTCATCTCTAAAATGCTACCGCTACGGCTATCAAAATGCACTTAACACCATTATTTCTGGAATATTAGAAAAAATCGTCAATGTCCCCCGAACCTCCCTTCAGGCCTTCCGAACTCTCGGGGTGGACCTACGCAAGGGTCTTAAGAGTGTACAGCCCGTTGAAAATTGGCAGCACGAAATTTAATACTTTTTATTTTTTATTTAATTAACTAAGCAAGTTATTTAAGATTTGGCTCATTTCAGTTGTAGAAGACTACTTCATGCATCATATAATAAGGGATTTTTAGTTTTCGAAATTGTAGTTTTATTATAAAATTGATTATACGTGAAACGTTTATAAAATATTATCATGTTTATGAAAAAACTACAATTTCGAAAATTAAAAATATCTTATACGATGCATGAAGTAGACTTCTACAACTTTAATGAGCCAAACCTTTAATAAACATGCTTAGTTAATTAAATAAAAAATAAAATGTATTATATTTCGGGCTGCCAATTTCCTGCGGGCAACGGGCTGTACACTCTTAAGCGGGAACGGGGGATGGCGAGGCTAAGGTGAAACCCCCCTCTAATTTAAAAGCTGCGCCTATGATAGATGGCCCTGCTAAATCATGGTTTGTTTTGTAAATGTTTGTAAATCATTGGACGGATGTTTTGTTTTAGTCGTGAATTTTTAAGTCTTTTTTTGTTCTAGCTGTTTTATTTTTATAAAAATCTTAATAATTTCAACGTTAGAAATGGTATAAAAATCGAAACTTTTCAACCACCAAAATATGAATATAGATGAAAAATTTATAAAAAATACAAGCTTTACTCGGCTGAATTACTACTATTGTTCTGTGTGAATTTTGTATTTATAAATCACTTTTTGTGTTTTTAAAGCAATATTTTAGTCTGAAAAAAGATAATAATATTAATATTTCATCTCGCAGTTTTCATGGCTTTGAAGCTGTAGAAGGAGAAATTAACTACTTTCGTCAAAAACCCCGTGTTTTTAGAATATTTTGACATCTGTTCCTTAATGTAGGTAAGTTCTGATACTTCCATAGTATGTTTTCAATCTTACCCTATAAATATGAAAATCTGTACAAATGTAAATTTTTATCAAGGTTTGTATTCCCTCTCACATTATTATACGATTTTTATATAAATATTATTGTATCCTATTAAACCTTAGGTCATTCGCCTCTTGGTTCACACTGCAGCTAACGATGTAACAAATAACGGACGACAAAATGATGTTAGCAAGCTAGCTATAGTATCATGTGATATCAAATGGCATGCTTCAGATTCGAAGGACATGAATGAGTTAGAAACTAACGTGAAAAAGTGTAATTTTCTATGTTTTAGTTTTTCTGTTTTTAGTTAACCTGGATTAGTGGTATTCGGTACCTATATCTGTAACTTACTTACTTTTACTGCGCTTTATATCCTCATGGAGGGTCGGTGCGAAAGCAGCGTTTCCAAGCAGTCCTGTTCTTTTTTGCGCCCTCGGTTGGAAGTACATATATATCTAACGTTTTTACCATATTGCCCCAAGTATTTCTTATATTATTATTTTTGAAGGACATTAATGGTCTCAGACCTACTTGTAGGGTGGCTCATTGAACCTTGCCCTGCCAACGACCTCATCGGTGTTTGGTATTGTTTCCGAATGAATTTATAGCCATGTTGGCAAACGTTCACATCTCGATGTCAAGTGGCAACCCACACCGACGGCAAGTCCCGTATTTTCCATTGTAGCCGTAGGACTAGCATATTTCTTATATTTTCGGAAGTTGGCGTCAAGCATCAATGGAAATCTTCTGAAGTAGGCTCTATGGTAGGGCTCTATATTAGACAGGTATTGTCATCCGCCATTTTTTATCCATTATAAGTCTGGTGTATAAGCCAAGCATTGGGCGTTTACCTGTTTATTATTAGAAATTTATCGTTGTTTATTTATTTTTTTATATAAAAAACGTTCTACCAATTAGGGAAGTGTTTCATAAAAAAATACTAAACTTGTTTTCGTTTTTTTTCTTACTTATTAGCACATAGGAAATATGGGATAAAAAATGGCGGATGACAATACCCGGGGATATAGTGCCTTACTCTATGGCCTATGGGTCTTCACCGACTATTTTCCAAGTTCTATTCCTGCGACGGAAAAGACGCTGGCATAGCGCAACTGCGATGATCTTCTGTGTGTACGTCGTACGAAGTGTACCGGGCCTATGGCAATAAGGCGGCGTTTCCATCGACGTCGTTTTAGACAGTAAGCGCGATATTGACGTGGTAGCAGGCATTAAAAACAGTCTAAAAATGTCTGCTACCACGTCAATATCACGGTCAAAAACGAGGTCGATGGAAACGCCGCCTAAAATTTATATGATAGGAGACAATTGTGGACCTCCGTGCGGTCGGCTTCACACCGCCTGCTTCTGAATCGTCAAGAAATTTCTGCAAACGCGACTGGGAAAATCAGTAACCATCCTTGTGAATCGTTGTATAAGGCGCCCATTCCATTGACCGGCTAGGGCTATTTCCAAAACGGTGACGTGGTAGCAGACATTCAAGACTTAGGTGGCATTTCCACCGACCTCGCATTGCAGAATGCAAATGACATTGACGGAAATTAGAATTTTTCTTTTTATAGAAATCTACTAAAATGTTTGTACTTAACATATCCCATGACGCCATTTTTTAATTTTAGTTTGTTTGTGATTTTACTGTATGATCATTGATCAATTTTAACTATGGCATAGAGGAAAATAAACATTTCCGTCAATTCTGCAATGCGAGGTCGGTGGAAACCCCGCCTAAGTCTTGAATGTCTGCTACCACGTCACCGTTGTTGGAAATAGCCCTAGCCGGTCAATGGAATGGGCACCTAAATGAAGCATCACGATATTAAAATTTTTATAATTATGATTTTTTTCAAAAATAGCGCAATCGTGGCAAAAGACTAGAAACTTTACAGCTACTATAGTCTATGCCCTATGGTATTCCGGCGCCAAAAAATGTAAACAAAACAAAACAAATAGCAGTTATCATTGGCAGTTATATTAATTTTTTAACTTAATTTTATTCAATAATTTGATAAGTTTTCTACGTTCCTGACAATAATGGATGTTGAGAAAGGTGAGTACAGGTTCCCAGCCGATCCTTCTTACAGTCATTGCCTAGAGCACGGCAAATCATTGTTTTGCCGCGAAATTTGAATTATCTAATGAATGTTTGTTCCACCAACTGATCCTTAAGAGCTTTTCTAGGGGAAATAGAACTACATCCTACGACCAAGCAATTTGTAGCATTAATCGAATTAGCCGCTACCAAGTGCCTGAATTTTGTTAGCGATGAAGACTTTACTGAATCTTACAAAAAGTTATTTGTTGGTTATGAGATTAAAGAAGGTGCCTCTCCGCTCTTATCCGGCTCATCACGAGAGGCCATCAGGTTGCGAGAAACTTTTAATAAGCAGGTTATGACGCATGTTAAAAATCGCGTGGAGGATTTCTTAGAGGATGCACACCTAGACGAAAAACTGCGGGAATTGGATCAGTTGAAAACGGAGCAGTCTGCTTCAAAAAATAAACAGGCTTGGTAAGTTGTTATAGGCCTACTTATTACTTTTTTTTAGTTATTTAGGCTAATTACGAGATCTACAAGTCGAATCAGTGGAGAAACGCGCATGGGGCACAAAGGGGGAAGGAGCATAATTGAGGGTTAAAAAATGAGCTTATGCCTCTGTGTTTGTGTAGAAAGACATTCACAATTATCCGTAGTAAGGAGAATTTACCTCTTTCGCGTTGAAAAATGTCTGCGCCCAACTATGCTAACTTAGTCCATCCGCGGAACTCTTATTCTAACACACAGGCAACATAGGAACGCTTTCTCTGTTTTACAGTCATTAGGGAGAGGATGTTGGTTTGAGCTTCATTAAGTACATTAACTGTTCAAATGGATGATTATTTAAACTGCAAAAGATATAGCACTATTTATTTATGTTCAGCTTGGTTTTGTGTGTGTGTACTTGTAATAATTCTTCGCGTGCAAAGAGAGGCAGCTATAAACAGATTAATGGATTAATAACTTGTCTCTACCATCAATAAAATGTGATAGGGATACTAACGCTAATTGAATGCAGTGATAGTGGTCATGAAGGCAGTAAAGGCATGTATGGTCAGCGTAGGTATGGCGCATATTCCACCTACGTCAATAGTAAATGTGGTATTGACGTGGTAGCAGACATTAAAGACAGTCTAAATATGTCTGCTACCACGTCAATACCACATTTACTATTGACTGTTGACGTAGGTGGAATAAGCGTCTATGTATGCATCGGTGCTCTTGCTTCTGTCAGCTGCCCTCTATGTAACGAAGTAGTAATGAATGCAGACCAGTGTCTAGTCGTGATAGAAAACCCACCTCTAGGCTCTAAGGGATTATAATAATATTAATAATAATAAAGTCTTTATTGAAAAAATAATAATGTAGATAGTGAGATTAGGGCCTGTGGCCCTCTCTTACACATAACTAGGGCTGCCAATTTTTTTGCTCAAAATAAAGTACATCTGACTTTTGAGAAGGAAAATAAAGAGTACAGTATTTAAAAAAGAGTACTTAGTATATTTACCGTTAAATGAGTCAAAGTCACCGAAAAATACGAGCTATTTACTATTTAAAGCAGTATTTTTTGAGGTTTTCGCAGAATTCTAATTTTTTGAAAGCTACTAATAGCCTCTTCTCACTGCAAATCTAAATTTATGAAAATAAATAGCTCATTTCTAATTAAATTTATAAAAATCATAAAAAAATATTTTGCTTTTCAGGAAAAGAGTATTTTTGCGTACTCTAAGTGACCTTCAGTTTTTAGAGTACACTTGCATGAAAAAGAGTACAATACTCCGAAAAAGAGTAAGTTGGCAACCCTACACACAACTGTACATATCAACGATTGTTTAATTGAAATATAATTTTGTAAACTACATTCATATCAAATATCAGTCATACCTTCTATTCAAGATAACAGTCACACTAATTCACATTCGCTACCATCTACATTCACACAAACATGACATCTTCTGGAAAACTGCAAAAAGATTCAGCGTGTTACAAAATGGCTAACTTCCTAAGGGTGGGCGTTGGCTTGTAAGTAAGTATGCATTTTAGTTATTTACTTATGATTAACGAAGTCTGCAAGGAAACTCATGAAATCTATTTCTGTTTTAGGCGCCCACCTGGCGATGCACTGAAACATATGAAATCTGTTAATCTCGTTGCGAAAATGAATGAAAAAGCTCGTTTGCAGGCAGTAGTGGCCAGAGAAAGGGAGCAATTGAAATTACTGCAAACCAAAGTGGCTGAGCGACGGAAAAAATCGCAGGAACTTGAAAAAAGTTTAGATGAGAAGCAAAAACGCATGGAAAACGCCATTGCAAGTGTTAAAATTAGCGAATAATGTCCAACGTCAAATTTTGTAAATAGCCTGCTTTCTTTATCAAAAGGTAAATTACATTACAATTAATTACAATTAATTTTGAGGTATTTGTGATCTACTGTAACCCTAAATACTAAACCCTAAATAATATTTCATTTCCGGGCCTGCGTTGTCATAGTTGATTACTCGTACTTCTGTGAGCTCTGCACAGCATGCGTTCGGAGACCTGTCTTAACTCAATACAGATATTACCTACAAATGCGATTGAAGCGGTTATTCGGATGCATTTATTAAATAGCTAGCATGCGATTAATCTTAAATAAGGAAAACAAATAAATATATTAAACCAATGACTGCAATAAATGTAGCGGTGCATAATTCTTTTTATAAAGGAGCTGTTGATGGATGACGTCATGTCATATTTAAGGGTGAGATTTCTAAATATTTTGTAAGCAAGAAATGACCGTGGATTTTGTACGAGATTAATAAATTTCTTATTCTACAGCCGCAAAGTTATGAAAGTGGTCAGATGAAAAATCTTTAAAAAAATAATAATAATAATAAGTGGACAATTTATTTTCTAATCAGAAAAATTATTAACTCTAATAATCCGATAAATAATAATAATAGCAATAAAAACTTATCAATGATAATTTAATTGAAATGTTTGAATATAATAAACTACATTCGTCAGAACATGTAGAGTAGTGGTACAGACTCCAAATTTCACCTGAAAGTTTGTTGGTTCGAGTCCTACACTTACTACATTTTCTGGCCACGCTTCGGAGGTCCCGGATTACGCTTGCATCCTTCCTATTCAAGACAAAGAGTAGAATATACCAAGAACTCTATCACACATCGTGCTTTTTCTAACATGAAATTCAGCTTACTAACACAGGTTGGTATGCTCCACTAAAGCCTCGCTTGATACCTACTACTGTTAGAAACCACACCCCATCCAAGGATGGCCAAAATGTAACGAATCAGTGGCGGATCCAGTTCTCAACCCACTGCACTAAAAAGATGTCTTTGGCCATTATTATAAAACTGTACTGAAGAGTACCTAAAAAATTCTGTCAAAAAAATTTAAGGGAGCTTAAAATAACGTTACTCCGTCCCAATCTGAAAAAAATATTACCACAGTCATTATACCTAGGGGTAATATATTAAACATCAATAACTCTATGCTGATTCTGGTGTTTAGGTAGTTTTTAAACGTACATTGTCGCTCTGGCCGATAAATAAAATTAGGCTAGCGGGTTCATCCTAACAAGAGTTTCATGAACACTAATTAATTCTCGATACTTTCATAATTTTGGAAACAGCCGAGCATTCTTCTTACATTTCGCGAACAATGAAACAAAGCAATATTTTTGACCACTCCTGGCTTCTAATCGGACTTGGCATCAAGCAAGGCTTTAGTGGAGTATAGACTACTGGTGGGTAGAGATGTTCAGTGACTTAGGACTGTAGGCAATTTTCTGTAGAAGATTTATTTTCGTAAGAGTAGTAAGCCATGTTGTGAAACAGCTGTAACAAAATTTGAGATCACTCCAGCACTAGTAATAGGCTAGTTTCATACTACAATATAACTAAAATATAGCCTATTTAGGCACAGTTTAGTCCTAGAATGATTGTACAGTATAAATAAAAATTGTATGTGCTTTGGTAGGCGGTGCATTGGGGCTACTTGTAAGCGTTGTAACTCTAATGTAGATTTACTTATTAATAGACAGTGTAGGCCTATATAGCCAAGCACCTGAGGGTGCGTTGGAAGTCAGTTTGTTGTGTCTACTTGGGTAACTTTTTTTGTTTGGTTTAGAATGGCTGCAGTTTACTATAGCAGAATTTTATTCAACCAGATGGCAGCAACCACTGCTAGCTGTCGTACCTAACTTGAAAAATAGTGATCGCTTTCCCCGCTATCACGATTATGGTTAGATAAAAACAGCATTAACTGTACCAATGGAATTAGCTCTACTAACCAATAACCTACCTAGCTTAACAGACTCATTAACTGACTTTATTCCAACGCAGTCTAAAAATAAGTTAAAATTATCATGTTTTCGCATTAGAAATCATACAATTATCTTCTCCCAGAAATTAGGCTATACTTGCTATAAAATAAGGATATTTGGGAATTCTAAGTCGCTTACTTCAAGCTGAGGTTTCAAGCTTTATTGTAAGCTATGCGAGAATCGCGACAAAAGTAAAAACCCCTTAATTAATGCCCACAGTAGCCCTACAAAACTTACAAAGCCTCAACTAGATACGCGAACATAACAAACATCATTTTTCAAACTGTTGCTCTTGTGGAGAAACTGTAGTTGTCTCATCAGGAGTAGGTTTCTTGCTTTCAATATCATTGCTTGATGCTGGTGTAGACGCAGACGCTAAATACGAAGAAGTAAAATATTTACCACCCTTATATAACGGATAAGAACCACCAGATCTTTTATAAGTCCCATCTTTGCTTTGCTCTTCCTCGCCGTAGTTCCAAGAGCCTGTGTCCGAATTCGGCAATGGCCCTCTGTCGTGGTCACTACTTCCTGGTCTATTTGGATATCTGTCTCTGTCATTGCTATGATAATGATCTCGATCATTATTTGGGTATCGATCACTTTCATAACTAGGATACCTATCATTGCTGGGATATCTATCCTTGTCGGAGTTAGGATACCTGTCACTGTTTGGATAACGGTCCTTATCGTAGGTGGGATACCGATCTCCTCCTGGATACCTATCACTTCCAGGATACCGATCTTTATCGAAACTGGGATAACGATCCTTATCATAATTAGGATACCTGTCGTTTGGTCCATTACTACTAGGATTGGTGGGATATCTGTTGCCTTGTAAAGGATACTTATCAAAACTGGGTCTATTTCGGTCGCTGTTATACCAAGGATTTCTATCGTCTGGACGTTGGCCTGCTGAATATCTGTCGTCAGCACCAGGACGATCATTCGAACTTCCGTAACCCGGCCGAGAATTCGACTCATACGTTGGGTATCTGTTACCATCTGACGGATAGCGATCTCCACCACTTGGATACCGGGTTCCTGAGGTCGGATACGGATCTCGGTTACTATTAGGATACCCACTTGAAGATGGATATGGCTGACTTGTACCAGGATATTTGTCCCTGAGTGGGTAGCGGTCATTTGCTGGGAAACTTGAAGGATACCCAGAAGATGGTCGATCAACAGGATAGCGATTGCCACCTGCATAGTTACTGTCGTGAATCTCTGTAATGAAGCCTGTGTACGATCCCTTAGGAGGCTTTGACCCGCTTGTTGAATCGTAACCGTTCGATTGCCCGTTCCAAATACTGATACTTGGCACTCCTGGCCGTGATGTCTGGGTGAAATAACTTGAATCAGGTCGTGGTGTTGTGTGTTGTCCAGGACGATTTGGATAATTCCAGGAGGTGCCACTATCGGTTGGTCGGTAGCCGCTTGGCTGATATTGACTTCCTTGATAGCCCGGACGAGGAGTTGCATCTGGATAGGAAGGCCGATGGTGAATGATTTCGGGGTAAGGTTCATGGGGTCGACTCGTCGTTGGGTACAAGTATTGGTTTTTTGGTGGGTACGCTCCCGTGGTCGGGCGCCAGCTGCTCGTGCTGTATGACGGTCGGTCGGTTGGATAGTTGGAAGTAGATGGGTACTGAGGAGAAGAGGGATAGCTGTTGGAAGAATGAGGGCGGTTGCTTGGCGATAAGTAATGGTTTGATGATTGTGGGTAGTTGTTAGAAGACTGAGGATAATTGTTAGAGGATTGTTGCGGGTACGTTGATCCAAATGGTAAGCTGCCTCCTTGTCCGTAGCCCCTGTCGTCAGGACGGTGGTTGTCACTGAAAATTAACGAGAAACATAATTGCCTACTGTACTTAGATACAAAATAATATTGCAACGGGACACCTTTATGCCAGATCTACTAGTATTATTGGTGGGGAACCTCAAATTGAACGATAGGCTAATGCTGTCATAACAAACAGGCGTAAGTAAGTTTGAACTCTCCTTTGGCGGGAGTACCCTACTGGTCGTTACACGGCGGAGCGATTGGCATATTTAATTAAAAAAAGTTTTCCGGCACATACGGGTATGTAGTCTATCCATCTATAGGATAGCTAAAATAGTAAGGCAATAATACGATTAGGTAGTCTATAGTATAGCTAAAATTGCCAGGCAATAAACATTTTCAGGATATTGTAACAATTTCTGAAAGCAAGACATCTCCAGTGAGAAATCATTAAAAATCTACCTCGACCTTAGGTCTTCTGCACTCAAATGCAGCTCTAAACTCAAGATATTATCTAGATTCTAGGCCTAGGCCATCATGCACCATTTCTCTAACAATTCCAACAAATACCGACACGTAGACATTGTCTTTCACGGGAGCGTGGGAATGAGCTAGACCCATAAAATAACCACAACCCATGTTAATGAGTTCAAGTTGATATAAGCCTACTTACGATCCAGCCCAAGGTCTGTTCCAGCTGGAACCTCCTGTGGTCGGTGACCCATACTTCCAGCTCGAAGCATAGTGCCCCTTGCCTTGCGCGTCCCATCCTTTCCCGCTCTCGTCCCAAGGCCGAAGTCTCGTCTCGTCCTCACTCCAGCTACGTTTATCCATCTGCTGCTCCGGCTGTTCCCATGGTATCCCGTTCCGGAAGCCATCCCAACGCATGGATCTCCCGTCTCCTTCTTGCCACGGCACGGGCAGTCTTTTGTCGTTCCTATACATTATGCCCAACACCTGGCTGGTGACAGTCGCTTCGTTCGAGGAACCGGTCGTCGGCCAACCGTTGGGTCTAGGCGTTACGCCATTGCTGTGGTCTCGCTGAATGTCCCAGTCGCGTGGCCTTCCGGGATAGCTTCCACCCCAGTCTTGGTCTTCCGTGCTGCATCCCTGCGGGCACCGAGATTCCCAGCTTCCGGGCATTTGCCGTCCTCCCCGGCTTCCAGGCCAGTCTTGGTATGGCCGAGTGTTTTTCGCCTTGTTGGGGAATGCAGGGCCTCCCCAGGCTTTCGGGGACCAGTCGTAGCCGAGGTTGTCAGCGCCGTTCCCACGGAATGGGTCCAGAGAGTTAGACCTGCTGCTGCTGCTGCTATCGCCTTGCTCGTAACAAGGGACACAACGAACCATTCTTGCTGTTGAGCTTGCGGGTATTTGGAAGCCACCGGCGTATCCGGAACCATATCGGGGACTGTTGTTCCATTCTGCTGTCGCTAGAGTGACGACAGTGAGGAGGTGCAGCTGGAAGAGTTGTTGTACGCTCATTTTATCTGTGAATGAACCAGCCAAATCCGTTCTGTTAGTTATTATATTATAGGGATTATTGTAATTATTGTTTATAATAAGAGAGGTGGAGGGGATGCCGTGCCTGATGTCACTTAATAAGGATTAAAATGGAATAAAACGTGGGCTATGGAAGGCCCCTCAATGTGTGCACTTATTTAATTTCATTGGAGCAAACACTGAGTCTGTTTCAGAACGCTGAGCCTACGCTCAGCTGATGCTATTGGTGCGCGGTTTTCGGGAATGTGAGAGCTCAACTTCGGTTCAGCGTTCTGAAATAGACTCTGGGTTTTTGCGAAAAACGTGCTTGAACTTGTGCGAATCTGTACACACCATGCGACACAGGTATTAAATTACTCAGTGAGGTTACTGAAGAGCTCAATCGTATACTTTCATTAAATTGCTTCCATACGATTAATCTTTGAAGGTATTATTGTCTTACAAATAGAGTTCATATAAGACGTATAGGTGTAGAAGTGTAGCCGATTAATTGTAATTCAAATATAATAATAATAATAAGCAACTCGAATAAAATAACATTAAACAACCCAAACGGGGGGGGGGGCGCTAAAATTGATCTGGGGGGGGGGGCGTCATTTTATGACAAGCCCTGTATTCATAAGCGTCCGAATTCATCTCCACGTGACAGCTTATGAAATTCAACTGGAATGTTCTGTATAATTCACGCTTTTATTAAAAAATAATATCCATACTTCTCTGTTCCCGCACGAGAGAGAATGAATATTGGCAACGACGGATAGGGCGTGGGGGGGGGGGGGGGAGGGTGGGGTGGTTAGGTTGGTACAGCTGAAAATATTAAGAGTCTCATATAGAGAGAGCCCTGATTCAATTCAAAATTTTTATAATATAATCTACTAAAGCAATGGAAATGAACTGTACTGTACGTCTGTATACATGCTTCCCTATATTTTATCAATTAGTATAATTACTGTGTTAAATAATTCATTTTCACCTGGAACCAGAGGTGTACAGTTTTAGAATAATGGCGGGGGCAAAACTAAGTAGACCTTATGACGTCATCAGACAGGATAAAGAAAAATTGAAAATATAAGTGCAAAATATTGTATAGGGTTTCACGCATTTTAATAGTAGTAAAGTAGAGCTGTAGATTTTACAAAGCTAACAAAGGAATGCTTATATTCATATTGCTGCAAAGGGGCCCGGGAGTCTCCATAAACCACGTCTTACAATGCACGAGGCTGGGGAGGGGGGGGGGGGGGCAAGATGGACCGTGCCCCCACCAACCTTACGCCCCTGCTTGCAACTATACAGTATCCTTATAGTAAAGCTTGGGATTGTTTGATAAAAATTTTCATTGTCCAGATAGGACAGACCTGTAGGACAACACAATGCGTTAATACAATACTTCATACAGTATGGTACTCTATTATAGTTGTACAGGGTTTAATTCGCGTTAGGGTGTGATTTCATGCAGGCTACCTATTGTTTTCAAATTTATTTTATCTTATGCAACCAAAACCTTATTGACAACGCTACCTTTTGAGTTTGTTTACTCTATTTAACATTTGAATCATACTAGAAGAGTTATGATTCATCGGTGGATATGTGTATCGCCAAATATCGCCGTGGCAGTTGTCGCTCTCACTTCATAACATTAAAAGTCATGACAGCCCCATACAGTATTTAGATGCATTTTACATACCTGAGGTGTGGGGGAAATTTAAACAAAATGAGGACTCTCACACCTACAATACGAGGCAACGGGGAGACCTTGTAAGGCCAGTGCCACGCACAGCCAAGTGTGAGCGACTGAATCCTATACTACAAGGATTCGCCTGCCTTAGGAAACTTCCAAGTGAACAGAGAGCGGCGAGAAGCTTAAATTCCTTCGAGACCACATCTTAGAGAAAGCTTTCTACACGGTCACCGAAGCACTAGAACAATGACAATGACAAAACTACCTGATTTTGACGATTTTTCTCTATACTTTCTTGTTGATTACTTGATTGTATAATTTAACAGAAATAACTTTCTTTGACAGAGACCGAAAATTCTCAGGCCTAGCAATCCCCGTTCTCAAATGCATTGCATTAGTGCTTTTTCGCGTCCTCATCACTAACCAAAAGGAATATGGCTTTGCATAGTGGCTCTGCTTCCATATGAAGCAAATGAAGAAAGCAGCCTCAATCGCAAATAAGTTGTTGTTTCCAACGGCTGCTTTGAGCATTTCTGCTTTTAAGCAACCCTGCCAGCCTGGCGGGGGTAGTAAGTCTGTTTGTTAACTTGAGGCACCCCTCGGGGGAAAGAGGAGTTGACTGACAGGGTGGACATTCTGATTATAGTGGATTCCGAACCACTTGGGGAACATGGTAAAGTCAGAGGTGACCAGGACTCGACACGCACGTAGACTGACAGACTGACTGCTAGCCTCAGCGCGTTATCATGTCCTACCATGTTCCCCTGCCAACGCAGTGCACACTACCAATTTGCCGTAGTTTGAAACATACTGTGCTCTCGTGGATTCAACATGGTCAGGCCGTTGTATACCGTATTGGTCAGTTTAGGGTCATAAGGTGTCACGCGTTGAATATACCTCGGAGCGACTGGCCTATACCAAAACCTTTAGATACGCTTACCTGTTAAGTAGGCTATCTGATGCTGGCAGGCCTGCGTAGGTACCCTTTGATGATGATCTCCTGGTTGAATTGCCCCTTGAACAATTTCCGTTGTAGGTCGGTCATCTTCGTCTCATTATTCCCATCCTTTAAGTGTTGTAGGTAGGTACTGAAATTCATAAATAAGCTTTGTACAATTTATAGGTACCGGTATTTGGCAAATTCTTTGGGGTTGTCCAGGTGGTAAAGAATTGGAAGGTTGAGGTTAAAGACTGGATAGGAAAACTGTTCTGCCGTACATGGGTCCATCTAGAGCAGAGGTTCACAAACCTTTTTCGTCGCGGACCCCTAATTAATGATATAAAATTGCATCGCGACCCACTAAATTCTTCATTGCAATTTTTACTTCGATTTCCTTCCTAAACAAATAGTCTTACAGTCCATGGGCGTACGCAGGCCAATGCATTATCCCATTGGTCTAGCGATCTATTCTATTTAATATCGTTGGTTCCCGCCAATCTTTAAAAAATATATGACTGAAATTGAAAAACAACTTGTCATTCAATTCAATTTTATCTAGTGTATAACTGGCAGACGAGACCACGCCGCGACCCACTTGGAATTTTTTCGCGACCCGCTTTGGGGTACTTTGAGAACCCTTGATCTAGAGTTCTATATACCTATAGAAGAGATGGAACACTCCAGCCGGCCAAAGATATTTTTAAATCGGGGGTCACGTACTGTGTTTTTTCAACTAAGGTTAGCATGAAAAGAAGACTTTATAGTCTTATTGTTCGCCTTTTGTTTTGTTTTTATTCAATAAAGTCGTTTTCAATTCAATTCAACTGCTAGTATAATAGGCCCCAAAAATAAATAAAATTTATATATTTTTTTGGCGCGAAGTGAATGTCCCATCTCTCCAATATAGAACTCTACAGTGGGTCCACCCAATGCCCAATGCCGATGTGTAGGGGAAAATGCGGCTGCCGGGAATGTCGCAGACTACAATTTTCCAAATAGAGTAGTGTTATGAGAGAGGGTCCTCTGCCAGTTCTTAGACCAGTGGGTTCTATACATGCCACAGCCACAGCGTTAATTTTTTTAATAGCAAATTTACATTCCTACTACATTAAATTTTATTATGATTAGTAGGCCTTTTACACACTCCCCCCCCCCCCTTCTCGAACATCTGTTCTGGGTACAATGTGTGTTACCAATGTGAATGATCATTGGATAGTTTATAGGACTCTTTGCTGCACTGTGAATGGACTAGGCTACTTGTGTGGTTCGACTGCAAAACGCGCCTTCTCTAGTTTCACATTTTTCTGGAGAGCCAAAAAACCGTTTCCCTCCATTCCAATAATGTTTAAAATGCAAAAACTTCAACTATTATTAAGACATATCTGTACCTCCGTAAAACCGACAGTTGATCAATTTTAGGCACACCTCGGAGTTAGGTATATCATGGATAAGGCTGAAATACTGGGATGATTTGTTTTCAGCTATGAACATAAACCTTGGAACTGGGAATCGAAGTGGGCCCCCAGAAATGCCCCTCCCTCCCCCCTCCCCCCCCCCACCCACCATTGCGGGGGTTTTATTTACGCCACTGGTAAGCAGAGGATTTCTTGTCGATTTCTTTTGTTATTTCGCCAGCTGGCGTGAAGCCGACCGTTCAAAAATGTACCGTTTTCCCCCTCGACCCCCCCCCCCCTGAACACTTTCGAAAGTGCATGCAAAAAGTAATATTTAATTGAACCAGCCTATTTGTTCCCATGATAAATTCCTCAGCGTCTCACGCCGGCGTGGAACGTCCGGGTGTACCGGTCCTTAATGTGTACAACTCCCGCAGAGGATTCGAATGGTATATTTTTTTTAAACTCAATAATTAATTTCGATTAAAAGTGAAAGACGCTTTTTGCTACGGGACTACCCACTAATGTATAATTAGTTGCATTCGCCCCACCAGAATCTAGTGAAATCCAAATTGCACAAATTCCAATTAAATTGCAAAAAGTTTTTGTAAAATGTCGGTTCGCTATTTAATTAAAGAATTCATGCTGCCGTTAATGCACATGCATTTTGCCAGCCATGATAAATTTTAAATCCGCATGATATATTTTTCATTTATTAGGCTCATATTAACGCCATTGCCCAGACAATGTTTACATTATTAATGGGATTTCAAATTATTAATTTTTGCGTTTTGATGTATGAGTATATTGGGTTTCAGCTGCACAGTGTTGGTGTATTTCATTGTACGTCTCGTACATTTGCAGCCCGATTATGGTGATTTTAATACCGGGGATAATATAATACCATGTCACGTGATGATAATTAAAAAATTCTGAAATTTACTGTTCATTTATTTTAAACACTTGAATTAATGCCATCACGTGACATGGTATTATATTAACCCCGGTATTAATATCGCCATGATCGGGCTGCTGGGCTAATGATTTTTTAAAAATAAATTCCATTTATTTAGTCTGTGCTCTGATGATTTTTATCAAAATTGATTTAATAATTGATCGAAACGCAGTCAAAGTTGAAAAGAACCAGTATATAAATAAATAATTAATAAATATTGACTTTTTTGTTCTATTACTAAGCCAACCTAGCGGAGGTAGGGCTTTAAAGCCCTCTCTTACACTCAACTAGGAAGACCCGGGACCACCTGCTTTACATGCCCTCCGAAGCATGGCCAAAAAATTTATATAAAGTGTAGGACTCGAACCAACAACCTTTCGGGTGAAAGTCAGAGTCCGTACCGCTACTCTACATGTCTACATATTGTAGTAAGCCCGTTACCAGGATTTTATTAAGGGGAGGGCTTCGTTCTTACATCTTAGTATATGTAGTGAAATGTTGCACGCCTGGAAAGTTCAACTCTATCTAGTGTAAAGTCAAAAAATTTATGGGGGGGGGGGGGAGCTGCAAGCCTATAATAGGCTATAATTAACAAAAAAACGTTGAAGTTATAGAGAAACTGTAGCCTATTGTATTGTAGACTATGCACTATGTCAATTCAGTGCTTTGGGAAAGGGAAACTCGAGGCAACCGAAATTAAACCCTAGGACCATTATTTACCATGAAAGTATTGCACTACCTACCTATATATCCTAATTGATAAATTACTCGTACGGTTTATTCTTGTTATGGATGGTGCACCTATATAGTGCAATGTTAACAATATCGGTAACTCGGATGCATTGTAAGCAGTGAATGTGAAGTGAGAAGAAGAAGAGAAAAGTGAAAATTAAAATTCAATAGGGTGCTTTTCAGCTAAATGGAACTTCTCACTTTTTCAATTCATTTTATTTAACTGAGTTATGCGGACCCCTGATGTAGCCGATATGGCAGCATGCTACCCCATCTCCCACTGAATATACACGGATATACTAATTTAGTTTTCTTCCGGCCATTGGGGATGTTGGGAGGGGGTGACCCCAAATGGCGCCTCTGCTATTCTATAAGAGTATTGGTGTCAACAGACCATATAATCTTCGTTAATCAAGGACCTTTATATTCAATGAAAAATGCAAGCGTAACAAGCGTATTGTGTGAAATGAGTCATGACGTCACGGTTTCGGTTTCAAAACCAATGGACCTTGTTCAGTTTCAAGTACATCCCATAACGAGGTGAATCTAATGACAGATTCAATGACGATAATAGCCTAATGAAGTATATTGCAAATCACGACTAAGCCCTGCAGCCTGATCGAGGCGATTATAATACCGGTATTTATTTAATCCCCTGGTAATAAAAGTGAAAACAAGATAATTTTATAATGGAAAGTGCTATTCAAAATTTGTTTGTTTACAGTTATAATCCTAGGGTATTTATTTAACCCCGGTATTATAATCGCCTCGATTAGGCTGCAGGTGCACAAACGGCAGATTCTACGCAACAGATCTGCTAAAAGATCTGGTGAGATTTATTTGAGTAAAAGGGTTGGTGTGCAAAGACGGCTTTTCAGCAACAGATCTCCCAGCGGCTATTCTGGATATGTGATATTGTATGTTCCTATGATATTTCATTTGTATGCCAGATACTGTATATAGTCACTAACCGCTACTAATAACGGTTTTGCCGCAGTTTTGGAACTTCTTCCTCCCGTCAACTTCACTATCGGTTATTTGCTACTAGCCAATTTTAATAATGGTTTCCAGTCGGTGTTAGAAACAGGCATATTACTATATATTATCATGTATCGCAATGCTGACGAACATTTCTTGTAAGGGATGATTTTCTACAGCTTCTACGGTCGATAGTTCATGTGCTATTTCATTTGCACGCCAGTAAGGTTTTTCCCACTCAGATTGCACCTTAATTTAAATATGTCTTCCTGTAGTCTTCTTCTTCTTCTTCAGGCAACGCCCGTCCTTGGCTGGTAGGGCATTTGACGCCGTGCCGCATAGTAGGGCCTCCTGAGTCGTAGTTAGGTTTTCTACTTCTTCCTGTCTTCCTGTAGCAATGTCAAGTTCATGTAATTTTCCTATATATAATACAATAGATTACATTAAAATTGCAGCTCACAGAACTACCGACCGTTTAAATGGGAATCCAGGAAATTCTATTATGAAGCAAGGTTGTGTTCCTCAGCGTATTAAGTGCATTCTACGGTACGAACGGAAATGGACTACAATGGATACTGTAGATGCACCGATAGATACCATAATATAGCATCATATACTTACTGTACGAGTTGACTCGTATCTGTACTTGGTTAAGTCATGCTTTCGCATGTTACATTGCCTTAATGGTAAGCTTGTCTCAGCTTGTCCATTATCGTTTGTATAGCCGGCGTAAGTTGACATCGAGGACGTGTCCCACTTTGCCAATGGCCAAAATTTCATACGGAACACTATAAATAATGTCCGAAATCCATGGGGTCGTTGGCATTGGACAAGGGACCAATGGGCCACTTTAAGTAGGCCTAGGTCCGTGAAAAGTCATTCAGGATATTCCATTATTATTATTTTGGTGAATCCTGCCACAAGCCTCCCTTATGGGGCTTTCATGCAGTATTCCGGTAAAAACTGTTATTGTTATACTATTGTATTGTATCCTTTCTTCAAGGCCGTGCCCAGGTTTTGATTTCGGGGGGGGGGGGGTCCAAATTTTTTTTAAGTGAATTTTTTTAAAAAGTGAATTAATGGATAAATTATTCAAACCATGCAGGTTTACACACAAACATTTATTTCGGGGGGGGGGTCTAGACCCCATGGACCACCCCCTTGGCACGGCCATGCTTTCTATTAAATGCTCCCATTGCTGGGGGTACCGGCTGGGGGGGGGGGGGCATTAGGCCTACTATGGAAGTTATTGAAAAATTCACTTCATATTTTTGTAAAGAATAGATGTAGGCCCCTATATGTTACGAGTATATCACAGAGAAGTTTTAATGGTTCATTCATTTTTAATAATATGATATTATATTACAACAAAAAATAGAAATTACAGCAAATTAAATGACCTACCCTACTGCAAGGCTTTGGCCGGATTTAAATTTTACGTTGGCGTGTTGTAAGAAATTGTTATGTCGAGTCAGTCTTTCCAATGTCGACAAGAGTGATTATTGAAAATTACAAAGTAAAAAACAGTTCATTGAATAATAAACAGTTAACAATGAAGTTGTCATGTGGGTACAGTAGTCCAGACTTGCATTTCGATTAATTTTCCCGACCAAAATATGAAAATAAACAAACATGTAAACAATGTGTGACATCGTCGTGTTTCTACTGTACCAAACTTCGTTTACGTAAGGCTATAGTGGTCCCATTTTGGTCGATAAGTCACCATAAAAGTCCTAGGACTGCAGTATATTTTGGTAACTTGTTTTGGGCCTTTGAATAAATAATTAAAGTAAAAAGTGTTGTACTTGGGGTCGAACAGGGGAAGTCTAAGTTTACTCACGACGTTCTGTTAAGACTTAAGGGGCCATTTTATTTCCCATTTATGTATTAGCCTATAGGCTGAAAAAATTTATTGTACTTAAAAAATTCATTTTCCATGGTAATGATTCACCTATAAAGGTAGCTTTCTAACGTAAGGTGGCACATCGGTAACCTAGTAACTATAAGTTCATGTTAATAACGTTCTGAAGATTCTGAAACTATTGTACTATCATAGACGCCTAAAAGAATTATTTTTAGTTTAATTAATATAGCCTAAACGTAATTATTCGATAAAATATTGGCAATCAACACTCACCTAGGCTAATGTTCCAAGCAATGCACTTTATGGTTAAACTGCAAACACTATAGTAAAAGAGTCTACCGTAGGCTTTCTTAAGACAGTGTATTTTTGGCACCCTCACTGTCGACGCACTTGCCTGACACTAGCCTAAAGCTGGCTCCTCCAAGGCCTGGAGCCTGAAACGAGTTCCTGGCACTTCTTTTGTCTTATAACTAACTGCTCTTGGGGGTACTCGACCGGCACCGCTAAGGTCGCCCTATACGATATGTGCCTATACCAGGCTTTTACATATTTGTGTCGTCTGCTTGGAGATGGATAGCTGATTAAGTGAGGTTATGGATGGCGGGAAAAGAAAATTTCTTCACAACTTTTCATTTCATGACCCCTTGAACCTAAATCCAACCCCCCCCCCCCCCCCCCGTTTCAAATGTTAAATATTTACATTTGTATGTATGTACCCACGATATGTATATAGATTTTAGGAAACAATAAATATAATAATAAATATAATAAATAAATAAAATCTAACTGAAATTATTTTCTACGATTGTGTTAATTAACGCTTCTTACGAAAAATCAGCGATTTCAAGATGACGTCCAGTCAAAGTGAAAATAATGTGATACGGTACTTAAGGAAAAGTTCATATTCGTCATTGTGGTTCGAAATTTGGAACACAGGAGTGTTTTTTGTGTTGATGTTGTGCTCGGGAAAAGAATGGAGGCAATAGAGAGCATAATTTTTAGTAGTACTTTTTTATTTTTAATTAGATACCTGCATAGCGTAGCATAGAGGAAAGGCGGGGCTTGCGTTTGCTTGCGAAATTTCCCTACACCTGATCGGCTGGAGTCGAAAGCGATTTTTTTTAATCCAGGGGCCATCTGCATAGTTTTCTCGATGGCTGGTCATAGTAGACGTGGCAAGTGGCCCCCGAAAATTCAAAGAAACATTTTTGGCGGGAAGCAAATGTCCCATCTCTCCTATGAAGAACTCTAGTGACAGCCATTAGCGTGGTAATCCACAGATTTCTAAATAATAGCTCTAAAATCGATATTTCCTTTGAGATTCGATGTTGTACAGTACAAGAAATAAATAGTAGGGCTTTGAGTATCTTATCCAAAATCTAACGATTATGGGCTGCCATTCCAATCGCAAAAAAATACTGATTTCCGCCTCTCTGACGAAGCGTTTCGGTATGGTTTCCAATTTAACCGTACCCATCTTCTAGAGGCCCAGCCTTCTCAAGAAGCCTTCTCGATCGATCCCTTTCTTGCGCCACCAACCTCACACTCTCCTCACTCTCTGTTGAGTCTCAGTTCGCGGTTGTCCTCCTCCTATTTGTCCAGCCAACGCTTTCACGGACGGCTAGATGTTCGTCTACCTCCCAGCTGTTAATTGAATGTACTCCTAGTAGATCTGGTTTATGGGCTGCTTCCATAAACTCTATTTAGCAGTTTTATTTCTCGTTTTGTCCCTTGATAGTCATCTCTCAAGTCTTTAGGTACTGAATCCAATTCTCAAAGGTTATAACCTTACCCAGCGCTACGGCCGTTGTAGCAACTTGGCCTTATCCGTTCTTTTCTTCAACCCAACCTCTCATTCTCAGTTCTCTGATGTCCTCCATCACTTTGTCCAGGCTCCTTCCCGCAGTTGAATGAACGCCCTGCTACTTGCTAGCAGCTTAGGTGCATGGGCATATTCAATCAATAATTCTAATTTAAGAGTTTTTTTTTAGCATTTTCCCTGGATACACAGGTATATTGTATATATCTGTCAGGCCGGCATTGTTTATTACTGGATGAGTTCTGGTGTAATTTCATTGTCTTTGTAGCAGACAACTCACGGGATGCAGTAAAGAGACAGCTCCCTGTGACAGGGAACAGACATGTCCGATGACCTTGGTCGTAGACACCACTTAGATCAACTAGCCCTAAGTGCAGGTCATGATAACGCACTTTTGGTGACTCAGAAGATCTAGGGATCGAATTCTTCACGTCACGGTCCTTTAATTTTTTGTTTTATTCGCAAATTGTTATGAAATACTGGCACTTCTGTAATCCGCCCTGAACAACTTAAAATGAGAGGATCTTATTGGGGTACGTAAGAGATGGTAGTTGCGCAACTTTCCACCCCACATTCGGCCTACTCTAGTTTCGTGACGTGGCCACACGCATTTCTTTTTCCCAACAGTGAAAAATTTTACCGTTGCCTACAATTTTGAAATCGGCTTCGGTGGCAAGCTGGTAACATGCTTGTACTTGTGCTAATCTCTTCACATCACCGGAAACTTGTCGTAACTCGGCACAAGTACCTATTAGGTACTTAGTAAGGCGAAGGCTGAAGTGGTCAATCGGATACATTCACGAAATAGTTTGTATGCGACTAATATTTTTTTTTTATAAATAAGAAACAAAATGTACTGTACTGTGAGTGTTGTATATAACGGATATAAACTACCGTATCTACAGCCGTATTAGGCCTAAGTACATTTTTAATAACTTTTCGATCTTGCCGTTTCGTAGTGAAATATTATTAATTTTTATATATAGCATTGAAGATTCAAGTACGTGCTATTGAGCCTGATGGTACCTATTTACAATCTTAAGCTAAAGTGTTATACACATGCAGTTAAGCCGCTGAGTTAGAAAAAAAATAAACCTATATCCGTTGTCCTTCTGTGTCAGCGGCAGATCCAGAGGCGGTCTCCTTGAGAAAAATATACCTGTCTTCAGGATTCGACTCAAGGAGCATCTTATTTCAAATAGGCTATGCTTGTGTGTGTGAGTACTTGAAGTACTTTTCCAGTGCTTATTTAGTTTTAAGGTAGGCCAATAGCAATTCGATAAAAAGGTACTGTAAATTGCTCTACTGTGTTGGTTGCTGACCCCTATAGTTGAGTGTAAGAGAGGACCGGCTTTATGGCCCTAACTCCACTAGGGTGGTCTCAGCTAAAAATAAAGTATAGTCTATGTATTTATCTGTATTTAAACATTTTCCCCTAACCGTAGTAGCCTAGTAGTCGATGCTCCGGGGAGGGTATCAAATTATTCCATGACCTAGGGCTCTTTTTAGATCCTCCCCTCTTGATAGATAGCTTGGTTCTGCGGAATTTAGCACTATATGGAATATGGGTTAATTGTATTTTCCACATGGGCGAATTTCGGGCCTTTCGGCCCAGTCTTACAACTAACCCAATTACCCCATAAGTCAGAGTAAGCCAAAAGGCCCAAAGTTCACCGCGGCCCGCATGGAAAATAAAGACAATTTGCTTTCTTTCTTTATAAGAAATAGGCCTCAGTACTTCACCTAGGCGGTACCCTTTAAAAACCTTGACGGTGCCAGTAGGAAAGTGTGAATACAGGTCACCAAAACAAAAACACGGGACACTTTTATAGAAAACGGAAGCGTAGACGAGAGGTCATGTGCACGGTCGCACCACACTCTCCGCCTATACAATTAACCGTGGGAAAAACAATTAGTGAGGGAAACAGAGAGTAGAGGCCATCTACTTTTGTCTGCTGTTTTAGTATTTTAAAACTGCTTGACAGCTGTCATCACATTACAATGAGCGGTGCGAGTGAACCGTACACGCTTTCCTATTCATAGACTATTCTTCTGCTTTACCTCTTTACATGCCCTTTAGAACATGTTAAAATGGTCTATTTGACCATGTAGAAGGCTGAACAAAATAAATGAACTTATAATTAATATCTTCTTCTTCTTCTTCTTCTTCTGGCTCTACAGCCCTTGATGTGCTTTGGCCTGCTCGAGAACACTCCTCCATGCAATCATCTCGCTTTTGAACGACGCTCCATCAGGCGGGAAGAAGAAGAAGAAGAAGAAGAGGAATCTCTGCGGTTCGCACGATTTTTGCTTGGGTATGGGTTCAACTGTTTGCACTATAGCCTGTCAATCGAAATAAGCAGACTGGCATCCCCATGCTTATACATAGGATGCAGTATTTCAGGGCTTTGTGATTTTTTTCGTGAAATCACAGGATCGAAGTTACAAAATATTTGCGTCCCACTTTCGGATTTTGGCCACTTGGTAGCGCTTGGGTGACTCCCGCACAAATTTAAAAATTGAAATGTAGTAGTCAATATGTTAATAATGTTAATGTGTCGCTTCATATTAATAAATCCATAATGACCCAAATTTAATGAAACAAACTAGTTTTTTTGTATCATTCGCACACCTAGGCCTATCTACAGCACAATGCTCAATGAATATTTAAAAAAAAAATGCTCGTGGTATCCTACGCAGTAGCCTATGTGTTAATGTATGGAAGTATCACATACAATATACTTCAAATTATGTTCCAACATGAGTTTAGAAAGAGTACTATACTTTACGTTGCGGCAAGCATTCATTAGGGTCTTTTCGTACAGGTCACTGGGGGTTTAACATTTTAAACCAAAACCCTGTATGAGGAAAGTGGCAAAAAACTTCTTTGCGTCGTGTTCATTAAGCATATTGTCACAGTATACCATGTATTGGACATTTTCACACCCCTATTTATTCAGACATGTAGTTCCTCACTAACGCAATACCCACCATTTTCCCTTCCTTTTGACTCTGTAAGCCATGGGTGGCAAGTGAAAACTCAAGATGAGTTCCATGAAAAAGGCTTTTAAAATACAGCATAATGCAATAACATTAATGTAATAACAAATATACAGTAATTTACAGTGAAGAGGACGGAACACAACTAATATTTTTGACTTTTTTCCTTCTGGTAGAAATTGTCTTGCATTAACTTAAAGTTTCCACTCGAATTTCCTTGCTTCAAAATTTTCTCTGGGGGGGGGGGACGTCTCCTCTGCTCCTGTTCCTCGAAATCTGCTGCCCTAAAAATGTCAATAATATTAGCCTACCGATACATACCAATTAAAATAGGACAACATATTTTGTTTTAGTTAATGTATGCTGCAGTGGACCCATAGAGGGAAGTCACTGTCACAAATTATTACTTCGCAAGCCCCATGCATGCAAAGACTTAAAAATGCTTCTCGTGGGTTGTACAGTAACTTGTTGCACTCAGTGTGTTTGGGAGTGTGCTAAGTGAGCTAAGCTATTGTGGGTTTAATATAAATTACTCACTTACCTTTTAGATGTATTATTGTAGGCCTACTGTACTTTGCATAATGTGTAGCATAGTTTGCAGTTTTCAATCCAACAACCGAACTTATTTTATTAGTAAAGTAGGTATTGCTGTAGAGATTGAATCAATAAATAATTTTTTTATCATTTTTGTTTATCAAAAACCCACTCATTTCTGCTGCGTTGTTATTGTTTTGAAAATGAATGTTGACTTCAAAACAGGCAGCCAATAGTAGGCCAAGTTTTATAGAACGTTCGAATACACTCACAATTGTTTCTTAATAAATTTGTGGGGACCACTTAGTCCCACATGTGTAATAACCAGTCTGCTTCCAGCTTCACCTTTTTCCCGGTAGATGGCGCTGTTCACATTCAGATAATTCAATATTCCTCAATCTTCCTTTTACGTATTTATTTCTCTTATTCAATAATATCTTTAATCTACCCTCTGTGTCTCATCAGCTCCTTTAGCTGTGGACACAGAGTTGGTTTTTCTATATGGAAGCAGGCTGGATCAAATTCAATATTAATTGTAAGCATGTATCGTTCTCGTCTCACAGCTCATATTGTAACCACTGTGTGTTAAATTACTCTAACTTGAGTCGAAGCACTGCAATACAAACCAATTCAAGTCTACACTGCCTATTCAATTGCATCGTCCTTCAACAAGCCACATTGGTGACCCTCGACAACGGAACAAGCAGCCTTCCAGATTCCAGCTCCAGTTCCAGCCAATTCCAGTTCCAGCCAATTCCAGCCAGTTCCAGTTCCAGCCAGCTCCAGTTCCAGCCAGTTCCAGTTCCAGCCAGTTCCAGCCAGTTCCAGCTTCCAGCCAGTTCCAGTTCCAGCCAGTTCCAGTTCCAGCTTCCAGCCGCAGTTCCAGCCAGTTCCAAGTTCCAGCCAGTTCCAGTTCCAGCTTCCAGCCGCAGTTCCAGCCAGTTCCAGTTCCAGCCAGTTCCAGTTCCAGCCAGCTCCAGTTCCAGCCAGTTCCAGTTGCAGCCAGTTCCAGCTTCCAGCCTGTTCCAGTTCCAGTTCCAGCCTCCAGAACGTCTCATCCGGCCATAGGCGGTGGAAACCACCCCGGAGCAGCTACATTCACCGCAGCAGCACAGCCACAACCTGCAAGATGCCGCAGACCACAGCCACAACCGCTACAGCTACGACCGCTACAGCTACGACCGCTACAGCTACAACTGCTACAGCCACAACACCGACACCCACGGCTACAACCAAGATGACAGGCCCTGCTAGTACGATGGCAGTCTCGGTCAAGCTTCCACCCTTCTGGACACAGTCGGCCAACCTGTCACCGGCACTGTGGTTCACTCAAGCGGAGGCTCAGTTCGCACTTGCTGGGGTCACAATGGAAACGACGAAATATTACCACGTCCTTTCAGCGCTCGACCAAAGTACCCTCAGCGAGATCTCAGATTTGTTAGCTGCCCCAGTACCAGTAAACCCATACACTGAGCTAAAAACGCAGTTAATCCAACGAATGAGTCTTCCAGCAAGCAGTCGCATTCAGCTACTAATGTCGGAAGACATAGGGGACAAAACTCCCAGCTCTTTTCTCCGGAGACTGCGGGCCCTCGCAGAGAAAGCCATATCAGACTCGGTTTTACGCACCATTTGGACGTCTCGCCTCCCGCACGCTATACAATTGGCAATCATCGGTCATGATCACCTGTCACTAGGTGACGTCGCGAACCTCGCCGACAAGATGGCCACCATCAATTCAGCAACACGTGACCGGATTCTTGAGTGCACAATGGCCCCTGTGGACCTATTGAAGACGTTAACAGAGAACGTCGCGGCTCTACAGGCACAGTTCGCCGACAGATACGGACAACGTGCCACACAGCCACGGTTCCAGCGCCAGTTCCGTTCACCAGCGCCTAAACAAGACCCAACTTGGTGTTTTTACCACCAAACCTATGGGAGGAAGGCCAGAAAGTGCCAGCAGCCATGCAGATTTCCGAAAAACGACGATCGCAGCCAGTAAAGGCAGGGCCTGCCTGCGCCACTACACACCTGCTTAAAACCTCACATCGCCTTCTTATCACGGACCCTTGCACCAAGATACGTTATCTCATTGACACAGGGTCCGACATCTGCGTTTTTCCACGTGCCCGTCTCAACCTACCGCTCCGTCGTACTCAACTCGAGCTGACTGCCGCCAATGGCACAATCATCAATACGTACGGAACAACAGCTCAACAACTGGACCTGGGATTACGACGCAGTTTCCGTTGGAATTTCATCATTGCCGATGTCACGCAACCCATCATCGGTGCAGACTTTCTCGCAGCCTCTAATTTGCTGGTGGATCTCCAGAACTCAAAGCTGATCGACGGGACAACGCATCGCAAGGCGAACCTGTGTCAAAGCCCCTCCAAGCAACCTAGCGTTTCTACCTTAACAATACCGCACAGTACCCCGGCCAGTCTAAAAGTAATAATTGAGGAGTTTAGCGACCTCACGCGGCCGAGACAACCCACAGACCAGGTCAAACACTCCACGGTCCACTACATTAGAACGACAGACGGACCTCCCGTCTCCGCTCGCCCACGCCGGTTGGCCCCGGACAAGTTTATTATCGCCAAAAAGGAGTTCAACGACATGATCCAGACCGGCGTATGTCGTCCGTCCGACAGCCCATGGGCCTCACCATTACACCTAGTACCTAAAAGCGACCATTCATGGCGCCCATGCGGGGACTACAGACGGCTCAATGCTCGAACAATTCCTGACGCGTACCCAGTCCGCCACATCGCAGATTTCAGTGCAGAATTGCGAGGAAAAACCGTATTCAGCAAAATAGACCTGGTCAAAGCATTCACCCAGATACCAGTTTCCAATGGTGACATTCCAAAGACAGCAATAAATACTCCGTTCGGCCTTTTCGAATTCCCATTCATGACATTCGGTCTTCGCAATGCTGCTCAAACCTTCCAACGCTTCATGGATAACATCCTACGCGACCTCCCGTGGGCATATTCATACATCGACGACGTACTGGTTGCATCGAGTGATAAGCAGGAGCACGAATCACACCTACGTCAACTCTTCCAACGATTCCGAGAATATGGCCTAGTCATTAATCCTAGCAAGTGTACCCTCGGCGTTGGGTCAATCAGCTTTCTTGGTTACCTCGTGTCAGCAGAAGGCACACAAGCCCTACCAGACAGGGTAAAGGCACTCACTGAATACCCTCTTCCAAAGACATTCAAAGATCTACGCCGTTTCCTTGGCATGATTAACTACTACCGCCGGTTCCTACCAAATGCAGCCAACGAACAAGCACCACTCAACACGTTGTTATCTGGAGACAAGGTAAAAGGGAACGCTACGATACCATGGACAACAAAGCTTACCGAAGCTTTCAGCTCATGCAAACACAGTCTGGCACGCATCACCCTACTCGCGCATCCAGATCATACGGCTCCGATTGCACTAGTCACAGATGCATCAGACACCAGTATCGGAGCTACAGTCCAACAACGGATCAACGATCATTGGCAGCCATTGGCATTCTTCTCGCAGAAACTTAAAGAAAACCAACGAACATGGTCCGCCTACGATCGCGAATTGCTTGCGGTACACGACGCCATTCGTCATTTCCGTTACCTGCTAGAAGCGCGCGCTTTTGTCGTGTATACCGATCACAAACCGTTGACGCACGCTTTTCAGAATCCAAAAACAAGTTGCTCACCTCGCCAAATGCGGCAAATGGAATTCGTCTCTCAATTCACCACGGACATCCAATACATCGCTGGGCAGGACAACTTGGCCGCTGATGCATTCTCAAGAATCGAAGCAATCTCTACTCCCGTATCTCCTGAGCAACTTTCTTCTGCTCAGAAAGACGACAGAGAACTCAAAGAGCTTCGGTCCAGTAGAAAGACGTCCCTCATCCTCGTTGATGTTCCCATTCCGGGCTCTGATTCAGTCCTTACGTGCGATTCTAGTCAAGACATACAACGCCCATTTGTGCCCAAACCATTACGTCGACAACTTTTCGAGCACCTACACAGCCTACATCACCCAGGAATAGCAGCGTCTGCTAACCTGGTTGCCCAACGCTACATATGGCCTTCTATCCGTAAGGATTGCCGCGCTTGGGCTCGTCTGTGTGTCAACTGTCAATTGTCCAAGATACATCGACACACCCTCACTGCGATTGGAACCTTTACTCAGCCTGACCGACGGTTTCAGCACATACACCTCGACATTGTAGGCCCATTACCACCGTCGGAAGGCTACACGTATTTATTAACACTCGTTGACCGTTTCACGCGATGGCCGGAAGCCGCTCCTATGGTGAACATCACCGCCGAAAACGTCGCCAGAACCCTCATTTCCTGCTGGATCAGCCGGTTTGGGTGCCCGGAGACAATTACTACAGATCGCGGCCGACAGTTTGAGAGCCATTTGTTTGCTGACCTGGCCCGATTATGCGGATTTCACCATGCACGGACTACCAGTTACCACCCTGCATCCAACGGCATGGTAGAGCGTATGCACCGCTCACTCAAAGCCTCCATTATGTGTCATGCCAATGACAAATGGACGGAAGCCCTTCCACTAGTTTTACTGGGCATGCGCGCCACTCTTAAGAAAGATCTTCAAGCTTCTCCAGCAGATCTGGTCTATGGTGAACCATTAAAACTACCAGGACAGATGCTGACAACTCCTCCTTCAAATCAGAGTCCGGCGGACACTCTCATCTCACTTCGAAGGAAATTCGACTCACTACGCCCCACTCGCGTCAAGAGACACGGGGCTCATCAAACATTCATCCCACAAGACCTTGCCAAGGCCACGCACGTTTTCGTGAGACAAGACCACGTCCGTGCTTCCCTCGAACGTCCTTATGCGGGACCATTCCCTGTGTTAAGTCGCACCGACAAAACAGTTACGATTTCAAGCCGCGGTCGTGCGGTTACTGTGTCAATGGACAGGGTCAAGCCGGCCTACATTAATGCCAGTACAGACGAACCGTCTCACCAGTCTACGATCAACCCCCCGCATCAGCATCCTGCTCAAGATAAACCTCAGGAGAAGGTCTCCTCACCACTTCCTGCCACTGACGTCGTGCCGACACCACCGACTCGCACCACTCGCTCAGGTCGTCACGTCCACGTTCCACGACATTTCTCCGACTTCCAGTCTTAGGAGGGGGGTAATGTGGGGACCACTTAGTCCCACATGTGTAATAACCAGTCTGCTTCCAGCTTCACCTTTTTCCCGGTAGATGGCGCTGTTCACATTCAGATAATTCAATATTCCTCAATCTTCCTTTTACGTATTTATTTCTCTTATTCAATAATATCTTTAATCTACCCTCTGTGTCTCATCAGCTCCTTTAGCTGTGGACACAGAGTTGGTTTTTCTATATGGAAGCAGGCTGGATCAAATTCAATATTAATTGTAAGCATGTATCGTTCTCGTCTCACAGCTCATATTGTAACCACTGTGTGTTAAATTACTCTAACTTGAGTCGAAGCACTGCAATACAAACCAATTCAAGTCTACACTGCCTATTCAATTGCATCGTCCTTCAACAAGCCACAAATTAATTAAATTAATTTGATTGGTTAAAACTGGGACGCAAATATTTTGTGACTCGGCTCATGTGATTTTCCTATTTGGAATCACAGACGGCCCTATACCGACTAGCATTCTATAGTAAATATTATTCTATGCAACAAACACAGCTTTCTAGATAGAAGATAATAATACAATATTTCATTAATTTATTTAATATCAATATGGTCAATTGTGCTGTTGTTGGGGTGTGGGTCAAAAACTGGGGGTAAACCTTCCCACCTATACAGTGTAAATTGAAGAATCAAGTAAGATTTAAAAGGTAAGTTTTCCATTTTCATACGTGTATGCAATTACAATAATAATGATAAATTAAAGTAAAAAAAAAAAGTATAGTTTTGGCTATTCACGATCCATTAGGTAGGTCATATATTGAGCAAGAGGTATGTATGTAGGCATAATTTACTCTTAAATTTAAAATATGCTTATTAAATTAATCTAATTCGTACTGGCATGTATTAAGCCTATCATACGATACATTAGATTAATTTTATAAGCATATTTGAAATTTAAGAGTAAATTATGCCTACATACCTCTTGATCAATATAATATTATGAAAGTCGGGAAGAGAGCATATCTTCTCTTTGTAATTGCATACGGTACATGTATAAAAATGAAAATGGAAAACTTACCTTTTAAATCTTACTTGATTCGTGAATTTACACTGTAGGTAGGAAGGTTTACCCCCAGTTTTTGACCCACACCCGCACAACAGCACAATTGACCATATCGATATTAAACTCGTATTCGTTTAGACAGGTTAGCACCAGCTATTTGTGAGCTCTGGGGTCTGAGCTGACTTTTATTGCGTAAAGGCAACGCTTTATACCATATATTGCAGCATTATATGGCTTATAATACTGACATTAAACTAATATGTTGAAGGGGCAACCTCCTCATGCCATTATTAAATATTTTGTATTGAGTGTAGCGTTATTGTCTTGATTATTGCCTACATTTTAAGTTATTCATGTTCTTCTTGGTACTATTAATTTTCCCTTTTTCGGGTCTTCTATTCTTTTCTGTTCCAACTGAATTTCTAAAATGTTTGATTGTATACTATTAAAATAACGATTGCCTTACAAATCAATATTAAGCATAATATTGCGTACGAAAATTCAATATAGCGCCTAACTAATAACTGTAATAATACAATAGTTTATAGTACGGAGCAACAGTATTACCTACAATAAGAAATAATTAGGCTTGTTCGCAGCCTTTGTAGATGGGAAAATATATATGATGCTAAAACCCATTCGCAACATTTGTAGATTATAGGTACTATTAAAATAGTTGACAATTAGTTCCAGGATCAGGTTAGGGTACCTACTCGTAGATAGCCTACTCATGAGATGAGAAGTAATGTTCATTGGGTAAAATGATATAGTTTCTTATATTTTACTGAGATACTTGCTTATGAAGATATTATACCAAACCCTATTCGTAGATATGCCTCTAGTTCGGAATTTTCATTCAAATTCCTAACATGAATATAAATCATTCATTAATGTAGAGATGGCATCTATTTAAATTAATGCTGACTTAAGTGTTTACCTTTTTAAATTTGTGCGGGAAGCACCTAAGCGCCCCCAAGTGGCCAAAATGGGAACAGTGGGACCCAAATATTTTGTAACTTCGGTCCTGTGATTTCATTGGAAAAAATCACAAAGCTCTGAAATATTGCATCCTATGGATAAGCATAGGGATGCCAGTCTTCTCATTTCGATTGACAGGCTATGGTTAATACTAATCGCCATAGTAGGCCCGCAGCATCTGTGCTACACTCGTACAGTTTTTATAGTCGGCCTAATTGAGTTGAACCTGCGTATAGTTATAATAAAACACAGTTCAATCCACCGAACTTTGTCTTTCGTGCGGGAAATTGAGCATACTGTCTGATAATTGCATCTGGAGGAGAATTAGACTATAATACAGTGTATCTGGCTTCCGAAATCTCAGGTATTAAGGTACTCTGAGACCATTCGTACACATGATTATCTTCTTCCTTTACCAGCCGCATCCAACCGACAAGGGCACTGAACCTGTATACCGCCTACCTTAATAATATTATGCAGTCATACTAGACTCATTCAGACTTACTGTATACAATACAATAAATTATTCAACCACTTTGTAGCCTAAATAAAAAACACTGGTATCAAACAAATATAAATACATTTACATAAACATTTTGTTCCATTACTAAGCCAACCTAGCTGAGTTAGGGCTATAAATAAATAAATGGGCATAAATATATTGATACCATTTATACACATACAATTAAAATAATTTATGACAATGGATGCACCGCAAGGCAGTAGCCTGTGTGCGGTTTAACGTTGGTTTAATTAATGTCCATTTTCTATTTAAAAAAAAAATATTTATGGAATGAGTACCGTATATAAGAAAACGAATCGTTCAATATGAAGCCGTCAAAAATGGGGGGGGAGGGGAGGGAGAGGAGAGGAGAGGTAGACTCTTGTTATTTGTGATCCAATCCATAAGGAATGAACGAATGGTATTACTTACTTAGGCCTATAGTTGTCATACTTTTAGCTCACATGTGTTAATATAGATTCATAAAGTCCTCTCTTATGCTCAACACGTTTTACATGCCCTTCAAAGCATTGCCAGAAAGTGTAGCAAGTGTGGGACTAAAACCAACCTTCTTTCGGGTGAAATTCACATTTCGGATGTATTTCAAATGCTTTGGGAGGGAAGCACTCTTTAGTCTTTGTGGTGAATATTTTTGCGGTGCATAATTATTTTTTGGACTATATATTATTTGCGGTGTTGTTAATTGTGGAGCTGCTCTCTGTGGCGTAATTCTCAACCGAACGGGACTAACAAATGTAATATAGGCCTAATGCCCTAAGGCGGCCATTCCATTGACCGGCTAGGGCTATTTCCCACAACGGTGACGTGGTAGCAGACATTCAAGACTTAGGTAGCTTTCCACTGACCTCGCATTGCAGAATGCAAATGACATTGACGGAAATTAGAATTTTTCTTTTTATAGAAATCTATTAAAATGTTTGTACTTAACATATCCCATGACGCCATTTTTTAATATTAGTTTATTTGTTTGTGATTTTTCTGTATGATCATTGATCAATTTTAACTATGGCATAGAGGAATATAAACATTTCCGTCAATTCTGCAATGCGAGGTCGGTGGAAACGCCACCTAAGTCTTGAATGTCTGCTACCACGTCACCGTTGTTGGAAATAGCCCTAGCTGGTCAATGGAATGGGCACCTAATACAATAACAATAATCAATATACAACAGACTTCCATAACTACCATCACCATAATAAAGATCAACAGCGTTAAGAGGAACACAGCAGAAGGCCAGAAAACATCTCCATAATAACAAGCAGAACGAAAAATTTCTGTGAAGAACTACACCGCAGATAAGAACTCCGCAAATATATAGGTAGCCTATCCAGAAAATGTATACACAATAAAAATATTCTCCTTGAAGAATGCTAAATTCCCTCCCAAATGCACTAGAAATACATAAGAAATACCGGTGATGGTTTTCCAGGATGTAGAGTAGTGGTATAGACTCTAACTTTCACTCAAAAGGTTGTAGGTTGGAGTCCTTCACATGCTAACTTTTCTGGCCAATGCCCAGGGTATTTAAAGCACGCGGTCCCCGGGTCTTTCTAATTGAGTGAAAGAGAACTGTTGGCTTAGTACTAGAACAAAATTTTATTGATTTATTATTTACTTTCATAAGTAAATAATTCGTAAAGTCCACTAGGGGGGGGGGGGTTCTTAATTGTTACATTAGTCTATGTTAGAGAAGTAGGCAATGTATTTCCAGGCTGACAACCGCTTAATATGAAACTCAATGCAGCCGACAGCTTAACCTTCTCTTATTAGACCCTAATGAATTCCCAACCCTATAATGGATGAAGTCTATCGGTAGGCTATATTTTAATGGCTGCCCTGAGATGAAGATTAGACAATGGAGCTCCGTTTCACACGGTGCTTCCGTTGTTCAAGGACCTCACATAAACAAAGGATTGCAACAAAAACATTTAAGGTAAATAAACAAACAAGGTCACGGCTCGCCAATGTTTAGGAAAGTTCTTCAGGACTTAGGGCGGTTCCTAGCATCGCTTGAAAAGTCTTATTCTCGAGCTTCTGGCGGGCTTTGGGCTTGAGAACACTCCTCCAGTCATCTCGGTTTTGTACGACGCTCCACCAACTACGGACTCCCAACTCACGAAGGTCAGTTTCCAACTCATCCTTCCAGCGTTTTAGAGCCTGCCAGTCCTGTCATTCTTATTTTGCTCATCTTTTTCGGCATGCGGTCGCCTAACATTCTTACAACGTGTCCCAGCCATCTTAGGATCTTAGCGATTTCATAAACTTGACTATGTCTTCTCCGTTGAGTATTGTGTATTGTATTATATTGTATTGAGTATTGTGTCTATTTCGGCGTTGTTTCTTATACGCCACCCTCCGTCTTTGCATATAGAGGTCCATACAGGGCCGTGCCCGGGGGGGGGGAGTGCAAGGGGTCGGAACCCCCCCCCCCCCCGGAAATAATTTTTTTTTGTGTAAACCTGTATTGTTTGAAGAATTCATACACTAATTCATTAATAAATTACGTTAAAAACATTCTTGGACCCCCCCCCCCCGAAATCAAACCTGGTTACGGCCTTGGGACCTCCGTATTATCTTTCCTTCCAATACTCACGGTCTGTTTGCGTCATTGATAGTAAGATTCCAGGATTCCGAGCCGCATGTTGCAATAAGTCTGATAAGGGTTTTTATATATCCTTAACTTTGTGGCTCTGGATATACAGTAAGTCAAGGACGGATACAAGGGGGGTGGGGTAGTAAATCTATGTAAATTAATTTATTACGCTATAATTTAATCGATCCTACATATGTTTTTCCTATTTTGACCCACAACTACCCCCCCAAAAAAAAAAAAAAATAGGCTGGATCCGTCCCTGCAGTAAGTCTTGACATGAGTAATCTCTCTGCTCTGTTTGGTTCTTAGTATTCTTCGATCTATGTCGTCGCTAATTTTGAAAATCTTGTCTTAGTGTTAAGGAGGAATACTTTATATTTTGGTTAGGAACATGGCCATCCACAGCTCAGGCAATCAACGATTAAAATTTTCAGGCGCGGGACTCTTGAGTATTTATACCTACAGCTCCCAGTGTAAGCTGGTGGCTCTTGCCATAAGCCCAATTGCGTTTCTTCGAGTTTAGCACACAATTTCCTCATGAATATGTTTACAGACTCACCTCTTGTGAACCCCTGATACACATGCTAATATTCTTTTTAATCTAATCTAATAAAAATCTTTCGACTTCTTTCTTTAATCAAGTGCCGGGATAAACGGAACAATTCAACAAAAAGAAACTTTTTCGCTAAATAAATAAACGAAACGGTCTTTTCGTCGCTGAAACAGCAATCAAGAGGACTTTACGGAAAACTTTCTAAACCCCTTCCACCCCCCCCCACACTTTTCCCTGATACTTTTTATCATGTTAGAATTGCCCCGGAGGTGAAGGGGGGGGGGGGGTAGAACGCATCAGTGGTTTAAAGTTAATCGGGTTAAAAAGTTCATTACGAACGACGAAACAGTTTAAATCTATTTAAAAAGTATTCTTTTACTCTTGGATTTTCAACAACAAATGTTTTTAAAATCCTTTTTGCGTATTTTCAGACTTTTTTTTATGAATTCACCTAACTTAATTGCATTTTCATTGCTGGCGCAAGTTTGAAGAGAGCCGTTTTCATCAGTAGGTACCGTATGTAAATAGTGAATTTAGGCAGGAATGTAACCATGTTTTGTAAACAAAGAATGAGTGACGGTCCCTGGACAACCTCTTTGTCCAGTGCGCTCGTGATAGCAGTTTGACCCCACCAAATCAGACTATTTAAGAATAAGTAATTAAATGTAAATGCCAAGCCAAAATTATAATATTAATAATAATAAGGTTACAAATGTTGGTATCTCCAGATCTGCACCATAAGCTTTAAATTCAAGATGGCTGCTTTAACTAGTAATTATTATTTTCAAAAGTTTTCAAAACCACAGATACAGGACAGATACTTTCTATAGTCTACTGGTATAAAAAAAGAACAAAAATGTTTCTCCTGTTGCCTTTTTAAACGGGAAACTCTTTCGAAATAAACAGAATAAAACGTGAATGCTAGTGGGAGGTTTGTTAGCAGCTCAATCAGTAAAATCAATGGGGAAGCTGAGATTGGAGAGCATTTTGCAGACAATACCGCCTATTGAGAAAATTTTCGATTTCTCTCCCGCAGTTTGCTCCAAACAGCTTCAGGTGATTGGGACTGAAATCTGCTCAGGTTTCCTGCTTTACAGGGGGGGGGGGGGCTGTGATCAATAAATCCCTTGCTTCCCGCTCGAGGAATTATAACTATAAATTAAAGAGAAATGACAAATAATTGTATCAATTTGAAAAGACGGTGAAAGTACTAAAAATTGCACCTATCCTGCTGCTTTAAAATAGGTAGTGATCTGCCTTTTATAAAGAGTCAGTTTTCCCGCATGCGCAGTTAAAAGCATAGGTATTGGACAACCCTGCACTTTTACAAAGTCATGTAGAGCTATAAAAATATCGCATCTCTTTGAAAAAATACTTCTCCACATTTCGATACATGTTATTTACTTATTTAAACTTAACAGGACATTTGGCCGTTCTGACCCAGTATGGCCATAACTATTAAACTAAGTTTGTAAACAATAACGGACGTCGGACAGTGAAGGTGTCGGGAGGTTCCATAACTGATAATTGCCTATCGGTGATTCCTGATTGGTATATACTCGTGTTAACTTACTCTAAGCTGTACTGACAGTTTTAGCATAAATATTCTAACATAACATAGACTTTATAGTCTTATTGTTCGCCAATTGTATTGTTGCAATAAAGTCGTTATTCATTTATTCATTCATTCATAAATATTTACGCTCATTCCTAGCTGTTGAGCATTCGTCATATATTCATTTCCGGCAATACTAGTGCCTAGACCTCCCATTCGTCCATAATCCCATAAAACTTCGTCTTCAGCTTTAAATGCTTCTTCTAACGAAGATTGGCGACCATCATGGCAATTTGGAGCTTGGAGACTGCTGCAATTATAAGGGAAGTCGGGCCTTGCCAAACCACTGCCTGAGGGTTTTCAACCAGGATGTTCTTCTGCCCGGAGCACTCAGTCTTTCTATTTTCCATTGAATCATTTTACATGCAGAAGGCAATACTTTTCGTAGCTCATGACATGGCCGAATTATGTTAGTTTCCGTTTCTTAACCGTCAGCAGCAACTTAAGGCCTCTGTATCCATTCCCCTCAGGACCTCAGCATTAGGGGACATGATGTCTGCATATCCCAATTTCAAATGCACTGATTCTGTTCTCCATAGCTTGTATCGACGTTCATCACTCCACATACCATAAAACGATTGGGAACACAGTACGGTACAGAACTATACATATCGTAACTTACGAAGAAGAGAGGCAAATTTATGATCTGTCCATGCGTTTGTTTCACTATAAATTAATCTGCGGCCACGACCATTGTTTACATCTGAAATGGAAACCTTGCCCCACATCAAACACAATGATGTCATGAAGCAACACCATCAACCTCTCTTTTCCCGCCAAATCGCCATTTCGAATACTTTTTGAATGTCATACTCGATTAACTCGTTTGATTGATACTTGATTCTACTACAGCGCATACGCATTAGGTGTGGCATCTATAACGAATTCGCATTTCCCATGGCCTTGATGATAGTTAACTGTCTTTATAGCAATTATTATTGTGTAGGTCTGTTGGAAATTTAAAGTTGCTTAACAAATTTCTTCGCGCCAAATCTCCTTCTTTTTAAGAACCTTCGTTGATGAAACCGGTTTCATGTTGTTATTACTTTTTATTAGGCCTGCATCTATTTTGTGGAATTTTAATTGAGTTAACCTAAGTATATTTAATGGATAAAGCCGATTTTCCGTGGTTTAGATGCACAAAAAGGGAAAATCATTCGAATAAATCTCAAACAGACACAACTTAGCAAGAATAGTCATTTAAAAAAAGTCGAAAATAGTAAAATATAATAAAATCGTCATAAATATGTTTACTGAGAAGGCTGCTTAATGCACTATACTCGTAGTTTGGAGCAGCGAGACATGATGAATGCACAAAAAATTAGGAAGGGTTTATTTATTTGAATTTTTTTAAAAATATAAACATTAAAATCTTATTTATTATAATATACGATATATATTTACAATTTTTCCCGCACTTTTTTATTATTTTGTAAATTCATAAAAGAAACCCCAATTCTATATCGTCATTCGTCAAATCTTAATTAGTTGGGGGGGGGGGGGGGCGTGCGTGTCACCCCCTCCACCTCTCTTGCTACGCCAATGCTTAAGATGTTGACTCAATTTGCCATTTGCCACATCCTCTCCATTAAATTATAGCTACTAAATACTGAATATAGGTAAAACCAACTTTTAAACTTTGGGAAAACGGCGCCACAACACCATTATTGAGTTTTAGAAACCGGCGGTTAAAGATGGCGGCCCTTTTGTGGTCACGTTGTTACAGGAAGCATATTGGATTAAACTGGGCGCAGTAAACTTTCCTAATTGCACGAGCCTCTCATTCAGCATTTCATAGCTTCTAAATGTTTCTCGTTTAATATCCCTACCTCTACGTGATTTCTTCAATCAGATTGCTTAAGGATACCTCACCATTACTGATTTGACCATGTATTACCTTATCTTATCGTATTGTATGACTTTAATTTATACCTTTTTAAAAAAATAAGTTTCAGTTGGTAGGCTACTAGTATACTACCATATTGCATTCTACAACTAAAAAATGTTCTCTTGAGAAAATTCGAGGAATGACAGAAGGTTGGTTCTAGAGCCGCATTAGCTTACACTGAAAATGACGTTTTCTATTGAGGGAAATCCTAATTTAACAAACTACCCCTATCTATGAGGGAATTGACATGATTGTGTCAGCCAATTTAAGAACACACCAAAAATATATATATTTTGATGGACGGTGCATTTTATTCAGTAACTGAATTCATGGAGCCATCTTCTTATTCCTACACAATTGGGCAATATAATGTGGTTGATCTTTGCAGCATGTACTCAATAAAATTGTGTCCAACTGTTTTATCTCCTCAATTTATTATTCTTTGTATTTAAATGACGACATCTTGTGCTTTAATTGCGTTATGGAAAATATAATTTGATTTCATTTGATTTGACTACTCTTCATTGTGCCAGGACATGTAGAGCAGTGGTATTATTGGCTCTAACTTTCACGAAAAAGGTTGTCGGTTGGAGTCCCAAACTTGCTACATTTTCTAGCAATGTTTCGGAGGGCATGTTAAGAAGGCGGTCTCGGGCGTGCCTAGTTGAGTGTAAGAGAGGGTTTTATAGCCCTTCAATTATTAATCAATGCAACTTTTCTCTTGTATTCTAATAATTTTTTAATTTGAATTTCCCGCACATAGCCTATTTTAACACCATCACGAGACACCCTACTACTGCGGCAATAAAAAATAAATCCCGGAATTATAGTAATACCAAATTCCCATGATCGGGCTGCAGGCAGGCTGGCTGGAATAAAATATATACTTTCCAAGCCCGTTAACGAGGTGGAAATTAACTGGGCAGCAATGAAACTTTTCCAATCGAAGCCCGAGAGACGGGAGAAATAAGCTCATTGAATTGCAGCCAGACTGGAGTAGATGCATATCGAATTTCCAGTTTAAGAGAATTACCGGGAACTTGTGCAGGAGTAATTAAATTGGCTACGTCTGTATGTGAGTACAAAGCTTGGGTGCACACGCTAGGGGGCGCCCCGAGCGGCGTCTCAACTGCGGATATTGTTTTAGAGACTGACGTATATATCTTCGAGGAGCTTTGCTAGTTCTCTTCCGGTTGTATAATTTTGCATTAAATTAGTGTTGGTTGCAGTTCTGTATTGTAAGTATCTGTAGGATTGATTAATTTGATGTGTGTTCTTGTTAGTTTGTTCTGACAGCAGGCGCCAGCGAAATAGAGCACAAGCCTTCTTCTTCTGAGGTCACAATCTCAACGATTAGCTAGTAGCAACTACCTGCATACCATCCTCCAGCTCTAAGCCTATTACTATTCTATTACTAAGCCGACCTAGCGGAGTTAGGACTATAAATCCCTCTCTTACACTCAACTAGGGACCACCTGTTTTACATGTCCTTCGAAGCATGGCCAAGAAGTCTAGCAAGTGTGGGACTCGAATCAACAAGCCAGTCGAGTTGATGGAGAGCTAGACTATGAAACAGAAGAACCAGCGGGTCTATACTATGCCGACTCAGGACAAAAGAGTGCTCTAGTAGTGGGTGCTTATTTAGAGGCGGCAACTATTCACCCCGTCACATAGTCATCCTCTGGCTACTGTGGCTTTTTCTAGACAAGCCTATACCACCAGACTTGCCACCACACCCTCTGATAATACCGTTGCATGGTCGGGGGCTGCTTATTCGCTATATTCGTATCTAGCCACCACCTCTGCTGGTGGCCTTTTCGCTATCCGCCACCTGCGGCCCTGTTAGTAGCCTTCAGTAGTAGCCGAAGCTAAAACCTAAATAAACCTAAAAACCTGATCGAAGATCAGATTGTCATGGTTTGATTGTTTGTAGTCCCAAGTCTAGCACATTCTTAGGGACATTTGGGGTTGGGAATTGTTAAATTGTTTCTTGTACTCCAGAGATGAATTTAAATACATTTGATTTGATTTGATTTGATTTAGGTAAGTTGTGTATATGCCTACACTAGAGAAGCTAGTATATATGATAGATCACCTGCTGGAATGTTACATTTGGCTGTCAGTCACTTGAATTAGGACCTCAAAGGTATTTGATGCAATAGTCCAGCTACAAAGGTAAGGGTTTCATCTAAGTCTCAAAGGAGCTGGTATGGGTACTTCAAAGGGGCTTGAATGGGAAATTAGGCTACAACTGAGTATTTGTGATTATATGAAGAGCATAAGGTCATAATTTCGTGCATGCCAACGGCCTTACCATGTTGATTCCATTAGAGCAGAGCATGTTTCAAACTGCGGCAACTTGGTAGTGTGCAAAGCGTTGGCAGGGGAACCTGGTGGGACATGATAACGCGCTTAGGCAGTGCAAGTCGAGTCCTGGTCACCTCCGATCCAATCGTGTGACTTTACCATGTTCCCCAAGTGGTTCGGAATCCACTATAATCAGGAGGTCCACCCTGTTAGTCAACTCCCCTTTCCCCGAGGTGATAGAGTCTGCCCTTTGGGTGCCTCAAGTTAACAAACAGACTCACTCCCCCCGCCAGGCTGACAGGGTTGCTTAAAGCAGAAATGCTGAAAGCAGGCGTTAGAAAAAATAAATAAAAATAAAAAATAATTTCGTGCATTCGTAATTAATAAATTCTTACCTTTTGCCTTTGACAAATCCGTTTCTGCTTAATTAAGAAAATATCTCAATTAATATAGGATCCTGTCTGTTGTAATATTCTTTCCTATTTATCAATTTTAGTCTATAATAAATTAATTTGAGTGGCTCTGACCCTCTGTGGTAATAATTAATTGTCTGATGAAGAACCAGTAGAATCCGGGCTGATGGGCCGTGGTCAGTCGCTACCGAGATACCGAGGTACAACATTCGAAGTCACTGAAGATGTCGACCGCAGATTTTGACGAAACGTTTGGAAGTTCACTTTCATATCGATCATCAGCCCGGATTCTACTGGTTCTTCATTCGACTCCAGCCGTGAAAGCCTTTGCAGTTACATTAATTTAATTGTCTTTTCGACAACATCACTTAATAAAATAAAATACCAAAAAAGCACACGCATGATATATTTTGTTACATGGCTGAGAATGACCCATGTACCAAAAATGTCGCGAGATTTTAGAGAGAATTAAATTTCGAAGGGAGGAATCTCCAGCGTGGAAACCACAAATATTTCAACAATAAGAGCGTTCATAATAGACGTGGAGGTGAAGCTATAATTTCGGTCGGTGCATGGACGTGCGGGCTAGCCGCGTCACATGTTCGCCCGACCCCCCGAACGCCAACCGCGTTCGGAATTACAATTCTACCCTTTATCTCAAATGTATTTCTTTATTGGACCTGCTCTACGGTACATATATGGGCGTCTCCATGTTTCCGTTATGGATTTAATTTGCATATTCACTTTGATTGTTACTATCGAGGGTTTGTTTAAGGTTTATTAGGACTCGTATCTGTACTTGGTTAAGTCATGCCTTTGCCTGTTTCGTTGCGTCAATGGTAAGCTTGTCTCAGCTTGTCCATTATCGCTTGTAGCCGGTGTAGGTTGACATCGAGGACGTATATAACAGATTGCCAATAGCTGAAAATTCTTACTGAAGCAATATAAACAATGTCCGAATTCCATGGGGTGATTGGCATTGAACAAGGGACCAATGGGCTTAGGTTTTTTGTGTAATATTTTATTAAGTTAACTTTTCTTATAATTCGAGATTTTCCATAATTTCTTCAAAATATAATTTTTTGTTGTTGCACGAAACCAAATCTCTATTTGGGAATGCAATCTGTTCGGTTTTTTTACTCTATTTAACACCAAAAACAAACCTGACGGTAGAAATCATCGGTAGGAAGGTTCCGCAGAAAAATGACTTTTTAGTCATTTTTCATGACAATAGAATTGAAATTGAATTGAAAACGACTTTATTGAATAAAAACAAAACAAAAGGCGAACAATAAGACTATAAAGTCTTCTTTTCATGCTAACCTTGAGATTGAGTCATTTTAATTTTTTTACCCCCAGATGCAAACTATCAAGGGGCAAGCGATCCATTACGTTTTGTTAACATTAACAACGAAAACAATATATTATGCGAATTTAAAAGAAATCGTTAGAGCCATTTTTGAGAAATAATTTTTTACCGTTTCTTTGGAGTTTCTTCTTGAAAATAAAACCCCCCAAAATTGATTTAGCCCAAAATAAAGAATGATCCCGAGACATGATATTTGTAAACCTACAAGCCAAATTTCATCAAAATCGACCGAGTAGTTTGTCCGGAAATCGATAAACTGACAAAACGACAGACAGACATTTCGTAATGAAGAACCAGTCGAATCCGGGCTGATGGGCCGTGGTCGAATTGAAAGTGAACTTCCAAACGTTTCGTCAACATCTGCGGTTGACGTTTTCAGTGGCGCTGCGTAGACTTCGAAGGTTGTACCTTGGTGGCTCCGTAGTGAGGAGCTGGAAGTTCACTTTCAATTCGACCACGGCCCATCAGTCCGGATTCTACTGGTTCTTCCTTTGACTCCGGCCGTGAAAGCCTTTGCAGTTAAATAGACATTTCGTAAAATCATCTAAGAGAACCATAAGTTCCTGGAACCTCAAAACGTGTAAAACCGTAAATTTTGACCATCACATAGCTTTCCTTATACTACGTATAAATAGGAAAGCAACCATGTCCGACAAGGTCTTGCCCTGGTTTTGATTTCGGGGGGGGGGGGGGGTCCAAAAAAAATTCTACGTAATTTATTAATGAAAGTCCATTCTATCCAGTGTTGAAACTCAAATAAATTTATAAATTTATTCCACTTCATCAAACAATATAGGTTTACATAAAAAAAATTATTTCGGGGGGGGGGCGTCCGGACCCATTGGACCACCCCCCTGGGCACGGCCATGATGTCCGAAATCCATGGGGTCGTTGGTATTGGACAGGGGGGGGGGGAAGGTATAGTACAGTTCAAAAGAAATCTAAAGCAACATCTCCTTTAGGAATTTATGCATGTGGAGAACATGATGTGGAACTAGGCAACCGTTCGTGATATGAGATATCCGATATTCTTCTTATGTTCTTCAGCGCGGGTATGATTGAAATATTGATTTGAAATCTGTCGTGTTTTGTGCATTTTATATATGCATATATATATATTATGAACTGGCACCGATTTTGACGATATATTTTTGACGATTTTACTTTATACCTTCTTGTTGATTAATTTTTGTATTGTATTGTACTAGTACAGTAGTACTTGTTGATTACTTCATTGTATAATTTAACAGAAAGATATATTATTTATAGATTGTAGTTACTTGGACCCCTATTGTATTCATAATGAATCAATACAAATATTTTCTAATCTATTCTAATCTAGCGAGATGCAGTACCTATTCGGGTAGTAAGATACCCTGAGGCTGAGCTCTAAAACACTTGTCCACCGGGATGATTGGATCAAAGTAAGCAATTAGTCCATCCACGTACATTTTCGGGCAAGATCAATGCCGATCATAGTGGTAATTCTAGTCTTGATGACTATATTAGGAAAAATAAAACACAGTGGTTTCCTTTTGCCTTCTGCATCCTTATCAAGGGAGGATTTTGCCTCCAATTTAGGGCGGGGGGGTCAGCGGGCAGATTCAGTTGATTATAACATTAAAAAACATTATTACTGTTAATTCCCACTGTAAACCCATATTATCTAGTGTAAGTCCCCCTTAAATCCGCCCTTGATCCTTATCCTGTGGACGGCACATTAAGTTCCAATCCTAGGGCAAAAGAGTGCCAGAGTTTGTTTTTCGCTAAATCCCGACTCAAACTCCGAACCTCCATCTGTTCAGTCTCCACTACGCGCTACCATCTTTAACACGAGGAGGTACCGCGGTAAGGGATTTTCGCGTCTTCCCCTCTGAGACCTTAAGACATTGCTCAGAAGCTCAGCTACTTTGAAGGCTGGAGTCCCCCAATTGTGGCCTCCCATTGCAGCTGTGACCGATGCGATGGGCAGTCCATGGAGAAGTCAGGAAACTGTTCCAGATGGCAGCCCTTATGAATAAGCTAATGTACAGTAGAGGTCAAGACCCCGCATGAGTCACTCGCTCTGCTGTGTGAGCACTGCCTTCTTAATTCTGCTAATGCATGGACAGTAGCCATAGAGGTAGAATGCCTAGACCATTATCTGTGCATGTGGCACGATGCACTGTGTGAATCCCTCGCTCTGCTGTTTGAGCACCGCCTTTTTAATAATGCATAAACCGCCCGTAGAGGTAGAACGCCTATAAAAAAACTGGACTTGTCGGGATGCGAACTCACGATCTACACCTAACCGGGGTGTCGTCTGAACCGCTGGATCACAAGCCCTGACATGAACAGTTCATCTATATCTTCTACCTCTTATCTATCCTCTGGTCCAGCGGAAGGCCTGTTTGAATCCTACCAAGTCCAGTTTTGTCTACAACTATATCCTGTAATTTCGATTATAACGAGGAGGTAACCTCTCCAGCCAAAGTTAATTTAACGTCAGTGTTATATATACCATATAATACTGCAATATACTGTATAGAGTTTACACATAATACATACGGTACACATAAACCAATATCGTTGCATATCCAATACGAATCAATACTCGTATTAGGCGGGGTTTCCACAGACCGGCTGGGGCTAAATACAAATACGGTGACGTGGTAGCAGACATTCAAGACCTAGGCGGGGTTTCCACCGACCTCGCATTGTAGAATGCAAATGACATTGACGGAAATGTTTGTTTTACTCTATGCCATAGTTAAAATTGATCAATGATCATAGAGTAAAATCACAAACAAACTAACTAAAATTAAAAAATGGCGTCATGGGATATGTTAATTGCAAACATTTTAATAGATTTCTATAAAAAGAAAAAAAAACATTTTCGTCAATGTTATTTGCATTCTGCAATGCAAAGTCGGTGGAAACCCCGCCAAGTCTTGAATGTCTGTTACCACGTCACCGTTTTTTTTATTTAGCCCTAGCCGGTCGGTGGAAACTGCGCCTTATGAATATGGAGCGTTGAAAAAAACGATAGTTTCATGCTATCTTAATCGGTAACTTGTTTTTATTGTATAGCAGAGACAGTAGACATGGGCGTAGCCAGAGAGGTACAGGGGGACACTTCCCCTTCCACTTCCACTTCCACTTATTCAGCAGAGGAACTTGTAACCAAATTTTATTGTAAGAATGGTAGTTGGGATATATTTATATATTAAGTTGTTCTTTGGTAGCTAGGTAAGTTTTTTTTAAATAAATATAAATTATTTAATAAGAAGTTACAATAGGCTATACTTAAACAGTAGGAATTTTTGTTGTTGTTGTTTTTTCGCTTTACATTATGGAATATTTATACGCATAAGGGCTACGGCTGCTGTGTGATGTAATAAAAAAATTTCTATTCTATTCTATATTCTATTCCCCCTAAGGATTTGACAAGTTAACACTAGATAGAATTGGATTTTCTTTGATGAATTTATACAATATAAAAAAGAGTAGGGTAATTTAAACGAGGCCTATATAATATATTATAATGAATGAGATTTCAATGTTCGCATTCCAAAAAATTGAACCCACGGAAACCAATCGATTTAATCGAACTTATACACCTGCCCCCCCTGGATCTAATCCTAGCTGCGCCCTTGACTGTAGGTAACGTATATACAATAATAATAATGATCTATTGCATTGCACTAGCTGAAGTCCAACTGCCAATTTCTGCAAGATCACGATTATGCAATCTGTGTACTAACCACGGTTGCGCCCTTTTTACACGAAACCCTAACCGAGGAAGGATGCAAAGTTATGAGTCGGAAAAACCTGGGAACGTGCATGGTAAAACGGGCGTCATCTTGTGTGACAGACAGTATATTATCATAAATTCTGTAATATTTGACGTGAAAATATACTATACTACCAAAGCCGTAGCCAAGGGGGGGTTCAAACCCCCCCCCCCCCCCCGAAATGACATGGCTTGCTTCACAATCCGCCAAGTATTCTTATAGCATTCTAGGTGTTCTACGTTGTTGGTCTTAGTTAGTCATTCTCGTTTGAGCACTGCCCTCTTAATTCCTGCTAATGCTTACAATTGCTCTGCGCACTGAATATAATAGTTTACAATTCTATGAAGGTCTTGCGAATCATGCAAAAACCATTTCCGTAAGGAATAGACCCATAATTAATGATTATAAGAATCGAGATGTAGCCTAGCTACGCTACTGTACGTTACATGCAATGTTATGATGACGAGGTACTGTAATAAGTCTTACCTCTTCAGTAAGAAATAAAAATAATAAAAAAAATTAGAATGGGCAGTTTTGATGGGGGGGGGGGGGTAGCTGTTTTTTGGAATGGTAATTATTTCTTTTCCATCAAATTTTCTGTGAGGATTAACGTTAATAATATACTGTAGGTTACTTGATTCTGTAAAAATATTCACATTTTTATTTTACAATTACAAGTTACAGTTACAGTTACAGGTTACAGTAACTTAACAGCTACAAGATATTTGGTTATTAGCGAAAACATCCACATAGACTCATCGAGTTCCAAAAAAATGTGTCGGGCCATAAAGCCCTCTCTTACACTCAACTAGGAAGCCCCGGGACCGCCTGCTTTACATGCCCTCCGAAGCATGGCCAGAAAATGTAGCAAGTGTGGGACTCGAACCAACAACCTTTCGGGTGAAAGTCGGAATCTTTATGGCCGCATCTCTATTCATTTCATCTCACTCCTCTAGTTTAATTTAGTATAGTATAGCCCTACGCAAGGCCGTAGCCAGGATGTTTTTTTTTTGAGAGGGGGGGGGGGTTCAGAAATTTCGTTGGATATTACATTGTAGTTTTTATTTTATATTATTATATTTATTATTATTTGCTTATTTATTGACCAATTAGGCCTACTTTTACAAAAAATATATTACTCAAAATGCTCAAAATGCAAAAAGACCCGAATACTTCAGACCTATTTTTTCAAATTTTTTCACTGCGGGAGACCCCCAGACCCCCCTCAGTGGTAGGTTTATTCGTCGGTAAAATCTCAACTGTACTGCTTGCAAAATGTGTAAAACATCACTAATTTGGGAAAATTTGTCGATTTTTTTCGCTGGGGGGACCCCGGGCCCCCTGTATTCCGGGGTACGACATGTGGAAATCCTCACTAATTTGGGCCCATTTAACAATTATTATAACCCCCCCCCCCCCCCCCCGCCGTCTCCAGGGTATGAAATGCCCAAATACTCACTAATTTGTATTTATGATTTTTTTTTCTCCGGGGGAGACCCCCGGCCCCCCTTGCTGAGGGCCTGGTACCACCATTCAGAACAGGTTCAGCCATTTGGCCGTCATGCATAGAGAATGAACAGAACTTTGTCAGAACATGTAAAAAAATTCAGGATATTAAAAACATTTTTTTTTAATTTTTAAAATTTCGAAAATAAAAGTTTACTTTTAAGTTTTTTTGTTTTACTGAACTTGAAGAGTTTAGTGTATAATGTATTTCTTACACATTAAAAAAAATTAAATAATAAAAAAGTCATATAATTTGCTAGGCAGACTTCAAAAGTGTGAAATGAGTAATGAATCAAACTCTTAGTCTCCTAAAGCCCCCCCCCCCAGAAACTTTAGGAATTTACGCCATTGGTTGCGGTAGTGGCCTAAATATTTTGCTTGTTTGTTCTTGTACAATACAGTAAACAGTGTGTTTTTCTTGAGAATAGAGAAAAATGAAGTGACGTCGAGGGGCGGCATTTTCTGACTTTGCTTCACCTAATCTTAAAGAGAACCCTCAGTACCTCCCCTTATTCCATTTTCAATAACATAAAAATTCTTGCCCCCCTGAAAAAATATTATCGCAATTTTGTCGCTTCTCCCTGCAGTGCAGGAGCTATATATGAAGTGGAAAAAACAAAGCCCTTTTTCAATGAATACAAAAGTGAGTGACAGTTGCAATAAGTGCAATAATTTATCACCGGCAGCGCATTTAACAACTGTTATCAGTTCATTTTCACATTTCGCGAAATGTCCCGCCATTTTTCAAATGTTGCTACACGAAACTGACAGTTTGCTGTCAATTTTGCGCGCTTCAATGGGCCGCCCTGTGTTTTAGCACGCTTCTTCGGTTCACTGGTAATATCGGAAAATTGTCAGTTTTGGGCCTGATGGAGGGCCAACCGCTTTACAAAATGGCGGGACTTTATACGCTTGAAATTCACTATAGGGTATGACACGAAATTAAAACCCTTAAAACATAAACACTGTGTTTATTGTATAACAATCATTTTTATGTTCATAGCCTGTACAAATAGAAGAAACCGCCTTAAATGGTTTTTAATATGAGAGTTGTAAATGGTAGGAGAGATTAAGGATATTTTTTTAAATTTTGGTTCCATCTGCCATCTTCTTTTTTGATCAAATAGAGCCAGCCTTGCTAACTTCCAAGTAGCAACATACCTAATTATCGCCTCATGAAGAAGACGTGGCATTTGGCACCGTGAAAACCTTTAAGAAAACGGAAAATTGGCACACCAAAATTAATTATTTTTCATTTTTTACTTTATTACCACAGCAAGTTATTAAAAATGTGGCTCAATTAAGGTGTAGAAGATTACTTCATGCATCATATATAATCTGATATTTTTACTTTTCGGTTTTGTAGTTTTTCCAAAAAATCCCAGATTACGCGAAATTTTAGTCCCCTCACTCCCCTTTGGTTTTTAAGAAAGAACTAAGGTGCCAAGATTTTGATATTTCCTATTATATGATGCATAAAGAAGTCTTCGACAACTTACATGAGCCAAATCTTTAATAACTTGCTTTGTTAATTAAATAAAAAATAAAAAAGTCAATAAAAACAACAAATTTTGGGATGCTAATTTTCTACGTAGCATGTCCTCTTAATGCATAGCCATTATACTTTTTTGCTCCACATATACTCCCGATATACGGTGTCTATCTACCATTTCAGCATTCGATCGACAGTACCTGCTAAGCCAAATATGCCTTTTTCTAAAGTAGCTATATCTAACTCATATCTCCCCCTAGAGCATTACAGTTAACAATTTGTAGAATGAGTTTTCTACGGGGAAACTTCAAGCAGGTCGGGAAGCGTAGGAAAATGTCTCACATGCAAGTTATTGGCGTTTCCACTTAACTTGACGTAGTTGTAAAGTACTCTTTAAATGAACTTTGTCAAGTCTCTTCATTTTACATGCTTGTCACTTACAAGTTTTCATTCAATTATGGCACGATACACGACGAAGTGGCAACAATAAGTTAGTCTTATGTGTAGTGGTGATGTTCTCAACTTCATGAGTTCTCAGCTTACTACTTATCTATCGCTTATATTATACGTACATTATATATTAAGGGTATTTATAATGTTGTTATTAAATGGTTATCCCTATTTTAGCGACTTTTAATGAATGTATCCGATTAACCTCTTCAATCGCCGCATTAAGTAACCTAATAGGTACTCCGTGTAATACGGGCCTAAGCCCCAAAAGGCGTAGCGTTAAGATTTATATTTGTATAAAAAAGGGTACTTGTATCGAGTTAGTAGTAGTAGTAGTAGTAGTGTTCGTCGGGTTAATAACGACTTAGGCCTCAAATTTGGGCCCATAGAGCGACCCCGACTTGACTGTCCTACGCCAGCCCATAGAACAGTGGACCTCCTGATTATAGTGGATTCCGAACCACTTGGGAAACACAGTGAAGTCACACGAAGTTCGGAGGTGACCAGGACAAGTCCTACCATGTTTCGCTACCGGCACTGTGCACACGACCAAGTCATCTGCAGCTTTGAACCTGCTCTGGCCCGCTGGATTCAACTTGGTTTGGCGACCGGCTGTATCGAGTTACGACACGTATTCGATCGCAAGGTGCGTAGAGACTAGCGGAAGTACAAGCACGCTACCACCTTGCCACCGACGTCGCTACCTTCCTTCCCACCTGCATCGCATCGAGGCCCTTGCTTCGGCCATCTGCCTTGTGCCTTCTGTGTAACGAAGGCAAGATCAATGCATCTGCCTGAGTGCCCAGCCATGGCAGAAAACTGGGAAGACCAAACGGATGCCAAACGGATGACATCTTCGGGAAACAAGTCAGCCAACAAGGAGATACTGGTCATGCGTCACCAAATGGCTAACTAGCCAAAGCTGGGCGTTGGCCAGTAAGTAAGTAAGTAAGTAAGTAAGTAAGTAAGTAAGTAAGTAAGTAAGTAAGTAAGTAAGTAAGTAAGTAAATAAGTAAGTAAGTAAGTAAGTAAGTAAGTAAGTAAGTAGGGGCCGTGGTAGAGTGGTTAGAGAGCTTCCATTTCAATCGGGAGAACGGTAGTTTGAATCCTGAAGGGGATCGGATTTACTTAATAATTCAGGGAAGACTGCAAGAGTGATGAGTCAACCGACCAAAAACCATCAGTCTTTCTCAGGACTACGCCTGATGATGGGAGGAGCACCCATTCCCGAAACGTCCCCCTCCCTTCCCCTGACTCCGCCTGGCCTGGCTCCACCCTAATTATTCGATGACCATGAAGCCCATGCCTCTAATGACTATTAACAGGCAATGTAAGTCCAAATAACCATTTGTTAAAGTAAGTAAGTAAGTAGATTTAGTGTTAAGTTTAGACACATTGATGCGGTAAATTAAGCTAACCAGTGTGTTACATAAACGCTCTTCAGGGTTGGGTAAAGCGAGTAAAACTGTTAAAGAGGCGCTGCGATCGATATTTTAATGGAATTTCAGCCACCTCTTGATTTGATGATGCAGTAAAATTCGGGTTGATTGGCCGTGGTCGTTCAGAAAGTGTAGTTCCAAGTTCCAACTGCTACTGAGCCACCAAGCTACAATCTTAGAAGTCTACGCAGTTCCATTGAAGCTGTCGACCGCAGAGACGAAAACGTTTGGAAGTACCCTTTCAGAACGACCATGGCCTATCATCCCGGAGTCTACTGCTTCATCATGTAACTCCGGCCGTGAAAGCTTTTGTAATTACACAGCCGTATTTCTTTGTTTGTGAACCTGCAACACTCAGAGAGTCAGAGGTATACTCACGATGTCTGGTACCGTAACTGGGATCAAGGCCGTAGCCAGGATTTTTTTCGGGGGGGGGGGGGTTTCAGGGGGGTTTCAGAAATTTCATTGGATATTACATAAGATTAGTGGTTTTTATGGTTTTTATTTTTCCTCTCAAAATCCGATTCTATCTAGTATCAAGCTATTTCATTTCGCGGGGGGGGGGGGGTGAACCCCCATGAACCCCCCTTGGCTACGGCCTTGCTTGGGATTAGAATATTTTCACTGCTGAAGTTATCGAGTTAAAAGTGATATCCTAGTTACCAGTGTTACCACACATCGTGAGTGGACCTCTGGGTGGGTTAATGTGTTAAGTCGACATTTAATTCAACAATCGACCGCTTTTTAACCAGCACCAAAGTGCGTTTAGTTAACACGCTGGTTAGCATTGTTTTCCGTTTCCACGAGTTTTAACTTAACTCAACTTAGAGCATTTAACTAGGGATAACTATTTGAAACCAACATTGTGACTATCCTAATCAATTGTTCTGTTACAGTGGGACTGCCCTCGTACCCGGCTCCTGTGGAGACTTCTTGTATTTTGAAATAGGTGAAGGCCCTAGTTCGATACGGAGAAACTTTATAATCCATATTGTGAGACCTTTTCCATGGCTTTCGGGTCTGTCGGTGTGTCAGAGTGTCTTGTAGAGAGCTCTTTAATATCGCAAAATATTTTCTCGACATAACAATGCTCACTTGATGAATAAATTTCTTTCACTATCGAGAAGAATTGCACTGACTAGGTGAAACGTATTTAAAGGCGAGAATCTGAGTGTTAGCACGGTAGCCAAAGCTACCATAGATCTTTAATAAGACTTAATGGGTTTGAGCACTCCACGCATTCTATCGCATGTACCTCGCATTACGAGAATAATTCGCCTAATAGGTCTAGGACCTAGACTCTAGGTCAGTAAATCAGTACCTAAAATATGAACTAGAAAAAAGAAGACATTGATATTTTAACCGGTATATTTTACAAATAAAAACGCAGGTTTGACTCTTCCAGTCCATTTGCAAGATAATTATAATATATTATTCATCATTCTTTCATTAAAATCTTACATAGCCTACTTAAACCATAATTGGCTCTGAAATTTATTCAGTAACAATAAGTGCCTTACTTTTGAGAAGTTGTGGTCTTTCCATATTGCATTACTTCCCCATTAGGAAACGTAATGGTTGCAAGGAGACACCTGGACAATGGCGGATCCTCGGGGGGGGGGGGTCATAACCCCCCTAAATGAGTAAATTCATATGATAGTAAAAAAAATTGAATAAAACTCAAATTTTCAACAAAAAAATTACCTTTTAAACTTGTGACCCCCCCCCCCACCTAAATTTTCCGCTGGGTCCGCTCTTGCACCTGGAGATGATTTAATGCTGCCGGAGCTGAAAAAATCACCTAGAGTGTGACCTTGAACCGACGAATGAAGCCATAAAGTACCAGTCTTCGGCATGTGCGACAGTATTTTTGGTTATTGCACAGCAGTTGAACTTAACTTAGGTGCAATGATGTTAAGAAAGGAACGAACTAAAACAGAATGCCAGGCGTTTCTTTTCTGTCCTTCGTCTTTGCTATAGGCTACGGAATTCTGGATTGCCCCTCGTAACGACGTCGTCGCTTAGGTAATCGTTTAGGAAGGCAGGTACTACTACTACTATACAAAAAACTGGGTGATCAATACGTATTAGCCCATTCTTTGTCATACATATTTAAGCTGAACCTCTAGAACCTTTACACATGTTGATGGATAGAGAAATAATAAATTATTTAACAAACGCCTGATAAGTTTTGACGAGTTATCCGTATCCCTTCTAAATTCTCAACGCTTCTCAATTTTCAAATCATATACTCAGGTGTATCTAAAATGGCCTGTATAGAAGAAGTCCTTTTGTCAAGCATGCGATTTGCTCTATCTCGACAGAACTATTGGGATTGCATGACTAGCTTTTCCACGCAGAACGGGTTTTACTTTCTTATGGAACTTGAAAGATTTGAACTGGCAAGACACCGAATTGAGATCACATCGCCTGAGACCTTTTCCATAGCTTTCTGGTCTGTCAGTGTGTCAGACTGCCTTGTAGAGAGCCCCTTAATATCGCAAAATATTTTCTCGACAGAACCATGCTCACTTGATGAATAAATTGGTCTCACTCCGTGAGGAATTGCCTTTCTTTCGCTACCGAGAAGAATTGCACTGATTAGGTGAAACGTAAAGGTGAGAATCTGAGTGGTTAGACCTTATCTAGAGTTTTGTGTGTCACGAGTGTCTTGCATAGATGAAGCCCTTTTTTACACCCATAGGATTTGCCCCTGCTCGTCAGAACCATGATATAATTGGCCTCACTCAGTGGGGTTTTCCTTTCTTTTGCGACCTGGAAGACCTGAACTGACTAGCTATCGGCTAGAGATCACGCGTGATTTCTTCTTTTAGGGCGAGGATCTTAAGCTGATTGCCATTAAATATGGTTTTCGGGTGTGCCTCGTATAGTAGAGAAGAAGTCCCTTTTACACGCATAAGATTTGTTCATTTCCGGCAGAACTCAGTGTTATTTGCCTTTCTTTTGCGGCCGGTCTATAGGTGATTTGGACTGACTGGACACCAGTTTTGAGATAACCGGTGATTTCATCCTATGAAAGGAGTAGCTTCAACCAAGAATGTGAGGCCTCCTGTCATATATCTAATGTGCCTTGAAGAGAAGAGGTTTTTTACTCGCATGGGATTTGCTCATCCACGGCAGAACCATGACCACTTCATGACGACTAAAATGTTCCCCTCAGTGGGGTCTACCTTTCTTTTGCAACCTGGAAGATCTGGACTGACTAGGTGCCGGCTTGAGATCACGGGCGATTTCGTCCTTGAAGGCAAGGAACCCCAGCTGAGCGTGCGAGGCCTCGTTCATGGCTTTGGAGCGGATACATGCGCGGTATTGATCAGCGGAGAGGTTAGTTCCTGTACATACCTGAAACAACAGGAAAATAGAGAGTTATGGTCTGTATTTGGTTCATTGGCCTAATTATCCATAGCGGCCTTTCGAAAGCACCGTTTGAAAGGATCTTGAAACGTATTGAAGTGTCGAAACTGGGTCCTTTTGCGCTAAGCCTAAGTGAATTTAAGTGAATGGCGATGTTGTGACAGTCATATTGAACCATGGCTAATCGAATACACTTGTATTGTATGTTAGGTAGTTATTTTACGTACGTAGGTGCTGTCCATTTGAAAAATCGATAAGATGCTATTTTTTTTCTCCTTATCAATTTGACTGCTTGTTTCTCTGGTATTGTTTTACATTTTTACTGCATAAGTTATGTCTTTTTTGGACTTTGCCTGTTAGCAACACAATATAGGCGTATTTATTTATTATTTAATTAATTATTGAATATGATTAGTAGGTATAAAAAACGATTGGTGGGGTAGTTTCGAGGAAGTAGTTCATGCTCTGTGGCCGATTTGTGCTAGTGTAGACCGCATGTAGAGGAGCATTTTTGCTAATTTAATGGACATTTTTGACAGCTCAATGATCGATATTTCATGTGAAAATCGACTTGGGAAACAAAAACTGTTTTGGAGGTTCTCCAATTTGCTCTTAGTAGTAATAATTGAATTTATGTAAAAAAAAATGTATTTCTCTAGAAAAGGGGAGGTTAGAGGGTGATAAATCCGGTCGTGTGAAGAATGTCGATTTACAATTTATAGGAGTTATGCAGGCAGTAAAGTCCCAGTCATAGGCAGTAACTTACAGGGGTTAAAATAGGACAGTAAAAGTAAAAAAAAAAAAAAATGCTATAAGCCTATCATGCTATGTAAGCAAAACTCATTGCCATTTTTTAACGACTCGTTAACGACATTTTTCCTTAATTCTAATTTTTTTATTAATATTAAAAATAATCTTTAAATGGTGGAAAGTGGCAAGAAAATTCCTCCTTAGCATAAAAGATGGAATAGCGGGGGGAGGGGGGAAGGGGGGTGGGGTAGTGGTGAGCGCGTGCTTCTTTATTTATAACTTCATAAATATTCATATAAGGGCTACAACACCGGCGCCTTTTAATCTTATGGACTTAAAGTCTTTATAAAAAAATGTCATTTCAACAAAGAAAGGAATGAGGTAATGGTGTCAAGTTTCCCTGCAGGTTAGAGCAAAGTGCCTTTTTTTTACCTCTTTCGAATGCAGGGAAGGGGGGCGGGGGTTCCTGTCGGTTGTTTTTATTTTATAAATTTTATACGATACTTTCCGTTATTTAACGTTAAGATGAAATTCAATTTTTTGGAGACTTGAGTATCACACTGTATATATTTTTAACGTAAATACATCTCCCACATATTAGGCTCAGGTATTTTGTGGTTCTCTTACGTTACATTTTTTAATACAGTATGGTAAGCAGTTCCACTGTTTTGCGTCTAAATTTTACTAGGGCTTTGCTGAATCCCTTTACCAATGAGTTGTAGTATAAATTAATATAAGTAAAAAATATGTGATACTCATATTAGCATGAAGTGTACGCCTCTGGGTGGCTTGAACTTCTTCCGCCCTGGTGTGTCAAACCTGCTGACGACCGCTGACAATGAGAACCTGAGCCTAGTGAGTTAGTATTGTTAAGGCGGGTATTACGCCGGCCGCCATACCAAGCTGAATCCAGCGGACCAGAGCAGGTTCAAAGCTGCAGATAAATTGGTCGTGTGCACAGTGCCGGTAGGGAAACATGGTAGGACTTGTCCTGGTCACCTCCGAACTAATCGTGTGACTTCACTGTGTTTCCCAAGTGGTTCGGAATCCACTATAATCAGGAGGTCCACTGGAGTCCTTTGGGCCCACACCGTGGCCTGGGACTGTGTCAAACCATACTACTAAGGCGGGTATTCCACATACGTCAATCGTCAATGAAAAATTGAAAAATGACGTAACAATGACGTAAATTGACGTGGTAGCAGAATTTTTAGTATGTCTTTAATGTCTGCTAAAACGTCATTTTTCAATTTTTCATTGACGATTGACGTGTGGAATACGTAGGAATACCCGCCTCAGCGGGGAGTCAGGCAAGGAAGGACGACATCAGGCCTTTCGGATAGGTATGGCGGAGCGCCATACCTATCCGAAAGGTGGAGGTCCAGGCCTGCCCTTGTTGTTCCGAATATATATTCTGAGAAGCTATCAACCCTTTCTTCTCATTTGTAGGGTAAGTTCCTTTTACGATATATAAGCAAATGTTACATGGTACCTCATGCAGATTCACCCTGACCTCTGAATCTGAGGAATCATACGACAGAATAATGCATTGGCGTAAATGGGGAGCCCCCCAGGATTTCTGGTAACAAAGACGTTATGGAGGCGAAAGGCATAATATCCACAATAACGAAAGGGAAATTAACTCGTGATATGCGCTTATTTTATATGAAAGACATCATGAAAAAAATCAACAAATTGACCAAGTACTTTCACAAAAATATATTACTTAAAATGCTTACAACCCCAATATTTCTGACCTGTTTCTTCAAAACTTTTTCGGGGGAGCCCCCGGGCCCCCCTCAGTCGTAGATTTATTCGTCGGTAAAATCTCAACTGTACCGCTTGCAAAATGCATAAAGCCTCACTAATTTGGACACATTTGTCCATTTTTTTTCTCCGAGGGAGACCCCTGGGGCCCCCGTTGTCCAGGGTATAATATGCGGAAAACTCACTAATTTGGGCCTACTTATTCATTGTTTTCCCTCCGGGGACTGGGGGATCAAAGTCTTGGGGTCCTAAAGCCTCCCCCCCCCCCGGAAATTTTGGGAATTTACGCCAATGGAGTAATGATGAAGATACATTTAACATACAGGTAGGAACAGGTCCGGATTCACAAAGGTTTTTTGAACAGGTCAAGAGACGAATTTGCGCCCCTCTCCCATAATGTTCTCACTTTACTACACTAGTAGGTAATTTTTAGTCTTAATTACCAAGCAAATGTCCAATACTCCGTAGCTTGTAGCAAATGTAAAAACTTTAATTGTCTAATGGACTAATTGTAAAATTATCTACGGTATAAATAATATTTTAATATTGTAAATGCATGAGATAACAGGGGCACAAAATTGAAACTTCAAGTTACAGAAAAAAGCGAATTGGTTTCAAAGAAGTCAATGGCTGCAATAAGGGTCTCCAAACCCAACCGGATTCGACAAAAAGTCATTTTCTGGCAAGTATGTATGGGCTACTTATATACGTAAAATCTCAGTCGAATTATTTGACTGAAATTTAATTTAAACAATCGACCCTATTCCAAGATATAAAATTCGAAACGTGAGAAACCCATATTTTTGTAATGTAATACAGTATGGCTAAGAATCAGATGAAAGATGTACTGCTATTTCGTGAAATTCGAATAACTCTCGAAATTGAAGGTATGAAATGGTTCCACATGGTCGTCCATATTTCGTAAGAAATGAAACAGCTTGGATATTGCCAAGAGATTCAATATACGCAGCACGTAACTCATAGAGCTGAGAAATTTAACCGGAAAGAAAAAAGCTGGTGATATTGCAATTCTTTTGCAGGATACAGAAGAAGAGATGGCTACTACAATATCAGCAAAGAATGTCACGTTCCGGTTTTACAAGAACTAAAAATGGCATGGCATAACATCCGCGAAATGGGGGTAGATGAGATAAAGGCCCAGAGCCGAATGGATACAGAAGCCGAGTGGTTGCTGACTGGTATAAAAAATCCCTTTCGGCTCTGGCTGATCAGGTGTAGGGAGATTCCGCGGACCCTCCACGCTACCTACGCTATGTGTGTAATAAAAAATAAAAAATACTTCATTATTTTCCCAACCACAACATCAACACACAAGACACTCTTATGTCCCAAGCAATGACGACTATGAACTTTTACTTATCAAATTATTTTCACTTTGACTGGACGTCATTTTGAAATCGTTGTTTCGTCGTAAAAGTGCTGATTACCATTATCGTAGATAATAATACGGGCTTTCATTTCAATCCTCTGCGACCAATATTAACTGAGATATGAATTATATAAGGTTTTAATCGGCCGCCATCTAGAAACACAGTAGCGGATCTAGCTGGTTAACGAACTCGATTCAGACATTTGTACGATCAATTTTTGTGTCAACTTTCATCAAAATCGGATAATATCTACGGAAGTTAGAGTGTTTCCTAAAATTGATATACATATTGTACATACATATGTATATATATAACATTTTGAACAGAGGGTGAATTTAGGCTCAGGGGGTCATGAAATGAAAAATTGTAAGAAATTTTTTTGAAAGTCGAACATTGGTCGCCGTCTCAATAGGTAGATGACAGTGAGGGAGGACCTCAGTACTGTACATTTGTCACCAGAAGATGCACATGACCGAAACACCTGGAAATTGAAGATCCGTGCCCCCGCAACCCCATATGGGAGGTAAGGAGCTTCTGAAGTAAAGTAAAGACCTGAGCAATCGACAAATTCGTTGCTGGACATGGTTCGATTCAATGAAATAATAATGTAGGCTACGTCTATACAAAAACCTTCAAATAGCTAACTGCTAAACAACGAACTAAACTAGTTTTTTACCATTTCTTCGTCTAATGTCACACTAATTTCCATATCAGCAATAAAAATCTAAAATTAATATGACTGAAACATGCGACGCTGTTGAAGTTTGCATAAAATATAGTTAGGGGGAGGTTACGGAGATAGCAGAGAGATTGATGCACATGGGCTTTGAGGCAGGAATGCGGGTTGTTGGATAAAACTTCCCTCTAAATTGTTGTTTTCACTGCGGTGAAATAAATTGCAGGTCCATTGTTCTAGTATACGCAGTTTTCCACCCCAACTGCGCCAAGGAGGCTGTAATGAACACGAAATGCTCATTCTTTGTCTATAAATTATGAGGCAAGCGATGACCCTGTTTGAACCTTTTCTCTAGCTTCCATTTTTCTTTTTCTATTTTTTATTTTTTATGTTTTGATGGGAGACCCGTAAAATTATTTGACTGATTGGGGGTTCAGGTTAAATTTGTGCTTCTTTGGAAAAGTGAGGGCTCAGTTTTTTCTTATGAAACTACTCATCATTTTATCTTCTCGAGCTTTTTTTGCTTCAATATGGTGCTGATCAGTTTATATCCAAGGGTCGAATCTACGTATCTAGTTTGAATCCAATCAATTATTTCTCTGAACTGAACACTATTATATTTATTATTTATTAATCCTATTATAATCTAATTAATAATAATGATTTACTCAATAATTCAGAGAAGAATACAAAAATAAAGAGTCAATCGTCATGAAACCATCAGTCCCGAAACGTCCCCTGACAACCTGCTCCGTCCTACTTGTTCTATGACTGTGAGGCTCCTGCCTCTAACGATTACCGCAACACAACAGGCCAAGTACGTTCAACTAACCTTTTGCTAAATAACACTACACAATTGTCATTTAACTTTACTAATATATTTGATTTTTTAATGACTTGTATTGCAAATGTGGTCAAATATAAATCATAACAACGTACCTAAGTAAAATGTTTAGGGTTTTCAGAGAATCGCATAGTCGGGTGGTTCTTTCTATACAAGGGAACAACGAGAAGTTTTTAATGATGCATGGCATTAGGTACTTAACATCTTTGACATGGCTACATTATTGAGATGCCAGATTCATCCTTTCAGCCAATATGCGATAGAATATTACTACATAATAATGGCTTTTTATTGTTCTATTAATAAGCCAACCTATAGCTGAGTTAGGGCTAGCCCTCTCTTATACTCAACTAGGAAGGCCCGGGACAATGTAGCAAGTGTGGAACTCGATCAAACAACCTTTCGGGTGAAAGCCGAAGTCCGTGTCACCACTACTGTACATGAATATACGATATAAGCTGGTAGCATTGATATTGTATAGGTAATTTAATGATGTAGATTGCATTGTTTAGAACACTTTTTTTGACCCAAAATTGCTACACAGAAATTCAACAAAAAACGCGTTCATCCGCATATTTGTGGCACAATATTTCGGACTGAATTAAATGGAAATCACATGTGTCCCCCAAAACCACCCCCCCCCACCCCTCTTCTCTCCCTTTTGGCCGCCTTTCCACACACACTCTCTGCTGGAAATGTAATTCTGGACACTTCATCCTTGTTACCGTTCCGTAATTACATTTTGTTGCGTGAGGGTGCGTACAGTATCATTTTGACAGGCTTTGACGTAGAAATGAGTTTTTCATCATGAGGTAATTAATTCAGTGGGCAATAGGCATAAGCTTAGCTTACTACATTCGGGTTTTATTAATGTGGCCCTCCGCTGCAGCTCTTTTAAAGTAAATCTATAAAAGGTTTGTGTGCCATATTTTGATAACATCTTCATTGTTATAACATATACTGTAGGTACTCATAGAGTCAGCACTGGAAAAGAAATTAAATCGCTGTTCAGTGATCAATAAAATGGGCTGATACTACCATTTTAACGCTGTAGATTTAAGGCCGACTTTAGATTTGCCCTAGTCTCCTAATCTGTGGCTTTACAAACTGCAGGTTTAATAGAGAGGAAAATAATAATTTAAATATGTAACTTAAATAACTTCTTTTCACTACACCATTCGAGCTTTATGCTTGGTCTCCTGTTACTGACTAGTGATTGGAAGCAACATGGGTAGTTATAGTTGTTCTGTTTTGTTCATTGGGAGAAATTTTAAACAAGAAAAATTGTACCGTAAAAGGAAGTAACGGAATGAAGCGAACGATGAAGAATCTCAGGTAGGTACTTTCCAATCGAGAATAACTGTGGGACTACAGCTCTGGCAGGTCCCTAACCAGGATTGGTGTAAAATCAAAAAAATTCCAGCCCTCCCCCTTCTGTTAGCACATACTGAGTGAGAATCGATTTGGAAGGATTAAAGAGATTGTAAGAACCGGAGGAAGTGGTTTCATATCAATCCGTTGTTATTCAACTGCGAAGAAGCAGACGAAGAAAAAAACCATTCTGAATAATACTGGACTACAATAGAAGACAAAACACAAACATATTCAAAAACGTTTGATGTGTAAAGAGAGATATTAGAGTTGGTATACTTACTTTAGAATGCCAGATATGGAATATACCCGGATCTGTGGCTCGGATGACTTTGATACTGCTTCTGACGTACTTTCGGTATAGACCAACATCTTCGCCACCCCATCCGACAATGTCTTCATCGAATCCCCGAACACGGCGAAAATCCGACCGATACTGACAGGTCATGCCGTAGCCGAAGTCCCGCCAGAATCCGGTATCTCGAGACACAACCAATTGCTCCGCTTCCGACGGCACAGACTTTCCCTGCAGCGTGTACACGACATGCGGGTTGTAAAGACTGAAAACAATCGGATAGTACACTTTTCGACCAGGCTGTGTATTCCACCGACACCTGTCTAAAAACCGAGCGCTAAACACAACGTCAACATCGCACATAAATAGAAGAGGATCATCCGATTTCTTGCTGGCGTCCCACACTCTGTCAGCAGCCACGCGAAGGCCTTTACCCCGCGAAAAAGTCTCATTGAGAGCCAACAGCCTTAGCGCACTGCCACCATTTCGAGTTTGTGCCACGCGGGACATAATCGTCCTTGCTTCCGATAACCCTGCATCTCCAAAATAAACAACAGTCAGATGCACTCGCTTATCATTACGAAGTGCAATTTTTACAAATTTATCCATAAAACTCTGAAACGTTGATGTTCTACCAGATAACGGCAGAATAATGTGTACAATTTCTTTATCTTTGGGTGGCACTACTTCACTTAAAACACCTAAAATTGAAGAAAACGGCCTCAACAGCATCACTCGCGTGAAATTTCTTGTGCTATTGTTTTTGCTCTTGAAATAAAACTCATATTGGGTCCCTGTAGTTGGGTCTGTCCTGTAAATTCCTTCAACAAAATCTTCCATTGTATACTTAGTTGTATTAGCCACGATATTTACTTTTGATATGTTCGACACATCTTTCACAGCATTGATCACGTCAAGAGCTTTAAACAAGGCTTCGGAAAGGTCTTTTCTTCGACCACCGATTGGTTTTTCAACGACGCGTTTTCCAAGACCCAGATCAACTGGATAAATTCTGGTAAGAGTAAAATGTGAGTATGGAATGATTTCATACTCATTATTATATGGAACGCCGCGAAGAATCTCTGCCCCATTTGGAATATGATCGTGAGATGTGATCTTAGAGTCGGGGATAGAGGGCGAAAGATTCGAAATCGGTTCGGCGTGGACGAATGATGAGAACGAGCCCTTATATTGGAGAATTTGAAGCTTAAGTCGGCGAATTTCAGCAGTTAGTCTGGCGACTTCTTGCCTGTTTTCCTCCTCGCGTTGCAGCAGTAGCTGTGATGCGGAAACTTGCTCTTGTTCCTCTTTTGGCGAGGAATCTGTAGGTTCTTGGGGCGCATCGAGAGGCAATCGACGGCCCTGCTGAGGCTGCTGAGCTGTTGGAATACCTACAAGGAAAATGGAATTTTTATAGCAATGGGAAAAATTAATATATCTAGGTATACCAGGATGAAGATCGCATGCACTTTTATAGCCGTCAACCAGAGGGGAAGAGATCTTCAACACTGTCGCCAGAAATCTGACTATCTGAATATCAGCCTACAAGATACCTTTATGTTGACATAAAAGAATTGATTGGCAGACAGAGCCTACCTATAAAGTACTATACTTTCCTAAATGCCAAAAAATTAGCATAATGCTTTCGGTGGAAGCAAAAAGTCAGCGAAATCCACCAATACAAACTTTGCCTTCAAATTCAAAATAATTTTTCCCATCTCAGCCCGTGAGAGTTTTCAGAAATTGAAAAGGAATTGAAAAATTCCCGAATTTTGGTATATTCCGCAACTTTCCAAAAGGTTGTTTTTCCATGCGGCCTTTCTTTTCCCTATCGCAAAGATATATGGTTTTCACTTTTCATGGAATAAGGTATATGAGCTGCCTATTCAATTTCAGCATTCATGTGTACGCGAATGGGCTATATAATCAAAGGGATACTATTATACTGGAGAAAATTTAGATTTTCATCGCCAGTGACCTGATAAGAACCGTGTATGGTGCCGAGAATGTTTTGAAGTTTATAGAATCCGCGTGGAATGAACTCAACGAATTGAAGTATCTAGAACGCTGTCATGTTACAGAGGACCAAGTTTGGATCTTACTTAGCGTACAGTTCATGCATAGAATGGGAATTTACAATCATTATAGAGAATTCACAGCTTATAATCTCTAAAGAAGCATTGAAAAAGCGTTTCCAATTAATAGAAGAGGTGCTTTATTCTCAAGAAACCCAGCAGTCCCAGCCACATACTAAGTTGACTTCGATGGCAAGGTTGTAGCGTGCTTGTATGAGTCTCTATATGCCATGCGATCGCAGTGGTGTCGTAACTGAGCACAAGTATTAATTTACTCATTGAGGCGACTGGAGAGGTCAATCGGAAGTTTATTCATTAAATTGTTTGTATGCGATTCAATGTAAAAAAAGTGCGAACAGCCCACAGTGTCCCTGCGCGGCCTACTCTCTCACTCACCGTTTGCCACCGAATTCAAATAACTACATTGAGTGGGGAATACAATTATATAAATTTGTAGAATGGCGTTACTGAATACTTGCTTAAATTGTGAATACCTAATCAAGGGCGACGCCAGGATTTCAGTCATTTCGTAAAAGAATGATAATAGCTTAGCATGTAATAGTAGTGCAGTATTTCTCTACACCTAACTACAAAAATAAGTGTACGGTAATTAAAAAAAAATAAAGGCTCCCAAAGCAGGCTCTAGGGGGGTGGCACCCCTGCCCCCCCCCCCCCTGGCGTCACCCTTGTTCCTAATTACTTAGTGGTAAATTATGCCCCGGCATTCAAGGGAATATATTGTGGTTCGAATCCCATTCAGGTCACTATCTTACTGATTCCCTCTTTCGGATAAGGACTAATAGGAATTTTACCGAAAAATAGTATATTCTGTTGGCCTAAAAAAAGCTGACCTCGACTGGAAAAAAAGGAAATAAAAATCGAGACAGACAAGACTGACATGATGAGCTCGTCCCAACGATAAAAGGTAAAAATAGAAAAAAAAATGTACCTCACTTTACTTTTCCCAAATATTTCCTCAAGGATTTTTTAATGAACAAGTTTTTGAAAATCCGAGGAAACGGGATAGGGAGCAAACCGCTAATGAGTTTGAAACGTCAGCAAAGAAAACGCCAATTTCCGTTATTTCTTTCAGAGCGCTTTCCCGAAAAGAAATTTTCCATAAAGTACTTGCTTTTGTCCGAGAGAGGGGATTTTCCGAGACTTATTTGTGTCTTTAGATTCGTTTGTAAAAAGATTTTTTTTGTGTGAATAAGAGTTTCATTATTGGAAAAGCAAAAAATTTGATTATTATTATTTTTTTTAAATCCTGCTTGGTACAAATCGCAACAATTGAAATATTGTGCCACCCAACCAGGTTAGGAAGGCACTTGGAAAGTTTATTCGAAAACTTACATAAGCGGAACACCGAGTTTTTCGACTTTTATATGTGTTCCAAGTGCCATTCTATCGTGGTTGGGTAGTAGAGTTTAAATATATTTAGCTTTGACAACATTATTGAATGAACGAGTGAATGATTATTCTATTGAATGACAGTAGTAATGACTATATATATATATGACTATAGTGGTATTTCCAGTTAAATTTGATTTTTTAGACCCATAAAAGTTTCCCCTCTGAATGTCTCTAACGAGGAACAGCTGAAAAGGGCGATATATCAAATTATGAAAATGTATGGAACTTCCCGCGGGGAAAATTTGTAGTAAAAATAATCACTTTTTTTTAAAGTTAAAGACTGCCAGTCGTTGTCCACCCATACTTAGCATATATAACATCATAACCAATTCAATGTTTAAATTTGAACTAGCGTTGTTAGTGAATTAGGATTATTTAAGACTAACGCTAAGGAACGCTAAGGACACCTCAGAATATCTTGTTCATTTGCGTTCTTGCTATGCCTGTTGGTGTGAAACAGGTTTTTCACGCGTCTTTCTAGAACCTGGACAACGAGTATAGTCTCAGTATATAGCCGATACATTTTTCATTCTTTGTACATATTAATTATACCAGAAATATAAAACTTGTTGGCCTATGTGCCTAAAAGGAAAACGAAACATTCAATAAAAAATAGGTTGTATTCTAGCTCTATCCTAGCAGTGCCATGTCTAGGATTAAAAAAAAACAATGCATTTGAAAAAAAAAATGTTATTTCAGAAGGAAAGGTAATTTACTCTTTGCAAGCTATAACACGCTGGATTATTTTGTCTCTCCCACGCATATTTTTTTAATTTAAAATTCTATTTATATGCAACAGTAAAAATGAAAATTTTACCCGACACACAATAATTAACAAGCACAGAGCGCGCTCTAACTGAATTGTCAAAAAGACAGCTCATTTTTGCATTTTCACACAAATCTCATTTTTTTTTGTACATAGCTAATTAGCTCCTATAAAGTACAGCATCAAAGTGGGCTTTCAAAAATACTCGTATTGAATTTAATATGCCTGAGGACGGGTAGAAGATACTCTTTTACCCACTGCTTTTATTCAGTAGCAATTCATGCCCAGTAGCCGCATTTTTCCCTTATCGGTTTGGTAGGGGTTGGGTGGACCCAGGCCTGGTTGAAAAAGTTTGCATTTAAGTCGATTCCTTTAAGGTTGTTGTGGTCAGAAACATCTCTGCTTTTCCCCAACAGGTGAAGGTTATAGGTACTGATGAAGCTCCGAATAGGCAAAGATCGTGGGTTCAAATCCCGCCAAGTCCAGATTTGTCAAAATCGTCTAATTTCGGTTGGTAGCTGGTGGGACTGGCGACAAGCTTTTCCTTATATAGGTCGAATGTTTTTTAGTTGTTGTAGTCAGCAACATTCTTAGCAACCGAGTTTTTTACCTAACGGCGAAGGTAGGTAAGGGTAAACCCAGGCCTATCAGAAAAATTCTCCTTTTACTGGCTGCCTAGTCTGCCGGGCCCCCTACTGCTGGCGATACCGAAAAAGGTTTCAGGCCAAGAGTGATAGATTAGAATTTAGAAAATCCATGTACCGTATAATTTTATCAAAAAATATACCTGTAGGTACAATGTGAAACACCAAAGTGTCTATGTCATGTTTGAATTTCTGTAGAAGTACTCATTTTTGGCTATGACTTTTTTTAGTTGCTTTTTGGGGATTTTTTTGGTAATAAAACCAAATTTAAATGAAATCGTCAGGGAAATGAAATAAATACCCCTGGATAATAATTTTGATAATCGATCTATGCGTGTGAAATTTAATCAAATTATCACAGTACAGACCGACAATCTGGACCTATCACGGGTCGCGGCCTTTTTTATCACAAATGTATTGCAAATGGTTTGATTATATTGATTGATTAATTGATTGATTAATGGACTGATTAATTGATTGATTGATTAATTAATTGATTAATTGATTGATTAATTGTATGACATAGACGTTTCATAATAATCTCTTTTTGGCGATGCTGCAGCATGCCGGGACCACAGAATGTCAGTGTCATTCCGTTAAAATTTATATTTAGAAAATTTCGCCCATCACAAAACTTTCCTTAAACTGACATATAATAAGTTGGAAAGCGAAAATTCCCAATGTTCACATTGTGGTCGTACAGGCCTAAAAATGAAAGACCCTGTGAAATGGCGTAATGTCTGTATAAAGCCCATCCTTTAAATTCTCTCGCGAAAGGGTGGAATTTCCATTCAAATTTAAATGAATTTGCAAAATTCTTGGCATCCACTTTTTATCCAAACTTGAAACCTAATTAAAACCCTTCTGCTTAAGTTTAAGTTACTAAATACCCCTTTTTATCGTGACTGTTTATTACAGTAAACTAGCTATGGCAAACTTTTTACCTTCCCTTTATCACATTTCTGGCAGTTGAGCTTAATTTTCATTCTTTTGATGCTGACAGCGAATAGCGATATTATTTTCAAATAAAGGGAAGGTTCCAGTATTGTATTTTTTGTAGATTGCTGAAATACCTACTGTATTATTGACTTCCAGCTATTTTTATGTACGGTATACAGCATAGAAAAGCGTTGTAGGTATTTAAAGTCAAAAGTTTCAACGGAATAGGCTGCAAATCGTTTTGAGGACCCCAGCAGAACATAAAATAATTCATACACACTGGGCGACATTTATGCTGGGGGTGCTTTTAAGTTTAGTTTGTCAACTATGGCGTGCCTAACTACGTAGGCTACCTGGCATATGCTGATTTTTTTTAGAAGGCAGAGTTCAGCGGTATTTCTTGGGTTTACATACCAAATTATAAATTTTTGAAAATTTGGGGCCCGGCTTGTCCTGTTTGTGGCTTTGCCTCTGGGCTCTGTATCTATCTAACGGAAAACCAGTTTGATTAGGCCCAGGTATTATGAAAGTTGGGATTGTCACTCAGTGCAAAATCCTTAAAACATGCTCTGGATCCTAGAGTTATATATGCAGGAGAGGTAATATACTATTATATACTAATGTAGTTCCATCAGCCACCATTTAACACTCTTCTTCTGAGGTCACAATCTTAACGATTGGTTAGCAGCAACTCCTTACATATCATCCTCCCGCTGTCTTGGTTCTGCACCTTCCTCTTCAGATCATTGAATATTCTTCTTCTTGAGCTTACAATCTCAATGATTGGTTTGCAGCAACTCCTTACATATCATCCTCCAGCTCTCTCAGTCCAGCACCTTTCCCTTCAGTTCATTGAGTATTCTTCCTCCGAAGTCACAATATAAACGATTGGTTGGCAGCGACTCCCTACATATCATCTTCCAGCTCTCTTGGTCCTGCGCCTTCGTCTTCAGTTCTTAGAATATTATTGCATATTCAACGGGTAGTCAAAAAGTGCCATTGTAGTTCCATCAGCAAGACGGCTAACGGGCTAAGTCAACTAGACATTTGAAAACTTGACACTTGAAACTTGACTTGACTTGACATAAAAATGGCTTAAAAAATGACAGAAACGTCTGCAGAAGATGTGAGAAGTCTCCGCAAATCCAGCTTAATGCAGAGCCTCGAGCTGTTACTGGAGAATGCCAGACATCTTTTAATGACCAGCATTTCCATCTAAAAGTTTCTGATATTATATTTTTAATTGGAGGTTTCCTGCAGCGCCATAGCTCTTCATAATTCATGCTCAGACTGTGTTGACTTTATTATTCATTTTATTATTTCATTTTGAAAATTTTCGTTATAATTTGCTGAATTAATTTGCCTTTTAAACTTTCTTCGTCGCTCTGCTGTGAAGCTCGGATCGGGCGGCGTGTACACGTAAACACATTGGGGTTTACAAATAAACAAACAAAAACTTAGGGTTTATAAAACTTGTTATAAAGACTTCTTCTGGCACTACATTGATGGACTTCGGCCTGCTCGACAACACTCCTCCAGTCATCTCGGTTTTGTACAACACTCCACCATGTACGGAGTTTCCAGTTTCCAACTCATCCTTCCAGCGTTTCCGAGGACGTCCGGCCAGTAGTCTTCCTGTCATGCTTGTTTTGTACATCTTTTTCGGCATGCGGTCGTCTGACATTCTTACGACGTGCCCCAGCCATCTTATGCGTTGCGCTATTAGGAACCGGACTTGGCCTATGTGTTCTCCGTTGAGTATTGCTTCTATTTCGGTGTTGTTTCTTATACGCCACTCTCCGTCTTCTCATAGGGGTCCATAGATTATCTTTATATTATCTTTCTTTCCAACACTCGCAGTTTGTTTGCGTCGTTAACAGTAAGATTCAAGGTTTACGAGCCGTATGTTATGTAAACTAGAATCAATTAGTACAACCCAATGAATTATTGTTTAAAAAATTAGCTTTTCCTACGAAACCCACTAGTGTTAGTACAAAACCCTGAGCGCTTTCGGCAAGAACTGCTATCTATAGAGGGAAACCATCAAAAAGCTACCCTTATACTAACGTAAAATATAATAATAATAATAATAATAATAATAAAATAAACGTGTATTTACTAGATCTAATGTCTATACAGTTTTTTAATAATGATTGCGCTCCCTCGTACCGTGAGGCGTGTGAGGGTCACGCATTATTTTGGGCGGCTATTACACTGACAATCCTCAGTGTAATAGCCACCCAATCTAAGTGGTAGGCTACAGCTTTACAAGCTTAAAATTACTTAAACACAGACAATATAAAGATATCAATTCAGTAATTTGTGTTAATTGTTTTGCAAGTGAGTGTTAAGTCTTAAGTGAGTGTTTTCAATTTGTTAGTTATGTATAGGCTTATTTTTGACGTATGACTGCTTTTGACATCGTATTCTGGTTTGTTATAGATGTGCTTAGAGTATATGTTGAAGGCTGATATTGCCTTATATAGCAGACTGTTTCTTGTGCGCGAAAGAGACCATGATGGTAGTGGGAGTGTTTCGTATGCATGAGATCTAGTGTTTCGGATAATGACAGACGGACTAACGATTTCGCCCTTGCTGGGTCAAAGGGAAATAGCCTAACTCAAAATTTTCAGTTTCAAGTAAATACCAAAAACATTTTTTTCCCTTTTTGATTATTAACATAAATTTAAGCCATGTCATTTTTCAGTTCGATTAGTTGTTTGTCCTGTGTGATTGACAAGTCAAAAATCTAACGATGTTTTGCTTATAGTTGAGCGAGTATCTTCACACTACGCGTGATCGTAACTCAACACGGGTACTAACCGGCGATTGATGAGGTCAACCGGATACATTCATTAAATTGCATGCATGCGATTAACCTTTTTTTTAATAAAATAAAATTGCGGGATGTGCGGTATAGGAATTAGGAAAGGAAAAAGTGAAAAACCATACATGAAAAGATATATGTCAGTTTAATAATGATACCCCTTTCAAACCTCACTCTGCGCTAAACATCGTGAGACAGTAAAATCGTCTGAAGTGTATGCAAAATATCAATAACCCCCCCCCCCCCCCCCCCCGAACCTCCCTCTTAACTCACTCCATGTCAACTACTCTCCTGACGGGCTATGGCGAGTTAATGGGTTGTCAACCAGTTCCCCCTAACATCCCCACCCAAAAAACACCCCCCCCCCCAACCATTGACAGCAATGCATTTTCGAATGTCAATAGAGAGCACTCACTTCGCATCTGAAATTCTATTAAAACTGTGAGAGGGGGGGGGTGTACTTCTATAGAACGCGATTGAGTGTTGTACAAAATGAATAGAACGCTTGGGCTATACGGTTAAATACTGCAATTACTCGGTATAAGCCGTTCGGCAGACATATTTTGTGGTTAAAAGTCACGCGAGGTGTGGTTGAAAAGTTTCGGGAGATAATTATTCGTTTTCATTAAATTTGGTGGATATGGGGTGTGACTTTGCTTTTGGGTGAATTGAATTATTACAGGCATATTTGTTCACTTTTTTAATGTTCAGGCGTTGCCTTTTTACTTTCCTTTTATTAATAGGCCTACGTTAGTTAGTATCAGGAAAGCTTGGGGTCGAAATTTTCGATTTTGAGATTTCAGTGGATTTACACGTTTTGAGGTCCCAGGAACCAACGTTTAGGTATTATTCGTCCCCATGGCGTAGCTACTAAAATAACCGGTCCGAGTTCACTCGAACATGCTTTCCAATTTATCAATTAGTAGATAGAGATAATGAGTTCATAGTAAATAATTTTTCTAAAATTCGATTCTATCTAGTGTATGGCACGCAATGTATTGGGGTATTGGTTAATTTTCTATAATTTCTTTAAAAAATAATTTTTTACACAAAACCAAATACTTATTTGGGAAATCAACCTGTTCGGATTTGTTACCCTATTTATCACTTAAAACATACTTGAAGGTAGAAGTCATCGATAGATAGGTTCCGCAGAAAAATTATTTTTCAATCTTTTTTCACGAAAATTGACTTATCTTTATTTTTTTACCCCCAGAAGCAAACTATCAAGGGGCAAGCGACCCCCCACATTTTATTACCATTAATAACGGCTACAATATATGTTAATTTAAAAGAAATCGTTGGGGCCCTTTTTGAGAAATAATAGTTTAGGCGTTTTTTTGTTGTTTTTTTTTAAATAAAACCCCCCATAGTTGAGTTAGCCCAAAATAAAAATAAAATTCCGAGGTATGATTTTTGTGAACCTACATGCCAAATTTCATCACAATCGACCGAGTAGTTTGCGACAGAGCGACAGACAGACAGACAGACAGACAGACATTTCGTAAAAACCACTTTGTTTGGTTCCTGGGACCTCAAAACGTGTAAAACCGTTGAAATCTCGGAATCGAAAATTTCGACCATCACAAAGCTTACCTATAAATTGGAAAGCAAAATAGATAATTAATATTAATAAAATATTGTTTAACATCTGTTACAAATCTGGACCTGGCGGGTACGTGTCCCTAGGGCCTAGATCCTCTAATGTCAGTTATGACGATGTAAAGGTACGGGTTATTAGAATTAATTAAAGAACCGGTCCGAGTTTACTCGAACATGCTTTCCAATTTATCAATTAGTAGATAGAGAAAATGAGTAATTCATGGTAAATAATTTTCCTATGGTTAAATTTCGGATAACTTGGGGGGGGGGGGGGGTGTGTCCACCTGACGTCACTGGAGGTGAGGTAAAGTCTAGATAGGTCAGAGCAACACATTACCATGTCAGGGCACGCAATGCGTGAATTTTCTATTATGTTTTCAAAAAAAGATTTTTTTTCTCTAAACCAAATAGTTTTTCGGGAAAGCAGCCTGTCTGGTTTTGTTACTCAATTTAACACCTAAAACAAGCCTGAAGGTAGAATTCATTAATAGAAAGGTTTCACAGAAAAATTAATTTGTAGTCATTTTTCACTAAAATTTAGTTATTTTTAATTTTTTACTACCAGATCAAACTTTTAAGGGGCATGCGACCCCCCGCATTTTGTTATTTTTTAGACGTTTTTTTGGAGTTTTTTTTTAGAATAAAACCCCCCCGAATTGAGTTAGCCGAAAATAAAAATAAAAAATGGTCCCGAGATATGATTTTTTAGTGAACCTACATGCCAAATTTCAGCAAAATCGACTGAGTAGTTTGCCCGGAAATCGATGAACAGGCAGACATTTCGTAAAAACCACTTTTTTGGGTTCCAGGGACCTCAAAACATGTAAATCCGTTGAAATCTCGGAATCGAAAATTTTGACCGTCACAAAGCTTTCCTAGCTAATGCTACGTATAAATTGGAAAGCATCCAATAAATGATATAGCTATAAACACACCGCATCGTATATTTTATTACTTCAAGTTACAACTTAGTCACAACTGTAGTACACGTATACGCCGCCAGTTGCAATAAATATTGGCGGTACATTTTAAAATTATTTTTTGTTTCCACACAATGAGGTGGGTATTCATCCTATGTTAGTTTAATGTCAGTATTATGTACCACACAATGGGACAATATATTGTTTAAAATAGTCTCTGCAAATCCCTATATATCAAAAAAGTTTATTAATAAGCTACAGTGCGTGATTACGATATAATGCCGATTTTTCGGAAGCTTTTATTCTAGTGTCATGGGTCATATCGGGGTTTATTTAGAATAATTTAATCTTATTCCCGGGGTAAGTAATTTTTTAAACGTCATGGTAGCGTGGCAGAAGAAAAATTAATTCTGCTGCTACGCATTAAATTGTTAAATTGAATACCAACAACGAAAGAACATGCTTTCCAATTTATCAAAATTAGTAGATGGAGAAAATGAGTAATTTCATGGTAAATAATTTTCCTATGATTAAATTTCCGATATCTCGGAGGGGGGGGGGGCAGTCCACCTGACGTCACTAGATGTCAGGTAAATTCTAGATAGATCAGACCAACACATTACCACAGAGCAATACTGGCAGGGCACGCAATGCATTTGAGCGTGAATTTTCTATCATTTTTCAAAAAAATGTTTTTGCACAAAACCAAATAATTTTTTTGGGAAACCTGTCCAGTTTCGTTACCCAATTTTACACCTAAAACATGCCTGAAGGTAGAAATCATCGATAGAAAGGTTTCGATTTTTTTTTATTTTTTATTAAAATTTAGTTATTTTTATTTTTTTACCCCCAGAAGCAAACTATCAAGGGGCAACCGACCCCCCGCATTTTGTCAATATCAATAACGACTACAATATTTGTGAATAGAAAAGAAATCGTTGGAGCCGTTTTGGATAAATAATTTTTTTTAGACGTTTTTTTTTTAGTTTTTTGAAAATAAAACCCCCCCAAATTAAGATAGCCCAAAATAAAAAAAATGGTCCCGAGGTATGATTTTTGTGAACATACATGCCGAGTTTCTTCAAAATCGACCGAGTAGTTTGCCCGGAAATCGACGCACAGACAGAGCGACAGAGCGACACAGCGACAGACAGACATTTCGTAAAAGCCACTTTTTTGGGTTTCTGGGACCTCAAAACGTGTAAATTCGTTGAAATCTCGGAATCAAAAATTTCGACCATCACAAAGCTTTCCTTATACTACGTATAAATTGGAAAGCAACAAGTCCCCTTTTTCTTCATTGACGCACAATTTCATGGTTGTGCATGCTTGAAGAACTTATGGATCTGCCCTTGCACTTAAAAAAGCAGGCTTTCATATTTCTGAATGTAGTAAATTAAAAACAGGAGCGTATTATCCACATAATGGACGGTTAGCGGCCATTACGACCGGATGTTGTCGACTCGAGTGTTTCTTCTTTATCCCGCCATTCGGACCCTCGATTTAGCTTTATAGCTATAGACCAGTGGCGCCCCCTATTTCATTAAATTCTCCTACAAAACAAACAAAAAAATGGGGTTAGCTTGTGACCACATGATTGAAGGGTAGGTCCTAACTCTTGGCGTCATGGTTGCCGCAAATAACAGTTAATCTTGCTAATTAACTAGTTATTAATTTTCTTCATTTATACTTTTCGAAATTCACAATTTGTATTGTTTATCTAGAGCAGCACTCTGCAAGGTCCAAATAGCTATGATAATCGCCAATCTTCGTTTGAAGAGGCAATAAGCCCGATGATACTTACTTATCATATAAGTGACTCTTATCTCGTTATTATTTTTATTATTATTGTAAATATATTACATACAAACATTAAAATAACACGTAAAAATAAAATAAACATTATAAATAAATAACAAAAATAAATGATTAAGCCTTGTTCAGGCGCCCATTCCATTGACCGGCTAGGGCTATTTCCAAAAACAGTGACGTGGTAGCAGACATTCAAGACTTAGGTTGCGTTTTCATCGATCTCGCATTGCAGAATGCAAATGACATTGACGGAAATTAGAATTTTTCTTTTTATAGAAATCTATTAAAATGTTTGTACTTAACATATCCCATGACGCCATTTTTTAATTTTAGTTTGTTTGTTTGTGATTTTACTGTATGATCATTGATCAATTTTAACTATGGCATAGAGGAAAATAAACATTTCCGTCAATTCTGCAATGCGAGGTCGGTGGAAACCCCACTTAAGTCTTGAATGTCTGCTACCACGTCACCGTTTTTGGAAATAGCCCTAGCCGGTCAATGGAATGGGCACCTTAGTAGCACTATATGAGCCTTTTGTCCCAAATAAGCGCTAGCTTGGGGATGCGGGATGTATTATTCTGTAAGTTATTGTATTTTAACTCGGTTTTATCACGCAACTTACTTTAAAGGGCGGATTTTGCCTCCAATTTAGGGGGGGGGGTCAGCGGGTAGGTTCAGTGGATTATAACATTAAAAAAAATTACTTTCAATTCCCACTGTAAACCCATTGTTTTCTAGTGTAAGTTAATTTTTTATGGGGGGGGGGGTGTCCGGATCCTCTGACCCTCCCCCCTAAAATCTGCCCTTGCTGAGTTACGCCTGATGTGACAACGTGTCAATGGTAATCATGTGTCAGCTTGTCTGTCCATTGTCTCACGTAGCCGGTGTGTGTTGAAACATCGCGGGGACGTTCACCAGTTTGCCAGCTGCAAAAATTCATACGGGAATAATACCAAAATGTCCAAATCACAATGAGCAGAGGAATTATGGTTCCGTTGGCTCACTAAAGTATAGGCCCACGGCCGTAAAAATCTCTTCAAAATATAATAATAAACGTACAGATAGGAAAGCAACAATACGAGTATAGCCTTTATTCTCATTTTTATAGTAGAAAAACTCAGAGGCTGAGATGGAAGAAATAGGTAAGCCATTCATTTCAGCGCTGAGTTGTGTACTTTATCTTGAACAATAAATGAAGTGCTATTTATTTAGGACTCAGCGAGAGAATTGTATATAATATTGATTAATTGTCTCGGGGCTTCACTACGAAATGCTTGCACCGTGATAACGGGTGATATACTGTAACTGTACCTATATAGGTTTCTATGGGGGCAAATTCTGGATTCCGTCGACGGGTAACGTTTAATTAAAGTGGCTGCACGACAAACAGAATTTACGAAGAAGAAGAGGGGGTAAAGTTGGGGCAAGTCTTCTGTGCCGGATTAGCCACGTGGCAAGAGTAGGCTAACAAACTAGCAAAAGCTACGAGCCCCGCGGATTTGGTGGCCAGTCCCAATGTAAAAAATATTGAAGTCTTAAACATTGCAGCATAGCACAACGGATACCTGGACCCAGTCAAAACTCTGTACTTACCTTGTGCAGGCCCTTCACCCAGCAAAATTACCTACTTATCTTGTGTAGGCCCACTAGCCACAATATTGATAACTGTCTACAGCCCCGCGATGCTGCCAGTGACGAGTTTCACTCGATGTCAACCTACACTGTCTACAGTGCCATTGGGCAAGCTCAGATCGTCTTATTATTGTCATTGTAACAGGCGTTAGCTCGGCTTAACCAAGTATGGGAACGACACCATGTAAAGCTATACTACTCTCCCTTTTAATGGAATATACCGTAGCTTATATGCCGCATATAAAGATTCTTATGCCTCGCAGAAGAGGTTCTTTTTCAACTACAGTAAGTAATATTTTACCTACCATAAAAGCTTGCGATTCTCAAGCGCAAGTTTTTATCGTAAACTCTAACGCAAAAACGATGTAGAGCATATAAAAAACAAAAAACAAAAAAAATTCCGTGCTTAGGAAGAGCAACGTTATGTAGCGTATAATATGGGAAACTAAAAATCAGCAGCAAACATTTTTATACATGCAAACATGTCGCAAAAAAATCCAAGCTAAGCCGCAAATGGATGTGTAGGAATAAGCATTTTCCTCCTGCAGAATTTTCCTTTTTTCCGCTAAAACAAATACGACCATGTGGTGGCCCCCCCTCATGGAAAAACAAACAAAAAGGTTTGTGTTCTTAATCATATAGGTTTTTTTATATTTTTCACATTTTCTTTACATATAAAATATTCAGCTTCAGTTTCTGAGACGTTGACGATAAATACTGTAAATGCCAGCTTTGTTTATTGTTGGGGGGGGGGGGGCGATGTAGCGCATGTAATACTCAAGAGTATTACTACTAAATTCAGGAGATGTAGAGTAGTGGCACAGACTCTGACTTGCACCCGAAAGGTCGATGGTTCGAGTCTAGCACTTGCTATATTTTCTGGCCATGCTTTGTACGGCATGTAAAGCAGACCGTCCCGGGCCTTTCTAGTTGAGTGTAAGAGTGGGCTTTATAGCCCTAATTCCGCTCCGACAAAAGTCAATATTTATTTATTTATTTTAAATACGTGTTTACGGCTTTTGTACCACTTCGTATTAGTATAGCCGAAGTACTATTTTAGCTTCGCTCAACAACCGCCTCAAACAATTACCAACTCTCACCAGACCTATTAGTATTCGCGAGTTCTGACAGTTATTTTTGTCAATCTCGTTTACTGAAATCAAGCATATCATTGCATTAGGATGCACTTACTTCAGGTTGCTCTCTGAACAAGTTGCTGGAAGCACAGTTCCAACAAGAAGGATTTTGTTTTCTCAACTAATGGCTTTCCCTTTCCCACTTTAATACAGGTATGCTAGTGCCCATACGAGAGGTGGAAAGGCTTAATTACAACCAACTGTTTCTTACGTCGTTCGATTTCGAATGCTTTCAGGGGTCAGCGGCGTCCCCCCCCCCAAAATTGAGCAAAATAGTAAAGTGTTTAGATATTTATCTAAAAAAAATCACCGGGGAGACCCCGGTCCCCCTTTTTACAGTTTTGTTAATAAAGTTATCGTCTACAAATTCAAAATTTTTTGCCGACAAACTATTTCAGGCCTATTTATTTAAAAAAAACAATCCCGGGGGGGGGGCGGCAAATGAAACACCATCCTATTCGAAAACCTATCGTAAGCGGGCTAACTTTATAAAAACTGGACCCCCCCTTCCAAAAAAAAAAAAAAAAAAATTCTGGCTACGCCCGAAAACTCTTTGTGGCAACTATTGCCAGTAACGACTTGTTCCTAGCATTACTACTATATATATACTGTTAATAATAATGTTTTCAAGACCTTTTATGATCCTAGGCTTACTTAAAGTCCCTTGTCAAATGCCAACGACCCCATGGATTTAAGACATTATTTTTATTGTTTCCGTATGCATTTTAGGATGTTGGCAAACTGGTATGTACGTCCTCGATGTCAACCTATACACCGGCTATAAGCGATAATGGACAAGCTGAGAAAAGCTTACCATTGAGACAATGAGACAGGCAAAAGCATGACTGAACCAAGTACAGATACGAGTCTGACACTACCACTAACAAAACTATTGTATAACTACCAGGCAACATTATAAATTATATAGGGTTGAGATAAATAGGGACGTTGACAGTAACAATGTTATGACTGCTGACTGCTGAAATTGTGGAATAAGGTAAAATGACAGCAGTTTGCAAATGTTCGCTAATAATAATTCGTCTGAATTTTACCCTTGCTGAGATGAGGAAAGCAAAAGTGGTAGAATTGGTAAAACTTGTAATTAGTTTACATCTAATTTACACTTCTGATTTCTAGCCAACCGCACCACTTCTTTAATTAAAATACCTTTCCTGTAATTTGGAAAGTTATGGGAGAAAATGAAGAAGCTGTGCAAAATAGAAAGTTGTCGGTATGGAATATATTATTTTCGAATAGCACTGCAGCGAAAACATTGATATCTAAAATGTACAATTAACTAGCTTCGAGCTGGATAAGCAGACCTATTAGGCTAAGTAACCGCTCTACTTAACAATCCAGTAAATAATACAAATGGATTATGTGCTGGGTTGTTAGAGCGTTCTTGCTTACATAATACAGCTTGTTTTTCCTGAGTAGTGGTCGTCTTAGCCATTTTGCTGGGAACGCAGTGACTGAGCAGCAGGAGTGAGAGAGCGCTCAGCGAACACAGCAACAGCAGTAGTCTGGACAACAGCAACAGTAAGCCCCATACTAATACACTACACTGACTACAGTACGTCTCACCTGAGTCACAGCCGTCTTCACTGATGTTCAGACCGCAGCGACTGAGCAGCAGGATTGAGAGAGCGCTCAGAGAACACACCACCAGCAGCAGCAGTCTGGACAACATCAACAGTAAGCCCCGTACTAATACACTACACTGACTACAGTACGTCTCACCTGAGTCACAGCCGTCTTCACTGATGTTCAGACCGCAGCGACTGAGCAGCAGGATTGAGAGGGCGCTCAGAGAACACACCAGCAGCAGCAGTCTGGACAACATCAACAGCTTTATTCAAATAGTCAGCCCCATATTAATGCTGTACAATATGTCTCATCTGAGTCGTAGGCGTCTTCACTGATGTTGAGACCGCAGCGAATGAGCAGCAGGAGTGAGAGAGCGCTCAGAGAACACACCAGCAGCAGCAGTCTGGACAACATCAACAGTAAGCCTCATACTAATACACTACACTGACTACAGTATGTCTCACCTGAGTCATAGCCGTCTTCACTGATGTTCAGACCGCAGCGACTGAGCAGCAGGATTGAGAGGGCGCTCAGAGAACACACCAGCAGCAGCAGTCTGGACAACATCAACAGCTTTATTCAAATAGTCAGCCCCATATTAATGCTGTACAATATGTCTCATCTGAGTCGTAGGCGTCTTCACTGATGTTGAGACCGCAGCGAATGAGCAGCAGGAGTGAGAGAGCGCTCAGAGAACACACCAGCAGCAGCAGTCTGGACAACATCAACAGTAAGCCCCATACTAATACACTACACTGACTACAGTATGTCTCACCTGAGTCATAGCCGTCTTCACTGATGTTCAGACCGCAGCGACTGAGCAGCAGGATTGAGAGAGCGCTCAGAGAACACACCAGCAGCAGCAGTCTGGACAACATCAACAGCTTTATTCAAATAGTCAGCCCCATTTTAATGCTGTACAATATGTCTCATCTGAGTCGTAGCCGTCTTCACTGATGTTGAGACTGCAGTGAATGAGCAGCAGGAGTGAGAGAGCGCTCAGAGAACACACCAGCAGCAGCAGTCTGGACAACAGCAACAGTCAGCCCCATACTAATTCTCTAAACTGACTACAGTATGTCTCACCTGAGTCATAGCCGTCTTCACTGATGTTCAGACCGCAGCGACTGAGCAGCAGGATTGAGAGAGCGCTCAGAGAACACACCAGCAGCAGCAGTCTGGACAACAGCTTCATGCCCAGAAGTCGCAGCATGGCCGATCGTCTCCCCACCCTATGGAAAAACAAAATCCCTAATTAAAAAGGTGATATTTTATGGGTCATATACCCCCCTAAAATTGCTCCAATATTCAATCCAATAAATATGGGACCAAGAAACATTCGAATGTACTCGTACTTGAGAAGGGCCTTGGCCGGCTCCACCACATCGCGCCAGCCTGCGCGGTTCTGCGCCCTCCTTCGCCAGTCATCGACGCCGAGAGTCGCCAGATCTACCATTTCGACGTCGTCCACCTTTTCCATCCGTGGTCGTACCAGTCGTCTTCTCTTTTGGGGCACCTTGTGTAAGGCTGCTCTTGTTGCCCTATTGTCTGACATTGGTTCCACGTGCCCTAGTCAGCTGATGCGGGATCTCTTGATTTCGGCCACTATCGTAGGTTCTTGGCATATCGCGTAGAGCTCATCATTCCTACCGATACGCCAATCTCTCTTTCCCTCCCTCTCTCCCTGATTTTTCAGTGGTTCACACACCTTTCGGATCGTATCTTACGATCGAACGTGTAATTCAACATAAGCGTTCCAAATTTTTTTTCGGTCGATTAGATATATTGGGTCGAATAAGTATTGGAGTAAATCAGGGCCATATTAGGATCAGGCGTTCATCCATAAGTTTGTGGGTTCGAGTAACTCAGGTACTGCACATTTTCAGGCAACAGTGCGAAGGTCATATTAAGCGGGCAGAGTCTAGTAGAATAGTAAATCTAGCCTATGTTGACCCAGTTAAATTTCATTCGCTTTAACACATCGCCTCTTTTTGCTCCCAGAACAGCGAAAAAGGGAGCACTGCCACAAGTATTTAAAGTGTGAAAATTTTCAGACAATACTGTAGGTACAAGCTTTTCCAAAACCTCAGCTAAAAATAGTAAAATATATAAATTTTAATTTAACGTTGGAATAACGTAAGCGCCTCGACGCTTTGTGAATAAAACCGTGGCAGACATCAGATCCCATTTACAATGGAAAATGAATGTCTTCGGTCTTAATTGTTTACGAGATGGCAAAGAGCTCAAGAACGTTGAATTTTAAATTTAAATGGATCGTTACTTGTTATTTCGGTAATAATTCCGAGAGAATGACAGTCTTGGCAGAGAAAATAATTCTACGAAATCCCCTTTATTTCTTGCGGAACGCTCTAGAGTTTTCGTAAAGTGGAGAAACGGCATTTTGTAAACACATTTTCATCTTTTCCCGCCTACACAGCGGTTGTAAACATTTTTGAATTTCCCGGGATTCGAAGATTTAGTGATTTTTCTCTCTACCAATTTTTTGCTACAACAATTGGAGGGGAAAATACTTGTATGGAAGCAATTTTAACAGGAAATATCGATAGGAGAGCTATCAAATAGGTCCCATCTATTATAAAAAATGTTCCAATATACAATTTGTTATGTTTGACAAAAGTCGTAACGCTGCTGACGTTTAAAAACCGGAAACTTCAGCCATGCGATGATAAACGAAAAGTATCGCCTTCTGCGTGTAATAATCCAGTGGAAAATAGAAGGCTCCCGACCGAAGAACATCCTGGTTGAAAAGCCTGAGGCAGTGATTTGGCAAGAGCACGACTTCCCTTTCCAGAGCAGCAGTTTTAAACTAGTCTAAATTGCCATGATGATCGCCAATCGTCAATAGAAGAGCCATTTGAAGAAGAAGAAAAAGTAGAAGTAAATAGGAGTATTTCTGTTAATTTAACGTTGATATTTTTGAAAGCTCTACGATAGAAATTGGCTTTGCAAGGACTCTGACCTTCCCAAAAACAGTAGGCAATGCAATATGGTAAGGGTTTGAGAAATACACTTTTGCAATTGTCAAATTGGCAATTTTCAACTGATGTTCTTCATGGAATTCTTTATTATAACTGCATAGCCTACCTATTTTTGTTGACGTCAGTAGAATAGCAAAATTAAGCAATCTAACTACTCTACAGCTTTGCAAGCACCACAATTTTTCTCGAATTTTCTTGTACTTGCGGAGTGAAATCTCTAAGAGCTTTTCCGATCTTTTTCCAATCTCGGTCCAGAAAGCTTCTTGTCACTTCAACATTTCTCATTATTTATTTATTAAAAAGCTCGGCAAGCGGGGGTTTTCATGTCGAGAACTTTCCTCCCGCCGGTCTAATATTGAAGTTCCAACTTTTTAGTTCATCTCTACATAAAATTCCAATGGCACGATAGTGATGAGCTTTAAAGAGTCTAGAGTTTTTTTGTATACAAACCACTGACTTGCAAATGATATTTTTTTTTAAAGTACGAGAAAATTCAGATCTGGGAGGGGATTGGCACCAACAATAATAATAATAATTAGATACCAATGTTTAGCTTATGAGGGAACCAATAAGTTGAATCGCTACTTATCAGGGGGACGGTGGAAGGGCAAGACTCGAATAAGTTTCTGATGGGACCCAACCATAATGGGCATGGGCATAATCGATAGAAGGGACAAGTATATGCGTAGACATGCTTACGCCATGCAATTGTACAAAAATTACTATTACTATAGGTCTCAAATTCGTGCATGAAGCATTTAAAAACTCTTAGAACATTTTTACGTGCCCCACAGGGAAGAGAACCTCCAACTTTTGTCATTACATGCTTACAATTGACAATATGAACACATAATTTGACAGTAAAGCGCCAGCAATATGTAAAACTGCAATTACTTGAAATAGTAAAACGTGAAATACAGAGCAGGTACGCGACGCGGGGCTTTGTTTATAAAATGGATATTTAACCATCCCGTGGCTACAGACCGTTATCAATATGGCTGCTACGTGTAGCCTGCATAAGATAAGTACGCAACTCGGCGGGGAAATAGCCTGCACAAGCTAACTACTAAACTACAGAGTTTTTGACCGGGTCCAGGTATCCGCTTTGCTATGCTGCAGTGTGTAAGACTTCGATATTTTTTGCGTTGGTACTTATCTCTGCAATGCTCAATGTACCAGGTCAAAAGTCTCCGGTTTGACCTTAAATGTAGCTGCAGGCTACTAACGAGGTGGCAGATATGGTGGCTAGATGCGATTATAACGAATTTAAGCAGTTCCCGACCAAGCAGCGGCATAATCGGAGGGTGTGGTGGCAAGTTTGGTCCTGCAGGTCTGTCTAGAAAAAGCCACAATAGCAATAGGTGACGGGGGCGAATAGTTGCCGCCACAAAATAAGCAACCACTACTAGGGCATTCTTTAGTCCTGGGGGGTTAGACCCCGAAGGCGGAGGAACTCAATGAAGAGTCAACGGCAAAAGGATGCAGAAGGCAAAGAGACACCATTGCATTACAATTCCCTAGTACAGTCATGATGACTAAGTACATTCAATATTCTACGTACTTGACTTCATTTTGGGGAGTTCGAAGTTTGGTATCTACGTGGCTACGATTGCCATGATGATTGCCAATCTTCGATAGAAAGGGGATTATAAGAACAAGAAGAAAAAGAAGAAGATGTACAAAAGAAATGAATTATCAAAATTAATTTAAATACTATATACAGTTAACGTGAAAAATGATCCAATTTTTCGGCTTCAAGCCCAAATGTTACGAAGACAAATAAGAGCTCAGAAAAGTCATTGAAGTAATATTAAGAAAGGCGGAAGAGTTGGGAATTACATCGGGGTCTTGGGAAAAAATGGAGAAGGGGGCAGGACGGTCTTATGGGGCGGAGGTCGTATTGCGAATGGGGGGGGGGGATATCCTTAATAATCCTTCTGCCTTTTTATCAATCGTTTCCAGCGACCAATATCGTATTTCAATATTTATTGAAAGTATGGGCCATAATATCAGCGCGCTCGATCGCAGCATACGCGCCACTTTTAGAGGGAGTGTTGTCACATTTTTATTGCTCCATATTACGATATTGCTCAATATTGGAATTTTGAAAATGGGAAAAATGGTGGTGAAGTGCTGGGAACTGAGTTGATTAGTGTTATACCAATATAAGGGCGGATTCTAATGTGTTCCCAAGAAAGTTAAAGTTAACTTTATCTACCCATTAGCCGATATTGTTCACTATTGCGAACCTTGTACAATAGTATTTTGAGTATGGATGACAACTTTTACAAAATCTTACCACTACATAGCAACAAAAATTTTAAACTTACTAGATGTTTGTGTCTTTGTCAATAAATAAATTCTCATAGGCGGATAAGCCCTAATTAAGTCGGGAAATTGGCCATAGTGGATTAGGTTGTGAGATCTGTTGTTAAAATGTACCTAATCCTAAGTTTAGTTGCAATCAATACGGAGACTTTTTAAGCGATGGTGGGAACCGGTCTTAGTCTCTAGGTTATTGCTACTTGGATTGGCAGGCTATTTTTTTACCTCTGACCTTGGCCTAGGACAATTGAATGTACATTCTTCCTCAGTTTCTCTTATGAAGACAAGATCGCGCGAATTCGAACGAGTAGTTGTTGTTACAAAACTTCATTAAGTTTGGGAAAAGAGAAGTTCCCTCTATTCTCCATGTGCATGCAACGCATTTTCCCATGTATTTAGAAGTTCTTTAGAGCGAGATGAACTTGCTTACAGTAAACTACCCAATTTATTTCTGAATTTAGTTACAAATTATCTCGGGTTATGCAAAGAAGTACGAGCAGGAAGATCGCTCTTACATCATTGAACAGTCTGGGAAAACAACTAATCATCTGACACACTGAAGAACGAAAAAGGTCCGGAATGTACAAGCCAACCTGCGAGGTGTGCGATACAGAATTCATTGGCCAAACGGGGAGAAGTTTTCAGAACCGGATTAAGGAGCACAAGAGGGATGTGGGGAAACAGGACCCTACTTCAGTGCCTTCACACATTTTGTGGATTTAAGTCCGGATATATTGTACATATAAAGCGGATGAAATCCAACGGACTGAATCCAACGGTCTGCATCCACTGCCTCACGTGTTGTAGGTCAAACCTAATGCAAATAGAGAAGCACACTAAACATCTAAATATGCTACTAATCAACACTGAACCTAGAAATAGTCAGCACACTGACACAGCACTGCAGCAGCTCACTTTTTGGAGTCAGGGTATTCGGCTAGTTAGCGGCTACTCGGACTTCAAAATTCTAGCAATCGAAGGATTGCTGGATGGTTTGGAGAGCATAGAAATCAGAAAATCGGTTTTAATGAGCACCAATATTGGCAACGTCTTGACCTACCTTCACCCCCCCCCCCCTGCTCCTTTCCCTCTCTCCTGAAGCATGCGGTGTATACTCCTTTCCCTCCCTTCCACTGCTGATTGTACCTTACATAAAATTGGAGTTTTCTGCATTCTGTTTATTATTTGTTTGCTTGTTTTCCAACGCCTGCCTTCAGCATTTCTGCTTTAAGCAACTCTGTTAGCCTTGCGGGGGGAGTGAGTCTGTTTATTAACTTGAGGCACCCTAAGGGCAGATTGCTTCACCTCGGGGAGAAGTGGATTTGACTGACAAGGTAGACCTCATTATTATAGTGGACTCCGAACCACTTGGGGAACACAGTAGTCACACGATTAATTCGGAGGTGACCAGGACTCGACACGCACTCAGACTGACTATTATAGTCTCAGCATATTATAATGTCCCGTCATGTTCCTCTGCCAACGCTGTGCTGCACACTACCAAGTTTGCCGCAGTTTGGAACAGGCTCTGTTATGGTGGATTCAACTTGGTATGACCGTTGACATGTTGTTTATTACGTACCCGACGATGTTATTAAATGACGCCGATCGAAAACGAAACAAGTCGTACATTTCAAAATACATAGTGCGGTCTAAGCAAAGCAATTCTACGTTACTATTCATTTGATTATTGCTATTTTTTTCTAACTAAGCAATGCTTCTTCTTCTTCTTCTTCCTCTTCTTCTTCTTCTTCCTCTTCTTCTTCTTCTTCTTCTTCTTCAGCCAACGCCCGTTCTTGGCTGGTAGGCCATTTGACGCCGTGCCACATAGTAAAGCTGGGCCAATCCCTCCTGTGTCTCAGTTCGGTTTTCTAACTCAATGCGGCCATTTTCACTTCTCGAAATTATCACATAACACTTATCTAATTATATAACTATATTTGCTCTTTACTATATTTCAACGCATAAAATATAGTACATAATATTACACAGAATAAAACGAAGATATGCTTAGTGATATCAGTGAAAAAAAGAACCATAAATAAAAAAAACGAAGATATACCATACTGTGTGCGAAGAACGCTTGAATAAGCAACGATAAGAGACTCTTTACAAAGTTTCAAAGTCCATGAAAAGTCCCAAGGATAAAGTTGAATATGAAATAACTGACTAGAAAGACACATTGGAATCACCGCTGGCATGCAACCAAAGACTGCTGAAAAACTTGTACAAGGGGCGAAAAATGGGCAAAGTGTGGCGAGCTTAACAAAAACTTAGCACCCAATAAATCAAGTTGGTCTCACAAACTGTCGTAGCAAACTTTCAATGAAATTTCAGCAGTTTAGAGTGAGACAGACATAGTTAAACCCGAAAATTTGCATCGTACGGAAAATCCTGAATGACTTTGAAAAGAATGGTTGTTTTTTTCTCTGGGTTTTTTTCCAGTATAGGGAGTACTTTTTTTCTTTCCTGAAACTTTTTTTATTGAGCTGACGTGGAATGGTTTTGGGAATAATTAATCTTATGATTGTGACAGCTTGGTAACCCTTATTGTTTTCTTTTTAGTTCCTTTTTCGGGGGGGGGGGGGAGATGTTGCAAGAAAGAGGCCCCAGATTTAACAGATTTAGCTACGTCAACGTATTTACTGGGCAGAAAATAGAGTGTTTCAGGGTTTTAGGCGAATGATGTCAAACTTCTAAGGCGTGATCCCCGTTCAATTTGAAGCAAAATTAACCTATTTAACCACCGATGCACCGTTATTGAGCTAAGGGCGGATTAAGGGTAGATTTTTTTTCATAAAAGGTTAATCGCATAGAAACAATTTAATGAATGTATCCGATTGACCTCTGTCGCCTCTGTAGGTTAGTACCCGTGTTGAGTTTTTTTTTGTCCCCACTGGATACTCCACCAAGTGAGGGAAATATATTGAAAAAATAGAATTGAACAAAAAGTATATCGGCGCAGGTACCTCCGGATGCAACATCCAATGGAGGCCCTGGGCCCAAACAAATACATGCCATAGCTAGTTTTGTTTCCCGTTTGTTACGGGTTTGAATCTAATAAATACATAGGTATATTATATGGTATAAGGAAAATAAGTAAATTATACGGCGCGTCTCCTATCGCATGGTGTTTAAAGACTCACCAGTGCAAGCACGTTACCACCTGGCCATCGAAGTCGAAGAATGCGGGAAATGTACAGAACTCAGGGACTATTAATGCAAAACCACTACTATACAAGCTGTCTTATAAGTTATAATTCCCTCTACGACCCCCCCCCCTCCAATTAACCGGTTAGGCATAGATTGTGGGTTCGAATCCCGCCAAGCCCAGTTTTTTCCATATCCTCTAATTTCGGTTATAACGAGGAGGTTACCTCTTCAACCAAAGTTAATTTAATGTTAGTGTTATATATACCATATAATACTACAATGTAATAAAGTCCTTGCCTACACTGTGTTTTTGTTTTTACTTTAGCATTTTAACATTTGACGCATGACTACTGTGAGTCATTATTGTACTACTTGTCAACTTGACTTGGTAGGTACCCCGCACACCTTCAGGTTAAGGGGGCCTACAAAATAATTTGTTACGCCAATCATTTTAGAAAAATATACGAATTGTTATTATTATTATTATTATATGTTTTTACGAGTATTTGTTTAGATATGTAACCAACACGTGAAACCGCAAACCGCACACGGGCCATTGCCTTGCGGTATTTGTATTAATTGTAATCGCTGTTGGTATGAATATAATCATAAAAATAAGAGTATCCAATGCTTAAGGAGAGGAGGGGGGGGGCTGCCTTATGCATAAGTTTACATGTATAAAACCCTAACCCCACCTGTTGAAATCCTGCATACTTACCTGCATGCTGGTTTAGCCTAAGTAGTCTGTACTCAGGAAGCTTACAATCCATATAACTTTTCTTACTACTTTTTTTTTTTAGCAAAACGCAATAAAAGCCTTCACAGTGTCGCAGTGCCTAATAAAGAGACGTGCCTTACTGTCTCCCCTTTGTTTCAAACATCTCGTCAAAAGCTTTTAGCAGCACTAAATTGGCGAAAAAGGACTCGGCGCTTTACATTTGACACCGTATATAATAATGGGTGGCACGCAGTTAATTTGCGCGATGAAGGGCTTTATCCTACAAAGAAATTTAATATAGAGCGCGCGAGCTCTGACTTTACTTTGTACTCAAAGTACGATCCAGTGCGCTGGCTTTTGATTGCTTTATTAAACGCCTTTTACTGGCTAGGCTTTCATTCAGGGGGGGGGGGGGTAAGGGAAACCTACAGAAACAGAAGAGTGGGTAGGTTTATATATCCTGTAGCCAACGATTGAACTCTGCTGAGATGCCTATAGGTAAGTATGGCAGCAGGCATAAAACAGTGGGTACCAAATAGTGCCAAACAAATGATTCGGTTGGGCTCTCCAACATGACAGGTAAGGCCGTAGGAGGGAAATTTGGTGGGGAGGGGGGAGGGTTGCTGCTTCCACAAACACACAATATTATAGCCTACATGAATTGAGCTTCGAGTATGTTGCTTTTTTCCTGCATTTCTGTGGGGAGGGGGGTTTAACCCCCCCCCCTTTATACGGCCGTGATGACAGGGGCGGAGAAAGGTTCCGACCCTCTGGTGCGTCCGCAAAGCTATCGATACCTTCAAAAATCCACCGTACACAGCAATGCCATGTTGGGGGATGATTTTCGTCAATACTAATAAAGCAAAGTCCACTGAACAAACTGGAAGATTGAATTTCGCAACTCAACATTGAAGGAGATGTTTTCGCCAAGCCAGGGTCCACACAACCCTATTGGGTACCTTACCTTCTCCGGCAGGCAGCCGTGGCCATATAGGCTAGCAGATCACAGCAGCCCGAGTGAGATACGACAGTGAGTAAGTGAGTGCAATTATTGTATGATAATATATACAATACCTCAAAAATTGGTTAGATGATAGCCCCGCCCCACAGGGGTTGAAGCTCAATTACCATATTATAAGTACTTTATAATTTAATTTAATTTCCAAATGAAGGAAGAATGGAGATTTTTCCCTTGGCGATTTTTTTGTCATTATCATTTGCAATATCTGATGCCTTTATCGACAGTGTATACACCCGAGGACAGTTCTGTGTAGGTGCTGTTTAATGTTGTCATAGCAACTAAGCTCAGCTTAAAGTAAAGCAAGATCGTGGAAGTAGCCGCGAGCCAACGAGTCAAAACTTGGCCTGTGCATGAACAATGTATTGTAAATAATAATGATATAAAAAATAAATAATAAATGTATTTTTTGAAATGAATGAAATGAAAAATATGGTACGGACTCTGACTTTCACCCGAAAGGTTGTTGGTTCGAGTCGTACACTTCCTACATTTTCTGGCCATGCTTCGGAGGGCATGTAAAGCAGGCGGTCCCGGGCTTTCCTAGTTGAGTGTAAGAGAGGGCTTTATAGCCCTAACTCCGCTAGGTTGGTTAGTAATAGAACAAAAAAGCCAATATTTATTTATTTATTTATATTAGGCAAGCTTTAGCCCGACTAAAAGCGCAATTACGTCATGAAATGGTCAACATTATTTGATCATTTTCTAAAAAAGTGTATTTCATTAGCGGTAGAGGCACACAGTGCTTTGTGTTGTGAAAATGACGACCAAAATTCATTAAATTCTCGAGCGTGAAGTGAGCAACAGCGACGACACATAGGTATCTCACTGGAACGGTGCATTATAACAAGAAAACCATAAAAAAAGAGCATAAACAGTAAACCCGCAGACGGAAAGACCACAAATTCTGTATATAAGTAAAGTTGCAGTAAAATGCTGAGCATAAACAATGGAAGCAAATATAAAATATATTGCAGGTATATAGAAGCATAAAATATGCAATCAATAACATTTTGGAAAATAGGTCAAATTTCTTCAAACTTTTGATGCGAGTGCAAGTAGTTACGTTTTTCTTTCTTTGATTTTCCTCTTTTTGCTATGAACTCTGATTGAATATGGCGGGTCACGGGGAGGGGGAGGGGGGGGGGGGTCGGTTATGAATATTTCGAAACTGGTGACCTTTTCTGATCACGGGAATTTATTTGAAATATTTGCTTGAATATTTTCAGGACAACAATCACCACGTGACTACAGCCATACATTGCATTAGAGGCATGGGCGTTAGCCTGATGATGGGAGTTGCACCCACTCCCGAAACATCGCCTCCTTCCCCTAACAATGGGCGCCGCCCTAATGGTTCGAGGACCATGAGGCCCATGCCAATAATTACTATTAGCACAACAGGCAATGTAAGTCCATCTAACCCTTTGTTAAATATATTGTATATAGGTGTATTTGACCCTTATTTTATAGTCAGATGTAAAAACCGCGCACGGGGGAAGATGTGGATATAATATCATGCATGATTAAAATCTAGAAATATAGTACAGGTACTGAATACACTGAATATGGGTCGACTGCACAGTAGGCTACCCTATCAAAAATGTTAGAAACAGAATCTAATTCGATATTCAAATAAAATAAACCAGTTACAACGTTTTAAAGTAACACTTCTAACACTGTTAGCCTTAATTCACAGCAGAAAACGTCGCGCGTAATAAACTATATACACGATAGAGTTCTCAGAATGAAAAACCCAGCAGTAATCAGCGTAATGCAACGGTCCCATTTTCAGGGACGTTTTTCAAAGCTCCAGTTAGAAGGTATAATCCTTTGTGCTGACGTTCAAAAGCTGTCCAACGGTTATTGAATGCACCGCACGTTCAATACGCTGATTACGAGCACCAAAGTACAGTATACTGTACCCGGGTACATCAGCGTAATTAATTAGAAAGCTTCTTGCGAATGTGATTGTATTGTGGTTACAGCGTTTCAAGGGTCTCGAGAACATTTTCCAATGTATAAGTAGTATAAGGAAAGCTTAGTGATGGTCAAAATTTTCGATTCCGAGATTTCAACGATGGATAGTTTAGTTCTGGGGGTAAAAAATAAAAATAACTCAATTTTCATGAAAAATGACTAAAAAATAAATTTTCTGCGGAACCTTTCTATCGCTGATATCTACCTTCAGGTATGCTTTAGGTGTTCAATAGAGTAACAGAACCAAATAAGTTGCTTTCCAAAAAAAAAATATTTCATTCTGGGGAAAAAATGTATGTAAAATGCCGTGGCACTATTACTTGGCGGTAATGCATTGGTCTGCCCGTCCTATAATATGAAAAAATGCCAACGATTAATTCAGTCCTTCGGGATAGAGCCGTAACCGGGTCCAGGGGTCCGGACCCCCCCCCCCCTCGAGGGATCCAAAATTTAACCAAAGGGAAAATATTTGCCATGGAATAACTCATTATCTCTAACTAGGTACTAATTGATAAATTGGAAAGCATGTTCGAGTAAACTCGGAGCGGTTCTTAAAATAGTGGCTGGTCATGCCCACGTACATAAACGAATAGAAGTGGCACGATAGCCCAATAGGGTCTAGGCCTATGGACTGGAAATTTCTTGACTATTTCAGTTATAAAATAATATATGTGGAAAATATTATCTTCCACATTCACTATAGTTATAGTAAATAAAACATAATAATTGTGTAAAGTAGGTACGGTATTATTAAAAAAAAATTATTATTAAAAGCAGCATTAGGCCATCGTCCAGCCACAGATAGCCCATACAGCACTACTTGATAAGGCGCCCATTCCACCGGCGGGCTAGGGCCATTTACAAAAACGGTGACGTGGTAGCAGACATTCAAGACTTAGGTGGCATTTCCATTGACCTCGCATTGCAGAATGCAAATGACATTGACGGAAATTAGAATTTTTCTTTTTATAGAAATCTGTTAAAATGCTGGTACTTAACATATCCCATGACGCCATTTTTTAATTTTAGTTTGTTTTTTTGTGATTTTACTGTATGATCATTGATCAATATTAACTATGGCATAGAGGAAAATAAACATTTCCGTCAATTCTGCAATGCGAGGTCGGTGGAAACCCCGACTAAGTCTTGAATGTCTGCTACCACGTTACTGTTTTTGAAAATAGCCCTAGCCGGTCGGTGGAATGGGCGCCTAAGTTAAAACAATGGTTCGGGTTATTTATCGTGTAGCATACAATAGAGTGAGAATATTCAACGAGTTCTGCGACATACAGTACTTTCAATAATGCTGCACAATATGCGGTACAGTACATTAATAGTTAACAATATTTGCTGTGAAACTTCACAAAATTACCATTGCTCTGCTGTATATAGCCTGGAAGCAAACAATACAAGCAGCATTCCCAAATGATTAATTTGAGATGAGATAAGATAAGATAAGAATGAGCACACACAACTCGTCGAAGTGTTATTCATGGCACGGCAAGGAGCAACCCCCCCCCTCCTGCTTCTGCCCGTCTGTATTAAGATTCAAGACACCTCAGGCAGCAAATCCCTACGTGGATTGACTCTTACGAGCTTCTTCAAAAGACTAATTTTCTAAACCCCCTTCGGATTTCACCAAAACTATTGTAATCCCATTTATTATAACGTCACTTTACAGGTGTGTAGGCTTATCGTATTACAAAATTTGATACCGCAACGGGAATATGGCTGTTGTCTGTATTTCATAACTTAGATCTTAGACCATCTTGAGGTCTCTTATTCTAATCTCGGCTTCGGTAGTAAGGCGGTAGCGTGCTTGTACCTGTGCTAGTCCCTACACACCATACGATCGGAGACGTGTCGTAACTCAAAAACTAACATTGCTAACCTTTCAAGGCGACTGAATTAATCGGATGTATACATTAAATGTTTTTCACGCGATTACCCTTTTATTAAAAAAAAAAAAAAGAATATTTAACAAAATTTGGAAACTCCTACAGCGCGTCCGCCATAATAAACGATGATATTGTTGGTAATGGTATACTGTAGAGCCAAGATATTTACCCATTAATATGAAAATATTAAGTTTACAGCATCGATCAATTCAGTGCTTTGGGATTGGGAATTTCGAGGCAACAGAAATTTAATCATAGGAAAATTATTTACTATGGAAATATCTTATTATTTTGATAAATCGGAAAGCATGTTTGAGTAAACTCGAACCGGTTTTTTTGAAGTTAGACCAAAAATTAAGTGTCTAAAATCTTACTTAGGCCTATTACCACAACCAATGCATAGGTTGAAACATGCAATAATAATTAGTTAGTCAGCCCGTAAGTCGCCCTTGATTAAACAAGAGAGGTATACATAATAATATTTTCGTATATTTTTAAACTCTAAAAATATTCGTTTGAGAGTTAACCCTTTGTTCTCCCTTTTTCCAGACCTGACAAAGGATTTAAGGGAGACGGGATGGGGAGTAAGGGGCTTGAAACATTTTCTATTTTCCCAAGCTATAATGGGGGGCACATATCCCCCCCCCCTATGCAAATAAACGCTACGCTGCGCTGCTGGGGTAAATACGCTGTGTAGTGGTAAAGGTTGGGGTGTAATCCGTAAAGGGAAATAATTCGATAATGCGATTACTCTTTTTCGTTTTTTTTTTGTTTTTTTGCTCTAGCGATTACTTTTTTTTGGGCGAAACTTTTGGCCATGATTCCGTGGTAAGCACGATGTACGGTATAGTGGTGACTAAATAATTTTTTTATAATCTGGCTAGATGATACATTACTACCTGAGTATACCTGAGTCTCAACCTGACTCGAGTGGTATGTTGACCACTGCACTAAGCCCGCCTCCATCCATGCAGCTCTTCTAATTTTCAGGTAGCTACGAATGTTCTCAGAGGCGTAAAGTTTTAGAATGATGGCGGGGCAAAACTAAGTAGACCTTATGACGTCATCAGGCAAGATAAGGAGAAATTGAAAATATAAGAGTGAAATAGTAGGGTTTTACGCATTTTAATTAATATATTAGTAAAGTATACAGCTGTAGATTTTACAAAGTTAAAAAAGGAATGCCTATATTCATATTGCTGCAAAGGGGACCATGAAGTATGAACCATGTCTTACAATGCTGGAGGTGGGGGGGGACAAGTTGGACCGTGCCCCCCCCCCTTGGACCGTGCCCCCCAACTTTATGCCCCTGATTATGTTCTAGGTGTCAATACACAGGTGTTGACCCGTAACTATTTCCAGATGTTCCAGTTTTGTTCATCTTCTAGCGACCAACCACATATGGATCCTGAAATTCCAAGAGCAGATCCAGTGGAAAATTTAGGGGGGGGGGGGTCACAAGTTGTATGTAAGTTTAAAAGGTAATTTCTTTGTTGAAAATTTGAGTTTTATTCAATTGTTTTTAAATTTATGAATTTACTCATTTAGGGGGGGGGGGTGGGTCATGACATTCGTATGTTATAAAATACAAACAATACTTGGACATTTCTCATTTTATAATAAATAGACCTATTATAATAATAATAATGTCCAGAAGGACGTTTTCTTGACCCTAGGCCCATTGACCTCTTGTTCAGTGCCAACGACCCCATGGAATTCAGACATTATTTATATTGTTTCCGTAAGAATTTTGGGCCATTGGCAGACTGGTATAGTCCACGCAAAATGAGAAAAGTATGGACATGGAATGTTTTGAACCTGTGCAACACTGTAAAAATATTCTTTGCACAATTTTTTTATGTCCTGCATCCAATGCAACAATGTATAGTCCAAGCAAAATGAGAAAATTATGGAAATGGAATGTTTTGATCCTGTGCAACACTGTAAAAATATTCCACCATTTTGTGTTACCTTGTTGCATTGGATGCAAGGCATAACAAAAATTGTGCAAACAATATTTTTACAGTGTTGCCCAGGATCAAAACATTCCATGTCCATACTTTTCTCATTTTGCGTGGACTATAACACTATGGTGCAAACAATATTTTTACAGTGTTGCACAAGATCAAAACATTCCATGTCCATACTTTTCTCATTTTGCGTGGACTATATACGTCCGCCATGTCAACCTTCACCTGCTACAAGCGATAATAGACAAATCATGACAAGCTTACCATTGGTGCAAGTAACAGGTGGAAGTATGATTTAACCAAGTACAGATATTATAGTATTTATAATAAAAGCAGCCCCCCCCCCCCCCCCGCCAGATAAAAAGCACGGCAGCCAACTTACTGATGCTCACTTTATCAGGGAGTGCCGAGGGCGGGGGGATGTGTTGATTGGAGTTTAAAGGGGAGTTTATCGCGTATTAAGTCGGAGGGCTTTCCCGGGCCGGAAGGAAAACCGCCGAGCTTTGATGAGAAGTCCCCGCTGTGCGGGAAATCCGCAGCGGTATCGCTTGTCTTCTCATTTCAAAATTATTGCTCGAGTTTTATAGTTTTGCGGTTTGTTTGTACAAGCAGTTAAACTACTAGTGCTCAAATTGTTTATTTTGTTATTACTTGACGAGTCAGTTTCCGAATAATTCGAGTGGAAAACTAATGTACTGGATGAACGGACGTAAACATAAATAATTATATTAATAATAAATTAATTTGACTAAGCACTAGGCTATAAAAATAATACTCGGGCATCCAACGTTAATCCGACCAGTCGTAACCTATGGGTGTGAGACATTGGTTATGACTCGGCGAGGCGAGGAGCTGCTTGAAAGGTGGGAGCGTAAGATACTCCGAAAGGTATATGGACCAGTGCCAAATCCGGGAGAGAGGGAGGGACAGAGAGAGTGGTGTATCCGTAGAAATGATGAACTCTACGTGATGTAACAAGAACCTACGATAGTAGCCGAAATCAAGGGAACCCGCATCAGGTGGCTAGGGCACGTGCAACGAATGTCAGACAATAGGGCAACAAGAGCAGCCTTACACAAGGTGCCCCAAGAGAGAAGACGACTGGTACGACCACGGATGGAAAGGGTGGACGACGTCGAAATGGTAGATCTGGCGACTCTCGGCGTCGAAGACTGGCGAAGGAGAGCGCAGGCTGGCGCGATATGACAGAGCAGGCCATGGCCCTTCACGAGCCGTAGTGCAAAGAAGTAAGTAATTAAGCACTATAGATTAAAAATGACCCTTTCGACAAAATAAATCAAATAATACATAATAAGTTCCAATTATAAACATGCCTACCCCCCCCCCTCCCTCCAAAAATCCTAGATGCGCTTAACTGTTACGTTACGTTACTGTAGCCTATTTATATGTCCCCGACCTTATTCCAGTCTTCTTCATTCTACAGGAGGTCTAGCCCGGCTTTGTACAAGGAAGACAAATATCTGAAGAGAAATACAGCAGATTTCCTTCTATTTGCATCCAAGACAACCAAACAAAGCACAAAGCATCAGCAAACATTGCACAAATGTGTCTCAGCAAAAACTATCCGACCATAAAATGATACACAAAACAATTTCAGGATGGAGCAGAAAGCTTTTGATGTAAGCACAGAGGGATAAGAGGTCGACACTTGTCCGTTCTAGTTCCACGATAAACCGTAAAAGCTGGATATCGTTATTGCCCCGTAAATCGTGCGAATGCTGTCCAGAGCAGCTTTAAATTATTTATACCACTCCATTTAGAGTTTAAGGGGCTTTTTATTTAATTAGATTGATAGGACAGCTGTTAGCAGACTGGTATTGTTTTGGGGTGTAATGGCTCTGTATTGATGGGGTCAGTAAGTTTTTATGTTTTTTCGATGTTTTTCTAAATAAAATATTGCCGGTTACAATCGATTTGGCAACGTTGTTTCAAATAAACTACACACTGTTCTAGGTAGTTTCATTTATCCTGTCTCATCAGCGACCCTATTATGGCGATTTGGGATTAACGTAACACCGGGGGTTTATTTTTTAATACCGCATTAGTAAGATGTCATGTGACGGTGTTAATAAAATATGCGCGGGAAATTCAAATTAATAAATTATTGGAATACTAGAGAATGATTGCATTGTTTTATAGTTGAAGAAAATATACAATACTAATAAACATTAAAATGTACAGGTAGAAATTCGAAATATAATAGGCCTAAGTATTTTAATTAAAGTGTCCAAATCGCCATAATACGGCAATCGTATTCATTAGAGTGTTTCCGTCTGCTGTCAAGGTAGCAGTATTTAAAATTAAATGTAAAAATTTCTGAGAGGAAGTCATGTTTCCACTTTAAGAAATCACGAGACAACATCTTCCAATTAAAGATTGAGACGTGACGTAGTTGTAAGCAATAATTAGTCATGGTATTGATTGAAAAAATAACAAACTCATGTCTCTAGAAAAGAATTTTATTTAAAGTATGAAATTCTCAAGCACACAGACCATTTGAACGCGGCACACGTGCTGGATAATTAGCCATTGCATTGGAACAAATGGGTTAGTGAAAAAGCACAGTCTATATTTTCAGAACGCACTTCAGAACGCTGAGCTTTCACTGAGTAGTGCGTAATCACAGAAATATATTAACTGGAATGGCATGAGCTATAATATCCCTTGCGGGGCACCCGTCAACCATAAGCCAACTCTCGAGAGATAAGTACCAACTTAAAACAACCGAGTGTGTGCTTAAGACCGCACGGCAGAAGTGAAAACTTCATTGGCAATCAATTTATATATGTAAATAGTAAATAATACAATATTATGTATTATATAGTATTAATTTCTGACTTGTTTCTCATTCAATCTATGAACACAATCCCTAATAATACTACATAATGGATGCATAATATTATTTACTACATCAATTTATACGTATAAATTGATTGGGAATGATAATGAAGTGTTCACTTCTGCCGTGCGGTCTTAAGGCGCATATTCCACCGACCGGCTAGGGCTAAATACAAATACGGTGACGTGGTAACAGACACACAAGACTTAGGCGGGGTTTCCATCGACCTCGCATTGCAGAATGCAAATGACACTGAAGAAGTGTTCAGTTAACTCTATCTTCTTTCTTATCTATTTCTTTCTTTCTTCTTTCTAGTGAGCGTGTCGGGTGTCGAACCAGCCCAACTTACTATACCCTGCTACAATCTGTATGTGGTGCGCCTAAAGAAGTTTTTTCACTTCAAAAATATCTAAGTCTTTTGCAGCATAGCAGAACGGATAGGCCCTACATTGACCCAGTCAGAACTCTGTTCTTATCTTGTGCAGGCCCACTAGCCGTACTATGATAGTCCAGAGTCAAGACTCGCTCCCTTTCTTGGTTAAGACGGGGTTTCCACCGACCGGCTAGGGCTAAATACAAAAACAGTGACGTGGTAGCAGACATTCAAGACTTAGGCGGGGTTTCCACCGACCTCGCATTGCAGAATGCAAAGGACATTGACGGAAATATTTGTTTTACTCTATGCCATAGTTAAAATTGATCAATGATCATAGAGTAAAATCACAAACAAACAAACTAAAATTAAAAAATGGCGTCATGGGATATGTTAATACAAACATTTAAATAGATTTCTATAAAAAGAAAAACAAACATTTCCGTCAATGTCACTTGCATTCTGCAATGCGAGGTCGGTGGAAACCCCGCCTAAGTCCTGAATGTCTGCTTGTATTTAGCCCTAGCCGGTCGGTGGAAACCGCGCCTTAATGGAACTGACGCCAGTCACAATATCAATGGTAAGCATGTCTGAGCCTGTCCATCGGCACTTGCAATCGATGTGGGTTGACATCAAGGAGTAAACTAATTGGCCAGTGGCTAGAAATAGATTCGGAAACAATACCAATAATGTCGGAACACCGATGGGGTCGTTGGCAGGGAAAAGTTCAATGGGCCACACTACATCTACGCCTAATCCATAAATAATAATTATTTATATATATATATAATTAATATAATATTACATATACATATACAGTGATATAATGAAGTAGGGGTGGCCCAAAGGAGTTCTCCCGTGCTGGGGCCCCCTTAAAACTATAATACCTAATTAATTAATAACCATACCTGTCAACTGTTTGCATTCACCGCAGTCACCTATTCACCATCTTCTTCCCGCAGTCCTCAACAGCGGTCTGCAAAAGATATACAAAAATTAATTTTTGGTGAAGAGTTACATTCCGCCACTGACCGCACCGTCTCGTCCCATTTTCTCGTAAAATTGCCAGGCTGCAACCGCTTCAGGCCTGTTTCAATTTGTATAACGAGTAATCTAAAACTTTGACTTTATCTCATAAGCCCTTAGGGAATGAGCTGACGAATAGGCCGTAGTTTCATTTCTGAATAGGCATATTTTCTGTAACGCTAAAGCCGAAAAATCCCTTTCGGCAGTGGCATACATTAGGCCTAGCCGATTATTACAAAACTTTACAAATTTTTCGGAATTATGAATACCGCAGGCCTACTGCTTAATCATCACAATAGGGTATTGCAGTGTTTCCAAAGATATTTTCATACCATAGTAAATCCATAGCTTCACACTGTATAGTGATGTAAGTAGCCTCACTTTTTGGCCACATAAATTGGTGATATTAAATGGGACATCGGCTAATTGTTAAAAAATTAGGGTTTTTCATTGACCCATAGGTCCCTTGCTCAATGTCAACGACCCCATGGATTTCGGAATTATTTCTATCAATCAATCAATCAATATAATCATACAATATACACAATTTGTACGTTATGTTCTCCGTCGTCGGCTATAAGCGACCGATAATGAAGGTAAACATATAGGCTAATAACTTAATTAATTAATTAAAATGCAGCTCGACAATTTTTGATAACCTATTTTAATGCATTCGCAGATTTATTTTAACCCCTTAAAAAATTTTTTTTTAAACGAAGTTTAGAAGAGGAAAATCCCATCAAATTAAGTTTTTATAAGGTTAAGGCTTCAGATTAAAAAACGTGTCACGTGGCATTGGATTGTGACGTCGTTTGTGATGATGATCACCAATCTTCGCTTGAAGATATAAAGAAAAGAAAAAGAAGATAGGGGATCGTCGTAGAAAACCAAGATGACTGTAAGAGTGCTGTGAGCTTGCGTGCATCACGGCCTCCAGAAGCAAAAGACCCTACTTATTTTTTATAAAAACGTTAGTAGCATACAAACAACAATGAATGTGTCTGATTGACCTCTTCAGTAGCTTGAATGTGTAAATTGATACTCGTGCTTAGTTACGACACGTCTCCGATGGCATGGCATGTCTACAGAGACTCGCACAAGTACAGCACAAACGCAAGCACGATATTGAATGGCAAGTCGACAAACTACCGAACAGTTATAAAATCTAACCGAAAATTAGAGGATACATAGAAAAACTGGGCTTGGCGGGATTTAAACCCACGATCTACGCCTAACCGGGGCTTCGTCTTAACCACTGGACCACGATCCACGCCCCGATTAGGCGTAGATCGTGGATTTGAATCCCGCCAAACCTAGTTTTCCTATATCTTCTAATTTTCGGTTATATTGAGGAGGTTACCTCTAAGTTAATTTAATACCAGTGTTATAATTATATACCATGTAATATTGCATATAATGTACAAAGTTTTAAAATCTGAGGTAAAAAGTTGTTTTACCCTGTCCCGAAGCACTTCTGTCACATGGATGGTGGCGACCTTTTCCGTTAAAGGCTATGGTAATATGAATTAGACATTAATCCAATGAGTGGGCTAACTTACATTGCCAAATCCAAGTAGAAACAATTCCGACAATCCCATATATCACGAGGTATTTGCATAATGAACACATCCCCTAATTCTGGGCATTTCTCCATCTGCTTAGATTGCTTTAATTGCTTTATTAGCTTCCAGAATACATTCTGGGGCCATTTGTAAATTCAATTGTGTGACTGCAACAGACTGGTTGCAGTCGTTTCCCAAATGGTAAAGAATAACATACCGGGGGAATTAATTAAACCATTTAAATACGGTATTCAAACTAATCTACTCCAAAGCAGACGGAATAGTGACTTCGGTGGCAAAGTGGTAGCGTGCTTGAACTTGTGCTACTATACATTATGGCGCCCATTCCACCGACCGGCTAGGGCTATTTACAAAAACAGTGACGTGGTAGCAGACATTCAAGACTTGGGTGGGGTTTCCACCGACCTCGCATTGCAGAATTGACGGAAATGTTTATTTTCCTCTATGCCATAGTTAAAATTGATCAATGATCATACAGTAAAATCACAAAAAAAAAACTAAAATTAAAAAATGGCGTCATGGGAAATGTTAAGTACAAACATTTTAATAGATTTCTATAAAAAGAAAAAATCTAATTCCCGTCAATGTCATTTGCATTCTGCAATGCGAGGTCGGTGGAAACGCCACCTAAGTCTTCTATGCATTTTGAGGGTAATCAGGCTTATATATTACAAAGAATCAATATAATTGTGGACAAGGGGGGCCCGGGGGTCTCCCCCGGGAGAAAATAAAATATAATATATATAATAGAACTGCTGTGTAAAGGGGGAGGGGGGCAATTGCCCGCAGTGCCGGTCACTGCGTCCGCCTCTGAGTCAACTCGTATATCATGCTCTTCGACAAAATTCGTATTGTTAGACGGGTTAGCCTATCTAACTGTATATTGTTATTTATCACTTTTAAATTGCCTTAGGTTGTAGAGGCAACCTCTTCGTTATAACTGTAACAAAAGTTAAGATAAATGTTGAATTGGCAGGATTCGAACCCGCACGTTGCTATTGTGCAATTTATTCGCAATTTAACATCCCTACACTGTGTAGTAGTATAAACTTTGAAAGCAGATAATTGCTTTAGTTGCAGTGAAGTTTCACTGCTCCAAGCAATTAATTTAAAATTATTACTGTAATTCGCATGCACTGTACATTGAAATTGTGAAATTGAATACCAATAGCGATAAATCTAGTGAAATTATTATTGCGAAGTACTGTGTAACAAACGCGCCCTGTGGGCTATCAGGCGTTGCTTACTCAGCATGGATAATATTGTCATTTCTTGTATAATTGAGGTTGGACGGTCGTTACACAGGCTACTTCAATACCATTGAGGTAGAGACGCAAGGAGCCATGTCTCCAGCCGAACGATATAGACCCCATTTTTCCACACTCAATGTGTGCAGTGGCGGCGCCAGAAATTTAAAGGTGGTGGGGCCAAGGGGGGGCATGACTTCTATCTGGGGGGGGCCAATGAAAAAACAAAACATTTTTCATTGGGGGTAGGTATAACGTTCAATAATTCTGCAATTTAACAACATGTGCAATATCTCAAAAGTGGGGGGGGGGCCATGGAGGGGCCGGAGAAACTGTTGGGGGGGCCAGGCCCCATCGGGCACCCCCGTAGCGCCGCCACTGAATGTGTGTTCGCCTGCACCCAGCAAACAGCCCCCCAAACTCCATTGTAAGGAAATATATTGCACACATGCGGGAGGAATGGAAATAACCACATCACAGTCTGAACGGACAGCCTATAAGCTAGCAAACAGCACCGAAGTAAGACGATGAAAATGAAAGTCATAGCTGGCGCCTGACTTGGGCCTCATCGGTTGAGGAACCACACGGCTGCAGGGCATGATGCTGACCACAGCATCCCAAATAGTGCAGTGGTCAAGGGATGCGACTCTATCTCATTGGATTGTCGTCACACGAACTTCCTTCCGAGCAAAACACGGCTTTCTGGCCTTGTACGTAGTATGAGCTTGAAGTCGCGACCCAGGCCACAATTTGGGTCCATAGGTCCCCCAGTCACACTAGTCGAGCGCCACTGCTTCGGCGAATCTCGCTATGGCCGCATGGTAGGTTGGAATACTATAGAGCCCAGTAGCAACAGTGCACCCTAGATGCTCAAGTCTAGGGCGCCAGATGACATGGCACTCAGCGAGAATGTGCCATCCACTTTTGGCCTCCATCACACAATATCGGCACAAACTGTCCACTTGCACACCAATCCGGGCGAGGTGATGTCTGAAATTCCCGTGACCAGTGCGCAGGGATATCACCCGGCGCATGCGCGTTCTCTCCAACACTATAAGCTCTTTACCTTTTTGGTGTCTGGATGTTTAATGGGGCCGTACTATTGCATGTTATAAATCAGAATTCAAGTGGCAAATCCACTTAGACAAGTGAAATAAAAATAACCCAGAGTCTACAAAAAACAGAAACAGCAGCAGCAGGTAAGTCAGGTCGTCTGAGACATTTCAAGAGGGAAACTCTTGAAGCCTGCTCTCTCCCTCCCTCTCCACGAGAGGGGAAAACAGCAGACAAACAAAAAGTTGGATTAACGGGAAATACAACTAAAAGAAAAATGCTGAAAATTGGATTAAAAGTTAAGGTTAAGAAGTTGGGGAAGTTCATGAATTGTTCATGAGACGCTCCTTCTTTCGATTATATCTATACTATCCACCATTAGTGAGCCCATTTTGGATGGGGACGGGGGAGGGGGAGAAGTTCTTTTGCCAATCAGCAGAATAATGGGGAAAATAGCTAAAAAGTAACGTAACAGATGGCAGCACTGTTTAAGGGGAATTTTACTGTGGTCATGGGAATATAAACCATATGATTTAGGAGGGCAATGTTACGTTTTGCCCTAAAAACAAATAAATAGGCTACAAATAATACTAAAGTCAGGTGCTATCCTAGCTTTCCCACTGGGGGGTGGGGGGCTTAAGTCAAGCTAACTGCTGTTTTTTTGTTTTGTTGACTACGTACCGTACTGTATGTACTCAGCAATGACTTACACATGAACAAGTACAATTATCCCCCCCCCCCCCATAGACAACAGTGACAGTAATTACATTGTAGTATTATATGGTACATATAACACTGACATTAAATTAACTTTGGTTGAAGAGGTAACCTCCTCGTTATAACCGAAATTAGAGGATATGGAAAAAACTGGGCTTGGCGGGATTCGAACCCACGATCTACGCCTAACCGGGGCGTCGTCTTAACCGCTGGACCACAAGCCCCGACAAGTCCAGTAAATGCCAAATCCTCTACTTATGCTCTAATTGACATGATTCGTGTTGCTAGACAGGTTAGCACAACTACACAACTATCTAACCGAACAGGTCTGTGAGCTGACTTTATGCATCATGTCAATTATCATGTCAATTATCATGTCAATTAGAGCATAAGTAGAGGATTTAGCATTTACTGGACTTGTCGGGGCTTGTGGTCCAGCGGTTAAGACGACGCCCCGGTTAGGCGTAGATCGTGGGTTCGAATCCCGCCAAGCCCAGTTTTTTCCATATCCTCTAATTTCGGTTATAACGAGGAGGTTACCTCTTCAACCAAAGTTAATTTAATGTCAGTGTTATATGTACCATATAATACTACAATGTAATGAATAAAGCATTGCCTTTATGCAATTAAGTCAGCTCACAGACCTGTTCGGTTAGATAGTTGTGTAGTTGTGCTAACCTGTCTAGTAACACGAATCATGTCAATTAGAGCATAAGTAGAGGATTTGGCATTTACTGGACTTGTCGGGGCTTGTGGTCCAGCGGTTAAGACGACGCCCCGGTTCGTGGGTTCGAATCCCGCCAAGCCCAGTTTTTTCCATATCCTCTGATTTCGGTGACAGTAATACAAGAACAGCAATAGATCATCATAAGATTATGGACAAGAGATGAGCTTCACAAATTACATTACCATTTTTTATGATTATTTAGATTTACAGATTTAGAATGTACAATGGTAGATTGTAGTGCCAGCTTTATATTTCACCTGTAGGCAGGGGAATTCGAGGGAGAAATATATGGAAAATTTGAAGACAACGAGATTCGAACCCGATTGTCCGCACTTTGCCGGATGCGGTATTCTGCTTACCATCCACCTGTCGCCATCCGAGGTTCCAAATCATCCCGTTCTTAGATAACTGCTTCTATAACTCCTAGTTTAATTCTGGGTCTAGTATTCTGCCAGCCTAACGCCACAGTCAGTGCACTCCCAAAGTTAGTGGAAGTCTGTGGCCTCTTCTCGGAGGTGAAAGGATTAGCCACTAGACGTGTCCACGTAGCGTTGCCCGTGGTACGCCAGATCGGTTTTTGTCCTGATGTACTCCAATACAAGGTCGTAGCCAGAAATTTTTTTCGGAGGGGGGGGGGTCACCGGAGTTGTTTAAATCTCCATTCTGTCTAGTGTAGCCTACGCTGAAAATATTTCGCTTATGGATATTTTCACCCCTAATTCTAAATAATTTCTAAATACCAATTTCAAGCATTGCTAAGAAAACTCATTAAAAAATTCCAAAGCTAAGATTGAAAAAAAAAGACTAAAGCTCGGTCAAGAATGAATAAATTAAAAATAACGTCATTTCAAAATTATACGGGAGCTTAAAAATTATCATTTAGCAATTCATCACGGGAAAAGATATTCTGCTAAACTCGTTCATCCTTTTTTGAAAATTCCTCGCTATTTTTACTTTTTCCGGCTTGGCAATAGGAATACAATTCTAAGAAATTTCCCAGCAGCCACTCTCCACTCATAAAATATTGCATAATATGAAGTTCAAAACATGGAAAACTCTTTTTTTTCACATTCCACACCTTCTGGCTAATTTTCTTTGCTGGCCTTGTGACCTCAACATTTTTTTGCCGTAGCATCAAAAGAAATGCTGAAGGCACTCAGCTTATGTATACCGTTGTTCTTCAGCCAGTATCCTAGTACTATGCCTAACTGTTTCTTCTACAAAATAAAATTCAAATGAAAAGGGAAATTCGGTATGTTATTTTTATTTATAAAATATCAAGCTAGATCAGTATAGCCAACATTTTATAGTGAATGTTCCTAAATTTATGGAAAGCAAATCGCGTGAGAGTTAATTAATTAAAATATTTCTTCAGTGATTATACAGGCGAAATGGCTCTTCGAACACTTCCTGACATATTTTAACTTTGATAATACACAATACGTTTTTTTATTATGAACTATGTTAATCCATAAAATAAAAAAAATCATAAAGGAAAACTTAGCAACAAACGACGACTCACTTCTTCGATTTTTATGGATTAACGATTAGTTCATACAAAGTCTATATTGTTGATTATCACAGTATGTATATTTAAGGTGTTTAAAGTGCGCTTTTGTCATTTTTTCAGCTGTAGGCCAAGAAACTAATGAATAGGCCCATGCAGTTTGTAAAAACGTTGGGAGATTCCGTTTACGACATGGATCACTCATATTCAAAACTAATGCATCAATGCATTTTAGTGAGCTTTTTTCTGCGATACACAACACGTAAAAATTCTGGGAAAAATTAGTGGTGGTAATATATTTTCCCCGAGGCTGTTATCTTGTTCTCGTGAAAAAAAAAACAAAAGAAAAAATTATGAAGGTGAGGGAAAATACCTTTATAGCGCGTGGAATGCTCATTTTTTTTTATAAAATTCGCGCGGAGGCAATAAATTCCAGAAAAAATGCAATAATTAACTCGGTAGAGGAAGCAAACTCGGTTGTAATTTAAAGATAAATGGGGGTCCGGGGGTCCAGGGGGTTGGAAGCAGGAGAGGGTTACATACCTATCGGACCTTGTGTTTCCATCTTGTTTCTCTCATGCGGCAGAACCCCTCTACTGCCCCATATTTCATCTTTACTGCTATTTTTGGTAGATTTCTGTAGAAATCATCTACTACCTTTCCGCAAATTTTTTACGCTCCGTGTACGATAAGTAATCCGGAAAATACTGTGCGGGTTTTTAAATTGAGCATGAAACCTTTTTTAACCAGATAATTTGTACACAATAATACACAATACCTATCACAGGACAAGAAGGGATCTAGGATTAAGCAGCATGGAGCAGAAAGTTTGGGGTGGAAGAACTATTGCAGAAGATACCGAGAAAGAGACTGCAGTGTCGCCGCTGCTGTGGAGTGGAAGAAGAAACTGTAGAACACCTTCTCTACAGGTCCATAGTGTTCTCTGGAGGGATTGAGAGACTCGAGTGCCCGGGGGCTGCGTTAGAATAGAATAGAATAGAATAGAATGTCTACGTTGCACCGATTTCCAATACAATTGCGTAAATAATAAATGTATAACATAAAAAATAAATGTAAAACACAATGTACAATGTAGTCAAGAACTTAACAGAATCCAAATAAAGTTTCAAAGTGCCCCCCTATTCAAAAAAAACCCTTGGATGTTGTACAGCAATGTCCTTTGAATAAGGAAACACTTCAAACTCCTCCTGAACTCTGCTAAGTTCTTGCCTGACTTTATTAAATTAGGCAGTTTGTTATATATGTGCACACCGATATATTACGGCTTACATTCGTACTTCACGGATCTCTGCAAGTCAAGGCCATCGACTTGGAGAACTTGGCTGTGTTAGTCAATAAAACAAAATCCACAGACTTGAGAAGAGTGAAGTGACTTATGATTATTGAAAGAGCTTTAGCCTACGACAGCCTATTTCAATAATAGTAATAATAAATAATAATAATAATATAATATAATAATATAATATATAATAATATAAATAAATCAATAAAAACTGGAAGCCTTTGAGTTGTGGTGGTACAGAAGAATTTTGAAAGTTCCATGGAGAGACCGCATAACCAACGAAGAAGTGCTCCATAGAATAAACGAAAAAAGAGGTATTATGGCCACCATTTCAACAAGAAGAGGCAAATGGAATGGGGCATATTATGAGACACGAAGGGCTCCTCAAGAACGTCATTGAGGGTATGGTTGAAGGCACCAACTCAAGAGGACGACAGAGGAAGGACCTATGGTGCGACACCTATAAAGGACTGAAAAGGACCGCACAAAACAGACAAGAGTGGAGAAGAAGAATACAACATTCGCTGCAAACCAATCCGTAGATTCCAACTCGAGAAGAATAATAATAATAATGCTGAGAAATAAGCAAAGCAGAGAGTTCGGGACGGAAGAACCCGAAGAACCATTGCAGAAGATAAAAAATGATACGATATGTTTCTCTATATTTAATTATATGGATGTATAAGTTATATTATATAGTTATAATTAATTGTAATAAGACAAATTTCTTTGTTTCTTTCTTCATAAGTTTCCATAAGTTATTTCGATCCATTTTTGGGAATTGACAACCCAATCAGAGGAGGATATTTTGCCACGTTTTTTTATGGACAAATTGTCCTTTGCTGCTTGCATAGTCGTTTTTTTTAATTTCCGTACGAAAGAAGTCTATTGAAACATACAACTTAACAAAACAAGCAACGACTTCACAAAAAAGTAAAACAAATCCATTACGTTTAGGCGAAACTGAGGTTTGGCACACAGCAGGCTCCCTGAAGCTGTCAGGCCGTAAAAAAAGTTTTTTCATTTGCCTTTAATCAATCTTTGTCAAAAATGGATTGATCATCTCAAAAGGAATGAGGATATGATTGAGGATGTCAATAAATCCAATACATTTACCTCTATTTCGAGGAATAAACCTACAACTACCGTATAATTTTATTTTATACAGTAGTTTGGATCGTCATAACTCAATAAGTAAAGCTAGAGACACCCATTTACAACACATTCGGTCCAACGGGCCAATCCAATGACTCATATAAGAGAATTTGGAACGCCCGTCAGTCATAGCCATCAACAATCCTTCACGCCGTAGATTAAAAATAGTTTCCATCTTTCCCACTACCGCGTGACGATTATGAGGCTTGCAAAATGACCGAAACGGCTATCATCCGCAAGGCCGCAGGCAAGGGGGGGTTCATGGGGGTTCACCCCCCCCCCCGAAATGAAATGGCTTGATACTAGATAGAATCGGATTTTAATAGGAAAAATAAAAACCACTATGTGATATCCAATGAAATTTATAACCCCCCCCCCCCCGAAAAAAAATCCTGGCTACGGCCATCCGTGTGTCCGTGTGGAATGGCTACCTGAGTTTACGCTCACGACCGTATAGCGCCGTACTGAATAGGTTAAAGTGAAAAGCAAGGAAATCCATTTTATGTGACAAACATTACAGCCCCCCATTACTCAGCCTTTGGTAACTTCCGGATTAGCCGGGGCCGGCGGGTCATCTCTTGAATCCACAGTGAAAATTTATCGCTCACTGACCGTCGGAGAACGGACGAAGGTGACTCGTAGGGACAGTGAGTGATATAGCAAAATGGGGAGGGGAAGGACAACCGCAAATAATGTGGTGACATGGGAGAGAAATTGCCCCTGGTGTCCACCACCAGCAGATGGGGGTAATCGCCTCCCCCCTCCAGTTTAGAGGATCAAAATATACTCCCCCTTCCGCCGTAATTGCTTCCAATGAACAATGTTTCAACAGCATTATCAGTCCACTGTAGGGAATATTAGGGATGTGTCTCAAAAAATGCTTTTATCTAATAATGTGGTGTACATATAAACATAATAGTCTCCTTAGTAACTTTGTAAAGCTGGCCATACACGGCACGTCCTAATGGACGTACGTCCAAAATCGGGCAGAAATCGCATCGTGTATGGGGAAATCCGAGTGGACGTAGTGGACGGAAGCGACCAAGTTGGATTTCCAAATCTTTTGATTTCCAAGTCCATGCGTCCATCCGTCCATTCCGGCCATTTAGTGGTCGTACCGTGTATGTGCATTTACTTTTTAGCCTACGTCCATTTTTCCATACGTCCACTCCGTCCATTTAGTGGACGTACCGTGTATGGGGAAACCGTAAGTCCAAATGGACGTGGACGCACCGTGTATGTGCATTGCTACGTCCAAACTGCAATCAGTCGTGTGTCAGCTACCGTGCAGTAAACATGGCAACTAAAGGCCATGACTTCGTATTGGAAGTGATAGAGAAATACCGGGGACACGAATGCCTTTGGCAAATTACAAATGACTGTTATCATGACAAAGTGAAAAGGGGTTTGGCATGGGATGACATGCTGTCATTTTTCCGGACCAAGGACCCCAATGTCACTTTGGAAGTGGTACAAAAAAAAATTCAAAATATGCGCTCGTGCTACCAAAAAGAGCTGAGGAAGGTAAGTGATAATTTAATTTCCTAATGACAATAATGCAACTAAAGTGACCTCGCGGACAAAAAGTGCAGGCATTAGGCTAAACCAGGGCCTGCATTTCTTGCTAGGCTATTGATAACATTTTTTAATTACACCATAGCATTATTTTAGGCTTCCACCATCAGCTTTCTTGCAGCCCAATACAACACATAATCTGGTGAACCTCTGCCACTGGCAAGAGCCTGGCACGTGTTGAGATGATTCCATCTCTTCCCGAGTGTTGCACTTGTTTAGGCTATTAATAACTCAGCTAAAGGAATGTGCGAGATTGCAAAACCATCCACATATAAGCATATCTATTATTTAACTATTGCTATAGTTAGGGTTGCCAACTTTTCGAAAAGAAAATATAGTACGGTACTTTTCTGCCAACGCAAATTTTTTAGTGGGATTTTGAGAAATGAGCGGGTTCAAAAAAGTACAAAACAACCTCTTTGCTCTTGCCAAAAAAATTAAAACTCAATTAAGAGGAAAATATTTGGCTTTGGTCATAGTTAATGTAAATTTGATAAGTACGTATATTTAAGAATGTTATTTAAAAATTAAATTTAATAATTATAAAATTAGGTATAATAACTTGTAGGATTTTTTGCTCCTGTCGAGCAAAAGTGTAGGCCCTCGGCCTGGTGTGGTAAGAAAAAATGTAATGTAAAGAATGGAAATTGCCCATTTACGGCTCAGGCCTGAGGAGTAGTAGGGGCGTAGGGCACACTCTTTCAAGACCACGGCACAAGTTGGGGAGTTGTGGTCAGCAACACCCCCGGTAGCCATGTTTCCCCCTTACTTTTAACGCTATCAGGAAGAAGTGAACCCTGTGTTCTATCCATAGATAAGCCTGCCATATCTCCCGGTTTACCCGGGAGGCTCCTGGTTTTCAGCCCAATCTCCCGGCTCCCGGGTGAATGTTATCGGGAGGCCGTATTCTCCCGGTTTTGGAAAATGTCCCGGAAAATCTCCCTGTTTTTCTAAGACATGAAGTTGAGTGATGTAATTTTACGATTAAGTATACATTTTAATCGAATTGTGTGCAATTGTATTCATCGCCTGTAAATTCTAATCTCCGCAAAACCCCACTATTTCAGGCCTGTTTTTCACATTTTTTTAACCAGGGGAGACCCCCAGGCCCCCTTTTTTCCAACTACCTACTTAATTCCAGAGGTGGACGCAGCGACCGGCACTGCGGGTAATGCCCCCCCCCCCCTCCCCCCGGCCCCTTTGGAAGGCAGTTATATTCTTTGCCTCTAAAATCCAAGTGTTAACTGAACTCAAAATGCGTAAAACCCCACTATTTTAGCCCTATTTTTCAAAACATTTCTCCCGTGCCCCCCTCGTGCACAAGTTTATTAATTCCCTGTAATATAGAAACCTTATTGCTCTGAAAATGAGTAAAACCCCAATATTTCAGCCCTATTTTTCAAATATCAAGATCCCCTATGTGCAATTGTATTTTTCGCTTTTAAAATCTAAATGTTACTGCTATCAGTATACGTACAGCCCCATTATTTTAAGCCAAGTTTTACAAATTTTTCTACCGGGGGAGACCCCCTGGCCCCCTTGTTTGCCACTACCAACTTAGTATATTTATCGCATGTAAAATCTGAACATTACTGCTAACTAAATGGGTAAAACCACATTAATTTAAGCCAATTTTATATAAAAACATCTACCGGGGGAGACCCCCGGGCCCCCCTTGTGTGCAATTGTATTTTTCGTCTAATCTAATCTAATAAATGTAACTGCTATCAGTATACGTAAAACCCCACTATTTGAGGCCTGTGTTTCAAAAATTTTCAACCGGGGGAGGCCCCCGGTCCCCCCTTGTTTCCAACTACCTATACTTCATTCATCGCAAGTAAAATCTGAACGTTACTGCTATCACAATGCCTAAAACCCCATTATTTTAAGCCAACTTTTCAACAAAATTCTGCCTGGGAGACCCCCGGGCCCTCCTAGTGAGCAGTTGTATTTTCCGCCTGTCAAACTCCGCTATTAAAATCTGAATGTTACTATTATCGAAGTGCCTAAAACCTCGTTAATTTAAGCCAATTTTTCAAAAAATTTCTACCGGGGGAGACCCCCGGGCCCCCCTTGTGTGCAATTGTATTCGTCGCGATTCAAATCTAAGTGTCTAAAAGCTGCGTACGTCCTTGAGAACGGGTTTCCCCGTGGAGGCCCTCTATATTTTTGATGCTAACTTATTGCACTTGCCCTAGATGTCGAAAAAAATTGGTATAGTGTATACTGTATAAGCCAAACTGAAACCTCCCGGTTTTTTGAAAAATAAATCTGGCAGGTTTATCCATAGAAGTGGTCGTATTTCGACGCCATCAGCGCGTCAAATTTAAACTGGGACCAGAATTTTTTACCTACTGAGATTTATAGTCTACATGCCCGATTGCTATTGCTGTAGTATGTGTTATGTTAAATCTTCATGAGAATGCCAATCCGGTGCCAGTAAAATTTACTGTGAGTTGGTTGTAAAAGTTTATTTAAATGAAAACTTCCTTAGGCAGACAGATTTTACAATAGTTAAGTTAACATAAGTTTTATTGGTATAATTATATTAATCATTTTTTTATTTTAGGTGAAGGCATCTGAAGGCACTGGCACGGGAGTGGATGACATCCACGTGCCAAAACTTTGGTACTTCAGCCATCTCCATTTCATGAATGACCAAGTAGATCAACGAACAAGCAAAACAACCTCTTCAATTATTGAAGACTTACCATTCGGAGAAAATGAGGTGAGAAATAACAGTTGCTTAATTTTCACCATTTATTTAGTTAAGGTAACTTAAAAGCTGATTTTTTAAACATTTAGCCTAATTGTCTGCCGACGCAACAAATGACGATGTCCATGTCATAGCCCTATTTTTGCGTCTTGCCAGTCCACTTGCGCTTCCCCAACGAAATATTCTGCAAACTTTTCGCGGACAAGCTTTGCTGACATACTTGCATTTCTCGATAAAGTGCACTGTAGGCTGGGTAGTAAATTATAATCTTCATTTGCCTCATCAGTGTCTTCTACGCTGTATGAGTTTGTACAATTTCTTCTGAGAAAATTATGTAGAATACAACATGTAAGAACGACAACGTCGATCCGCTCTAATGACAAGTTAATGCTTGTATGAAGTATTCGAAACCTGTTGGCCAAAATTCCAAAAACATTTTCAACAATTCTTCTTGCCCTGGATAAGCGGTAGTTAAAAATTCTACGCTGTTTGTTCAAAGTTTGTTGGCTGAATGGTTTCATAAAATCATTCCTTAAAGCAAACGCTTCATCCCCAATAAAAACATATGGCACTTCGGTCATGCCATCTGATAGAAATTGCGGAGGAGGCAGGTTCAGTTGATGATTTTCAAGTTTCTTAAAGAACTCGGTATTTCTTAGAACTCCGCCATCTGATATGCGACCATTTGTACCGACATCCACCCAGATAAACTCGTAGTCGGCATTAACGCAAGCCATGAGTACAATAGAATGGAAGTGTTTGTAATTGTAAAAGTAAGACCCGCTTCCGGGAGGTGGAGTTATTCTGATGTGCTTCCCATCCCAAGCACCAAGACAGTGCGGAAAATTCCACCTTTTTTCGAATCGCTCAGCAACTTCCCTCCATTCTTGCTCTGTACTTGGGCTCTGAAAATAATAAAGTTGTAATTTTGAATCTCGTAAGTACGCTGCTCTGCGATTTGTTATTAATCAGAGATATAATTGTTCCAGGCAAGCGATTCCATCGATTCAGAACAAAGTGTATCGAGCCCAGCGAGTGTATATTCTACGTCATCGTCGAAGCAATTCAAAAGACCAGCAACAAAAGCTGACTTGGTTCTGGAAAAAATATCTAAGAGGTTGGATGTAACTGGTGGCCAAACCGCAGTTGCAAAATTGAAGAATAAACATGAGGCATTTGGTGAGCATGTGGCGGAAAAACTACGATCGATTGATCCTGAAATGGTTCCTTTCTGTCAGAAAATGATTAGTGAAGTGCTTTTTTTCGCCGAACTTCGCACCCTTAACGTTACTAGTAGGATAGTAACCGATAATTATCCCCCACCTCCCCCTCTCACTTCTTCTCATGACACTTCATCAGGCTCGATTAATAAAGTAATGCAAGCTTATGAAGATGCAATGGATGATGAATACCGTTATGAGGATTTGGGGTGATTTTTTAAATAAAATAAAGAAATTAAATGAATATTGACTTTTTTTGTTCTACCTGTACTACTAAGCCAGCCTACTAGCTACCAACCTTCTGCTATGAATCACTGTACAACCACAAATAAAAATTCTGGGCATGTAAAGATACATGTTTACTCTAACCATTGCCACAAAAATTATATCTTCAAAATTGATATTTTTTCTGATATTGAATTTTGTAGAATGCAATGTGTGCCCCAAGGTCGCGGGTTTAGCCTTGATGCTAAATATCTCATTCACAACTTCTAAGAAAATTGTGCTATAGGCCCCGCACAAGCAACTGTCGATGGCATTTACTGCAATCGGAATTTTTTCCCCTTATGGAGATTTGACACAGTCTCGGTGAAAACTGAGTGACGTCAGCGTCATGGCCGTGCCCAGGGGGGTGGTCCATAGAGTCCGGACCCCCCCCCCCCCCCCCGAAATAAATTGTTGTATGTAAACCTGTAGGGTTTGGAGAATTTATCCATTAATTCATTAATACATTACGTAATTTTTTTTTAATTCCCCCCCCCCCCCCGAAATCAAAACCTGGTCACGGCCTTGGTTGGCGTGGTTGTATTTTCTATGCTACATCTCCATAAGGAAAAAATATCCGTTTCCAGTAAATTTGACAGACAGTTGGTTATGCGGACCCTTAAAATTTTCAATTTCAACTTCTGCTAAAAATTAATTTGCATTCTCACAGATTAATACATAAATAAGCATATTTACCTTCATGTAATCTTTAAGGCACCGCAAAATTGCCATACATGTCTCTGGTATTATGTGCCCCAATGCATGCGGTGAAATGGCTGTTGGAAATTTCAATTCTTCATAAGAACATCCAGTTGCTAAGTACCTCAATGTTGCACTTAATCTCTCATGTGGAGTAATAGCTTGTCTCATGTTAGTATCTTTTTTTATTATATGTGGCGTAACCATTTTGAGCAACATCAAATAGGTTGATTCATCCATTCTGAGGTAATTATTCCAGTCAGAAGGCTCTAAAGTGAGTTGTTTTATCAAATTCAAGTGACTGATATCCCTCCTTCTTGAAAGCCAACCTTTCTGCCACTTCTTTTTTTTTTGTTTTTTTTTGTTTTTTATGTATATACAAACCGCTGCAGCGTACAGTAGTTCTATTTCATCCATAATATTAATATACACGTATACAAACACAGAACCAGAAGATAACAGCTGGTGGACTGATCGTAATAAGTAGCTCCCGTGTATGGGCTCGTCCATTTGTACCGTGTATGGGCTCGTCCATTTGGACGTACGTCCATTTGGACGTACCGTGTATGGGCTCCCAAATTGGACGTACGTCCAATGGACGTAGCCACTTGGACGTACGTCCATTTGGACGTACCGTGTATGGCCAGCTTAAAACTTGCTCTCACTCATTGTTAAAATTAACTTTGTATGGTTTTACGAATAAAATTAAATTAAAAATTCACAACCGGTTTCGGCTCACGCCATCGTCAAGTGCGATTGAAAACAGATAAAACAAAAGAAAGAATAGCGGAGCATAGACGGGGGGTAGGAAAACCCGACACTCAGTCCGCCTTTGCCCAACATATAAACACCCACAACCATGCCTGTGATTCCGATAATTTTAAGATCTTACATGTAGCCAACAAGGGGAAACTTCTTGATAATTTAGAAACCATTGAGATTAGGGAAGCTATGGTTAAAAACAAATCGTTACTTAATGACATAACCTTTTTAAGTAGTTCCCCCTTGTTGGCGCTTCCATTGGTTAATGTTTAATTGTTCAATTTAAATTGTTTACTTTATGCGATGCTGTGTGTTATCTTGACAATGAGTTTTATTTTGCTTTAGCTTGCATACCTTTTGTTTTATCTGTTTTCAATCGCACTTGACGATGGCGTGAGCCGAAACCGGTTGTGAATTTTTAATTTAATTTTATTCGTAAAACTATACAAAGTTAATTTTAACAATGAGTGGTGTAGATATACTTTATAACTTAACAACGACTAATCAAACGTATGTAATTTAAAACTTAGGCTACATTACACTAATTATGAAGCACAATTTGAAGACAGAGTTGTCACGAACGAAAAACAAGATAGTAAAATAGGGGCGGCTGAAACGAAGTCCACTTGAACAGTCCGTCAGACATTTGAAATGTACTGGTAGATTTACAGACAAATGCTGCTCATGTTTGTGATGGTGTCCCTAATGCCGAAGCCCTGAAACAAATGGATACAGAAGCCGAGTTGCTGATGATTGTTAAGAAATGCAAACTAACCTACTTCGGTCATGAGATGAGAAACGAAAAATATCGCCTTCTGAATGCAATAATTTGATTGATTGATTGATTGATTGAATCCAAGGGAATATAGAAGAAATTTAACCGGAGATAAAAAATCTGGTGATATTGCAATTGTTCTGCTGGATACAGAAGAAGAGATGGCCACTACAATATCAGCAAAGAATGTCACGTTCCGGTTCTGACAAGAACTAAAAATGCTTTGGCATAACATCCGCGAATTGGGTGTATATGAGATAAAGACCCTGATGTGAATAGATACAGAAGTCTACTTGCTGCTGACGGTTCTTCTTCTTCAAGTTACAGCCGGATGGCTGGTTGGCAGCAACATGTGACTTCGATGGCTCCACTCCCCTCGATCCACGCTCTCTTCAGCTCCACGTATGTCTTTGCCCCTACATCCGCCATAACTTGCTGCAGGTAATCGTTTCTTGGGCGCCCAGGTCGGTTTACGCCTTCTATTGTTCCCTCTATGATGCAGCTTACTAAGTTTTCGTGTCTAAGCAAATGGCCAATCCAGTGAGCTCTTCTTTTCCTTATCGATGCAAGGAGATGGTTAAGCAACGGAAACTATCATACTTCGGATATATGATGAGGAACGAAAAATAACGCCTTCTGAATGCAATAATCCAAGGGAATATAGAAGAGCTAAGGGCTCCCGGTAAACAATATATCATTCTGGGTGAAAAATCTGCTGCAAGAGCCCGACTTCCCTTTTCAGAACAGCAGTCTCGAAGGTCCACATTGCCATGGTGACCGCCAATCTTCGCTAGAAGAGGCATATATAAAGAAGAAGAAGACCCTGTGGAAACTTTTTTCTTTAAATTCTAGTCTCGAACTTCGACGATATGGTCCATTCTACACTGCTCTATTAACTGAACCACGCTAGTGCCCAGTTCGTGTATTTAAGAATAATAATATTAAACCAGTGTGTTTATTAATTAATATCTCTGCTGTTGAACCCCCCCCCCCCCCTAACTCCTTTGAGTAAATTAGCTAAGTGTGAACCTCCCGAGTCCAATTTAAAATGTATTGCCCCCGTGATTGTTTGCCCTCCTCCGTCCACCCAAACCGCAATATTCGCGTCCGTTGGACTGCTGTACTTCCCAAAGCTTGAAAAGTTAAATTCAAAATTCATGGGTTTCATACTTACCGTATTCGTAATTCACCTTGGCTTGACACTTGGCAGAATCGGATTTTGGTAGGAAAAATAAAAACTACTATGTAATATCCAATGAACAATGAACTTTCTGAAACCCCCCCCCCTAAAGAAAATTCTAGCTACGGCCTTGGTTAATGACAATATATCTACCACGTACACGGTCCATGAGGTTAATAACTTTATATATAAAAAAATCCATGAATCCATGAGGTCACCGAACATAGCAGTGTACATTGATGCACAAAGATTTCAGATTGATCAGACTGTAGCTTGTTGCAAGTCCAGTACCAATACCAATAAGAAACACTCTGTGTTTCTACCAGGATCGGATGCAGCCCATTCGGGGGGGGGGGGGTAGTTGAACAAATATGTGTGTAATATCGATTAAATTGGAGCTTAATAAATTAACTTACAACATATTTACTAAATTTGGGGGGGGGGGCAATTACCCCTCTGCCCCCCCTGTATCCGTCCATGGCTTCTACAAGCTATGGCTAATGGCGTTATCTCTTATCAAGCTTTAATATTGTGCATGACAGGCAGCAGATGCAGTCAATTTCTCAAACATAATTCAAAAGTCCCCCCTTCTGACATGTTCTTCATAACTAAAAACTTTTCGTAAAGCTCCTTTGAAAAATCTACGACGTCAGCAGTATGAGGGATAGCTGGTTAAACTCAGCTTCTTCGTGGAGAATTCTTTAGACACTTTCTTTGTTTTTTGACAGAAGCTTCCCCCAAAGTTTTCCTGTTTAACTAAGTTACTGTTGGTCCCTTATTCTAAATTGCCAGCGCTTAGAATTTTGATTGTTACATACCAAACAGCAGTTTTCTTGGTTTTGCCAAAACTTTCCTGATGTTTTGGATATTATCCGGTTTTTTGGGTCAGCGAATAGGAATAGAATACAAAAGAGTCTATATCATATATCCAATACGTAACGTATGAATTGCAAGGATTGCTGACATCACCATAACAAACTTGTTAATTAGCAAAATTTTGGAACCAATCACCACCATGTGCAAAATCGGTTTCTTTCCTTTTTTTTCTTATTAATTGTTCTTCTAAACGTGTTTCTTCACGTAGACTATTATTAGTTCCAGGAATAACTCATTTATTACTTAAAATACGTTTATGATGATTTCTATTTCGTGTAATAAATATCACTGCTCCTCATTTATTAAATTTAATTAGAGAAATTAAAAGAAAAAGGAAATATACTTGAACAAAAATACCGTGAACGAGCTGGAGATTATTAAGAGGTTATTTTTGGGCGTAGCCAAGGGGCGAAATAAATGAGATAGGCTCTACTCATCGCGTAATTATGAAACTTTCAGTGTCCAAATTCAGTAACAGTAAAATTACAATAACAAGACGCTTCGCAAAAGTCAAAATTTTGTTCTGCTCCTGCGGGAGATTGAAAATACAGGTAATACAATATTTACGATATTTTCGCTTTCATATTTTGACATTAGTATAACGAGAGCTTCGTGTTGGCCGAAATTTTCGATTTCCTAGAACTCAAAAAAGTATTTTCTGTTGGTCGGCCACCGGTTTTCTAGCAAACTAATAAGCAGATTTTGTTAAAATTCTACAACACTAATTAAACTCCCCATCACAAACTAGATGCGCTGCGTTTCTTATTACATTAATTTCAAAGCCGTGCCTGCCCTGCCACAAATGGGTTCAATTCAAAAATTACCCAGAAATAAAAATGCAACCTAAATTCCCGACTACAAGAGGAGTAGAATAAACTGTAGTTGAACATAGCTGGCCTATCGGCACTCTACCGTAATATAATGAACAACAAGCAGACTATTCAACCTTTTGGAAATTAGGGGATAAATTGAGGGGTAACTCTCCCATACCGAAACTCTGTGGTATATTTATCAGCTGGGAAGATTAACATTTTGAAATGCATATTGTGGCTGATGCCCTGTGGGGCTCACAACAGCCGGGCCGTGTAATTTCACATGAAATTAACACCATCTGATTCTAATGAACTTCCCGCAATATCCATGTGTAGGCTATGTATGCATACAGATGGTACAAGTACAAATTCGAATTGCATACTGTATACGAGATGGTATATACCAAGGGCAGATTTTAGGGGGTCAGAGGGTCCGGACCCCCCCCCCCCAAATAAATTTACTTACACTAGATAACAATGGGTTTACAGTGGGAATTAAAAATGATTATGTTTTTTAATGTTATAATCCACTGAATCCACCCCCCCCCCCTAAATTGGAGGCAAAATGCACCCTTTGTATATACATACTGTATGTGACGTACTCGTATATGCTCGTATGTATGTTGTAATAGCTTAAATTACTCATTTGAAATGTGGGTATACAGACGAATGCTGCTCATATCCTGGAAAGATCGTGTCCCTAATGCTGAGGCGAATGGATAAAAAAGCCGACTTGCTGCTAACGGTTAAGAAACGAAAACTATTATATTTTGGTCATGTGATGAGGAACGAAAGTATCGGCTTCTGCAATAATCCAAGGGAAGATAGAAGGACAGAGGGCTCCCAGCCGAAGAAGAAAATCCTGGTTGCAAAACATTAATAATGCTGTGGTCCCAAGGTGAACGGATACAGACGTCGAGTTGCTGCTGACGATTAAGAAACGGAACCTAACATACTTTCGCGATGTGATGAGACTGAATCAAATCAATGTATTTGAAATGTGGATAAACAGACGAATGCTCAGCGTATCCTGGAGAGATCATGTCCCTAATGCTGAGGTATTGAGGCGAATGGATACAGAAGCCGAGTTGCTGCTGACGGTTAAGAAACTGAGACTAACATACTTGTAATAATCCATGGGAAGTTAGAAGGACACAGGGCTCCTGACAGAAGAAGAACATCCAGGTTGATAAACCTGAGGCAGTGGTTTGGCAAGAGGACGACTTTCTTTTGCAGAGCAGCAGCCTCCAAGGTCAAATTGCCATGATCATCGCCAATCTTCGATAGAACCGGTGTTAAAAGAAGAAGAAGTTATTATGTTGCGTGCTGTACCTATCTAATACCAGCGGTATGATAAACAAACAATTTCATGAATGTATACGATTGCCTTCTTCAGCCACCTCTAGAGGTTGGTACCCGTGTTGAGTTACGACAAGTCTCCGATCGCTTGACGTGTAAAGATTCGCACAAGTACAATCATACTATCACTTTGCCATCGAAGTCGATAAACATGCCATATAAAGTGTCAAAGATCGTGAAATATTAGTCTTAAAATTAATTCTGTATTCCCGTGATCAGGCGTAGTATTGTATATTTACATGAATTAATATTTACGTTTAGTAGAAGCTGTAACGTACAATAGACTTCATTAGCAGCAATTAAGCAAATTTGGGGGGGGGGGAGATGTACGGTTTTAGTTATGCAGGACGAGAAGCTAGGTAAAGTTCGCTTGCTAATCATGACGAATGATACCTTACACCACCCCCCCGTCCCTAGAGTCAAAGATTTTGGGGGTTGCTTACACAGAGTTAAGTCTGTAGCTCCTCAAAGCAAGGGATGCTTCATTACTTAGGGCCTTTTCTCACGGCTTAACGTCCATCAGTACCTTGTTCTTGACACAGTGTACTTTAAATAAACGGTTGCTCAGTCTTAATGCACTTCTTAAGCCTAATTTACAAATAGTCAATGCAAGCTACGAAACGTTGTGGTGATATATCGTAATTTGGGGGGGGGGGAATCGCATTTTTTTTTTTTTTTTTTTGAAACTAGAGCTATTGTTCAAATTATTCTAGGGTTAGGGAAACAACAGAAAATACACACAATTTTCATTTTTTCTTTTTATCTTTTCTCTTCTCTTTCGATTTGAGCTTGGAAAAAGAAGAAAGAGAAGAAGAAGAGTATTGACGCATCTCTTTTAGTCGAGGATTGCTGCAGGTGAGTTATAGCGTTAGCGAGCTGCGGTTGCTGATGCCGTACCAATTTACAACAGTTTTGCTTGAGCACTCTACTTAATTCGGAAAGGTATCCGTTAAGACTCTCTAATGCTTTTAAGAGGCTGTAATTTCAGTAATCTAGTCTATGTACTCTATACTGCAGGTTTACCTTACTTGATTAGCACCTCCCTTCTTGCGGAAACCCCATTTATAGTAGTGTAGGCACCGGGTTTACAGTAGGTTGCATTGAAGATAGATTGCCATTGGCTTCGATGGCAAGGTGGTAGCGTGCTTATACTTGTGCGAGTCTCTGCGCGCCATGCGATCGGAGACGTGTCGTAGCTCAGCACAAGTATTAATTTACTCATTGAGGCGACTGAAGAGGTCAATCGTATACATTCATTAAATTGTTTTTATGCGATTAATCTTAAAAAAAAAAAAACTTACTTTTTTACTACCTTAAGGGTAGTTGAGTAATGGGTATACAATAACTTATTCTATTGCGTTTTTCTGCAGGAAACGTTTAACGGTAGTGTCCAGGGTGATCATGCTGGATACCGTAGGGGGCGCGGGACAGGGAACCGAAGGGGCGCCACCTTGGTCCCCACTCCTTAGTTTTATACTATCGTATTGCCGAGATATTCGCAATTTTAACTTTTATAAGGCCCGCTCCCACCAACTTTCACTAAGTTTTTCTGTTCTCCTAAAGAGTTTTTAATTTTTTTCTTGAAAACGTCTGTCCTATGAAATTTGTTAGCAAGGGCGCAGGGGGATGAGGAACCCTTTTGGCCAGCACAGCCCTGATATTATCCATGCTGGTATGTGAGCACCTACTTAATCTTTGTGTCCCTATGTGGGGTCAGTCATACGGCAGGTTCTTTTCCACTCCTTGCGGTTCTGTGCTTCAGCTGCAGTCGCTCCTACAAATCTGAGGTCTTGACGGAATTACGCTTCAGCTGTTAGTCTGGGGCGACCTCGCCTTTTTCCTTCCTTTTTTGTGTGTGTTCAATACGCGTTTCCTTATCTGTCGCGAACGTCGACCTTCTGTTTTATAATCGTGGTATTTAATCCGGAAGTCGCCTAGTGCCTGTAGATCAATCTACTATGCGTATCTGCAATAAAATTAAATTTTGGAAGCAGCTGCCTGGATATTAAAAACATACAAACGGCTGTTTTCCTACATAAATTCATTACCAGCACATTTTCTGAAGCCGGGTATTAATAATATTGAAGTAGTCAGTGCTGCTTAAATATTTTCCGCGGAAAACAGAATTTTCCCATTGGCTAATTATTCATTTTAATTCTCTCAAGTAGTTACTCGCAATTTTAATTGAATGAAACTGGTATAAAAGAGACCCCTCAGCGCACTTCCCTCCAAGTTTGAATTTCGCTCCAGTCAAGGGGTGTCTATCGCAAGGCCAGGTAATATATAGGTACGTTCTGTACTCTAATATAATTACCTTCATATACGTGAGAAGAGCGAAGTGGATGGGTCACATGATAGTTAGTTTAGTTTAGTTTATCCAACGCCCACTCTTGACTTTTGAGTCATGCGGTGCCGCGCCAGCCAGTAGAGCGATGAGAAGTGATGCGGGCCCTGGAGGGTGGATTCCTCCCTAACGTCCGCAAGCCCAGGGCAGGAGTTGAGATGTTCTGCGACCATTGAATGGTGACCACACATGGTGCACTCGCCGGAGGCCGACACCCCAATTCTCTGGAGGTGAGCTGCTAGATAGTCACATGATAAGACCGCACCATTCAGGGCACCAATGTCAGGAGTGTCAGGTTCTAGGGGCTGACCAATGCAGGCGTATGCGGGAAAGACCTCAAGCAAGACATGAGATGCGGAACTTACTCGGATCCCAAGAGAAGGACAGAGAAGAATACGGAGAAGAGGATGGAAATATTGGCGGCAAACCAATCGAAAGGGAAGAACTGTTGTTTGCGATTCGATACAATTTGTTATTTTACCGAAAGAGCAGTAGAAAACGATATAGCCTAAATATAATACTATTCTGAAGGACTCTTAATGAATTATGAACCCAGGCCTACTTATAGTGGCTCATTCGTCCCCTGTCCAATGCCAAGAACACCATGGATTTCGTACATTATTTGAATGAATTTTTGGCCATTGGGAAACTGCTATACGTTCTCGATGTCATCCTACACCGGCTACAAGCTATAATGGACAAGCTGAGTCAAGCTTACCATTGACGCAATGAAACAAGTGAAAGTGCAGATACGAGTCAAAGATCCTATACGATATAATATAGCCTAACTTATTCGCCCATATGGAAAATGAAGACAATTCTCTTTCTTTCTAACTTCTGGATGAATAGATAGAGTGTAGTTCTCAACAGGACTGGTCTTTGCACCTGGTTAAGTTATGCTTCCACCTGTTACAGTGCGCCAATGGTAAGATTGTCACAGCTTGTCGATTATCGCTCGTAGCCGGTGTAGGTTGACATCGAGGACGTATAGCAGTTTGCCAACGCTTGAAAATTTTTAACATTCTAAACAATATGATGACCTAGGTTCATAAAAATGTCCTTAGGACATTATTATTAAGTTCTCAACAAAGGTTTTCCATCCGTAAGGCGCGGTTTCCACCGACCTCTAAGTGCAACATACACATACGGTGACGTGGTAGCAGACATTCAAGACTTAGGCGGGGTTTCCGACGACCTCTCATTGCAGAATGCAAATGACATTGACAGAAATTTGAATTTTTCTTTTTATAGAAATCTATTAAAATGTTTATAATTAACATATCCCATGACGCCATTTTTTAATTTTAGTTTGTTTGTGATTTTACTCTATGATCTTTGATCAATTTTAACTATGGCATAGAGAAAAATTCAAATTTCCGTCAATGTCATTTGCATTCTGCAATGAGAGGTCGGTGGAAACCCCGCTTTTATTAATGATATCTGCCACCACGTCACCGTATGTGTATTTTGCACTTAGAGGTCGGTGGAAACCGCGCCTAACTCTAACAGCTCACTGAAGGAAGGCACTGTGGTCCACCTGGCTCACTGCTGCGGGATATCGAATCCAGGGGCGGATCCAGCTCATTTGAGGGGGGGGGGGTCGTTGTGGGTCAAAATAGGAAAAACATAAGTATAGTGTCGATTAAATCCTAATAAATTAATTTACAATAGATTTACTAAATTGGAGAGGGGGGGGGGGGGCAGCGATGATGACGATGACGATGATCATTTCGAGTCACAGATATACAAGGAGGCAAGGCGTAAATGGCTGAGCAGTCAAGGACGGGCGTTGGATGAAGTAAGAAGTACGAAGTAGGCTAAGTCAAAACGTCAACAAAAAATTTCGACCATCACAAAGCTTCCCTTATTATACTCTCGTTTAAATAGGAAAGCAAAAAATAAGAACCGGTCCGAGTTAACTCGAACATGCTTTCCAATTTATCAAAATGAGTAATTTCATGGTAAATAATTTTCCTATGGTTAAATTTTCGATATCTCGGGGGGGGGGGGGGGATCCACCTGTCGTCACTGGAGGGGACGTAAATTCTAGATAGATCGGAACAACACATTACCACATAGTAATAATGGCACGCAATTCGTTTGAGCCTGAATTTGCTTTAATTTTTTGCAGAACAATTTTTTTGCACAAAACCAAATAGTTTTTTGGGAAGGCAAACAGTCCGGTTTCATTACTCAATTAAACACCTAAAACATGCCTGAAGGTAGAAATCATGGATATAAAGGTTTCGCAGAAAAATTATTTCTTAGTCATTTTTCATTAAAATATAGTTATTTTTATTTATTTACCCCCAGAAGCAAACTATCATGGGACAAGTGACCCCCGCATTTTATCAACATTAATAACAACTACAATATGTGTGAGTTTAAAAGAAATCGTTGGAGCCGTTTTTTAGGAATAATGTTTTTACACGTTTTTTTTTTTAGTTTTTTGAGAATAAAACCCCCTCAAATTGAGTTAGCCCAAAGTAAAAAAAAACATTCCCGAGGTATAATTTTTGTAAACCTACATGTTAAATTTCATCAAAATCGACCGAGTAGTTTGCCCGGAAATCGATGAACAGACAGACAGACATACAGACAGACATTTCGTAAAAACCACTTTTTTGGGTTCCTGGGACCTTAAAACGTGTAAATCCGTTGAAATCGTAGATAGAGTAGATAGAGAAAATGAGTAATTTCGTGGTAAATAATTTTCCTACGGTTAAATTTCCGATATCTCGGGGGGGGGGGGGGGGTCGTCCACCTGACGTCATTGGAGGTGAGGTAAATTCTAGATAGGTGAGACCAACACACCAACACATTACCACACAGCAATACTGGCAGGGCACGCAATGCATTTGAGCGTGAATTTTCTATCATTAAAAAAAGAAAAGAAAAAAAAACGTTTTTGTACGAAACCAAATACGTTTCTGGGAAAGCAACCTGTCCGGTTTCGTTCCTCAATTTAACACCTAAAACACACCTGAAAGTAGAAATCATCGATAGAAAGGTTTCGCAGAAAAATTATTTTTTAGTCACTTTTCATGAAAATTGAGTTATTTTTCTTTTTTTACCCCCAGAAGCAAACTATCAAGGGGCAAGCGACCCCCGCATTTTATCAACATTCATAACAACTATACAATATAATGTGAATTTAAAAGAAATCGCTGTAGCCGTTTTAGGAAAATAATTTTTTTAGACGTTTTTTGGATTTTTTTTATAATAAAACCCCCCCAAATTGAGATAGCCCCAAATAAAAAAAATTGCCGCGAGGTATGAGTTTTGTGAACCTACATGCCAAATTTCATCGAAATCGACTGAGTAGTTTGCCCGGAAATCGACGCACAGACAGAACGACAGACAGACGGACATTTCGTAAAAACCACTTTTTTGGGTTCCTGGGACCTTAAAACGTGTAAATCCGTTGAAATCTCGGAATCGAAAATTTCGACCGTCACAAAGCTTTCCTTATACTACGTATAAATTGGAAAGCAATAATGGTAACTAGTTCACCTCAGCGCACGAACGATTTAATTAAATGTGAAGCATTAAAATAGAACATACTCATAAATACACCGATATAGATAAATAATTCGTGTATTTTCACATCTTTTTGCAAGAGCTTTATGTCAAAAACTGTGCCCCCTGAAGCCGGAGCGTATGAGGGTGGTACACGTACATAAGTATGCTAGACGTCTTTCTAGGGTTGTAATAAGGAAATTATGGATACCCCATATGTGTAATTTTATTAGTTTCCGTACAAAACCACCCAGTGGTCTTAGCAGGATAATATATAGGTACTGTAAATGGGATAAGGCGCCCATTCCACCGACCGGCTAGGGCTATTTACAAAAACGGTGGTAGCAGACATTCAAGACTTAGGCGGGGTATCCACCGACCTCGCATTGCAGAATTGACGGAAATGTTTATTTTCCTCTATGCCATAGTTAAAATTGATCAATGATCATACAGTAAAATCACAAACAAACAAACTAAAATTAAATAATGGCGTCATGGGATATGTTAAGTACAAACATTTTAATAGATTTCTATAAAAAGACAAATTCTAATTTCCGTCAATGTCATTGCATTCTGCAATGCGAGGTCGTTGGAAACGCCACCTAAGTCTTGAATGTCTGCTACCACGTCACCGTTTTTGTAAATAGCCATAGCCGGTCGGTGGAATGGGCGCCTAATAATAAAATAAAATTTAACTATGAGGATGAATATTATAATAATATTTGGCTGTGGGCTCTAATCTAAGCCCGGGAATGGTTGGCAAATATTGTAGTTAGGACGGCTATGAATCTAATTAACAACTTTCTCTAAATAGTTGGCAGTAGTTGCTCCATCTTGTTTTCACCCTGGAGCCCCCCTATGCCCCCCCCCCCTCTAACCCCCCCCCCCCCCCTCTCTCATCCCTTACCGTTTCAGCTTGTATCTCGAGCAGATCATATAACCAAGTTTAGTGTTAACAGATACTTGTATCGGGATATCGACTATAGTAAACTACTATATAACACCGTTTAAACTTTCACATCATGCGATGAAATGTAATTGGTTATGATTAGAGTCCGCAATCCCGGGATCCCGGATCATTTGTTATTCGCAATAATCCCTGGATTTAGTTGAGTGAATCTAGGTTTTTCAGGATGAATGATATAGTTTGCTAATTTTCCCAACGCCTGTTTTCTGCATTTCTGCTTTAAGCAACCCTGTCACCCTGGTGGAGGGAATGAGTCTGTTTATTAACTTGAGGCACCCTAAGGGCTGACTCATGGGAGAATGGGGGTGGACCTCCTGGTTGTAGTGGGTTCTGAACCACTGAGAAAATAATAAAGTCACACGATTAATTCGGAGGTGACCAGGACTCGACCCGCACTTAGACTGACTGGTATAGTCACAGCGCGTTATCATGTCCCGGCATGTACCTCTGCCAACGCGTGCACACTACCAAGTTTGCTGTAGTTTTTAACAGACTCTGTTCTGATGGAATCAACTTGGTACGGCCGTTGGTGATGGAGAATATGGTACTGTTAATACTAGTAGTACAACTAGCGAATTACCTTTTTTAAAACAGTTAATTAAAATAAGTAGATTACAATATATACTATTATGCTATTCAAATACCATTTGCATTCTGCTCAGATGCTTCACCGCTTATTTAATATTTACTTCGTCATCGTGAAGGTAGAACGCTAGGCCGTTCAAACCATAGAAATGCATTAACTGGAGCGGCGAGAGCCATAATATGCCTTACGAGGCACCCGTTAATCGTAAGCCAACTATCAGAGATAAGTACCAACGCAAAAAATATCGAAGTCTTACACATTGCAGCATAGCAGAACGGAAACCTGGACCCGGTCAAAAACTCTGTACTTAGCTTGTGCAGGCTACACTAGCAGCCACGGGCAGCCACTACCAGCCACTAGTGGAACCACGGGATGGTTCAAAGTTCAAACGCTCTGCGTCTGCCGTCTATGGTAGCCCGATACGTTTGATGCGTGAAAAAGCGTAGTTGAAAAAAATTGAAAGTGCGTTTTAGTGTGAGGTAAGTTATAGACGGGGAGGGGGGGGGGGGCTATAGTGTCACTAGCCCATCGTTGGATCCACGAGTGAACTCACTCTCAACTCTGCATAAAATTAATTATTTATAAATTAAAGAATAAATTTATAACCGAAAATATATAGCATATAATACGATACAATACAATGTAAAATAAATGTATAAATGTTTTGTGTGAAAGCAACAGTAAACAGCTGTGTACCTACTCCGGGGTACTGGATCGATTCGCTCAATGCGAACTAAAACTATCTTCAACATCCTGGTTCTTTTAATGCCTCTTCTATTGGAGATTGGCGACCATCATGGCAATTTGGACCTTCTGCTGCTCTGAAAAGGCAAGTCGTGCTCTTGTTAAACCACTGCCTCAGGTTTTTAAACCAGGATGTTCTTCTTCTGCTAGGAGCACTCTAGGAGTCAGCAGCAACTCGGCGTTTGCATCTGTTCTCCTCAGGACCACAGCATTAGGACAACAATGCAATTGCTGTGCATTGTATACAATATTAATGTTCTTCAATCAGGATTTTCTTCTTCTGTCGGGAGCCCTCTGTCGGGAGCCCTCTGTCCTTCTATCTTCCCTTGGATTATTACAAAAGGCGATACTTTTCGTTCCTCATCACATTTTTTTTTAAATTGGTTTTAAGGGTGACTGCAAGGGCTTACTTATACGCCCACCGAGTTAATTGGTGTTTCGATTGGATATATTAATATATTAATGAGTCACACTGCCCTTGTAAGATCTTTAGGCCTCTTTATATGATGTGCAAAGCAGTTTTAGTTCCACTGAATGGAACAAGCCATCAATATTCTTCGTCACCTTCCCCTACAGCAAGGGCAATCATCACATGGTCAATGCATGTTAGTTTCCGTTTCTTAACCACCAGCAGCAAGTTGGCTTTTGTATCCATTCGTCTCAGGATCTATATCTATACCCACATTTTAAATGCACTGATTATATTCTCCTAGCTTGTGTCAAAGGTCATACCTCCATACCATATAGTACGTTTGGGAATACATAACATTTCACCGTACTTCAACAACTAAAACTATAATAATCATAATCTTAATAAACTCAGCATAAATTTAAGCACGTCGTTGAGACAGCGGAAAAACTTCTTGTTAGTAGGCAAGTGAAAAATTATTGCAAATGTGGATTTATAAGTAAAAATTAGCAAACCCAATAAAAATTATATTGAAGACCATAAATTCTGCAAAGTAAAAAAGTTTGTCCCCTTAAAACAATCCGCTTTAGAGCTTACAACTTCTCAGCCCGAGTAAATTAATTTTTGAACTTTCATAAAGTTGTTAGCTGAGTTGAAAGAAATATAAAAGACGGTTATGCGCCGTTACTTACGCCCTAACCGCCGCGCCTTCCATTATTTAACCCTCAAATACGAAAATGCGAACCACTTTATTTTTTCTCAAACCAATTTGTTTGACAGTTTATTTTGGTTTCTCAAATTACCTATATGATCTAAATAAAATCAGTGAACATATATATATTTTTTTTTTTTTTTTTACAAAATGCTAGTGGTTCAATTACACTGCAATTTTAAATAGAAACGGGTCATTTCTGTTTATCTAATGCGTTGCCCTCATAAGTTAGCACGTCAGCTACGTCCACGCTACGATAGCGTCAATTAAGTTATTTAAAAAAAAATGTATTCCATAAGAGGTACTAATTCGATCCATTCATTGAAAAACATTAATAATGATCATTGTACAGCTATGGAGAGATTGTTGCTCTAATGCTGAGGTCCTGAGGTGAACGGATACAGAAGCCGTGTTGCTGCTGGCGGTTAAGAAACGGAAACTAACATACTTCGGCCATGTGGTGAACGAAAAGTAACAAAGGTAAGATAGAAGTACTGAACCCGGCAGAAGATTATCCTGGCTGGAAAACCTGAGGCAGTGGTTTGGCAAGAGCACGACTTCCCTTTGGCGGGGTTTCCACCGACCCCTCATTGCAGAATACAAATGACATTGACGGAAATTTAAATTTTTCTTTTTATAGAAATCTATCAAAATGTTTGTACTTAACATATCCCATGACGCCATTTTTTAATTTTAGTTTCTTTGTTAGTGATTTTACTCTATGATCATTGATGAATTTTAACTATGGCATAGAGTAAAACAAAAATTTCCGTCAATGTCATTTGCATTCTGCAATGAGAGGTCGGTGGAAACCCCGCCTTTATTAATGATATCTGCTACCACGTCAACGTATGTGCATTCTGCAATGAGAGGTCGGTGGAAACCCCGCCTTGTCAGAACAGCAGTCTCTAAGGTACAAATTTCCACGATGGTTACCATTCTTCGATTGAAGAGATATATAGGTAATGGAGAAGATTGTACAGCATTTTACTATAAATAATATGCGTTACAGCCCACTCTAACCTCAAAAATCATAGGAGCTGTGCTGCGTTGCAGTTATAAATTATTGATCTATGAAGCTGAAGATCAACGTTCAAAACACGTCACAAAAGGAAAGATATCCCGCCGAACCTGAGTCCACCCCTCCCCCATGGGGGTCTTACCATAACTCTTACCTTCAAAGGTAGGAGAAATTTGGGGCTTCCAAACATGCTGCTGACCACAAAAATCTGAAATAGAGTAATGCTGCTCAAGAGAGAGCATCTCCAGTCGTAAGGCCTTGGCCCAAAATGAGTATTCTCTGAGTAAAGAATTCCAAAGTCTCTCAAAAAAAGCAAAGAAAATGACCTTAGGTTAAAAATTTCAAATATAAATCCTGACATTGACTCTCTTGTGTCATCCTAATAGTGTCAAAAAGCTCACTAATGAATTGAATTAAAAAATTCTCTTTTAATGATCCTGTGTGTTAGTATTGCAGTAGTAGCAGTGAGTAGTACATAAATAATTTAAAAAAAGTACTGTTCTTATATTTTGTCATTTATTAAAAATATTTTCAAACCGTTGGTGGGGCGCAGCTCAAAAAGGTTGGGAACCACTGTTCCATCGCACCACGCAAGTGTTTTTTATGAGATAAATGAAATGAAAAGGAATGAAATGATTTTTTATTATTTTTTATAATTATTATTCGCAGAAAAACAAATCCAATGAATGCATCCGATTAACCTCTTCAGCCACTTCTGTAGGTAATGCCTATGTTGAGCTACGACACGTACAAGTATACAAGTACGAAGAAGCTACCACCATGCTTTCACTTTCATCGAAGTCTTTATATTACGCGAGCTTTAGCCCCAAGTGGCTACTCTACCATCTAACGAATATTTGTTAACATAGTAACTTAATATGCATCACTGTTTTTCCTACTAATAAAAGGACCGGTCCGAGTTTACTCGAACATGCTTTCCAATTTATCAATTAGTAGATAGAGAAAATGAGTAACTTCACGGTAAATAATTTTGCTATGGCTAAATTTCGGATATCTGGGGGGGGGGGGGGGGGTTTCGACCTGAAGTCACTGGAGGAGAAGTAAATTCTAGATAGGTCAGACATTACATTACATTACCACACAGCAATAATGGCAGGGCACGCAACGCATTTGAGCGTGAATTTTCATTTTTTCAAAAACATTTTTTTTTCACAAACCAAATAGTTTTTCTGGAAAGCAACCTGTCCAGTTTCGTTACTCAATTTAACACCTAAAACATGCCAGAAGGTAGAAATCATCGATAGAAAGGTTTCGCAGAAAAATTATTTTTTAGTCATTTTTCATTAAAAATTAGTTATTTTATTTTTTTACCCCCAGAAGCAAACTATCAAGGGGCAAGCGACCCCCCGCTTTTTGTTAACATTAGTAACGACTACAATATATGTGAATTTAAAAGAAATCGTTGGAGCCGTTTTTGAGAAATAATTTTATAAATTTATAAATAAGTCTTTCGAGAATAAACCCCCCCCCCCCCAAATTGAGTTAGCCCAAAATAAAAATAAATGGTCCCGAGGTATGATTTTTGTGAACCTACATGCTAAATTTCATCAAAATCGACCGAGTAATTTGCCCGGAAATTGATGAACAGACAGACAGAGCGACAGACAGACATTTCGTAAAAACCACTTTCTTGGGTTCCTGGGACCTCAAAACGTGTAAGTCCGTTGAAAATTCAGAATCGAAAATTTGGACCATCACAAAGCTTTCCTTATACTACGTATAAATTGGAAAGCAACAACAGAACGAAGAGAGAGAAAATAATAACAATACAATATATCAGGCACTCATTCAATCATGCACTCTCACACATCACTCCCCTGAAATTAGTGGTGGGCTGTCCTATAATTCTCCCCAAATTATTCTCTCTTCTTAGTTCAAAAGGGCATATAGTTTTGAAACCCGCATATGAAAGGTAGGCTAGGCTTATTTTTTGCTGAAAACTATATGAAGTCAGGAAGACTTTTTTTAAACACCGAAGGAATAGCAATCGAAAAGGGAAAAGGCTGATTCAGAGCTATCCAATGGCTGATTATGGACGGACTGGAAATAATACGGAAAAACAGCATTGAGCTGAATGTAAACGGCATGTTTTTATTCACTCAACCAAAAACAAACCTTTTTTTACTCCAGCGGGTTTTTGCAATATCCCACTGTTTTATTCAAACTCAACTAAAAGGGAAAAAAAGAGTGCTATAGCGTAAAGTCGCGATTCTGTAGCCTAATGTACTTTACTATTGTATAAAAACACGCTTAATTAATAAATAAGAGTAAAATCCAAAAAAAGGCAAAAAGGCTACAATGAAAAGGACATGTGCACCGGATTGCAGACCCCCAAAGGCCGCGTGGGAAGCAATCCCCCTCGGGAGAAGACCAAGAGGAAGACCTAGGCGAAGATGGGCAGACCAGTTCCAGGAGAACATCCTTCGAGTTGGCGTCGAGGCAACAGATTGGACAGCGGCTGCTGAGGATCGACAAAGATGGAGAGAAATTGTCAGAGTTGCCAAAAGTTCCCCTGGGCTGATCGCGGCCAATTAAGTCAAGTCAAAATCCATATAGGCCCACATAGCTGAGTAATTATTAATATTTTCTATAGCCCTCGCTTCTCTGACAGCCGGTTTATACGAAAACACGTAATCAGAGTCAGGGGCAACTGGCAAGGGGGATGAGCCTCTCAGTTGAACATAACTGCATTATATTGTTGCAAGTGTGGGACTCGAACCAACAACCTATAGGTTGGATGTCAGAGTCCGTACCACTACTCTACATTAAGGTCGCAGGATGGTAAATTTTCCAAAAACATATACTATACGATCATTTACTAGAATTTAGCTTCTAGCTTGTTGACTTCTTTTTTGCATAGGCATAAGCATCACTCACGGTGTTGCTCTGCATGTAAAGTCTACATTTTCTCGCGGTTGGAGGACCAAGGACTTCCTTCCAGTGGCGGACATAGCTTTTTATCTTGGGGAGAGTCATCCTTCAAAATGTCGCCTCAGGTATAAACTGAGAATAAAAACAATACGGTAGTTGGTTTAATTCGCTGACTAAGACATGTAGAGTAGTGGTAGGAACTCCGACTTTCACCCGAAAGGTTGTTGGTTCGAGCCATACACTTCATACATTTCCTGGCCATGCTTCGGAGGGCATGTAAAGCAGGCGGTCCCGGGTCTTCCTGGTTGAGTGAAGTAGTAGTATGGTTGGACACAGTCCCAGGCCACGGTGTGGGCCCATAGGACAGGGGACCTCCTGATTATAGTGGATTCCGAACCACTTGGGAAACACAGTGAAGTCACACGATTAGTTCTGAGGTGACCAGGACAAGTCCTACCATGTTTCCCTACCGGCACTGTGCACACTACCAAGTTATCTGCATCTTTGAACCTGCTCTGGTCCGCTGGATTCAACTTGGTATGGCGGCCGGCTCTAGTTGAGTGTAAGAGAGGGCTTTATAGCCCTAACTCCGCTATGATGGCTTAGTAATAGAACAACAAGTCCTTATTTATTTATTTATTATTAAGTTTTTAATTGCGGTTGGTATATCTACAGAACGAAACGATACAATTTAAGAAGTATTAAAATGACACTTTCCGTAATGCGTGTTTTTTTAAAGAATTACGTTGTCATTTTGCCGCCTTTTTTAAAATTTTGGAGGGGGTGACCCCCCCCCCCCTCTGTTCCTCAGCTTCCTTCCCCGATTCTCCCAACGACACTGGCGATACTCTATGGAGCTTAGAATATTCTACTATATATTACGGGTGCACACTGTATAAGAATAAACATTTAAACACGATTTATAACTTTTCATTTTATTTTACCTTTTATTCTAATAACAATGGCAATTATTCTTTTAATATTTCAACGTCAAACATACTGTATATGTTATGTTATAAGACGAGGCCCCGGTTAGGCGTAGATCGTGGGTTCGAATCCCGCCAAGCCCAGTTTTTCCTATATCCTCTAATTTCGTTTATAAGGAGGTAACCTCTTCAACCAAAGTTATTTTGATGTCAGTGTTATATATACCATATAATACTTATTTTTTATTTTATTATTATTATATAATACTACAATGTGTTAACATATATGTTATATAGATGTATAGTCAATTCAAAATTATTGCAATATCAATTTAAAAACTCGTCACGGTATCACAGCTTTTTCGTCACAGCCCCCCCCCCCCTCATATCCCCCAATGGAAAACTAACTAACTGTAATAACATTTCCATTCTCGTTAGGGAAACATTAATTTTTATTTCTACAAGAATTTCAAGATGACATCTTTTGATTCACGCTCTGAATTTTTTTTTTTTATCTCTCTGGAGCCTTGGCCGGAATCCAAACGAGGATTTTTACAGATAGCTGCGAGGTGGCTCGAGAATGAGTCGCATCAGCTTAGGGGGGGGGGGGCTATCATTCTCGTATATTTCATTCCCCCACCTCTATATTACCACCATTCGTTTTTGTTTGCGTGAAAAAATGGTGATGATTTCTCCGCTATGGTTTTTACTGTCGATTTTCGACATAAGGAAAGCACTAGGTAAGCTTACTCCCTGATGATATGAAAAAATGTGCTGACTACAAATTTTCAGAAAAAGCTATTAATTTTAGAGGTACCATATAGCAATTGACATGTTGGCCTTAAGTCCATTCAGTGTACCTAGGTAGGCTGTAGTATTTTTCTGTGGAGTTAGCAGAGACGCAGGGTGGGGTCCGCTAAACGTTGCAATCAAAATGGTCCCCGGAAACTGCGGCCTAACCTTCGGGACACGACCTTGACATGGAGAACTTGGGCGACGCTGAGGACTGGGGTGCTGTCGCCGACGAGAAGAAACCGTACACATGCGAGCGCGGAAAAGTTCAGAATTCAGCTCACCTGCTCAACTGCGTTCTTTGCCCGACAACAGTCACAGTCGTTGACCCCTGCGGGTAACCAGGCTGCTGTTGGCGTGGAAAATATTGATCGTTAAAATTTGGAAGCGCTTGGACACGAACATGTAAAGTAAGTCCAACTACCCATTTGCTACAATTACAAATTTCCCACGAGTCATCAGCGAGTGAATCGTCTATGTGTACCAGCCTGATCAAGCCTTAATAATATACAGTAGGTCAAACTCGAGCTCAAAAGTCTAGTAAAGTCCACACCATAGTTTAAAAAATAATTTTAATTCTTGTCACAACTTTCCCGTAGCCTGCGTAGACTGAAAACTTTATTAAAGCCCATTAGCATGCAAATTCACCATCTTGTAAGTTGACAAAAAGTTAGATAAGTTTGCAAGGCGGAGCCCATCCATAAAACCTCTCACAACTATTCCGAGAGTTGCCACCTGACCTTCCTTGTTCAACTCTCAACTTTGTCCAAAATTTGATAATTACATTACGTAGTCAGCAGCAAGTTGGTAAGTGGCCAGATGAAGCTCGTCGATATTAATAGATTTGGGAGACAGGCACGGATACAGCCCATTTGGGGAGGGGGGAGGGGTTAGTTGTGGGTCAAAAGAGAACTAACATGTAATATCGAATAAATTGGAAGTTGTAGAAGACTACCGTACTTCTTGCATCATAGGTATAATCGGTTTTTTTTTTACTTTTCGGTTTTGTAGTTTTTCCGCAAAATGTTAATATTTCCTATTATATGATGGATGAAGTAGTCTGCTTCAACGTCCATGAGCCAAATCTTTAATGACTTGCTTTGCTAATTAAATAAAAAAATATAAAGTTAATAAAAACAACAAATTTTGGGGTGCTCATTTTCTACGAAGCATATATGTCCTTTTAATGCAAAAGACGATTTGTAAAAAAAAAAAATTTTTTGAGTTGGTGCATGGTGTCACTGGAATCGTCGCATTGACAGTTACAAAAAGCGATTCCTCCTATTTTCAAAGAATATCAATTATTAAAATATTATATCCCATAATGTAGAAGCATTTAAATTTTAAACGTTTTTTGTCTCTGCTGTATTTATAGTGTTAAAGTGACCTTTTGCATTCAGGCTCCTCATATATATTGTACATGATATCGTAGGTACAGTTACATTTACTTAAGGGGCAAAATACAACAAGCTAGAGTTGTTTGATTTCGAACAATTACTCTATTTCGTAATCGAGTCCAGAATTGGATTCGATGCGAGAATCAAATAGGGACCAAAAGGCTAGATATTACTCGGAATTAGAATAAACTTGCTACATTTTCTGGCCATGCTTCGGAAGGCATGTAAATCAGGCGGCCATAGGCCTTCCCAGCTGAGTGTAAGAAAGCTTTATAACCCTAACTCCGTTGGGTTCGCTTAGTCATTATTTAATTTAATTTAGTTTAATTTAATATTCATTAAGAGGAAATGGACCCCCATGTTTTACGTTTACAAAGTCAAATTTTTAAAATATAATTAATAGAAGAAACCGTCTTTAGTAGTGAGTGTCTTCCACCCCCATTCTTCTAAACAAATAAAGACACAACCGATTTTATATACCTAAGCCACTGTAGCCTATCGTAGGCATATTGCTTACACTTCATAGTTGGGGTAACCAGCAAGAGGATGAAATGATTTTATCGTGGATCGGTATGAACGATACAGTAGCGACAAAATCGAATCAATAACTCGGAATCGGTTCCAAATACTCGATAATCGACAGGAATTAGTCGATTTCCTCTGAAATTCTGTTTTGAACTTTGTAATTGTTAATAATTTATTGCCAGGTAGATAGGTAACCAACTAACCAACGTTAAACCGCTCCCGGGCCAATGCCTTGCGGTAGATGATGTAAATTGATATAACTGGTATTTTTGTGTATTGGTAATAAATAATTGAATTGAAATTGAATTAAATTGATCGATATATCATTTGAAATTTGAAACCAGAAAGGTTTTCCGAAAGGTTTTCCCCTTTCGCGTGAGTATGCTGGCGGCGGTTGAGCGACGAACCCCCCCCCCCCCCAGAAAAAATATCATTAGGCACCCACAGCCCCACTCAAAGATTTTGTATAAGATTAGTGCCTACTGCCTCCAGATTATATTTAAAATTATTATTGCTTTCCAATTTATACGTAGTATAAGGAAAGCTTTGTGATGGTCCAAATTTTCGATTCCGAGATTTCAACGGATTTACACGTTTTGAGGTCCCAGGATCCCAAAAAAGTGGTTTTTACGAAATGTCTGTGTGTCGCTCTGTCTTTCTGTCTGTCTGTCTGTCTGTCTGTCTGTCTGTAGTAGTAGTAGTAGTGTTCGTCGGGTTAATAACGACTTAGGCCTCATATTTGGTCCCATAGAGCGACTCCGACTTGACTGTCCTATGCCAGCCCATAGCACAGTGGACCTCCTGATTATAGTGGATTCAGAACATCTTGGGAAACACAGTGAAGTCACACGATTAGTTCGGAGGTGACCAGGACAAATCCTACCATGTTTCCCTACCGGCACTGTGCACACGACCAAGTTATCTGCAGCTTTGAACCTGCTCTGGTCCGCTGGATTCAACTTGGTATGGCGGCCGGCCCTGTCTGTCTGTATGTCTGTCTGTCTGTTCATCGATTCCGGGGAAAAGGACTCAGTCGATTTTGATGAAATTTTGCATGTAGGTTTAAAAAAATCATACTTCGGGACCATTCTTTTTATTTGGGGCTAACTCAATTTGGGGGGGGGGGGGGTTTATTCTCAAAAAACTCCGAAAAAACGTCTAAAAAATGTATTTCTCAAAAACGGCTCCAACGATTTCTTTTAAATTCGCATATGTTGTAGTCGTTATTAATATTGACAAAATGCGGGGGGTCGCTTGCCCCTTGATAGTTTGCTTCTGGGGGTAAAAAAAATAAAAATATGTAAATTTTTATGAAAAATGACTAAAAAATAATTTTTCTGCGAAACATTTCTATCGATGATTTCTACCTTCAGGCATGTTTTAGGTGTTAAATTGAGTAACGGAACCGGACAGGTTGCTTTCCCAAAAAACTATTTGGTGTTGTGCAAAAAATTATTTTTTGTAAAAATGATAGAAAATTCGCGCTCAAATGCATTGCGTTTCCTGTCATTATTACTTTGTGATAATGTGTTGGTCTGACCTATCTAGAATTTATCTCACCTCCAGTGACGTCAGGTGGACAATCCCCCCCCCCCCCCCCCGAGATATCGGAAATCTAACCATAGGAAAATTATTTACCATGAAATTACTCATTTTCTCTATCTTCTAATGTTGATAAATTGGAAAGCATGTTCGAGTAAACTCGGACCGGTTCTTATTAAATATTGCTAATTTTAAAATTATAATGTATAAAAAATAATCAGCGCACAGCCATATTTTTAAAAGACCCCCTTTCGTTACCACAAGACAACTAAAAACCTTTGTGACCCTAAAAAGTGTATTATAGGTTTAGAATCTTCCCTGAGGCAAAATATATTCATGAAAAATGGTTAAAAATAGACTAATTTCGCAACTGATTAATCAAAATTTTATATTCTTTCGGCCCATATTAGGGAAGCTATCTTAGGATAATAATATAATAGTTAGTTGCTTGTTTGCCATACACAATATAACCCTTCTCATAAAAAAGTGGACATTCAGGTCCATCCCTTAAATAAATCCTAGATTCGTGCCTACTAACCTCCCCCTCCCCCCTCCCTCGGAATGCTAAAACTCGGTGGCCCCTAACATCCAGGTACTCTATTACGACATGCTAAAATCGCATATTGTGCTGTTTTCAATCAAGTCTGACAAGAATAGTTTGGCCATTGGGTTTTACCTGAAAACTTACCTATGGGTTTTACCTGAAAACTTTACAGTGTAAGGAATGCGATGGATAGGTATTTCAAATTTGTGTTGAATATAATGTTATAATAAGTCACACATTTTGGACTTTGCTCTATTTTCTAAATTTTGGATAGCCAATCAGAGAGCGCCACACGTACCTGCATGTTAGATTTATTGTGGGCATTCACACTGGCTGCTGGCTCGGATGCGGACGCATACTGATTTTTTGGAATAATTCTTACATATTTTAATATAAGTTTTTCAAACCTCTTTGAAATTCTGTTGGTGATTGAAAAATGAAGTGCAAGCGGGAAAGACTACAGACGATTGATGGCCGCAGCGAAGAATATGGGAGATACTTGGTATGAATGTTTTTTTTTATATCATATCTAAAGGAAGAACAATATTGAGGAACATGTTTATTATTTTGGTTTTGGGATCTTATGGAAATTATTCAGCTAGGTACTTTTATAAAACCATAATTTATAGTTACTGCCGTCTATTTGGCGTATTAAGAAGTACAATTGCTTTTTGGTAGGCATTATTGTTTATATATTGTGTAATGATCAAAGCCAGGGGTTTGGGTAGATTTTTAGCTTAGCTACAAGTTACCACTGGAGGCTAAAGGATTGGATGTAACGATAAATCATAAAATGTTCAAATAGGATTGTGGACAAGACATTCTATGACCAATAAGTACCTTCCGCTAATTTGACAACATACTTTCGGTAATAATTTAGGTTTCAACCCTTGAGCAAAAATGGATTATGTTTCTGACTTTTCGAGGAGGGGCTTATAGTAGGTAACTTAGTAAATCTATTGCAAATTAATTTATTACGTTATAATTTAATCGATACTACACAAGTTTATTCAATTTTGACCCACAAACACCCCCTCCCCCAAAAATAGGCTGGATCCGTCCCTGATAGTGACTATGGTATTAATTGGCCTAACCTTGTTTGTTTGCATGGCGCATTAATGCAAAGCAAAGCCCCCCCCCCCCAAACAGCTGGGGGGGGGGGGCAAAATGGACTGTGCCCCCATCAACTTTACGACCCTGGCCACTCTGATATGCAAAGTTTGTTTGCTTTGATTATTAACTTTTTAGATTCTTTTTACGATCAGGTAAGATATTGTTGGCAGGGTTGAAACTTATGATCGCATCGTGGCTTGGAATTCCACCACGTCTGAATTTTTCTTGATTATCTAATTTTGGTTAAATAACGAGGAGGTTGCCTCTTCAACCTGAGTCAATTTAATTCCTGTATTGTAATCCGTATAATACTGCAAATAAACATTGATAAATACCTATACACAGGTCCGAAATGTCAAGTAGAGGTCAAATACACAATAAGGTTTGGAAATCCATAGTGTTCATGGCTTATTTATATATCATTGGAATTATTGGTAAAATTCACGTAGTTGAGCTATACAATGTCACACAGCAGAAAAATCACGGCAAGTTCACCGAGGTGTACTCTACAAGCCGCATAACATCACAGCAGTCATCTTACAACCCGCATGTCATGGCCGTAGACAAGGGGGGGGGGGGTTTATTGGGTTGCAGCCAACCCCCCCCCCCCCCCCGAAATGATAAGTGAGAATTAAAGAACCTGGCCGAGTTAACTCGAACATGCTTTCCAAAATTTATAAATTAGTAGATAGACATTTAATGTGTAATTTCATATAGTAAATAATTTCCCTATGGTTAAAAATCTGATCCCTGGGGGGAGAGGGGCACCTCAATATATTAAAATCCCCTTAAAACTCACTTGCATATTCTGGAACAAACAGACCAATGCATTGTAACAGTAGTAAAAATGGCAGGGCACGCAATGTATTGGAGCGTGAATTTTCCATAATTCCTTCAAAAAATGATTTTTTGCACAGAACCAAATATTCTTTTGGGAGAGCAACCTATTTGATTTTGTTACCCTAATGAACATCAAAAACATACCTGAAGGTAGAAATCATCGATAGAAAGGTTACGCAGAAAAATTATTTTTTAGTAATTTTCATGAAATTTAGCAAACTATCAAGGGGCAAGCAACCCACCGCATTTTTTTAACATTAATAACGACTACAATATATGTGAATTTAAAAGAAATCGTTGGAGCCGTTTTGGGTAAATAATTTTTTAGACGATTTTTGAGAATGAAACCCCTCAAAATTGAGTTACCATTAACCAAAATAAAAAAAAACTATCTCGATGTATGATTTTTGTAAACCTACATGCCAAATTTCATCAAAATCAACCGAGTAGTTTGCCCGGAAATCGATGATCAGAGAGAAAGACAGACAGACAGAGTGACAGACAGACATTTCGTAAAAACCACTTTTTTTGGTCCATAGGACCTCAAAACGTGCCAATTCGTTGAAATCTAGTCGAGTTGAAAAGCTTTCTTTAAACTACGTATAAATTGGAAAGCAATATATCTAGTATGGTAACATGAATATGTATGTATTCCTCTGTATTATAATCTTTACTGATGTTAAAATTGAAAAACCCCACTGTTTCAGGCCTATTTATCTATACTTTTCCCCGGGGGAGACACACGGGTGTCCCTGTTTGCAGCTATATGAATAAGCATTAATTCCTTTGTAAGCTTGGTAAAATCTATACTGCTGTTATAATGCGTCAAACCCCACTATTTTCAAGTGTTTTCCTGGAGGGAGACCCCGGGCCCCCCTCTTTTAGTGAAATACATATTATTTTTATACAGTCTAAACATTCGTAATTATACCATTACTATTTTTAACCCGTATATCCGCAAAATGTACCCCGCACACCATTAGGTTAAGGGGGCCTACAAAATGATTTGTTATGTAAATCATGTGAGAAATACACGAATTGTTATTTATTATTTATATTTAAAATAATGTCGGACTGTGGCCACACTAAATTGACATATGATCTGCCTATCCAATCATAAATTTACGAGTAACACCATAACCTTTAAAGAACACACTACAGATACATTTCTCAAGATACAGTTCTCAAGAAAATAATTTACCCTAGATAGGATCAAAGTTGCCACCCCCGAAAAAAATCCTAGCTACGGCCTTGACGCATGTAGGTATCATTTGTAAAATGACTGTTTTTCACGTACGCCAAAGTTACCACTCACCTTACCTTAATTTTTCTAATGTGGCATATTGTTAAACTTAGTGTAGTTTACCGATACGTAGGCCTATATTGTTGTTGATTTCAAATTTACAAGCATGTTGGTGATACATTTAAACGATTTAGGCCTATGAATGTACAAACATAGGGTACTTGGGCCATGTTATTTAAAATGATATCAAATTGACAAGGTGGTGAGAAAGTTGTGAACTCTTATCTTGTCTTAATATTATTAATAGAAATAGGTACGGGTACCGAATTTCCAATACCTCCACGTATGTTTATACTATCCAGTGGCGGCGCTACGGGGGTGCCCGTTTCTCCGTTTCTCCGGCTCCTCCGCCCCCCCCCCCCACTTTTCAGATATTTGACATTTTGATAAATTGAAAAATTATTATTTCACATGAAAGACATGAAAAAAAATCGACACATTGACTAATTACTTTCACAAAAATAAATTACTCAAAATGCTTAAAACCCCAATACTTCAGACCTACTTTTTTCAAACTTTTCCTTCCAGGGGAGACCCCCGGGCCCCCCTGAGTGGCAGGCAAAACCTCAACTGTAGTGCTTTCAAAATCAGTAAAACCTCAGTAATTTAGGCCTATTTCCCAATTTTTTCTCCGGGGGAGAACCCCGAGCCCCCCTTTTCCCAGAGTATAACATGCGCAAAACCTCACTAATTTGGGCCCATTTATAAATTTTTTTTCTCAGGGGGAAACCCCCGGGCCCCCTTTCTCTGCGCCTGGTACCACCATTCAGAACAGGTTCAGCAATTTGGCCGTCATGCATTATAGAGAATGAGACGACTAGGTCCCTGAGCGTGTCAGAACTTGTAAAAGATTTCAGGAGATTAAAAACAATTTTTTTAAATTTTTTTGTACTGAACTTGACTAGTTTAGTGTATTATGTATTTCATACACATTAAAAAAAGATTTAAATAATAATAAAGTCATATATAATTTGCTAGGCAGACTTCAGAATTGAATGAGTAATGAATCAATGGGTCTTAAATCCCCCCCCCCCCCGAAATGTTGGGAATTTACGCCAATGCTACTCCCAATGAAAATGTCTAGCGCCGTTACTGATGCTATCCCGTCAGAGCTTGAAAAAAAATTAAGACATTTACACTGATTGAAATAGTGTTGGTAATTATTGCTTTCACATGTATACGTCATTATATGGAAAACTTTGTAGAGGTCGAAATTTTCAATTTCGAGATTTTAATCGTTTTACACGTCTTGGAGCCTTCACGTCTTCAAGTCTCCTTCATCAAGCTATCGAATCTCTTAATGCAGTGGTCGTCATGGCTCCGAGCCGCTTTGGTTCTGGCTCCACCAGAACGCCGCGATGGAATTATGGAATTAAAATTGAAACTATTTTCTAGAAAAAAATCAAAATCTAGGTAGGCTAATTCATCAAATGGGAATGCAAAGCGAAAAAAAAGTTGTATCATATCTATAATCCACATATTTTCGTAGGTAGTCTAATCTTCTTCTTCTTCCGGCTCTACAGCCCTTGGTGGGCTTTGGCCTGCTCGACAACACTCCTCCATTCTTCTCGGTTTTGCACAACGCTCCACCATCTGGAGACTCCCAACTCGCGAAGGTCATTCTCTAACTCGTCCTTCCAGCGGTTTCTTGGCAGGTAGTCTAATAGGATGTAAAAGTAAAAAGATTTACCAAATTTGGGGGGGGGGGCAGCTACCCCCCCCCCCCTGTATTCGTCCATGATGTAACCAAGTCATTTCAGTCTCCTTCTCACTATTGTTTCTCCTTAACACCAAACTATTCTATTCTCATTCCAAATTTTATCTCCTGCTGAACGGCTGTATAGAAGTAAGCTACTTAAATCAAACAGCATGTGTTAAATGTTTTCGTTTATTTTTATTTTAGAGTCTCAAAAGAAGGAAAGTCAATGAATTTATAGTTGAGGACCATTTGGAACCACTTCGTCATCATGACAATCTACAAGATGATTTCGATCAAGATGTTCGCCATCGTGAAGCTCACTATGGAGTAGCACAAGAACTAATCCGAAAGGTAAGTAGCCCGAATTCACTAATGTTAAGAATAGATATATTTTACGTGCAGCCATTTTTTCGATAAAATCTTTTTAGTCAGTTCTTGGCCATTTGTGGTGCAAAATCCACCAAAATTGAGTTTATAATAATATGTAAAAATTATTTTATATTTTAAATTATACAGCTTATTATATTATATTACCGTATAATATGTAAATGTAAAAAATGCATTGCCATAAATCCCCAAATTTTCTGGGGGCGGGGACTTTGATTCATTAGGTAGGTACTCATTCAATTCTGAAGTCTGATGCCTAGCAAATTATCTTATTTTTTTTAATTAATTAAATTTATTTTTTAATGTGTGTGAAATACATTGTACACTAAACTAAAGTTCAGTAAAATAAAAAAAATTAAAGTTAAAGTTAAAAATTTAAAAAAAATTGTTTTTAATCTTCTGAAATTTTTTTACAAGGTCTGACACGCTCAGCGATGTAGTCATCTCATTCTCTATACGCATGACGGTCAAGTAGCTGAACCTGTTCTGAATGGTTGTAATAGGCGCGGAGAAAAAATTGATGAATGGGCCCAAATTAGTGAGGTTTTCCGCATGTTATAGCCTGGAGAAAGGGGGGACCGGGGGTCTCCCGCGGAGAATAAACATCGATAAATAGGCCCAAATTAGTAAGGTTTTACGAATTTGCAAGCAGCACAGTTGAGATTTTACCGACGAATAAACCTACCAATGAGGGGGGCCTGGGAGTCTCCCCCATAGAAAAATTTTGAAAAAATAGGTCTGAAGTATTGGGGTTTTAAGGATTCTGAGTACTTTTGAGGTAATATATTTTTTGTGAAAGTACTTGGTCAATGTGTTGATTTTTTTATGATGTCTTTCATGTAAAATAAGCATACCAAGAATTAATTTCCCTTTCGTTATTGAGGATACCATGCCTTTCGCCTCCATAACGGCGTTGTCACCAGAAATCCTGGGGGAGGCTACGGGTGCCACGGGGGGGGGGGGGGGCTTAGCTCCCCCAGTACCCCCCTATTTACGCCAATGAAAAAATTAAAAATTGTCCCGAGCCATGAATTTTGTGAACTTGCATGCTTTTATTTCATCTTAATCCACCGAGTAATTTGCCCACAAATGGTCGAACACATTTATACCCAGGTAGACTTTATGCGACCGACAGACACATCGTTTTGTCATTGAAACTTAATTTTTTTTAAACATGACAATGGAAAGTGTTACTGTAATAAGTACTTCTTTAAATGGTTTCTTTTCGTTCAATATGAACCAACAGGAGTTATTCGGGAAAACTAAATCAGTTACTTTATAAAGAACCGGTCCGAGTTTACTCGAACATGCTTTCCAATTTATCAATTAGTAGAGAGAGAAAACGATTAATTTCATGGCAAATAATTTTCCTATGGTTAAATTTCGGATATCACGGGGGGGGGGGGATCCACCTGTCGTCACTGGAGGAGACGTAGATTCTAGATAGATCGGAACAACACATTACCACATAGTAATAATGGCACGCAATTCGTTTGAGCCTAAATTTGCTTTCATTTTTTCAAAAAATTTTTTTTGCACAAAACCAAATAGTTTTTTGGGAAAGCAAACATTCCGGTTTCATTACTCAATTAAACACATAAAACATGCCTGAAGGTAGAAATCATGGATATAAAGGTTTCGCAGAAAAATTATTTCTTAGTCATTTTTCATTAAAATATAGTTATTTTTATTTTTTTACCCCCAGAAGCAAACTATCAAGGGACAGGTGACCACCGCATTTTATCAACATTAATAACAACTACAATATGTGTGAGTTTAAAAGAAATCGTTGGAGCCGTTTTTTAGGAATAATGTTTTTACACGTTTTTTTGGAGTTTTTTGAGAATAAAACCCCCTCAAATTGAGTTAGCCCAAAGTAAAAAAATCGTTCCCGAGGTATAATTTTTGTAAACCTACATGCTAAATTTCATCAAATTCGACCGAGTAGTTTGCCCGGAAATCGATGAACAGACAGACAGACATACAGACAGACATACAGACAGACAGACAGACAGAAGACAGACAGACATTTCGTAAAAACCACTTTTTTGGTTCCTGGGAACTCAAAACGTGTAAACCCGTTGAAATCTCGGAATCGAAAATTTCGATCATCACAAAGCTTTCCTTATATAGTACTACGTATAAATTGGAAAGCAATATAATACCGTATTGTCTTTATTTTTAGTTATTATTCCTGAGGGATGACCTTCCCCAAAGTAACTGCTGCCCCTCCATTGTAAATCCTCCATCTAGCCTACTCTACAAGCCCAATCCATAATCAACTCAACCATGTTTTTAATGTATTTCCTATGCCATTGCAGTCTGAACCCACTTTTATCTTCTTTCCTCAACCGGCTTAACCAATCCTTTTTCGTCTCCTGGCATACTATAGAATTTAAGCTGACATAAAAAGTGGCAAATTTTTTAAAGTTTTCGTTTGTTTTTAATTTTAGATTGACCGCCGTCTTACGAACAGATTCATGCTGGTGGAAGATGATTTCCATTATAAATTATCGCGTCTTGTAGACTCGGATCTCAATGTCACGTACATCATAAGGAAGCTTGCCAATTTGAAGATAAAAGAACAGGCTGAATCGGATCTTCTGAATACACACGCTCCAATGGACTTACTACCCAAACAGACTGAGCCGGATCCCACGGTGATGGAAGTCGGCGCGAAGCTCGCCACCATGGTGATAAAAGAACAGGCTGAATCGGATCACATGACTACGCCCACCCCAATGGACTTACTACCCAAACAGACTGAGCCGGATCGCATGTTGATGGATGTCGGCAAGAAGCTTTCCACTATGGAGATAAAAGAACAGGCTGAATGGGATGTCTTCAAGCAGCCCACTGCAATGGACTTACTACCGGAACAGACTGAACCGGATCTCATAATGACGGATGTTGACGCGACGCTCGCCACCATGGAGATAAAAGAACAGGCTGAATCGGATCTTCTGAATACACACGCTCCAATGGACTTACTACCCAAACAGTCTGAACCGGATGCCATGATGACGGATGTCGACGCGAAGCTCGCCCCTATGGAGATAAACTAATGTTCATCTTAATAATAAATACACCTTACAATGGTGATTTTAAAATTTGATATGAGAAGCGCTTATAACAAGATATGTTTCCAATTAATATAATGTTAGTGCAATTACAGAGCAATAATTATATGCTGTAAATAACAACTATTTAAAACTCGCAGTAAATTTTACATGATTTTAAATGTATGTATCTTAATTCGCATTCTGTATGTTCTCAGGTACCGGTACAATATTATTATATTTTAATTGTAAAATCGCATAAGTGTGTATAAGTTACTTTATTCATACTTGGACATTGAACACATAGGCTATAGTTTTACGATGTAGGCACTACATTTCACACGAGTGAACCCCCCCCCCCCTCAGAATTCTTACCTGCCTGCGACTACTTTATTAAACTAATATAGGTATAGTATAGGTACCGGTAAGTTAAGTATACATTGTCCGATAAGGGGTAGCTGGAATGGCCGTATACAGTATATAGTGAACCCTCGGTTACTGGGGCACATTCATCTTTGCCCGACCATTTTTGCTTTCCAATTTATACGTAGTATAAGGAAAGCTTTGTGATGGTCGAAATTTTCGATTCCGAGATTTCAACGGATTTACACGTTTTCAGGTCCCAGGAACCCAAAAAAGTGGTTTTTACAAAATGTCTGTCTGTCGGTCGGTCTGTCGGTCTGTCGGTCTGTCGGTCGGTCTGTCTGTTCGTCGATTTCCGGGCAAACTACTCGGTGGATTTGAGTGAAATTTGGCATGTAGGTTCACAAAAATCATACCTCGGGACCATTTTTTTTTCTTTTTGGCTAACTCAATTTGGGGGGGTTTTATTTTCAAAAAACTCCAAAAAAAGTCTAAAAAAAAATTATTTCTCAAAAACGGCTCCAACGATTTCTTTTAAATTCTCGTAGATTGTAGTCGTTATTAATGTTGACAAAATGCGGGGGGTCGCTTGCCCCTTGATAGTTTGCTTCTGGAGGTAAAAAAATAACTATAACTAAATTTTAATGAAAAAATGACTAAAAAATGCGAAACCTTTCTATCGATGATTTCTACCTTCAAGCATGTTTTAGGTGTTAAATTGAGTAACGAAACCGGATAGGTTGCTTTCCCAAAAAAATATTTGGTTTTGCCCAAAAAATTATTTTTTGAAAAAAATGATAGAAAATTCGCGCTCAAATGCATTGCATGCCCTGCCATTATTGCTGTGTGGTAATTAATGTGTTTGTTTGACCTATCGAGAATTTACCTCACTTCCAGTCAGTGACGTCAGGTGGACAACCGCCCCCCCCCCCCCGAGATATCGGAAATTTAACCTTAGGAAAAATATTTGCCATAAAATTACTAATTTTCTCTATCTAATAATTTTGATAAATTGGAAAGCATGTTCGAGTGAACTCGGACCGGTTCTTTCTACTATAGGCTACAAAAAAAAGATGTACAAAGCAAGCATGACAGAAAGACGACTGTCGGAACGTGTGTCCTCGAAAACGCTGGAAGGATGAACTGGAAACTGACCTTCGCGTGTTGGGAGTCCGAAGATGGTGGAGCCTTGTACAAAACCGAGATGACTGGAGGAGTGTTGTCGAGCAGGTCAAAGCTAATCAAGGAATGATGAGAAGCTGACCTCGACTGAAAAAAAGGATGTAAAAGCTGGACCCAAGAGACAGACAAGACTGACAAGATGAGCTCGTCCCGACAATAAAAGGTAAAAATAGAAAAAAAATATACCCCACCTTACTTTTCGAAAATATTTTCGGTTGTTGAGCAGGCCAAAGCTCATCAAGGGCTATACTCGTATATAGAGCCAGAAGTAAAGAAAACGAAGGAAAATAATATTACATTACCACATTATTCTTCCACATTACTATGTTGTATCAGCTATTAACTGTGGTTAGCAGGAAAAAAAGACTTTATAGTCTTATTGTTCGCCAATTGTATTGTTGCAATAAAGTCGTTATTCATTCATTCATTCACAATTTCTATTAACATCCCATTATCTTTCTTCGCTTGACGCTAAGATCGGCGCAACACCATGCGAATATTAATTCAATATGGAAACACAGAATTTAACAAGAATAATTAATTAAGAACTTTAAACCCGTTGTGTTAACAACCGTCTTATTGCCTCCCCATGCGCACGCCCCCCCCCCCCCTGGAAATGTTGAGTGTTGCAGCTGCAATGGAAGTTTTGGAGAGAATTCAAACTTTAACGGTACAGCACTCGCTGGGGACTTGAGTTTGTACAGTACAAGCTAAAACTTGCAGGTAAAAGTTTATAACTTTGTAAGCTGCTAGATTAATGTACTATGCTTAATCTAAAATGCACTGCATCGTAAGTTAGGTTCAAAAGGGAGTTAGTGACTTATGGGGGTAAGTACTTTTCGTATCTCGCTATATATAACTTCCGAAGAAGGGGTTCTCTGGGGAATGTTACGATCATTTTTGAAAAACCAATTTTCTAGAAGATAAGCCCTAATGTATTTCCTCCGATGATTTATGCACCGTATGTACAGTAAATACTGTAAATTGTATATAATCCTACCAATGGTACTCCTCTCATAAAAATTGATTGCGGCATTGGTAAATACATTTTCCGAAAAAAGAAACGCCATGGGAAGGCAAACCCATTTTTATCAATGAAAAGAGTTTATGCCATTGTGTCCATAGTCCATTGAACATTGCCCAATGCTATCGAACCACCAACCAATGGGTTTTCGGCCCATTATTGGTATCAATTGTTTCCGTATAAATTTTTGGTCATTGGAAAATTAAAACTGGATTTGATTTCAACGACAAGCTGCTCATTGACACAATGTGTCAGGAGTAAGCATGACTTAACCAAGTTTGGATCCGATTGACCCTAAAAAGTTGTAAGAAAATAAATTCTTTCTTCGCTACCAAGCCCAAATTATTTTTAGAAGCCTGAAGGAAACTCATCATGATGGGAAGGCAAAAACATTTCCCTAAAGTCTTGTTCGGAGATCTCGAGGGGCCGACAACGAGTCCAGAAACCTATGGGGTCAGTCCAAAATAAAGAGGGAATTTTCACTGTTTTCCGAAATGCCTTCTAGCTAGACAACATCTTTTTTCTCTTTCGTATCTAGCAGCTGCCCATTTTAGTTCTTAACATAAAACCCCGATTCAATCAGACCTTATTCGATATAACACCATCTTAGTGTCTTACATAGAGTGAATTTCAGTACGCAATTTTGTTTTGTGTAGCTTAAGGCACTATATACCCGGGTATTGTCATCCGCCATGTTGTATCCCAAATTTCCTACATGAAAAGATAAAAGATTGAAAAATATTGAAATACGAATATATACGTTTCAGTATTTTCTTATGAACTACTTCCCTAATTGGTAGCACGTTTTATAAATAATAATAAATAAACAACGGTAAATTTCTAAAAATTAATAGGTAAACACCCAATGCTTGGCTTATACACCAGACTTATAATGGATACAACATGGCGGATGATTATACCTGTCTAATATAGAGCCCTAGTGTAGCTGAGAGTCTTTAACATGCTCCCCGAGAGTCTCTAATATGCTCCCTGAGAGTCTTTGCCATTCGAGTAGCGCAAAATTTCTGGCAAAAATAAAATTATACTAGGCTACTTAATATCAGAAGAGGGTGAACCAATGATCGAAAAGATTGGAATTGAAATATACTACTAATGTAGCCTGGGTCTAAATGAATCTAAGGTCATTTGCTACTATAGGTGAGCTTATACGCTTATCGCAGTCAACGTTGTACGGTCGGAAAGTTTTTCTGAAAATAATGTATTTGAATTTAGGCTATACTTTTTAAATAAATTCTGGTCAGTAGGTATATACAGTTATTATTATTATTTTTAGCTTTGGATAAATAAATTAGGAGAAGTTCTACTCCTTTATGCTCAGATGAACTTTTTTATTTTTAATGCATCATTAAAGAACTGTGTACACTCATTACCCGGTACTCACTTTTCCTCGCCTTTGTCCCTGGGAGAGGTCAGCAATACGGCAGGTTCTCTTCCATTCCTTGCTAATATGTGCATCGGCTGGGCTGCAGTTGCTCCTACAATACTGAGGTTTTGGTGGACTTTCGCTTCAACTGTTAACCTGTGCTGTCCTTGTCTTCTTCTACCATCTGCTTCAAAATGCGTATACTCATTCAAGAATGCAATATCCCACGCTATACATTTGTATATCCTTCATTTAAGGAGACGCACAAGCACGACGGAAGTAAAGAGCTAGATGCCTTGTTTGTACCGCTTGCATGATACAATCAAATTTGTATAATAAAAATGTATTTCAATAAATCAACACCCCTTGTGACCAAAGAATAATCTAGTCTCAGTTTGTAGAAGAAATTCCATGTAATTTTTAGCCGTAAAAAGTTAATCTATAAAAAGTTAATATGGACTTACATATTGTGCATTATTTTAGCCAAAAAAGTGATCACTTCTACCGCTGACCCAACCAATAGCTTCGAACCCAGATATTCCAGTTCATAATCTACCTAGCCGGCAATTCGACTTGTCAATTTTTCTTCAATAATTGATTAAATTTTTTCTTTACTCTATGTCATTGTCCATTTTAGGTTCTACATGTTAAAATTTATCAATAATCATTAAGGAAAATCACACTTTGCAAACAATAACAAACTAAAATTAACCAATGGCGTCGTCTGGAGATGATAAGTAATTGTAATTAATTTCTTGAGAACAAACCAATTATTTCATAATTTAAATTATAACATTTCTTGTAGATTATAAAATTAAAAGAAAGACGGCGGGAATGCTTGCAAAATTGGAAAAAATTGAAAACAGAAATGGTCAATTATTGAAGACAAGTGGAATGAGGTGAAAAAATATAAATGCAACATTGATGATTTTCCGTCAATGACATTATCAAAATTGAAGAAAAATTTACAAGTGGAATAGCCGCCTTATTAAGTAAAATAATGTAACTTTGTCTTGTTTATTATTTTATTTAAATTACTATGACGAAGTATTACAAAGTGAATGTGGAAAATATAACTGACATAATCTATTTCATTGGTTCTCTGCCACCGAAGCTCTATGACCGATTTCAGCCCCCAAGCGCTCTTGTCATAAACTCATGAATTATTAAGGCGAGGTGGGCGGAACAGTACTGGAAATCTTTTGGCCGCAGAATTGAAGAGGGTTACTGGAGAACTGGACACCTTGGCCTTGGCAAGCCCCCAGTAGTCCCCAGGGTATATGGGGGGGGGGCAGTGGTAGAAGGAGGGGGAGCAGTGGTAGAGGGGGGAGCAGTGGGAAAAGGAGGGGTGAATCTCTCACCAGGTCACAAGATTAATGGTTAAAGATTGGCTGATATCATCATAAATCTTTTCTCCGGGGGCTTCCCAGACGCTAGATATTGACGCTAAATTCATTATAGAGTTTTACAAACAATATGTTGTATGTGACTATCAGCGTTTGTGAATTAGGGAGGGATTTAGGAATTTCTTTAGAGGGTTTATGTCAAAGGGAAAATTACTAACTCTCCTTGGAGGGTAAAACGGCTCCTGGAGGAAAATTTTGGAAATTGTATTGCTTGCTACCTTCTATGATCTCATATGCCAATTTGCCAGGTGAAACAGAAATAAGTAACTATGCTGCTTATACGTCATTCAACTGCTGACCAGACACGGGTCATTTCGTGTCCACCTGGAGAGAATAGGCTAGGCTACAAGAATGAAATGTCGCCGCTGCTGTGGACTGGAAGAGAAAACAGCAGAGCACCTTCTCTCTGCCAGTGTAGTGCTCTCCAGGGACGGATCCCTGGGGGGGCGGTGGGGGCGGTCGCCCCCCCCCCCCCGAGATAAATAGCTTTATACTAGATAGAATGGACTTTTGAAGGAAATTAAGAAATTATTACTCAAGTAAGGGAAACGCGATATTTTTCAGGCCACCGCCCCCCCCCTGAAAACTTTTTCTGAAACCGTCCCTGGTCCCTGGTGCTCTCTGGAGGGAGAGACTCGAGTGCCAGGAGGGAGAGATAGCTCCTGCAAGTCAGGGCCATCGGCTTGGAGAACTTGACTATGCGTGTTCGTCAATAAAACCAAACTCACAGACTTGTGAAGTGACTTATGAATTTTCAAAAGGCTTTAGCCTACGAAAGCCTATTCCAACAGCAATCATAATAATAATATACGTCATTCGACCAGCCATCTCAAATCAGTTGATCTGCTTGAATAATTTCATTGCGACAAAGCAACGGCTGCTAAGGAAAAACACAAATTAACAATTCACTCAAAGCTATTTCATCACACCACATTTGATAGGGTCTAGGTAACAAAATACAACAATACAGTTCACTCCAACGGCCAACGGCCTTACCATGTTGATTCCATTAGAGCAGAGCATGTTTCAAACTGCGGCAACTTGGTAGTGTGCACTGCGTTGGCAGGGGAACCTGGTGGGACATGATAACTCGCTCAGGCAGTATAAGTCGAGTCCTGGTCACCTCCGATTTAATCGTGTGACTTTACCATGTTCCCCAAGTGGTTCGGAATCCACTATAATCAGGAGGTCCACCCTGTTAGTCAACTCCCCTTTCCCCGAGGTGAAAGAGTCTGCCCTTAGGGTGCCTCAAGTTAACAAACAGACTCACTCCCCCCGCCAGGCTGACAGGGTTGCTTAAAGCAGAAATGCTGAAAGCAGGCGTTAGAAACACCAACACAGTTCACTCCGTATTTATGGAATACTCATCACACCTTCACAAATTGCTTAATTGTTATGCTAGTGACCTGCTTCTGGTGATATGGTGTGAAAAGCAATATTATTGCAAATTGCGCTAAAATTACTACCGTACAATAATGAAAATTACATTATTATTACTTTCATAAAATAATAACAAAGATACAACAGTATTTACACAAAAAAAAAAAAAAAAAAAACAGCAGCAATTTCAAGAATGTTCTCCCAGTATTCACCTTAAGCCTCGCGCGCGAAAAAAAACGTAACTGGATAAATCCTGTAAAAAGCTGAATAAAAGGGATATCAAATATGGCGGGTGGATATTGGCAAAATCACAAAAAATACTGCGTTTGTAAACGACGATGACCCTATATCACAGCATTCCCGTATAAACCGACAACAATTCTTCTCGGCCCCCATAAATTTTTCGGTTCTTTGGAGAAACTAGGTAGGGGGGAGGGGGTAGATCTGAAGGGGCAATCAATAGCATCGGGACAAAAGGTATAACGAACATCCCCTCAACCTCCCCCTAAAACCCTTGTGTACCTCCATTTCTATTCCTTACCCTTTGGGCAAATATGGGTTCGGAAATAAGGATTTCATATTGCGTGAAGCTCTTCTTCAAACGGCTAGCCTATTCTGTAAACAACTTGAGTTCTGTGTTGGCATGGGTATATTGTATATGAACTTGTTGGTGTTATTAGGCCTTTTTCAGTATTTTCACTTATTATTATTTTTTTTTTAATCTTAACGCTACGCCCTTTGGGGCTTACGCATTGCATGTTTATGTGTATATAGTGCGATGCTGTGGTTTTGAATGGAATGGTGTGGTGTGCACTAGTGCTGGCGTTCGGCAAACTGCTAAGCGCGTTAGACAACGAATGGCCCATGTACCGTCTACAACAGTTTCCTTTGTCTATTGTGCGAGTTTTTGGTATAATGGGTTAAGGGTGTTCACAGATTTTTAAAACTAGTTGACTGGAACAGAAACGGGAGCGTGTGTTGGCGTAAAGTAGTTGAATCTGTAAGGATATTGCTCAGCATAGAGGAGTTATTAGGGAAGGTAGCAAGAATGCGTAGTATGTTGGACACATGGGATCGAGGCGGTCTATAAAATTCACTCATGTGTTTCTGGGAGAATAGTCGCCTATACAATAATTGAAGAACTTGTGTTGTAGAGAGCGAAAAGTCAGGGGAAGTCGAAATTGCAACAAAACAGTTTCATACTATTTTTACTGGTTTTCCATAATTGTTGTGGCCAATGGGTGTTGCGATGATGGCCACACACCTATATATGTATCAAAATGTAGCGGATCATTTCTTCTATTTACTTTACTTTCATTTACCAACTTTACTTCTGTTTACACCGATTGGCACATTTATGGAACTCCTTTCACCAGATACCCATTGTAATAGTTTTTTATACAAATAAATAATTGTGACCACTCGATAATTTGATAATGATAGACCTGGCTCATGCTGCCAACGATAGGCTACTTCCTGCATGTCCGATTTGATGTTGCACATCGATAAGGTTTTTCCCTCCAGTGGTCTCTCAATTTTTATCGTCTTTAAAACGAAAAGTTTCATGCACATTTTCCTCTGAGGTCTAAGTAGAACCACAGCGTTCCAACTTCAAAAGCCCAACCCCCTCCCCAACAGTAATTCCAGTATGAAAACCCAACTCTCAAGCATATGGAGCAACGATCGAAGAGGCATTCACAGCAGACTGCAGAAGACAACTTCTCAGCAATATGCTGAATCAGATGCGGGTGATTGTGTGCACAGACGAGTACCCTCTCAAGTGAGATTACACATGCAGCTCGCGCCCGTACATAACGCACTCGTCTCACAATTCGCTTGCTCCTTTACTCATTTGTTGATGATTTACTGCTGACACGAACCCCCATTACTCGGACGTGCTATCTTGTACCCTTAAATTTGATTTCCTTTACATTGCAAGTAGAAATACGGTGTTGTTTATTGCCATATCCTACATATATTATTTATTGCCATACCAACATTTCAGTTTTCAGGGTTTTACATTCAATCAGTGTGCCCGTCTCACAAATCACTGACGGCTATACTTCACGGCAATCACAAATGACGTCACATTCCAGAGTCACGTCACTTCCTTTTTTTAACCATCAAACTTCAATTGATGGGGAAAAATATTGATTCCTTTACTAAATAACATTTTTAAGAAAAGAAAAATTAATTTTTAGGGACATAAAATAAATCTACTTATGCATTAAAATAGGTTATCAAAGATTGTCAATTAGCCTATTGCACATAGCAATAATACAAGAAAACATTGTACTGCGTGCACATATAGTGCGACTTAACGCCTTCTTCCATAATTTGACCCTTCAATTGAAAATGCATGTAGGCCTATTTGAGACAAGTTATATTGTTATATTTTAGAAACATTTCTAAGAACTGGTAGGTACGAGTAAACCCGTTTTTGAGAAAAACATTTTAGTCGTTTTCGGACGGTAAAACATCCAAAATTGAGTAATTAAATAATTAATAATTTGTCCCGATACATTATAATTCTTGTGAACCTACATGCCTATTTTCATCAAAATCCGCCGAGTAGTTTGCCTTGAAATCGAAGAACAGACAGACATTTAGTAAAAAAAAAAAACATATTTTGGGTACCTACCTGGGACCTCAAAACGTGTAAATCTGCTGAAATCTCGAAATTAAAACTTTCTACCTTCGCCAAGTTTTCCTTATCCTACGTATAAATAAGAAAACAAAAAGCTAAATAGACCTACGGTGATTTTTCTCTTAGTGAATCTCTTAGAGAACCCCCCTCCCCCCCCCCCCCAAGCTAGGCTTTCTCTTCATTCTCCACTGACTACGTATACAGGGAAGGTTAAAATACTGGGGGGGAGGGGGGATTAAGCAGTGATTGAGCATGAAAGCGGGTTCGCCGGTGCAAAGTAGTTAAGCAGCTTCGGCTGAATAGATTAACATGAAAGAAACTAACGAGGAGTAACTTGCAGACGAAATCGATAATATAACTTTTTGTTTTATCTTTGGGAACATGCGGAAAATGAGGGTCCTTTTCATGGATTGGAAATAGGGTTTCAAAGGCGTCATGCCTCGGTACCCAAGGCCGTAGCTATAGACTTGCGACGGAGGGGGGCGAGGGGGGGGGGGGGGTGTCGAAATCCTAGACTCTAGAGTGTGGCAGGTATGGGATAAGCTAGCCTAAGGCCCGTGGCTACAATATTAGTTTATACTTAGCTTAAGAAAGATAAACGGAATTTTGGTAAATATACAACAAGTACAAATTAATATAGAAATAACAGAACAAATTTATGTGATTAAATGGAAGCGCTTCCTCTTAGAAGGCAGCTGGCTTACTACTGCTATACTATAATGACCCTGTGGACACAACCCCAATCCGTTTACACGGTTGTCCCCCATGCAAGGGCGGATTTAGGGGGGTCAGAGGGTCCGGACCCCCCCCCCCCCCAAATAAATTAACTTACACTAGATAACAATGGGTTTACAGTGGGAATTAAAAATTATTATGTTTTTTAATGTTGAAATCCACTGAACCTGCCCGCTGACCCCCCCCCCCCTAAATTGGAGACAACATCCGCCCTTGCCCCCATGGTGTTTCTTGTCCAACTCAAAACAGGCGTTTCAACGTGGAATACATTCTTTTGGCAGTAGCGGTGGACACAGGTATAGTAGCCAAAATTATCACGATTTTTTATAATATTTGGGGAAAAATCCTCGTCGCATTTATTAATCGCTTCTAAAACTTTACTGGGTACGTCGTGCATTCCTACCATTTCCCATTTATTTAGAGTTATTTTCGTTTCTGGTGTCCGAGGTAGATACTCAAAGTTTCTAGGCCCAGTATTCTGCCAACCTGACGACATGGTCGGTGCACATCCAAAGGTCTTTGAAGCCTTTTGTCTCTTCCCGGTGGTTAAAGGAATAGCCGCTAGATGTTCCCCGTTGCCCAGGGTACGCCCGATCTGTTTTTTATACTCGTGCAAAAATACTATCTTCGAGGAGACTCCTTTCCTTTACCCGCAGCTGGAAGCTTCTAAGTGGTTAGCTGTAATGCGTGCGTGTGCATAAGCCTCTTTACACTATAGATTACACTGTGCGTTCCGTTTTAAACTTTGACTACAAGGTCAGGCTGCGTTTTATCCATGAATTATGAGGTGGCAGTCAAATATAAAGCTCCAGTTTCCAAAAACTGTACTGCTTTCATACAGTATGTAGGCCTACCGTGTCTCAAATATTTCTCTTTCACAAGCTACATCATATCTGTTTACCTAGACATATCTCCTTAAACAAGGAAGACAGGATCGTCTGGATATTATGTCTTAAATGTCCAACAAGTAGCACTATCCATATTATGCTTCCACAAGCCATGCCATGGGCCCTAAACACCAAAAATGATAACAGTGAGAAAAGAAATCATTCTGCAGTAAGCTATAATAACGTCATGAGTAGAGGAAGAAGAACGCAATGATCCACAAGCTATAATAAGACTATAAAATTTGCAGAGTACTGTAGTGATGGGACGCATTATTATACTAAATTCGAGTTCCCACTTAGACTCAAATGAGGCAGCTGCTAAAAATTATAGGCCTACTCCTGTACTTATTCAAGAAAAATCCAAACTGCTGACTGCGAAAGACTTCAAAATAATAGCCAATTTCGCTGAAACCTGGAATGATGAGCTCATTTCGAAGGGACTTGACGGCAAATCGCGTGATTATAACAACGGGAGAAATCTCCATATTCGAGTGTCAAGTTGTCACCCAGAGGGAAATTTCACTGAGAGAACCAGGGAAATTTTCTTGACAGATCAGGGAAATTTCACTTCGGATTGGCAAAACAAAAGAGAAGCATTCCACTTCGCTACAGTTGTTTTGAGAATTAAATTAGAGACGGCTTTGATTTTATTTTATGGGTGGCCTAAACTGAGAAAGGCACCAGGCGTGGATCTAGAACATGTGCATGAACCGATTACCAATACAATAACAAAATACTGTATGTTCTGGATAATTCAGCTAAAATAAAACTTTGAAAAAATTCAATGAATCTTGAAAATATATTGTACTTTTAATGCTATCATGTGAAGGAGTTGTTACGCTCTAGGCCTAACACATGAGCCAGTGGTCGTCAACCCATGGCTCCGAGCAGATTTGGCCCTGACTCCACCAGAACGGCGCGGTAGAATTAAAATTGAAAACTATTATAGAAAAAATCAAAATCTAATTCTTCAAATTGAAATGGAAATTCAAAACGTAAGAAAAAGTTGTATATTGTATCATTACAAATCCACATATTTATGTAGTCTAATTGTGTGTAAAAGTATTAAAAACAGCTATCAAAAATAAGTAACTTTTTCCTACCCCGTTTTTCCTAGCTATATAACACATAGTGTATGTAAGTAGTCAATTATTGTGCGTCAGGTCGTCAGGTTCAGCAAGCTTCATAGGTCACTGCCGTGGACTCAGAATATGGCTCCGTTGTGCAAAAAGGTTGACGACCACAGACAACAAACCTCTGAACAAACCTCTGTTTTGTAAACATTACATCGTCCTCCGCCATGTAGGCCTACATATGTCCTCAGCCATAAGGTATAAAACACGAACCTTGGGTTCGAAGAGGCAGAGCTGACTTCACCGTGCAAGTTGGAGTAGCCTCCTAACAATGAATGAGTAAGTAAGTAAGTATAATTACATATAATTGAACAATCAATAAAAATCAAAGCATAAATCCCCAGCACTAAGTACAAAAATGACTTGTCACGCTGGGTTCAAAAGTTGAATACTATGCATCATTTTTTAAATGAATAAATAAATAAAAGTAAGTAAGAACAACTTATATAGCCTATATCGTAGTCTTATTCCAGGGTCGTCGGTTTTTACTGAAGGTTTAATTTTAGCCGTTTAGTTGGCGCCAATCAACAAAATCACAAGTAGGCTTGTGTCTTTGAAGAAGATATAAAAACTAAATCTTGTTTATTTCTTATAAGATGGCGCCCACATTTTGCCGCCAAAATACGGGCCCATCAAGCTCAGACACTTAGAGAAATAAGAGAGAAATTAGCGGTGCAATTTCCTCCATTTACCTACAGTAGATAATTCGCCACGTGATTTTCTTAATGGGAAATTCTCATTACAGGAAGCCTTAGGAAAGGAAAATTGGGTTTCCTAGGTTTTTTATTACTTTAACATGGCTTAATGGGTATTATTATACGTCCCGGCCGTAAACCCCATTACTTTTTAGACGTTTTCCTCACCTCTTTCGGTAACTTTTAACGAGAAACTTGACTTGCTCTTTTTACGAGGTATTTTGGAAATTATGCTATGGCTTTCTTGTGATTTGAAGTGTCCCCTGTTTCTGTGCGGTTCCTTTATTGTATTAAAGACCCACGATATTACCTTATTTTGCATTAAGACTGCGGATTTTAAAGCTAGAAGTTTTCGAACGAGAAAAAGTTTGCGCCATTTTAAAATAGCTGAATCTGCTTTTTTTTACTTGTATTTTTGGAGAACGGTTTTGCAAGCTTCGAGTTAACTTATTGTGACCTCGTTGTGTTCGTGGTTAAAACTTAACTCACAGACTTGTGAAATTTTAACTTATAACTGCTCAAATGGCTTTAGCCTACGTCAGTCGATTCTAATTTTTCCCCAACTGGGAAATGTACCCAATCACTTCACTTCACTTTTTTCCTTGACCAGTAACCCCGGACAAGGTGCATATATTGAAAAGAACCGGTCCGAGTTCACTCGAACATGCTTTCCAATTTATCAAAATTATTCAATAGAGAAAATTAGTAATTTTATGGCAAATATTTTTCCTATGGTTAAATTTCCGATATCTCGGGGGGGGGGGGGGGGGTTGTCCACCTGACGTCACTGGAAGTGAGGTAAATTCTCGATTGGTCAAACAAACACATTAATTACCACACAGCAATAATGGCAGGGCATGCAATGCATTTGAGCGCGAATTTTCTATCATTTTTTTCAAAAAATAATTTTTTGGGCAAAACCAAATATTTTTTTGGGAAAGCAACCTATCCGGTTTCGTTACTCAATTTAACACCTAAAACATGCTTGAAGGTAGAAATCATCGATAGAAAGGTTTCGCATTTTTTAGTCATTTTTTCATTAAAATTTAGTTATTTTTATTTTTTTACCCCCAGAAGCAAACTATCAAGGGGCAAGCGACCCCTCGCATTTTGTCAACATTAATAACGACTACAATCTACGAGAATTTAAAAGAAATCGTTGGAGCCGTTTTTGAGAAATAATTTTTTTAGACGTTTTTTTGGAGTTTTTTGAAAATAAAACCCCCCCAAATTGAGTTAGCCCAAAAAAACAAATGGTCCCGAGGTATGATTTTTGTGAACCTACATGCCAAATTTCACTCAAATCCACTGAGTAGTTTGCCCGGAAATCGACGAACAGACAGACAGACCGACAGACAGACATTTTGTAAAAACCACTTTTTTGGGTTCCTGGGACCTCAAAACGTGTAAATCCGTTGAAATCTCGGAATCGAAAATTTCGACCATCACAAAGCTTTCCTTATACTACGTATAAATTGGAAAGCAAAAAGGTTATAAGTATAACTATCACGCTCAAGCTTCCGCGTATCGAGTGATCTTAGAGCAGTGGCCCTGCAAGATATAAAAGTTAATTAATAATTAATATTTATAATAATAAATACCTTGTTGGAGACTCGTACCCCCAAACTTGGTGAAGTCATGCTAGAAAAATTTAGATTCCTACTTGTAACTTTGTAGTATTTCCTTTTAATTATCAAACAAAAAATTGTGTATTGATAAATCTTGTTTAATAATAACTAAGGCACTATATACCCGGGTATTGTCATCCGCCATGTTGTATCCCATATTTCCTATATGGTAAGTATTGTAAGAAAAGTAAAAAATTGAAAAAAACTAATACACGTTTTAGGAATTTTTTATTATACACTTCCCTACTTGGTAGCACGTTTTTTTAAATAAAAATAAATAAACAACGATAAATTTCAAAAAATAAATAGGTATACACCCAATGCTTGGCTTATACACAAGACTTATAATGGATACAACATGGCGGATGACAATACCTGTCAAATATAGAGCCCTAATAATAACTACAGTTAGTAAAACCCAAGGAATCGTTAAGAGATTAACTTTTTAAAATAAACCGAGTAGTGTATGAAACCCTGAACGCATTTGGTATGAATTTTTATAGAGGAAAATCCTCTGGCACAGTTACACCTTATCAACGATTTGAGACTTGCTCAACCCGATGAAAAGATGCAAATACGACTAGGTTAGTTTATATAGGACTGCTGGGATCTGCTATTGGATGGAAGGGGGGCTGGTTGCCTATACCTAACTCGCTGGCTGGCTACATCTGTGAGAGGGGATGATGTGTGACTAATCAGCATGCATACGCCTGTTACACTGTGACAATGGTGAGCTTGTCTCAGGCTCTCAGCGTGTCCATTATCGCTTATAGCCGGGGTAGGTTGACATTGAGGATGTGCACCTGTTTACCAATGGCCCAAAATGGATATGGAAACAGTGTCAAATAGAAATAAACAGTAGATTTCAGTTTTTGAGTGAAACGAAGACCATTTTATTATGATAGAAATAAGAAAGAAAATTGTCTTTATTTCCTATATGGGCGAATTTTGGGCCTTACAACTAACCCTTGATGGGTTATCAAAAAGACAGCTGTAAAAGCTACGAGCCTGGTATTGATAGACTTGTTAGTCAGTATGTAAATTGAAGAAAAAATCAAAACCATTCCTTTGTAGCCTGTACTTTCATTTTATCGCCCTTCTCAGCAACCATTTAGCAATGAAATAAATCCAACTAAATTTCCAAAAGCTCGCGCTTTACTTTTTCAACAAAATAAAAGTCAATTCAAAGCAGAAGAGTTTCCGCGAAATAGTCATTGGATTAAACCGATCGCTTCTATCTCAGTCAGAGAGAAAAGAGAGAGCAAGAGACAGCTGGAGAGTGAGAGAGACATTTCTGAATAGCGGAAAAGTTCCGATTGGATTTTTTTCGAAAAAATCCTTTATAAAACGCTGGTATAGAATCAATACACGCGTTGTTACAATGCAAATGTTATGTTACGACTCGTACAAAAATACATGGATGGTTTCCATTATTAATTTTCAGGGGTAAAATGTTCGGATTTTCCAAAATCCAGTCCTTTTATTCCTTTTTTGGCGTTTTGCTAACTCCCGACATTCAAAATCAGCAAGCCGTTTTTGTGTAAATACAATAGATTTTTAATAATGTTTACATATTTACATTATTGCTCGTTTACCGCATTTTTTTATTTTTTTTATATGAATATTTTTAATGAACACAATGGCCCTGATTACGCACTCTAATCGTATTTATTTGATCTTAAATTTATTGAACCGAAGAAAAGTTTTGAATTTTTATGTTGAAGTAGACCTAAGCGATTTGATTCGGAATTTGGGGTCCGGACCCCCCCCCCCCCCCCAAAGATTTAGCAAAACAGAAAAAATGTCAGATATTTATTTTTAAAAAAATCCCCGGGGAGACCCCGGTCCCCCTGTTTCCAGTTTTGTTAATAATGTTATCGTCTGCAAAATCAAAATGTTTTTTCCGCCAACCTATTTCAGGCCTATCTTTTAAAAAACATTCCCCACGGTAGCCCCCGCCCCCCCCCCCCCCTTGCGTTAGCTGTAATATTCTTCACATGTAAAATATGAGCATGACTGCTTTCAAAATGCGTAAATTCCACTATTTTGGGCCTATTCTTTTTCAGGATAATTCCCCCGGAGGAGACCCCCGGGCCCCGCTTTCTTGCAGTAGGTCTATACTATTCTTCGGCTGAAAAACCTAAACATTATTAGAATAGGTTACAAGACGTATATACATCAAAATTTGTAAAACTCCACAATTTAAGGCCTATTTTTTTCATAAACCTTCGCCGGGGGAGACCACCGCTCCCCCCCCTGTAACGGGTTATTTCCGTTACCGTGTCAAAATCATTCCGACCGTGGGGTCGAAATGCAGGGCTTGATACACTACAAGGAAATTAATAAAACTTACAATAATCCGATTCCTGACAAGGCCCTCCGTAGCCATATTTGTTTATAAACAATAACAAAGCTTCGACACTCGAATGATTAAGGCAAATTTTTCGATAAGTAATAAACCGTAATCTGAGAAAGGACAAATTTAATAAAACACCTAGAGAAAGGCAGATTCCTAGCCCTCTGCTCGGAATATAACTACCTCTCGTACAAATAAATACAAGAACATGCAGTTCCTCGAAAACAGAAGAAATATAGAAATTTACCGTTTGCGCCAACTCACAAACTTTTACGCGCCTTTTCCTTTCATAACCGTAGCAGAAGAAAGTTTACGTGGATGATAAAATCACTTCTTGAAGCCAGAGTGAAGGACGACTTACAACTGATAAGATCAGAATTTAAATAAAAGTAAAAACCCTTGTCTAATGTAAAGTGAATAGCAATTAAATCCATCCAACCCTAACCTGGGCTAATCTATGGTGTAAGGCGAGAACCGGTGTTCCAAGAGTTCCAAGGAGGCGTTCTCGACGTAAATCCCCTGATGGGGAACTACGTGGAGGGGAACTTCTTGGAGGACGGAAAGACCGGACCGAGACCATCATCGGCCCGTAAAGGCCATACCGAGGGAAAGATGCACCAGGGCTAAAAGAATGGGTAGGACGAGGGTCCTCAGCAATTACAACTTCACTTCACTTCGTTCATCTTATTATTAGTAAGAATTCTCTGCACCTGTAAGTCTCCATTATTGTTTTGTAACTGAAAGGAAAATGTACTTTATGCTGTGTTATCTAGATTGTGCGCGGGACGACGTCGCTGATCTGGGAGTGGAGGATGTATTCGGTTGAAGAAGGGAGCGGGTCGCTCCTCTTCCTCATCCGGGGCCATGATCCCCTCCCAGGGCAGATGGTCGGTCAGTCCTCTGGATAATATTTTGTAATGTGGAGATTTCTGAGACTGGCACCATGATATTTCTCTCTTTACAAAAGTCCAGTGCTCAGAAAATTCTCCGTCTAATTGTGCGCAATGTTAACTAGGATGATCGTGGGTTCGATGACGAACGGAGGGAGTGGTCCAGATTCAATTCTGTATCCGGTCTCCGGATGGAATCGGACACACTCTCCCCGTTCCTCACCGAACCAATGTCGGATCTCCGGCGATATGCCAATTTCTATTGTTTGTTGTGGTGTTATAATGATGTTTGGCAGCGGCCAAATTTTCCGGTCGAGGAAGAAGTGACCAAATATATTTGCTGATCTTGGACAATCTGGTGTTCTCTGTGCTTCCTCCGCATCTCTCTAGGTTGAGACTCTCTCTCTCTTGTTGTTGTTATTTAGCCCCCATGATCCACGCCCTTTACTTTCTGCCGTCCCTGAGCTACCGACGCACCGGCTGAGGCCACCCTTGTTAAGATGAGTCGGATTTGATAGAAGGAGGAGTTATCTCCAGTTTTGTGGTTACCATCTGGTAATTGGTCTATCTCTCCAGTTTCACCTTACAAACTGACGCCCAAGGCGTGGGGCTTGAAAATTCAAAATTGCAGTATTACAAAGTCAATAATTAATTACCAACTTTACTCGCCAACAATAGAGAGAGCTCGTTGCCTTGAGAGAGAGAGGAGATGGAGAGCAGGAGATTGTCCAGGAGTATAGATTAAGTAAACGATGAACCTGTTGAATTGATTAAAGGAAGTAAATAAGGAGTTTAGTAGTTCATAATGGTTGTGCAAGGTTAATGTTGTTGTTTGAACATAGACCAGTGTCTCAACCCTGTCTAAGTGCAGTGATCATTTAGTGGCGTCCCAAACGAATAAATAATTAATAACAAGTATGTAATGTTATAAAAGAAAACTCTCCAGATTTAATCAATTCACACAGACTTTTCAGTGAAGTGAAGTCATGAAGAAAAGAGGAAGAAGGGAAACGAGAAGTTAGGAAATTCAATTTTAAATTCCACGGGTGGGAGAAGTGGGTTGTTTGCCACTCTCTGTACCGATAGGTGGGTGGGAGAGCTCTTAGTGAGTCTGTCGTTAGTGGGTTGTCCATAGGAGGGAAGCTCCGATCGAGTTTCTGACGGTCTGGGGTAACCAACTCCGAAGGATCCACTACAAACGTAGAATCGGGGATGAAACGTCTTGAGAGTTTTGATCAAGGGTTTTAAGGTCCCGGGGAAGGAATTTTCTTAACTTTAACATAAAGGTACATAGATTATTATTATTATTTTGTGCGACCCAGGGAAGTCTGGTAAGCCTGAGGGAGGTTTTTGTTCGCTCTAGGTGTAACCGATTCCCCGGGGTAAGCAGTGTCTGATTGGTGAAGCCTGAGTGAGGGTTTTGATCACTCCAGGTGGAGCCAAGGTTAAATTTTATACGAGGATCGGAGAGGTTAAGCCGAAGTAGGGTTTTGTTACTTTAGGTGGCGCCGTCTGAACTCGTCTGGAACAGAGGAATCTATCCTGCGGTGTTTGGTGGGTGATGGTTTTCTTTCCAGGAGTGTTTTGTATTCTATTGTACCGGTTAACTGAAAGGTTATATTATGTTATCCCATGTTCCCTATTGCCTAATTTAAAAATTAGGACGTCATTGATTGTCCATCTGAGTATAGTACCGAAGGTAAATATAAATGCAACTAACCTTTTCAATGACATAATTGACGAAAGAACCCAGTAGTCCTGTGCCCCAACCTAGCCTTATGAAAAGTGCAGTGAGAAAAGACTCATAAGAAAATTTTATATTAATAAATAAATCATGAAATTTAATTTATAAAAGAAGTTAGATAAGTGGAGTATATTAAGTGATATACTCGAAGTGAACGAAGTGGAATTTTAATCAACTGAAGATGTCATACATCCCGAGGAGAGAAGAGAGAAGAGTCCAGGAGTATTTTCCCGACGATGACTGCGTCGAGGAGTGGAAACACTGCGAGCCCTGGAGGACTTTCACCAAGGAAGAAGCGGATCAACGTATACGAGCCTTAAGGGAGGAAGACCGCAGACTCACTAACATCGAGAGAGGAAGGTGGAAGGAATCGCGGGAAAAGGACTCATCAGAAGAAGAAGAGCAGAAGGAAGTGGAGCAGAGACGAGTGAAGGCCGAGATCGACCAGCTGCTTCGAGAGTTGCAAGACCTTCAAGAAATGGTGAGCTCCAAGGTGTCGCGAGAAGGAAGGACGAGTACGAAGGAAGGAGAGCGGCAGATGAAGACGGAAGTAGATGACCCAGAAGAACATCGGCAAGAAGGCAGAGGAGAAAGCAGAGGCAGAAGATCCGAAGAGACACGAACGAAGGGAGGAAGTTATCAGAAGGGAAGTGCAGCTCTAGCGCCCACCGAACCGGTCCCCGACTGGGATTTCCACCATCTGCAAGACGAATGGTATATACAACTAAGAAACCGGATCCAGCACGACCCCGAGTCCTACCCCCTATTCTCCGTGAGAGGGTTGATTATATATAAGGTCATTCAACCAAAAGGTGACCAACTTTTTAAAGAAGTTATGGTAGTCCCTAAAGACTTCCGAAAACAGGTGTGGACGAAGGAGCACGTGATGAAGACCGAGGATCACCCAGGGACTTCAGGAACGCTCAAGAAAATCACACAGAACTACTACTGGCCCGGAATCAGCCGAGATGTAAGAGTGAGAGTCCAAGCCTGCAGGAAGTGCCTCCAACTTCGAGCTACAGTCATCAAACCGCCTCCGAGACCGATACGCCTCCATACCATCGGTGAGAAGAAAGAGAAGTCCGTCAGAGAAGGGAAGGCCCTAAAACAAGGAAAGAGATCGCATGTCCACCACTTCCAAGCCAGAGTACGAGAGGAGCCATTCAATCCAGGAGGGGAAGACATCAGGATCCGAAGCATTCTCCGGAATATGCTTAGAATGCAGGAGTGATAGTCCCACTACTACGGGAATTGAGAGATCTTCATAGTGTGGAAACCTGTACCAGAACATTCATTAATAAAACCTATGAGTAGCCTATCCCTGATTTTAAAGGATTCCTAGAATACCCGTAATTCGTACAACAACCTTCATAAACTTTTTTCACCAATTTTCAATTTTATTACCGTATTATCATATATAACTGAAAAATTAGGACGTCATCCCTGATGGGTAAGTTGTCTTACAGTCGCCAGTGGCATATCTCTGAATTTGAAATGATTCCTTGCTTAATTTATAAACATCGTCATATTAACTATGTATTTAAAAAATTAGGACGTCATCCAGGTGTGATCATTGTGTCCTTAGTTGTCAATCGATGAGTAGAGTGTGGCTTATGGCGCGTTCGAGATCCATCTATCGTTCAATCGTTTGATTTCTAGTGAACTTCGTCGATTTAGTTCCAGTGGACTACGTTGGTTTAGAGTTCGTGAAGTGCAAATTCGATGTTAGAATTGACTGTCCAAGGTATGACGGATCCCTCAGTCGGCGACTTCGAGTGATCCAAAAGGATAGGACGTCATTGTGTAACGGGTTATTTCCGTTACCGTGTCAAAATCATTCCGACCGTGGGGTCGAAATGCAGGGCTTGATACACTACAAGGAAATTAATAAAACTTACAATAATCCGATTCCTGACAAGGCCCTCCGTAGCCATATTTGTTTATAAACAATAACAAAGCTTCGACACTCGAATGATTAAGGCAAATTTTTCGATAAGTAATAAACCGTAATCTGAGAAAGGACAAATTTAATAAAACACCTAGAGAAAGGCAGATTCCTAGCCCTCTGCTCGGAATATAACTACCTCTCGTACAAATAAATACAAGAACATGCAGTTCCTCGAAAACAGAAGAAATATAGAAATTTACCGTTTGCGCCAACTCACAAACTTTTACGCGCCTTTTCCTTTCATAACCGTAGCAGAAGAAAGTTTACGTGGATGATAAAATCACTTCTTGAAGCCAGAGTGAAGGACGACTTACAACTGATAAGATCAGAATTTAAATAAAAGTAAAAACCCTTGTCTAATGTAAAGTGAATAGCAATTAAATCCATCCAACCCTAACCTGGGCTAACCTATGGTGTAAGGCGAGAACCGGTGTTCCAAGAGTTCCAAGGAGGCGTTCTCGACGTAAATCCCCTGATGGGGAACTACGTGGAGGGGAACTTCTTGGAGGACGGAAAGACCGGACCGAGACCATCATCGGCCCGTAAAGGCCATACCGAGGGAAAGATGCACCAGGGCTAAAAGAATGGGTAGGACGAGGGTCCTCAGCAATTACAACTTCACTTCACTTCGTTCATCTTATTATTAGTAAGAATTCTCTGCACCTGTAAGTCTCCATTATTGTTTTGTAACTGAAAGGAAAATGTACTTTATGCTGTGTTATCTAGATTGTGCGCGGGACGACGTCGCTGATCTGGGAGTGGAGGATGTATTCGGTTGAAGAAGGGAGCGGGTCGCTCCTCTTCCTCATCCGGGGCCATGATCCCCTCCCAGGGCAGATGGTCGGTCAGTCCTCTGGATAATATTTTGTAATGTGGAGATTTCTGAGACTGGCACCATGATATTTCTCTCTTTACAAAAGTCCAGTGCTCAGAAAATTCTCCGTCTAATTGTGCGCAATGTTAACTAGGATGATCGTGGGTTCGATGACGAACGGAGGGAGTGGTCCAGATTCAATTCTGTATCCGGTCTCCGGATGGAATCGGACACACTCTCCCCGTTCCTCACCGAACCAATGTCGGATCTCCGGCGATATGCCAATTTCTATTGTTTGTTGTGGTGTTATAATGATGTTTGGCAGCGGCCAAATTTTCCGGTCGAGGAAGAAGTGACCAAATATATTTGCTGATCTTGGACAATCTGGTGTTCTCTGTGCTTCCTCCGCATCTCTCTAGGTTGAGACTCTCTCTCTCTTGTTGTTGTTATTTAGCCCCCATGATCCACGCCCTTTACTTTCTGCCGTCCCTGAGCTACCGACGCACCGGCTGAGGCCACCCTTGTTAAGATGAGTCGGATTTGATAGAAGGAGGAGTTATCTCCAGTTTTGTGGTTACCATCTGGTAATTGGTCTATCTCTCCAGTTTCACCTTACACCCCCCCCCCCTCAGCCCCCCGACCCTCCGGGTGGGGAAATTATGATCATGCCCCTAATTAGATAATGCATACGCCCATGAGGACGGTTTTCCTATTTTTCTACTATTTTACGAAAATACGGGGGGGGGGAGCGCCACATGAAACACCACGCCATTCGAAAATCTATCGTACATAGGTAAACTTTAAGTATTGATGTTGCATGAAAACTGGACCCCCCCCCCCAAAAAAAAAAAAATTTGGATTTATTTTTTTAAAAAATAACAGTAGAATGTCTAATTATCTCATGAGACACATAGTGATTTTTAACATTTTTAGCGAACGAGAAACTATAGTACTAAAAGCCTAAATTTGAAACAAAGGAAGAACCCCGTTGAGACGTGGGACAAAAGCGTTTTCAACAAGTTCTTTGAAAACTTCAAAATTTGTAAGACAATGTGGATATTCAGCATAAAAATTTAAAGAGCCACTTTCACAACTTAGTCGCAGCATTATGCTTACGAGGGATATTTGTCTACAAAATTTTGCGTCTACTAATATAGGTAGGTATATATTTAGACTGTAGACTCATAATTATGATACACTTCCGAAAGGTCCTTCGTTACTCGAGCCCTTCTGTTGCGTTCGCCAAGGATTTCACATACAGCGGTATCATATCGAATTGGGATTGTAATTTGTTGTACTGTTGAATAGTGAAATGTGCAAATCCTATTAGCTGCGGTCCTCCAAATGAACAACTTTCCTATAGAATTAGCTGACTGCCATTGGATTTATGAGGCCATTATGTTATACCGTATACGTCATTTTAAAGTCTTCATTGCTGGACTCTGAATATGGTATGTATGCTTTATGGTAATTGTAATCTTCATTTATGTTAAATGCTTATGTGTTTAATTAGAAAGGGCCCGCCTCCTTAACGATAATTTCCGTTCGTTACATCGTCTGTGATGAGTGTCGTTAAGTGATGGTGGTTAATTAAGCACTACCGCCACAACGGGCTCTTCTGCTGCCACGGAATTATTGTAATTATGCAGCCATTACTTGGCTATAGTCTTATGAAATTAGCCAACGCCCTTTCCACTTTCAAAGGTTTCAATAATTCAATAGGCTATATTGACAGGTCCTTGTCATTAATTACCCATTAAGACCACAACTCCGCGGCCAACTGCTTACCATTTATTATGTCCAATTGGCAATTTGTTTAAAGTTTAAAGTCAGACATAAAGTTGGATCTTTTCCGTTATCATCCCACACGGCTGGAATGGCCGGTATTAGAAGCACCTGCTGCATATTGGATCATGTCTTATCAATACCGTGCATTCATTATTATTCCGATTCAGTACTTTTCTGCCTGTTACGTGTTAAATATGAATTTCCTATAGAGTTGACTGGTGTCCGTTCAAAGAAAGGTGAAAGGAAAGACCCTTCAGGACAATTGCTACGCTACAAGAATACGTCAGCATTCAAACAAATTGGGAAGAATATATCAGAGTTTTGGCCCGTTAAATAACATAAATAAATGTAAATAAAAACATTTTACAAGCTTTCAATACTGTTTTTCTTTATCAATTGAGTAAAAAGAAGGGCCGTAGCCTGGGGAGGGGGGCAGGGGGGGCTCAGCCCCCCCAAACGTTCTGTTGCGCCCCCAAAGAAAGATTAAAGTAGAGGACACTTAACAGTTAACACTATTGGGCTTCGGAAAGAAAAGGGTGAAAATTTTAGACTCCGAAGAGTTTTGTAGAAATTTCAGCAAAACTAAAACACGGCGGCTGCAATTGTACTGATTTTCAGACAATGATTATTAGTTGATTTATAGGCCTACCTAGCCCATTGTCAATTTGTTTTTGAAAAAATGAAGGGACAATTTTTGTTTAACTACTACAAAAAAAAAAAAAAACTTGTATTCATTTATTTTGATGTTTTGAGAAATGAATGTGTTGAAATTCAAAACCATTCAAATGTATAGGTACATACATTGGCGTAATAAATAGGTAGGTTCTGGGGGGGGGGGCAAGCCCGTAGCCCCCCCCTCCCTGTTGACAAAGACGTTATGGTGGCGAAAGGCATAGTATCCGCAATAACGAAAGGGAAATTAATTCTTGGTAGCCTATGCTTATTTTATATGAAAGACATGAAAAAATCAACACATTGGCTTACTTTCACAAAAATATATTAGGTACTCAAAATGCTTAAAACCCCAATATTTCGTATCTATTTTTTCAAACTTTTTCCACCGGGCCCCTCTCAGTGATAGGTTTATTCGTAATTGGTACAATCTCAACTGTACTGTTTGCAAAATGCGTAAAAATTCACTAATTTGGGCCTATTTATCAATTTTCGTTCTCCGGGGGAGACCCCCTGCCCCCCATTCTCCGGGGTTTAATTTGCGTAAAACCTCACTATTTTGGACCTATTTATCCATTTTTTCTCCGGGGGAGACCCCCGGGGCCCCCTTCCTCCAATTTATAGTATGCGTAAAAACCTCACTAATTTGGGCCCATTTATCGTTTTTTTCTCTAGGGGAGACCCCCGGGTTCCAGGGGATAATGTGCGTAAAACCTCACTAATTTGGGCCTATTTACCCTTTTTTTTTCTCCGGGGGATCGAAGTCTTGGGGACCTACAGCCCCCCCCCCCCCCCAGAAATTTTGGTAATTTACGCCAAAGGGTTCATAGTTAGATATTAATGGTGAGACTTATCTCATGTTTACCATAACATTAATGGATTCACGGAGAATAGCACAGATTTGATTATGACAACCCAAAAAACCTAGCCCCCCCAAAAGGTTACCCAGCCCCCCTAATGCTTTTCTCAGCGCTACGGCCCTGGTAAAAACCCGAAAAAAGCTATGTGGGATGACAACAGAAAAGATTCCTAAAGTTTCCCTAAAGTCTTTACAGCAAGGAAAGTAGTAGCACAAAGCCACGAACATATAGAATTGATCGCAATGACGAATAATTCGGAATGAATGAGTGAAACGGATGAGACAATGCAGAACTTAGTTTTGTCATAAGGGTGAGACGACCTTGGAATGCGGGAGTGTAGAGTGTAATAACCGGTTGTAGGGTCAGTGACCTTGTTGTTTGGTGCGTTAAACCCTTCAAATTTCTGAGTAGGCAACCATGTTGACAGCCGAGCAAGAACAGGCATGGTCAAACAATTAAAGGGGAGGGTCCGATGTATGGGCAACAAGGCCATAGGCAAGGGGGGGCTTATTAGGCTTATTAGCCCCGACATGAAAATTTGAGAATTAAATAAATCTAGTACGGTAACATGAATAATTATGTCTTCCTCAGTAAATTATAAACTTTATTGCTGTTGAAATCGTAAAACTCCACTATTTTGAGCCTAATATTTCAAAAAATCTCCTCCGGGGGTGACCCCCGCCCCTCCTCTCTTTGGGTTCAATGATATATTATTTTTATGAATAAGCATTCCTTTGTAAGCTTTATAAAATCAATACTTTACTGCTGTTGAAATGCTTACTACCCCACTATTTTGCACTTATATTTTCAAATTTATACTATGGTAGTATCTATAGTGTTAACTCGTCAAATATTTAGGGACACATCCTGCACCTCTCTGGCGACGCCCATAACAATTAAATTATCATAGGTGGGCCGAAAAAAATGGAATAGTTCGCTTACGATATCGGTGATGTTGCGTGCAAACTTAATAAAATATTATACTGTACGCGACAATGCCGTACTTAAAACCCAATGTTAAATATGTTCTAGATACACATTGGTTATGGTGATTTCCAACGGTATTACAATATCCTTAGCATTACCCAGTGGCGTAGCCAAGGAGGGGGGGGGGTCAGCGGGGTCCAGACCCCCCCCCCCAATTTAACAAAACAGAAAATTTTTCAGATATTTATTCCAAAACACTAATCCCCGGGGAGACCCCGGTCCCCCTGTTTCCAGTTTTGTTAATAATGTTATATATATGTCTGCAAAATCAAAATGTTTTTGCCGACAACCTATTTCAGGCCTATATTTTAAAACACATTCCCCACGGTAGCCCCCTTGTTAGCTGTCATATTCTTCATATTATGTAAAATATGAGCATAACTGCTTTCAAAGTGCGTAAATTCACCTATTTTGGGCCTATTCTTTTTCAAGATAATTCCCCCGGGGGAGACCCCCGGGCCCCGCTTTCTTGCAGTATAGGTCTACTATTCTTCGGCTGAAAAACCTAAACATTATTAGAATAGGTTACAAGACGTATATACATCAAAATGTGTAAAACTCCACAATTTCAGGCCTATTTTTTCAAAAACCTTCCCCGGGGGAGACCCCCCGGCCCCCTTTCAGCCTCCCGACCCCTCGGGTAAGGAAATTAAGATCATGCCCCTAATTAGAAGATGCGTATATGTCCATGAGGACGGCTTTCCTATTTTTCTACTATTTTACGAAAATATGGGGGGGGGGGAGCGCCAAATGAAACACCATCCCATTCGAAAACTTATCGTAAACGGGCAAACTTTATGTATTGATGTTGCATGAAAACTGGACCCGCCCCCCAAAAAAAATCTGGCTGCGCCACTGGCATTACCAACTATGGTAGCCATCTTAAGTGTCACCAAAGTCCAAAAGAATTAAGGGGAAAAAATTTAAAAATCCGTTCCCATTGAGCTCCGAAAAATACAGCTTAGCCTTATACAACCAGGTACGTTAACCGATGCACTACAAATCCTTTCTATTGTCCCGGAAATTTCCCCTTGTTTATTTTCGCAATGGCTGTTATATATTCTCCCTAAAGAATTAAATTTTCCCCCTGCTGAAATGAGACACTTCCTTTGAGCTCGCTAACTTTTTCCTGTACATGTTCCAGGGATTGTCTCTTTAATGCTTTTATCTCGAGAATAGAAGACTGAAGATGTGTTTGTTTATTTGATAGCTTTAAAAGGAGATCCGCTACGCCTGATTTCATTACGGCGGTATTGTTCATTGGTAGCTTTGCTTGTAACCTTTCATACAGGCCTACAGATTAGTATATAGGGGCGTATATAATGACCCATATGTGTTATATATACAGTACATACGCCACTGTGATGTATTATTATTATGTTTATCAAGCAATATACAATTACATTAAAAACATACATAATTATATTACTGAATAACAAAATGTACATAGCACAAGCAAGGGCAATTGTAGGGCAAAATTCATGTTTTTAGAATTTTCACCTTACGAATTTCAAGGGCAAAATTCATGTTTTTAGAATTTTCACCGTACGAATTTCAACGTAGAATATTTAATTTTATGTTCATTTTATAGGCCTATTTTTTAAATAGGTCATTTTTTAAATTCATACCTCCCCCATGGGCCCCAATCCGAATATTGCCCATTCTTTCTGTAGCAGTGTAGCCCCGACTGGGTAAGGTTTGCTTTAATTATTTGTATAGCCTACATAAAATAAATTAAATCCATTTGTTTAAGAAAGCAGCCTCATGCAACTCATCTTCGGTAGGTATATATTGTAGTTGCATTCCCCTATTTGAATTTTCTTCTAATGTGCCAGCAAAATAAAACACTAAAACACACAAATAAAGTCATATTATTTTTGTAAAACATTGTACAATATAAAGCCCTTTCATCATTTTTTTCCATTTATGAGCTTACATAACTGCCCTATGGGATTCATACTAGGGGCGGTAAGTTGGCCAATTGCCCTCCAGTAATGCGATTAGGTATCCGAAAAACCTGGACTAGAGCCAAGTCTCATGTAATCAAAATGTTCCACATTTTACTGATTTTAATGTGCCAAAAATATGAGAGGAATTTTTGCACGTTGGGTCATGCGGTCAGCAGGTTTTTGACCCTATAGCTTACATGCTAGACAGACAATGGAATGTTGTTGCAACGGAATTAGATAATAATTAAGCATGTATTATTGGTATCCAGCCAGTGGCGGCCCGATTGCCACAGGTGCAAGGTAGGAAGTTATTTCGATTGAGAATTACGACTATCATCCACAAAAATTCCAAATATGAAAGCCTAGACTAAAAGCCAGAAAATCAGCTTTTTGTCTCTTCTGCCTTTATTTACAGTTTTATGTGACTAATCGCTTTTTGCATACATGCTCCTCATATATGAGATAAGATAAGATAAGATAAGATAAAATACTGTTTATTTCAAAGGCATTCGAATAATACATAGAATAAATCGTTGCGTACAATATAAATAATACAAAATAATCACTATACAAAATAATGAGGTACCGTAACATCGTAGGCTATAAACCCTGTGTCATAAAGTTAACAAATTCATTGACCGAATAAAAAGCGTTTTCCGTTAAGAGTGTTTTTAGATGTTTGCGTAAGAGTTTGGATGATGGAGCACTTTTCACATCATGAGGTAAATGTTAAAGAGCTTACTGCCTACATAAATGTCCTGATTTTCAGTCAGCTTCAGGGAGTGATTTGGAAGAACCACATTGGTCCTAAACCTAGTATTGTGCTCATGAACCTGCGCAAATGTAATGAGCCTCTGAGGATTTTCATGCGTAAAACAAATACATCTAGTGTCAAAGTTGCCAGTGTAATTTTTGACCAATTCTTCAGAAACCACGAAACCTGTAAATATACTATTATATACAGTAGGTACTGTATTTTAAAACAGGTTTCGTGGTTTCTGAAAAATTGGTAAAAAATTACATTGGCGACTTTGATATAGCCTACTAGACGACTCATATATAGCCTACTCAGAGGCAAACCCCCCCCCCCCCAAAAAAAAAGAGCCGGAGGGGGCAAGATGGACCGTGTCCCAGCCAACTTTACGCCCCTCTATATACTCATATATATAAATTAGTTGAGGGCTGCATGATGAGATGGGAGACGCAATACAAAATAAATTCATTATTCTGTCAATATAGGCCTACATCTGTAAACTAATTAATGACAATTACCTACTCATCATGTTAATTTCACGGTATAGTGCACACCACAAATAATAGATAGCCTACAATGCAGCAGCCGTATACGAACCTGCCAATTAATATCGCACAGTACCGGTATATCGGTAAGTTGGAAAAGCTCATTTACATAATTAAATAGATTTACCTGCCTCGTTCACAATGGCGGAAAAGCTGATACAATAAACCCGTATTGCTGAGTGGCAACTCAAAAGGGATATTGTTTCAAAAATCGGGGAAAGGGGGGGGGAAGAGGGTAACTTTGTCGCTTTCTCTACCCGTAACTGTCCCGTGGACATTAGGCTCAATTAAAGGTTGAAGGGTGTGATTTGATTAAATTATTATAACAGACAAAATTCGAAGTTGATCAGTAGTTCCCAACCTTTTGGTGCCCAGGTACCTCATGGATATTTATGTATAGAAATTGCCCCGTACGACAATTTTCTATTCTGCTCAAAAGTTAATAATCACCAGGGTAATATAGGATAGTATTTAGAGTGGGTAGGGCCTATATTTCTTTTGTAGTTTGTAATTGTAAATTTTTTTAATGACTTTTTATGGACCTAGGCCTATTTATAGTGCTCATAGGTCCCTTGTCCAATGCCAACGACCCCATGGATTTCGGAAATTATTTTTATTGTTTCCGTATCAATTTTTGGCCACTGGCAAACTGGTATGTACGTTCACGATGTCAACCTACACGCGGCTACAAACGTAATGGACATGCTGAGACAAGCTTACCATTAACGCTATGAAGCAGGCGAAAGCGTGACTTAACCAAGTACAGATACGAGTTGTTTTGAAGTTAGACAGGTATAAAAGCCCCATCACACTTTTCTTATGATTTTTCAATCAACCTTTTTGAGTCATACAAAATTTGATTAAATTATTATAAAGGATAAATTCGTAGCCGGCCAGAGGTTTCCGTGATTTGGGATAAGGAAAGTCGAGGCAACAGAAATCTAACCCTAGCCAGGACAAGGTTTACCATGGAACTGGTTTTATTATTTTATTGTATTATCTTTCTCGGTACCTATACTAATTTTATTTACAAATAGGACAGCATGTACGGGTTCACTCCTCCCGTGAATGCATGGACGGATACAGGGGGCCAAGGCCGTAGGCAAGGGGGGGGGGCCTTATTGGGCTGCAGCCCCCCCCCCCGGAAATGAAAACGTTTGAAAAAAATTTCCTCCGGGGGAGACCCCTGGGCCCCCCTGTTTGCAGATGTATGGATATGCATGCCTTTGTAAGCTTTGCTGCTGTAAAACCCCTCTGTTTTGCCCTTATATGTGGATTTTTTTCCCCGGGGAGACCCCCGAGCCCCCCTCTGGTTTAAGTGCAATATTATTTCTATGAGTATGCTTTGTAAAATGTATCCTTTATTGCTGTTAAAATGCGTAAAACCCCACTATTTTGCACTAATGTTTTCCAATTTTCCCCCGGGGGAGACCCCCGAACCCCCCTTTGGGTTAACGTGCAATATTTTTTCTATTCAATCTAAACCGTCGTAATGGTAACATTGGGATTTAGCCCGCATCTCCGCAAAATATTATGTGTCAGTGTTCGCACCAAAACCAAGTCCTCCTATAAATTGACGTTTGGTGTGCCTATATGCTATCATGTATCCTCAGTTACACCATAACCTCAAAAGAATACACTAGATACAATTGAATTCTCAAGAAATTTTTTTTACACTGGATAGGATCGCAGTTGCCGCAGCCACCCCCGAAAAAAAATCCTGGCTACGGGCTTGCAGGGGGCAGGGGGAGCTGCCCCCAATATTTAGTAAATGTATTGTTAGTTAATTTATTACGCTCTTATTTAATCGATACTGCATATATTTCTTCTATCTTTACCCCCCAAATGGGCTGGATCCGTCCCTGCATGAATGGTGGTGAATCGGGTATCACTGAACAACTAAAGCTAACACTAAACCTAACTAAAAGTAATTTCGACTGAACCTCCCCCCCTCAGAATTCCTGGGTACGCCCTTGGAGCTTAGAACCAAACAAATTCAAAATGTAAGTTTTGATCAGATTCACCACCCGATGCATATATAATATCGGCATCTCTGGCACTACATTTCTTAGCCATGTTTTATATATTTTAAGTATAACCTAACCAGAACTTTTTTCCAGACGTCACCGGAGGTGAGGTAATTTCAATATATATAATATGTCTAGGGTACGCAGCATATATTTCGGGGGGGGGGGTCCGGCCCCCAGGACCCCCCCCCCTCTGGCTACGGCGTTGAACCTAACCAACCCTCACTTCCCTCTTACAAATTGAACATATTTGACAAGTTGCACGAATATCGCACACTCCGAGAGGCATTGTTAGTTTTGATAGGGCCGCGAATCGTGAACATTGAATGCAAACAATTGAGTTTCAGGAACTACGCCATCCTTAGCCCAATTATTCTGCTCCAGCTAGTGCTGTTAAAGGGGGAGGGGGGCAATTGTATGGGCGCATAGGAATAAGGGCTGTTGGAGACGAAGGGGGGGGGGGAATTGGGCGGCAGATTACAACATTGTTAGAATGTGTTCCGCAGTGGTTCTAAGTTGTTTTGAAAAGGGCCAATCTAACTTGTACCCTATCAACATGGCCGTAGCCAAGGGGGGGTTCATGGGGTTCAACCCCCCCCCCCCCCCCCCGAAATGAAATGGCTTCATACTAGAGAGAATCGGATTTTGAGAGGAAAAATTAAAACCAATATGTAATACCCAATGAAATTTCTAACCCCCCCCCCCCTACCCCCTACCAGGGTATTAACCCCGGTATTATAATTGCCACGATCGGGCCGCAGGAATAAATTCGTACTAAACAGAATAGTAGGAATGCAATTCGAAAATATTGCTTCGAACCCCTTTTTTCGAATGAATCCCAGGGCCTATCCGTCGAAATTTAAAATTTACCCCTAAATTCGCCACTGACCGTATGTATAGGAACCTCTTGGAAAATGGTTTTAACCGTTTTTTATGGTCTGTAGGTATCTGGCGTAGTGTGCTGCTTTTTGATCAGGTTGGCTACTATACAGCACCACAGATCACTATGTAATACCCAATGAAATTTCTAACCCCCCCCCCCCCCCCTACCCCCTACCAGGGTATTAACCCCGGTATTATAATTGCCACGATCGGGCCGCAGGAATAAATTCGTACTAAACAGAATAGTAGGAATGCAATTCGAAAATATTGCTTCGAACCCCTTTTTTCGAATGAATCCCTGGGCCTATCCGTCGAAATTTAAAATTAACCCCTAAATTCGCCATTGACCGTATGTATAGGAACCTCTTGGAAAATGGTTTTAACCGTTTTTGATGGTCTGTAGGTATCTGGCGTAGTGTGCAGCTTTTTGATTGGCTACTATACAGCACCAGAGATCACCGGCCGGAATAGTCCGGAGTAGAAGGTCTCGTGCTGGATTTAGCTATACTAAGCCAAGTAGGCTATGTACCTCGGCCTGTAACATGCTTCGGCCATGTGCTGAGAAGGAACGAGTAATATCACCTTCTGCGAAGGGGGGGCGGGGGGTAGTGGTGGCAGTGGCGTAGTCAGAATTTTTTTGGGAGGTCCAGTTTTGCTCGCTTACGATAGGTTTTCGAATGGGGTGGTGTTTCATTTGGCGCCCCCCCCCCCCGGGATTGCTTTTTAATAGATAGGCCTGAAGTAGTTTGTCGGCAAAAAAATTTGATTTTGCAGACGATAACTTTATTAACAAAACTGGAAAAAGGGGACCGGGGTCTCCCCGGCGATTTTTTTTAGATAATCCCGCTGACCCCCCCCCCCCTTTGGCTACGCCACTGAGTGGTGGGTCAAAATAAAATAGAATAAACTTATTTAGTGTCCGTTGAGTAATAAATTTACTTACTAGTACTTCCTAAATTTATTTGGAGGGAGCTACAGACCTTGCCCTGCCTTCCATGTATCCAACCTAGGTCAAGCCTTTTATTAGATCAAGCCCAGGGGCGGATCCAGCCAATTCTTGGGGGGTCTAGTGTTGGGCCAATATATATAATGTACGAATTTATGTAGGCCTAGTACCCGTTAAGTCATAATGAGATAAATTTCATAAATACTAAATTTAATTGAGGGAAAGCTACCCCCTGTGCCCCCCCCCCCTGTCCATCCTTGGTCAAGCCCCTCAAATAACGGCGAGTTGTCATGATGGCACGGCGCTTACAATATCTACTGTATATCAATACTGTATGTATATTCCTTACTCGGTCCAACGAGCCTCCGGCCTACGAGCACCCTCCTCCCTCTCCGATGCTCTAGGAAACACAATAACAGCCACAAATAATATCATTCAATTCCTAAGAGCCACCGGTGTCTTCTTCATCATTTAACCATCCCCCCCCCCCCACTACTTACACAACAGAACGGATAACTCTCTACCAATAAATAATCGGTAAACATTCCCAATTTCCTAGCGCAAATTCCCAACAGGGACCCGCGCTTTAAAAAAAAATGTAAAAAAAAAAATGGAAATGTATAGCCTATATAATTCAACCTCTTCTACACTTCATTTTCCGGATAATAGCCTAAATTAGATAAATTGCCATTTATGAACTTATGAGATAACGCGTGTGTCTAGCTGTTTTCCCGGCATAATTTAATAATTATAATCTTGCCCGAACCAATTTTTTGAATAAACAATATATTAAAAAACATAATAGGCTATTATACATCCACTTACCTCGACGACAACTTAAATCAATACATCCAGCCTACATAGTGCCAATAAAGTCCCAGTCGTTCAATGAAAACTCGATGTTGCCGAGATGAAAACTACGTAAACGATGTAACGGTCGAACAGAATTCAGCCAGACGTAGTTCCCCTCTCTCAGACAGCCCGACAGCTACTGATGCTGAAGTACTGCTGTAGTGGGCGGCTGCTGGAGTCTCGATAGCGCTGTTGCCACTGGAGCGTGAAACGGTTCAATGACTTCCTGTTTACTTGACTCATAGCCTATAGTTTTATTTTAAATCGGATGCAGTTCAAGTGGTCGACAGCTGTCAAAGAGGCTTTTTGTTGAAGAAAAAAGATTTGGCTGCAGATAATTCAATGTGTTATAAAACTATAGGCTACTTAGTTAATTTAGATACAAGGACTCAGTTATTGCTGATACGATGCAATTTTAGAAATCTACGCAGTTCCACTGAAGATGCCGACCACAGACGTTGACGAAACATTAGCAAGTACGCTTTCAGAACGACCACGGCCTATCATCCCGGATTCTACTGCTTCACCACATATCAACTAATTAATAATAATTAAATCGGTGTAGATTAACGTTAATATAGTTCACAAAATGCGTTTTCCTAGATGAACTAAACTCGACAGAGATGAATTTGCAGCCGCTTCAGCTGACGGTGGCAGGCCCGATTGATGGCTTAAACTCCGCCGTGTTCGTCTTTAAACCACTCTCGAAATACTGTCGTCTTCGTGTGTCTTACTGTAAGGCGGGTATTCCATATACGTACAACGTCCATGAAAATTATGAAATTGAAGGTGGTAGCAGAATTTTTAGTATGTCTTTAATGTCTGCTACCACCTTCAATTTCATAATTTTCATTGACGTTGTACGTATGTGGAATGGGCGCCTAAATCACAGGGGTGTAGTTTCCTAATTTGGGGTCCGGAGGGGGGGGGGGAAGCAATGGCCCTCACAATTAATTGGAAAAAATCCCTTATTTCGGCCCTGGCCGACCAGGTGTCGCGGGAGATTCCATGCTTTCCATGTTTCTTTTCCTTTCGTTCTCTAAGCTATGTACCCAAAACACGTGTCTGTGCATCTGTCTCGTCCAGTCGTGCTACAACTATAGTCAAATCATCATATCATAAGCTAAGCACTAATGTAGGCCTACTCCTGTTTTTAAAATTCCCACCAATCCATCAGTCGTGGTATCCGAATTCACGCTAAAATTTTATACAGTTATGTTTTATTACTCACATTATTTATCAAATTTTATGTGTTTTTATTACTTCTTGTAACTTTTTCTTTTTTTAAGCTAGTTCTCTCCATCATTGACTTTTGCCCCAAAATTTTTGTTAAATTTATTCCTTTGAATTTCCCTGAGAATTCCCTTTTCCCTTCAATTGCAGTGAATAAACCACTATCACATAAATGCTAGACTGCCTCCTTGTTACTGCGCATGTGTCAGGACTTGGTCCAATTGGCTCTACCCCTCCAACGAGGAAGGTGTACAACTTACAAGTTCCAGAATTAAAAAATATAGCCCAAAAGTAAAACTTCCAGCACTCATTTTTTTTTATCAATAGCTTTTCATGGTCCTCAAAATGTTATTATAAGCCTAAATGCAACCAGTATGTACTGAATTTTGATCATAGCATACCTAACTATAGGTTTTACTTTTATGCTATATTTTTAAATTCTGGAACTTGGAATTTATCAAATGGTTAATTGTTAGGTCTTATTAACTATGACAGCTAACTTAACTAATTACTGTTTTGAGCATTTTCCATGACGAAATCGAGAATCTACTGAATTATATTACATATGACGATCGCCAATCTTCGGTAGAAGAGACATTCCCAGAAGAAGAGTGTCTATTTGTAATTGCTTCAAAAGCTAACTGAAGACCCAATTTTATCGAAACATAACAGCTAGGCAATAAGATAACAAATAATTAAAATAGAATGCATTTAGAAATATTTATTGACCACCATTCAATCACAGAAAAGCACGTTAATATTATTATAAAAGTAGTTTGGACTTTGGTTGGGTGTAGTTTTTCTAAGCTATAGGCTTATATGCCCAAAGCTACAGTACAGCATTGTATTTCCCACACTAAGAACTAAATAAACAAAAGAAGGAATGTTGCACTACAAGTAATAAAATAATATTTAAAAAAATCCTACTATGCTGACTAGAAAATTGCTTACAGTTACTCTTGTATTATATATGTAGATTAATTTTAATCTCAGATAAGCCAATTCAACATGAATACTCTCATTTACTAAGCAGTGGCGGCTGTACCTTAACGTTGAACCACCAATTCAAATGATTTAAAAATTACAAATATTACTTCGTCTTCATTTTTTAAATTGCCATATTAATATTAATTTTTTGGGCATAACAGATAAAATTTTCACACCGTCTGTGGTGTGAGGGAAAATGGGCATAAACATTGATTTTGATGGTTGCCATTTCTAATCTTTCCATAAACCACCAGCCGCCACTACTACTAATTTTAATGCACCTGCAAATGCAATACTGTATTTTATCTGCGAGTGGCAACTGTATTAAGTAAACATATTACAAACAAATCAATGAGATTCTAATACATAGCCAAATACAGAGTTACAGACTAATGAGAACCTACTGTTCTGTCAAGATTAACCGAGAAGCCATGTATGTCCCTACGTATTAAGCAACTGACAAATATTTTTCAACTATTTGTAACCTGCCTACACATTTCTAAAATGTCAAATAGTCAGCTTAATGGAACCATTCATTTTCCACTTTTGCGCAAACTCAAACTTCTCATTATATGAATAGTAGTGGGATAAATAAGCTGTCATAAACTAGAAAATATATTCCTCTACGCTTTGATGTACTACCCAGATTCAAAAAGGTTGGACCACCTAAATTCACAATGCATTTCAATTTTTATCTCTGTTAATACATATTGTAGGTCGCTGAGTTTACTCTGGAAATTAGCCAGATACTCCCTTAATGACATTTGATCAATTCAATATTTGGGGAAAAATGATGAAGAAGTTGAGAACCACTCTTGTACGGACAAAGGACGAACTGAGGACCATTTTATTAGAAATTTGGGATTCGTTCAGTGCAGATGATCGTGTCGCTCTTGTATCTTCCATGCCCCGTCGCATTAAGGCAGTTATTAATACAAAAGGCAATATAACAAAATATTGAAAACGTAGTGGTCCAGGTTTTTTGAATTGATGATTTCAGCATATGTTTGAGCAAAGCTGTCTTATCAGATAGGTTTTAAACCTAATAATGAGAATTTTTTCTCATTTGATTGAGGAATAGTTAGGCTACTTTCTATATTAAAATAAATGATATATTATTCGAATTGACAGAGATAGAAACTGAAATGCATCGTGAGTAAGGGTGGTCCAACCTTTTTGAATCTGGGTTGTACATTATGGTGCCGTCACAGTTATGGTTCTTGATGTGTTAAAAATGAGAATGCCAGGTCGAACTAGTTCCAAAACTGTGGCTAACTGAAGTGCCTAGAAACCAAGGGGTGCAAGTGACATTTTAGGCATTTGTGAGTTATTTGCACCATGCTGTTTCTCTAGCTGCTCTTAATCCTAGAAACCAGCAGCAATGACAATGGTAGAATTCACGGAAAAGGGGTATAACAGCACATTATCAATTGAGTTACAATCTTGAGCCTTAATTATCTTGAAAGTTTATTTTCGTCACTTACACCCCTTGGCCTCTAGGCGCTGCAATTGGTGTTAATCGCGGCCACGTACTATGGGTCAAAATGAAGAGAACATTTATTCTAATTTATGACATCTCACTTTTGACTCCAAGATTGGAACGTTATGAGAAATTTGATTTTGTGCACATTTGCACCTAATAGAATATGCAACGTAGAAGCCCAAAATTCCAGCGGACATATCATAAGGTATTTTTTTTAATTAGCGGTTTTCCAAGAATTTTACATTGCGCGAAATTTGGCCTGAAATCATTGCAACACCAAAAATTAAAAGCACCTTATGATAGGATGCGTAAATAGTCTTAAGAGTGTACATCCCGTAGGAAATTGGCAGCCCGAAATTTAATACTTTTTATTTAATTAACTAAGTATTTTATTAAAGATTTGGCTCAACAAAGTTGTAGAGGACTACTTCATGCATAATATAATAAGGTATTTTTAGTTTTCCAAATTGTAGTTTTTTTATAAAATCGATAATACGTGAAAAGTTATTGTTTATAAAATATTTGCACGTTTCTGAAAAAACTACAATTTCGAAAATTAAAAATATCTTATAATATGATGCATGAAGTAGTCTTCTACAACTTTGATGAGCCAAATCTTTAATAACATGCTTATTAATTAAATAAAAAATAAAAAGTATTAAATTTCGGGCTGCCAATTTCCTACGGGCTGTACACTCTTAAACAACTTGAATAGACTAAATCTTTAACGAAATTGCGTTGGAAATTAAACGAACAATAAAAATTGTCCCATTGTGCTGATGTTCGGCCCTCATAGGGTTCCACATATTCCTTTCTAACGCACACGGGAATTTTACAAAATGATTGAAAATAGCATGCAATTTCCAATAGGCTTTGAAGAGCTAATTTCCATTTTTATTGGGCATAAAGTTAAATTTCTCATGAAATTTCAATGGTAGAAGCCAGAGCCATATACAGTATGATGTGTCATAAAGTATAAGAAATGTTCCTCTCCATTTTCATATATATAGTATGTGTCACACCAATTGGCCAGAGTTTTGGAACTTTGACATCCTACTTACTTACTTTATCCACTGCCAGCTCTTGGCATCTCTGTCATACGCCAACGAGCCTCCCAGTAAAGACGCAAGGGGTTCCTGTCTTGGTTGTGGGAGAGGGCTGCGCAAACCTGAAGGTGTAGACCGTCCATTCTCCCAGAGTTGCAAAGGGGACAGGTGTCCGAGTCTACAACCCCGATCCGTTGGAGGTGCGCTTGCAGGTAGTCGTGCCCAGTACAGAGTCTAAAGTTTGCGACTGCATCAGCCCTCGGTAAATCACGCGGTATGGGCTGGTTTACGAGCGATTCCCACTGTTTCCCGCCGCATTCAATGGTTTTCCTATGTTGACTTTTGTTGACATCCTCAGTGACCGTTATTTTTAACAAACCAAGTTCAATAACTGTGGCCAATCGGTGTTAGTGACGGCTACATAATGATTTTTCTAGTTTATGACACCCTACCATCAGTGTTTCATGAGAAATTTGGTTTTATACACACACAAAAATGGAAGCTCAATTTGCCCTTAATACAGTCTTGTATCTGCGGTATTTCTATAGAACACGCATTCTCTGTTACATTTTACCTTCTACAGTCAACATAACTTCATAAAATACATCATAAATATAGGAACATGTTGAGACACACTTGTGGTTATCACTAGACATTACTAAACTTATTATAGAAGTGAGTATGCTTACTTAAAGACCCGGTGCCCAAAGGCTTACTTACAGGCCCAGCGGCCCGATCATGGAGTTTATAATACCGGGGTTAATATAATACCCTGGTACTAAAAATGTAAACAAGATAGCTTTACAATGGAAAGTGCTATTCAAAATTTGTTTGTTTACTGTTTACCCCAGGAGTAAGTTAATAACAATCGCCATAATCGGCCCACTGGTGCACAAAGGCAGATCTACGGGAACAGCACTTCTTGGAAATCTGTCATTGGAGCAAAGCCGGAAACAGTACGGCAGAACAAAATAGAGAATGATTAGAGATTCTTAGCTTTTATACTACTTTATCCTGCCTGTAACCTTCATCCCAGTCGACTAGCGCGAAGAACGGATGGCACCTTATGTCTTCAGCTCCGTTCATGCTGCTGCCAAGCCGTTCCGACGGTTCGTACTGCAGCAACTCAGACAGTAGAGACTTGGCTTCGACAGAAAGGAAGTCGGGTAGTTCCAGAATTGTGTGGCTACTGATGCCACAGGGGTGTACTTCCACGAGAGCCTGTACAGAAAGGAAACAGTTAATACGGGAGAGGAAGCAGGTCATTGTCCCCTGGATCACCCCATTGGGTGGTTTATATATTTTTATTTCATTTCTTATTTTATTATTCATTACTTAATTTATAAAAATTTGGTCTGTTGAATTAACAGAAGACTATTTTATACATGGTACTACGAGCATTGGTTTTGGAATCGGCATTGGAAAATTGGAATAGAATCCGGCCGTGGTCGTTCTGAAAGCGTACTTCCAAAAGTTTCGCCAACATCTGCGGCCAACAACATCAGTGAAACTGCATAGACTTCTAAGATTGTATCCTGGAGGCCTAGCAGCATATGAGGCTGAGCAACTGAGTTGCTAGAGAATGTAGATGGTGTGAAATGGAGGACGAAACAGCAGAGCACGTTCTCTTAGAATGTGAAGCTCTGGCCAAAAACCGTTTCAGGATACTGGGAATACCAGGGTCAGAAACGAAGACGATTCGTGAAGATCCAGTAGGAAAAACCCGCTCTTTCATCAAGAAAGTGGGTATATTCCAGACATGAATCTCCATGACAAAGCGGCTGCAATAGATCTCAAAGGTCGACGCAACGAACCTTACCTTAAGGAGGCACCGTAAAAAAAAAAAAAAAAAAAAAAAAAAAAAAAAAAAACTGAGTTGCTGCTGAGCCCCCGAGTTACAATCATAGAAGTCTACGCAGTTCCACTGAAGATGTCGACCCCAGGTGTTGACGAATCGTTTGGAAGTACGTGTTCAGAACGACCTCGATCCCGGATTCCACTGCTCCATCACGTAACTCCGGCCGTGAAAGCCTTAGTAATTATATTGTACATCTATTAACATCGGCATACGTGTAGTCGTAGTTGAACCTTGTCCTTCCAACGCAACGTTGCCACTGATTTTCCGGACATTATTGCCATTGTTTCCGCATGAAATTTGGCCACTGGCCAACTGGCCCACGTCCTCGATGTCAACCCACACCGGCCGCAACCGACAATGGACACGCTGAGACAAACATCCCATTAACACATTGTAACAGGTGTTAGCCCGAGATAACCAACATATCGTAGCTATCGAGAATACAATATATCAGGACATATGTCAGGACATGTAGAGTAGTGGTACAGACTCCGACTTTCACCCGAAAGGTTGTTGGTTCGAGTCCCACACTTGTTACATTTTCAGGCCAAGCTTCGGAGGGCATGTAAAGTCCCGGGTCTTCCTAGTTGAGTGTAAGAGAGGGCTTTATAGCCGCTAACTCTGCTAGGTTGGCTTAGTAATAGAACAAAGAAAGTCAATATTTATTTATCTATTTATATGTGTGCCACCCTTCCGCGCATCGGTTGAGGGGGCATGGTTTAGTCATTTTATGTTTTACCTATTTTTTTTTGTGGATAAATACACGGGTGTTCTATCGATCTACAAAGAAGCCTAGACAAAGCCAATACTCACCACACCCGTCAACAGTTTATAAAGAATCACGCCAACACTCCACCAATCAGCAACAGCGGTAACAGGAAGCACAGAGCGAGCTTCTGGCGCGACAAACATGCCGGCGACAGCCTGGGGGTGCAGGGGAGGCTCCACGCCGAGCCACCAATGCTGGAAGCTCATTAGCAGCGTGCCCCCCTCCCCCACCAGCAAGTTCCCCGGGTGCAGGTCCCTCCAAATAATCCCTCGAGAATGTAACGTGTCAATAGCTGCCACCAGGGAAACTGCCCAGCCTCTTATCGTGTCTTCAGACGAGCGTGACCACTGAACCGAACGGTCTAGACTGGCGTGCGCTGTTCGTGGTCTGTGGCTTTTACCGTCCTGAAAAATCAAGTGCAGGCGTTAAGCGACACTCCTACTATCTCCAGTTTTAATAGAAAAAACAAATTTCACAGGAAATATTGATTAAGCCATTAATGAGGTTAAATATCTTGAAAGAACCACTACGAGTGAACCTATTAATCAATTAGTATAGGTACCGATATAGATAATATGAGTAACTCCATAGCCAATAATTTGCCTAGGGTTGAATTTCGGTTGCCTCGACTTTCCCTGGCCCAAAGCACTGAATTAATCGATGGGACGACCGAATAGTCTAGAACGGGCAGACTGACACATTACAACACAATAATAATGGCAGCATATGCAATGCATTGGGACATTATTCATAATTTCTTCAAAAAATAATTTGTTATTCAACACCAAAGCATTGATTGGGAAATCAACCAATTTTTTTACTCTATTAAGCACCTACAACATACCTGAAGTTAGAAAGCATCGACAGAAAGGTTCCGCAGAAACATTTTTTATTGGTCATTTTTCAAGAAAAATGAGTCTTTTTTATTTTTATTTTATTATAAAACTATCAAGGGGCAAGCGGCATATTGGGGTTTGTTTATATTATTAACTACTACAATATATGTGAATTTAGTAGTAGTAATTTGTTTAGCTTTTCTGTTAGTTTTCGGAGGGTAGACCGAAGCCGATTATGTCTGAGTTTGCAATGCCAAGACGGTGGAGTAAGTAACAGGTAGTCGTGTCCAGTTTACAGGCGGAATCTTGCAACAGCTTAACATCACAATATGAACTTTAATTCAGCCGCTTGCATTTTATTGTATTGTCTGTTGTTCACGACCATTGTCTGTACGTCGTAAAGAATTAATACAACTAAAGCAGGATTCTACTCATCGGCCACATGACGAATAAATAGAAACATCGATAGTGATCCTAAACAAATCTCGCCCGGGGCACAATGGCCGATTCTACGCAGCAGATTTGTCATTGGAGGAAATGAAAATAACAAATTTCCCATCAGTTCTGCAGCGTAGAATCTGTCTTCGTGCACTGGGCTATAAGTTCCTGGGTTGAAACTATGAAATTATGAAATGGTCTAATTAGTGATATATTTTAATATTTTCAATTAAATTAGTAATATTGTATTATTTATTATGGGTTAACTGTAAGAGTGGACCGAAAGGCCCAAAATTTACACATATGGAAAATGAAGACAATTTTCTTTCTTTTCTTTATGAACTTACGTCACAACTGAATCGACGTTCCAATCGCGCTCGCGGCGTAGCAGACGACGACCTCGGCTTATGGCCACCCTGGCCAGTTAGCTTGCTCTCCACCCCGCGCAGTTCATCGTGCAGCAGCGAAGTAGCTACCTCACTCTGCTTCAGTGTCTTTGTCACAGACGCAAGCAGTCTCTGCGCGTGTGCCACCAGGACGTCTACATCCACGTCTGTCGGGTCAGTAGACTCGGACAACGATGACGGGGCAGCGCGATCTTGGAGACGAGCCGCGTAATCCATCAGTAGACCTCGCGCTGCGTGTTCCAGGACGACAAAAACGGCGTCTTCGGTTTCTATGTAGTCGAATAGCCGAACCTTTGGATTAAGAAGGAAAGGGTTATCTTTATTTATGCCACTGGAAATTTTTATTAATGTTTGACAGATTTATTAGTTGGATCGTTCGTCGCCGTAACGCAGCTACTATTCAGGATTGATCTCTTACAAGTCATTTCAGCATGAGGCATGTCTTTTAATGGCTCAATGGCAGTCGGTCATCTAGTCCAGTCCTAATTATTAACGCTACATAAAAGTCAGAAAGAACTGGGGAAGAAACTAGTAAACTGCAACAAAATTAGCGCAGACATGGATAGAAGAATGGCTACACCAACAGAGGATCCTTTGCAAACCAAAAATTGAGGGCACTAATAGAAGAGGTTGGCCGAAGAAGGGATTCATGGATCAACTGAAGGAGGAAGCAGGAGCTCGAACATATCAAGCACTGAAGAGGAAATTGCTGAACCGTGAGAGCCGGAGGATAATATGACGGGAGTTGTTGCCAAACAATCGATGTGATCAAATTGTGCTCAGCCCGTCTGACTACACTTCTTGTGAGTGGTGCTGCATTCATTTGTTGCTTGCCAACGTCTCCAATACCCACGGAATACTACATTAAACCCAGCTCTTAAGTATATGTGTCCCGTGGGACCATTTGAGTTGCCCTCGAGATCAACTCTACTATCGCGGGTAGAGTAGAAACTTAAGAAATGGCTACCAATATAATACATACCATGTGTGGTATGGGCCTCGGCTCGCCCACATTTTGCACTGGCATCACCGGCCAAGAACTTTTCCGATAAACCTTGAGCACCAGTCGCCGGGCCGGGCAGACTCTATGGCAGACTAGGAGAAGACGGCTAAAAATGCCAACCACGTGGTACGCTGACAGCCGTTCCTCTGCCGACGGAAGTGTAAGCCAGACGTCGTTGGTAGCCACGGGCTTCTCAGCGTGACAGATGACTACAGCATTTCTGTCGGGAGGAGGGCCAGAAAGGGGCTTCTCTCCTGGACCAGCAGGATCTTCTACCTAAGAATAAAATAAGAACATACCGTACGGTATTTGAGAACAGGTCGTCAGAGGACAATTTTAGGGAGATTCATCTACCTATTGAGACGGCACTTCGATGGTTAGGTGGTAGCGTGCTTGTACTTGTGCGAGTCTCTACACGCCATGCGATTGGAGACGTGTCGTAACTCAACACAGGTACTAACCTACAGAGGCGACTGAAGAGACCAATTGGATCTAAGGGTCTGTTTCCCACGGAGACCCCCAAACCCACCTGTGTCCAGTTATATGAATCTTCGTTTATAAAAATCTAATCTAATCTGTTACCATCAAACTGTGTAAACCCCACTGTTCCGGTGGCTAACTTTTCCTGTTGCTAAGCCTTGCACAAACTCTTCCCAACATACATACATTAGCAGCAGACAATGAAAATTGATGCTTTAACTTACATCAATCGACACGTCGTGGGCCTCCACACTTTCAGGGTCCTTCGTAGTTGCATTGTCAGTCAAAGATTGGGGTGAGTTGTTGTTTTGTCGATAAGCTGTGGTTGAGTTGTTGTTGTTGTAAGGACATGGCGCACTGTCAGCAGAACGACTCTCGTCTTCTGAGCTTTCCGATTTATAAGATGGTGAAGAATCTTGAGAAACATCTGATCTCCACCTGAAAATTTGTAGGAAAAAATATTAACATCGAACTCACCGATTTCGTAAAAAAAAAGTTCTCAGATATTTCTACTAAGGCACAGTCCAAGTCTCCTACCCCATCAGTATTCAGTAGGCATAGCACATTAACTTGTTCCTGGGGTTAAATTATGAACAAACCCATGTTGTAATAGCATTTTTCATTGAAAAAATATCTTGTTTACATTTTTAATCCCGGTAATAAGTGTTATACCTGCAGAAATGTTGTAGTTGCGTCGCACACTTGCTAAATTTACTGGCCGTGCTGCACAGAAAGCCGACACAGGTTCCTAATTGAGTGGGGAGGACATTACAGCTCAAACACCCCTAATTGGTTCCATAGCTGAACAGAAGTAATGATTTATTATGTACAATCTACCTGAGGTCTTCAGACCATCGCTGCCCCTCTTCACCGCCTTCAAAACCTGTTACAGAAGCCTGTCCCATTGGAATCGGTTCGGTAACATTATAGCCAGTCTCGCAAAAGTTTTGAACAGTATCACCCAAAAAAAGAACTTTATGTCTGCCTATGAAGTCTAATAGAGCTTGAGCCGATTTTACCCTGTCGTTGATAACATCTTGTTCGAAGCTGAAATTAATAAACTTTGTTAATTATTTATTAATCAACCTTAGCGTGTGCCAATAACTTATCTATATCTAAACGCGAGTCGCACCCACTAGTCTGGAATTCTTGATATCGCACAAAGACTGTATAAGCTTTATTGGCTGATGTAACAGTATGGTTCAAAACATTTAAATTTTAAACAATTAAAAAGGAACTAAAAACTATACCGACAAAATTAATCTGACTTACCGGTTAAAAAATGAGCCTTTCGGAATCGTTGGTGGTGATTCGGAGATACTGTACATTTTACAAGCATCACATATTCGCTTATGGAGTTTCTTAAAATCATTATGTCGCTTCCATACCACTAACTTTGTAGCAGCTTCTGGAGCAGCTTGGGGATGGACCTAAATGAATGAATGAATGATTATATTGAAACTCACAGTACAATGCAATACAATACAATTATAACTAAACTAAAAACACTTAAAATCTAACATTTAACTTAAATAACTAACAATAATAAAATATAAAAATAAAAATTTACAAAACGAAATAAAATTAGTCCATTGTAAGCAACAATCGGCCAAAATTATTGATGGATATATCTGCCGTGTCGGTGTAGTGCATAGATTGGTAAACACGAAGAATGCAAACATTTGTGTTTGAACAAAATTGATAACGACGGAATAGAAATAGCCTAATTGTTATTATCCAAAATGAATTTTCATTTGGCTGCAATAGGTAAAGTGATAGTCAACTTACGAGAGATGTCAATTTATAGATTGTGAATCCCTTTCTGTGCCTTGACGGGTTTCCTACTATAAATCTGCAAACCCACTCGTTCTTAGTTAGAGCCATTACTAATAGACATTATGGTGCTCTCTATGAAAATTAATAAATACAAAATTAAAGTGACATTTTAAAAAGTTTCAACTTGTGTCTTGTTACTCTTGTACTTGTATACAAAAAATTAAAATTAAAATTTTTACCACGACCACAGAGTAAACGTCGTGTCATTAGAAGAAAAACAAGTGACAAGAGAAAACTGTTTCCGCTGTTTTTACTTTTTTCCGCGGCACTCTGTCTGTGGTGGCTATAAAAAATTTATTTATATTTTATGTGAAAGTTCGTTAAAAAATAAAAAGGTAGTTTAAATTGTATTACTGCTTTACATGAAAATCAATCACTGTAGACTGTTAAACAAGTAGCATTATTTTGTTATTGGACTTACTGTTATGCTTGTAAGAACGTATCAGTGACTCACGAAGAATTGCCGCTTAATATACATGTCAGTTCCCGAATGCACACATTGCCGCCTGATTTGTACTGTGACAACTCTAGTTTCTCGCTTATTGCCGTTGGTTTACACGCTAATCAGAAAATTTTCTTAATTTCAGAAAAATGTCCGATGAAAACATGGTACCTGGACGTATTACAAATTTCAAGAACAAAGGCAAGGTGGATGTAAGTAACTCCCCCCTACATGAACTCTAGAACCTAAGTGCTTAAAGCAGATAAGTAATAAGTAAATAGCAATGTTAAAGGACTAGTTATGCCACCCTGTGGGACGAAAAGCATATAAAGTGGAAGATAATATATATTTCAATAAAGGATTGTTTTATTTACATGCCTCTAACATGGGCCTTACATAAAATTTGTCATAAGCAATAAGTGTCTATACCTGTCAATGCAAAAATTTGACATAAACTGTGCTAAGTTAATAACTGCTTCTTCGACCTTTAATTCTTTCAGAAATGGTTTTCTTATAAACTGCAACCAAATTTTGTTATTTTATTGGGTGTGGCCTTTACCGTTACTTTACTTCGGTTATGAATCGAATTTGCCGTATTCTTCCCTAAAGGATTTGTTAAAATTCTATTTATATTTCTTAGGAGATGAGGCGGCGTCGCACATCAGCTACCATCGAACTTCGCAAGGCCAACAGAAACGATCAAATGTTGAAGCGTAGGAACTTAGACCACGCTGAGCCTTTATCACCACTTAACGAGAATGGCAGTAATGAGATTATGACAATTCCTGAAATTATACGAGGTAATTATGTGTGTCTAGCATGGGCGGATGGATGCAAACAAAGGCGGGCAGTGGCCGCCGCAATCCAGTCAGCCTTCTCCTGCATCACAAGAAAAATCGGCTGTCAAATTTCAAATAGATGAGACACAGGTCTGCGCAGTTCAAAAGGATGTATGTGGCCGTTTCTTCCCCAAAGCTGCATCCCCGACATAATGTGCTCTCCAATAGCTTCAGGGCTCGTATTTTGGATAGGTGCTCCCGTTTAAGTTCTCAGGTCAATTATCTATATTTATTATGTTTTCAGTATTGCAGTTAAATGATGCAAGCAAACTATTCGATGCAGTTCAAAGTGCGAGAAAAATTCTGAGCCGTGAAAAGAATCCACCCATTGATGACCTCATTAAAGTTGGAATCGTTCCGAGTTTGGTCCATTTACTTAGTTTCCAATTTCAGTAAGTATTTTTTATGGTTGAATTTAGTAGTGTTTGGTTGCTTCTGGGTTATGTCCTCAGCAATGTGTCGTTGTTATTCAAGCTTCTGCTACTCCCAACTGTCAAAATTACTGCAGAAAAAATGCCATCACGTCCGATTAATCAATGAATTAATGGGTCCAATGGATCATGATAAACAGTTATCGTACGCGTATATTGGTCAATTTCGAAAAAGCATTAGTTCTTACATGCATTACATTCCTGGTGCCTTACCTAAGAAATATAAAACGAAAGGGCCTATTCATATCGGACGGACGATATCTAATATGTAACTAGTGTGCATGGGACAACGGCTGGAGCAAGTGGAGAACTATAATTATCTGGGCAGAGCAGTTAACCAGACAGGCAAGCTCCAGACCGAAATAGGAAACCGAGGCCAAAAGACGACAACAGCCTACTGCTCTACATGCAACACCTTTTTCGGCAAGAGAGAAGTCGAACGGAAGACAAAGACCAGAGTCCAACAAGCCATCTTGGAGACGATTCTCCTCTACGGGAGCGAAAGCTGGACACCTACAACAAGTGACCTTTGAGATCAGGGAACGACTTTGTGTCGTAAGTTTAGACACGTCACCGACCGCAAGGTGTGTAGATCTCGCACAGGTACAAGCACGCTACCACATTGCCACCGATTGTTATTCTTTCTTCTGTAGTTGCAATCTAGCGATTGGTTTGCAGCAAATCTTTACACCTCTGTCGTCACTCCTCCCTGTCTTGGGCCGTTCTCTTCAGTTCCAACTAGGTTCCGCATCTCATATCTTTCTTGAGGTCTTATGCGTACGCCTTCCTGGGTCGCCCTCTTGCATTGGTGCCTTCGATTATGGTGCTTAGGAGTCCTTCTTGTCTGATCAGGTGACCCATCAATTTTGCTCTTCTCATCGAAATGGAGGTAATTAGGGATCTTTTATCGTTTATCCTTTGAAGTTCCTCTTCCCATACCTTGGTAGTGCGATTACACAAGATGGAAAATCGGCACAAGAAATCTCTACCAGAATACATCTTGCAAGAGTGGCATTCAACAAAAAATCCAAAATGTTTGAATCAAATAATATTGACATGAAAATAAGAAAACGAATGCTTAAAACACTGGTATGGAGTATACTGCTGTATGGCTGCGAAACTTGGTGCATACATGAAAGTGACAAAAAGAAACTAGAGGCCTTTGAGATGTGGTGCTACAGGAGAATGCTGCAAATTTCATGGCGAGACCATATTGCGAATGAGGAGGTGCTTCGTAGGCTAAACGAAAAAAGAACATTAACGGTAGCTATATCTACGAGGAGGGCCAGATTTATGGGGCACCTTATCAGGCATGAAAGCCTTTTAAACACCATTGTTGAAGGCTCAGTCGAGGGCACAAACCACAGAGGCAGGCCGAGAAAGGAGCACATGGAGGACGTAATGGCGGACATGGAGTGCGGGACCTACTGGGAAATGAAAAGGATCGCGGAAGACAGGGAGGAGTGGAGAAGAAGAGTCAAGTTGCTGCAAACCAATCGATAGATTGTAACCCCAGAAGAAGACCTCTTCGTTCGTTATGTGGTCTCCAAGATATTTATTATTATTATTATTATTTAGAGAGTTGAGCTGACATAGGTCTTGGTACCTTGGGATTCCATCAGAGTATCCCAATCATTAATTCATTGCCAATTAATCAGTTGTTCTAAAACAGAAACTTACCCTTGTTAGCAAAGACCGTCATGTCCTTCGATGACAAGTCAAATTAATTGACGTGGTCGATGTAAGCAACCCTAAAACAGTCTAACCTCTACAATTGTCCTAACTTAACTGCCAAATTGTGTTCTAGAAATGAGCCGGCACTGCAATTCGAAGCATGCTGGGCGCTGACAAATATTGCATCTGGCACCTCTGAACAAACTAAAGCTGTAATAGTTGAGGGAGCAGTATCGAAGTTAGTCGCCCTACTACGTTCTTCAGATACGCATGTTTGTGAACAGGCGACTTGGGCTATAGGTATGCATAACATAACACAGAATAATCTGCACCTAAATATTTACTTAAGAGCTTGTCAGACCCGACACCAGTCTGTCTGATTAAAGAATCTTGTATTTCTTATATATTGTCTTTCCATCATCACAGGAAATATTGCCGTGGACGTCTGCCTGACTAGCGAACCATGCCTTGTTTTTCTAACATGCTGCCTGTGCTTGTTGCAGGAAACATTGCCGGGGATGGACCCGAATCGAGGGACCTTGTACTGCAAGAGGGTGCTCTGCAAGAACTTGTGCGCAATGCTAGACCCGAATCCAGTCTGTCCTCTCTGAGGACTATTGTGTGGACCATATCGAATCTCTGCAGGAACAAGAACCCGACGCCGCCATTTGAGACTGTCAGTAAATGTTTGCCGTTGCTGAAAGAATTCATTCTCCATGAAGACAGCGATATAATTGGTAAATATTTATAAAAGAGGGTTACAAGTTGCAAGTCCAAGCTAATTATGAAAGTTAAGATTGGGATTCCATTTCCATTCTATATGGTTTTGCATGATTCTCATGCCAGCCACAAAATCTATAAACAATAATATTATGTCCTAGCCTTCCCGACTTTTTAGCGGTCGCATGGATATTCTGACTGTAGGCTTGGAATATGTATTTCTACATGCAGAGGCGCTATCAAACTTTTTTTGGGCGTTTAAATACAGTATACGTGGCACATGTTAATTTGGCCGTTAAAAGATACTACGCACTAAAATAAGTTTTATTATTATTTAGGTAAAATAACAACTTATTACCAAGCCTATTTTACCGCTTGGCCTCTTCCTGAACCGTACTGTACTCTATGAATCGTGCTCCATTTAGCTTGGGTTATTCTGTCCTATACTTTACACATGAAATGAAAAAGCTCACCGATCAGCTTCTCTCTTTAAGTAGAGAGCAAGCTAGAAGGGTGGTTGGCACGCTTACGGGCCACGGCCACTTCAACAAACACATGCATAGGGTTGGCGTGAAAAACGACAGTAGATGCAGACTGTGTGAAGTTGAAGAAGAAACAGCTGAACACATTCTCTTTGAATGTGAAGCGCTGGGAAAAACTCGATACCAAACTCTTGGCCACCCTAGGTCTGAAGAGGAAACCATCCGATCTAATCCCATCACAAAAACACTAGAATTTATCAAAAAGACTGGTGTTATAAGATGGGCGTAGACGGCAAACGTGGAAGCAAAAGACCTTCTAGGTCGACGCTTATAGGAACTCAAACGAGTAGGCCCCACGAAGGTAAAAAAAAAAAATGTTTCGCTCCTAAAAAGCTTATCAGCTTCGGTAGCGTACTTGTACGTGTGCGAGTCTCTACACACCATACTATTGGAGACGTGCAGTTACTCAACACTAGTATTCTTGTATTATGTTACTTTAAAAAGCGACTAAAGAGGCCAATGGGATACATTCATTAAATGCGATTAAACTTTTTAAAAAAATTATTTATATTTAGTGAAAGGGCTTTTACCTGAAGGGTTGTTGGTTCGTGTCCCACACATCCGAAATTTTCAGGACATGTTCTACCTATTGTCATTTTTTTATACAGATTTTTTGTTTCAGCTGATGCATGCTGGGCTCTGTCCTACCTGACTGACGGGTCCGATCAACAAATTCAATACATTGTCGACGCCGGAGTTGTGCCAAGGCTTGTTCAGCTTCTCGGCCATTCGATGGTTTGTTTAATTATTCTCTTGTTCACTTTAGTAGTTCAAATCAACTAATTCAGTCAATATAACAGAATTTTCCGGGATTAATTTCCCACCAACCTGGCGACGGAACACTGCCGAGATGCAAAAAAAATCAAAGTTAGATGTGCTATCCAAGTTAACACACAATCGTGAGTGGACCTTGGGAGTGAGTTATCATGCTATATTTAACAGGGTAAACAACGTGGTAGTAGTCAGACGTTCGTGGCACGGTTTTAAAGAAAGTGGCAGAACTATATTCTAGTGCCACATTTGTTTATATTTTTTGTTCATTTTAGTTATTATAATTTTATGTATTTATGGTAATTGCTTGTGATAATAGATTATGGATATAAATTTAAATACTACAAAATTTTAAACGCGTGTTTCAAATCAATCAACAAAAATAAAGATGGCGGCGGTCAAACCTGAGCTATCGATCGCAGAGCAAGCTACGATAAATAGCACGTTAACCAGCTTGAAAGTGCGTTTAGGATAGCACGCTGGTTAACTTGGTTATCGGTGTGTTGACTTAACTTGATATAACAGACTTAACTTAAGTATAACTCGATAACACGAACTCTGAAGACCCCTAATGGCTCAAATTTATATGGGAGTTCTAGGTAGACAAACTAATTGAGGTTAATCGAGAAAACATACTACCGTGATTTAATTTCGGCCCCGCCATCTTTCAATACATGGTGGTGGCTTGCGGGACTGACAAGAGTCTTTTTTTTAAATAACGCATAAATTGAAAATAGGCTACTTTCTTACAAGCTTTTCGGTTTTTTCCCTAATGGGGGGGGGGGGTGTGTTACCCTAAAATATGTAATATCGGTTAACCCAGGACCCCCGTGTGAAATTTGAGGCAAATCGGCAAGTTGATTGCAGCGCAGAGCTAGGCCACGTCACTATTTGTGTTCTCTAGTCATGAAAATATAGTATAACAATCGAAATTTTTCAAGTTTGGCACTCCCTCCATTCCACTTTTAATTGTTGGTTGGTTATTTGCAGCTAACAGTTTTAACGCCGGCTCTACGTTCCGTTGGCAATGTGGTGACGGGTAACGCCTCGCAGACAAGCGAGGTGATCAGTGCTGGTGCTCTGCCCCTGCTGAAAAAGTTGCTGACCCACGCAAGGCCCAACATCGTGAAAGAGGCAGCCTGGTCTATTTCAAACATAACAGCAGGCACTGTCGAACAGATACAAGCTGTTGTTAATGAAGGAATTCTACCCACCATCAGAACCGTCTTGCAAAGCGTAAGTAACCATTGATGAATCTAAAATTTATACACTTGGTGTAATACGAATGCTTTACATGTCCAAATCATTAATAAATAAATCCATATATTTATTTCTGTTCAATTATACAATCAAGTAATCATTAAGGAAGTATAAAGTAAAAACTCACTTCGCATCACTTCATTTCTAATCTTAACATGTCTTGTCCTCTGACGAGCAGTTGTGATGAACTACATCGCAGCCGCTTGTATTTTGCAACTGTCAATATTTATTTTATTTTATAATATTAATCACACATATTTTATTAATTTCAGGGGGACTACAAATCTCAGAAAGAAGCAGCACACGCCGTGACCAACTACACTTCAAACGCCTCGACAGATCAGCTTGTTGCCTTGTTCCAGGCCGGCATTCTGAGCTCATTTTGCAATTTACTGGGAAGCAAAGACTTCCGAGTTGTTCTCGTCATCTTGGATGGCATTCACAATTTACTCTACAAGGTACTGTATTTTCAACAGACATACATTATAAGTAGGTTTAGATTAAGCGGCCCTTTTGTATATTACAAAAGATTTATAAGGGTAGAGATATCCAAGCCTTTTGTAAGCAAAGGAGGCCTGGGTATTTTTAATTAATTAATTCCCAACACATTGAAGAAATAAATGTGTTTTAAAGATGGTGTACTGTTTTGGTCATATCACAAATCAGCTGCAGTTGCTCGGGTGTAATTTGTGGACCTCCATCTCTCCATCTCTGACTGTCGTGCACTTCCTTCGGCATCAGTCTCGTCTTGTAAGATCGTCCTTAATCTGGTTTCTGTATATTTTCCTTGGTCTTCCCCTTCTTCATGTTCCCTTTATCTCTTCCTCTAGTCATTTCCTCACGCACCTGCTGCTATCCGTTCGGTTTACTTGTACGAACCATTGCAGTCTCCTCACTATTCTCTCCAATAATGGTTCTTCCACCCCGAATTTTCTTCTCAGCGCTTTATTTCTAATCGTATTCCTTCTTGTCCTCTGATGTTCTTCCTCTTCTCCGCATATATTTTAACTCGATAACTTCAACGTTGTGAATACCCTTAGTAGTCTAGAGGTTAATAATAATAAAGTATTTATTGAAAAAATATATATATATATGTAGATACAGCGAGATTAGGGCCTAAGGCCCTCTTGCACCTAACTGTACATATCAACGATAGTTTAATTTAACTATAATTTTGTGAACTACATTCATACAGAATATCAGTCATATGGTATGACTCATACCTTTCATTCAAGATAACAGATACACTAATTCACATTCGCTACCATCCACGTTCACACGCAGCCTTGCCTTGATCAACCGGTGACAGTGGTTTGCTGACAAATGAGAAACTTATAATATTTGTTTTTGATTACGTTGAGAGGAGAGGCACGAATTTCTATGGGGATCGAGTTCCATAGTGTAGAGGAAGAGATGAGAAGTTAAGAGTTGAAGACTCGGGAATGAGAGAGATGGGTTAGATGGTTGTCCCCACGAGTATTATAGGCTCGCGAGAAAAGTGGTGTAAGGGACGAGAAGAGGTAGATTGGGGATTGGGTAAGCAGTACTTTGAAGACCACTGAGGTTACTGAAGAAGCTGTTTATTGCATGGTTAATATGTGATAATTAATGAATTATTTTTTGTTGTAGGCTGAGTCACTCGGGTATGTGGACAGGGTGACGTATCTGATCGAGGAGTGCGGTGGACTGGATAAACTGGAGGCTCTCCAACAGCACCAGCACGCCAAGATCTATGAGAAGTCCTACAGTATCATTGAAGCATTTTTTGGTGGAGAAGTGAGTATACCTATATATACAGTATATCCGGACTCTAGTGGAGGGAGTTGTAGACAGGGTTTCAAATCTTCAGAATTAGACCTCTGGTTTTGCACTGACCATTCACCAAGACCATTTCCTCCTATGACAAATATCTCAGCGAGTGACCGGCCCTCGAATCGTCTGGGTGCAGTGGGACTATGTTCACCCGTTTTCGGGCTGCTAAGTTGCGCTTGCCCATTATTATTATTTTTTTTTTTCTAAAAGTGATTTGAAGGTTAAATGTAGGGTACCTACACATTTGAGACCACTCGTGACGCCACAAAAACATTTTTTAAGAATAGTATTACGTATAAACAGGACTACACCCTTATTCCCATTATTTCTGCAACTAAACATCCTACCTTTGAGATCTTTCTATTTGTATAAAGTGTTCCAAATATACTTAGGCGCATATTCCACCGACCGACTAGGGCTAAATACAAATACGGTGACGTGGTAACAGACATTCAAGACTTTGGCGGGGTTTCCATCGACCTCGCATTGCAGAATGCAAATGACATTGACGGAAATGTTTCTTTTTCTTTTTATAAAAATCTATTAAAATGTTTGTAATTAACATATCCCATGACGTAATTTTTTAATTTTAGTTTGTTTGCGATTTTACTCTATGATCATTGATCAATTTTAACTATGGCATAGAGTAAAACAAACATTTCCGTCAATGTCATTTGCATTCTGCAATGAGAGGTCGGTGAAAACCCCGCCTAAGTCTTGAATGTCTGTTACCACGTCACCGTATTTTTATTTAGCCCTAGCCGGTCGGTGGAATAAGCGCCTAAATGAGATCAGGGAACGACTGAAATCAGAACCGGTCAGAACGCAGCGCGCATTATTCCCCGACCATACGTTGAATTCTTCAAGTAGACCTCAAACACTTAACATGCTACCCCCTGATCTAAGTAACCCAGATTGAATTTAGCATGAAATGCAAGTCATATTTATTTGAGCACCCAGATATTGTTACCGTATAATCTATATTTATTTTAATTCATATTACCTACATATTCGTTTATTGGCACTAAAGTAAGATTTTGACTGTTCCTACTTTGTATTGTAATTATTGACTGAATTATCATATCACTCCTTACAGAATAATGATACTTCAATAAAAATTATTCAATTTTATTATCCATAAAAGTATGCAGTCATTTCATCAATGTTTTGTTAGGACGTTGTCACGTTAAACTATCGTCCGTAAACCGACTTTACAGACAACCATTTTTTTTTTTGACAGGATGAAGATACGGAAGTGGCACCAAAAGCAAATAGCGACCAGTACGAATTTAACCCCGAAGACCCGTCCGGAGGATTCAATTTTTAACGTCACAATTCCTCTTTACATACTTGTTAAGGAACCAAATAGGGCTGGAGTTAAAACACACACTAGTTAGCTGTTACGTGTATTGTTACTGAATATGTTCCCACGATATTGGGTCATTTTTTCTGCCTGTCTTGTATTTCAATCATATGATGGAGAAATTCAAAGTTACGCATAGGATTGTTCTGTTATTAATAACTGCCTTCATTTATTACGGGCTATCCGAGAAAGAAATATTTTTGGGTCATTAAATTTGTTTAAATGTTAACTTCAGCTTATTGGGCGAAACATCTTTAACTTAATGATAGCTGTATGGGCGTGTTATACGCATTTCATTTATATACCGGAATTATTGTAAATTTTTACTCATAGTAAATTAAGTTAATCATTTTCTTCTCGTTTTAAATTTTCTTAACGTAGCCTTAGCACCAACTCAAAAAGAATAACTTATCTGGGAATAAGTGCAAATGCTCCTAAATAAATCCATACGAAAATTGACCGTAATTTAATTAGAGGATCAAGAAAAATCTGGACTTGGCAGGATTCGAGCCCACGATCTATCTTGTGTTACCGCACCGCTTGCCCGCCCAGACCAGAGTTTCATCGAACCTCTATATCAGGGGTCGGCAACGTCATGCTAGCGAGTCGCATGCGGCTCTTTCCTATTTGATCAATTCTATACACAAATGAAGTAATGAGCATAGCTCATCCAAATGGCTACCTTCTTTTTTTATAAAGATCACGGAACACTTCGGCCTTGCTATTCAATAACAATAATTGTCTAAATAATCCCCCGGGTAAGTTATTCTTGTGGGACTTATGGTGCGACTAGCATGCACTTGTAACTTAGCTGCTCAATTAATTAGGGACTGGTTCAATGTCTCTGCATTTCATTGCTATAACCTGTTGCTTCCTACAATACTTCGATTAATAGCATGTTGACCACGATGCCTCCTGCTTTCTTTTTTTAAATTAAAATAATTAAATTTAAAATATAGTTATTACACTTTTACAACTGAACAACACAATCTGTGCCTGGATAATCCGGCAATTCCAAATTGTACTTTTCTGCAAGCGCAGGAGGTACAAATCTCCCACCCAAATAATGAAATCTCCCCTTGAAATGTTGCGCACACAACTTCGGAGCAGTCAGCGACACCAGCAAGTCAGGCTGGATTCCTCCTTCACTCGGCGCTCCCGTTTCTACGTCCCATCCACTTGGAATGTCCACAGAACATATCGGAACTTTTGTCTGAAGCAAGTTATTAATAATCTGTTGAAATTCTGGACGTACTGGTGGCTTGAAACTGAATCCAAACAATGCATCGATGATTACGTGGTAAATTCCTAGTTCATGGGGGATTTCTTTGAAAATGTGTATACCCATCGTTGTACACTGATGTGCTAAATTCTGATAAAGTGGCTTATCTGGTTGCTTGGGGTAATAAACGGTTGACTCGTAGCCGAACAAGTTGAGATGACGGGCGGCGACCAGGCCGTCTCCACCGTTGTTTCCGGGCCCGCAGCACACGAGGACTTTGCCTCGGGATGGATATGTTTTGGCGACTGCTACAGCACAACTCAGCCCTGCCAGTTCCATTAGTTGATCGACGCTGAATTTGTATTCATTGAAGAGTTCAACGTCGACGTTAATGGCTTCTTGCTGTCCTAGGAAGCGAACCATCATGGCTATGCTTCTTTTACCTGGAACAAAGCAGAAGTACGGTATGTTAACTAAATCCAGATTATAAAACTATTATCTCAACCTTCGCAGTAGCGTAGTATAGGAGGCCACACGGACAGTTCCAAATGTTGGAAAATAATTAAGTGTCCAGCTAGGGCTAGCATACTGTAAAAATCAAAGGTATTAGAATGGACGCCAAACCATAAGTAGGTATAGCCGATAGCGGGGAAATGGTAAAGGAAGCAAAAATTAACAATTCAACAGAATCCGGTGGAGTAAGTTTCTGCGCTCTACTCGAAATCACTAATTTAAATAGCTTAATTTTGACTATTAGCCTCGTTATGAGTGCCATCCGCTTACATGAGGAAACTACTGAGTAATGATTCTATTCTGATTGACTGAGCTGTGGATGCCCCTTCTGCCAGCCTTTTTTTTTTATTTACGATCCGGCAAATGCCCAAATTTATACAAATTATTATTATAAGAGGACTGCAGACTTCAACTGTTTGGAACACATATACAGAGGGAAAGATTATATAGCTTTAAATATCATTTTTAGTTTAAGAATGTGCACTTACTCATAAATTATGCCCAAAATTAAGTATTTGAATCAAAATTGCTGAAAGAAACTAAACATCTCCATTCTCCGTCATTTTGTTTGTTTACATTGTAGGTAGTCTAATTCCACGATTTGTTTTGTTATTTGGGTTTAGACTTTAGTTTAAAAAGTTTATTCTGATTTCTGGATTAGTCCAATTTTATTACTCAGTTTTATACAATTGCATGCATGTTTTACGAATATTCAGTGTTTTACATAAATTCCCAATACTCAGTATAAAAACCTTTGCTACTATGTCAGTAGAAGCAGCTAAAAAGCTAGCCGCGAAAGCAGCGGTTGATAATCATGTAACCGATTCCATGGTTTTAGGCATCGGTAGTGGCTCAACCGTTGTCTACGCCGTTGAACGGCTTTCCGAACGAGTAAAGACTGAGAAACTATCCGTTGTTTGTATTCCAACTTCATTCCAGGCCAAACAGTTGATTGTTGAGCATAACCTTATTCTGTCAGATCTGGACCGACATCCGGTGCTGGATTGTGTGATTGACGGGGCCGATGAGGTTGATAAGAACTTGACCCTAATCAAAGGAGGCGGAGGATGTTTGCTGCAAGAAAAAATTGTTGCCAGCTGCAGCAAGAGAATGATTGTTATAGCCGACTTCAATAAGTTGTCTACAAGTCTGGGCGAGAAGTGGAAAAAAGGTGTGCCTATTGAGGTCGTTCCCCTGGCCTATGTGCCCGTTATTGCCAAAATCGAAGGCAAATTTGGGGGAAAAGCTGTGCTGCGTATGGCCAAAAATAAAGCAGGGCCTGTGGTTACGGATAATGGAAATTTTTTGCTGGATTGGGCTTTTACCAAGACAAATTTGGACTGGCAGAAAACGGATGTGGCTCTTAAGATGATTCCAGGTGTGGTTGAGACTGGGCTCTTTGTCGGTATGGCAGAGAAGGCGTATTTTGGAATGGACGACGGTTCAGTATCGGAGAGGGAGAACCGTGACAAATCAAGTAGTGAAAATTTCATTGTTTTGTAACTTAAGAATTAAATTTATTTTATAAAGACAGTTTATGTAAACATTTTCATTGATTCGCTACGCTCACATCCTAAATATTGTAATGTTCATCGTCAAGAATAGACAGACTAATATAATACGATACACCACAGTAATAGTGGTAGGGTATGCTACGATGTGTTGGGTATGAACTATCCATGATTTGTCACAAAATAATTTTTTGTTCAAAACAAATTCTTTGTTTGGGAAAGTAACCTGTTCGGTATTGTTCCTCTATTGAAACACCTAAACCATACCTCAAGTAGGAATGCATCGCGATAGGAAGGTACCACTGAAAAATAATTTTTTTTAGTCATTTTTAATGAAAATTTAAGTATTTTTAATTTTATTACCCCTAGTACCAAACTATCAAGGGGCAAGGGAGCAATTGAGTTTGGTTTACAATAATAACGACTACAGAAAATCGATGAAGCCGTGTTTTTGTTTTTGAGTGTAGCCTATTCTCCAAAATGGAAAAAAAAATGGTCCCGATGTATGATTTATGTGAACCTATATGAGAAATTTCATCAAAATCCCCCGGGTTGTTGGCCACAAATCGACGAACAGGCAGACCATTTGGTAAAAACCACTTTAGGGTTCCTTTTAATATCGACAGGGTTTTTTTTTTTTCATTTTGACAGTGCCTAACACATTTCAATATTTCATTCAACTGTTACTTAAAAGTCTATTGTACTGGCTAATACTAAAATTACGTTATTTGACAGCGATGGCGCCTGTAATATTTATTCTAAGATGAGTGGAACTGGCACAAGGTGCTTGAGGCGAAGAAGCTACAGGACATTGACAACAGATGGCCGGTGCATTAAAACCTACTCATACTCCTAATAACTCTATTATAGGCTGGGTCCGATCTTTTAGTACAATTTAGACTAGGAATACGACCATACGACTCCAGGCTAATACTAAATGAGCAATCTGGTGCAGAAAAAAAAATGAAAATATAATTATTAAGCATTAAACTTGGGAACTTCCTTTCCGGCTACGAGAATACGCTCTACGCCGTCCTTTGTGATGACTGCCAGCCTTACTACGCCTCCACTGCTGCCGTCTCTCGCCATGGCCAACGCAACCGCTGAAATCAAAGTTTTTGTATGTAGTTCAAATCAAAGTACATTGAACAATACAATAATATGAATGAATGAATGTATTAAATATAGAACAATTTAAATACAATAATTGTAAAGCCCCACATGAAGACCTATAACAATTATCGCAATACTGTAGCCAATGCGCCACAGACCTAAAAAAACTAAAGGTTAACCCCATGACCTATGGTATATATAGTACAGTATAACCAGAGTACATCCTCATTGTGTAACAACCTTTTGCTCATTCAATGCATACTCTGCGGGTGGCCACCTGACCCACAAGTTATGCCAATGGCATGTCCTCACGCACTGTTTTTACTTACAATTCTTGACGAGTTCAAGGCACTCTTCCCGAGACATGTTCTTCCTGTAGTTGGCGTCAACGTAACCGTAAATATAGCCACTGCCGGAGCCGCCAATGCTGATGCCCTCACGCTTGAGCATACCGCCTATGGGAATGGTATACACCTGGCCGCCATTGAGCTCGTCATACCCGGCGACTATGATGCCCGCCATGAGCGAGTCGCGGTAGTTGTAGCAGAGGTCCCTGAAGATGTTCGCCGCTGTGTACACCAATGGTTTCTGCCCAACTTCAATCCTGAACATAAAACAGCTTATTTTTTTAAAAGGAAGTAGAACAGTTTGGAGAGTCGTCAACACCAGACAAGGCTGCAAAATGCAAGCTACTGAGGTGATGGGTGTTTCCACTTGGTATGATAGTCAAAAGAATACCCCGTTAGAGTACAAGAAGGGGCAGGATTAGAAATGAGGTGATGAGCAGTGTTCGGGGTGGAAGAATCGATGGTGGAGATGATAGCGAGAAGGAGACGGATACGTAAAGCAGCGTATGTACAGCAGGGAACGGCTGGAAGTAGAGGTCGGCGATTTTGACAGAAATATCGATATTTCAAAATATCAAAAACATAATATCGATATCGATAATTATCGGGCATTAGAATAGCGATATTCAATATATCGTTTTCGATATTTTGCCGTTAAAAATTACGGAAAAATAGAAGACGGTTTCAGGTTCGTACTTGAAAACCTCTGCCCCCGTGAGGAGGCTATTATAAATTTCTATAATTTAGCGTAGACCCTACCCTAAGTACCGCTGACTCTTCCGCCAAGCTAAAATTTCATTCCTTACCATAATTTTGGTGATTTTTAAAAAATATTTCCATTTTTTTTCGCCGATACGATACAGGTATAAATTTCGATATATCGATATCTTATCGGGGTAATATAATATCGAAATTCGATATTATCGTATCGTACCGCCGATCTCTAGCTGGAAGAAATAGGAGAACACGGAGATGAGATACACAAACAAGAGTGCAATCTAAGGATAGTGGGATAGGTATGAGAAAGTGCTGAGTAATCAAAAGTGGAGAAAGGGAGTGAAGGAAGCTGACGAAACACACCGAGGCAACTGTAGCTGATTATTGTTGACGACAGTAGAACTCGAAAAAAAGGAACTCAGTTGTGTTTTCTCATCGTGCCGAAGTTTTATAAGATGGCATTGAAATGCATCGTAACTTGCTTAGTTAACAAACATAGAACTTTTTGCGATTTTGCCGGTAAAATTCACCGAAAATTGAGGGAAAATATGTAATTTCAATACATATGAGTAAATTTCTGGGCATTCATTTTAAGTGTTTGTAAAGAGCATCAGCTAGTAAAGAGCTCCTCAAGTCTGTCAGTCAGCCTCCCTCCTCCCTCACGTAAAGCAGTCTGCCCTTAGGGTGCCTCAAGTTAATGAACAGACTCACTCCACCTGCCAGGCTAACAGTGTTGCTTAAAGCGGGAATGCTGAAAGCTAGCGTTGGAAAAAATAACTCCTAGCCATACTAACCGAGTACGGTTTCGGTGGCATGGTGCTAGAGTTCTTGTACTTGTGCGAGTCTCTACACACCATGCCGGAGAGGCGTCGTAACTCAACACAAGTACAGTTACTTACAGTGGCGGCGCTACGGGGGTGCCCGAGGGGGCCTGGCCCCCCCAAAAGTTTCTCCGGCCCCTCCGGGGCCCCCCCAGTTTTGAGATATTTTACATCTTGTTAAATTGCAGAATTATTGAACGGTATACCTACTCCCAATGAAAAGTGTTTTGTTTTTTCATTGGCCCCCCCAGATAGAAGTCATGCCCCTCCATGCCCCCCCCACCTTAAAATTTCTAGCGCCGCCACTGGTTACTTAGTTCATTTAAGTTACTTAGTGAGGCGACTAGAGAGGTTATTCGGATACATTCATAAAATTGTTTGCAATTATATGTACATTTGATATATGTGGCCGTCACTAACTCCGATTGGCCAGTTTTCTCCTTTCTCCTAACACCCTCCCTGTTATGCGTCTGCTATTTTTGGCAATCAAGTTGCATATTTGCATAGCAGATCAAGGGTCCGGCCTTGAGCCCTCCACCGAATAGACACAACCACACTGGCCTCCCTGCAGTATGAATTAACAAAAATAATAAGTGTGATACTCATATTGGCATGAAGTATACGCCGATGGCAACGGTACGCCTCCGGGTGGCTTGACCTACTTTGGGCCTGGTATGTGAAACCTGCTGACGACCGCTGACAATGAGAACCTAGTGTGTTAGCATAGTACAGCGGAAGTCCAAGAAGGGAAACACGAGCCAGACCCGGAGTTACCCAAGAAATCCAGGGGTGGACATGGAGGCCTATGTTTGCCGTTTTCCAATACATCTCCTGAGATCTATCAATCCGGCCTTCTCTTTGTATAGGGTAAGTTCCTTTTAGAATAAATCAGATGTTACGATATATGGTACCTCAGATTCACCTTGACCTCTGAATCTGAGGGATCATACGACATCCCTTCCCCGAATTTTTCGGTGATATGTACTACCACATTGAACACAAATATACTTACGCAAGTAGTTCAACGTGATAAGACACGATATCTGCAATAGCTTGTGTGTCAGCTGCCGAGCCAGCCCTGCAGCAGTATATCGTGTCGGAGACGCGCGTCAGCTTATCAGTGACGCGGTTGGCTATGTACGCTCCTGTCGTAGTGCGAGAGTCGGCACCTATTATTACACCGCCATCAAATTCGACCGCCATAATGGTAGTCTGCAATAAAGTTTTTAAGTTATCAGCATTTTCCGGGGATACAAATATGCCAGCTAGAACTTAACCATGTAGTTTACTTTATGTATGCCCGGCATGTTTTTATAATCCGTAGCTTACGATTCTGCAATAGGAGTATCTCGGATCTCCTATGCAGCAGAAGCTAGTCCCAGACCTAAATAACATAGTTTGTATTTCAGTGGAAAAGCACACGAGTTAGGTATTAGTCGATGGGTGACGTAATAAATAATGAAAAATTCATTGAGATTCCTACGTTTCATTTGCATAGCAGGAATTACGAAGCACAAGAGAAATAAAAGATTTGGTAAAGGTTAAGTTTAGCTACCCCTCATAAAATTACAAAATTTGGTTCTATATCGTTGATTTAACTTTAAAGAAACCCATTTCCGAAAGAATTAAAAGTCGGAAAAGTATAGTTTTTTAGTTACAGAAGAATTTAGTTCGAATTTTTGCATGGACAACTATAGAGACAAATTGCTCATAAAAATTTTTTATGGAAGGAACATTGTCAGAGGCATGTAAATAAGGCAACCCTTGCTTAAAATATGAATTCCCTTGCAAATGGGATGTTTTCCTTCCATATTAAAAGCATTTTCTTTCATTCGACTTTTGATCCAGCGGGGTAGCTAAACTAGACCTTTACCAAATATTTTAAATCATCCACTAATATTTATTCTATGGCCCGGATTGATTGAAAGGTATCCGTAAGAAATACAACTAGACGACATCGCCATATATACCAATGCATGCAACCTACTCCAAAACTTTACCTACATTAAGTTTTGTCTAAATGCTATAGCTTATGCTTCCGGTTTTATGAATTAATATACATATTTCATGCCAAGAAGCTTTTTTGTATCTGTAGGATGTTCAACTCACTCAGTTGTAAAGTTGATACACATTTTCCACCAATCATTGCCAAATCACTTACCCCAGTCATCAATTCTTTCCCCATCCAATCGGGCATCGGAACACTATCCGTTATAGTATTATATTCAGACGGCATTTCGACCTTTTTTAAAATATGTCAATTTGATCAACAAATGTGCAAGTCAACTTTGTTTACAAAATGCTCAGAACCTTCTCAGAACTAAAAGCCGCTTGCACATGCGCACTGCAAAATGCAAATATAATAGATGGCGTCTAACCATAAGCTAAGTGTGGCCGACATTATTTTTGTTCAAACCATAGATCTAGATTATATAGATTGCGTATGCCATATGCTCATGTATGTACTACTATCGAACGGCGAACAGTTATGGTTTGATTGTTGTACGCTTAGACGGTACTCATTCCTTAATGTAGAAATAAGATTTAAACTGTTGAACTTTCTGCACACAGCAAAACGTAAAGTAGGTAGCACCAACAACCCTTTTCGTCAACGCTTACAGGTACCTACTTATTTTCCTTTTAAGTTCCATTAAATTGTCAAAAATATTTTACCCCACAATATCATTAATTTGGCGCAGACTTTTGGCCGCTCTTACAATAGTCCTCCACCTTTTGCGGTCCTCAGTCAGAGACAGTCACTGGTCACCTGGCTAGTGGCATGGAGGAGGTCCTCCTGGATCAGATCTGCCCACTTACGTCTTGGCCTTCCTCTACCTCCACGTAGGGTGGTTTCCCCAACAGCTTTGGTCGGCCTGCTACCTGATATACGGTGTACGGATCGACTGAATTCTTTTGGCGCTAAGATCGTTGACAACACTTGAAGCGCTGTAGAGGTGATTAATTTCATCATTTCTTCGCATTCGCCAGACTTCCATTGATCATAGCAGGCATAGGCCTACCTGCACAATTGACGACCTGCACGAAGCAAAGAACAAAGTCGCCCAAGCTGCTCGAATTTGGACAAACCATTAAATGTGTGTCTCCCTGGATACGTCACAGAACAACATAATAGGCTATATAAGTGCGCTAAGTATGCCGAAGTAAGTATATAGAAACTCGATCTGAAGATCCTGCGAAGCATTTTATTTTTGATAGGCTATTTTAATATAGTGTGTTACCTAAATTATCTAAATAGCAGAGCCGGATTTATATTTTTTATGAGTGTAGGCCACTTTATTTCCGCCACCCCATGTAGGCCTACCTTTCTAATTTTCCATTTGTAGTAAATTGTATTTATTGAAAGTATAAAAAACCATGAGATACCCAGTTGAATTTTATCCTCTGAAATCTGCCTCCCCTAGGCCGGGGCCTATACGCGGCCTATTTATAAATCCAGGACTGCTAAATTGGATGATAATTTATTATAAACAAAAGGTCAGAAATATTAATATTTGGATGGTTAAATTATGTTTCTTAAATCGATTAGGGCTGGCTGGAACGCTTCTTCTTCTTCAGCCAACGCCCGTCCTTGGCTGGTAGGCCATTTGACACGCCGTGCCGCGTAATAGAGCTGGGCCAATCCCTCCTGTGTCTCAGTTCGGTTTTCTATCTCGATGCCAGTGCAGCTGATAGGTGATCGGCATTCCCCTCACCTTGGAAGCAGAGGGGGCATGGAACACTATAGGTACATGTACGAAAAGTGTGATGTTCATGGGTGACGCGTGTCAGTAACGCGGGTTTAACTTTTTATGCAGATGTATAGAAGGTCTATCTCAAATTTAAATTACACCCATGTCTTCGTCTATTCTTCCTCTTTCAGGCCATGTTATATATTTGTTGTGATAAGGCAAGGGGTCGTCTTTGGGGAGTGGAAACGTGAGGAGGTGCGCCCAAATTTGCCGATTTTAATCGAAAATAGGCCTTTTCGGCCGCGTTTTTGGGAGTGTTAATATAAATTTGAAAACTTAAAACTAGGCCCTAATTTAGTTCTTTTCCACATTTCTTACTCTTTCCAGCCTTATATTCAGTTTAACTCAAGTTTATCCGTCTCTTCGTTCAGGCTCAGTTGAGTTGGTAAGCCATCACTGTTTTGGCGGAAAACCGGTTCATATGGTACTTCTGAATTTACATGCATAGAGTAAAAAAATTCCATAGCCTGCAATTTTACAGACAACCAATTTTTAGTAGGCCTAATTTAGTTTGTAAATCTCGGTCGCCAGTTAACGGTAACGACTTCCTCCTGTTGTCATAGGTACATGAAAGGCTTCTTCTTCAGCTGGTAGGCCATTTGAAGCATAATAAGAGCTGGGCTGGGGTTCATGAAAGAGGTACCGACGCCTCACGCGCGGCACGCCAAGCGGACCATAAGCAGTCTATATACTCCACGTCTATGGTTGAACTACGCATGCGAAGATGGGATTGTTGGATTGTTATTGATATTTGATTTCGTCTGCTCCGAATTTGAATATGGCGATGGCAAATTCATGACACCAAAGCAAGCACAATTTGTGTTAATTACTTCAAATTTATCTTCAGAGGCTTGTTAATAAAGTAATTTCTGCTCATTTGAGCAACATCAGAAACCTCAAAATGGGTAAGAATTTCAAATAATTTTTAAAAGTTAGGAGCTAATTTATTGGTTAATGAAGTACTGTGCCAAAGTGTTGCCAAACAATTCTGACCACACTGACAGTAAATATTTATGTCTTATTCAATGATTCTGACAATGCACAATTATTGCTAAAAATTATTATATTCTACGTTATCTCTTAAGAATTAGAGCAACACAAATGGAGGGGTTACAGAATATGCATCAAAATGTAATGGAAGTTGTTTTCTTTATGGCATCACATTTATGGCTTTACGACCGACATTTCATGAGAAATTTAACTAAAAAAAAAAACTCATTGGCTAGTGGTGCTCCATTTCCTCTTGAACTGATTAACATTGGAAAAGTGAATGACTATATAGTGGAAGTGAATGTTCTCATTAGCATTCGTACTTTTTTCGTATAGGTCTACACTACTATTACTTAATTACCCTGTATCTGGGATCTAGGAATACTATTCGCATGCAATTTATTTTGATAGTTCCAAAGCATTGAAAGAACAAAATTTATATTCAGCTTACATTCGTCCCTGCCGTAGCAAGTGTCCAACACCATACGCGAAAATTGAACCTATTCATTATTTCAACAAAATTCCTTATACGATATACTTGTACATATTATAATATGATGTTATACTCGCATACCATTCCAATATTTAAAGTTCTCCAACTAAATTTATTGTCACAGTCGTGAGATTATTGCTAATCGTCTCTCTGCCTTTCCCTGGCCTCTGTTTTGCAATTAGAATAATCCAATAAGACTTAAATAAAACCATTGTCTAATTGTGTCCTGTCAGATAAAAACGACGGAAAACAGCTTAAAACTGATGAAGATAGCACCCAAAAGCCAGCAGTCAGTAAAGACGATGTGGAATGTGCAGCGGGAGGAAGCAGGGCAGCGTCGGCTGAAGATGACAGTGCTGTTGAGATGATCAGAAAGTACATGGCCGAGAAACTTGGCTTTTTGGACAAAAAAGAGAAGGAAGAGAAGAAAAAGGTACGCAGCAGGTCACAGATAATAAATAAATCCATTATCATCGCCGGTCTGATCTAAATATCAAATATATACTAACAACTGGGAGAACCCTTTTAGTTTTACTAAATAAATTTATGTCCTCATGTCGGGAAAGGTTCAGTTGACATACGTTAGCGTTAGTCGTAAGGACGAGGTTTCAATAACACGGGTGCTTATTTGGCACAAGAGGCTGACTCACGGCCCCTCGATGACGAGTTCTCCGCCTCCCATATGCCCAACATGCCAGGTACCACTGGATGTACAGCACCTGTCTGTCTGCCCTACATATTATGCTTGCTAGCGCACCTTCCCTAAAAAAAACTCTTCTATGAACGATATTCGTACAGTCGCACTTACTTTATGCCAACACACGCTCCCGTTTCACAAATGTATTTCTCTTCAGAGGTTCGTTAAGATCTTCGGGAGGAGACCCTGGGCCAATTCTTGAGTCATTGTCATGAGTCCGCCTCATCCTCAAACCCAATGAGATCGTTTCTCTTCCAATAATAGCGAGTTCCCCTCATGTAAATGTCTATGGCAACTATTACTAGGACACCCAGCTCCTCTTCGACGACTCCCACGGCTTTATGCCACTGATCAGTCATTTTCCTAAATAGTCCAAAAAACCGACGTCCATAGACGGTATCAATCGTCCTGGCTAGAGGTGTGAAAGTTGCATGATGGGCTTTGCATTCATCATTGTATTCGCGAAGGCACCAAAAACTATTTTGAAATATTTCAGGTCCTTGACGAAGTATCGGTTGACGCAGTTGTAAAATATATAAAGTCGGGTGACTGCCCTCGAATAATTATTTTGGCCGGAGCTGGAATCTCGACTTCAGCTGGAATACCGGATTTCCGATCGCCTGGCTCGGGATTGTACAGCAACCTCAGTAAATACAAGTTGCCACATCCACAGGTAATTCTTCTTCTTTACATGCCTCATCTATTGAGGATTGGCGAACATTATGGCAATTTGGACCTTGCAGACTCTCTTCTCAGAAAAAGGGAAGTCGTCTCTGCCTCGGGTTTTTCAACCAGGATGGTGTTCTTCTGCTGGGAGCCCTCTGCTGCTCTCATTATTACATGTAAAAGACGATACTTTTAGAAAAAAAACTGGACTTGGCGGGATTCGAACCCACGATCTACGCCCATCCGAGGCGTCATCTTAACCGCTGGACCACAAGACCTATGTCCTCTAAATCCCCTACTTATATGCTTTTATTGACAAGATTCGTATTGCTAGACAGGTTAGCACAGCTACACAACTATCCTACTGAACAAGTCTCTGAGCTTACTTTATTCGCTATAATGCAATATATGTATATACCATATAATGCTGCGATACAGTTCTTGGGCGGTCTCGTTTCATCCATTCGTTCGACATGACCCAGCTATCTGAGTCTCCTTGCTTTTATGCCTTTAATAATGGACGGCTTCTCGTATATTGCTTCCAGTTGGACGTTACTTCTTATTCACCATATATTGGTGTATCTGACTTCTGATCCTTTTTCTAGGCAATATTCGAGATTGACTTCTTCCAAGAAAACCCAGAGCCGTTTTTTACATTAGCAAAAGAGCTAATTCCAGGAACCTACAAACCGACACCAACCCATTACTTTATTCGTCTACTGCATGAGAAAGGCTTATTACTACGCCACTACACACAGAATATAGATGGGCTGGAGAAGGTTGCGGGGGTGCCGCCAGAGAAAGTAGTCGAGGCCCATGGCACTTTCTACTCCTCTCATTGTCTGTCTTGCCGAAAGGAATATCTCTTAGACTGGATGAAAGGTAATTTAATGTGTTGTTAAGAACAAATTGGACACCAACACGACACCTTGAAAACGATTTTTTTGCACTATATGGAATTGTATAAGATTTGTAAATACATCATTCCTTCATTCACAATTGGGTTTCATAACCCCGAAACTTCCAATTAACTGACTTGATGTTTTTCGTACGTTCTTCGTACGGATTCTAACTATAGTGTTCTCTTACAGAGAAAATAGCGAAAGACGAAATACCCAGATGTGAGTGTGATGGGCTGATCAAGCCTGATATTGTATTCTTCGGTGAGAATCTTCCGGAAAGATTTTTCAGGCTGGTCGGCACAGACTTCGCTCAGGCCACTCTGCTCATCATTATGGGAACCTCACTGGTCGTCCAGCCCTTCTCAACTCTTGTAGGAAGGGTTCCTTCCCACGTACCTAGACTGCTTATTAACCGCGAAAAGGTCAGTACACGTTCTTATTTAACTGATGTATCACGTCCGTTGTTATGAAGAAATTTTCCGGAAGCTGAACATTGGTCACCGTCTCAATCTTCTTGACGTCACAATCTCAACGTTTGGTTGGCAGCAACTCCCTGCATATCATCCTCCAGCTCTTTCGGTCCTGCGCCTTCCTCTTCAGCCCTTGGTTCGAGCTCCTGCGTCCTCCTTCAGTTGATCCATGAATTCCTTCTTCGGCCGCCCTCTTCTATTGTTCCTTCCACTGTACTTGGTAAATTGGTTGCACAGAAAACAAATTTACTGTTAAGATTAATCCTATACTCGATAGCATTAGTACATCATAACTATCTTTTTGTAAATGTATCTACCATTCATAGCTTCCATTGTAGGCTGAACAGCTCCTTTTATATTTCACACCCAAACTTTCACTTGCTGATCAATGTATTAACTAAAGTGTAGAGTGAAACGACTTAGTGTTATGTCTTGCTGTTGCAGACTGGCCATACAAGCGGGCTCAGTGCACTTTTCGGCATGAGCGGAGCCATGGATTTCGACTCGGAGAAGAATGTCAGGAATGTGGCCTGGCTTGGCGACTGTGACGATCTCATCCAAGAGTTTGTGGACAAATTAGGCTGGCGAAAGGAGTTTGATGAGTTGATAAACGCGACGTCCTGACAGGAGGCTTCCCAGGAACTCACAGCTCAGGAGTTCCTCCAAAAACTGTCATAAAATGAACGAACTTGAGGCCTTAGGACTGTTCCCGCAGCAACTTTAACCGAGGCTTGGTGGGAACCGTCCTCAGTGTGTGTGTGTCTAATCTAAAGAAAGTCATTCACGAGAGACCCATTAGCAACGCATGGGGGACAAGGACCAATGTAAGAAATTTCAAAATGAACAACACCGCGGCGTAGCAACAAGGATCAGTGGACCCGTTTAAAATTTATTACTTGGTTCATCTAGTCCAGGCGGGCTGCAAGGACATCCGGTGCTCAGTCACTCAACGATTCCGTGGTATTTTCCTCGTTTAAGCGGGCGGTACTCGCCAGAAGCCTATTACAGTCAAGTTAGATATATATAGCATATATATGTAATAAATCAGTACGACGTTATACGATATGATAATAATTTATAATTTACATATATATATATATATGGCATATATATATAGCAAGTTGCGTAGAAACTTACTGCGCCGGTTGAATTGTTCATTTGCCGTTTTCAAAGTTTTTTTTAGCCCTACAACGTGGTAACGCTTCCTTTGCCATTTTCCCCTACATTTCACTCAAAGATATAGAATAAAATCATTAGCTAAGTGGTGAAACGTAGGGGGAAATGCAGAGAAATGGCTAAGGAAGTGTTTAGTGTTAAGGAAGCGTTCCAAAATAAAAAAATAAAAGTGGCAAAGGAATAACAAATGAGCAATTTAACAGGCGCTGTAACTTTTGCGCATTTTACTTTTTTCATAAATTTTAAATTAATTGCATTTTCACTTTTTACTTGTTACGTGCTTTTACTTGCAATCCAAATAACTTTTGACCTTGTTAGGCTTTTGGCGAGTACCATCCGCGTACACGAGGAAACTACCGCGGAATCGTTGAGTGACTGATCTCCGTATGCTCATTTCATCGCTGTCGGCAATACTTAGCTTGTGGTTTGGCGCCATATATTCTATTTTATTATTGTGTGCAGCAGTCGAAGTCCTTTTTCCTAGTACTCTCAGGTTGTTTAAGAGGATATGGAACGAAGAAAATATCGGCACTCAAAAAAACTCCCCTGGAGTCTCCGTTCCAATAGCAGTTCCGGGGCAAGCACCGGATATGGCCAAGGCTCCAGGCAGTGGTGGAACTAGACACCTACTTTGACACTCCCAACCCTTCCAGAATACCGATTTGTCCAATTTTTAACTCCGAAGACCCCAGGATGGCCAGCGTCTCACTGAGTTTGTATTTCATTTCGGGGGCCAGCAAATGCTTCAAATGAGTATATAGAAATAAAAATAAGACTATGAGAGCCTTAAGTCCATGGAAGGGAAAGGATTTGGGTCATACCTTCAAAAATCACATTTGTGGCTGCTTTTCTCTGAAAAATGCTAAGGGGCCTACCTGATATTTTTATGTTCAGTTGGTTAATACTACTACTACGTGCAACAAAGACAGATAGTGAGCTAGACAGAAAGTGTGTAACGGATCTAGTTCACTTGCAATTATAAAATTTCAATATATATAAATTGCCACGCGAAAAGACGAAAATATTATTATTTTATTCGTATAGCTTTTCCCGGTCTGGCCACCATCACAAACCTTTCCCTATACTGTTGGACCAGCAATTGAAACAAATGAAACTCCGAGTTGATTCGATTTCATTAATGTATGCTTATGGTATTATTGAAATAAATACAGTTTTTCGTTCGTTTCACTTTACTTTTACTGCGCCTTATCCTCATGAAGGGCCGGCGGTACGACAGCAGTATTTCCGCACAATCCTGTTCTGTGCGTCCTCGGTTGAGAGTATGTTCGTTTCTATTGCTGGTCCAGCAGCTTGATCGAGGCGATTATAATACCGGTATTTATTTAATCCCCTGGTAATAAAAATGTAAACAAGATAATTTTATAATGGAAAGTGCTATTCAAAATTTGTTTGTTTACAGTTATAATCCTAGGGTATTTATTTAACCCCGGTATAATAATCGCCTCGATCAGGCTGCAGCAACAGCAATTCTACTACCGCGTAAATAGGAAAGCAATAAACAAATTCGAGAATATAGCTTTTGATTTTGATTGAATTAAAAACAAATTGTATTCAAATGCTACATAACTTAATATATGATATTGGTAACAGTCTTTACTGCCACATTATATAGTCGCGTGTGGTGTACTAAACTAAATAGTTACTATTCATACATAATTATGCAATCGCCCTTCTACGACAATAGTATCTTATAAATAAATTGCATATTATAGCCTACTTACAGTTGATAATATATTACACCATGTTCACCGGTTAAATTTTTGCTGTTGTTGACTATTAGGCGTTTTTAAAAACCGTTATATTTTCCCTGTTGAATGTAACTTTCTAGTTCTTTGAAATATGACAATTTATAACCAAAGGCCTACCAAATAGCATTTTTAGGCCTGGTCCCACCATAGTTTGAAAAGTATTTCTTACTGTGACTTCTCAAACGATAATGGAAACCGCCCTTGATTGCCTTTTGCTTGTTTACATTAAGATTGAGCTTTTAATATGTCAAAGGATCCATCAGAAATACTCAAATTGAGCTTTTTGGCAGGTAGGCACTCGCATGTTAATGCTCCCTACCTGCAGGCCTACTATGGCGATTATTCTTGGGCTTAAAATGTTAACAAAACAATTTTGAATAGCATTTTCCATTATAAACTTATCTTGTTATTTAATCGCAGATTAAGTTTGAAATAATCGCAATAGTAGGCCCGCTACTAAGTAGCTAAATAGGAAAATATATCAGACAGATCCTATAATGGCTTCAGATGCGGATCATTGTTTTATCACGATTTTATAAATGCGTTTTGTTTCTAATTTTGAATACAGTTGCAAAAATTATCACAGCAAATAGTAAAATTATTTTTTAACCAAATTCATTATTAGGCACTTAGGATAGGGCAAGTATGAAGGTACATAGGGCATTATTACATAATACATTAACAAATAAACCTCGCCAAGTGTCTTCGTATTGTGTTTGAATAGTATATACAGACATATTATTCTTCATTGAAGATCTAGAAATCTCTATGGTGAGACTGACGCTTTGACGCATTTGAAGACGCGTTTGAAACACAGACACACATTATTTAGGTGCCCACTCCATTGACCGGCTAGGGCTATTTCCAAAAACGGTGACGTGGTAGCAGACATTCAAGACTTAGGTGGCGTTTCCACCGACCTCGCATTGCAGAATTGACGGAAATGTTTATTTTCCTCTATGCCATAGTTAAAATTGATCAATGATCATACAGTAAAATCACAAACAAACAAACTAAAATTAAAAAAATGGCGTCATGGGATATGTTAAGTACAAACATTTTAATAGATTTCTATAAAAAGAAAAATTCTAATTTCCGTCAATGTCATTTGCATTCTGCAATGCGAGATCGGTGGAAACGCAACCTAAGTCTTGAATGTCTGCTACCACGTCACCGTTGTTGGAAATAGCCCTAGCCGGTCAATGGAATGGGCGCCTATGCGTACCGTACTACCGTAGTTGCTAATTCGAAATGCAAAGCCTAATGGTTGATGTATAGAATTTTATCTTCTCTAAGGTTCACTACTGTATTAAACATTCTTTTGGTTAAGCATTATTCTTCATAGGATTAATAAAATTGTAATTCAAATAACTTTGTAAATATTACTTCATTATTATAACTTGGCCATGAAACCGGTTGTTTCATTAATTAATATTAATGAGGTAACGTTTACAAAGTTATTTGAATTACAATGTGTTCACTCGCGCACTTGAGTCGCATGATCACAGCTTGATTGTGTGACTTATTTGATGAAAACATCCTAGCTCAATCTCGGTCACCACTTTTTGCCGCTTCATTGTTTCCAATTGACGCTTATCATAGGCGCATATTTCACCTACGTCAATAGTGCATAGTAAATGTGGTATTGACGTGGTAGCAGACATTAAAAACAGTCTAAAAATGTCTGCTATCACGTCAATACCACATTTACTATGCACTATTGACGTAGGTGGAATAAGCGCCTTGCCCGCCTGATATTATCAAAGTTTTTTTTATTTCAAGACCGATTTTGCTAATGTAGCTACTATGTACACGTATTTTAGAAGAAGACACAAAAAAATTGTTTTTATTTTCCACACGGGCCAATTTTGGGCCTTTCGGCCCACTCTTGCAACTAACCCATAATTTTATTGAGTAGTTCTCACGTCATTTTTTGTTTTCCATAAAATTTAGAAAGATTCCCCTTATGACAAATTATAATAGAAATTTGGCGTCTCGAAGAGCAGCGGAACAATAGCAGATTATAGACTTTACTACACAGCTTTTTCAGCATAACCAGAAATACATGGCGTTCTGAGAAACTTGTTACCTTAATAATTTAATACATAGTAACCAATTTTATTGGTTCTGTCATCATTGGATAATGAACACGAGCCAAGCAGTCATTCCCACGAAAAATGGACTTCGTTTGATTACCATGATATTTAGTAATAATTGTGAATGGTGTCGGAAGCTATGTTGCTACAGAAGCCAAGTAAAGCCCATTTAGTTGGGACGGAGAGTGATAATTAGATCGGCTAAACATTGCTTTTCCATGTTCTGGCACTCATGCATACCGGGCGACGGAAGAACTGGAGCTGGTTACTACAGCCGTCTCTTCGAGGGTTACAGTGCAGTAGGATCCCCACTAAGCAACTTCGACGGAGAGATAGCCGCCGTTGAAAACGCAGCCCAGAAGTTACTGCAGTTCCCAGATTGCAGAAAGGCAGTACTGCTAGTTGACTCACAAGCAGCTATCATAGCACTCACAAAAAACAGCTACACAGAGTGTACTTCCACATTAAAATGCAGGCAGCTACTGAGCCAACTCATAGAGCAAGGTCGGGAGTTGGTGATGCAGTGGATTCCGAGTCACGTCGACATACTTGGAAATGAAAAGGCGGACTTCTTGGCAAAGATGGGCACAAAACTACCTCAGCCCAGCAAAGCAACACCCCTCACGGCTGTGAAAAACCTCACAGACATATCAGTACGGAGGACAAACCAGGACAGACTGCGACTAGGCTCAAGTGGAAAACAATGGAGCACACTGTTAAACAAACCCGTAAAGAAGAACCTACCACGGCCCACTTCAGTAGCAGTCTTCAGAACAATAACCGGGCACGATCTTTTGGCATCCCACCTCCACCGAATTGGAATATTGACGTCCCCCGACTGCGTCCTGTGCGGGAGTACCCCTATGGCCGCCAGCCACCTCAAGGACTGCCCGATGCTTGATGATGAAAGAAACTATCGACTTACCGGAGATGAACACACGGCACATCTATACTGGTCAGCGCGGCGCCTGATGGCAGAAATGCCAAGGGTGGGCGTTGGCTAGTAAGTAAGTAAGTAAGTGTTCTGGCACTCTAACTATCTACATAGTATTTAAAGTATGTGCTTACATACATAACTATGTAAATAGTAAGAGTTATGTAAGCACATACTTTTTTTGCATATTGATTACAGAGCCAAGAGCCAATTCTGGTCTTGTGTATAGTGATGTAATTTAGTAGGCATCGCACACACAGAACAGCAGGTCTAGCACGGAACAAAAAGAATAACTTACCCGTTGAATTTATGAAAACCATTTTAAAAGTGCAATAAAAATAACCCGGTTCCAGCAGAAGACATTCATTTTTTGTTGGTACCACAGAGCCCAGAAAAAAGTAATTTAAGCATATGCAAGAATGAACAGCAATTAATCCCAGTTGTTGACAAATAATTTCTAAATTATTTATTGTTAGTTATTCCCGTAAGTCAATTTATAATTAGGAGTTTATTTAGAATAATTTAATCTTATCCCCGGATAAATTATATTTTTTCGTTCCGTGCTAGACCTTCTGGCTGATTTTGGTAAGAAATTCCCAACTGATGATCGACACCCGGAACAAATCACTCAAGCTTTTTTCCTGGCTTCATTTGCACAGTTAACATTTTTTATGAAAACACATTTCCCTTTTAGGCTAACATAGGACAAAAAATTACTATAAATTCTGCAGACGAAGCTGAAATTCCTGACATCCAGCTGTTTGGAGCTTTGGAGGGAATAATATTTTCGCCTGAAACTGTTGGCCTCTTTCATATCAACTATATTTTCATCATCCAAAGAGAAACTATGCAACTATTATATATACAGTAAAAAAATGTCATAAACGGCTCCTTTGTAAAAAAAAAACATTACACAATATTACAATATGCGGCCCAAAATAAAACATTATTCTTACTCACCAGAATGGACAACTTGTGCTAAATAGATAAATGTGATTACAAACCTACGGACTAAAAGGGGCGAAGTTGTTACAGATTATTATGTGACCAATTAATACTCCCTCTAATATACCATATTTTAATACTACTCGACAAATTAAGTTTTGCTAAAAAAAATACTGTCATATTGTACTAGTAGGTTAGAATTTGTGGGCCTAAATGGCCAGCAAAACTAAACAAGGTATGCTGGGTATGCTCATAAAAGAACAAAAGCAAGTTGTTTAGGCGGATCCACTTGTCAATAATATTCCGTAATTTATGCATCAATAATAAGTCTCTACCATATTATAACTTAATTTATAATAGATAAGTTAAGTATCTACATAATAGTCTCCTTAAAACATAAATCTTATCAATTATTGATGCACAAATAACGGAATATTGACAAGAGGAATAGCCGCCTTATTAACACACTTTTAATGTGAAGGGGTAGGGCCATTATTTCAATGAATAATAAAACCAATAAATTTATAAACTCGGCAATTAGATACTACAATGCCCTTACTAATAAGGATTTTTCAGGATTCAAGGCCGTGGTGACAAGGAAAATGAAAGAATGTCCTCTGTACAGCTTGGACGAATTTAGGGAACTAAGCTGGGATGCATAAACATTAACCACCACCCCCCCCCCCCCCCGTTCTTACGTATGCTTTCGCATGAAACTTGTTTTTGTTTTAGATTTTTTCTTTTGGACGCCGTCTATCCAACCTTGGTGGTGGGTCATGGACAAAGAATGATTGATTGATATAATGAAATTAATAAAGAAACACTTTCACGTTCAATATTTGCTTGAGCATACTTTTATAACATTAAAGAAACTTAGTGTTCAATCTTAAATCTTTGTTTAATGTTAATGTTTAATCTATTATTTCTGGCTGCATCGCATAATAAAATTTTCAATTTCATAGAAAATTCAACTTTCTTATAACATTTGAAGATATGTGTCAACCTCACACGCTCCGGCTTGATGGGACAGAGCTTTAGAATTTGCATCATTGAATTTTTTTTATTATTACTCGAATTATCTATCTACTAATCTATAATATTATACGTTAGGCCATGCTTCACAGAAAAATTGGTCACATAATATCCGGTCCTGTCCGAAATTCGATGAAATCTTGTTCTGGAACAGTGAGATTTCAACGAAATTATGTTCAATCTAATAGTTATTGCGTTCTCATCAAACCCTCTTAACTGAATAACGTCAGATATGGTAATCTTTTAGTGAACACGACGAAATTTTTTTTCCAAGTGTTGTGATGTTTTTTGTTTGGCACGTCTTCGTTATATTCAAACCAACTTTCGAAGTGAAGTCGCAGTGACCCTAGAGTTCTATATCGGACAGATGGGACATTCGATAATATTTTTTGAATCCTGGGCCCACCTGATGCTACGTCTCCAATGACTAGCCATTGGTAAATCATACCAGATGGCCCTAGGATTCAAATTCGAATCTGCCCTAAATAGAACTCTAAGTGACCCAAAAGTCAAACTGTTGACAACAAAAACTATCCATACAAAAATAGCAGTCAAAAAATTACGGGAAGACATAAAAATACTACAAGAGCTAACTGGTGCCAGACTTGCCCGGCTCAAACAGCCCTTTTCGGAAAAAGGGTGAGAACTGGACAAGTTGCTGCCGGGAAGGGGTTTCACCGCTGCCGAAGAGCGGGCAGGTGCGTATCCGTGAGCAGACAGCAATTAATGTCTGTAGGTACGTCTCTAGCTGCAGACGGCGCTGCTTGGCTAGCGACTCCTGCGGCCACGGTACCCACTGCCGCGGCGGGAAGCGTAGGGCTTCCACCTGAAACCAGAAGCGAGTAAATAAATAATACATCTTTAAATAAAAACCAAAGCTTTCAGGATCTACGTGGATATAGAGAGGTACCGACCGCTGAGCAGCCGGTCTACCTGCTTTAGGAAACACTAACCTGCTTTCCATACGCCGCGCACATGGTATTGTGCAGCTCACGGAACCGTTTATACCGCCGCATAATCACCCACATCTCATCGTCAGTGCGCAGGCGCAGTTCGTACTCGTAGCGCGCCTGACGGCCGACGCCCCGCAACACGAACGTCGGAATACGTAGCCAGGGACCCCAGTCGTCTGTTAGAGGACGCAGCGAAGGCATCGACCGTGTCATTGTGCTCCGAACACTCTGAAAAGAAGAAATACTAGTAAGTATTGCCTAAAGCACTCCTGGGGCTAGTGTTGGCGATTCAATGAAGAGCTGATAGGCTGGATTGGTGGAGAGGATAGCAAGAAGGAGACTGCCATGGTTTGGACACGTAAAGTATACTGTTAGTGATGGAGGAAGAAAAAGAGGGAACACGACGAAGATGAAGACCAAGGAAGAGATACATAAACCAGATTAGGAACGGTCTTCTCAGAAGAGTGGGACTGGTACCAGAGGAAGTGTTGAATGAACAAAAGCGGAGGGAGTGGAGGAGGCTCACATATCACACCCGAGCAACTGGAAGTGATTATTGACGATGATGATTATATAAATTATGTCTAAATACCACCAAGTCACGGTGGAAAATATCATATGTATGAAGATGATGTTGTTAACATGGAAAAAATGGAAACACTGAAAATGTGCGCATTCCCCATATCATCCAAACGTATAGTCAATCGGTGTAGAGGAACAATTCTTCCATGGGGACACCACTACCGTGGAAGGCGGTCAGAAACTTACCGAAACGTGAACTGGAGACTCAGGAGTTTGATTGCCATTCAACTCGTTTTCCCTTCTCAACTCTAGTATTGCCTCTATCCGTACGTATTGCCGGTGAAGCTCTTGAAGCTCCTAAAACAAACAAATCAGTAAATTTTCAGTGTATTAATGAAGAAGTAGATTCGGCGATGATAGGCAGTTGCTGAGGAACCTCCGAGATACAATCTTAGAAGTCAACGCAGTGCCATTGAAGATGCCAACCGCAAATGTTGACGAAACATTTGGAAGTAGGCTTTCATATCGTCCACGCCCTATTATCCCGGATTCTACAGCTTAATAAAGTAACACTCCTGCCGGGAAAATCTTTGTATTTATATCATCCTTGTATTGATTTCATCCATACTAACAAAACATAAGTGTTGTTTTATTTTGTGAACGACTTTTTATGGACTAACAAAAGGTTTATTTTGTGTGGCCCATTAAACTATGCCCAAAGCCAACGACCTCATTGATTTTTCGGACATTATTGGTATTATTTCCGAATGCATTTTGGATGTCGGCAAACGAGTACATGCCCTCGACCTAAATCTACAAGCTATAGGACAAGGTGAGGCATGCTTACCATTGACATATTTATCAAGTGCGATACTTGGAGTCTGGGTGTCTAAGGTCTCAACCGCCATAGACGGGCGTAGGATAAAGTAATGTAGAGCTAGTACATCTAACAAGTAAATTTTCAAATAAAATATGTATCATATTTACCGCTATTTGTGCGTTCATTTCTTCCTTGCCGCAGTCATTCTCTAAGCTCTGTATTATGAGTAGTTTTTGCTCAGCTACTTTCTGACACAGAAGTTTCATCGCTCTCATTGCTTCGCCAACGTTAACATTGTCATATAAATTCCGACAAGACTGAAATAAACATACAAAAAATATTAAATTGAATCCCAAACAGCTACCTCTAGAGTTGTACCTAGGTATATAGGAGGGATGGGTCATTCGAGTGCGCCAAAATTTATTTTGGTATTCTGAGGCCACCTGGTACATTTTTTCAATAGCTGGTCATAGGAGACGTGGCATCAGGTGGGAGTGGAAAAAAAAATGGCACGCTCAAAATTCCCATCTAGATGTTGACCGACTGCACTCAGATCCATTGTCTTTACCAGTGTCCATGCCCTTAGCCCATGGTATATGCATTTTCAAAAGAATTCTTACCTTACTAAAACTACGAGCACGAGGAACTCTTCTTATCCTGCCGCGTACCCACTCCTCTTCACTCGAGTCACTGGCATTGGGTCTGGTTGTACCACGCGACGTTGATCCACTGCACTCTGATCCATTGTCCTTTCCCGTGTCCTGGCTGTCTTTGCCGCAACTACTTCCTTCCTCCCCCTCGTCAACACGGCTATTTTGTCCATTTTCGTCTGTGTGGCCACTGCCGATCCCGCTATCTTCCTGTACTTGCTTCTCCCATGCTGCTGAAAGCAATAGACGCCTATAATAAATATTTATTTAAAGATCTCACTTGATGTCAGCCACACTTTTTCTCTCTGCTGCTGAGATTAGGCCACCATGTTCTTTTTTCGGTAGCTGATATTGCTACATTTAGTAAAATCATTGCAATTACAAGATATAAAAAACAACGTATGCCCAAAGTTCTTTAGTTTTATAAATTGCACCGACATTTTGAGTACCTCTTTAGAATCTATTTTACGCGAAGAAAGCGGCCTAGTTTTTCCTATTCCTAAACATAGCGGCTTCACCACTGATGATGGGAGCCACCATTTAGGTCAGTCAGGAATACTAGACCGCACCGCCATATATCATTGAAGGAGGGTGCCGCGCAGTATTCCTTACCGATACTTTTCAGTGATGGTAAGACGGGGCTTTAAATGCCTCTTCTATCGAAAATTGGCGATCATCATGGAAAATGGAGGCAGGGCCTTAATATAACCTAACTTACCAGGAATTGAGTCTAGATCCAAACTAAGTGCTTCTTTTCTCTCTCTGACAGTCGTCTGAGAGTTTTCAGGCTGCGTTTCATGTACAGATTTATTATTGTCTGACACATTAGTGGGTTCATGAACAGGTGCATTGCTGGCCGATACACTGGTTTCACCCGCATGCACTGAGTTTTTCAGGGATGCCTCCAAGCCGGTCCGTCGCCCGTTCTAAAAAGATAAGAAATTGTTCTTTACGAATACATTTATTTGAACATAGATTAGTCCAAGACCCATTAAGTTTAAGACCCTTATAAGACTAGCATACCTTTTTCTGATATTACGTCCTAAAATTCCAGCTAGGCTATCTATCAACCCTATTCACATAACATTAATATTTGTATTATATTTTACTTGTCCGATTATCACTAATTTAACTCAAGAGCTTCTAACAAACTTTCCATTCGTTCTATACACCGAACTAATTACTAAAACCATTTACACATACTGCATATTATATATTTTTTCAATAATATATTAATACCATTTATACATCCCTACGCTTTGAAACTCCTCACCAGCAGCTCTATTATGGTGATTTGGGATTTACATAATGCCGTGGTTTATTTTTTAATATGCGCGGGAAATTCAAATTAAGAAATTATTGGAAAACAAGAGACTGGTTGCATTGTTTTATAATTGAAGGAAATACTAATAAACATTAAAATGTACAGGTTGACTTTGGAAATATAATAAGAATTTTAATTAATGTGTCTACATCTAAGGGAGAAAAATTTAAACTCACCAAAAATATTTATTTATCAATTTGAATTACACGCGCATCTTGCACTCATTTTTTTTAAACAATTGAATAAACCCCGGTGTTACTTTAATCCCAAATCCTCATAATAGGGCTGCTGTAGGCACCATTTCTTGGCTTTTCATAGGGAAGTGGGTCATATAAGACCCTCTCTCCCGTTATTAACTAAGTAAAAAGAAGGAAGAATATGTTTAATCAATCAATCTTCCCCAAAGATGCCCATAAGGTTGGAAAACAACCAGAAAAATAAACTCGAAAAAAACCTCATTAGTCAGGACATGAAGAGTAGTGGTACAGACTCACACTTTCACCCGAAAGGTTGTTGGTTCGAGTCCCACACTTGCCACATTTTCTGGCCATGCTTCGGAGGGCATGTAAAGCAGGCGGTCCCGGGCTTTTGTTGAGTTGAGTGTAAGAGAGGGGTTACAGCCCTAACTACGCTAGGTTGGCTTTGTAATAGAGCAAAAAAAATCAAAATCCATTCATTCAACCATTCATTAATAAGTTAAAATTTGAAACTTACCACTGTTTCGGAAAATGACGTTTCCCTCGGAGAACTTTGCAACATTGCGTTGCTATCACGTTCTTCTGGACAAAACCGGCTGTCCTCCAATCTGTAAATCACAAAATAATAAATAAAATATAATGCATTAGTACCGTGCAGCTACAGAATGGACTTACGAGTGTTGGTTGTGCAGCTCCTTGAGTAAGAGTACATTAAAAAAATCAGTTAAACAATAAAATACCTCGGTATTTGGAATCAAGAGTCACGTAAAACGAAGTTTAACATAAGCTAACCATAGTTATATAATTCTTAATTCCCTCGGAATTCCGAAGTAAATACTGGAAAGTGGCAGCTACATACCATCTTGAAAAGCCGTTTCGCTACATAACGAGCCATAAATGTCATTACTTATTTTATTTCTCATTTTACACTGATGATATTTACAGTGTATTGTCCTTGGATTGATTATAAAATACATATAATGACTATAATGGGGTCTTGGCTTGTGCCATAATATTGATTGAACTTATATTACCGAACATAAAAATGTGATTAATTAATTACTCATTTCAGCTTCAAAATTCTCCAAGGAGACTTGATGTTACTAATATTATTGATTCATTCATTATATGAACAGGATGGCTCATGTGCTGCATCAATTGTGTGGCCAGTAATAAGAACCGGTCCGAGTTTACTCGAACATGCTTTCCTGGAGGTGAGGTAAATTCTAGATAGGTCAGACCAACAAATTACCACACAGCAAAAATGGCAGGGAACGCAATGCATTTGACCGGGAATTTCCTATCATTTTTTCAAAAACATTTTTTTTTGCAATCAATCTGTCCGGTTTCGTTACTCAATTTAACACCTAAAACATGCTTGAAGGTAGAAATCATCGATGGAAAGGTTTCACAGAAAAATTATTTTTTAGTCATTTTTCATTAAAATTTAGTTATTTTTATTTTTTTACCCCCAGAAGCAAACTATCAAGGGGCAAGCGACCCCCCGCATTTTGTCAAAATTAATAACGACTACAAAATATGTGAATTTAAAAGAAATCGTCGGAGTCGTTTTTGATAAATATTTTTTTAGACTTTTTTTTGGAGTTTTTTGAAAATAAAACCCCCCCAAATTGATAGCCCAAAATAAAAAAAAATGTTCCCGAGGTATGATTTTTATAAACCTACATGCCGAATTTCATAAAAATCGACTGAGTAGTTTGCCCGGAAATCGACGCACAGGCAGACAGACAGACAGACATACAGACAGACAGACAGAGCGACAGAGAGCCATTTCGTAAAAACCACTTTTTTGGGTTCCTGGGACCTCAAAACGTGTAAATCCGTTTAAATCTCGGAATCGAAAATTTGGACCATCACAAAGCTTTCCTTATACTACATATAAATTGGAAAGCAAAAAGAAATGAACACTTCTTTTGTCACTGTTATGAGGCAATGACGAGAGGGTACTTTCGAGCATGTCTTAAAGCATTTAAGGAAGCTAAAGAAGGGCTCTGTGACCAGCGTAGACCGGCAGGCGGTCAGCAGAACATGCACCACTGTCAGCGAGACGTCACAGTTTTAGCAACTTGGCAACTCAGTTATGGCAACAAACCCCAGACAGGGCTTAGTTACGCGCAGCTTGCTGCATAGCCTCCCTGCCAGTCGTCAGAGTTTCAAGCATTTTCTACACAAAATAGGTCAATTCGATAGATCCGGGTTTGGTTTGGATTTCTCAAGCGAACTTACAGGTTTTCAGACGAAAATGTGCGTTCAGCCAGGTCGGTGGTGGACGAATAGACCAGACTGAGTGTGCTTTGGTTTAGGTGCGAGAGGGAGCCTGTTTTACGGAGAACTGCCGCCTCCACAGGGTCATTGAAGCGAAACATATTGGTGCGACCCAACATTATGATGCAACCTGTAATCAACAAGTAAAATATATACTGTAAGTTTACATTGAAGTACATGTCTTCTACTCGAGTTTCAGCGAAAGTTTCAATCTCCTTCTCCGCTCTTGTCTATCTTACAGGTTGATTGACTCGTGGCCATTCTTGGTTAAGTCCAGCTAACAACTGTTACAATGTCAATGATAAGCATGTCTGAGCTAATTATAACTTGTAGTCGGCGAGGATTGACATCGAGGAGAGAACTAGTTTGCCAATGGCTAGAAATTCACTCGGACACAATACCAATAATATCCGAAACCCGATGGGGTCGTAGGCAGGGCAAGGTTCAATGATACAAGTAGGCCCATAAAATAATAAAAAAATACAGATAGATTGAAAGTTCACGCATAAAATGACGTTCATGAGATATGAAGATTAATAATGAGATGATGAGATTAGAAGAAAATTCGGCGTTGGAAACTTATTGGTGGATAGGATGGCGAAAAAGGTATGGGAAATAAACTATTCATGATTCGGTCAAGTGAAAAGAATTAAGAGCAGCTGAATGGAGTTGCTGAAAAGGGGAACAGCGGATACACCAATGGAAGACTAAGGAAGGGATTCAAAAACCAATTAGGGAGCGACCTCAGGAGAGTGGGACTCTCTTACCTTGCGAAAGTCGAACTGGTTTATCTACAGGAACTGTGTTGACCCAGCACTGTGCTGACGGGCGCGGATGTAGCCAGGCATGGCCTTCGGAAATAACGATACTGCAGTGCTCGGGTTCGATTCCATTTCCGGTAAGCACGATGTCTTGCTGCCGTGAACAATCTTCGGTCCCAATCAAAGTTTCGCCGTTCTATAAATAAATAAAACAATAAATTTGCAGGCACAGGAAAATACCACTGCAATGAGTTTCGACCTATCTGCGAGCCTACTATGGTGATTACTTTTTATCTTAACCTGGGATTAAAAAAGTAAACAAGATAATTATATAAAGTGCTATTCAAAATTGTTTTGTTTACATTTTTAACCCCAAGAATAAGTTAATAATAAACGGCACAGTAGACCGGCTGTGTTATACACTGTTGGATCATAATCTTCTTCTAATGCTTCTTCTGCACCGTAATTATTATTATTACATTCTGGATGTTTTGTTAAATGTACATATGCAGCTAGGCCTACGAGTAGTTGAACAGGAAAAATAATAATAATATGCATCGTGCCTTGTGTTTCACATTTGTAATTATGCGCAGTCTTGATTTGGAAGGTTAATGACGTCATGCTGACACGGACCACTCTGGTTAACCCAAGCGGGTAAGATGGCCACCCACAGCTCAGGCAATGATGCAGCAAAAAGTTATTTCTCAGTTAATTACTTACTAACTTAACGATGATTCAAAACATTGCTGCCTGGAGGACCTTGTCATTGGCAGCTGAGAGATCTGTCTGGATACAGCTTCTTCTAGTCTCGGGCAAATCAGAAGGTGGCCGTCGTCTTGTCGTTGTCCACATTTGCCAATTGAGACCTCCGCCAGTCTCCACCTTTACAGGTTTGCGGGGCACCTTGTAACCCCCGTCCACAGTCTATTGAGGTTCCACCAGGTACGGTAGTTGAGCTCCGGGTTTCCCAGTTTAAGAGGGTGGTTCTCCCCATAAACCAAAGACAAGCTATAAAGACAACCACCCGAGACTCAGGGACAACCTGCCTTTGTGCCCGGATGGACCATAATTATTCACCTTGAGATGGTAGAATGTCACGCCAGTGCTGCGCAAATCGTCGTCGATGCCAACCAGATGAGGTCTGTCAGAGTCGAGGACGACGCCAACACCGGACTTGCGCAGACCGAGCGCCGACTGTTCTTCCAAGATGGCCCGCGTTTCCCGCCATTTCTCCGTCCACTCCTCCGTCAGTTCCTTCTCCCGCGCTTCTTTCTGCATCAGTTGAGCCAGCACAGGGCCTTCAACCTGATTAAACAAATTAACCTATCAGAAGAGCTTACTGCCATGACTGAATAATGCTGAATGCGTATGCATTTGTTCCTCAAGACCCTTTTCCTTAACGAAGGGCCAGGACCTTGTGGAAATTCGAATGCATTAAGTAGCTGAACTGTCCCATTTCCCTACCCTATTGTCTGGGTCTACAGATATGCTGGAGAGATCGTGTCCTTAATGCTGAGGTCCTGAGGCGAATGGGTACAGAAGCCGAGTTGAAGAAACGAAACTGATATACTTCGGCCATGTGATGAGGAACGGAAAGTATCGCCTTCTGCACGTAGGCTAATAATCCAAAGGAAAATAGAAGGGCAAAGGGATCTCAGCAGAAGATCGTCCTGGTTGGAAAACCTGAGGCAGGGGTTTGGCAAGAGCACGACTTCTCTTTTCTGAGCAGCAGTCCTCAACTATGACTGCTATGACAAACTATGACAATTTGCCATGATGATCGTCAATCTTCGATAGAACAAGCATCAAAAGAAAAGGATAGTATGGGTATGCCTTACAGTCGCACAAAATCGCCAATTCCCATCAAGCCAGGAAGTGTACGCTTTCTGACAGGTTTATGCAATCTAACACGTACAAGGTCCTTTCACCATTAAGTCATCACAGCAGAACTCAGACTGCTCGAGCCGAACTGCTGGACAGCAAGAACTGAGTTTCCAGAATCTATGCTAATGGCTGACCAATGTCATAGGTGTGCTATATGCGTCCCATCACCACAAACCATTTCTTTAAATATCAACCAATGCAAGAACTATTCCAACGCACGAAACACTACACGGGAGCAGAAGCAGGGAAACTGTACATATTTGTGCGGTCGGCTTCACGCCAGCTTCCAATATCGTCCAGAAATCAACAAAAAATCTCTATATCTCTATATCTCCCTATGGCTGCAGTGGAAAAGACGTCGGCAAATCGCGACTGCGCGAATCATCAGTGTGTACCGGGCCCAAACCGTCATAAGCGCTTTAATCCGTTTAGTGTGAACTGACCACCGGGAAATGACTTACATGACTAGCTCCAAGCATGTTCTTAAGTTTATTAATCTCGTCACGCAGCGTTCGGATGAGAGCGACATTGGGGTCCTCATTAACGGTCGGTTTGTTGATTATGTTCTTGGCCCGGTTTGCATACCGCAGAGTACTCAATGTCTCCTCGTAATTCACATCTGCTGGAGAAATAGCTGAAAAACAAACGTAGTAATTAAATAACTAAGTTACGCTAACATCATCACCTGACCACCGCAAATTGGAGTGTTCTCGAGCCCATCAAGGGCTTTAGTGCCGGAAGAAAAAGCTTCTCTGTGTACTTCCATTCGACTGGGTCGATATATCCTATATATATATATAGCGATTACAGGGCGACAAAAATTTAGGCTAGCTGTTCCGTTGTGTTTACATTTCAAAATAATTTCCACAGGGAGTTAAAGGAAGCGCTTGGCTGTACGTACTTTCCTCGCTCTATAATTTTCTATGTATAAAATGGCCCTAAACCCTAGCCGTACACATGCATAAACTTACCTGCAATCATTATAGTCTTGGAGTTTCCACCCAGACTGTCCTTGAGCAGCCAAGTAAGTACAGAATCTCTGTACGGGATAAAAGAAGATGTCCGCTTGTCTGGCGCAACTTTGGCCAGCGCTGAAATCACCAGGCCCAGGGTGACCAAACTTTTGTTGATGTGCGCACCTTCTTTAAGACGCTCTCCTGTTGCCCCTGTAGCATCTGCACGCTCACTATAAAACGCAATATCCTAATTTTTATAGAGGAAATTGTTCGGAATAGAAAAACAAGATAGCGGAGGAGTCAATTTCTACAGCGCCAACATTACATATTTTCAGTAACGATCGTAGCGGTACACGGGATTTATTTCGCGAGAGCTTGGGGCTGATGGCAGGTTTTTTCCGGTTAGAAGGCGGTGACTGAGTTCGTCGAGGAGTTCACCGAACACGAGGTGATCCATATTTTGGCCAAGCAGGTGCAGAAACAGGAAGTCGCAAATCCAAGTCGTACGAATGACGCTAGACACTCCTGCAGGAGAACCGAAACGGAACCTCTTCTTGAGAATGAACTCGCGCGCCTTGGGGAACCTATTTAAGTAATCTATACGAAACATGAAAAATTCTACGATAACTGGATTTGAGCCCGGATATCCACCGGCCCGGCAGGTATTCTTTTAAATTTCCGTAAGCAAGGTACCACTTAAAGACAGCTCACCAACTTACAAGTTTCAGCTTGACTAACCTGCCAGCCAGATCAACTAGATGCACTTTGGAAACTGTTTCCGTGGGATGTTCGGCCGAGAATTCGGCTTGCACGAAAGTCACTGTAAAGATGGCGTGGCTACGACTGCTCGTGTCATTCATGTTAGTTCTAGCTGTTGTTCTATGTTTGTTGCCAAGCTGCATCCAGCCCTAAAAAGTAATATTCAAAATTTAGGTGGCACTTGGACAGATACTCACTAGTCACTATGGTTTGAGGCGCCAGATATAGGGAATGGATTCCAGCGGATTTACACATTTTGAGGTCTCAGGCTGATCATGGCGATTATAATACCTAAATACCTAAATAATCCCTGGTATTAAAAATGTAAACAAGATAATTTTATAATGAAAAGTGCTATTCAAAATTTGTTTGTTAACATTTTTAATACCAGGGTATTATTTAAACCCCGGTGTTGTAATCGCCATGATCAGGCCGCAGGAACCACAAAAAAACTGTTTTTAAGAAATGCTTGTCTGTCGGTAATTTGGGGCCTAACTATTCGATATAATTTTATGAAATTTGGCATTTACGTTTCAAAAAATATTGCCCAGGGTTGTTTTCTTTATTTCTTGGATAACTTCTTTTTGGGACGTTTTACACCCCAAAAAACGACAAATAAACATGTTTTCTCAAAAATGGCTCTGACGGTTTCTGTTAAATTGAGAAATATGTTGTTGTTTCTACCACCTGCTTTCACCATTTCAGCTTTTAAGCCACCCTGTCAGCCTGGCGGGGGGAGTGAGTCTGTTTGTTAACTTGAGGCACCCTAAGGGCAGACTCTTTCACCTCGGAGTAAGGGGAGTTGACTGACAGGGTGGACCTCCTGATTATAGTGGATTTCGAACCACTTGGGGAATATGGTAAAGTCACACGATTAAATCGGAGGTGACAAGGACTCGACACGCACGCACTGGTATAGTCTCAGCGCGTTATCATGTCCCACCATGTTCCCATGCCAACGCTGTGCACACTACCAAGTTTGTCGCAGTTTGAAACATGCTCTGCTCTAATAGATTCAACATGGCAAGGCCGTTGGCAGTTCGTAAATATCGCAGTACTTATTAATGTCAACAAAACCCACTAGGTCGTATCCCCCCTTGATGTTTGGTTCAGGGCGTAAAAAAATAAATAAGTTCAATTCTCACGAAAAAAAAATGCTATCCTCTCCACCAGTCGTTCTTCCACCTTGAAATCTCTTCTCATCACTTCATTTCTTTTGCCCCTCGACGCGCTCAATAGCTAGTAATCTACCTGAATGTCCTGGTAGTCCGACACCAGGTGCTGAGACAGTCCCTGCACGTAGGGGCCAAAACTGGGATGCTCGCGGACCCGCAGTGAATGGCTGTCATCTTCCTGTAACAGGTCTTTGACTTTCTCGTTGTAAATTTCGAGATAGGAGACTTCCGTGCGGTAACTTGCACCGCTGCTGCGGCCCACGTGCATCCTCTCGAACATAGACTTGCAAATCCGCGGTATTAGGCCCTGATTCTCCTAAAAACATATAGAAACATGAAAACATGAATAATAAAATAATTTAATACGGGGTATGGTGACGAACATTGTGTTTGTTGTCTGGTTACACTAGCGTGAAGATTCAACTGTGGCGAATGACAATCACTGAGTTTGCCTCTTGCGACAGTTGTGTTCAGATGCCGACCAAGGAAGGTGTACGCAGGGGACCTCAAATAAGATATCAGATGCGGGTGCGGAACCTACTTGGAGAGAATGGAGAATGGCTCATGACAGAGAATGGAGAATGGCCCATAACAGAGACGAATCGACGAGAAGGCAGAAAGATATGCTGCAAACCAATCGATGGATTGAAATTAGAGAAGAAGAATGAGCCCAATGGCATGGCAACCTAGCCGAACAGGGTTCTAAAAATAAAAAGAGGTAAACGATTAAACACCGACTAAAAGCATAGCCAAAAATTGTAGTAAATGTGAAAATCGAACCAACAAAATTTCAGCCGTGAATCCGAGTCCTTGACACTAAGCCACATCTACTGACAATTACGAGAGGCTATTAAGGCTAGTAGGCTCCTAATGTGCTTCTTCCTTGTGTCTCCTAAATCTATTGCCTGGATACTTCACTGTGAAACAGTAGCCGGTTCAAAGCTCTCTGCTCAAGTTTACATTTAAATTTATATTAAGACATGTCCTCAATGATTGACGGCTGTCGGCTACGGTAACTATGACCATCTATGGTAACACAGATCTACACACCTTGCGAGCGGAGACGTGTCGTAACTCGACACAAGTAGCTATAAGGTTACTAAGTGCGGCGATTGAAGAGGTTAATCGGATGCATTCATTAAATTGTTTGTACGCAATTAACCTTTTTTTTAAAAGAAAGAAGAAAGAAAAAATGTATTTCAAGAGTTGCCCCATCTAAAAGGATTGAAATGCGCAATGGAAATTTTATTGTTCAAGTTTCTCACTTGACAGCTGTATATCTACCCTATAATACAAAATCAGTTTCAACTTGGGAGACTATTGTAACATTTTTTTTAATACTTATATTTATTATTATATACTTATATTATTATATTTCTACATACTGTAGGTACTTGAATAGTTCCTCAGTGACCATTATTTTTTTACAAATCAAGTTCAATATCTGTTTGTTTGTTTGTTTTTAACGCCAGCTTTCAGCATTTCTGCTTTAAGCAACCCTGTCAGCCTGGCGGGGGGATTGAGTCTGTTTGTTAACTTGAGGCACCCTAAGGGAAGACTCTTTCACCTAGGGGAAATGGGAGTTGACTGACAGGGTGGACCTCCTGATTATAGTGGATTCCGAACCACTAGGGGAACATGGTAAAGTCATACGATTGAGTCGCACATAGACTGACTGGTATAGTCTCAGCGGGTTATCATGTCCCACCATTTGCCCCTACCAACGCTGTGCACACTACCAAGGATATTTTTTCCCGGTTTATGACACCGCATTTCGGGCTATGCGATCTGTATTTCATGAGAATTTGACCTATGGAAAGTGTTCAGTCACAGTTGTATGATCAAACTAGCATTACATTGTGACACGCTGCGCTACGAAACTGTAATTCTTGCACCTGTCTAAAAACGACATCTAGGGAGAAAGTTCCGTTAAACTTACTGGAGAACCCATCATTGTGAAAGTTTTCCCACTGCCCGTCTGTCCGTAGGCGAACACACAGGCATTGTAACCGTGGAAGGCGCTGTCTACTACTTCAACTCCCAAATCTTCGAAAACTTGCTCTTGCGAAGAGAAGTGCTTGTCATTGCCATCAAACGACCAATAGGAGTGGTCAAATGTAAAATCCTTATTTTCTCTCTGAAAATTAATTCATTTTGTAAGTAGAAAATAAATAAATTAATTAAATTTTTATGTGAATATACAAATTACAATATAATTATAGTTGGAAGGGAAGCCCAATGAATATCTCGTCCTCCCCCCCCCTCTTCTCTTTACAAAAAAATAATGTTATTCAGGCAAAGGCTATCTGAAAAAATAGGCTCGGTATGGTGTGTTAGCTTAAAAATATGTAAAGGATTAGGCTGAAGGGGAGCACAGTGACATACATATATATGTATATGCGGTACATCCATGTAAACTGACTGGGATAATTTTAATGTCCCGTGGCAAGCTATTGTAAATAAGGAGTCCTCTATTCCGGTATTTGGAGGATGAGTGGAAAATGTAATAAGTTTCGCATTTGACAGGCTGACAGGTCTACGATTGAATGGTGTTATGAAACTCGTACAAGTATGAGGAAACTTACGAAAATGGCACCTGACTACCTGAGACACTATGACTAATAAGCTGGTTACAGCTACATACGTACTTTGTAAGTGACTACTTTCCTATAGAAATCCAAAATGGAGGGTCCGGCCCTGATTGGATCCGCGCGGTTGGGCCCATGATGTGATTGGTTGGGGGTAAACATTTTTCCTATCCGAAAGTTGTCTAACCTATTAGGTAGTGTTGTAGGGTAGAAACCCTTAGTCTGCATCTAAATTTAGGCCCCGGCATTATTTCAGTGCCGAGAAGTGTCCATTGATGTCATATGGAACGGCGATATCAACAGGAAAAGATGCCTTTTAGACAACTACATACACAAGTTAAGTATATGAAAGGTGTCATATCGTGAATCTCCTCCTAACAGCGACATTAATAAGTAAAAAATATTTCGTACTTATTTAATTGACTGCATAACGGATGAACTAAACCTGGAGCATTAAAAGATAAACAAACGGTGGGTCTATTTTTGTCCTAGATACACTCTGACCTCTTATATTTATCTAAGCTGAATCATTATCTCAACTATTAATGTTTGCCTCGCCATTGATGCTTTGATGTGTTACTATGCAGTAGAGATCCAGCCATCTTCTTCTAAACTGAAGATACATCTGTTGTAAACACACAAAAGCACGATTATCTTATACGCGGACAAAAGAGATGGTGTGTTACCTTGGCATTGTATATGCTGGTCTTTTTTCCATTCATTTGAATGATTAGATTAGACTCTAGGTCGCGTTCCCTGGAATCAGAAACAAGATAGTTGAGTTGCCAAGCCCATGTTAACTTGATACTCCAGTAAATCCAACAGCTGAACCGTAACTTACTTCAGGTATGAACACAACCTACCTTTGATTAAAAGGTCGCACTCTAACAGCTACTTTCACTGAAGCCATAATGTTTAATACCACAAACTTATTAACTAATAGCTATAGTAATGCAAAATTTAAACATATTACTAAAATATAACGGTTAAAAATCATTTTAAATTAGATCACGATAAAACTGTTGATCTCTGACAGACAATATGCAGCCATTTTGGTTGTTGTGTATAGTCATGACGTCACGTTTATCTATTGACACGGTTTCCCGGGGCTTATGCTTATTTTCAAAGCATTGATACGAGTGGAACATGGGAACATATATTTTTAATAATAAATAAATAAATAAGGACTTTTTGTTCAATTACTAAGCCAACCTAGCGGAGTTAGGGCTATAAGCCCTCTCTTACACTCAACTAGGAAGACCCGGGACCGCCTGCTTTACATGCCCTCCGAAGCATGGCCAGAAAATGTAGGTAGTGTGACTTTTAACAGGCTGGAATCAGTAAGGGTAACATGCCTAAAGCGAGTTCTGAATGTATCTAAATATACTAATTCGAAACTGGTATATTAGTTGGCCCGTTAATTTTGATTTGTTGTGGAAATTAGAATTCGTTTCATGCTACCAACCAGCAAGGCCTCTCAGGTGTTTTTACACAAAGACACAGTATGTGTAAGTGTACTAAGTAATAGCCCCATTTTAATGTACTTTAAGTCTATTAAAAGCGCTGATAATAATAATAATGCACAATAATGTGGTGGAACTTTTCACTGACATTAGCTTATTTCATAATTAATAATATTTTGTTTTTGTTTATTTGCTTCGGAAACAGGCCTAGCTATCGCACAGCAGAAAACAAAATAAATTTAAAGTTGAAAATTGCTCATAATAATATGAGGGATTTTAATTTTATTGACAGCAATGACATTTTTTATCTCGTTATCAATGGCTCGCGCTCAAGGATCAGGGTACGTAGTACATAGGTAATCAGGAATACTGGACAGCATCGCCTCCTACCCATCAATGGCAGTGCCGCAGAGTATTCCGTACAGGCCTACCGAGACTATTCTATCGATTCTGAGAAACCCCATAAGTGGCAGCTCATCCATGAAGAAATCCGGTGCAAAGCCTGGCGAAACGCTTGCACTCAAAATTCCGGTTCAACCACGACTCACAGGCCCTGATCTTTTTATCTCCAACCAAGAAAGATTAATAATGACATCCTAGTAGGACAAAATGAACCAAGCCTTATTTTTTTTAAGTATTGCAAGTTGTAATCGAGCAACATAATACAAAATTATCACCAGCAAGCAACAGGTTCTAGTAGGCTAGACCATTCAAGTCTTTTATTACTGAAAGAAAACACATTGGGTGGGTAGCCAATTTTTAAGCGTAAATAAAGTTTTTAAGAGGTAGCTGAACATAGACATCGGCCTCCCCTGGATAATTTAACTTACTACGAGCCATATTTGCCAAATTCATGAGAAAATTACAACAAAATTAAAAAATAGGTAACTTCTAATATGGAGTATGAGACATACTTCACTTGCGTAGTAAATTAAATAAAACAATAAAAACTGACAGACTTTGCTGTGAACCAGCATCGACGGTTAGCTTCCTCTTAAAACAAACACGAAGCTGGTATCTAGTTACAGTTAAACTGGATGAGAATAATTGCAAGAGCGAAATAACAATTGATTGGGGCCGATTGAGTATGTACAAGGAACTACAGCGGATGCACAAGATGTGCATGGAAGTAAGGCCTGAGTTATGGAAAACTTAACATACGTACACTTAACCGTAGCCATAAAAGTTAACACTGTCTTTAAGGTAGCAAGCATTCCCGGGGAACATGGCAGCGGATCGTCAATGATTCTCGTGAATGCTCCCACATTTTAAAAATAGTGTCAACTTTTATAACTGTTTTCTATAAAACAGACCTAAGCATAAAGAGATACAACAGCCAGAAGGACCAATTTTAGAAAGATATAAATTATGAAATTATGAGTCGTCCCCACTACGGTCTCTTCAACACTGGTTAAATATATGCCCCAATCTACAAACCTTCTGGCGTTAGGTTAATACTTAATAAATACAAAGGCTTTCAAAACAGGAGTTACGTGAGGAAGCAGTAGAATCCGGGATGATAGGCCGTGGTCGTTCTGAAAGCATTCTTCCCAACGTTTTGTCAACATCTGCTGCAACTTCGATGGCCACGTGGTAGCGTGCTTGTATTTGTGCGAGTCTCTACACGCCATGCGATCGGAGACGTGTCGTTACTCAACACGGGTACTAACCTACAGAGGCGACTGAAGAGGTCAATCGGATGCATTCTTTAAATTGTTTGTATGCCATTAACCTTTCTCCTATAAAAAAATGGTTGGCCTGAGCCTCCGAGATACAATCTTAGAAGTCTACGGGAGATGTCGACCGATACTGCTTCATCAATGTTTAACAACTTCAGCAAATACCTACCAGTCCGGGACCAAGTGATAAGCTTTGGCGCAATAGTTTTTTTTCCATAGGCTGAAACCGGTTAAGTTAGGTAGCCACTACTGAAGCCTTTGGCTTATTATAACTAAGTTCACCTTCTTTTTGTAGCGGGAGGTTTCGCTAAGTGCCACTCTGCTTACGCCATTCCTTATCTCAAGTAGCCGGGTCAACCCAGTGACAGTGACAACCCGGCAATCATTGGGCTCCATGGGGCTCCATTGGGCACTCACAAACCTGCCAACTACCATCACACTTGCAAGTGTTTTGCACATTCTGACAAGTTACTTAAAAAATAACTTTTTGTTCCATTACTAAGCCAACCTAGCGGAGGTAGGGCTATGAAGCCCTCTCTTACACTGAGAAAATACGGGAAGTATCCATCAAGTACACGGTTATTGCGACCATCGAACAAGGAGAAGCATGATGCAATATGCTCAGAATGTTCACTTTGACAAGTTGCTGCAAGTCAGTGATTCCATCCAGTGTTTCCACAAGCCATGTCGATGACCTTGGTGCCTAACGTCATAGAGGGCTCGTAGCTTGCGACATTTTTTTAACCAGTGACTCGTACAATACATTATCACTCAGCAAGATGAATACCTGAAAAAATTCACTTATTTAAGTTCAACGGCCTAGGCGTCATAAATTCGCGGACTTCCTCGTCCGTCAAATTCGCCCTGCGCTGCTGATGCGCAGCCACGACCGGCTGAAGCTCACTGATCAGCAATTTCTTAATTTCCCCGGTCAGCAGTTTCCCCGAAGTGTAGTCCACTCGGATTTGTTCGAGCGTCGCGTCGTCTTCCAGTAAAAATTGCAGGTATTGGTATGCTATGTCAATTTCACAGTTGCCGCCCAGCTCGCGGTGTTCTTCAATCGTAGCTCGTCCACCCGAGAATGCATATTTGTTTACCTAAAAGATAGCAAACTACTGTCAGGACATGTCGAGAAGTGGTACGGACTGTTGTCTGCTGTTGTTGTTCATGACACTATGTATTTGGAGCTTGTTGGGACTGGCAGAAGTTTTCTTTCTGCACATTTTGATACATGACATGTACTCAATAAGACTACATAGATTAGGGAGAATAGAGTACATAACGCAGATTGGCCTCAATAATTACTGAATTAAATTTTTACAAACAACGATTGGTGTGGTAGTCTCGAGGAAAGAATTCAAGAACTGGGGCCAATTGGGGTCAGTGAAGGATGTCATATATTGAAATGAAGAGGAGCATTTGTGCTAATTTAACGGATATTATTTATGACTGTACGACCGATATTTCCTGTGAAAATCAACTGTACAAACAACGCGTAGTAGAGGCACTCCGATTTAGTCTTCACCCCCTGGGTTTCGGGGAAAACTTCACTTGTTTGTAAACAAACCTGGTATAAGTTCACCAACCTTATTCTGAATTTGCTTCGGAGTATCACTAAGATAGATCGATGTATTTGGATCACTAGCTGACATTTTGGTTTTGGCGCCTTGCAGAGCGGGAACGAAGGTGGAGTGAAGCAACGCGGGCTTAGGGAAACCAAGTTTGGGTGCGGCGTCCCGCGTCATCCGGAAGTACGGATCCTGGTCAATTGCACACGGGATGAGACACGGGACGGGCTTCTCCCCGAATATTTGCGGGAACGTGGAACTAAGAGCCGGCGCTGCTTGTACTGCGGGAAATCCGATTTTGCCGATGCAGTCGCTGTCTCCGAAACCAAAAATACCTTTAACCTGTGAGATAGAATGGTACTATTAAATTCAGGCGAAATACAGGTGTTTCATGGAGTATTAGGAGTTAAGAGACAACTTGCCCATAGAATTACTTGATGTTTTCAATTCATAAGTGTAGCACCCATGATTAATTTATGAAGAATCCTCGCTGATTGTTGATTGGTTGGCTCGGGTAGAGCATTCTTTTCCGCCATAAATAATTTTTGATTTACAGCAACTTTAGTTTTTAGTGTTCACACAAAGGATAGGCTGATAGTCCAATAACAGCTACTGATTTTAAAGTCTGCTTCATTATAATTCAAATGATCAACAAAGCGAACTGTTAAGCGAACGCACTAGTTTACACGCTAACAATTTGCCATTGAAGTCGATTGAATCGATATATTGATAAAATGCACGAACCTGACTTGAAAGGGGAACAGAGGGTGCACGAACTGAATATGGAACTGATTACAATTGATAATGTAGCTGATTTTCAAAATGAGAGATTTTAGTCAGACACTTATTGCTATTACCTGATTGAATGTGACGCTCTTTTGGATTCGAAGTACATTCTTATAGAAGGCGTTACCCATGTAGTCTAAATCCGAGAATATGAACGTCTTTTTCTTATCAAAACCAACAGCGATGATATCTTTAGCGTTCTCTATGGCTAACCGATGGGCTTCTTCAATTTTTAAGTCTTTCCATAGAAACTTTTCATCATCTGTTAACTGTATAACTAGAGGAACATCGAAAACTTCTTGAAGCCATCTAGAAAGAAAATGCAATGTAATGAGTCAAATTTAAATTAGGCAACGTTAGTATCAGTAGATGACGTTTATAATGTTATAGAAGACCTGTGCATAATATAGGCCTCTACTCATTGCTCAATCAACTTGCATTGCCAAAAGGGTACACATTAGAGGAATTCGTTCGTAGCTTAGAGTATAGTAAGAGTGACCAATGGTTCCGTGACCACTGAAAATACAGAGATAAAAGCTTAAAAAAATAAAAACATGTTCTAAAGTTACTGTTCACGGCAAGAAACATGTACTCGCGAGAGAACGAGACGGCGGCCGGTATGCATAGTCAAAATTGATATTCTTATGTTAATCAATGTTTACTTACTTCGCGTGTCCAGTAACACGCATTGATATAGTCCAATATTGAGCAGCTTGGACGGCCTTGTCATTAGCTTCAAATAAATCGTCAGCTGTGCAGGGGCTTGGCAGTTTAGGGCAGACCAATAGGTGGGGGTGTCTTGAACAGCGCCACAGTCGCAGAGCACGTCGTCGGCAGCAAGCAGCCCCCATCTGGCAGCAGTCGTCTTGGAGAGTGCGGTTCCTGTGCGAAGGCGATTCAAGGTGCGCCAGATGGGATAGGGGAGATTGGCTCCTGCCATTAGTTTTTCTTGAGGTAGGGGCAGCTGCGGGTAGAAACTTCTCCAGAGCTGAATGCGATGGTCACTCGCCGTGTTTGTGATAGGTGTACTGCTGCGCAAAAAACTTTTTCTAGATGGCAGGCGGCGAGGAGCAGGTATTTGGCCATGCATCACGTGTTTCCTGTTAGTGGTTTGTTTCATTCTCTCGACCGCAGCAGCTGTGGCTCGTCTAATCATAGGGGGAGCAATTCCAGCTATTGGCTACATCTTATCGAGTGGCGTGGGCTTCAGACATCCCGTAATTGTTCGTACTGTTTCGTTGAGGGCAACATCCACCTCTTTGGCATGGGACGACTTGTGCCACACAGGAGCAGCATATTCACCCGCAGAGAAACAAAGCCCAAGAACGGAGGTTCTCAAGGTTGCTGGCTGGGCACCCCATGAACTGCCAGTTAGCTTCTTTATTATACTATTTCGGGTAAACACCTTCATCTTCGTGGCCTCGCAATGTTTTTTATAGTTCAAGATTCTATCCAAAGTTACTCCTAGATATTTGGGATAGCTGTTGTGCTTCAGTCGTTCATTTCCCCAAATTACTTTCAGTTCTCTGTTAGCTATATTGTTGCGGAGATGGAATGCGCATACTTCCGTTTTGGATGGGTTTGGTTTTAAGAGGTTGTTCTTATAATACTTCGCAAGGGAACCGAGGGCAAGCTCCAGCTTTTGCTCTACTGCTTCATACGTTTTATCCTGCGCTGCAACAGCTGTATCATCGGCATATATGAAGTGTTTTGTAAACCAAGTTGTTGGTTGGTCGTTAGTGTAAACGTTGTAGAGAATTGGCGCTAGGACTCCACCCTGAGGCAGCCCATTTTTTTGAGTTCTCCATCGACTTTTCTTTTGGTTTAGGGTAACATAGAATCGCCGGTTTTCCAGGAAACACTTGATTGTTTCAGTTAATTCAAAGTCGTACGTGATATTGTATAGTTTCTGTAGTAATCTGTTGTGATTGACGGTATCGTATGCTGCTGATAGGTCGATGAACGCAACTCCAGTGATTTTCCCTTCTTCAAAACCATTCTCTATGTGTTGAGTGAGATTCAGCACTTGACCACAACAAGATTTCCCTTCACGGAATCCGGCTTGCTCCGGGATCAACTTCTTATCAAGTGAAGGAATAATTCTTGATAGTATGATACGCTCGAGGGCTTTGAAAAGATGACAGAGCAGTGAGATTGGCCTATAGTGTTTAGGGTTGTCGGGTTCCTTGCCAGGTTTCAGGATGGCGACAACTTTGGCTTGTCTCCATAGTTTTGGGATTTTCTTTTGCCGCACACAGTTTGTCATCATTTCAGCTAACCATTGTAGTGTTGTGTCCCCAAAGTGTTTCACTTGTTCTATTCTGATTTCATCAACACCAGGCGCCCGATTATTTTTCATTATTTTAATTGCGGATGTTAATTCCTCCCGTGTAAATCTGTTAACAAGTGAGTTACTCTCTTTCTGACGGCAGCGGACAATTTTTTGTTTGCGAGGTCTGGTTGGGGGTTTACCATTTAGCAGGAGTTGAGAAGCCACTTGGTTAGCAGTGACATTAGTTGTCGTATGGTTTGTGTTAATTTGTTCTCCATCGAGTGTTTTTAGTATCTTCCAGGCTCTTCTGCTGTTCTGCTTCATGTCAAGAGACTCTACTAGGTTGCACCATTTTTCTCGGTTATGTTGTGAGATGGCTTCGGTCAAAGCTTCACCTACTGCAATGGTGTCTTCGGCGAAATAGCTCCCTATATTGTTCAAGTAGGTCTTTTGCATCAGGGTGTAGGCCAGCGATGAATTCCGTTCGGCATCCTCTTGGGATATAGTTTCGTGAGGCTTTTTGAACTATTTTTACGAAATTGTCGTAGTTGTCTGGTTTTGGATCTATAGTTGCTAAGTTCCTATCTATTTCGGCTGCAAACTCTGTCCATTTGGCTTTTTTAAAATTAAATCGCCTTTTAAAAGGAACTGTTATTGGTCTAATCGCCGCTGATATAGAACCTTGTATAGGTCGGTGTTGCGTTCTTGGGATCGGCGATAGGACTGTCTTTGAGCTAACACGAGCAAAGCAGTTCGATACAAAGATATTGTCTGGGTTATACCCGCGTCTCCATCTTCCACTGTTAAAAGATGCCGGCTGTTTTGGGTCATGTATTAGGGTCATATTACATCCTTCGGCCCACTCTTCCAACAAAAGACCGTCTGGGTTGGTTTCATTGTATCCCCAATTGGTGCTATGGCAATTGAAGTCTCCCATAACTATGTTCGGTTTGGTATGGTCAAGGTTGTTTGACATCAGGAATCGGACGCCAGGAGGTTTGTATACTGAGGTAATTGCGACATGTTTCGTGTTGATCGTCAAAATTTCAATGTCGTGTGCATCCGATTTGCTGGTCGCTTCCACAGTTATTTCAGGGTTGACAAAAATGTTAATCAGGCGGTATCACAAAGCGGTTTTTTTCGTTTATCATTGAACACACACTAGATGCCGAGATGCGTAGTATTCTAACATTGCAATTTATTCATTACAATTCCTCTGATTCCAATTCTCCCTTTTATTCCTCATCTAAAATCCCTCAACGCCTCATAAGAAGTTTTCACTTCAAAAATTGATTACCAGCGACATCAACCCCGGCTCATGCAACAGCATCAGGGTCTGAGTATTTGACCTACTATCAATACTTGGTCTGCTAATGAATTAAAGTTACTTACTTGGTAAAAATAAAAGGAATCAAATGACCTAAGTGCATGGACTGCGATGAAGGCCCACGCCCTGTGTACAAATAAAAAGGCTTCCCCTTCTCATGTTCGTTGAGGATAAAATGCATGTCTCTGTGGGAGAAGAAAACCTTTCTTCGCAGTAAATGGTGCACCGGTTTTCCCGTCACTTTGGTGAACTTCTCCAGTAAAGCATCGTCAATAGGAGAACTACCGAACCTCTCTGAAAGATAACAATTTTTGTTAACAATACAATACAATAATTAGAGTCCCTGACCAGCAAGAGCCGGATCGACAGTGTCAAATGTGGCACGTGGCACGTTTGGGACGTTTAACCTTTTAGCCTGCAACATGGTTCCCATGCAACCAAGCAGAATTTCACTACCTATGTATTTTGTCGAGGGATTGCCTGTAGTATGACGTAGCGAAATGTTCAGGGTATGAAGAAAAATACCGACAGTGCTGGCTTTAGAAGAGGGGAACGGGCTATGGAAGTTTAAATATAGATAAGATAAGAAATTTTAAACGGTTGTTGCAGTGTAGATACTTTTTACAACCCTCAAAAGTACACCAATCAACAATTCAAAATCCCACATGCCTGGCTGTAAGATAAATTGCAGGTAGACTTACTAATTAATTTGTCATAATCGATGCCGGTGTCGGCCTGGCTTACTACGTTCCATGGATCTACAAAGTCTTCATTCCCGTCGTCAGCTTCATTCGCCTCTGGATTAGACATTATCAATATGTTTAAATTAATAAGAGAATATGCATAAAAATGACGAAATGTTGACGCCGTCACAACTCACACTCACAATGGCACGACGTGTCACTAACGTACACAAAATTGTTCTCCTTTCACGTCATTTTGTGACCACAGAGTATAAAACCCGTAAAATTTATATTTGACAATTTGAGTCATGGAAAATATTTGGGTGGTGCTGCTGTAGATAATTGGGATTTGTGCTAAATGTGTGCTAGTTGTATTACTTTTGCTGAAGTTACTGGAATACGGATCCATTTGTTATTTTGTTAGTGGTAGCATCATTGCCGGCAAAGTGGATTGCAATAGGGAATCTGGCATAGGAAGCGACTCCGACACTATGGCGGAACTTGCTGCCCTTCTCACATCCGAAATTCCGGAAGGAAGAAGTAATTTAGCTGACAGCCACACTAATCTAGGTCTGTAAAAACGTTTTATAAAGCTTCATTGCGATAAAACTTTCTTCTTGTAGCTTGGAGCACTCTGGACTCTGATATCTAAGTGTCCAACACATTTGTATACATTTAGATACTTATGCATCTACTGACTACTGACCCTATGGTCTAAGCAGTGGCCAGCCTACCCTGAATCCCGACACTCGTATTATCAATTAAGAAGGTTTGAAGCGTACCTATGTGCCCACCATGCAATATCTCGCGCTGTAGATGTAGCCTGAGTAGCTTATGTCTTAACTTCATTGTGCGACAAATTTTGATATTATTATTTAATTTCAGAACGTGTCGCTGAATACTGCGAAGGTAACTACTTTCAGTCCGAAAATAAACGAGCTGCTCTGGAGGAGACCAAAAATTACACAACGCAGTCGCTGGCCAGTGTCGCCTACCAAATCAACACTCTTGCATATAATTTCCTGCAGTTGCTTGACTTGCAAACGGCACAACTTGCTGAAATGGAATCGCAGATGAATCATATAGCACAGGTTGGTTTTATAAGCTAGTGCTATAATAATCATTATCTGTTATCAACTCCACTACCGTTATTGCCCTTAATTTGGTTTATGTAGCTCTTCATTATTCCCCTTTTCCTTTGTGCTCCCTCTGTTCCTTTTCATGCTTCCTCAATACCGAACTCCTTTCTACCCACTTCATTCGTGATCCTATCCGCCATTCCTTCTTGGGTAGAACATCAACAGTACATTGAAGTCCTGGCTTACAGCTGCACTTTCGTGACCTATTATGCCCTCAATTTGGCCAAAATTGCATATACACTTGGAACGACCTAAAATCTATACTAATACAACTTCATAAGCTGCTTTTCGAAGTAATTTTCCTCGAAAAATCTTTTTCGCTAGGTGTTTTGGGCGTATCTAACGAACAGGTTCAGCTAAGTAACAGTAATTATCTCTTTTTTAGACTGTTATGATTCACAAGGAAAAGGTTGCTCGGCGAGAAATAGGCGTGTTAACAGCGACGAAGACGACGTCCAGGCAGTACAAGATTATCGCACCAGCAAATCCAGAGAAGCCCATCAAATATGTCCGGAAACCTATTGATTTTAATGGCAAGTACTTACTTTCTTGTATTTTATAACTTGTTTGTTGTGGCTTTCTCACTTTATGATAAGACTGATCGCCGTTTACGTCCTCAATGTCAACCGACACCAGTTACAAGCTATAATGGACAAGAAGAGGCATGCTTACCATTGATGCATTGCAAAAGGCGTGAACGAGTCAGTAGTTACAGTATAACTCTAACGTATAACTTTAAATGCTTAGGTGGCTATTCCACCGACGTCATTTTTCAATGTGTATGTGTTATGACGTGGTAGCATAAGTCTCTGCCATATCTTAAGGAGACTCATATGTAGATACTTAACTTATCTATTATAAATTAAGTTATAATATGGCAGAGACTTATTAATGAATGATGTCTGCTACCACGTCATGCACATGCACAATGAAAGACGACGTCGGTGGAATAGCCGCATTTGTATCAAAGATATAGGTGATCATCATTGCAATTTGGACCTTCGAGTCTGCTGCCCTGAAAAGGGGAGCCGAACCCTTGCCAAATCACTGCCTCAGGGTTTTCAACCAGGATGTTCTTCTGCAGGGAGCCCTCTGTACTTCTATCTTCCCTTAGACTATCACATCATGCTGAATGGTACGTCGTCCATCCCTCCATACCATACAGAAGAATTGGGAACACATAACATTTCACTATTCTCATTCTCATAACACACAGTCATATGCTATTTCTCTCTTCTGGTTTCAGCTCTCGACGACATAGGACACGGAGTGCGCATGGCAGCGCTGATGGCGGGCCGTGTGAAGCAGCGGGGCTCGAGCCAGGGCAGCATTGTGCCGCCAATGCCGATCCCGGGGCCGGCGCCCACCACGAAGCCGCCCACGCCCCCGCAGCCGCTGCGCCCCGGGTCGACGCTCAGCAAGAACTCGGGGAGGGAGTACAGGACGCCCCCGGCGGTAGCCCCTCCTCAGGTCGGTATTACTGTACGTATTACAATTTATTTGATGATTCATGGGCTTACCTACTAACAGTGGTTGCGTAAGGAGAGATTGTGGCTGGATGAAATGCACAGATGTAAAAAGTGACAGCACATAAAGTGTTATTACCTACAGCTCGTAGCTGCATTTACCCCAAACAATTTACGGTTGAGTTGACCTAGGCACGGGGGAAATTCTTTAATTTTGAATCGACTCGGTCACCTAATCCTTCTAGTTGATAGTCCAGTTTTCTATCAGAGGACTTAACTGGGGCATGCTCGTTGGAAACAATTGATAATTAGAACGTGCAATTTGAAAAAGTAGATTTGTTTACATTAAGAAGGGTCAAGAAGAGCATTGAATGTCTTAAGAGGTACTAGTGGGTAAGAGGTACTAGTGGGCCCACGAGGCTTCAAGTTTGAGAAAACGATTTCATCCCAAATACTACATAGGGTTTTCTTTTTTGGTGTCAGGTTTAAATGCGTGGCAGCTGTTCGCATTCGCCATTAGAGCTTGTAATATGTTTTCTTGTATCTTATTAATTGTAACGAATCTGAATAATCACCGCAACTCTCCTTACACAAAACTACTAACAGGTAACTACTAACCATGAATTAAGGTGCTGAGAAGTCATTAATGGCAAATCGCCCCCCCCCCCCCCGCCCTTAACGCGTTTTTTGCACAAAGCTGAATGTCTCATGAAATATCGGAAATTTAGAGCCATGCATGAGAGTATAAGTAGAGGAAATGCTTCTCTGAATTCTTATTCATAGTATGTAGCCAGCACTAACGCCGTTGGCCGTTTTTGTTTTGGAATGCGTGAAAAAATGCACGGATAGGTTTGGTCCACGCTATCGAAAACTGTAGCCAAACGGTGTTGACGCCGGCTACATACTATGTATAAAAATGTAGAGGAACATTTTGTATTCTTCTACTCTCATTTGTGTTCTATATTTTATTAAAATTCGAGTTTGTAAAAAAATGTGATTTGCTGGCCATTGGCATTGGCCTCTCCTGGATTACCCAAAAATAGGTTTTTTCTATTTTTTATTTCATTTAAGGCCTAAGTTTTAATGGGTCTTTTTAATTGGTAGAGGACTATTTCATAAATAGTACTACGGGGATTTTTTATTTATTTCTGGGCCAATGCCTTTTTTACGAAACTGACTGGCGATTGAAATTTACCGAATTATCAAATTCGTAGAAAAATTATAATAACAAAAATGAAAAATGTATAATATGGTATTTGAAATAGTCCTCTACAACTGAATAAATAATATCTTAGTATTAATGTAAATAAAAATATAAACCATATAGTAATCCAGGGGTGACCATTATGTGTTGTCAGTGACCACTTAAAAACAAATGGACTCCGCATTTATTATATATTAACTTCATTATTACGTTTTTATACTAATCATTAGCTTATTCTTATTTATTGGGCATGGCATTATTTGCTTAAACTATATTCTTTATTTTTTTAGTGTTTGAAGTTGCCTCTCATTATTAATATTATGAAAAAAATAGTTTTTGATTAATGCCGCCGTAGTGTTAAGAATAATTTATTGCAGTTTTTTAAATACCTATTTATCCAGCAAATCAAATAAAACCCTGCAGGCATAGCACACATTTAAATGATTATCCGAGGAATTATTCCAATGTTTTAAATGCGGCAATAAAATATAACCCGCTCCAAAGCAGCCGACATTTTTGATTCATGTTATTGTAATACGACTAGAGTCCAGTTTTGCCTGCACCGAGCATATGCACAATGTAAAGCAGTTAGTCTCTGCTGACAAACACTTTCTAAATTCAGCTTTAATTTCCATAAGTATTTTTACATTTATTGCGGTTTATTTAGAACAATTTAATCGTATTCCCGATTAAGTTGTTATTTTCACCTCGTTCTACGCCTGCTGTAGTCTCCCCCACTTAACTTTAGTTTCTTGTCGCCATTAGTACCAGTGTGGTAAACGATATTGTATTTTGTGATCAATGGTATGTTTGTACATTATATTTTGCATTAAAATACTAAGACTGAGCACCCAAATATGGTGGCTATTCTAATAATTTTAGTTGCATTTTGAAAATCGCCATGAAAGAGTGCTGTATATCTACCGGATTTGCTTTTAGCCATTTTCGTTGTTGCTGGTTTGCAGGTGCCTAGCCACTACGCGCCCAACTACCCGATGGGCCACCCCCGTCGAGACCGCGGGCCCGGCTACTCCACGCTGCCCATGGGCATAGGTGGGTCCCACACGCTGCCCCATCCCCACCATGCCCCGCCCCAGGCCATGGTGCATCCGCTTAATCACGAACATCACGGTCACATGCCTGGTAAGTATTGTAAACGTGTAACCGCTAAGGCTTTCGCTGTCGGAGTAAAATAATGGGACAAGCAATTTATTATACCTGAATCGAAGTAACACTGTTCAAAGTGGGACTCGAGCCAACGATCTACGGGTTTCCGGGCCATCGTTTTACCACTACACTCAAGGTCCGCCCTTATCCACGTTTGACTTGATCCTCTATATGATGCACATGGACAAGATTAATGTTGTTAGACAGCACAGCTAATTGTCCAATTGAACAGGTCAGCCATCTGCCTATACTTGCATAGAGCATTATCAAACTTTAACATGAAATTCATGGCCTTCGATGGTATAGTGGTAGCTTGTTCGTACTTGTAAGAGTCTCTACACACCATGCAATCGGAAACTTGTCGTAACTCAACACAGGTATTACCTACAGAGGCGGCGGAAGAGGATATTCGAAGACATTCATTGAATTGTTTGGATGTAAATAATCTTTTTATAAAAGAAAAAATAGGTCGAAGAGGCTAGCTTCTCAAGTACATTGTATCCGAAAATATGTATTCTGTAAAGTGGAAGTTAAAATAGGTTTTTTTAATTCAAAAAAAGTAATGTTTTTTTTTTTTATTAAATATGGAGTTATTCTTTCGGAAATTTCCGAGAGGGTCGATGGAAGCCTCCCATCACTGATTTCATGTGGGGTGTTGTTTCTAACGCCTACTTTCAGCATTTCTGCTTTAAGCAACCCTGTCAGCCTGGCGGGGGGATTGAGTCTGTTTGTTAACTTGAGGCACCCTAAGGGCAGACTCTGTCACCTCGGGGAAAGGGGAGTTGACTAACAGGGTGGATGGACCTCCTGATTATAGTGGATTCCGAACCACTAGGGGAACATGGTAAAGTCACACGATTAGATCCGAGGTGACCAGGACTCGAGTTATACTGCCTAAGCGCGTTATCATGTCCCACCAGGTTCCCCAGGATTTCATGTGGGGTGATACTGGCCTATTAGTAAAGGTGGGAAATGGTGTAATATTATTTAACGAAGGGTTAGTCGCAGTGGCGTAGCCAATTTTTTTTGGGGGGTCCAGTTTTTATGCAACATCAATAAATAAAGTTTGCCCATTTACAATAGGTTTTCGAAGGGGGTGGTGTTTCATTTTTTGTATAAATATCAGAAAAATTTTCTGTTTTGCTAAAAAAAAAGAAAATTTTTTGGGGGGGTTCGGACCCCGCTGACCCCCCCCCCCCCCCTGGCTACGCACGGGTTAGTCGGACTAACATTGCCTGTTGTTTTAGTAGTCACTCGACAGAGGTTATTGAACTACTCTAATGACTACTAACACAACAGGCAATCTGAGCCCAACTAGTCCTTCGTCTAATAATACTGTGTTTATTGGATATACTGCCTTTCGCATACTATATTTTCTCATTTTATTGTTCTTTTAGCTCCGCCTGCAGTCAATGACCAACCAGTTCTGCACCACACTCTGCCCAACCAGCGGAACAGCCGAGCGGGTAATATTTCCCCTCCGCTGCCCCCTCCACCACCCCCCGAGGACGAGCATTCTCAGTTCGGACAGTTGCCGGCAGCTGGCAGCAGGGGACAGGCTATCGTGCCCGAGGATCAACAGCTGCCGGGTTGGGTGCCTAAAAATTACATTGAAAAGGTACAGTGTGCCTTTATTGCAGCTACAGAAACGCAACGACCTAATCTAGCCATATTTTAAGGCTACAGGTGTTTTGAGTTTTTTAGTCTAACTTTTTCAACTTAATGAGGAAGCTGACCGTAGATATTGGCCACCCCCGGATCACCCCAAAATTGATTTTATGTAAGTTAATATTTATGTTATAAATATTTAGTCCATTGAATTGGGTGAAGGCTATTTCATACATACATTGTTTCCGAATGCATTTCTACCAATTGGCAAACTTGTTCACGGCTCGTCAACCCACACTGGCCATAAGTCATCAGGGCCAATGGGAAAGCTCAGACATTGACATTGTATCAAGCGTTAGCTCGAGCCTAACATATGCTTATATAATAAGGTGCCCATTCCATTGACCGGCTAGGGCTATTTCCAAAAACGGTGACGTGGTCGCAGACATTCAAGACTTAGGCGGGGTTTCCACCGACCTCGCATTGCAGAATTGACGGAAATGTTTATTTTCCTCTATGCCATAGTTAAAATTGATCAATGATCATACAGTAAAATCACAAACAAACAAACTAAAATTAAAAAATGGCGTCATGGGATATGTTAAGTACAAACATTTTAATAGATTTCTATAAAAAGAAAAATTCTAATTTCCGTCAATGTCATTTGCATTCTGCAATACGAGATCAGTGGAAACGCAACCTAAGCCTTGAGTGTCTGCTACCACGTCACTGTTTTTGGAAATAGCCCTAGCCGGTCAATGGAATGGGCGCCTTATATCTTGAAGGACTTTTTATGAACCTAGACCTACTTAAAATGGCCCATTAGTAGTAGTAGTGTTCGTCGGGTTAATAACGACTTAGGCCTCATTTGGGCCCATAGAGCGACCCCGACTTGACTCTCCTATGCCAGCCCATAGGACAGTGGACCTCTTGATTATGGTGGATTCCGAACCACTTGGGAAACTCAGTGAAGTCACACGATTAGTTCGGAGGTGACCAGGACAAGTCCTACCATGTTTCCCTACCGGCACTGTGCACACGACCAAGTTATCTGCAGCTTTGAACCTGCTCTGGTCCGCTGGATTCAACTTGGTATGGCGGCCGGTTCAAAATGGCCCATTGGTCCCTTGTCCAATGCCAACGACGCCATAGATTTCGGATATTATATATATTGTTGTGTATGCAATTTTGGTCATTGGCAAACTGGTTTACCTCCTCGATGCTACAAGCGATAATGGACAAGCTGAGACAAGTTTACCATTGGGGCAATGTAAGGTATGACTTATCCAAGTACAGATACGATTCCAACATATGCTTAGCTTATGATCTTATTTTCATCGTAATTGACGAGTCACTTTTTCGGCAGGTGGTCGCCATCTACGACTACTACGCAGACAAGGACGATGAGCTGAGTTTTCAGGAGAGTTGCGTCATCTACGTGCTCAAGAAGAACGACGACGGCTGGTGGGAGGGCGTGATGGACGGCATCACCGGTCTCTTCCCCGGCAACTACGTCGAGCCCTGTGTGTGACATGCGTAGAAGGCAAAGTTTTGTAGCCAATCAAAATTTTGTAACGCCACTGTACATAGCCAGCAGCAGTTGCTAGGTGATTCATAGCTGCACTGGCAAAGATGGGTGACTTACCCTGGGAATTAGTACCAATTGTGTCGACCAATAAGTCTGAAAAATCAATGGTGGTCTTCGACAGAGGTTCACTGGTAGGCTACTTCTACAAATAGCCCTTCGAACCGTAGTAATGATGTAAATTTTAATTGTTCTGTCACTCTCTGCTGACTGCTGTTCATTGCCACATTAAAAAAGAATATTATTTTGGCTTATTAGATATAAAGGCATTTCCATTTTATTACTTATTCTTAATTAGTCGGATTTGGTGAGGCAAAACTGATATCAGGAGTGAACTGGCCATCGCGGTTGCCCAGTCTAACCAGTTTGTCTGTCTTTCTACCACTTTTGGCCGATTTTATTAAGGAATCGGACCACCGCTGTTAAATTATCCATGTCCAATTCCTCAAGTAGGTCGGCCTTTGAAAAAGGCCGTCTATGCCCCCGGTACTGTAGCAGTGCGGCCAGTTCTCCGCCCTCTCGGGCGTACTGCGGGCACTTAATTTGGTCTGGGGTACCGTCTTGCTGTCCACACTCACATTCACGTTCACCAATCCGAGCCATATGGCATGGCCTATCTGCAACCTAATGGCAGTAATTTGGGCTCACATTTGCATAGGAGAAATCATTATTAAATCAATTTTTCCAGGTTTCAAGTTTTCAAAAATAATTATTGCAAACACCCTAAACCCTGGGGTAAATAAACCCGGTAGTCGTGCCAGGGCTGTTGATGTAAAGTCTGGTTTCGCTAAACGATGTTTTGCGTCGCCACCTGTATAATGAGGAGATATGGCAATAGCGTAGATACTCGAGTACTGTAACTATTGTAGTTCTATTAAGTATGGACGGAAAGTTGAAGGTATTGTTTATAAATTAGACAGTATGGTACTGTATTGTATAGATCACGGTGTGATAATTTATTCTATGACAACGTTGGGTTAAACTTTTAAATATAGGAACTTGCATTTACTATTTTATTTAAATCTTATTTTTTCCCCGTCTTAGGTAGTTTCAGGGTCTGCTATCGCTTCTACATTTTATTATAACAAACAGAGTTTAAACTTACTAATAAAAGTAATAAAAACAACTGCAATAATGCCACTAATTATATTTACACTGTTTCGGGGGTGGACATCATCATCATCAACCCAGTTTTAAAGTGAAATTTCCAACCAAAATTAGAGGACCTACAAAAATATGGACGTGGCAGGAGTGGAACCCACGATCTAAGCCTTGCCTGGGCATCGTCCTCTAATTTCGGTTATAACGAGGAGAACCTGAATTTAAAGTCATATACCATATAATGCTGCAATATATTGATATTTCCAGGGTGGTTCATCTTGGACCAATTCACCTAAATAGTATCGGTGCAATTTAATGAAAGTTTCACTCTGAATCCGGACTTTGTTTTTCTGTATGCTAGTAAATACTTTTTAATGATTTGGTAAAAAAAGAGAGGCGTCCCGGTAAAAAATACATACGTCTAGTCACCATATATATTGTAGTAGGCTGAAACTGTCAACTCAAGTGAAGAAAGTTTCACTCTAAATTGGGACTTGGTTTCTGAGTATAATAATAATATTTACTTTAAAAAAAACTAGTCCCAATTCAAGAGTGAAACTTTTCACTTGCGACGGCAGTATCAGCCCATAGCCTGCGACTCGAAATAAGCTGACTGGCATCCCTATGCTTTTCCATAGGTGCCCATTCCATTGACCGGCTAGGGCTATTTCCAAAAACGGTGACGTGGTAGCAGACATTCAAGGCGTTTCCACCGACCTCGCATTGCAGAATTGACGGAAATGTTTATTTTCCTCTATGCCATAGTTAAAATTGATCAATGATCATACAGTAAAATCACAAACAAACTAAAATTAAAAAATGGCGTCATGGGATATGTTAAGTACAAACATTTTAATATATTTCTATAAAAAGAAAAATTCTAATTTCCGTCAATGTCATTTGCATTCTGCAATGCGAGATCGGTGGAAACGCAACCTAAGTCTGGAATGTCTGCTACCACGTCACTGTTTTTGGAAATAGCCCTAGCCGGTCAATGGAATGGGCGCCATAGGATGCAATATTTCAGAACAGAGACAAACCGGCGGGCATTGCGTGAAAACTAATTTTTTCGGGTTCCTGGGACCTCAAAATATGTATAGTAATATGCAAGTCGGGGGGAGGGGGGGGGATTATAAAAAAAAAACTGCCTTGCAATGGTAGGGTTTTACGAATTTTGATAGCGGTAACGTTGGATTTTACGAAGAATATAACGGAATAGACATTATTAACAAAACTGGAAGCAGTTTTTTTTTTTTTTTTAATAAAAAAGTAGGTGCTGTTGCCTGTTGGTAATGAATTATATGATGGTTATAAAAGTTAGAAAATTGAACATGCCGCTACATCATTTCTAGGTGATGTTGTACTGTACTACCGGTACTGATTTTTTCTACTTTCAACTTCAACTCTACCTTCGTTTTTTTGCGTATTAATTTTTATGAATGTTGGGCATCCTTGGGCATGACCCCATTTTCCGAGCACACCCATTCAGCTCTCCCCTCTCTGCCCTATGGCTAGTTTAATAGGTAGCGAATATAGCACATTAATGTGCTATATTCGCTATTCAGATGGCTAAGTTATGTATTTTTTACAGTTCATTCGTATTTGTACGTAATAAGTATTGTAAAACCTGCTTAAGGCGTTTCTAACAAAGTTGATTGTAATCAATACTGAATGTTGCCCCAGGTGCTAAAAAAGGTTACCGACCGGCTTGGCTAATTTCACTACATTTCACACGAGAAGGTGTACTACCCTATTAATTTCATAATATTATTATTGCTTTCCAATTTATACGTAGTATAAGGAAAGCTTTGTGATGGTCGAAATTTTCGATTCCGGTCAGTTTACTGGTGAATAGGCAATTAGCGGTATGAACCTTCAATCACTCATTCCATTCTAAACTGAATTTGAACTGCAGTCCATTACGCCGTTGCTTGGGATCTGAGACGGGTTGCTCGATAACCTTGTGAATGAATGCTTTGCCATTCATGAGGTTGTCTTATAGATTCATCATAGAAATCAACGAACGGCTTAGTGTTTGAATAGCTTTTACGTTGTTCAAACGTTCAGGTTGCGAAGATTCCTCTTCTGGAAAACACGTTTTAAGTAAACAACTCGGCGTCTTAGGAAGTTGATCTGCAACTGTTTGACATCGGGGGGTGTATCGCACGAAGACCACCGATGAATTAAGTCGTTACTGAGCTGAATCTTATCATTAATGTTACAATAGCTTGTAAGGGACAAAAGATTTGGCGTGTTGGGAATGAAGAGCGTAACTTTTGAAGCTGTTGTAACCTGAGGCAGTGTGCGCTGCTGGTTAGGAGTAGAGAATGCGTGCTATGGCACACACAATCTGGATCGTGTAAGGCATGCCGGTATTTTTCGTTCAGTTTCCTACCACCTGGGCGGTTTAAGGCTTGGGGGTGGGAGTGCAATTGACTGGGAACTGAAAATTTTGTTTTGAAGAAAACTAAAAGCATGCGGACGCACGCAACTTTTATTTTAGGGGGCATGACCTTATTGTCTCGAGCAGTGCCGGATTAACCCATGGGCACTTGGGGCACAGGCCCCCGGCCCCCCCCTGAAATGCCTAAAATTCCGCCCCCCCCCCAGAATGAGATATTTTTATATTAAAATATAAAAAAATAGAAATTAAAAGTTTTGAAATTGGCGGGAAATAGTTTTTTTTTTTTGCTGCAATGCTGGTAGGCAGATTTATGAATTTTAGAGGAGGTTGCAACTTGCACCAGAGGCTGACGAAGAAGCGACCTGCTATCGCCCCCCTCCCCCCTTTGGAAGGCAGTTATATTCTTTGCCTCTAAAATCTAATTGTTACTGCACACAAAATGCGTATAACCCCACTATTTCAGCCCTATTTTTCAAAGGCCCCCCTGTTCCCAATTACATATATTAATTCCCTGTAATTTAAAAACTTTTTCCTCTCAAAATGCGTAGAATCCCAGTATTTCAGATCTATTTTTCAAAAACTTTTACCCGAAGGAGACCTCCGGGCCCCACTAGTTCACAATTATATTAATTCCCTGTAATACATACAGTATATAAACCTTAAATTTGTTGCTTTCAAAATGTGTAAAACCTCAATATTTCAGCCTTATTTAAAAAAAAATTCACCCGCGGTGGGAGACTCCCGGGTCCCCTTTCATATCCTCCGACCCGAACTAAGGTCATTAATTTAAAAGCTGCATACGTCCATGAGAACGGCTTTCCCCATTTTATACACTTCCATCGAAATGGGTGGAGGGGCGCCAAATTATACACCGCCCTCTTCGAAAACCTATCGTTACGCCACTGACAAGTGCCTCCCCCTTTTATGAGGTCTGGGACCAGAGGCGGACGCAGCGACCGGCACTGCGAGTAATTGCGTCCCCTCCCCCCTTTGGACAGCAGTTATATTTTTTGCCTCTAAAATCTAAGTGTTACAGCACTCAAAATGCGCGAAACCTCACTATTTCAGCCTGTACCACGATATCGTTATGATAAGCTAAGAAATGTATGTTGGAAAAGCTTTTTACCTATAACTTTGTTATATTTAGTGTTTATTTTAGTTTAAAAATTTTCCTATATTCAAAAATATGTTTTGTTCTATGGAGGTAGACATTACCAGGAATAGCGGGTTAGTTAGGGCTACTTAGAATTTCGCGCTTTTTTTATAGTAGAAAATGATTGCCGCGAATAGTGGGTTAGTTTAGGTTTTTATTTTCCGTTCTATGGAAGTAGGCTCAGGCGGGAATAGCAGTGAGTTTGAATTTCGCGGGTTTTTGTTGGTTTCTATGAACTGGAAGCAACGATTTACGAGAATGGCAGGTTAATAAATTTGAATTTCGCGGGTTTTTGTTGGTTTCTATGGAAGTGGAAGCAGTGATTTCCGGGAAGGTTCTGTAGGGACAGTTTTGGTCACTATAAGCGCTGACGACAATAAGATATCCATGTTATTCAAAATGGCCACCGTTTGTACATGAAAACCGTTGATCTATATATGAAGTGAAAACTTAGTTCTTATTATTTTATAGTCTTGATCCGATCAATCCAATCAAGTTACAGTGTCGGATGTGTTGAAATGCTATTTCGCCTCACTTAACGGAATGTTCATTTATTTCTCCCGTGTCCGGTTACATTCCCAGCCGCAGCACTATCCGGTTGATAATCGACTGCACGGTACCACCGGAACAGTGTGACCGCGCTCATTAGGCACCATGCATTAATGCAAACCCTTCAAATAAGTACCTTATAGCGGGACGGCAAAAAGGGATAGTGTGTCGCCGACCTTTGTATCTACTTAATCCTTTGAATATTTTTTACTATGCCTGGAGCTTATTGCGTTGCATAAATTTTAATATACTTATTTTCCATGATTTATAGAAAAATATCACTTTAAAATAGGCCTAATACAATTATAAAATAGTATAGACCATTCAGGAATACGTGACCGTGGCCTCCGTTCTGATTGGCTGGATATCAAAAGGCGCCATTCTCCCGCCCACTATTCTCAGCCTGCAAAAGTATGTATTCTTTTCAAGAGTTGAGTAGGTACTCGGTGGTACTCCAGTGTATTCTCTATTCTAGGCCTACCAAATGTAGTTTTTTTTCTTGTAAATTGCTGATCTTAGATTAATAAACGTGAGCACAGGAAAATGCTACTGAATTTAAGAATCTTCGGATGGATAGGTATGTTCCAGGCGGGTCGGTATATATAACACCGGTATTATATTTCCACAGGCAGGTGATAGTTACAGAGCTTTGTTAAAGACATTCAATAATTTATTTTTATTACAAAAACAGTTCAATAGAAAACAGATGTAGTATTTATTTATACACTTATAGTAAATAAATTTATTCAATAGGTTTGTGCCTAGACCATCAGGCTGTTGTCACATCTTTCCTGGATGTACAAATTAAATCTAGGCCATACTTTAAAAAAAATAGTCCTAGCCCGTTTATAGCAGGTGGCTGTGGGAGCGGAGCGGGTTAGGGGCAAAATAAACATTCCGTGTTTACATTTTCCAGTGTTTCCTTCTTATAAGCCTTGCCTTGCCTGATCGGACACCTGCTTTGGCATGATAATAACATAGTCAGCTGCGTCATTGAGGGGACCATGGAAGGCGTAAATCGACGGGGACGGCCACGAGACGAATTTCTCCAACAAGTTAAACATGATTTGGGGATAACGTCTTATGTGGAGCTGAAGAGGGCATGTCAAAATCGCGGAGATTGGAGACATCGCTGCAATATGTTGCTGCCAACGCAGCCATCATCCGGCTGTAACTTGAAGAAGAAGAAGCCTTGCCAAACTTCTTAAAAAAAGACAATAATATATTATAATAAACAAACTGCCTGCTTTTCTTATGTCTATTTTGCGCCAGACCCGCTCCCTCAACCGCCTGCTATTTAAACCGGCCTTTAGGCTTTGTAGTAAGTTGATTAGTTTTCACCCCATTGAGAAAAAGGTTTTGCAGACCACTCGAATCTCTCAAGAAATTAAGTAGACCTATTCAGCATTACTAAGGTTCCGTTAGAATACAGTCCGCTGCTTTGTTGGGCAAGTAGTTCCCCGGTAGAGACCTCTCATTAATTCATCATAGTCCTATAACTTACAGTTTGAGATCCGCTTTTAGGAATTATGATAATTCAATTATCTATCTACTCTCATCTGTTATAAGTGGCTATAAAAATTGCGTTCTGAATCTATAGATAGTTGAAACATAATCTCTCAGAAGAAAATAGGCCTATTTGCCTCTTTATCTAGGTCTAACACAAGATAACCTATTTTGTACCCAAAGTCTCTCACTCTAATCGATTAGATCTAATTCGCTCGATGTTATTTTTATCAGGTACCGTATTTCATAACAGATGAGGGTATATACATTCATTATTTGCATTTCATTATTAATTATATAGGTATTGGACATTTTAGTTCTGTTTGCAAATAAATGGCCATTTATTTACTTCTTTCAAAATGGGTCTTAGTCTATTGTACATTTGTACTCCATTATCCCCAAACCACAAACATTCGTCAAGTGCAATATTGTAGCTAACGGTTGGTCATTCGAATAACTCCTGCAGAAATCAAATTAGGCAACTAGTCCAATTTTATCACGCACGATAAAATGATCTACGCGTAAGACTTATTAAATGTAAGCTAATTCAAAAACTTGAATCGTAGATTCAGCGTAGCCATAGCAGGCAGCAGTAAGTACAGGTTTTGTCCTTACCACCCTTTTATCGCTTGGAATTTTATTCTTTATAGAAGAGGTTCAATAAAACCGGCCGCCATACCAAGTTGAATCCAGCGGACCAGAGCAGGTTCAAAGCTGCAGATAACTTGGTCGTGTGCACAGTGAAGGTAGGGGAACATGGCAGGACTTGTCCTGGTCACCTCCGAACTAATCGTGTGACTTCACTGTGTTTCTCAAGTGGTTCGGAATCCACTATAATCAGGAGGTCCACTGTCCTATGGGCTGGCGCTGGACAGTCAAGTCGGGGTCGCTCTTTGGGCCCAAATATGAGGCCTAAGTCGTTATTAACCCGACGAACACTATTACTACTAAGAGGTTCAATAATTGTAAATTTGTAATTTGTAAAGTTATGGAGCCACTTATCAATCAATTCATAAAATAACGCAGACAAGAGCGAATGTAACATTTCTTCTACTATTATCGTGGTTTTTCGAACAGGAGTATTTCTGCCGAAATTAAGTTATGCAAATGGTTAAAATATTACCTGATACGGTATACTCGATTATTTAGGGTTCTAGGCGCAAGTTTTATTACCTATCTCAAGAGTTTGAATCGAAAGTGGAGTGTTTTACTCCAACAGCCAGGAGCAGATTCAAGTTAAGTCTTTGCCACCGTTGCCCATTGCGTTTTATTCGAACTCATACAAATGCAGAAATTAGGCTAGGCAACTTGTTTTACCCCGCATGCGATTATTAGTCCCGATTTCAACAGCTTCAATTCTAGCTGGAGAGTAACCACACGAGTCTGAAGTAGGTAAGTAGCGGTTGTCTCTTTGCCACCAAATGAAGCTGCAACCCCTTGTATCGTGGTTATTCCAATGGACTAGAGACAATTTCTGCTGAAATTAAGTTAGGCAACTGGTATACATTTTACCCCGCACGCGATGATCTACGCGTACAATTCCTGATGTCAAGAGCTTCAATGCTAGCTGGAGAGTAGTCTCAAGAGCCAGGAGTAGGTATAGGTTGTTTTTTTTTTTAACCATCACACGAAGTTGCAGCTCTTTGTATCACCGTGATTATTCGAATGGACCAGAGACAGTTTCTGCTGAAATTAAGTTAGGCAACCGGTATAAATTTTACCCCGCACGCGATGATCTGCGCTTAAGTCTTATTATTGCTTTCAAGAGTTTGAATCCTAGGTGGAGCGTAACCACAAGAGCCAGGAGCAGGTCCAGGTTATGTCTTTGCCACCAGGCGAGCTGTAGCCCCTTGTGGCGCAGGTGCGACGTGCCTTTGTGTCTAAGGACGTGCTCTGTCCACCATACCGCCTTCTCTAGAGGTGTCCGGTCTGCGTCTTTCAAGTTTGTCGATAACCTCTTGGCATTCTGTCGATAACTGCAACATATATATATATATATATAATTGGCTGTGGTAATATAAAATGGCGTGAATTGTAGATTAAACTGTATTTAATGCCCAAAAGTATATACAGTCATCTAGATAAATGTGGACTTTGGGATTTGAACCCGCCTAGCCCAAATTTTTCTAGTTCCTCTATTTTCGGTTTATGAGGAGGATGTTGCCTCTTCAACCGCAGCTAGTTTAATTTCTGGGTTATATATCAATATAGTATGATTCTACAATATTTCAAATCCCCCAGAAGAAGAAGAAGAAGAAGAAGAAGAAGAAGAAGCAATGGTCTTCAACATTTTAGCGTCGGTACTTTCTGTGGCCGTCACTATTACCGATCAGCCACAGTTATTAAACTTGATTTGTAAAAAATAACGAACGCTGGGGATGTCAGGTTGAAGAAGTTCAAAAACTGTGGCCAATTGGTGTTCATGACGGCCACACAATGCTGATAAAATGTAGAGGAACATTGCTTCTAACGGATTTGACATTTTCTGGGATATTGGATTTAGCCAGGGAAGAAAACTAACAATGAGGGGTGTTTTTTTTTAAAAAGGTTAACCGCATACAAACAATTTAATGAATGTATTCGATTGACCTCAACAGTCGCCTCTATGTAGGTTAGTACCCGTGTTGAGTTCCGACACGTCTCCGATCGCATGGCGGGTAGAGACTCGCACAAGTGCAAGCACGTTACTACATGGCCATCGAAGTCGATAAATATTATAATATCTTATCATATTTTAACTTTACTATAGGTACCCACCTGGGATTTTCGAGAATAGCGTGAACCCCCTTCTCGAAGGCAGGGGCGTCAAAGGGCTCCAGGGCGGGCAGAGAAACAGCAGCACCTTGCTCTTGCAGCAGCTTCAGGTTCGTCATCTGGTCCCCAAATAGTGGCAGACCGAGGACAGGGACTCCGGCGTAGAGCGCCTCCATTAGACCGTGCACTCCGCCGTGGGCTATGAACATCTTGATGTTCTTGTGAACTGTGCAAAAGAAAGTTTAGAAATATCTAAGAGCTGTGAATATTATGAACAAGCAGTCCCCGACCAAGCATTCGTCCGTTTTTATTAGCTTGATGCGTCCTAGGGGCAGACTCCTTCACCACAGGAATTGACTTACGGAGTGAACCTCCTGATTCTAGTGGATTCCGAACGACGTGCGAAACATGGTAATGTCACACTATTAATTTGGAAGTGAACAGGACTCGACACGCGTTATCATGTCCCACCAAGTCCCCCTACCAACGATGGGCACAATACCAATTTTGCCGCAGTTTTGAACAGGCTCCTCTCTGTTGGATTTAATTTGGTCAGACCGTTGCGTTGGCGCGATTCGTAATTCATATAATGGACACGTTATCAATTACATTTTTGCCCGAGCTAGTAAATATAGTAGACTGTAGTCCAATTAAAAGTGGTCACGTCCATTGTTCGTCATTACTGTTGCTATTGCTCAACCCCATTCTGCCATACAAACTCCCATGCACCACACTGATGACGTCGTCACCTCAGACTAATAGCTAATAGGCTATTATTGCTCAGAACATTTTGCCACGTTTCTAGCAGTTTTTTTCTCGAAAATCTTTTGTTCCAAATTTTACTTCAATCCGTTTCAAGCAACCCAACTTTTTTACTGACACTGCTTTCTGTCTGTTTTACGGAACTTACAACTACCTTTTCCAACTATCAAGATTGAGCAGGTATATTCAAACTTTTTTTGGGCAGGACTTTCAAAAAATAAAAAAATGTTTGGTAGCTTCTGGGGGATCATCTACAATATATATAGTACATATTGTATATAATCCCCCAGAAGCTTCCAAACATTTTTTTTTTTTGCGAAAGTTGTGACGTCAGTATCTGTCACAGTAGGTTTTTTCCGGGTCGGTTTGCAAACCTTGGCAAGGTCTGCAAACATGATCTGGCTTGTGCATTTTGTCGCATCACTTCGGGTGTCGGTTGATGCATGTAGAACTTCAGGCTGTGTACCGTAGATGTCTAGGCCGCTTATGCTTATACATGGGCGAGACCGGCTTCTTACGGTGTACAGTCTGATTAATCTCTAACGGTCATCCGGAGGTGATAAAAAGGCAGCGACTGACAGTTACTGCGTCCAGTCTCATCCAACTTTTACCGTAAACGTTCTTTTATTTTTGACATATTATGTATTTTTTGATTCTTGACTCGCCAAAATCACTTTATTAGAAGATCTCCAAATTGTGAACGTATAAAAGTGTATAGTGATTATTAGATATAATTGTGAGTGAACTTCAAGAATGAATTTCATGTGAACGCAGTAATGGGGCGGTGAGCGAGGGCTCCCCCCCAATCATGCTGATCCAGTACTCAGAGCTGAGCGCATCGGGCCATTGCCCCTCGCGCCCCTTTCGACGGTTACCAGGGACCTCTACACTGTCAATCCAGCCGAGTTACCAAACTGGCACAAGTGCGTGATATCCCACTTATAGAGTAAGTCCGCTATATGTGAATAATATAATGTACAACCATGTTTACCTACGATATTTCTTATTAATTAGCAGAATGACCTATCCGTAGCTAGTCGGATGCTTGAGGAGATTTTAGAGTCAGTTCAAGAGAAGTCTCCACAAGAAAAATGGCGCCCAACGTAAATTTTTTTTTTTTTTTTTTTAACTTGATTAATGGTTTTTGATAGATAATGTTTCTGTGTTGCAGTTTTATTTTTCTCTTGCATTTTGCCACTTACGGCTAATTCGGATTGTTCGCAATGTAACGTAATGATATTGTTCCTTGAATTTTTAATTGCACATGGTTTGCGGTCATATTTGTATAAGATAGTACTTTGCCATACGGTATGTTGTTCATAAGATGCCTTGCACTAGGTTCATATTGTACAGTTTTTTTGGTGAGCTCTTTATTCACGTAACGCGTACGTAATTATTTCTCCCAAATTTGATACATGCACATCTGGCGTGGGTCGATTGGTCACTGGCTAAAGTGCGACTTGAACGAATTTTCACTTGTTTCGGTGATGGAGAATGCTGTTAGTGGATGGTTTCTTATATTGGGATCTGCTGCAGTTTGGTGTCTTCTTAGGTAATCTGGTGTAACTCTTAATTGAAATTTTTCCTAAGGTGTCGGGAGTGCCTATGCGAGCCATGGGTTTGGGCTTGTCTTATTAGGTTGCCTCCTGTCAACTGCTACATGTGTGAGCAGGTTCGTTTTTGTCAGCTGTTAGTGCAGTAACGTGTATACTTTACTGAGAAACTAGGCGTAATTTTTTTCTTTTGTTTTATTTTTCTCTCTAATTGGGTAAGTTTTTCATGTACGTTAATTTCTGCCAGTATATTGTCGTGGGCATTGCCAGCCGACAATTGGCTACTGAGATTATTGTATATCTAGATTCTACTTCCTGATTGACTCTTGCCTACTATGAGAATTAATGTGTGGTTTGTTTTTTTTTCATTACACGTACACGTACTCTTTTACACCGTTAATTTGCTCTAGGCGGAGTGTTGGGTTAGAATGTTAAACTGAGGCCCATAGGGGGGTTAGGTAGAGTTACATAGGTTACCTACATACTGTATACGTACAGGTTGGCGTGGTTTAGGTTGAGTGTTTTATATAGGTTGGTGTTTGGATGGACTGGTTACTGTTTTGGGGTTAGGGCGAGTGCCCGCCTTACCTATTTTATGAAAATTGTAGCCTTGGCTCATGTGACATTTTTAAATTCTTGACTGGTCGTTCTTCTCTTTGGGTTGTTTCAATATGCTTGGTAACCTATTTGGTTGTGTAGATGACAAGAGTTCGGTTTCCTTTTTGTTTACAGGTTCCCTAGAAGTATGTTTGTATCTGGTTAAAGTTCCCCTGGGGACCCCAGATTGTGAATGGTGCCCCCTCTTGCTTCCTCGGTGGTTGAGCCGGGCAGTTTTGACCTGTTGTATCACACCTTGGGTATGTTTGTAGCGGGTTCGCCTGAACTTTCAGTGAGATACCTCCTCTAGTTTTGGTTCCATTGGTTGTCGAGCCTGGCAGTTTTGGCCTGTTGTATCACGCCATGGACGACTAGTAGCAGGCTCGTCTGATTTGTCAGTGACGCTGTTTGAGATGTTGGTACTGATGGAACTCTGGTTTTCCTGTTCAACTTGTATGTTTGCTTGTGTGAATGAGTCTTGTGGTTCTCTGAAATGTATGTCATTGGTTTCCTTTTTATTTATTTATATCTCTTGTCACCTCAGAACCCGACTCTGTATTTTTCTTGGTATCGTATACCCGATTGCTCCTTAATGATTGAATTGTAACATGTACCCTAATCTGTGTCTGACTTGCAGAACTGTTTATTATTTTTTGGTCTTCTTTCTCTCTCCTTTCGCTTTTTTTTGGGGGGGGGGGGATATTCTGTGACGTCAGTATCTGTCACAGTAGGTTTTTTCCGGGTCGGTTTGCAAACCTTGGCAAGGTCTGCAAACATGATCTGGCTTGTGCATTTTGTCGCATCACTTCGGGTGTCGGTTGATGCATGTAGAACTTCAGGCTGTGTACCGTAGATGTCTAGGCCGCTTATGCTTATACATGGGCGAGACCGGCTTCTTACGGTGTACAGTCTGATTAATCTCTAACGGTCATCCGGAGGTGATAAAAAGGCAGCGACTGACAGTTACTGCGTCCAGTCTCATCCAACTTTTACCGTAAACGTTCTTTTATTTTTGACATATTATGTATTTTTTGATTCTTGACTCGCCAAAATCACTTTATTAGAAGATCTCCAAATTGTGAACGTATAAAAGTGTATAGTGATTATTAGATATAATTGTGAGTGAACTTCAAGAATGAATTTCATGTGAACGCAGTAATGGGGCGGTGAGCGAGGGCTCCCCCCCAATCATGCTGATCCAGTACTCAGAGCTGAGCGCATCGGGCCATTGCCCCTCGCGCCCCTTTCGACGGTTACCAGGGACCTCTACACTGTCAATCCAGCCGAGTTACCAAACTGGCACAAGTGCGTGATATCCCACTTATAGAGTAAGTCCGCTATATGTGAATAATATAATGTACAACCATGTTTACCTACGATATTTCTTATTAATTAGCAGAATGACCTATCCGTAGCTAGTCGGATGCTTGAGGAGATTTTAGAGTCAGTTCAAGAGAAGTCTCCACAAAGTCCTGCCCAAAAAAAGTTTGAATATACCTTCTCGATCTTGATGGTTGGAATTACATTCATGCATTCCAATGTCCTATGGGCTGGCGTAGGACAGTTAAGTTGGGGTCGTTCTATGGGCCGAAATTTGAGGCCTAAGTCGTTATTAACCCGACGAGCACTACTACTATACTACTACTACATTCATGCATGCATGTATATACTGTATATGTATGTACTGTGCTTTAAATCAATTATTAATCTTATTTTAATTAAAAATTTCCCCCTAAAATCATAGGGCAAACTGTTCTTTTTTGTAGCACACTAACTACTCGATGAAATTCGACGAAATTCGGCTGTAGGTTAATAAAAATCGCATATATCTGTTTTGATTTAATACAATTTTGAAGTGGTTTCCCGCAAAGAACTAAAGGTTTCTGTAAGTTTTTATCATCCCCAGTATATTCGACCTACCTATAGCTGTAATAAAGTAATAAAAAAAAAAGTGGTGAGCTGGTGATTTCAGTTTTCTGAACGAAGGTGTGCATAACTTTATTTATAAAAGTTTCCCGCGCTTTCCAAAATAATGAATTAAAAGTGATGGAAACTGACAGAACATTTGTATGATTGGAAAATATTATCAAGCTTATCTTGTTTTCGTGTTACTTTGTAGAACACGTTTTTGCTTTCAATTTGGTGGCTACATCTACACTTTTCCAATTTTTTCACCTACCTACCTACCTCTTCAATTATTTGGTTATACTATAGCTTATATGCATCTGTGTATAAATTCCACTTTCAACCAATTTCTAAAATTATTATGATGTGGGGCGTCACTTAAGTTCATTTCTTTTTTTTTGGTTTGAGGCGAACCGCGATGAAAAATTCCATTGTCCCCCAATTTACTATGTTTATTAAGTGAATACCCCGTGAAAATGGTTGACTTGTCTTGCAAAAAGGACTGTCATCATCTCCTCTCACGTAAAGGGTCTCTTGTCTTCAAAATAACTAAAAAACTCCCTAGTCTCTGACTCTTCGTGGTGATGATAGAAGCGCGTATTCGCGAATTAACAGATAGGGGACTGATTTTTGAGCAGGGATAAGCAAAAAACACAGCCCTTTCTGTGAAAGGTAGTCTTTTATCCTGGGGTTGGGAAGCGGACGGTGGAGGAACTCAATAAAGAGTCAACGGCATAAGGATGCCGAAGACGGTGGAAAATCACTGCATTGTATGTCCCTAGTATAGTCATCGATTATGATTATACAATTGCCGTGACGTTCGTCAATCTTTTAATGGGGGAGACATTAAAAGAAGAAAAAGAAGAAGAGGAGAAGTGACACTAATAGCAAAAAAGAGCAAAAAAAAAGAATATTATCATTATTATTTTCAATTGGGGGGATTTACAAAATTTATTAACCCGTATACAAGAATAAAATAAAAAATTGTAGTAGTCTGCTAGCTGTATAAGTTCTATACAGCCTAGGGCCCTACAGTACAAATTGACTCAGGTAGGTAGCAATCCCAAAGAGGCTATCACCAAGGATTTAACACCAAAATTAGCTGCTACATCTCGGGTTCACGGCTTAATTCTGGAGAAACAAGGTGGGAGAAGGGGGAGTTGACAGTCCCCCGAAATTAATTACTTACCCAAGCGTCAGCCCCCGGCAACCATGCACCACACAATCAGATTTATGACCGCATTCAGAAAATTACCATTGCGAGGGGCGATCATAATCCAGTTTGAATGGAGCTTTGGGAATGGAAACCGTTAAGGTCACAGGTTCGATTCCGGACGTATGAGAATTTTTTACAGAGCCAAAAGGTAAGTTACTATAGGTTCGAATACGCTTAGGTGCCCATTCCATTGACCGGCTAGGGCTATTTCCAAAAACGGTGACGTGGTAGCAGACATTCAAGGCGTTTCCACCGACCTCGCATTGCAGAATTGACGGAAATGTTTATTTTCCTCTATGCCATAGTTAAAATTGATCAATGATCATACAGTAAAATCACAAACAAACAAACTAAAATTAAAAAATGGCGTCATGGGATATGTTAAGTACAAACATTTTAATAGATTTCTATAAAAAGAAAAATTCTAATTTCCGTCAATGTCATTTGCATTCTGCAATGCGAGATCGGTGGAAATGCTACCTAAGTCTTGAATGTCTGCTACCACGTCACCGTTTTTGGAAATAGCCCTAGCCGGTCAATGGAATGGGCGCCTTAGGTATAATTGACTTGTATATAAGGTAAGCAAACAGTAGTCCCACCTATACCAATAGTATTTCGGTAGATTCTTCCCAATTTCATTTTTAGCAAACAAACGAAATGCGAGGATCTTGGAAAATTAGGACTCGGTAGGATTCGAACCCACGACCTTGCCAATTGACAAATGTACAGTTCTACTATATGTAGGAGTTCTGACGTATTATGCATGTCAAGGTAAGTCCAGGTTGTTTTTTAACATTTGACTAACTGAACAGGTACTTGGTCATGAGTATATTTTTCAAAGAAAATTTAGAAGAGTACTAGTTATCGACTTCGATGGCCAGGTGGTAACGTGCTTGCACTTGTGCGAGTAGTCTTTACACGCTATGCGATCGGAGACGTGTCGTAACTCAACACGGGTACTAACCTACAGAGGCGACTGAAGAGGTCAATCGGATACATTCATTAAATTGTTTGAATGCGATTAATCTTTTTTAAAGAACAAAAAAAGAAAAGAAAGAAAAAAGTTATGTATGGGACACCATAAATATTATGAATAAGAGACTGCTATCATTATTTATATTGCTGTAGGTCTCAAATACCTATACATTGCGTGCTCCCTGGACCTCATCACTGCCCTTATTTCACGAAATTAATACCTATCTGGCTACCCTGCCAGTAGGTATGGTGGCTGTTTACCTATCGTACAAGCTGTTTCCTATATCACTAAACTTACCCAAAGCATCAGCCTGCGGCAGCCACGAGACTGTCTTGATACGCGGGGGCAAATTTTCAAATTGCTCTTCCCATTTCCACAGCACACACTCCTCAATCCCCAGCAGAACCTTCAAGATGGCGTCGCGAATGGCGGGGTCCAGAGTGGAGGCCTTGACGATGGACCCCATACTGAACAACACCACCCCCGATTTACATTCATCCATCCAGGTCTGGAGCTCCTGAAATAGAGGTTACTTCATAAGAGTCCTTTGAGATGGGGTATCTGAAATGGTTGGGCCTAGGGTCGATACGATGGACCCATACTAAACAGTACCACCACTGAATTTATAATCAACCATCCAGGTTGGGACTCCAGAGCTTCTGAAAGAGAGGTAATGCCTAGTTAATAGGAGTCCAGCGAGATGGGATGGTGGGGTCCTGGCACTTTCACCATGGACCGGACCCAATATAGGTATGGAGCGCAACTACTCCCGATTTACAGTCGTCCCTTCTCTTGTGGAGATCCTAAATAGGTTAGCTCATCTCACCTCCACACATGGTTAGTCCATGGGTGCTTCACAGATACCAGCGCTGGCATGGTATACCATCATGGTCATGGAATATATTTCTTTTAGAATGCCTTGCTAAAAATGTCACAAATGAACTAAAAAGGAGCATTCTTGCTTTCAAATCACCAGGGGCAGATTTCGGGAAAGTGTCGCCCTAGGTGATACCAAAAATGTGCCGCCCCTCCCGCAGTGATACTTCATCAATTTTTATTGATAAATTTTTTTTCAACGTAATAAGAGATACATTTATAGAGCAACCTTCTTAAGGAGAATATTTTACTAGACAAGTATGGCGCGAAAAACTTTAAATTTAGTTTTATATTTTTAAAAATATTTTTTTACATAAAAAGAAATTGAGCATAATTTGCCACCCCTTAGAAAGTGTTGTTTCTAACGCCTGCTTTCAGCATTTCTGCTTTAAGCAACCCTGTCAGCCTGGCGGGGGGAGTGAGTCTGTTTGTTAACTTGAGGCACCCAAAGGGCAGACTCTATCACCTCGGGGAAAGGGGAGTTGACTAACAGGGTGGACCTCCTGATTATAGTGGATTCCGAACGACTTGGGGAACATGGTAAAGTCACACGATTAGATCGGAGGTGACCAGGACTCGACTTGCACTGCCTAAGCGCGTTATCATGTCCCACCAGGTTCCCCTGCCAACGCTTTGCACACTACCAAGTTGCCGCAGTTTGAAACATGCTCTGCTCTAATGGAATCAACATTGTAAGGCCGTTGGCATCCCCCCCCACCCCTTAGAAAGTGCCACCCCGGGCTGCAGCCCATCCAGCCCTTAGGGAAATCCGGAACTGCCAATCACCTAAAATTAGCCTCTGGATTTATGACATAACCCTGTACCCCGACACTGGTTCATTCCAAATCACAAAAACGTTTTAACAGTCCGAGGCCCACCAACTCTATATCAAACACAGGCATATTCTTGTCAAAAGGTACAATTTTTTTTTTTAATTCGATTTAAAAAATATTTTCCAACTTCCAATCATCTAAAATTACCCTCCAGATTTACGGCATTTCTCTTTGCCCAGTACGGTACTTTCAAAATCCCACAACAGCGCGTTATACCTTGATTTAATCCAATCAGACCAGCCCATAATTTATAGCCCTCACAGCTCGGCAAAGTGCTAACCAAGTTACAAACTCGCAGCGGCAAAATGTTGCTGTTGTCTGTTTACTCAACCCCCCCCCCCTCAAATTCGTGTGGTCCACACCATAGTTATAGAATATCTAGGACACGGAAGGAATGGTGGAGATGCAGCTGAAAAATTTAAGAATGGCGTCATGAGAAGAGAGTTCGGGGGGTAAGTACCATTGTTTAGGCCGTCAGCGAGAAAGAGCTGCTGTAATGATTCAGACAAATTCTGCTTTGGATAACAGCAGGGACGAGGGGATATAACTGGAGGAAGACTAATTAGAAGGGACACAATGAAGAGAAAGAGCATGCATGTGATGAAGATACTGCAGATGCTTATGACACCGATGCATGTTTATGATTTAAAAGTTTTCATAAGGGATATTTAATTTAATTGATTTAACACAGCAGGGTTAGTTGGGCTTATATTGCCAGTAGTGTTCATAGTCATTAGAGGCATGGACCGCATAGTCATCGAACAAATAGGGTGGAGCCCTATTCGTAGCCCCCTTGGCTCCGTCCTAGTTGCCTCAAATGACTATTAAAACAACAGACAATGTAAGTCCAACTAACCCTTTGTTGAAGAGTAATACACCATTGCCATTAAACTTTACCAATAGATTGGCACCGCCACCATATATATATATATATATATTATAGGATCATAAATAATCTCAAAATATAACAATCCATAACTTAGCCCATGTGGCTCTTGTCTAGGCATTCTATATCTATGGTATACCAAAACCATTACAATTCGTGATGAGGCGCTCGCCACGACCCCGTATTGAAGCCGAGCCGGATTTCCGACTGCCGAGCCTTCCCAGAGGGATCTATCAATGTCACAGGCCCATCGATCATCGCTTGCCTCTCTCATCCCTTCCTAATCCCCACTACTCCACTCCCTAACTCCCCCCCCCCCCCTTATAACAGGTGCCGGCCGACAGTTTTTTTTATATATTTTGTCTTAAGAAGACGGAACTGAAGATAGATTTCTCGATAACTATAATGCCGGCACTTCGCTCGGATTTGTTTTCTTCCTTTTTCCAGAGATGTATTTTGTTCGCCTTTCCGTTTTTAAGGAACTCTTTTTTGTTTATTGTTTTTTATTTTATTTAGCCCACATATTTATTTTATATGGCCTGTACCATGTATGTGCCTATATTACTGGAGCTTAATAGATTAGATAGAATAGATGTCTTTTTAACAGTCTTCTTCTACCGAAATTTAAGTCAGCAGGAATGATGTGCCGGATATAATCAATAAGCAAGGGGGGGGGGGCATTTTATTTTTGCGATGCACCCTTTACAAGAAATGAAGAAAACGATGAGTTTCCAATACCCCCTTAAAGGAAGGTAAATTCCCGCCATTTATTATAACCAAAGAGTAAAATTTGTCGTCCATTATAAAAACATAATAGCCCGCACTGCACTCTGATATATATACAAAATTGGTTTCCTACACTATTACATTTTTTTACAATTAGGCTAGGTATCTTGGTCATTACATTTTAAAAGCTTGGGTTTCTTTGGTAGGGTGGGGAGGGGGAGAAATCTTGAGTGACGCCCCTGCACACAGTCAGTGCCAAAAACAGACAGAGGCGTTAGCTAGTAAGTAAGTAAGTGTACTCGGATCTTAAGAATTCTGGATCTTGGCCTCCACTACGAACTCCTATTGCATATATTTTGTTTCAGCAACTTACAGAAGGCAGGTTTTTAGGAGGCCTCATATGCAGACCACCCAATTCCACGATATTGGGTAGAAGAGGTCTCACCCCGGATAAAGTTGAAATCGTATTAATAAACACAGCACTGGCGTTCCTCTTAACATCCTGCAAATCCTCCAGTTCAAAGCCAAAATGTCGGCGAACTGTCTCCAAACCTGGCCGCGTACCGAACCAATACTGCAGCGCTCGCAGCGACACCTGGCAAAACAAACGGCGCGCCCGCGAACTAAAATCGACATCCGATTCGCGGCACAAGTGATCAGGCACGTAGCTGGACTCGACCGGATTTGCCACCCAATCCGAAACCCAAGGCAGCAACACCAGCGGCGAAAACGTTATAAACGGCGCTTTATAGAAGACAGGAAACCCAAAAAGCGCCTCACAGTCAAAAGCTTCAATTAACACTAAGTCAAAAGTTTGTCCCGACTTCAAAAGATCCTGCACCTGTTTCGAGCCCAAGACCGTGTCACAAGACGATGCGCCTATTGTAAATAACTCGTACATATCGGAGAAAATTCGGTTATACGTCGCGCAATTAATTTGGTAGCTAGGCACGACGCCTCGCAGGTCAATATCGGTATAATTCGCGATTGGTGACGCGAGGGGGAAATGCGAGATGACGGTAATGTCGTGGCCTCTCGCGGCGAGGGCCTCCAATAAGGGCGCCATCATTTGAAAATGACTTCGAGCGGGAACGGGCGCCACAGCGAGAATTCTCGCGCCACCCCCGCATTTGACGACAGCAGCGAGCAAGAAGCCGAGTAGCACTGTTGTGACCGACAGCATTTTGCCGACTGATTGTTGATAATAAAGACAGTATATGCGAGGCTTCTTTTCGCATTCATGAAGGGGTGACCAAGATTTTGTTGAGTCACATGAGTGCGATTTGTTTTTATCGGAATATTGTCGGCTTTTGCTGCATTTTTTTCCCAGTCATGGTGATGGGCTGATTAGGTAGATATTGACTTATTTATCTGTTGTTGCCAGCTGTAGGGCAACTTTTGTTGATTACAACACTTTCACAGACTCACGACTAATGTAGAAATCTTGGAGATTGGTTTTTAATGTCGGCATCTGGTTTTTGTTAGTTTTACTGCTTTCAAGTAATTAATGAAGCTGCGTTGTAAGCACTTTAAACATTGGTTGCTGATCGATACTGTCAGGTGAGGGCCATACTGACCCACATTTTTGGAGACTCTTTTATAATTATACCGTTATTTCTTAGTGCTGACAATATTAGTTCATTCTCAATCCGATTTGTTATGAATTCGAACGTTTTTTATTTCTTACTTATCACTTCACCTCACATACAGCTTTTAGATCAAATGCGACACCGTAGGTCATAGGCTACATGACATCTCTTCTATACAACGGTGTTTTTTTGAACATGACTGCTGCCCATTGCTGATGTTTTGTGTTAAGCGAGCATTAATGATGAGAACGAAGTATCAAATTTTCAAAGAGAAAGCTATAAAAATGTCAAGTAGCCTACCTCACATTCAATGTTCCTATCAATCAATCAATCAATCAATATATATAATATAAAAATATATTTCCAAATATTTATATATTTCCTATATTTCATGTACGATATATACCTACCAACGCGAATCGGGTACAGTTGTGGAAGTCCTTTGATCTGATAGTCCGCTATTTTTTTACAAATCAAATTGGGGAACTGGGGCAAATTGGTTTTTATAGGTAAACTACACTGAGTTGACGTCACAGTAGACAAATCACGGTATTTCAACTGAGGCATCCTGTACAAGTGTTACCCGAGCACCAATCATTCTAGAAAATGATATTATATTTACTGCATGCGCAGTTCCATTAAGTAGCGTAACAACTTACGACTTATAATAATTGCTTTATCTTAATAATATTTGCTATAGGCCTAGTACTAGGCCCAAAATTACTAGTACAAAATGAGTGCCTTATTTGTTGTCTAAAACACTACAAATGACGCACAGTAGTTCCAAAACTAAGCATGACATAGCAATCCTAAAATGTTTACAATACCATATACGAAGATGACGGGTTGTAGTGTAGCTAAATATTCGTCAAGGACATCTAGTTATGATTGATGATAACTTCGCATGCAACAACACTAACTCGTAATGCACAGGACCACTACATTTTTAAGCCTGCACCGAAACCATAGTTGGCTAGGTCCCCGAAATATATAGCAAAGCTGGCTTGTCGGTGCTGATACAATGGACGGCACACTCTTCTTTCGGATCAGATCCAATGCAATGAGCAATGGTCGGGTACAAGAGCAAAAGAGTAGGGTAAAAGTGCCGGTTCTAGCTCACTTGGCAGAAAGCTCCTTTAGTATGACTATTATATTGCCTATTATACTGGTGAGTTATGATAAATTTGTAATCATTTTGTATCACTTCATTGAACTGATAATAGATAGGCCGAGAAGAGGATAAAAAAAAGTAGGATAATAGAGCCGGCCACTAGACATCACTCTGCGCATCTGAACATCATAAACCATAACTTGCCAACGGCCGTACCAAGTTGAAGCCATCAGAACAGAGACTGCTCAAAACTGCAGCAAACTTGGTAGTGTGTACAGCGTTGGCAGGAGAACATGTTAACGCGCTGAGACTACCAGTCAGTCTATGTGCGTGTCGAGTTCTGGTCACCTCCGATTTAATCGTGTGACTTTACTATGTTCCCCAAGTGGTTCGGAATCCACTGTAATCAGGAGGGCCACCCCGTCAGTTAACTAACCTACTCCCCGACGTGAAGGAGTCTGCCTAGAGGGAGCCTCGAGTTGCGAAACATACTCACTCCCCCGCCCCGCTGACAGGGTTGCTTAAAGCAGAAACACTGAAAGCAGACATTGGAAAACAAACAAACAACGTAAATGTAAATCATAACTTTATAACCACTTAGCAATGGAGTTGTACAAAAGTGCTGAAATTTGCTTACAAGACAGCATTCTCATCTAGGCCGTATAGCTGAACAAACATTATAATGGACTGACAGTAGAGCATTAAAGTAGTGTAAAAGTGCTCATTAAGCAGCGTGCACTCTCCTTGTGCATCTCGGCCGCTTAACTTAACAAACCCTGCAATAACGGAGAGTACCTACAGAAGTAGTGTAAAATTGCCGGTTCTTACTCACTAGGCAGCGTCCACTCTCCTCGTGCATCTATGGCCTAGCTTTAGGCCGTTTAGCAAACACTGCATTTTTGTACTTAGTGCTGGGGATTTATGCTTTGATTTTTATTAATTGTTCAATTATATATATACTTACTTACTTACTTAATGGAATTGCAGTACCTAACTAGAGTACAAAAGTAGTGTAAAAGTACATACTCACCAGACAGCACTCTCTTGTGCATCTAGGCCGCATATCTTAATATACACTACAATGAGCTGGCAGTAGAGTTCAGAAGTAGTGTAAAAATGACCGTACTAACTCACTAGACTTTCATTGGGCATTTATGCCGCATAACTTAACAAACTCTGCAATAGACTGACATCAGAGTGCAAAAGTAGTGTAAAAATGCCAGTACTTACTCAATAGACAACACTCCTTGGGCATTTAGGCAGCATAACTTAACAAACCCTGCAATAGACTGACAGTAGAGTGCAAAAGTAGTGTAAAATTGCCGGTACTTACTCACTAGACAGCACTCTCCTTGTGCCTGACCGGTACAGGAGTCTGCGTCTCCACATGGTGCATTCGTCTCGCCAGTTCCAGATTACTCAGCTCACTACTCTGCTTGAGCAAACGATTATGAGTCTCCTCCGGGACGGACTGCTTGAGCGGGAAGTCCTCGGAGGCTTGCTTGAGTAGAATACACGCATTCAGCATACTTTCATCGGACGGCTGCTTGAGCAAGAGACAGGCGTTGAGCGCAGTTTCGTCGGGGGGCTGTTTGAGCAATATACAAGGGTTGAGGGGTACGTCGGGGTGCGTTGATTGGGGAATGGGTACTGCAGTCAGCAGTAGGGGGGTTTGGGGGTCCATCACAACCACATTTTGACCGTTGACTAGTAGGTTCACCTCGTGGGCTATACTTAACTGAAAGTAGAATGGGAAGAGGTATTTTAACTCGATCTATCAAAACACTGCCTAGAGAAATACTGCTGCGTAAATAAATAAATAAATAAATAAATATTGACTTTTTTTGTTCTATTACAAAGCCAACGTAGCGGTGTTATTGCTATAAAGCCGTTTCTTACACTCAACTAGGAAGACCCGGGCCCAACTGCTTTACATGCCCTCCGAAGCATGGTCAGAAAATGTAGCAAGTGTGGGACTCAAACCAACAACCTTTCGGGTGAAAGCTGGAGTAGGTACCACTGCTCTACATGTCCTGCGTGACGCATTACCTCTGGCGCGTGGCAATTTAATACATCAGAAACTTTTCGTGTAAAATAAAGAATTTATTCAAACAGTGCGCCTGCCATATAATGATATTCAAATTCAACAGACATTGTCCAATAGAACAGGAGAGAAGAAAGTTACGGGAGAGCAATGTCTTTAAATTTCCCCTGCCATTCAATACTCGCATTAAAATTGGCAAAAAGCTTTCTCTCGCAAGAATACTACATTGGAAATGCAAATTCATATTTGAAACCACGCGCTTTCCCTCAGTTCAAACAAATTTGAGTTTGAATAACTTTACTTAATCGTTTGATGGCGCTGCTGATATGTTGCCGCCGGCCCTGTCTTGAGAGTTTGAGCGCCACAAAGTCCAAAACCTTTACAAAGAGAGTTTCATTAGGCTCATGGCCGTGCCGAGGGGGGTGGTCCAAGGGGTCTGGACCCCCCCCCCCCCCGAAATATTTTTTTAAATGTAAGCCTGTATTGTTTGAAGAATTGGAATACATTTATTTGAGTTTGAACACTGGATAGAATGGACTTTCATTAATAAATTAAGTAAAAAATATTTTGCCCCCCCCCCCCCCCAAACAAATCAAAACCTGGGCACAGCCTTGATTAGACTTGAACTCGGGTATTTTCAAAAGCTAATCATTACCTGCGACCGCTGATGTAAATATAAATCGGAACCATTTCTCCAATGACTTTCTTCGCTAACAGATCCGTGTAGAACACCTGAAAAAAAAATTGCACTATATAAACACAAGTTTAAACTAATTTCTTTTATACAACAGAAATGCTAAGGCGGCAAATCCACCGGCGAATTTACTTCATTTGTGACTTGAGATTTATTGTTTGTTTTGTTTTAAGGAGACTATTATGTAGATATATTTATTATAAATTAAGTTATAATAATAGTAGCAGATATCATTAATAACTCTCTACCATATTATAACTTAATTTCTAATAGATAAGTTAAGTATCTACATAATAGTCTCCTTAAAGCAAAACAAACAAATAATATCAAATCACAAATGAAGTAAATTCGTCCGTAGAATTACCGCCTAAGAGCAGCTCAAGGTGGAGATTTCCAAATATTTTGTAAACAAACCAGGCCTGGGTATTTCTGAATAAAATAATTAAATCGTTAAAAATAAAAGATTTCATTATAAATTTACATTTTTGCACCAGAACTGTGAAAACGAGCCAATAAGCATTAAACAGATTTTATACGGAATGGTCGTAATGTAGCAGAGAAACGAGGAACTCACTTATTCAACGCAAATTAGGTTCAAGCCTGCTTTGTTTACAAGCAATTTGGAAATCAGCCTTAATAAATAAATAAATAGGTAATGACTTTTCGTTCTATGACTACGATAACCTTGCGGAGTTAGGGTTATAAAGCCTTATGGGCGAACTCAACAAATGTACGAACCAAGATCGGCGAACCAGGTTCCCGTGTGTATACCTAGCTTTAGGCCTAGTCCTGCAGTTTTCCAATTATGCAACTAAGTCTTTCGTAGCTTGGCCAGAAAATGTAAGTGTGAGACAAGGGCGGATCCAGCGGAAAATTTAGGGGGGGGGGGGGGGGTAAAAGGTAATTTATTTGTTGAAAATTTGAGTTTTAATCAATTTTTTTTTAAATTATCTTATGAATTTACTCATTTAGAGGGGGGGGGGGGGGGCATGGCCCCCCTGTCGATCCGCCATTGCTGTGAGACACTCGAACCAACAACCAATCGCGTGAAAGGCAGAGTCCCTACTACTACTCTATTGTACTTGTCCAAATCACTGGCCTATTATTTTTTAAGGGATCCAGAAGCGTGAGTAGGCCTATATACCTACAATATTATTACGTATTTTACACACAGTACATAATTTATTTAATTATTTATTTATACTCCTACTGGATGTACCTCAACAATATAAAACACCCCTTCCCTGCCATTCGAACCTGCAACCATCATCCTGTTCACTCACAACCCTAGTAACTATATACTTTCTCAACCTAACGTCACCAGAAAGATTTACCTTAGAACCATATACTTGTAAATTAAATCACGTTTTTCCTCGACAACGCGGAACCCTTATCGCGGATGGAAATAGGAAAATGCATTATTCATAAAATGCTATAGAAGAACGCTATCTTCTTTGGTAAAAAGTCTGTACTAGAGTCATTACGGTATCTAGCTTGTTGGCCGGGCTAAACACGCGGTTTTCGAGCCAAAAACATTATATAAGATTATATTATAGAGTTTTACATGGGCTAGGAGAGATGGGATAATCACTTCCCGCCAAAAATATATTTTTGCATTTCTGGGGCCAATCGGCAAGTCTCCTATGGACAGCTATTGAAAAAACTGTTTAACTAGGGTTACAATTTTTGCTTGTGATGATTTCTACCTTGAGGCATGTTTTAGGTGTTAAATTCAGTATTGAAACTGGACAGGTTGTTTTCCCAAAAAACTATTTGGTTTTGAACAAAAAAGCTTAAAAAAAAAAAATGGTAAAAAATTCACGCTTTGCGTGCCCTGCCATTATTACTGTGTGGTAATGTGTTGGTCTGACTTGTCTAGAATTTACCTCACCTCCATGTGACGTCAGGTGGACAACCTCCCCCCCCCCCCTGAGATATCCGAAATTTAACCACAGGAAAATTATTTACCATGAAATTACTCATTTTCTCTATCTACTAATTGATAAATTGGAAAGCATGTCCGAATAAACTCGGACCGGTTCTTTTCTTTGCAGCGCTCGAATGTCCGATGGAAAGCTTTGTAATGGTCAACATTTTCGATGTCTGGATGGATATCAGTGGATTTATAAGTTTTGAGATACCAGGAACAAAAAAAAGTGGTTTTTACATAAGGTCTGTCTGTCGGTTTTTCTGTCAATCCGTCTGTTTGTCGATTTGTGGGCCAACTACCCGGTGGATTTTGATGAAATTTGGCATGTAGGGCCTAAGTTTAGGAAAATCATGCCTCAGAACCATTTTTTTCTATGGTTTGTACCGAATATTGTGCGACTGGTTAATTGTTAAACAAACGGTGCTATTATACAATACTAATTAAGACTAGAAACTAAAGAATCGGTATTATAACTTTCTAAACTATTATAGGTAGGCTACACATAGCTGGACACTAACATGCAAGGAAAATCAGCAGGAGAATAGTTAATGAGGACCAGAAAGGGGGGGGGGGTATGGGCGGGTTGGGGGGGGGTGGCAAGGGGGGCAACACAGACTTAGAATTTGACGAAAGTTAGACAAGTAATTATGACTGTTGGTGTAAGTGCGGTGAACACTGGTAAGAGGGGTTCCCATTGTTTGAAACTTCATTTCCAACTAACCTGCTATAGCCTAGCCCGCATATCTAGCCTGCTGACGAAATAGTTTTCAAAATTGGATAACTTCATTCATTTCTGTGGCAGCTGTGCTGGTGGAATATCTTAAATATAATTACGGTTAATCAACTGCTTATGGCCCGTCAAAAGTCTCCCAAATTCAATAGCTTCAGGTTGCATTGGCTCAATTAGTGGTTTCTTAATAGGATTATTGCAGGGCTCAGAATTTGTGAAATAAATAAATATATTTTTTTTTCTAGTGCCAGAAAATGTAGAAAATGTGGGACTCGAATCAACAACGTTTTGGGTGAAAGTCAGAGTCTCTACCGCTTGTCTACATGGTCTGACACGGATTAAATTTCAACGTCTTAGTGCAGGCCTAGTCTTACAGTTTTTCAACTATGCAACCAGTGCCATGCACTACCGTTCTCCAATAACGAAAACAAACAATAAAATCGCAGTGGCATGACAGTCCAATGAGGGTCTAGGCCTGAGGACAGATAGAGGATCCTCCTCTTGACCATGGCAGCCCCCTACCTAAGAAACGTGGAGTACCTATTGAGGTTGGGCGGCCCTTGAGTTATATACTGTATTTATGTACTTATATAAGAGAGAAGGGACATTACAGCGCGCCAAAATGTTTTTTTTTTTTCAGAATGGCTGGTCATGGAAGGCGTTACAAGAGACCCAGGAAATTCAAATATATTGTTTTGGCGGGATTGCTTGGATGGGAATGTCCCATCTCTTTTATTTAGAACTGTAAAGTGACCCACTCATTTCTCCGTCACGTAAGGGAATTTTAAAACTGCAACTTCCGTTAGACATGTTCAAGTTAGAAACGGATTCATTGCTATTTTATGCTATGTCATGTCTTATTGTATGTGACAGAAATTTTAAACAGGCATTCAACTTTAATTTTGGAAACAATCTGTCATCAGATAGACAGGAAAATAAGAATGTTCTTTAGTGCTGCTGTGGCGGGGATGTTTCTAAGCATTACGCTTCTCGGTCCCGGGACACTTAAAATGGAGAACGTTATAGGGGAGAGAGAAAAAAAAGGTCAAAATTTACACCTATGTACGTACTGTATATTGACAGAGACTTCAGGAAAACAAATTCTTTAAAAATACTGTGAGTAAAGAGAAATGAGTTTCATAACACATAGGAAATCTATCTGATTAATTTCGACCTACAATGAAGCCTAATGGCTGATAATACAGCATGATACATACACACTCGAACATAAGAACTATAGTTCGCAAGAAGAAATAAAATATTAGGAGGTTAAAACTCTCCATTCATCAGGGATTCGAACCCACGACCTTCCCATCCCAGCCAAGTACTCTAGCACATACCGGAGCGCAGAGGCACGACATCGGGATTGGTATCCTCGGCGTCCGACTCGCGCGGCGGTGGCGTCTTGTCGCTCTCGGAGTTGCGACTTTCGTCCTCCCTGCCGCGGCGAAGTCGCCACACAGCCAGAATGAGTACGACGATGGCCACACCTGCCACTGCACCCGCTATAACCCAAATGATGGGGCTGCTGGGACTCAAGATGGCCGCCGCAGGAGCTGCTGTTGACCCAAAAACAAGAAGATAAGTAGATAATATTGGATGGAATAGATCGCTATAGTCACAATTGTGTGCTGACGTAGGAAGTGGTCTTTGCTTAGCTTACGGTTGGCAGCACCAACTGCTCTTGAAATTTATTCGTTTCAATAAACGATTCAAGGAAAAATTTGAGCCCAGGATCTTTGGTCAACGTGAATTATTGCGGTGCTGTGATAAGTGCCAAGGACACATACTGTAGCTGACTTACACTTGGGAAAGTTTGATGGCAAGAGTGCTAAGCAAGCTGTCCCAGGTCTTCCGATTGCAGGTAAATAGTGAGTAGGTAAGTGGCAATGGACATATATTACTCGAGTTTCATGTAAGTTGCATAACTTAGAATTTGCAGTACACTAATCTGTAATCACTGAAACGTGCATCTTCTTCTTCTTCTTCAGGCTTTACAACCCTTGATGAGCTTTGGCCTGCTCGACAACTCTCCTCCAGTCTTACTCGGTTTTGTACAACACTCCACCATCTACGGACTCCCAACTCGCGAAGGTCAGTTTCAAACTCATCCTTCCATTGTTTAATCGTACATGGTAATATTAAAACATGTAGTTAACTTACGGGGATTTCTGCGATGCTGTTGCTGCGCGACTTTACGCGTTGTGGCTTCTATCGTAACAACGGCATTACTGCGGCCCTTAGCATTAGCGGAGTAGGTTTGCAGAATATACGTCTCTCCAGGGTTGAGGCCCTTGTAGGTGAACTCTGGGACTTGATAGTTGGTTAGATTCTCTAGTAGACGACCACTTGCTGACCGGACTTCTAAGAAAAATACTTGAGGTAATCCTGCAATGAAGAAAACACTGTATTTACACCTAATTTAGCGAGTACGACTGAAGGTTTTCACACTTTACGGGTGAATTCCACAGCCTAAAGGTTGACTAGGTTCCCCAGTGAACAGAGGCTGTAAGGAATAAATAAAGAAGAAAAAAAGAATTGTCTTTATTTCCGACATTAGGTTAATTTGGGGTATTTTGGTTCACTCTTACAACTAACCCAATGAACGGCTCCTGAGTGGACATCTAAGCAAAAGACTTAAAGAAAATCCTGCGATGAAGAAGACGCTTTCTTCAAACCCCTTCAGGGGAGCAGGTCTGCGCAATATAGACCTCCCCTTCCCAAAGGGTTTAGGCACATGTAATTGAGCATTGGGACCTAATAGTTGATTAATAGGTTCTCAAAGTACCGCACAGCGGAGGGAACCAATTGAAGAGAGCGGCCGAAGAAGGAATTCATGGATCAACTGAAGGAGGACGCGCGCAGATCGAGCGTACCAAGAGCTGAAGGTCTAGGACCGAAAGAGCTGGAGGATTATATGCAGGGAGTTGCTGCAAACCAACCGTTGAGATTGTGACCTCAGTAGAAGAACCACCGCTTCTGAGCAGACTTCTATGAAAATAATAGAGGTAATCTGCAGGCTGCAATGAAGAATTAAATTCCTGCTTTAAAACCAAAACCTCTTCAATGGGGGTTTAGGCGTATTTATTTGTAGGTGATCTTGGACACCTGGACAGTTTGGTCAGGTTCTCTTGTAGGCGACCGCATGTAAAGCGGAAAGTCATAAAAATGACAAGAGGTAATCCTGCAATGATGCTAACTAAGAAAGCAGGGTCTTAAAACCACTTTAGTAGGTTTACAGGATTTAAATCTTTATACCGGTATTCAAAAAATTCTCCTACGTACTTAGCGCTAATTCCCGGCAGAGACGTCCTGAAACTATCTCACAGCAAACATACCTACTTAATTATAACTAAACTTCTTCAGGGTGATTTATATTCAAAGAAACTAAAAAATTAGAGTTTTCCTTAAGCGTAAAAATGTGGAGGTAACGATTGAACGTCGTTCCAGCCAGAGTTCGATAAACATAATGAGCTGCTACTTTTCTGATAAGGACTACAATAATACGCGTACGGTAGAAACCTCATAAAAACCACAATAAGACTAGGCGTAGAAAGCTACAATATAAGAAAAAAGCTTAAACCATGCCTTTCACCAAGGGGGATCGAAAGAAAGTAATCCGAGATGAACTCAGCAGTATGGGGAAGGGAGGGAGGGGGGTGGAACTTTGCGAGGAGAAAGCTGTGAGTGCAATAAGATAAGCTGCGGAGTTCATATACGGCGGGTTTTACGGAAAAAGCTGACCATTTTCAATAGGGAACTTTTCCGGATGTATGCGGAAATAAAAAGTTTGGTAATTTTAGTTTCCGTGATGTAGGCTTTATAGCCTATAAGATTTCATAGGGTTTTGCTGATGAAATTGTTATGGGATGTTCTCCTTCTGTATGATCGGATTTTTTCATTGAAATGGGTAGCTGCTGTATTGTGCCTCTAAGTATTTTGCGATGATCGATTAATGTGTTGATTTCAGGGAGTAAAGAGTTAGGACAGCTGAGCTTGTTTGGATATTGTGTAATTCTGACAGTTGTATGTAACCCCAAATGAAGAGCACAAGGGAAGAATGATGAATGTCGAATGTCCAAAAAAGTCCTTTTTGCCTACTAAAGACTTTCCTAGCGTAATTTTTCCTGAGGAATCCGATTATGCATGAATAGAATTGCCAAGAACAATGAAACTACAAAGAGATTTGAAGAATCCGTGGCCAGGGGAAAAACGATTAGTGTGAAACCTTAAAATCTATATTTCTCGAAACTTACTTTTATGGACATTCATCATTCTTCCCCTGTGGTTAATGACTAAAACAGTACTCCAATGTTTTAATCTGAGTCGCGTGTTGGTGTTGTGATCCTTGTGAGCAGTAAAATTGTTTGTGTTGTATATTTTTGTCAAGTTTCGGCGATGATATCTGAAGAACAATAGACCTACCACCCCTCTGGTTTCAAAACCCACGAGCCGCCACTGCTCGTAGTCAGGTTTGTCAGGTTTCTGCATACTAGCTCCCCCTCTGGGGAGTATATCAGTTTCCTCATTGGCAATGTCATCTGGCAATAGTACTGTTGCATAATCTCATTTCTGTAGGACTTCCATTCGATTCTTCAAGTTATAGCCGGCAGGCTGTTTGGCAGCAACATGTGGCATCGATTCCTCCACACTCCCCTCGATCCTGACACTATCTCTTCAGCTCCACATATGTATTGGCCCCTACTCCCTCAATCACTTGCTGCAGATATTCTTTTCTCGGGCGCCCAGGTCGGTTGACGCCTTTTATGGTTCCATCCATGATGCAGCTTACGAAGTTCTCGTGTCGTAGCTAATATGGATGCACCAGAATTTTGCTTTCGCTTATTCTGGTTAGAACCTCCTCATTGGTAACAATGGCTTGCCAAGGTATTCTTAGCATCCATCACATCTCAAATGCTTCGAGTTTTTTTTATGTGCTTCTCACTATACACTATACACTACTCCCACACCGGCTACATTTTCTGACCATGCTTCGGAGGGCATGTAAAGCAGGCGGTCCCGGGCTTTCCTTGTTGAGTGTAAGAGAGGGCTTTTAGTCCTAACTCCGCTAGGTTGGCTTAGTAATAGAAACAATAAAAAGTCCTTATTTATTTATTTTATTTATACACCATGATTCACATGCTCCAAACCAGAGAGACTTCAACATTCTGATGCAAGTGTGTATTCAGAAGCGCCGTGCTTTAATTATCAAAATGTTAAACTTCCGTGGAGATAAAGATGATTGAACCAATTAACCTGTGTTTAAAACTTTGGGTAACAAAGGGACCGACACTGCCTGTTTAAATTCACCCCGTTTGTCCAAGTATTTGCAGTCTGTAAGCGAAATTCAGCACTTTGCTTTCCGTTTGCTTCTGCTTGCGACACAACCCTATTGAGTTCCCAATTGACTACATGAAATTGGTTCATTGGAAGAAGTTCCATCATCCGTTTGCAGCAGTATTAGGTTACCAATTATGTTACACTTATAATAGTTGCCTTTTGTCTTTGAGACTGGCTCAAGTTTTGCAATTTGGCTGCATAGCAACTTGTGGAAATACAATACAATGCTCTGCGTAGACTCTTGACATTTGGCGACTATAGACGTGCCAATGAGAACTAGAGTTCAATATAGGAGAGATGAGAGATAATTGTTCGATGACTGTGAAGCCCCTGCCTCTAATGACTATTAACACAGCAGACAATGTAAGTCTAACTAACCCTTTGTTAAATATCATAGGTTATTATTATTATTATTAATGATGGGCTTAATATGGACGGTACGCAACAACAATCCACCAGAACAGAGCCTGTTCCAAATAGCAGCAAACTTTGTAGTATGCACTGCGTCGGCAGGGGAACATGGTGGGACATGATAACGCGTTGAGACTACCAGTCAGTCTAAGTGCATTTTAAGTTCTGGTCACCTCGGAATTAATCGTGTTTCCCATGCTTGCGTGAGTGAGTGAATGCTCATTTAATTTAAGGTAATAGCAGTTTGTTAAAATGTATAATGTTAAAATGTAAATGTAAATTATTAAATTATTGTACTACTCTGTCGCTGACCCCTAGTTGAGTGTAAGGGAGGACCTAACTCACGGGCGGATTTTGCCTCCAATTTAGTGGGGGGGGGGGGTCAGTGGTCAGGATCAGTGGATTATAACACTAAAAAACATAATTATTTTTAATTCCCACTGTAAACCCATTGTTATCTAGTGAAAGTTAATTTATTTGGGGGGGTGGGGGGGGGGGAGGGTCCGGATCCGCCCTTGGCCTAACTCCGCTATAGGGTTATCTCAACTAAAAATTAAATAATTATTTATTTATCTATATTAAATCTACGAAAGGTTATTGAATTCACGGCAGATCTTTATGGCAAACAATCTGCTGCTGCTATAATTGAATTAAAACTGCAGTCAATTTTATCATAAGCAATTTGTGAAAATATGAAATAAAAGCCAATAAATGGGTGAGAGAGGTAAATTAAATTAACAAAAGCCCCACGAGATGTTTCTGCAGCGAGCTTTGAATTTAAAACTTTGCCGAATAAAATAAAGGTGAATTTTGTTTGAAACACAAAATCATCACTCCAGTTCAGTGAAATGTGCAATGCGGCAGACGCATACAGTATTTTCTAATTTAATTGTGGTATTGAATTTCATTGTATTGTATTGTTAATTTCGTTGTAATATTTGTGTTTGATAGTTTTAAAAAATTGGCTGGAACAAACACATTGATTTGGTGAATGAAATAACGGTGAATTTTGTTTGTATTCAAAATCATCACTCCAGTTCAGTAAAATGTGCTATGCGGCAAACGCATACAGTATTTTCTAATTTTATTGTGGTAATGAATTTCATTGTATTGCACATATCTGTTAATTTCGTTGTAATCTTTGTGTTTGATAGTTTTAAAAAATTGGCTGGAACAAACACATTGATTTGGTGAATGAAATAACGGTGAATTTTGTTTGTAATACAAAATCATCACTCCAGTTCAGTAAAATGTGCTATGCGGCAAACGCATACAGTATTTTCTAATTTTATTGTGGTAATGAATTTCATTGTATTGCACATATCCGTTAATTTCGTTGTAATATTTGTGTTTGATAGTTTTAAAAAATTGGCTGGAACAAACACATTGATTTGGTGAATGAAATAACGGTGAATTTTGTTTGTAATACAAAATCATCACTCCAGTTCAGTAAAATGTGCTATGCGGCAGACGCATACAGTATTTTCTAATTTTATTGTGGTAATGAATTTCATTGTATTGCACATATCTGTTAATTTCGTTGTAATCTTTGTGTTTGATAGTTTTAAAAAATTGGCTGGAACAAACATATTGATTTGGTGAATGAAATAACGGTGAATTTTGTTTGTATTCAAAATCATCACTCCAGTTCAGTAAAATGTGCTATGCGGCAAACGCATACAGTATTTTCTAATTTTATTGTGGTAATGAATTTCATTGTATTGCACATATCTGTTAATTTCGTTGTAATCTTTGTGTTTGATAGTTTTAAAAAATTGGCTGGAACAAACACATTGATTTGGTGAATGAAATAACGGTGAATTTTGTTTGTAATACAAAATCATCACTCCAGTTCAGTAAAATGTGCTATGCGGCAAACGCATACAGTATTTTCTAATTTTATTGTGGTAATGAATTTCATTGTATTGCACATATCCGTTAATTTCGTTGTAATATTTGTGTTTGATAGTTTTAAAAAATTGGCTGGAACAAACACATTGATTTGGTGAATGAAATAACGGTGAATTTTGTTTGTAATACAAAATCATCACTCCAGTTCAGTAAAATGTGCTATGCGGCAGACGCATACAGTATTTTCTAATTTTATTGTGGTAATGAATTTCATTGTATTGCACATATCTGTTAATTTCGTTGTAATCTTTGTGTTTGATAGTTTTAAAAAATTGGCTGGAACAAACACATTGATTTGGTGAATGAAATAACGGTGAATTTTGTTTGTAATACAAAATCATCACTCCAGTTCAGTAAAATGTGCTATGCGGCAAACGCATACAGTATTTTCTAATTTTATTGTGGTAATGAATTTCATTGTATTGCACATATCCGTTAATTTCGTTGTAATATTTGTGTTTGATAGTTTTAAAAAATTGGCTGGAACAAACACATTGATTTGGTGAATGAAATAACGGTGAATTTTGTTTGTAATACAAAATCATCACTCCAGTTCAGTAAAATGTGCTATGCGGCAGACGCATACAGTATTTTCTAATTTTATTGTGGTAATGAATTTCATTGTATTGCACATATCTGTTAATTTCGTTGTAATCTTTGTGTTTGATAGTTTTAAAAAATTGGCTGGAACAAACATATTGATTTGGTGAATGAAATAACGGTGAATTTTGTTTGTAATACAAAATCATCACTCCAGTTCTGTGAAAAGTGCAATACATACAGTATTTTATATTTGAATTCTGGTAATGAATTTTACTGTATTGCACATATCTGTTAATTTCGTTGGAATATTTGTGTTTGATAGTTTTAGAAAATGGGCTGCAACAAACACTAAGGTTAGTTCAATGCTATAACTAACACTTACAATTATTTCCTTTTCATTTACTAACTACGGGCTACGAACAAATTTAGACTAACTTAACTATACCTAAAAATGTTTTAAAATATACATATATATTATATAAAATATAAAACTGCCACTACAGGCTACTACTAGTAGTAGTAGCATTGTACATTCTGAATCTGTAAATCTAAGTGTACGTATCGTTAATGAATTTTATTGTATTACACAAATCTGCTAATTTCGCTGTAATATTTGTGTTTGATAGCTTTAGAAAATTGGCTGCAACAAACGCATTCATTGCATGTGGTTTAGAGGTGTGGTGCTAATAAGGTAACAACACAGTTGTTGTACTTTGTCGCTTTACCGTTTAGTTGCTTATGTTTATTGAGAAACCATGTATGACATGGGGGGTATGAAATATTATATGCATACCGTATATTGAATTGATTGTTCATTTTGTTTCTAATTAAAACTTGATGATAGGGGTCTCACTCACCTGTGGGAAAGCGAACGCGTACATATGCTTTCCTATTTTTCGTGTTATTTAAATAAATAAATAATGACTTTTTGTTCTATGACTAAGTGTAACCTGGCGGAATTAGGGCTACAAAGCCCTTTCTTGTGACACTCAACTAGGAAAGCCCGGGACCGCTTGCTTTACATGCCCTCCAAAGCATGGCCAGACAATGTAGCAAGTGATTCGAACCAACAACCTTTTCAAATGTTGAAACAGAAAATTTCGACTATCACAAAGCTTCCCTTTTACTGACGTAAAAATATGAAATCAATAAATTTAAACACGGGGTTATTGTAAGGCACAAATTACCTGATTCGTGTTTAATATGGGTGAAAAATTATGGGTGAATCTTCGTCTTACCTCCATCAAACCCTCGTTAACGTCCCAACGTAAGCGACGCATGGGTTGTCGGGAGTCCCTCAGTCAGACAGACCAACGGACAGACACGTAAAAAACAATTTTTGGGGGCCTTGGGACCTCAAAAGGTGGTCATGAGTTGTCATGAGTCAATCACAGAATAAACAATGACGTAACAACAAGGAAGCAATCAATTTAAACACAGTGGTATAATTGACTGATACATTATAATGCAGCATTATATTAGTACATGGTATATAACACTGACACTAAACTAACTTTGGTTGAAGAGGTAACCTCCTCGTTATAACCGAAATTAGAGGATATCGAAAAAAATTGGACTTGGCGGGATGCGAACCCACGATCTACGCCCATCCGAGGACCTTGTCAACATGTCTAAAGCATGTTTAAAATGGGTGAAAACAGGTTAATCATCGCCTTACCTCCATCAAATCCCCTGGCACACCCCAACGTAAGCGACGTATGGGTGGTATGTAGCAACGAACAGTTCCGAGGCGGGTCGGGACGAGCTGCCGGGACAACGTGGAATGCACAAGGGATATGCTGGGCGCCGAGCTCGTTGCGGGCCCAGCAGAGCAGCGTCCCGTAGCCGCTCGATGCGGCGTGCGTCGCGACGCTGCGTCCCGGCCCGTCCGTCTGGAAGTCGACCTGGCCGTCCCGAACCGCCGAGTTGTTGAAGGCCCAGCGGAACAAGGTGGCAGGTGGATTGGCGTCCACCTCGCAGGTGACGGTCACACTTTCGGCACGCGACGCGCCAAAAACTACTTGCTGGCCAGTCTTGCATTGTGGTATATCTGCAATGAAGGTAAAAATGCATTTTTGGGTCATTCTCCTGAAAACGGTCATTTTTGGTGGTGTTTTTTTTGTAATTTTAATTTAATTTTTCTGGTTGCTTTTTTAACGAAAACCACATAGGGATTTCTCCTTGTGGCCTCTTTGATCACCAACTGATCATAGTCACGCTTTAATCGCAAAATAAAATAAAAATAGAAGGACAGTTGAGAGACGGCCGCGGACAGTAGTCAGACCGACATTGACAGGGTTGTTATAGGTAGGTATCCACATTAGATATCCCCGGATTGTTATTTGTTTATGCAAAAGTTAATATATGCGGGAATTTCGCAAAGACATCGCTGTCACACACTTATTTCGGATGAAGAAAATAAAATGTCATTTTACAAAAATTCCTGTATGACCATTTTCATAAAATATTTACGAACTATTTAATTTAGCGCCCTTTAAGATGGCGCTAGCTAATTGTAAACATCCCTCGTAGTCATGACTAGAAACAACCTCAATGAGCCCCAAAAATCGAGTACCTGAAGCTTTTGGTATCAGCGTAATTAAGTTGGACGGTTGTTGGAGTTATGATCGGCACGTTTCATACACTCCCGCCTAAAATTAGCAATAAAAATTTAAGTTTAAATTTGTTAATATAAATACCCCTTACAGCTTGGAGCCATATAGTTTTCCAACAGCAGCACAACAATTTGATTCCCACGCCAAACCAGATTTTTAAATTATTTTTTTAACGTTAGGACGGCTGTTAGAAATTGAATTGAGCGAATATCTGGACACTAGTTCATATTTTTTTTTAGCAGTGAACAACTATTGTAATTTTTACATTTCATAAACTTTTTAAAACTTTGTCTGGTTTTTCACAACTTCCAATCATCCCATTCACTGTAAAGTTGAAGGTAACACTAAGAAAATTTAATTTATCTCAAAAAGCGCAATGGGGACACGCGGACAGCTGTTAGAATTGAGACTTAAAAATGTTGCTAAACATTTAGGATGCTTTATTATTTGATAAAATGAGATTGGCAAGCTGTAAATCGACAACCTTTATAACTGTCATAAGCTAATTAACTAAGATTTATGAACATGAAGGATAAAAAGGGTCCGGACATAAAATGTACGTTTTCAGGAGAATGACCCTTTTAGTCCCAAGTTAAGTTAACAGTCTACTAAATGGCATGATAGGCCAGCTTTGAGGCTGGTTTTTCTATTCTACCCTCATGCATAAATACCTATTGTAAATTACAAATTTCAATTATATGGGTACATTACAATATGGACATAGACCAAATTACTCAACCAAAAGGGACCCACCTCCCCCGCATTTGTGTATTCGACTGCATTACTATCGAGGACATTCCTCAAAGGAGTGGTTAATTATCGCGTTGTTTTGCATATTAATTTGGCAGATTACGACATCAAGGAAACTTTGAGAGCCAAGCTCGAGCTTATTGGAGCATACTGTCGTTCTTTTTGAAGAAAATATTTGTCGGTCCAAATCATTTGTGTTGAGTAGTGAAAATTCTACTTTTCGTTGACAAATTAAAAAATGCAAGAGCAGAATGAATAAGAATAAGAATAAGAATAAGAATGGTGATGATGATGATGATGATGATGATGATGATGATGATGATGATGATGATGAAGAAGAAGAGGGTTTACAAAAACAAAAAAAATTCTCTTCAAGGCCAAACCGGAGGGAGTCACGTGACTGGCCTGGAAATGGCTTTGCAGGGGGTTCCTAATACACGTTTTAAACCGCCGGGGCATAGGCTAGTAATAATCGATAGGAGGGACTAGTATACTCGTAGACATGCTTAAGCTATCAAGCCAAACTAAAATTACTATTACCATAGGTCTCAAATTTGTGCATGAAGCATTTAAAAACATACCTCTTAGAACATTTTTACGTGTCCCACAGGGAAGAAAAACCTCCAACTTTTGTAATTAAATGCATATGCCTTGAAATATGAACACTTAATTTGACTGTAAAGCGCCAGCAATAGGTAAAACTGCAATTATTTGAAATAATAAAAAGTGAAATACGGAACAGGTACGCGACGCGGGGCTTTGTTTATAAAATGGATAGTCAACCATCCCGTGGCTAGAGACCATTATCAATATGGCTGCTAGTGTAGCCTGCACAAGATAAGTACGCAATTCGGCGGGGAAATAGCCTGCACAAGCTAACTACTAAACTACAGAGTTTTTGACCGGGTCCAGGTATCCGCTTTGCTATGCTGCAGTGTGTAAGACTTCGATATTTTTTGCGTTGGTACTTATCTCTGATAGTTGGCTTATGGTTAACGGGTGCCTCGTAAGGCATATTATGGCTCCCGCCGCTCCAGTTCTAGTATATTTCTAAGTATTCAACGCTCAACGTTCAAGGTGAAAAGTCTCCGGTTTAGCCTTAAAGAACAGTGAAAAGTTGGTATTTCAAATATGCTGTAAAGGTAAGAATATAGGAGACAGTAATTAAAGGCAGGCCTGCAACTTAGTATTATGAATAATGATTCTTTAAAAAGAACAAAAGAAATTAAAATAATTCAAATCTTCTCGGGGAAACAGATAATATTAAGTTAAGTCTTTTTTCACATTAAGGTTTTTATTTATGGCTTGTGATTTAACACAATTGATGTAAACTTTTGAATTTTCCGGCTTAAAGGTGATGCAAACACACGATCTAACTTTGTTGTTGTACAATTTTGTCTGCCACAGAACAGATTGTGCCGCTTGTGAGTAAATTGTGCAACCCGGTTGGTAAGTTTTCTCAGATTCTCAGCAAAAAATTAGGCCAATTCAGTCTTCTGCAACTGAATTGTTGATGTTCAGGATCTACCTCGTGCCCTCTGCAGCCATGACAACAGGAATGTCGGTGTTTTGTTTACATTTTATTCATTACAATGGCGGAGGAACATTGTATTGTATTTGTAGGTAGTATAAGGAAACCTTTGTGGTGGTCGAAATTTTCCATTTCGAGATTTCGACGGATATGTACACGTTTTGAGGAACCCCAAAAAGTGGTTTTTACGAAATGTCTGTCTGTCGCTCTGTCTGTCTGTCTGTTCATCGATTTTCGGGCGATTTTGATGAAATTTTGCATGTAGATTCACAAAAATCATACCTCAAGAACTTTTTTTTATATTTTGAGTTCACTCAATTTGGGAGGGGGGGGGGGGGGTTTATTCTCAAAAAACTCCAAAAAAACATTTAAAAACATTATTTCTCAAAAACGGCTCCGGAACGATCTCTTTTAAATTCACTTATTGTAGTGGCTAGTAATGTTTACAAAATGCTAGGGGTCGCTTTCCCCTTGATAGTTTGCTCCTTGGGGTATAAAAATAAAAATAACTCAATTTTCATGAAAAATGACTAAAAAATAATTTTTCTGCGGAACCTTTCTATCGATGACTTCTACCTTCAGGTATGTTTTAGTTGTCCATTAGGGTAACAAAACCGGACAGGTTGATTCCCAAAATAGTATTTGGTTCTATGCAAAAAATTATTTTTTGAAGAAATTATGGAAAATTCACGCTCCAATACATTACGTGACATGTGTCATTATTACTACTGTTACAATGTATTGGTCTGTTCGTTCCAGAATATGTAAATGAGTTTTAAGGGGTTTTTAATATATTGAAGTGGACCCCCCCCCCCCCTTGAGAGATCTGAAATTTAACCATAGGGAAATTATTTCCTATGAAATTACACATTACGTCTATATCTACTAATTTATAAATTGGAAAGCATGTTCGAGTAAACTCGGACCGGTTCTTTACAATATAATTTGTCAAATCAAATTGTCGTATTTATTTTGTCTGCTACTGTAGACGTTCGGGTCAACAGAGGGTGGTATGAAGTTTAGTTGGAAGAATTCAACGGCGTCTGGGGCCTCTGCCTGCGACTAAGGCCGTGCCCAAGTTTTTGTTTGAGTGGGGCGGGGGGGGGGGGGGTGGGCCAAATGTTTTTTAACGAAATTTGCTAATGAATGTCCATTCTATCCAATGTAAATCCCTTTTATTTTGGAGGGGGTCTGGACCCCTTGGCCCACCCCCCTCCCCTGGGCACGGTCTTACCTGCCCTAATATAACATTGATCTTGCCCCCCCCCTTCCCCGAAAATATCACGTATATACTTAACTGATAGAACTATAGGAGACACCTTCCTGATTGCTGTTTTGAAAATAGAGAGCAAAGCGGAAGCAACATAATACGATCGTGGTGTGTAAGCGATGATTTGTATTCCAGGAGCAGGTCCTGGAAACCGGAAGTATGCTGGAGAAACAACCTCATTTTCTTACATGTGGTTTTCAATCCAGCGAACAAAAAAACACATACAATTTAGAAATTCATATAAACCATGCTGGTTTGCGCTTATTTGCATGTAATCCGGAGATGAAATGAATTTCGAATTTAGTATGCTCCTGTTGAAAATTCCTTGATTTTCCACATCGTAGTATATTATTAAATTTATTTGTGCTCTGTATCGTATATCGTTATTTCTCTGTTTCTAATAAAAGTGTTCTTTATTAGTTCAGGCTGCAGAAGCTCATAATTTTTCTTCTTCAATGTGTACTGTTTTTGCTTTCCAATTTATATGTAGTATAAGGAAAGCTTTGTGACGGTCGAATTTTTCGATTCCGAGATTTCAACGGATTTACACGTTTTAACGTCCCAGGAACCCAAAAAAGTGTTTTTTACGAAATGTCTGTCTGTCGTTCTGTCTGTCTGTGCGTCGATTTCCGGGCAAACTACTCAGCCGATTTTGATGAAATTTGGCATGTAGGTTCACAATAATCATACCCCGGGAAATTTTTTTTTTATTAGGGGCTAACTCAATTTCTAACAAAATCTGTCTGTCTGTGCGTCGATTTCCGGGCAAACTACTCAGCCGATTTTGATGAAATTTGGCATGTAGGTTCACAATAATCATACCTCGGGAAATTTTTTTTTTTATTAGGGGCTAACTCAATTTGGGGGGGTTTTATTCTCAAAAAACTCCAAAAAAACGTCTAAAAAAATTATTTTCCAAAAACGGCTCTAACGATTTCTTTTAAATTCACATATATTGTAGTTGTTATTAACGTTGATAAAATTCGGGGGGTCGCTTGCCCCTTGATAGTTTGCTTATGGGGTAAAAAAATAAAAATAACCAAATTTTAATGAAAGATGACTAAAAAATAATTTTTCTGCGAAACCTTTCTATCGATGATTTCTACCTTCAGGTATGTTTTAGGTGTTAAATTGGGTAACGAAATCGGACAGGTTGCTTTCCCAGAAAAGTATTTGGTATTGTACAAAAAAATGTTTTTTTGAAAAAAATGATAGAAAATTCTCGCTCAAACGCATTGCGTGTCCTGCCAGTATTGCTGTGTGTTAATGTGTTGGTCTGACCTATCTAGAATTTACCTCACCTCCAGTGACGTCAGGTGGACAACCCCCCCCCCCCCCCCCAAGATAACGGAAATTTAACCATAATAAAATTATTTACCATGAAATTATTCATTTTCTCTATCTACTAATTTTGATATATTGGAAGCATGTTCGAGTAAACTCGGACCGGTTCTTTTGTTTGAAATGAATTCCGATTGTAGTAATTTTTATGTTGAAGATTCCATGATTTTCTACATCGTAGTCTCTTATTATATCGTATTAAGCGCTATCTGTCGTGCAGTATTTTCTTCTTTTACTGTTGCAAATAAAAGTATTCTTTATTGGTTTAGCCTGCTAAAGCTCCTGAATCATATTTCCTTTCATTTCTTTCTTTATATAGCATTCTTTTTTCAATTTTTGTTAAGAAATGTTTGGAATATGCGAATATCAAAAGAAATTGTACAAGTGCACCATGACAATCTCAGAGCTAATCCATGTGAGCAGCAAAACGGTACATCTCTAACAAATATCAGACGTCATCATACGGCAGTGGCGGACACAGCTTTTTATTTTGGGGAAGGTCATCCCTCAAAATGCCGCCTCAGGTATAAACTGAGAATAAAAACAATACGGTATTTGATTTAAGTAAGTGATTTAGTTTTTCCGAACAATACTGGTTTGTACATTCAGAACGAAACGAAACCATTTAAAAACGAATCACAATGACACATTTCATATTTCTTGTTTAAAAAATTAAGTTGTCATTTTGCCGCCTTTTTAAAATTTTTGAGAGGGTCCTGTGAGCCCTCCTCTGTGTTCGCCACTGTCACACGGATGTTGAGCTATAAGGGGTTGCAAAATAATATTGTCCACCGTTAAAAGGATACGGACTATCAAGGCCGTAGGCAGAAAAGTTTTTCGGGAGGGAGCCATCTGACTTCACTTAGGCGCGGATCTGGGGGGGGGGGCTATGGGGGCTATAGCCCCTCCCATTAGGGTCCTCAAAATGCGTAAAACCCCACTATTTCAGTCCGATTTTTCACCAATTTTCTCCCGGGGGAAACCGGGCCCCCCTAGTGCTCGATTGTATTAATTACCTATAATATTGAACCCTTATTGCTCTGAAAATGCGTAAAACCCAAATATTTCAGCCCTATTTTCCAACAAAAAAAAAAAAAATCGAAATTTAATCTTAGCCCCCTCCTTGGTCTCATTCTGACTTCACCGGAGGCTAGGTAACCTCCATATAATTATAAATCCATTGTATCTATTTCTTAGAAAATTCACGCTCAAACGCATTGCGTGCCCTGCCATTATTGGTGTGTGGTATTGGGTTAGTCTGACCTATCTAGAATTTACCTCCCCTCCAGTGACGTCAGGTGGACAATCCCCCCCCCCCCTCGAGCTATCTGAAATTTAACCATAGGAAAATTATTTACCATGATACTATTCATTTTCCTATCTACTAATTTTGATAAATTGGAAAGCATATTCGAGTAAACTCGGACCGGTTCTTTTTAAATGCATACCGTCATCAATACGTTATAATGAAGACTGTAGGCCGATTATTGAGGAGAAAAGCCTCCATATGGTGAACAGTATGTAGTACTTTAGTCGTAATGTAGAATGTTACTCTCTGTAGAGCTTTCACTGTTGGTGATCTTATGTTCTTGAGTGGCTTCTGAAATGGACCACAGCTCTTGGGTATATAGTGAGATAACATTTCTACATAAAAAGTACTTACATTTAACACTAAGAGTCAGTCCGTTACTCTCCATAGAGCTTTCGCTGTTGGTGATCTTATGTTCCTGCGTGGCTTCTGAAATGGACCACAGCTCAAGGGTATATAGTGAGATAACATTTCTACATAAAAAGTACTTACATTTAACACTAAGAGTCTAGTCCGTTACTCTCCATAGAGCTTTCGCTGTTGGTGATCTTATGTTCCTGAGTGGCTTCTGAAATGGACCACAGCTCTAGGGTATAGTGAGATAACTCTAATATCTACCCTGAGTCCTTCATGTAACATTTTTACATAAAAGGTACTTACATTTAACACTAAGAGTCAGTCCGTTACTCTCCATAGAGCCTTCACTGTTGGTAGCTATACAAGTGTACGTTCCTGAGTGGTTTCTGGAAATAGACTGCAGCACTAGGGTTTGATTGGACAGAACCACCCCGGCTATGGAGTTACTGCTTAAATGCCGGTTCTGGAACAGAAGGAAACAAATATTTAATGACAAAGTTGATACCAAATTGAAATGTTCCTAAGCAGGTATCTAGGTTGTAACGGGGCGTAGATAGTTGGATCACCCAAAACCTGCCGCTTTCAATTTTTATAAAGTAAAAATCTAAACAAACCTATTTGGTGTAATGGAGAGGGGGCCATTGGGTACGACCAACTTCCTCTCAACGTTTCGCGAAATGATTTCTCTGCAAATTTGAAAATTCGTGAAATTTCTGAAGGTTTGAACTGATTCCCCTTATATATAAGAAATCTTTAAGGAAAATAAATGGGAAAGCGCGGGAAGAAAATGAGGCCTCGAAAGGGTTAGATAATTTAGTAGTTGGGGTTTTTAATAGCTAATGAAGGTACATATAGGCTTTTACGAGTGAAATATTTAAAGGCAATCTACCTGTTAAAGTATAGACCTATTAACATTCTGGGTCGCTTTCCCCCACTCCGCATTATGTACCTTTCCGTACATAATAGCTCAGATGTGTTAGGTTAACAATGTGGAGCTAATTGCTCTTGTCATGACTAAAATATTAACTATTGCTACCTCCTAAAGAACCGGTACGAGTGAACTCGTACATGCTATCCTATTTATCGATTAGTACAGGGGGTACAGAAAAGGAGCCTCCCCGAAGATAGCTTATTATACACGTGGATAAAGACCCTGGGCAACGCTAAGTGGAAGAACCAGTAGAATCCGGGCTGATGGGCCGTGGTCGAAATGAAAGTGCCCTATCCCCAGTTCCCTACCCAGTCACTTGCTACGGAGCCACCGAGGTACAACCTTCGAAGTCTATGCAGCGCCACTGAAGATGTCGACCGCGGATGTTGACGAAACGTTTGGTTCACATTCATTTCGACCACGGCCCGTCAGCCCGGATTCTACTGGTTCTTCATTCGACTCTGGCCGTGAAAGCCTTTGCAGTTACAACGCTAAGTGGGTACTTCTAACGGCTAATCCATACACCAATGACAAAAGAGACCAAATACCATTGGGTGTGCACCGACCATGGCGTCAGGTTGGCAGAAACTAAGAGTCTCTACCTCTGACACGAAGAACTATGCTATCAAATTAGTAAGTTACCGAGATTGATAATATATGAGTAGTTCCATAGTAATTAATTTAAAGTTACTATGGTTAAATTTCGCAAAGCACTGAATTGATCGATAGTCTAGAACGGACAGACCAATACATTGCAACACAGTATGCAATGCTTTGTGGCATGAATTTTCCATAATTTATTTAAAAAAATAATGTTTTTGCTCAAAACCAAATCTTTTTTCGATGCTGGTACTCTATTCGAAACCTAAAGCATACGTGAAGTAAGAAAGCATCGATAGAAAGGCTACTCAGAAAATTAATTTTTAGTCAATTTTCATGATAATTGAGTCTTTTTTCTTCCCGCCCCCCCCCCTGAACTACACTACCAAGAGGCAAGGGGCCTTTGAATGAATGAATGAATGAAATACGAATTTATTGATAGTAAAAAAGGCGAACAATAAGACTACAGTATAAAGTCTTCTTTTCATGCTAGGTAACCCTAAAAAAAAAAACATTGTATTATTGATGAATGGTTGAAATTAAATAGAGAAGAAAACAAAGAGAGGAAGAGTGAAAAAAGAAGGATAAAATATATACGGGGGGGGGGGGATCCTATCGCATTTTGTTAACATTAATAATGACTACAATATAATAGGCGAATTTAAGAGAAATTGTTATAAAACCGATTTTTTTAAATACATTTTTATCCATTATTTTGAGGTATAAAATAAAAATACCACGTGGTACGATTTTTCTGAACCGAAGTGCTACATTTCATCTATCAATTGTATGGTAGTTATCAACCGGCCGGTCATACCTTTGAAAAACCGGACATCTTACAGCCCTGTCCAAAGAAAAGGTCGAGATAATACTTACAAAACATTAGTTATTTATTATACTACCTATGACAGAAAATATAGGAAAAAAGATAGACTGTTGGCTAAATATTTTAATGAAGAAAAGAATTGACTTCGTAATTGACGATGATTTTTTGTTATGATTTTGATAGTACCATGTTCTCCAAGTGGTGCGGAATCCACTACAATCAGGAGGTCCACCCTGTCAGTTAACAAACAGACTCACCTGCCAGGCTGACAGGGTTGCTTAAAAAGCAGAAATGCTGAAGGCAGACGTTGGAAACAAACAAACCTCCCAGCTAGGCCAGCGCAGAATTCTATATAGGATAGATGAGACATTAGCTTCCCGCCAAAAATATTTGTTTTTCATTTCGGGGGCCACCTGCCAAGTCTCCCTTCCTACCTGTATGAATAGACATGCAACCGACAGCACTTCAAAGTTATAGAGTTAAGTATAGATGTGAAACTTGAGCCCGCCAAAACATGTTTTGAACCCAGGGCCTGATGACCAGCTATTGAAAAAACGTACCAGATAGCCCCAAGATTCACAACATGCTTTGGTGTGCACCCAACGGCCCATCTCTCTTACATACTTGTAGTTAAGTAATGAGACAGAGATTTCAAGACGTGGCAGGAACACAGTAAATAACGTGGTAGCAGGTGGCGGCTCATCAGGACAAGTGCGTGGTGGTGACATGAAGCAAGATTAGCGGGGATATCACCACTAATCCCACGCTCAGAAACTTGTCTTGATATTGCTTGTAAGCTTAATTATTATTAATACAGGGTCTCCATGTAGGAGAGAACAGACATTCGCCTTCCGCTATATCCAACCCAAAACACTCCATGTAAAAAATACCAAGTTCCTTTGGTTCCCAAAGTTGTGATATCCAGATGGGCCAAGTTCCTTTTTTCTGCCTATGTTTGTTGTGATATCAGGATGGGCTAAGTTCTTGTAATTTTTCTCTTTGAATATTTTCTCTAAAAAATTAATTAAAATTTTTTTTTCAGAACTTGGGTGCTTCCATTGCAAAACTCTTCGTAGTTTCCTATCGTTTATTAGAGGTATACCTACGTAACGACACTGTGGCCTCAGTTGCAAATTTGCCATTTAGCCATATCTTATGCGTCATCATCAAGAGACTAATTCCTGAGTTTCACATCTCCAGCACATCTGGAAGTGGCCTATAATTTGTGTCAGTGAGTGAGTGAGTGAGTGAGTGAGTCCACGCGAAAAGCGTGGTTTTGGGGTATTTGGATTTCAGCAACCAATCATGCTAGAGTGCTGAATTTTTAAATTGGGGTTTTGTGCTGTAATTAAAGCCTGAATGCAAAATTAGAGGTCAATCGGACAACTGTGTGAGCTACAGTGATGGTTGGAAAGTGGCTAAAATGCCGTAAACTCGCCGTGGAGATATACTTGGTGGGCAGCTCATCGGGGCTGTATGGAACTTGGTCGCGCGCTGCCGCGCGCGTTGATACTATATACTGTATCTTAAAATATAGGGAAAAATTTCTTCCAATATACGGCTCCATTGAACTATGGATTTATTCTAGGGAAATTTCCAGTGGCTTTATGGAAGAAATGGGAAAGCGGGATGTACGGTTTCCACTTAACAAATTGAACGGCTTTACTTCAAGCCTACTTGGGCACTGCACATTAAAAAACATTGCTAGCTGGTTTCCCCATACTTTACAGGCCAGCTGCTGGTTAAAAATATTTATTGCTTTCATTTTCTACACAAGAGGGTAAAAGAAAAAGTTGTTAAACTTGTTATCCTGAATAATTGCACCAATTAATCGTCGTCAATAACAAGCCAGAGGCTGGTTTATCAAACCACAGCCTACGAAAGCTAACAATGAAACTTTTCCTTGTACTTATTTATATGCTACGATATTGTATAACGGTGCACACGAAATGAGAAAACTGCTGAGAAGCAAAGACAATAAATTTTCGAAGATATTATTGGAAAAGTTTTTTATAACTCTCACATACGCCGTAGTATTTCGTTGAAGCCCTAGATTGCTTTGGTCCTATGTATGCATAGCAGTGGGGGCCATGGCCCCCTCCGAGAAAAATTAGCGTACACTATATAAAATAAGACATTCTAAACAAAAACCTTAGTATGGTAACATGAACATGTCTTCCATCTTTATATTATAAATTTAACTGCTGTAAAAATCGTAAAACCCCACTATTTTGCACTTATACTTTCACATTTCCCCCCCCCCCCGGGGGGGGGGGAACCCCGGCTCCCCATCGGTAACTATCTCCATCAGCTATAATCAGGAGGTCCACTGTCCTATGGGCCCACACCGTGGCCTGGGACTGTGTCCAACCATACTACTACTAATGTGCCTCGTTTCACTTACAACCCCACCAATTGCACAATCGCTAAACAATTAAATTTGGCTTGGTAGGCCACACCCACTTTTTCCGGAAAGGCCCCGTCCGAAAATCTGTCCTGGACCCGCCCTTGATGTATAAGTATATTTATAGATCATTGTTACGCTGATCTGGGTCAATTTGGCCTTTCTGGGGGCATTCGGATTATCTATCTACCATTAGTATTGTTATTATATATTATATAATATGTTATTAGCATTAGATTAGTAACGCCGTAGTATTTCGTCGCAGTCCCGGATTGTTTTAGTAAAGGTAAAAGTACAAGGTCATTGCCATACTGATCTGGGCCAATTTGGCCTTTCTGGGGGTATTCGGATTATCTAACATTTAGGGCTGACATTTTGGGCTGGAATAAAGTCTTCAATTAAAATAAGTGAGCTTCTGAGTATGCCTTATGGTCTCAGAGGCGACGATTCCAAAATTTACATCCGAGTATCTAAGAATTTCTAAATAAATAAAGAGTTTCTAAGTAAAAAATATGAAGAATTCCTAATCCCTAATATGTTGAGATTGATCTCGTTAACAAGTTTCTGTAAGTCAGATTACAAGAAGAAGCACCAGACGTCTAAAAACTAATTTTGATAACTTCCTCCCACCCTCCCACTTTTGGCCAGAAGAAGAGCTGACCGGGTGCTGCATATTTACCCTTACTTGCTAAAAGCGTGAAGCGGTAGAAAGAGGCAATACGTGGAAAAAGGATAAAAAGAAAAAGAAGCACTAAACTTGTAAAAGCTAATTTTGATAACTTGCTCCCACCCTGCTTTTGGCCAGAAGAAGAGCTGACCGGGTGTTGCATATTAGACCCTTACTTGCTAAAAGCGTGAAGCGGTAGAAAAAGACGTAAAAGGGAAAAGAAGAAAAAGAGGAAGGACAAGGCAGAGATGGGAAATTCTAAACTCAGCGACAAAGACAATTTTTAAGGAAATTATATGCTTTTATAGTCAAAATTTAGTTGGTAACATTTTACAATAGTCGAGGCTTATCATATTTTTCAATTTCAATAAGAAAGTTGCCCGAGGGCAAGAAAACTTGAAAATATTGTAATGCATTCTTCATGAATACGCAGAATGGGAAAAGTTTTCAGATGAGAACCACAAAGAATAAGTTAGGGCACGCCTCGTTGTACTTGTTAGAGAAACTCGAGTGCTCGGAAATAAAATGGTGTATTAAGTTTGTAATAACCTTAATTTAAGTTACTTAACAGGGAACCGTTTTTTTAGACACCCTGGGGATCACTATTAACGTAAAGTTGCATGATTGTTACGTTTTCATCAGAGTAATGAAGGATGCTTCTTGGCAGATAAGCTAACTTATAGATCCCGACTTGTTGACACTTTACCTAACTCGAGAGAGGTTCATGATACCTCCGATAAAGTTATTTCAAAGATAGACGTACTGTGCCCCAATTTTTTCTCTCGAGTGATTAAACTATTTCAAAATTTTGTAGTTATTTTGACAGTACTATTTCCTAATATGTGACAGGCCTATCTCGGACCAAAACAAACAAATTGAAATTAATTCCACTTCGAACTAGTTGTCATGTAAAATTAGGCTCTCCCAGCATGATATGATGTCCAGACCTCAAAGTTGGAAGGACGGGGTGGACTAGATAAATTTTTTTTGGGAGAGGGGGGTCCCATACTATTTCGGTGCCTACCAATCTTAAGAATGTGTAGAAATTGTACTTAATTGCAGCAGCCGAACTCTCCCCCCCCCCCTGGTCCACCAGCGCAATCGACTAACAGGTACTTAAAAAGAGGAAAGGGGAAAAATCAGAAATGTAAATGCAGGAAAAGCAGAGAATCCGAAAAAACGGCGAGAAATGAAACTAAATCCAAATTGAGTTTGGCACACGGAAATAAAAGGGCATAACTCAAATTTCTGTCCCATTACGCCACTATAGTCATTATCCCCCTTTTACTATAATGATCCACCAATGATAATTCATAATAAAAGGCTACATTACACTTTTAGCATAAAGTAGTTTATTTTGATTTGATCATAATGGCCTAAGGCCTACAGTTATAATTTTCAAGGTTTTATTATACCGTTTTTCTTAACCACACTTTCACCTCTTAAGTAATTTTTCCACTCCCTCCCTTCCCCTCCCCTGGTCTATAAATTATATTCATCTTGATGGGCTATGCTATAATGCTTCTTTTGAATTGAATATCAAGTTTGAAGATTTTGCTGAGGAGTTTTCTTGTTTTCCATGTTAATATTTATTAATTTTGAACTTAGGTCTATATTAGGTTTGTAAGTGTAAATCGTAAGTGCCACCCTCCCACGCTTCGGCTTGAGGGGGCACAGGTTGTTATTTTACGTTCACATGTTCATTTTTGTTGATAAATACACGGCTTTTTTCTATTCTATTCTATATGAAATTTGAGGTCTCTTGCAGAGTGGTCACTGAATTTTGAAACTCCGTCTAATACAAATAATACGAGGAAGGCTTGTATTCTCGATGTTCAGGAGAAGAAACCACCAAGGTTGGATGTTAAATGTGTTTAGCATGTATAAAACCTCACTAAACTGTAATTTATTCAGAAAAATAATCCATAAAAATGGCTTTGTAGAAACCCAAGTGACGTAAAAAAATGTAAAACAATATATAACATTCCATCACTATAACATCATAACTACTCCATGCAATTATTGGTTACCATATACAATACATATACATATTTACTCCCAATAAAGTTTAAGTTGCTTTAAATCAGTTAATCCTGTCTAAATTATAATTTTCCCCCTAAAACGGGCCTAGCCCATAGGGAAAAACTGCTCTTTTTGGGACTGTACATTCCCCTGTACAGATTGATTGATCGAGTGGTTCCTGTTGGCTACGTTTAATTATCAAGATGGCAATATCGGACGCATCACCAACGCTCTATAATCCTCCTATTAGACTGCAAATGAATTAAACCTTGAACGGCGCTCTTCGTTGAACAAATTACAATTACCCCTAGGAAACAGTTTATTCTCTCTCTTTGAATCGCTTCCTTAAAAAAAAAACATGAATACCGGTTGCTAAAAACACAGCGCTGTAGATTATTCAAAGGAACGCTGCGAAAAAGGTTAATCAAAAGGAAATTTTATTGTCCGACCTTTGTAAAGACTTAGCAAATAAATAAAAGGCTGCCAGCGGTTATGAAGACGGTTCAGTGAAGACAATAGACTGCTCCCGCTTGCAGTCAGTTCAAAAGACTCGCTTTTGGGTCAAAGGGTTCATTGCTGAAGACAAAAAAGGCAAAATACTTTGACTCGTCGTCCTCTTGATTTTGCGAACTATTTTGTAAAATCGGGGCGAGTGGTATCTCGTTTCTCATGGTTAGCGTTTGTGAATTATGCAAAAAATGCAATATAGTAGGTGAAATTAGAACATTAATCAAAACAGTCGGCAGTCAAGACGGTAAAGACGTGCAATAAAAAATTGGTACTGTAAAATCTGGTAATATTTTAGGGAGATTCATCTACCAATTGAGACGGCGACCAATGTTCGACTTGCAGAAAATGTCTTTTTCATTCACTACTTGACTACTGGAAGGGGTATCCAAGTGCAAGGACTTCCTCATTTCTCATAGAAGATAGGTACGCGTGGGGAAGGCCCTCCTCCAATTAGTGTGTCCGAATGCACAAAAAAAATACAAATGAATAAATATTGACTTTTTGTTCTATTACTGTAGCGTCAGCAGACGACGCATGCGCGTCGCGCCAGCGCCAGTCAATTGCTAAGTCAACCTAGCGGAGGTACTGTCAGAGGATCGTCGCCTGTGCCCCTCTGGGATCTATATTCTAGCCATACTTATTGACGACCCCGCGGCGACAGGCACTCAGCAAGTTTCGCCACCGGGTCGTCCATAAGTATGGCTAGAATATAGATCCCAGAGGGGCAGAGGCGACGATCCTCTGACAGTACGGCTATAAAGCCCTCATTTACACACAACCATGGTTATCACGAAAAAAAGGCTTTACAGTTTTATTGTTCGCCATTTGTATTGCAATAACGTCGTTTATTCATTTATTCACTCATTCATTCATCATACTAGGAAAGCCCGGGGCCGCCTATACTTCACATGCCCTCGGAAGAAAATGTAGCAAGTGTGGGACTCGAACCAACAACCTTTTGGGTGGGTGTCGGAGTCTGTACCACTACACTACAAAGGCTATCTATGTTTGGGATAAAAAAAAACCTAATTGCCTCTAAAATGCATAGTAAAGGCTACATTCCTTTATGAAGAAAGACACATTATAAATTGACCCTTGATAACTGCAATCAGTATCTCTTAGAAGACAATGTGTATGGACCCTTTATGCTCAGGGTGGATCTTCTTACATTATCTCATTAAGCATAAGTAAAGCGTAGTCTCATCTATTCTCCATGTGGATTAAATATGGGCATTTTCAAATTGACTACTGCACATAGTTTCCAGTTGATCAGCTATTCTCTGCACACTTTACGAGCAAACAAATTTATGCACCCCCTAGCTTTAATAAATTATTATACGCAGGTGGAAGTAATTAGGTCCTAAGATACATCATAATGCTATAGAGTCCGCCGCATTGAAGCAGATAAGGTGGCGAAAGCGAAACTGCGAGATGTTCAAGGGATTTCGGAATTTATGGGGCTCCCCCGTTTTGTATAGGCATTAAATACAATATCATTTTCCTATAAATGCCATTCTGTGTTCCTATAAATGAAATTTATTATCGCTATTGGATGTTTGTATTGAGGTTTGAGAGGATATATTATTGTACCTATATACCTATATTATACCGTTAAATTTTGTGCATACAGTACATTACTAATCACAACTAAACAGGCCTCCAAGAGTTCTCTGAGCTACTTTATGTTGTCATTGAAACAGTTTTGTTGTTGTTCTGCTTTAAGCAACCCTGTCAGCCTGGCCGGTGGAGTGAGTCTGTTTGTTAACTTGAGGCACCGTAAGGGCAGACTCTTTCACCTCGGGGGAAAGGGGAGTTGACTGACAGGGTGGACCTCCTGATTATAGTGGGTTCCGTACCACTTGGGGAACACGGTAAAGTCACACGATTAAATCGGAGGTGACCAGGACTCGACTTATACTGCCTAAGCGCGTTATCATGTCCCACCAGGTTCCCCTGCCAACGCTGTGCACACTAACAAGTTGCTGCAGTTTGAAACATGCTCTGCTCTAATGGATTCAACATGGTAAGGCCGTTGAAATACAAAATTAACCCAAGACATCCTATTATTGTCATTTACCGCATCCGATTTCATAGCTTGATTTCAGGGGCGTAATTTGGAGAGGGAGGGGGCGGATGGAGGGGGTAGTTGCTTATCCCAAGGAAACTTTGAAGCCCAGATTCCCAAATTTTGAAAGAAAATAAACCAGGAAAACGAGGGATTTTACGAAAATAGCACCTAATCGTTAAAAAAAAAGTAAAAAAAAAGTTCCCGCCCCAAGCTAAAGCTGAAATGACGTCACTGTTTGATTTATACTATTATAGCCTGGTCCCACCATTGCTTGAAAAGTATCGGCAAGTAGCACTAGACTAGTAACACTATCTACTAATCTAAAATGGGCCTAGCCCGTAGGGCAAACTGTTTTTTATTGAATATTTTTTTTTGTAAAGATGAAAAAATAAACTATTCAAAATAAACTATGCATGGGATGGGGGGGGGGGTCATAAATTGCTTGATAGTTTAAAAGGTAATTTTTTGTTGAAAAGTTGAGTTATGTTTTTAAATTTTTTTTACTAGGTATCTTATGAATTTACTCATTTATTCAAATTATTTTTATTTATTTATTTATTAAAATAATGGTCCATGTGGTATTTGTGAACCTGCATGCAAAATTTCATCAAAATCCACCGAGTAGTTTGACAACGAATCTACGAACATACAGGCAGACCGAAAAACGGACCGACAGACAGACAGACAGACAGACAGTCATTCCGTAAAAATCACAGGTTTCAGAGTGACGTATTGGCGATATTTTAATGTTCGGGCTTCTTTTACTCCTTTAAATGCCTCTATTATCGAAGATTGGCGATCATCATGGCAATTTGAACCTTGGAGACTGTTCCGGAAAGACAAGTCATGCTTTTGCCAAACCTCAAGTTTTTCTACCAGGAAGTTCTTCTTCTGGCAGTAGCCCTCTGTCCTTCTACCTTCCCATGGATTATTACACACAGAAGTTCAGGCTAGTTTATCCTTTTGGATTGGCTAGAGCTAAGGCTGCAGTAACATGTTTGGCGGTTTTCACCCCCTGCAGAAACAGGTCCATAGGGGAGGGGTGCGGTGGAAAGGTAGGATTTCGGAACGACCTCTTACCACCCCCCCCCCCCTTTCCCGGGTAGCAGTTTATACCGTTTCCTGGCCATTGCTAATTACTCTTTAACAGGATACCGAAACTAATAGTTAAAAGGTTTTCCGGAGATCCGGATTTGATGCTAATAGTGCTGAATTATTTCGGCTTATTTACTGTCGTTAGTAGTGAGCCTTTGAGCGAGACTTTTGGGGTCACTCTGTTGTCTTTACTTGACTGACTGACTGACTGTCCAAATATTTTACTAGAACCAAATTGTTTCTACAGTCCAATTATCTTTTAACAATGATAGATTTAGAGTACGTTCAGAAAAGACGTAGCTCTCTACGTCAACAAATTTAAGGGGCATAAAATAAATATACTAAAGCATTAAATAGATATTCAGAATATACGTATATTTCTATTAAATTACTTCTGGCATAATACATAATACAAATAAATTTAAATAGTACAAAATACTAAACGCTTGTTTCAAATCAACCTAGATAAACAAATATGGCGGCGGTCAAACAACTGTAAATCGAAGCGCTACCTGAATAACACGGTTTTAACCAGGTCTGAAGTGCATTTCGATAACATACGCTGGTTAGCTTAGTTATTGGGTTCCACGATTGTTAACTTAACTTAATATAGCACACTTAACTGGCTAGGGATAACCCGATGACACGGACATTGTAAAGACCCTTCTTCATATAAATATACGTAAAGTACCTATTGGAAAGGATTAAGAAACAAAAAATAAGAGAGGAAGTAGAAAAATGGAAATGTTTAAAGATGAAACTGGCTATAAGGAGACAGCCAGGGGGTTGCACTAATCAATTTTCACACAAAGACCATCGTTTGCGAAAAATCAGTTTCCCTTCCAAGTTTGTTTTCAATCTAACTGACAATAACTTTCCTAATGATGCCCTTCAACGGCAGCGTTTCTTTTAATTACTGCCCGTAGGTTTTTTTCAATTTAGAATTAATTTGTCCTCTCTGATATCTGGGCTAGGTACTTCACGCAGCGGATTGTTTGTGTAAAGAAAGAAATTACTGGTAATTTTTAATAATTTTATGAAATTTATAGCTCCTGGATCGATATTTATTGGGAAATTCGACTTTGTAAAAAAACGCGTCCCATTTGCTTTTAATGTGAATTCCCTATTGACCCCGTTACTCACCAATCTGCAGAGCCAATCCTTTTCCCGAAGTTACTGATTGAATTTGTCAACTTCCCTTACCTAAATTATTCTATCGACTAGAGGCTATTGCCGGTCATACAGTAGTTTAAAATAAAAGCAACTGTGAAATACAATATTAAATTTGCAGAATGTGGACTCCTGCTGGTAGCTGTAGTTAGGAAATTGTAAATTGTACTGTTTTCTCAACAGTTTCTAGGCTAATTTGTGCTAAGGTTGCCAAGTCACCAGTTGAAAAGTTGTACGGTAAACATACATTACCCCGGATGAGAAAAAAATCTTGGAAAATTGCCAGAATATCAGCAGCAGCTTAGATATGGGCATGAAGGAGGGGGGGGGTCTTTGACTTAGCGTGCTTGTATTGTGTCAGCTACGTTGACCTTTTTAGGGTTACCGTACTGAAAAAAAGCGGCTCTGCAGCCTGAAGGACTTTATGAACCAAGGCATCCTTAAATTGGTCCTTTGTCCAATGCCAACGACCCCATGGATTTTGGACATTATTTGTACTGTTTCCGTATGAATGTTTGACCATTGGCAAACTGGTATACGTCCTCGATGTCAACCTACACCGGCTACAAGCGATAATGGACAAGCTGAGACAGCAGGGGCGGGTCCAGGACAGATTTTCGGAGGGGGCCGTTCCGGGAAAAGTGGGTGTAGCCTATCAAGCTAAATTTAATTTTTAGCGATTGTGCAATTGTTGTGGTTGATAGTGAAACGAGTCACATTAATTTATAGTGCATTACTTGAGAAGCCCGTACGTACGCCTGATGCAGATAGGTACCAATATTCGAAATATAAGTGCAAAATAGTGGGGTTTTTCGCATTTTAACAGCAGTAAAGTATATATTTTTGAAAGCTTATAAAGGAATGCTTAAATGCTTATTCATATTGCTGGAAACAGGGGGGCAATTAACGCAATAGAACAGGCGAAAGCATGACTTAACCAAGTGCAGATACGAGTCTCAAGACTCAGGTACTAGTTAGTAACCGTTTAAACATATCGCGATTGAAGCCATGAAGGGGCCAAGATTGCAGTTATTAAATGTATGCCCAAATGGTCACATGTAATTGCACAGTTTACCATTGCTGAGGCGCATATTCCACCGACCTGCTAGTGCTTAATAGAAATAAGGTGACGTGGTAGCAGACATTCAAGACTTAGGCGGGGTTTCCACCGACCTCGCATTGCAGAATGCAAAAGACATTGACGGAAATGTTTGTTTTCCTCTAAGCCATAGTTAAAATTGATCAATGATCATACATTAAAATCACAAACAAACAAACTAAAATTAAAGAACCGGTCCGAGTTTACTCGAACATGCTTTTTAATTTATCAAAATTAGTAGAAGGGAAAATGAATAATTTCATGGTAAATAATTTTCCTATGATTGAATTTCCGATGTCTCAGGGGGGGGGGGGGGGGGGGGTTGTCCACCTGGCGTCACTGGAGGTGACGTAAATTCTAGGTAGGTAAAAACTTTTTTTGCACAAAACCAAATAGTTTTTTGGGAAAGCAACCTGTCCGGTTTCGTTACTCAATTTAACACCTAAAATATGCCTGAAGGTAGAAATCATCAATAGAAATGTTTCGCAGAAAAATTATTTTTTAATCATTTTTCATGAAAATTGAGTCATTTTTATTTTTATACCCCCCAAAAGCAAACTATCAAGGGGCAAGCGACCCCCCGCATTTTGTTAACATTAATAACGACTACAATATACGTGAATTTAAAAGAAATCGTTGGAGCCGTTTTTGAGAAATAATTGATTTAGACGTTTTTTTTGGAGTTTTTTGAGATGAAAACACCCCCAAATTGAGTTAGCCCAAAAAAAAAAAAAAAATCTCGAGGTATGATTTTAGTGAACCTACGTGCCAAATTTTATCAAAATCGGCCGAGTAGTTTGCCCGGAAATCGATGAACAGACATAGAGACAGACATAGAGACAGACAGACAGACAGACAGAGCGACATTTTGTAAAAACCTCTTTTTTGGGTTCCTGGGACATCAAAACGTGTAAATCCGTTGAAATCTCGGAATCAAAAATTTCGACCATCACAAAGCTTTCCTTATACTACGTATAAATTGGAAAGCAAAAATGGCGTCATGGGATATGTTAAGTACAAACATTTTAATAGATTTCTAAAAAAAGGAAAATTCTAATTTCCGTCAATGTCATTTGCATTCTGCAATGCGAGGTCGTTGGAAACCCCGCCTAAGTCTTGAATGTCTGCTACCACGTCACCGTATTTGTATTTAGCACTAGCAGGTCGGTGGAATATGCGCCTAAGGAATAAGTCTTTTAATATGGTTTTGATTATTATTCTTTTCCTAACCGGCTGAAAGTGGGACCAGCCTAACGGATGTAAAAGAACCTGAAATCACTCCTACCCTTTATGATTAATAATATTTCTATAGTTACTTGGTCTATTTTTTAATAAATGATACAGAAAGCAATAGCTATTTATGAGATGCCATTGTAAAATGCATTCTTCTTTGCAAAGATGAAAAAGAGAAAACTCGGAAATATTAGTTATTTTCCTCAGAGATTTTTGTTTCCGTTGAATTCTCTATAATAAATCATCCGTGAATTGGACTATACGGAGTTGAACATGAGAGAAACAGAGAGAGGGAGCAAGAAAGAGCAAAAAGTGAGAGATCAAAGCATTGTATTTATCTACTAAATACGGTACAATGTTTTATATTTGAAGAGGAAACCCTAAAAACATGTCTTTCCGTTTAGCTCCCACCGTAAGCTAAGTATTAGGTCTACGGTGGGTTAGATAGAATACAGCAATTTTCCTCCCATTTTTATCCCGAATGAAGACATTTTTTCTCATCTTCCGCGTGTTTAATAATCTCCATAATAATGGAACCATTTTATGTTTTAAGGGCTTATATTTTGCATTTAGAATTTATTGTTTTTTTACTGCCAACACCTGCTAGCATTTTTACTATAGTCACTTTCATGCTTGGTATGCTTACATCATCCCGAAGTAGTGACAGTCACCAGCCCTTTTTTCAGCAATAACATGCAGACCACGTGACTGAAATGGCGTAAGCTTCGACCCAAGCCCCTACACCTCCATATGATTTGCTTGCGGAAGTGGGAACCAATAGAAGATCCACCATCTTTTGGCCTCACATTTTCACGGCAAATGAAACTATAGTTATGTTATGGTACCTAACCCAAAATTTTTAAAACAAAAAAAAATGTGTCTTTATTAAATATTTAGGCTGCCTAACTTCATTATTATAATTAATATGCTTTCCCAAAATAGCTGAAAATTATGTGGATTAAAAATAAACAATAGCATCAAAAAAGTGCAATCATCCAAAACAGCAACTGTACTGTGCCTATGAAATTTAAAATGTAGCAAATGCAAAATTAAATTATAGGCAATAACAACAGGGCAACAAAAAGGTATTTTCTCTTAGTTTTAAACTAAAATACACAATACCACCTGCTGTGAGCCCAAAAATGGCGGAAATCAAATAACCATGCGACACTAGCGCCAATAGTACTTCTAGTATATTATGTTAGAAGTTCTTTGCTTCGACCATATATTACTCTAGATACGCCATGTTTGAGGGACCAATATACAATTACGTCACACACTGGCAAAGGCAGCTGCTTTTAGAGGCGCGAACCTATTATTTTCAAGTTTAGTTTAGTTAATTAATTAATTGGAGTGATGAGAGAACATTTTTTAGCTTTGGTCAAACTTATTTAATATTCAAATATGCAATTAGAAACTTTTAACGATCAGTCCATTATTTTTTCAAAAAACAAACTAGTCACTCGGGTGACCGAGATTACCTAGCAACAACGTCTCTGTAGCTAGGTAACCTAGGCTGTGACGTCATCCGCTGGCAAAAGATAAGAATAATGTTGGTACCCCAACTTTCTCATGCAGTGCTTCTAAAATGCCACGTCTAGGGTATTACATGTTCTAAGGGCCTAAAGCATGAATTATATATTAACTAAACGTATCCCCAACCATAACCGTCGCCATGAGAAAGATAAAACCTGGAAACTATGTCAATACGCTAGGGATAGGGTATTTTGCCGCGGCCGCTAAGTTTGTATAACGGGTCTCACCCGTTTTTCTTCTTTCAGTCTTTTTGGTATAGTCCACGCAAAATGAGAAAAGCACAGACATGGAATGTTTTGATCCTGTGCAACAATGTAAAAATATTCCTTGCACCATTTTGTGTTACCGTGTCGCATTGGATGCAAGGCATAACAAAAATTGTTCAAAGAATATTTTTACAGTGTTGCACAGGATCAAAACAGTCCATGTCCATACTTTTGCGTGGACTATACTAAACAAGCTGACTGAGTTGTAATACATTGTTTAAACGGTCCACTTTGTTGTAGAACACCTGTTGAGTTTGTGTCACTCAGTTGTTTTAGTCAAGCTTTGTTTTATTTTTGAACACCATTTTTTAAAAAGCCCAATCCGACAATGATACTTTTCAGTGAGTCTTTTTAGTATCATTGTGAGAAGCTTATCTTGTTGGCTTGCATCAGTTGCATCGTGTACTTGCAGGTAAGGCGCGGTTTCCACCGACCGGCTAGGGCTAAATACAAATACGGTAACGTGGTAACAGACATTCAAGACTTAGGCGGGGTTTCCACCGACCTCGCATTGCAGAATGCAAATGACATTGACGGAAATGTTTGTTTTTCTCTATGCCATAGTTAAAATTGATCAATGATCATACAGTAAAATCACAAACAAACTAAAATTAAAAAAATGGCGTCATGGGATATGTTAAGTACAAACATTTTAATAGCTTTCTATAAAAAGAAAAACAAACATTTCCGTCAATGTCATTTGCATTCTGCAATGCGAGGTCGGTGGAAACCCCGCCTTAGTCTTGAATGTCTGTTACCACGTCACCGTATTTGTATTTAGCCCTAGCCGGTCGGTGGAAACCGCGCCTAAGTATGCGACTTCGATGGCAAGATGGAAGAAAGTAATGCTTGTACTTGTGCAAGTCTCTACACACCTTGCGGTCGGAGACGTGTCGTAACTCGACACAAGTACCCATTAGGTGACTTAGTGAGGTAATTGAAGAGGTTAATCGGATACATTCATTAAATTGTTTTGCACGCGATTGGACCTTAAAAATATATATATATAAATTCCGGCTGTGAAATTATCGTATGTCCTACTTTATTCAAAGTTTCAAGCTATGAAAAACATTACATTTTCGTGAATCAATGACGCTGGGAAAGGTTAGAAAATATCCATATGAAAAACCTGATGTTGGCATATGGTCCGCACTTTGTTTTGCCCCCTCCCTCCCTTCTGGGTGAAAGCTCTGTAATTATACCGGGCTGTTTGGTCGTAGTATAACTAAAAACGTACTTCCAAACATTGCAGACACTTGTGGCATCCTTCTAAGATTGTGTCGCGGAGGCCCTGTGGTGCTAATGAAGATTTTGACCGCAGAAACCTTCGGAAGTCGAGTCTGAGTAGTGCCCATGTCCTTCACATCCGAGTAGGACCCATCGATAGGTGGATCTTGGATTTTGAGAGGGGGGGGGGGTAGGGTCTCAAAATACATGTAATTTTATATTATTTTGTCCTTACTCCCCCTGAATCCGCCCTTGGTGGGGGTCATTAGTTAGTTCATGGAGTAGCGACATTGGAGTTGCAAAATAATCTGTCCCTGTAGCTCGCAAATCCAATAATTGCCGGTCACTAATCCTAAGTATTTTCCATTAGGGATTTAAGGCAGCTTCCCCCAATTCGAATTAGCCTTCACTAATAACCCATTTTCAACCCCTACTCCTACATTATAATACTGTCTCCATGATCAGTCGACCTCCCCCCCTCCCTCGCCTCGAGCCCCTTTTTGGGAACCTTTTCCAAAAAGGAATGATTCGGCTTATTGACTATAGAAAATTAATTGTTTCTAATAGAAGTTCTTCTTGTATTATTGTTTCGAAGTGGATCTATAACATCACACTTGGAAATTTAAAAATAATATTAACATTATTGTGGAGAATATTGGATGGCATCGCTATATATTTTTTTACTGAATACATTTTTTAGTGGTTTTTGGGGGAATATAAAGCCACCCAAAATGAAGTTTTCCAAGAATTTAAATACCCCTGGACAATATTATTGTGAAGCTACATTTCGAACTTCATCAAATTCTATAGAGTAGTTTGGCCCAAAATCGAGTTACAGTTACAGACAGTACAGACAATTCCTGAAAACCAAATTGTTCTGTTCTTGGGGCCTCAAATGGTGTAAATCGTTGCAATCTCGAAATCGATAATTTTGATGATCACGAAGCGTTCCACTTCCCTAAACTTCCGTATAAATAGGAAACTAGATCTTCTCCTTCTTTTAGGCTAGATTTTCTTCTTCTTCTGGCTCTACAACCCTTGATTAGCTCTGGCCTGCTCGACAACACTCCTCCAGTCATCTCGGTTTTGTACAGCGCTCCACCATCTACGGACTCCCAACACGGGAAGGTCAGTTTCCAACTCATCTTTCCAGCGTTTTTGAGGACGTCCGGCCAGTCGTCTCCCTGTCATGCTTCCTTTGTACATCTTTTTCGGCATGCGGTCGTCTGACATTCGTACGACGTGTCCCAGCCATCTTATGTGTTGCGCTTTTATGAACGCGATGCATAATATGGCTGAGACTGGGATAGGCGTTCCAATATACCTAGGTATACAATGACAAATGAAAATATGCCCATTTCATGCCCCTTCTGTGAGTGTGACCCCACAAATACCACAACTGGTAAAAAAAAAGCAAAAGAAAACCGCCAATTTCATGGACAAATGGCACGATTTAATATAATAGGACTGGGTGGATTGATGTCAATAAGTGTGTGGGGGCGGGTGAGAGACGCAAGCTGCTCAAGGAGAAGTGAAAAATGGCCGAAACCTCCCCCCCCCCCCTTCGAAATCAGTCACTGCCAGTAGAAAGCCCCCAAACACCTCACCTATACCTTGCTCACCTTCGTGTGTTAGCCAGTCTCCAATTATTGAGAATGGTGTATAAAAGTTTTAAGAACAGAAAGCTCTTATAGCCCGTTAAAGTTTGCTAAAAGTTTGAACACTGACGAGAAACCTTTTCTCAATTATTTTTTTCGAACGATATGTTGTAAGATACTGCTTATATACCAAGCATAATGCCATTCTAATATTGAAATTCGAGCTGCATACACATTAATCAGTTTAATAAGAGAAATATACCTATTTTAAGATTAATTTAAGATTTACATTAAGATTCGGTACTTCTGAAATTCTGATGAGTAATAGGCTACTTACCTTCTTACTTATTTGTTAAGTTCCATTTTTGCAATTACAAGCTGCCCATGGGCAATAAATGATGTAAAAATTTATTTTTGGCAAAAAATAAGTATTGCATTATTTTTCTTTTACTTTACAATATCTCTAGCAAATAGGCATAACGTTTTATATTCAGAACAGCAGCGCCATCAAACCCAAAAGCAACACAGCAAAGAATTGCCACTCCTATTCTACCCCCACCCATACAAATTGTCGTTTCAAGCTACAATAATTAAAACAATTATTTTCCTCTCACATGATTGAAGTCTCGAATAAACAGCGGCAATACCTAATTAGATTACCAATGTAATAATGCCAATACCCAACGTGTTTGCCTACCTACGGCAAACAAACCACTAATAGCAGGTAATACACGTGGTATTGAATTACATAAGCTTCTGCCTCAATGAGTGAATTCCAACCCTTGTGTATTATAAGTTAGAGTATTAATGAATACTCCAGTTTAGTAATTTTAGTTACTGCATATATAGATAATTAAAAAATCTGTTTAATTACATTGAGTTTTGCCTTTGTTTCATTCAAAAGCTATGTTTCAAAGTTGTGCTTTTGTTATAAACTTCATTAGCCGTATTTGTGCTGTTGTGTGTATATTGTACTAGTTGATAATGTTTAATTTTGAGCGTGGAGAGAGAATGAGGTGTAACGGGTAATGATATTTTGGTTTTATATTACTGCTGTTAGGTGGGATAATGTAGCTGTAAGTGTTTGGGTGGAGAATACAATGTAACGGATCTGACGTTTAATTAATTTGATTAATTACGTACGGAAACTTGAAGTTACCCATTATACATACATCAAAGGGGATTTATCGGCGCAGGCTCAAAATGGATGGCATGTCCCAACAGAAGAAGACCTTTGGGGCGTCCGAGACGACGCTATGGCGACCAGCTAAACGAAGATATGCAGGAAGTTGGCCTTCGGGCCGATAATTGGTGTGATCTGGCGAAGGACAGGATCCGGTGGCGTGGTGTTGTGAATGCGGCCAAAAGTCCCCCAGGGCTGACAGCGCCAACTTAAGTCAAGTAAGTCAGGCTCAAAATGTATACAGGTATACACCATAATCAGAAAAGATCTTCAAACGAAGTCATGGGCGTAGCTAGGATTGGATCCAGAGGGGGAGGGGGCGGTGCAAAAGTTTGATTAAATCGATTGGTTTTGGCGGGTTTATTTGAAAGGTTTTGGAATGTAAACATTAAAATCTTATTCATCATTATCTAGTTGAAATTCCCCGCATTTTTTTTTTTATATATTGTAAGTTTATCAAAGAAATCCCAATTTTATCTAGTGTCTAATCTTCAACTGGAACTGTGCAGACTTCTAAGATTGTATCTCGGAAGCTCAGCAGCATTGTTCGGGCAAGGGGATGTGCAAGGCCTGTATCATCTCGGGTTCTACTGCTTCATCACGTATATCTGGCCGCCGTGAAAGCCTTTGTATTACTAATTATATTGAATTCAGTGTTCTACAATAATAATTTATAAAAAGGAACCTTTTTGAAAATTGTCCAATAGGCGATACCATCAGAGTTACAAGAAGTTAGCTTCTATACTATCGCAATAAGCCGCCAAAAAGTTGGGTATTTTTCACTTTCAAAAACAATAATAAGAATTCATTGAAATTAACTCCCGTGTGGGCCAACTATGGCGATTTTTTAAAATCTTAACCTGGGATTAAAAAATTTAACAAGATACGAGTCATTTTACAATGAAAAGTGCTAACCAAAATTGTTTTGTTTACATTTTTAACCCCAGGAATAAGTTATTACTAAACCTAAACGGCAAAGTAGTCCCTCTGATACTTTGGCACCTTACCGCCTCACCGCAGTCTACAAATCTCATGACCAATACTGGACAAACATATTGAAAGCATTGATCTTTCGACAGCTACTCAGCAGTGCTGACTTACGACTCTGGTCGTATTTCCTAGGTTAACACATAAAATATTTCCCATGGCATAGATTCCACGCAATCTCTCGGGTCGTAACTCCTGCGGGGTATGACAGCCAGCAGCACCTATAAAAGATTTCAATATCGGCAACTGCTTGCTCAGCTATAACTCTTCAATGCTTCCCGATTCATGCCCCCTTCGAGACTCGAGAGTTTGCTACCTACCCGAGCAACAAATTATTAGCAAAACCATGACCTGTTTTATGCGTTATTTGTTCCAACAACTTTGTCAATAAAGAAATTTTCAAATTCATCCGGGAATGGCTGATGAATTGGCCAAGTGACATCGCTGGCAAGGTGGTAGCGTGCTTGTATTTGTGCGAGTCTCTACACAACTTGCGATCGGAGATGTGTCGTAACTCGACACACTAGTATCTATTAGGTTATTCAGTGAGGCGACTGAAGAGGTTAATCTTGAAAAAACAACGTATTCTAAATAGTGGATTTGACTTATAGACTGTTCGTTATTTGAGAGCCTTTGGAGCAAGAATTTTTTTAGATGATGTAAAATTCTCCCAGGTATTTCTTGCGTAGGCACACTTTTGCGGGTCAGCCAGAATGAGATTTTAGGTAAATAACATTAATAACAATGATAGGTTGCGTATGCCTTGTGTACCCGTACATATAATTATGGAACTACATTTTGTGTTTCTGTACAACTATTTAAAATTCAATCTTCTTCTTCGAGTGCCTCTTCTATCGAAAATTGGGGAGCATCCAGGCCGTGTCCAGGGTTTTGTTTGGGGAGGGGGGGGGCGGCCCAAAAAAAGTTAAGTAATTTAAAATTAAAATTATGGAACTACATTTTGCGTTTCTGTACAATTATTTAAAATTCAATCTTCTTCTTCGAGTGCCTCTTCTATCGAAAATTGGGGATCATCCAGTCCGTGCCCAGGTTTTTGTTGGGGGGGGGGGAGGTGTCCAAAAAAAAGTTAAGTAATTTAAAATTAAATTTTTTACGTGTTTTATTATTGAAAGTCCATTCTATCATGTGTAGAGCCCTTTTGCTTCGGGGGGGGGGGGGGGGGGTCCGGACCCCTTGCACCACCCCCCTGGGCACGGCCGGGGTGATCATGATAATTAATGTAAATACGTAGATAATGTAGTTCGGACTCCCCAAGGAAGCAAAATATGTAGAGTACTGAATGGCAATTTATTATTATTTCAAAATTTAGAGTGTCCATGGCACCCTTTTTGCCTTTTAGACTCAGCAGTATTTGAGCCCATAAACCAGATTGATGTTGATGAGAGAAGGCGTCAGGGCCCGCATCATTACAGGGGGAGGGGGAACAGCAGAGGAAAGGGGTGGAAGGGGGGGGGGGTGGAAAATACCTTGATACTAAAATCGCCTTCCTGCTTTTCTGCCTTTCACGGCCGCTCTTTGGAATTTTCAAATGAAACAAAAATTTACAAAATGCTGAATGAATATCTCTGTTTTGACTGTATAGTATTGTCGCTTGGTATGCAATTTTGAAAGATAAATTTCATTGAGGCACATAATATGAAATATTTTGTAAACAAGTGCCTACCCAATGATCGTGTATTTTTGACATCAATTAATTTATGGTTTCGCAGTCGTAAAGATATGAACAGACTGATAAAAAATTCCTATCACAAGCTTTCGCAGGAAATATACATTTTCTCATGATTTTTGAATATTTACTTATTCTTTTTTATTAAGTTACATTTTTTAAAAATATTATATTGTGAAACTGCAAGTTGTAAAACACGGTATAATTTATTATGTGTTAATGGGGTTCATTTGTGGCGTCATTTTGTAGATGGCAGCACCAGTTGCAATGATATCAAAGCGTTGATTTTTCCATAAGCCTGAATACTACTTTAAAATGATTTTTAATTACGTATTATTTTAAAGTGATATTTTTCTATAAATCATAGAGAATATATATATATAAATTATATACAGCGAAATAAGGTCCAGGCATAGTAAAAATATTATAAAAAATATTAAAAGAATTAATTAGATGCTAAGAGCTTAGTTTTCACATGCAAACGGCGGCCATTTTGAATAATATGGATATCGGTTTGTCGTCAGCGAACCTAGTGACCAAAACTGTCCCTACAGAACCTCATTGTATGACTGAGAATATAATATATAACCCTATCAATACTTATACTATATATTCAATACTAGAAGCTATGATAAGTAGCGCTTATTATCAGTACTATGGCAGTATTGAAAATTAATACATGCTCACGTACAATGTACAATGTACATGTACATTGGTTATGGACAGCCTCTACTGATATTCAATGTATAAAGTAATCTCCTATCGTAGATATAACATGCACACGTTATAAAAAGTGCTCAATTTCATTTGAGATCGAATACTTATTGTGCATACAGTAAGTAGGCCTATCAAAACAACAGTTGGCGAGAAGAAACAATATGCTGGGAAATACAGCTTTTTTATGTGTTATTCTGACGCTTTCAGCGTCTATTGGGCGTATTTCAGGTAAGTACTTGTAGGTAGGTAGGCAGAAGCCTACAAAAAATAGTTACTTTTTGAGACCAGTTCCCAATCGTAAGGTATTTAATATTGCCCTTCACAGTCTTGGCCACTTTATTGCGGTTCCCACCATCGTTTGAAATTTCTTGGTGAGAAAATCAGTACTGCACAGCCATGTATAAACTAATAGCAGTGCTGTTCAGTATTCCATGCTGATACATTTCATGCGACGGTGGGATCGTGTGGCTTATCGATTATACTTTATAGTTTATTGTAAGTTGTTGTTTTTTGTTGATTAATTCCACATGCGCCTGAGTCCGTATTATATTGCAAGGTATTTTTTGGAGAATCGTATAGCTAAGTGATGGTATAATACAAAATCGGGTACGAGGGAACCCGTACATGATTTCCTACATTCTTAGAAGATTCAGATCATAGTTAATATTGGTTGTATAGCAAGGCCGTAGCCAGGGGGGGGGGGGGTTCACGGGGTTCACCCCCCCCCCCCCGAAAAAAATCCTGGCTACGGCCTTGTTGTATAGGGATGGTATAAAATGCTCCTGAATGCCCGTATATTTATCCATAATAATGGCAGTTTACACATTTTACAACTTCAAGATGGTGGTCTATCAAAATGAAAATAATGTGTCACTTGCACGAAAGCTCATAGTGTACATAGCGTTTTAAAAGGGGGAAAGCCGGGATGACGCTTTTGCGAAATATGTTCTATTGTGTAATACTATTTAAAAGGGGGTTAGTTGGACTTACATTGCCTGCTGTGTTAATAGTCACTAGAGGCAGGGGCCTCATAGTCATTGAACGATTCGGACGGAGCTAATTGTCAGACGAAGGGGGTGACATTTCGGCAATTGGTGCTACTCCCATCATCAGGCTAAGCCCAGAGATGGACTGATAGTTTAGTCCTGATAAGGACTGATAGTTTCTGGATTTGACTCATTGGTCTTGTATTCTACTCTGAATGATTGATTAAATCTGACACCCTTACAGGATTCGAACTACCGTTCTCCCGATTGATATGCAAGGTCTCAAACCAATTGTTCACTACTGCTCCTGCCTCTAATAACAATTAACACAATATACAATGTATGTCCAACTAACCCTTTATTTAATATTACTTTACAGGCAAAAGAAGGTTGGTCGGAGGTACTGAAGTCGAAATTAAAGACTATCCTTTCCACGTCATTGTATTTTATGGTATTGACCCGGTTTGCGGAGGTAGTATCTTAACAAGCAGCCATATTTTAACATCAGCGACTTGTGTTTACCTTAATGAAACCCATACGTAAGATTAATATCAACCATATTAAAATAAGTCATTGTCAATGTTTAGCTTATTAGGTAACAAGTCATTTAGCGTTCTGTTGGCAATTTTCTCTCTTTATATCCTGGGTATTGATACACTGATCATAGCAGCGGGGTTGACATTCATTGCTGAGTACTACGTATATATTCGATACTCCACATGCTTGATTTCCTTTTGGGCAGTCAGAAGAACGGTATCGACGTGTCTACGATTACCTTGATGATCCCCAGTCTTCGGTAAGAGAGGCATTTGAAGAAGAAGAAGAATCCTTGACAGGAGCGAGTGTCCCATCTCTCTTATACAGAACTCTAGGAAGAGATAATTATTATCGTCAATAGTCTGTTAAAGGGCAGCACTGTGAGCGTGTGAGTGTTGAGGGGGAAGTTGAAACGCCATTTTTTAACTTTCTGGGTGATTGTTGACAGTCTCTAACACGGGTTGATTTTATTAATATTATTCATTTATTTATTTATATAAAAATAGTTAATTACACAAGGGCGGATCCAGTGGAAAATTTAGGGGGGGGGGGTCACAAGTTGTTTGTAAGTTTAAAATATAAAGTCGTTTTTCATTCATTCATAAGGTAATTTTGTTGTTGAAAAATTGAGTTTTATTCAACTTTCATTTTACTATCTTATGAATTTACTTATTTAGAGAGGGGGGGGGGGGGTCATGATTTTAATAAAATAAATAAATTAATAATAATAATAATAGACTAATAATAAAAATCATCCCGCGCTAAAAACTGTCAAAAGTCACCAGTAATTTCAAAAAAGGTTCCACAGCAAATTTCAAAAATTTGATGAATGCATCAGATGGACCTCTTTAGTCGCCTCTAAAGGTTGGTACCCCGTACCCGTGTTGAATTACGGCATATCTCCGATCGTATGATATGTAGCAACTCGCACAAGTGTAAGCACTCTACCACCTTGCCATCGAAACCAAAAAGAGTGAGCAGACTCATGAGACTTAATTGTATTTTTCTTTCAGAACAACACCTAATTTTAATGTATAATTTAATTTAATGACTTTTTCGGGGTGAAAAGTTTTATGCTTTTAGGCAAATATTCCGCTGTCAACTATGAAATGGATGCAAAATAGAATAAAGTAATTATTAATGCCACGGCAAGTTCCAATTTCCCGTCATATATTTCGACAAGTTTTATTTTAATTCAGTTTTTTTTTAAATCTATTCTAATTTTGTATTTTGCGGCATCTTGTGGAGAACCTCCTGGCCCCATAGCCAAGCCCGGCACTGAAATTACATCCGTCTTGCAGGATACCAACCAAAGAGTTGTTCATTAAATACGGCACGTCTCGTTTCATTAAGACCACTGGTACCCGAACTGGAGCTTTCCACTACATAATCCACAATGGCTTCGATCCAACGTATCCATACGATAACGATATTGCTGTTGTAATTGTTAAGGTACCCATTCCATTTTCAAGCGTCGCCCATCCTGTAAAACTCAGGGCAAGACCTATGTACAACGATGAACAACTATCCGTAATTGGGCATGGACTTTATGAAGAGGTAGGTACAGGTAGGATCGTTGAGATAATTTGGAAATCTAGGCCAACAAGCGAACTCCCCCCCCCCCTCCCCACATAGCAGTATTTTATTTTTGAGACCTAACTACTTCAAGTTTGCATGGCAAGGAGACCCCAACTATTAACTATGTGTCCAAACCGGTTTTAGTTTAATTAGCTCTCAAGGCAACGAAGGAAGGGGGTTCCGTCCTCTCCGAGGGATTCTCCACCGGGGGAACATAAAAACATGTAGGCGCATAATTACAAAGAGTTTCACTGCCGGAGATGAAACAGCAATAAAATCTAGGATGATATGCCGCGGTTGTTCTGAAAAACGAACTTTCAAACGTTTCGTCAATGTCTTCAGTAGAACTGCGTAGACTTCTAAAGATGTCGACCGCAGATGTTTACAAAACGTTTAGAAGTACGCTTTTTGAACGAGTACGGCATATCATACCCGATTCTACTGCTTCATCTGTAGGAGTGGGTTCATTTTTAGCTTTTGCATTACAAATTCGATTTTTTTTTTTAATTTTATGAACGGTAATATTATTTACGAAACAATTCCTTTCAGCAGCCTGATCGAGACGATTATAATACCGGGGTTTAATAAATACCCTAGGATTATAACTGTAAACAAACAAATTTTGAATAGCATTTTCCATAATAAAATTATCTTGTTCACATTTTTATTACCAGGGGATTAAATAAATACCGGTATTATAATCGCCTCGATCGGCAGCCTGATCGGGGCGTTTATAATATCGGTATTTATTTAATCCACTGGTAAACAAGATAATTTTATAATGGAAAGTGCTATTCAAAATTTGTTTGTTTACAGTTAAAATCCTAGGGTATTTATTTAACCCCGGTATTATAAACGCCTCGATCAGACTGCAGCAGCCTGATCGAGGTTAAATAAATACCCTAGAATTATAACTGTAAACAAACAAATTTTGAATAGCACTTTCCATTATTAAATATTTATCTTTTTTACATTTTTAATACCAGGGGATTAAATAAATGCCGGTATTATGATTGCCTCGATCAGGCTGCTGCAGCTATTCAAATTTGTTTGTTTCCAGTTATAAACCTAGGGTATTTATTTAACTCCGGTACTATAATCGCCTCGATCAGGCTGCTGAAGCATTTAAATAGGACACGTTTTCTTGGGGTTACAAGAAAAGTGTAGATCGATACAAACGCAGGGCTATACTTTTGGTATGAAACCGCCTAGCGCAGCGGCCTTAACGGAATAATGTGGTCAGGATTGCTGTAAATTTAAACGTTGAAAGGAACTAAACAAAAATATGTACTTAGTCTCTTATTGTTTATTAAAATATTTATTTATTTATTTATTTCAGGGACCTATTGCAGATACTCTGCGACAAACCCTACTAATAGTTTTAGATTGGAGAAGTTGCAAGACTAGCGATGTACCCTTTCTAACGGAGAATTTACAGTGCATAGGCACAAGTCTGCCAACATGGGAAAATATTAGAAATTTGTGCACGATTGATATGGGAGGCCCAATCACTATGGGCCGGAACCCTGCAGGTTCCAAAGCATACCCCCCAGGCATTCAAGTCGGCCTTGTCAATTCCGGGCCTGTTCTCAAGGACGGATCTAAGCAGAAGGACTGCAGAGGTCCAGCACCGAGCATAATGACCAGTGTGGCGTCTTATCAGCAATTTATTGATATGGCGACGGACAATTTGGTACAGTGGGTTTGCTAACACCAGAGGCGAAGGGTTCATGTAACTTAATTTGTGCAGTTCTAATAACTAACACTGTAACTTATTTGAACAACTGAATATTATAATCTTTATATTGCAGTATTATATGGTATACAGTATTTAACACTGACATAAAATTAATTTAGGTTAAAGAGGTAAACTCTTCGTTATAACCGAAATTAGAGGTTATGAATGAATATATTTTAATACAATAATTTGCGACAATATACAATATAACAACAATATATAAAAATCACGCCACTACAAAAAAACTGGACTTGGCGTGATTCGAACCCACGATCTATGCCTAACTGCGGTGTCGTCTTAACCACTGGACCGCAACCCCGGACAGGTGCAGTCCATCTTAATACTCTACATAGTGCTCTTATTGACAAGATTCGAATTGCTAGACAGGTTATTACAGCTTTACACAACGATCCGAAACCGAACAGATCTGTGAGCTTACTTTAATACATAAAGACAGTGCTTTATTCATTATAATGCAGTATTACATGGTATAGATAGCACTGACATTTAATTAACTTTGGTTGACGGGGCAGGCCTTGCTATGCTCCCCACCTTGACCTAGGTAGTTGCTGGAAGGTTTGCCTTCTGGCTAGCTCATGTTAAACTCCTAACAAGTAATAGTAAACAAGACTGTGATCATCGGCTAGCCCTAAGGTCAGTCTAAGCCTATCTGCAGCAATTTCCACCGTGATTCATATTCGCCTCTTAGAGGAAGGTGACATTCCCGTAAAATTTCTTACCTCACAGAATTTGAGGAGCACCAAATTAACTTTCTGAGGACCTTAGAAAGAGTTAACATGAGGAAAAGAAGTGTTCTGAAGTATGCGAAGAAGGATATGTTGTAACTTTGTTATCTTTCGTATAGGTGTAACTAGTGTAAACTGTACCAGTACTAATATAAATATAAGTAAATAACAATAAATAAATAATAATTAATAAATCTGAGAACCTCTGCAATCCTATATAGAAATTAAAACTTAATCTTCAAATCCAATTATGTGTACGGTAGAATTTTAACATTCGTAATGGTTACCTCAATCTATCAATCAATCAAAAGCTGTATATTTTTACAAGTGTGTTTACACCAATAGGAGTGTTAGTATTGTGTATGTAAAAAATTAGTGAAACTCTGTGTGTTATTTATTTTTTGTCTAGCTTATGCATCTATTGTATTTCTTGTTTTAACCATGATTTTAATTGTTTTTTGAATGATGTCATGTTTTCAATTGCTTTTAAATTTATGTTTAATCTGTTGTAATGCTTGATTCCTTAGTATTGCGTTTGGTGTTGTTTTAGTGTGGTTTTTGTGTGTTGCTGCTGCAGTGGGCGTGTCTGCTGCCTTAATGTATCAGAGTGGTGTTCGTACAGGGGTATTATGTGTCTATTTTTTGTATTTAAATTATTGATTCTTTTATAAATAACTGTCTGATCAAAAGTACTTCAGCTGTTTGGAACAGTTCTTTAGTTGGGTGTCTGTTGTCTACTCTGTAGATAATTTTAAGATTTTTCTTTGTACTACATTCAGCTTGTCTATCACATTATTATATGCTCCTCCCCGTGCAGTTATTGCATAGCTCAAGTGCGATTGCACTATTGCGTAGTAAATAATTTTGTTAAGGCGCCCATTCCATTGACCGGCTAGGGCTATTTCCAAAAACAGTGACGTGGTAGCAGACATTCAAGACTTAGGTTGCGTTTCCACCGATCTCGCATTGCAGAATGCAAATGACATTGACGGAAATTAGAATTTTTCTTTTTATAATAATATATAATTTTTAAAATGTTTGTACTTAACATATCCCATGACGCCATTTTTTAATTTTAGTTTGTTTGTTTGTGATTTTACTGTATGATCATTGATCAATTTTGACTATGGCATAGAGGAAAATAAACATTTCCGTCAATTCTGCAATGCGAGGTCGGTGGACGCGCCACCTAAGTCTTGAATGTCTGCTACCACGTCACCGTTTTCGGCAATAGCCCTAGCCGGTCAATGGAATGGGCACCTTAGTTTGATGCTGAATATGTTTCGAAATTGGACGAAGTTATGCATTGTCTTCTTTAGTTTTTTTGTCGTGAGTATTATTTGGTGGTCCCATTTTAATTTCTCACCTAGGCTATGAGTATTCCTAAATATTTTGTTGCCTCCACATGTTCTATATTTGGGAATGAAAGTTGATGCTCTGGGTTTTTCTAATTGGTGATGTCTATGTATGTATACCTAGCCTATCTGATTAAATTATGTGTTAATGGGACTTGTTAATGCTGATTTCTAACACATAGCCTACTGTAGAGTGTAGTATATAATCTATAATGCAGTGACAATGCCAATTAAAATGGACCAAGGGACATTCGATGTTAATTTCTGACATACTTTTTAGCAGTAGAGTATGTAGCCTAAAATAATATAATATAATAAGTCCTCTGTCTACCTACAGTACCTGCAGGTACACTGATCAAGTCAACAGTAGGCTACCGTAAAATTTCAACTATGTTATGAGTAAAAAATTTAAGATTGTGGACTCCCTTATTATCTTCAGCATTGTGTTGAGTACTACTATAGAAAATGCGTTGGGTAGGTGTAAATTTTCTTTTAAATTATGTCTCATAATTATTAAAATATAGGATATATGTTGGAAGCCCAGGATTCTCTAGTTGACTTCTTCGGACTATCCTGAATCTCCAGCAATTTATAAAGCACTAATGCAGTGGTACTGTAAATGACTACACACTTGTAGGTTTAAAGAAGTGATATATTTCAGAAACTACAGACTAGACCTTAACTTAATGCCATTCATTACCGCGATTATCCTATTGCTAAGCTAAACATTATATACATGATATTTGGGCTGAGCAAAGTTCTCATTGGCCCACGTTTTACACCCCAAATCGCCCTCACAAGAGGTACCAAATCATTCATAGGAAAACCTTTTTCTTTGATACAATACACCAATACGTGACAGGGACATATAAGTTACGCATTTAAAGGGGGCTTTGTTTCTTACCCCCGCGCTGTTCCAATACAGAGCCAAATTATCTGGAAAATAAAACTGTCCCCCGTCGGTTCATACAAATATTTAGGAAAGATACCCTTCATAGGAGGTCTGTTTAACGCGTAGCAAATTACCTCTTGCAAGCATGTAGGTCTACTACACAAGTGGACTCTACAATATAGCCTAGCCGATATAAGCGTTTTTGTGAAAATTATTATTTCTCACTACTGTCTGTAAAATATTTAAGTATATAGGATATATTTGTAAATGTGTATATAGGTATATTCAGGGTGGTTCAGCATTTTCAGTTCAGATTTTATGTAGAGAATGTCGACGGAAAGCCTTTTGACCAAAATAATTTTTTTTGTTTTTAGTTAAATTTCTATATAAAATATAAAATAATATTAGGCCTATATGGCCTGCTATTTGGCTGCCATGACCGGGGTCTATATCATTATCTGGTCCATACAATTGATATTATTTTCCAGCTAAGAGACGTATTTACAATGGCGTAGAAGTGAATATAGAAAATTTTCCTTGGCATGCAGTAATACATTACAATGGAGGTTTTCGGTGTGGAGGCAGTATAATATCGGAGAGTCATGTTCTAACTGCTGCCCATTGTGCTGTTAGAAAAGAAGATGGTGCACGGTAGGTATTAATATTGAGACTGTACTGCTACGACATCGTGAAGAAAGCGACAAAAAATCTACTGCTAGCCCTGTGACAACATTAGAGAAGACGTCGGCAAAAAGCTCATGCCAAAATCATCCGTGTATAACGGACCTAATTTGTCCCCACACTCTACCGTTGTAATAAGTGCCAGAAATATCGCATAATATTGGCTTACTTACAGTGCGAGTATAGGCTACATAAAAATTATTTAAAATGCATTTTCAGGGGCGTTTCAGAGGTTTTATTGTCCAATGTAGATAGAACAGGATTAAGGCTAACTCTTAATCATATCTTCATGTTAGTAGCCTAAAAACTACACCAAACTTATGCTATTATAGCCATGATTTGGCAATAATGTTTACAAAAACAGTAACACAGACTATGTGCAATATAAAACGCATTTCATGTAGATTTTTAGGGACGATCCAAACAAACAGATAGGTCCACTATAAATTGATTAAACAGATTTGATTAAAAATTGAAATTGATTAAACAGATTAAACGCTATAAATCCTCATTGCTGATACTATTGTGTATTTATATTTTTTATGTCTCACTTTTCCGCTATTCCACATAAACAGCCAATATTGTTTACAATACAAGCACACCAATACCGACTTTGTTCAACGCAAGACTCATTTGATATGCATTTTTAGGGATGATCCAGCGGGCTTTACTATCCAATATGGAGCAAACAGACTTGATGACAACTCTGGATCATATGTTCGTATTAGTAGCGTTCGGGTTCATGAGAGCTACGACCATGTTCACACTAAAACAAATGACAATGATTTGGCAATATTGTTTACAAGTACACCAATACTGTTTTCAAAATTTGCCAGTGCCACAAAACTGAGAACCACCGCGCCTGCTGGGGGCGATCGTGTTGTGGTGTCTGGACATGGAGTGACCGAGACGGTAAATTTGTAGGCTACTTCATAAATTATTGCTGAAGTCCTTCGCTGGAGTAATGCTCAAGAAGTCCCATTACTCTATTTTGCTGAATTTTGTTGAATTTGTAATAAAAACTGCGGTTCAAAAATAGTTCAACAAACAACGACTGTTGATTACATCAATCAAGCAGACCTACTTAATTCGATCTTCTATCAAATAAATCCCTTTGGAATTGGATGTGATGATTGCTACTGATTTAAAATGTATTATTTCAGCAATAATAATTTGATGCAGTAGGAACTCGTCGAGGCTGTCCTTATTACTGCTGTGAACTCTTACATGTAGATTTTTTATTCTATTTACATTAACATAAGCTCATCAAACCTTATTCTTCTCCTATAGTCGGCATTTGTTCCTTCTTTTTGGGTGTTAAAAATGCACCCTTCATGTCAGATCTTGTGACCCGTTCAATTGGCTCTCATAAATATGGTGTTAGTTGGAGAACTTTCTTCCCTTTCCATGTCATCCATGATTATATTCGTCAGCAAAACACCAACACAAAAGGCTTTCAACTGATTTTTATGCCTTACAGGGTTCTTTATCGAACGACTTACGGGCAGCGATAGTGCGCGTAATAGGAGGGAGTGACTGCTATGGGCCATATTGGTATGTAACCAGAAATATGGTTTGCCTCTTCGAACCCAGAAGATCCTCATGTTCTGGTGATTCAGGCGGTCCCATTATATCTAGATTTGCTGTGCAGGTGGCTTTGGTGTCTTCAGGATGGTGTGGACATGCCACTGAACCAACGTTTGCAACGAATTTACCAAATTACCGGAGTTGGATCGATTCAGTCACCAATAATGCTGTCATGTGGGTGGATAAGTGAATCTGGACTTTCAATTATTAAAAAAATCATTACATTTCCATACTTCTATTGCCACATCCATGTGCATCTCTTGTTTTTGCCTTGCCCATTCATTACCCTCAATGGCAGACCCACGGGGCCGGGGGGGGGGGGGGGGCATGACCCGCTAGATCTGCCCTTGACTACTCTAGGTATAAGTACGAGTATAAGGCTGAAGCCCAGTTTTGTGCATCTTCTATGTTTAGTGAGTGTTAATTTTGGTCTTATTATACTATTGTAGTACAACACATTATACCGTATAGTGCTACCAGTATAATTACCAGTATAATTAATTGGTTTTTCCTCGCTGTATTTCTCAATTATACAATATTTGACTCAACATAATCAGCATGATGACGGTTTTTATAATATTATTTTGGGAACTGTAGCGGGTTATTTCCGCCACCGTTTCAAATCATTCCGACCGTGGGGTCGAAATTCATGGTTCTTTACAATCTATAAACAAAAATCTGAAAACTTACAATAATCCAATCCTTCTTTAGGTCCTCCTTCGCCATTTTAATTATTTATAAAAACTAACAAAGATCTGACTCTCGAATGGTTAAGGCAAACTTTGCGCTAATTAGGCGGTAAATCCGAGAATTTCCAAATTTTAATAAAATACCCAGAGGTAAGGTGGATCCATAAACCTTTTAACGAAATAATAAGATACATATTTTAAAATGAGTCACAGGTACGTCCTATTATCGTCAAACAGAAGAAATTGTAGAAAAATATCAATTGCGCCAACTATTACTCTTCCGTGCCATTTTCTTCCATTGGCCGTAGCAGAAGACAGTTTACTTGGGCAAGTACGAATGTCACAAGATTCAGAGTAGAGGCGTTCTTTAAGCAGTAAAGTTCAAATTTTTATCGGGAAGAATTTCCCTAAATTCCTCATGTAAGAGTGCATAAGAACCAACTAGTCCTGAATCCGGACCATCACCAGCGGTGAATTAAAATCCATAATTATCATAAACTAATGCAATGAACTAAACAAAATTATCTAGGTCATCGAAGGTCAAATCGCTCGCATGTTTCCGCCACTTGAAATCTCCATAATTCCATAATTATTCAAAATAGCTTTGTTTACGCCATATTAAAGTTTATCCGCACCAAGTAGTCTACCATTTGACAATAATTTCCAATGTAAAGAGGACAAATTTAGAACTTTCCATTTTGTACATCCCGAGCTGACGACACAATATTATACAATATCAGTGAGAAAATAACGGGTATAATGAATTGTCGAAGAACTTGTAAAATTTTCTGAATACTTTCCAAACTGAAATTAGCTGAGCGACTTTAAGTCAAAGAAAGAATCTTCAGTAGGATTGGAATAACACCTGCTGCTATTATAAATAAATTTATTAACATTCATTGAATAACTAGAGAGCCGAAGGAACCTTTGTCGACTTTGGGTATATAGGAATTAGAGCCGTGGTCCAATGGACATGAGAGTTAGACCAGGTTGGAAGGAAGTCTAGACTTGTCGTGTTAAGTTTTAACGAGTTTCATTAGATAATTTTCTTGGTCTTTTGTATTTTCCAATTATTAGCAACAATTTAATTATTGTTATAATGTTATTTTATTTTGAATTAAATTATTATCATTTAGTTTCAAGATACTTGGTCATTTAATCATATAGTTAAATTCCTAAGGAATCCCCGTCATCTTTATCATTATTTAGAATTCTTTATATTATGGAATAACGTATTAGTAAGCAAATTTCCATTAGGGATAAAATTCTTTTATTTATGAATAAAATTTTATTCTTCTTATTTATTTAATTCAACAATTAACCGTCGGAAACGTAAGAATCACCGACCTGGCTGGTATATAATTAATAGATATTACTGAGTTGACCAGTTAGTTATTAGTTAATTAATTATTTTACTCTTTATAATTCTAGAACATACCCTTATAAGTTATTATTATATTATTATGGTCGTATTAAATTAAAATATCCTATCGATATTATTATTTTACTTTATTATTTCATTATTATATTTATTATTTTATTATTAGTATATTCATTTACTATGCAAATTATTCATTTCATTATTATGATTATTCGTTTTCTTATATTTCGTCTCCAGAAGTGGAGTTATTATTGTCATATTGCTGTTGCGCTGACTATTATTTATTGGAACTTGTGTTTCCTAAGGGAGCTACGTCGAGGAGAAAGATGGATGTCCGGGAGGAGCGTCTTAGGCCTGTAAAGGGCTAGCAGTTCCCGATGATGCACGGAGGCTAAGGACATGGGCTAGGACTGAGGGATCCTGGGTCAAATTATCCCTCTACTTCACTTCGAATAACTACTTAGCAGTAAGATCCGCTGGAACCTGTAAGTGTCTTTACCAATTTGTACCTGAAAGGAACTGTTTACTTGAATATGCTGTATAATCTATAAATTGTGAGAAGGACGGCGTCGCTGTTCTGGGAGTGGAGGATGGATTCGGTTGGTGAAGGGAGCGTGTCGCTCTTCTTCACGATCCGGGGCCATAATCCATTCCCTGAATAGATGGGCGTCCAGTCCTCAGGTTAGGGAAATCATTTAATATTTGGAGAAACTGTCGGCTGGCACCTTGAGTTTAGCTTTCTTACAAAAGTCCAGTCCTCAGCTATTCTCTGTTGTTGTTTTCGTCATGTTAATTTGGATGATCGTGGGTTCGGTGACGGACGGAGGGAGTGGTCCAGATTCAGTTCTGAATCCGGGACCCCGGATGGAATCGGACTTACTCTTTCCGTCCCTCAACGAACCAAGTCGGATCTCCGGCGTTATGCCAATTTTGCTATTTATATTGTTTTATGCTAGAAGAGATTTTGGCAGCGGCCACATTGTCGGTCGTTTGTAGGAATTGCTAATATATTGTTTACTATATCGGATAACCTGTTGTTCTCTGTGGTTTCATCCTTATATCTTAAGGTTGGGAACTCTCTGTATTGTTAGATTGAAGCCCCATTACTCACGCCCTATATTTTCTGCCGTCCCTGAGCTACCGACGCACCGGCTGAGGCCACCCGTGTTAAGGCGGAGTTGGATTGAGATAGATCACGGAGTTATCCGGTTTTGTGTGTTGCCTGCTGGTATTTTCTATCTCTTCCCAAGTTTAACCTTACAGAACATTATTGATTCATGTACCGTAGTTATTAATGTTTGTAAATATCATATCAACATGTCGACATAGGCCAATTTTCGTTCATATATAAAGAAACAATCACTCTTCATATGAAACCCAATGCATGCCAGACTTAAATTGTTTGAAGAGATGCACATTTTAATACTAGTAATTTTCCTTTTGGGTGTATCAATAGAAAGCACTTCAGGTAAGAAATTATTTTGATCCATCCGTAGTCTAACTATACAGGGTGATTCCCACCACCAATACATAGCCCATATTTCGGTTATTATTTTGAGATGGGGTGAATAATTTGAAAGCAATTATCTTATGGTACAGTAGTATTAATTTTTGTCAGGTAGCCGGAAATGTGTTCTTTTATCGTCATAGATGATATCCCAGAATTTTTAGATACCAACTATAATGTCAAGTAAAAATATTTGAGTCATGTAATTTGGCGTGCCTTTTGCAGACCAAAGCCTAAAGGTGTGCAGGCGCAATCTGTACAAGAGCTTTAATTAAAGCTGTGGTTATTGTTAATGAAATTATGTCTTGTAGTAAACTTTATTAAAAAAAAATTCATGAATGCTTGTTGAACGTGAATTGTAATGTAGCCTAGGTACTCGTGCTACGCATCATAAGATTTTCCAACTATGTTGCGCGGTTTGAATTTCAGAGACTTTACATTCTTATTTTTCGCCAATTATATTGTTGCAATAAAGTCGTTATTCATTCATTCATGCAAAAAGTAAGCTGTCTGCTGTCTTTGTAATAAATAAATAAATAAGGGCTTTTTATTGTTTCTATTACTAAGCCTACCTAGCGGAGTAAGGGCTATAAAGCCTCTCTTACACTCAACTAGGTAGGCCCGGGACCGCCTGCTTTACATGCCCTCCGAAGCATGGCCAGAAAATGTAGCCAGTGTGGGACTCGAACCAACAACCTTTCGGGTGAAAGTCAGAGTCCGTAATGTGATTTGAGTATGTTTTTTTTTGACATGTAAAACTCCTCTCTATAGCAAGGCGACGCGTGTATGGAGGAATAGAAGTGAAAATAGAAGACTATCCATGGTTTGTAATGATTTATCGGCACAATGCGTGGCATGGTGGAGGAAGCATTTTATCCGAATATCATGTTTTGACTGCAGCCCACGTTGTCCGGGAAAATTATGCAACTAGGTAATAATTGAAGGGTCCGATGGAAGAAGACGTTATGTCCCATCTGATCATGGAAGAAGGTGTTATGTATCATTGATTTAAATAAAAATAATGACTTACCTTAGTCATTACAATAATTAAAATTAAAAAAAATGACTAAGGTAAGTCATTAACCTATTTTTAATTATGTCTGCGTTCCATCAAGACACAGTAGACTGAATGGAGAATATAAAACAAATTATAACCCAATTTTTTACCTAATAATTTTCTATTATACTATTCTATTTCTATATTATACTCTATGATTGATTAAACACCTTCTTCCTTGATAAAATCTGAGATTTTTCATAAAGGGCGACTAATGTGTCTTTTGCACCCTACTTCTTCCACAAGTCCCTTCAAATTTTTTTATGTCTATAACGCACTCGCATGTATAACTTGTTTAAGTTATACATTTACTCCTGTTACATTCTGTCAATGTCAGGGGAAAATCAATGAGGTCAATGGTAGGTCAAAGTTAAATGGTCAACTAAAGTAGGTATATGTCCATAAAAAGCATTTGGAATAATAAAACTGTAATATTGTTATGCTAATTAGCTTACTTCTGCAGCCTGATCGAGGCGATTATAAAATCGGGGTTAAATAAATACCCTAGGATTATAACTGTAAACAAACAAATTTTGAATAGCACTTTCCATTATAAAATTATCTTGTTTACATTCTTAATACCAGGGGATTAAATAAATACCGAAAATCAAGCTAACAAAATAAAAAATTTTATTGCAATAATTCCACAACCATTGGCTTCATTAACAAAATTGCCCTTTACAGACTGCTGGTCCAATTCCAACAGCATTTCATATGCCATTGTATTTGTACATCAGTCAAGGACGGATGCAGAGGGTTTTAGTGTATTTTTGTGGCAAGTAAATTAATCACGTTATAATTTATTCGTTTCTAAATGAGTTTATTCTAAAAAATTTGACCCGCGGCAACCCCTCCCACAAATGGGCTGGATCCGTCCCTGACATCAGTTGTCTTAAACTGGCAAATTTCAGTATTATTGCAGGTACTACCTGCCAAAATAGGTTGGCACTTGGAACACTTATAAATATGGAATAAACTCGGTGTTCCGTCAAGCAAGTTTTCGAATACCGTAAGCTAACTGCTAAGTACTCCAAGCGCCATGTATCCTGTCGTGGGAGTACATTCAGTATCGTAGATATTTCAGTATATTGTAGGTAGTATAGGAATGCCTAAATACAAACTAACAAAAATACATTATACACTTTGCAGTTCCGATCCGAAAAATTACACCATCAGATATGCCACGAACCGAAATGATGACGATTCCGGATTAACCGTCAATATTTCTAAAATTCATGTTCATGAAGATTACGATTACGACCAGGTATCGCCCGCTGACATAGCCATAGTATTCCCAAAATCCAAACTTCAGCTCTCTAAACTGGCGAAAATAGTAAAATTGGGAGCAAGAGAACCTGTAGATGGAGAATATGTTACGGCACTAGGACTTGGGCGTACGGAGTTTGTAAGTATCATTGATGAAAAATAGAAACTTAGCTCTCTAAACTGACGAAAGTAGTAAAATTGGAAGAAAGGGAACTTGTAGAAGGAGAATATGTTAAGGTAATAGGACTAGGGCTCACAGAGGATGCATAGGTTAATAAATAATCTCCAAAGACTTGCAGTATAAATTCTTCTACGCCCACTCAAGGCATTTCTGTCATACGTGGGTGGTATCAGATCCCATAAATGGTAAAAATTGTAATTTCTAGTGCTGTAGTGATAATGACGCCAATTGGCGACAGTTCTCAAATGCGTTCCATTCCATGTACCAAACCGTTTTTGGTACAAATCAACTTTGAATGCAGTGGCCGACAAACTATGAATCAAAGTGAAGTGAAAATATATTTCTACTTATGGCCACGATAAGTTTTTAGCTTAACAATGAATATTTGTTGTGAAATTCGAGGCTCCGATTTTCACCAAACACAATGGACCTGATTACTTATTCTTAATTTATTCAATTGAATAAAGATTTGGATTATGTTGAGGCATACAATTTGAATCTGAATTGAGATAATACAATTTCGAAATTTCCTATATTTTATATTATTATATTATTGGAACAATATTCCAGTGTGTAATTGGTGGGATTAATATTTATTTACAGAATATATATTCCAATGTTTTACGAGCAGTAACTGAGCGGGTGTATGGTTGGAATAAGTGTAAAAATGAGGATCGACCTTGGATGAATAAAAACATCATCTGTTTGTTTTCACCCGCTAAGTACACATGCGAGGGCGACTCTGGAGGTCCTATTTTATTTTCGACTGGGGTGCAGGTTGGCATCGTCGCTTCTGGACCGGGTGGCTTGTGTGACTACCCACACCACCATGGTTACAACTCTACCAACTATGTCACTAATGTGCCACATTTTCGCTATTGGATCGACATCGCCACTGGATATAGTGCGAAGTGGGTAAATAATTAATGAAAAATTGCATGGTATAAATGCGGAAATAAATAAATAAATAAATAATGACTGTTTGTTTTATTACTAAGCCAACCTAGCGAGATTAGGACTACAATGCCCTGTCTTACACTCAAATAGGGAAGCCCGGGACTGCCGGCTTAACACGCCCTCCGAAATATGGCCAGAAAATGCAGCAAGTGTGGGACTCGAACTAACAACCTTGTGGGTGAAAGTCGGAGCCCTTACCACTAAACTACATGTCCTGACTGACCTTCACAATTCACAATACTGGGGGAGCACATTTGAACATGGTTACCACATTCGAATGGGTCAGAAGTCAATGTATGCTAGTGAGATTTTTACATTTTTGAGATAAGTGCACCATGACTCCATGACAGTCTCCGAGATCTTATTATATTGTAGCATTATGTAATACATAACATTGACATTGAATTAACTTTGCGTGAGGAGGCAACCTCCTCGTTACAATCGAAATTAGAGGATATAGAAAACTGGGCTTAGCGGGATTGAAACCAACGATCTAAGCCTAACCTGCGCGTTCTTTATATCCTGTAATTTCAGTTACTCCGAGAGCAAATCTATGTAAGCAACCAAACAGTATATATTTATCATACATATATTTGTAGTTGGCTGCGAATTCAACATTTAACAAACTCTTTTCATTCGGCACTATAGGCGATCGAAAATATCACCGTTAAAATGATTTTTAATTTTAATGGCGTTTTTCTCAACATGAGCCGAAAGCACAGGGAATGTTTTCAGCTTACACTAGATAGAATTACCTCAAAAAACATGAAGAGGCATAAATTAAATGTACAAATTATTGCACTAAAATAGGTTTCCAAAAATTGCCTAATAACCTATTCATTATGTACATAATAATATGTTTATAAATATAACATATCGCGGAACTGTTTTTTTTTTTCATTTTTAGTGGAGTGCCGTAAGCTTTATACCTCGGAATCCAGGGACAGTCCATGAATATTAATAAAAACTTTGAAAATGTGTTGTTAGTAGTATATAGGTAGAAAAATTTTGCCCACTCTCAATTTTTAACTACAGGGTGTGACAGCATAACCGGACCCCATGGACCAGCCCCTTGGGCACGGCCATGTATGATACTAAAATATAGACTGAAATTAAGAGTAAAAATAAAAGTAAAAAAATAGACTAAAAGAGAGGTATGAGTTGCTATACGACTTGGAGCCATTTTTTTTTACTAATTTTTTGACATGACTTATTCGCTGCTTTTTTTAAGGTAATCAGCCATCCTGTTAAACAATTTAGTGATAAACACTAAATACAAACACTATTAATCATACCCTAATACATGGCCGTGCCCAGGGGGTGGTCCATGGGATCCAGCCCCCCCCCAATTAAAAAAAAGCGTTGAACAAATTTAAATTTAATTTTATGTTTTAGGGATACAATTTATCATTTTATGTAAGCCTGTTGTGTTTAAGGGCTGCATATACTAGCCTATATATAATTGGAATATATTTAGTTACATAGAATTTGAACACTGGATAGAAAAATTCTGACGCTTTCAGCGTCTATTGGGCGTATTTCAGGTAAGAACTTGTAGGTAGGTAGGCAGACGCCTACAAAAAATAGGTACTTTTTAAGACCTGTTCCCAATCGTAAGGTACCTTATATTGCCCTTCACCGTCTTGACCACTTCAATGTGGTTCCCACCATCGTTTGAAATTTCATGGTGAGAAAATCAGTACTGCACAGCCATGTATAAGCTAATAGCAGTGCTGTTCAGTATTCCATGCCGATACATTTCATGCGACGGTGGGATCGTGTGGCTTATCGATTATACTTTATAGTTTATTGTAAGTTGTTGTTTTTTGTTGATTAATTCCATATGCGCCTGAGTCCGTATTATATTGCAAGGTATTTTTTGGAGAATCGTATAGCTTTATGATGGTATAATACAAAATATAATATAACAACAATTTATAAAAATCACGCCACTATAAAAAACTGGACTTGGCGTGATTCGAACCCACGATCTATGCCTAAATGCGGTGTCGTCTTAACCACTGGACCGCAAGCTCGGACAGGTGCAGTCCATCTTAATCTTCTACATAGATGCTCTTATTGACAAGATTCGAATTGCTAGACAGGTTATTACAGCTTTACACAACTATCCGAAACCGAACAGGTCTATGAGCTTACTTTAATACATAAAGACAGTGCTTTATTCATTATATTGCAGTATTATATGGTATAGATAGCACTGACATTAAATTAACTTTGGTTGACGAGGTAGGCCTTGCTAAGCTCCCCAACTTGACCTAGGTAGTTGCTGGAAGGTTGGCCCTCTGGCTAGCTCATGTTAAACTCCTAGCAAGTAATAGTAAACAAGACTGGGATCATCGGCTAGCCCTAAGGTCAGTCTAACCCTATCTGCAGCAATTTCCACCGTGATTCAAATTCGTCTCTTAGAGGTAGGTTACATTCCCGTAAAATTTCTTACCTCACAGAATTTGAGGCACCAAATTAATTTTCTGAGGACCTTAGAGTTAACATGAGGAAAAGAAGTATTCTGAAGTATGCGAAGAAGGATAGGTTGTAACTTTGTTATCTTTCGTATATGTGTAACTAGTGTACACTGTACCAGTACTAATATAAATATGAGTAAATAACAATAAATTAATAATAATTAATAAATCTGTGACCTCTGCAATCCTATATAGAAATCCAATTATGTGTACGGTAGAATTTTAACATTCGTAATGGTTACCTCAATCAATCAATCAATCAATCAAAAGCTGTATATTTTTACAAGTGTGTTTACACCAATAGGAGTGTTAGTATTGTGTATGTAAAAGATTGGAGAAATTCTGTGTGTTATTTATTTTTTGTCTAGCTTATGCATCTATTGTATTTATTGACTTACCCATAATTTTTTTTGAATGATGTCATGATTTCGATATCTTTCAAATTTATGTTTAATCTGTTGTAATGCTTGATTCCTACGTATTGCGTTTGGTGTTCATTTAGTGTGGTTTTTGCACGTTGCTGCTGCAGTGGGCGTATCTGCTGCCTTCTTGTATCATAGGGGTGTTCGTACAGGGGTATTATATGTCTATTTGTTTGTATTTCAATTATTGATTCTTTTATATATAACTGTCTGCTCAAAAGTACTTCAGCTGTTTGGAACAGTTGTTTTGTTGGGTGCCTGTTGTCTATTATGTAGATAATTTTTAGGTTTTTTCTTTGTACTACATTGAGCTTCTCTAGCACATTGTTATATGCTCCTCCCCATGCAGTTATTGCATAGCTCAAGTGCGATTGCACTATTGCGTAGTAAATAATTTTGTTCAGTTTGATGCTGACTATGTTTCGCAATTGGACGAAGTTATGTAGTGTCTTCTTTAGTATTTTTGTCGTGAGTATTATTTGGTGGTCGCATTTTAATTTCTCACCTAGGCTATGAGTATTCCTAAATATTTTGTCGCCTCCACTTGTTCTATATTTGGGAATGAAAGTATTGGTGATGTCTATGTATGTATACCTAGCCTATCTGATTAAATTATGTGTTAATGGGACTTGTTAATGCAGATTTCTAACACATAGGCTACTGTGGAGTGTAGTATATAATCTATAATGCAGTGACAATGCCAATTAAAATGGATCAAGGGACATTCGATGTTAATTTCAGACATACTTTTTAGCAGTAGAGTATGTAGCCTACAATAATATAATATAATAAGTCCTCTGTCTACCTACAGTACCTACAGGTACACTGATCAAGTCAACAGTAGGCTACCGTAAAATTTCAACTAAGTTATGAGTAAAAAATTTAAGATTGTGGACTCCCTTATTATCTTCAGCATTGTGTTGAGTACTAGTATAGAAAATGCGTTGGGTAGGTGTTAATTTTATTTTTAATTATGTCTCATAATTATTAAAATATAGGATATAGCCTAGCCGATATAAGCGTTGTGTGAAAATTATTATTTCACACTACTGTCTATAAAATATATAAGTATATAGGATATATTTGTAAATGTGTATATTGGGTTTGTTCAGGGTGGTTCAGTATTTTCAGTTCAGATTTTATGCAGAGAATGTCGACGGAAAGCCTTTTGACCAAAATAAATTTTTAATATTAATAATAAAAATAATTTAATATGGCTGCCATGACCGGGGTCCATATCAATATCTGGTCCATACAATTGATATTATTTTACAGCTAAGAGACGTATTTACAATGGCGTAGAAGTGAATATAGAAAATTTTCCTTGGCATGCAGTAATACATTACAATGGAGGTTTTCGGTGTGGAGGCAGTATAATATCGGAGAGTCATATTCTAACTGCTGCCCATTGTGCTGTTAGAGAAGAAGATGGTGCACGGTAGGTATTAATATTGAAAACTGTACTCTTTCAACATCGTGAAGAAATCGACAAAGAAATCTTCTACTAGCCCTGTGACAACATTAGAGAAGACGTCGGCAAAAAGCTCATGCGAAAATCATCCGTGTATAACGGACCTGATTTGTCCCCACACTCTGCCGTTGTAATAAGTGCCAGAAAAATCGCAAAATATTGGCTTACTTACAGTGCGAGTAGGCTACATAAAAGTTATCTTAAATGCATTTTCAGGGGCGTTTCAGAGGTTTTATTGTCCAATATAGATAGAACAGGATTAACGCTAACTCTGAATCATATCTTCATGTTAGTAGCCTAAAAACTACACCAAACTTATGCTATAATAGCCATGATTTGGCAATAATGTTTACAAAAACATTAACACAGACTATGTGCAATATTAAACGCATTTCATGTGCATTTTTAGGGACGATCCAAACAAATAGACTTGATGATACATGTGGATTATACGTTCATGATGTTAGCAGCATCTATGTTCATATAGAAGTTACGACCATTTCCAACCCGAACTATAATAAACATGATTTGCCGACGTCTTTCCATTGTACGGATTGAATAGATGATTTGCCAATGTATAATCGCTCGAAAAATAAATAAGGGAATCACGTTAAAACCCGTAGTTCAACAGGATAGACTTGGCACCTATTGGTAGACTGGCACAAGTCACCCCCTTGCAAGAAGTTTTTGGTTGAGATAGGTCCCCTATAAATCGAGTCACTTTTGTCAGATTAAACACTATATATCCTCATTGCTGATATTATTGTGTATTCATATTTTTTATGTCTCACTTTTCGGCTATTCCACATAAACAGCCAATATCGTTTACAATACAAGCACACCAATACCGACTTTGTTCAACGCAAGACTCATTTGATATGCATTTTTAGGGACGATCCAGCGGGCTTTACTATCCAATATGGAGCAAACAGACTTGATGACAACTCTGGATCATATGCTCGTATTAGGAGCGTTTGGGTTCACGAGAGCTACGACCATGTTCACACTAGAACACATGACAATGATTTGGCAATATTGTTTACAAGTACACCAATACAGTTTTCAAGATTTGCCAGTGCCACAAAACTGAGAACCACCGCGCCTTCTGGGGGCGATCGTGTTGTGGTGTCTGGACATGGAGTGACCGAGACGGTAAATTTGTAGGCTACTTCATTAATTATAGCTGAAGTCCTTTGCTGGAGTAATGCTCAAGAAGTCCCATTACTCTATTTTGCTGAATTTGTAATAAAAACTGTGGTTCAAAAATAGTTCAACAATCAACGACTGTTGATTTCATCAATTATGCAGACCTACTTAGATCATCTATCGAATAAATCCCTTTGGAATTGGATGTGATGATTACTACTGATTTAAAATGTATTATTTCAGCAATAATAATTTGATGCAGTTGGAACTCGTCGAGGCTGTCCTTATTACTGCTTTGAACTCTTATATATAGACTATTTCTTCTATTCAATTCTACATTATCATAAGCTCATCGAACCTTATTCTTCTCCTATAGTCGGCATTTGTTCCTTCTTTTAGGGTGTTAAAAATGTAACCTTCATGTCAGATCTTGTGACCCGTTCAATTGGCTCTCATAAATATGGTGTTAGTTGGAGAACTTTCTTCCCTTTCCATGTCATCCATGATTATATTCGTCAGCAAAACACCAACACAAAAGGCTTTCAACTGATTTTTATGCCTTACAGGGTTCTTTATCGAACGACTTACGGGCAGCGATAGTGCGCGTAATAGGAGGAAGTGACTGCTATGGGCCATATTGGTATGTAACCAGAAATATGGTTTGCCTCTTCGAACCCAGAAGATCCTCATGTTCTGGTGACTCAGGCGGTCCCATTATATCTAGATTTGCTGTGCAGGTGGCTTTGGTGTCTTCAGGATGGTGTGGACATGCCACTGAACCAACGTTTGCAACAAATTTACCAAATTACCGGAGTTGGATCGATTCTGTCACCAATAATGCTGTCATGTGGGTGGATAAGTGAATCTGAACTTTCAATTATTAAAAAAACCATTAAATTTCCATACTTCTATTGCCACATCCATGTGCATCTCTTGTTTTTGCCTTGCCCATTCATTACCCTCAATGGCAGATCCACGGGGCCAAGGGGGGGGGGGGGCATGACCCGCTAGATCTGCCGTTGACTACTCTAGGCATAAGTACGAGTATAAGGCTGAACCCCAGTTCTGTGCATCTTCTAGTGAGTGTTAATTTTGGTCTTATTATGTAACTACAGCGGTTCCTAAAGTGTGGTCCGCGAGCCTCTTACAGGGGGGCCACGACGGGCCCATGGCTGCGGACCCTGGGGGTCCGCGGGCTGATGAAATTTCAGGTTTAAATTTTTTTCCCGCATTGCCTGTATCAAAATGTTCAAAAAATGAATTTTCGAATTATGGCGTGAATTTGTCTCATGTAATATTCATATTCATATACATTTACCTCAGTGCGTAATATGCTAAGAAACGCTATCCAATGAGGTACTAAAGCCTTCTTAATTACGTCATTTGGATACAAAGCATCCCGATTTTAAAGACATATCGTTGGATTTTTTTACACTCAAGCTTGAAGAGTTAAAGAAGAGTCGAAAAGTAATGAAAAACGTCCATATCTCCAATGTAAATGAAAAAGAGACTTTGGCATCTGATGAAGTTCCCCAGTTAGTGGCAATGTGCGGCAAGGCACATACTATTGCAGAAGACTTGATTTTGCCAGCAGCTGTAATACTGTGCAAGAGAATGTTAGGGGACGCAGCAGCTAATGTAATATGTACCGTGCCTTTCTCGAACAATACTGTACAAAGGCGAATTTCTGATATGGCAGATGACATTGAAGAGAACCTGTTCATGAAGTTGAGTAAATCTATCTAATTCAATTGGATAAAGCTCAATGGATGCATTGTTGCATCCACAGAGAGGCGTTGGTGGCGAAACGATTACCTGCATCACTCCGAGCGGCTCTTGACATTGTGATCAAAATCATCAAATTTTATAATATCACGCCCGCTTCAATGGCAACTTTTCGCATTGATTTGCCAAGACATGGACAGTAACTATGAACAGCTTCTTCTCCATTCCGATGTTCAATGGTTGTCTCGAGGGAGAATTTTAGAACGATTTCTTGAGTTGAAAGATGATATTCAAAGTTTTCTTTCGGACTCGAAATGTTCTGATGTCCTGTTTGATTTTTCATTGCTGTGTGAAATTTCATTTTTAGCGGACATCTTTGCTGCATTCAATAAATTGAACTTATCCTTGCAAGGGAGGGATGCCGACCTCTTTCGAGTGGAAGACAAGATTTCATGCATGATTGAGAAATGTAAATTGTGGGAAAACCGGGTGAAAAAAGGGTCTTTGGCCATTTTTATTGCTTTGCATTATTTACTGAAAGATTCAGAAGAGGTCCTTCCCGAATAAGTGAAATGTTACATTACCTCAAGGAAGTGCCAACTACATTCAGGGAATATTTCCCCGTTTCCAAAGAAAACAGAGAATGCATCAGGAACCCCTTTTCCAAATTAGAAATATGTGAAATTAGGACCTGACAGAAGCCGAAGAAGACAAACTGTTGCAAGTTTCGCAATGAGCGTCATGAAAGCTGCATTCAAAGATATGAAGTCGTAGTTTGATTTTTGGTTCATTGCCCTTTCCGACTACCCTAACATAGCCAAAAAAACCTTGGCTTATTTATTACCATTTTCAACTACATGTACACGTTCGAAAAAGCGTTTTCAGCCATGTGCTATTTGAAAAACAAATATCGAAATCGACTGAACTTTACTACAGATTTCAGGCTGAATGTCTGTGAAATGGAACCGAACATATTGAAAATTGCACAGGAAAAATCACAATTTCATTTTTCTCATTAAATAAATATTATTATGTAAAAACGTTATTACAGGCTTTTAAAACTAGATTAGCGTGAGAAATCAATGCTCTTTTTATCTTTTGATTTTTGGAACTTTACAGCTTATAGGGGTCCGCCGGATCATTTTACAAATGTTGGAGGTCCGCGATAGAAAATGTTTGGGAACCGCTGATGTAACACATTATACCGTACAGTGATACCAGTATAATTAATTGGTTTTTCTTCGCTGTACTTCTCAATTATGCAATGATTGACTCAACATAATCAGCATGATGATTTTTATAATATTATTTTGGGAACATTATTAATTCATGTACCGTAGTTATTAATTTTTGTAAAGATATCATATCAACATGCCGACATAGCCTAGGCCAATTTTCGTTTATATATAAAGAAACATTCACTCTTTATTTGAAGCGCATTGCATGCCAGGCATACTTAAATTGTTGGAAGAGATGCACATTTTAATATTAGTAATTTTCCTTTCGGGTGTTTCAATAGAAAACACTTCAGGTAAGGAATTATTATGATCCATCCGTAGTCTAACTATACAGGGTGATTCCCACCACCAATACATGGCCCATATTTCGGTTATTATTTTGAGATGGGGTAAAAAATTGGAAAACAATTATCTTATAGTACGGTTGTATTAATTTTTGCCAAAGTTTGTCAAAGATGGCATCTCGGAATTTTTAAATACCAACTATATTGTCAAGTAAAAATGTTTGAGTCATGTAATTTGGTTTGCCTTTTAGGAACCTAAGCCTAAAAACGTGCAGGCACATTCTGTACAAACGTTTTAGTTAAAGCTGTGGTTATTTTTAATGAAATTATGTCTTGTAGTAAACTTAATGTAAATTTTTGTCATTAAGCTTTTTGAACGTGAATGTTAATTTACTCGTGCTAGGTATTATTGTATATGATTTCAAACTTTTTGAAAATGTGACGTGTTGCGTGGTTTGAAATTTAGAGACTTTAGAGTCGTATTGTTCGCCAATTGCATTAATGCAATGAAGTTGTTATTCATTCACTCATTCAAAAATAAAGCCTCACCTTGCAGCAAGGTCCTTGGTGTCTTCGTAATGTGGCTGAGTATGTTTTTCTTTGACATGTAAAACTCCTCTAGCGAGGCGACGTGTGTATGGGGGAAAAGAAGTGAAAATAGAAGACTACCCATGGTTTGTAATGGTTTTTCTGAACAATGAGTGGCATTGTGGAGGAAGCATTATATCCGAATATCATGTTTTGACTGCAGCCCACTGTCTTCGAGCAGAAAATGCAACTAGGTAATAATTGAAGGGTCCGATGGAAGAAGGCGTTATGTCACATATGATCATGGAATGTTATACCCCACTAATTAAAATTAAAATAATGACTAAGATAAGTCATCATTTTAATTGTAATTATGTCTGTGTTCCATCAAGGAACAGTAGAGACTATAAAACAAATTATAACCCAGTTCTTTACGTAATATTTTTTCTATTATACAATTCTATTTCTATATTATACTGTAGACCTATGAGTGATGAAACAACTTTTTCCGTGATAATATCTGGGATTTTTCATAAAAGGCGACTATCATGTGACTTTTGCACCCTTATTCTTTCACAGGTCCCTTCAAATTATTTTCTTATGTCTATAAAGCACTCGCACCAGCTAACTTGGTTAAGTTATACATATACGTCTGTTACATTCAGTCAATGTCAGGGGAAAATCAATGGTAGGACAAAGTTATATGGTAACTAAAGTAGGTATATGTCCATCAAAAGCCTTTGGAATAATAAAACTGTAATATTGTTATGCTAATTAGCTTACTGCTGAACCGGAATTTCAAACTAACAAAATCAATTTTTATTGCAATAATTCCAAAACCGATAATAAAATTGTCCTTTACATGGACTGCTGGTCCAAGTCCAACAGCATTTCATACGTCCTTGTACATTAGTCAAGGACTAAAACTAAAAAAAACCCTATCCGTCAAGGACGGATAGGGTTTTAGTATGTTTGCGGTAAGTCAACTAAAGTGTTCCAACCGCCAGTATCGTAGATATTTCAGTATATAGTAGGTAGTATAGGAATGCCTAAATACAAACTAATAAAAATACATTATACACTTTGCAGTTCCGATCCGAAAAATTACACCATCAAATATGCCACTAACCAAAATGATGGCAATTCCGGGCTAACCGTCAATATTTCTCAAATTCGTGTTCATGAAGATTACGGCAAGATATGGGGCGCTGACATAGCCGTAGCATTCACAAAATCCAAACTTCAGCTCTCTAAATTGGCGAAAGTAGTAAAATTGGGTACAAGAGAACCTGTAGATGGAGAATATGTTACGGCAACAGGAGTTGGGCGTACCGGTACGGTGAATGTAAGTATGATTGATAAAAGCGAAACTTAGCACTCTAAACTGACGAAAGTAGTAAAATTGGAAGAAAGGGAACTTGTAGAAGGAGAATATGTTAAGGTAATAGGACTAGGGCTTACAGAGGATGCATAGGTTAATAAATAATCTCCTGAGAATTGCAGTATAAATTTTCTTCTCTAAATCTTCTACGCCCACTCAGGACATTTTTGACACATACGTGGGTGGTCAAATCCTAAACGTTATAAGAATTACATATTTCTAGTGCAGTAGTGATAATGAGGCCGATTGGCAACAGTTTTCAAATGCATTCCATATCCGCCCACATGGAAAATAAAGACAATTTTCTTTCTTTCTATCTTTCTTTCCGGACGCGTACCAATCATTTTTGGTACAAATCAACCTAGAATACAGCGGCCGACAAGCTATGAATCAAAGTGTAATAAAATATTTCTACTAATGCCCACGATACGTTTTTACCTGAACAATGAATATTTGTTGTGGAATTCGAGGTTCCGTTTTTCCCAAAACCTGATTACATATTCTTTATTTATTCAATTGAGAAAAGATTTGGATTGTATGTTGAGGCATACAATTTGAATCTGAATTTAGGTACTACACTTTCGAAATTTTCTCGGACCCATATATTCTATTTATTGAATCGATTTTCGGAACAATATTCCAGTGTGTATTAAGTTAGGGCTCTATAGTAGACAGGTATTGTCAACCGCCATTTTGTATCCATTTTAAGTTTGGTGTAGGCTATAAGCAAAGCATTGGGTGTTTACCTATTTATTTTTAGAAATTTATCGTTGTTTATTTATTATTATTTTAAACAAACGTTCTACCAATTAGGGAAATGCTGAATAAAAAAATACCAAAACGTGTTTTCGTTCTTTTTAATATTTTACTTTCTTATAATACTTACCATATAGGAATTATAGGATACAAAATGGCGGATGACAATACCCGGGTATATAGTGCCTTATATTAAGTGGTATTAATATTTATTTACAGAAAAAACATGTATATTCCAAAGTTTTGCGAGCAGTAACTGAGCGGGTGTATGATTGGAATACATGCAAAAATGAGGATCGACCTTTTTTGAATAGAAACGCCTTCTGTTTGTTTACACCCGCTAAGTACACATGCGAGGGCGACTCTGGAAGTCCTATTTTTATTTCGACTGGGGTGCAGGTTGGCATCGTCGCTTCTGGAGAAGGTGGCTTGTGTGACTACCCACACCTAAATAGTTACAACGGTACCAACTATGTCACTAATGTGCCACATTTTCGCAATTGGATCGACATCGTCTCTGGAAATAGCGCAAAGTGGGTAAATAATTAGGGAAAATTGCATGGCATAAATATATAAATAAATAAATAATGACTGTTTGTTTTATTACTAAGCCAACCTAGCGAGGTTACGACTATAATGCCCTCTCTTTCTTACACTCAACTATGAGTCAGAAGTCAATGTGTTCAAGTGAGATTTTTACATTTTGAGATAAGTGCATCATGCGTCCATGACAATCTCTGCATGAGAGCTTATTATATTGGAATATTATATGATATATAACATTGACATCGAATTAACTTTGGTTGAATAGGCAACCTCCTCGTTACAACCGAAATTGAATTGAAGTTATAAACGAAATTAAATGACATAGAAAAACTGGGATTCAAACCAACTATCTACGCCGAACTGGGGCGTAGATCGTGGGTTCAAATCCCGCCAAGCCCAGATTTTCTATATCCTCTAATTGTAGTAACTCCGAGAGCTTATCTATGTGATCAGCCAAACAGAATATACATATATCATACATATGTTGTGAATTCAACGTTTGACGAACTCTTTCCATTCGGCACTAGAGGGAATAGAAAATATCAGAGGTTTAAAGGACTTTTAATTTCAATGGCGTTTTTCTCAACATGAGCCTAAAGCACTTGTATCCACATTGACATCTCTAGCACATTCAATTATTAGATAGTATGTTATTCTGCAAATATTTACTAACTTATATTATTGTAAATATTGTTCTGGCATTTAATTGTCTACTTCTCTACTTCCGAATCAATTAAAGGGCATTTTGTATAGGTGCGGATTGCTGTCTAAAGCAGAGACAATGCTTGCAGCTTACACTAGATAGAATCACCTCAAAAACAAAAACAAATCTACAAACTATTGCACTAAAATAGGATTCCAAAAATTGCATAATAACCTCTTCATTATGTACATAATAATATGTTTATAAATATAACATATCGCAGAACTGCTCTTTATTTTATTTTACTCTAACCCAATTTCTGGGGGTTCCAACCAAATTAAAGACAAAAACAGCTAAAAATCGTTTTCTAAAAAAGAACTCCAATGATTTCTTTAAAATTTACATAGATTGTGGTCATTATTAACGTCAGCAAAACCAACTATGTCTTCTCCCCTTATTGGTTTTTTTTTTGAAGGACAAATATTTAATAGAAATAATAATAATAATCTCTGAATGACCTTTTTATCGGTGCTTTCCACTTTCGGATAGACCCTGAATGCACTGAGGCAATGTCTTATGATGGAATCTATAGAGGAACGAAATCAAACAGGTTGCTTTCCCAAAGAAAACATTATTTTTTAAAGAAAATATGCACTTATTATATTTATATTATAGGCTATGTTTTATTTTTATTATTTTTTCATCACTGGTACTCCACCAAGTGAGGGAAATATATCGAAAAAATTAGTTACAAAAAGGATATCAGCGCAGGTGCATTCGGTTGCATCATCCATTGAGGCCCTGGGAAACCAATACAGGCAGGCGGTAAGTCCATAACTATTTTAGAAATCCCGTATGTGCCGGGTTTAATTCTAATTAATGCATAGGAATATTGTATGAGACTATAATATAGACTAAAATTAAGAGTAATAACAAGAGACTGAAAGAGAGCTATGGGTTGCAATACGGCTTGGAGCCATTTTTTTAATAATTTTTTGACTTGACTTATTCGGTGCTTTTTTTAAGAAATCAGCTATCCTGTTAAACAATTTAGTGACAAACACTAAATACAAACACTATTATCCATCACCCAATACATGGCCGTGCCCAGGGGGGTGGTCCATGGGATCCCCCCAAAATAAAAAACCTTTGCACAAATTTAAATTTAATTTTACATTTTAGGGGTACAATTTATCATTTTTCATGTAAACCTGTTTTGTTTGAAGAATCGGAATACATTTATTTATATAGAGTATAAAAACTGGAAAGAATAGACTTTCATTAATAAATTACGTGAAAATTCTTTTGAACACCCCCCCCCCACCCCCCGAAACCAAAACCTGGGCACGGCCTTGCATTGCATTGCATAATATACTAGAATTATTGTGTAGTATTCTATTAATTATTTTATTGTGCCTAATCTAGGCAAATCCTGTGCTTTAGGATATGGAAATAATTATAATCTTAAGATGATCTATTATTACTATGGAACTACTCAAAATTAACTTTTTTTTTTTACAAAAAAGTTATTATAAACAATATTCAAATTTCAGGACTACATCCAATTGACTTCTTCTGTCGCCTCTGAAGGTTAGCACCCGTGTTGAGTTATGACACATCACCGATCGTATGGCTTTTAGAGACTCGCCATCGATGTCGAAGTTGAGGCTATTTTCGAGAAACACTTCTTAAGCAGTGTTTCGACGTTTTTGAGGTAAAGCCCCCGAATATCGAGTTTACACTAAATATGTTAGCTCAAAACAAAACTTGCGATATTTCTGTGAGCCTGTGTGCAAAATGTCTCCACAAAACATTGAGTTATTTGCCCACAAATCAACAGGGAGACGACCGAAAAATATTTCCAAAAGTGTCTCAGAATAAGAAAACTGAGAACGTTCAGGATTCGACTCAAGGAACATCTAATTTCATATGTTATATAGGCTAGGATTTTTTCGAACCGCCCCATGCTTGTGTGTGTGAGTGAGTGTTTTAGTCTTAGGGATTTTTTTTTTATCGATATTAAATTGTATTTCAAATTTATACTATTTCTGTTGCTGACCCCCATTTGAGTGTAAGAGAGGGCCCAATTTAGTTTATCGAGGCCTTATATTTATATCTGTCATAATCAGCTCTAAAATTAAAATAGTAATATTTTCGTCCTTAAATAGTAGCCTATGCTTAACTATACATAACATAAATAAAAAATAAAATCGAATGATATTTTAGGACAATATTAGGTGCGAATTATTGTAATTATGGATGACCGCACTATAGTTGAAATATTAAAGACATCATTTTAAGATTTGGTTTTTTGCATTTTTTTAAGAAGATTTTGCACAGTAGTGTAGCCTATATTGTTTTTATACCATCGGAAAGTAGACATTTCAACAAAGAAAAAGCTTACCTAGCCTAATTTAAAAAAAAAAATTGACATTTCGACGTAAGATTTATCCATTGAAAATTGGGGTGTTTTTTACTGTATTAGTCAAAATTAGGTGAAAAAATTAATATTTTAAATCAAAACAATTGCAGTGTATTTAGAACATAAAAAGGTAAGGTTTCACAACATTTCACGGAAAAAAAGTTTTTTTTTTATGTTAAAAAGAAAAAAACCAAAACCTTCGTTTTTGTCATTTTTCTCATAAAATTGTGTAATCACTAAAGTTCTTATACCTTTTTGCTATTTGAAGTTTTTTCTTAGAACTTATAGTTTTGCCGGAAATTAATATGTACCGTATATCACCATTAAAAGCCCACACTTCCTACTTCCCTAACTTAGATCGCCCGTAATTTATCTTTCCTTCATTTTCTGTCACATATTATCTTTCATTTCCAATGGGTTTCATTCTACTATAATTTGATGTTTTTTTCACCATTTTTCAGGGGGATCTACCCTGGGCTATACAATCAGTATAAGTTAATATAGAATATATTATATATATGCCTATTATAAGTTAATAAAGGATAGAATATTTCTGTGTTGACGCGAAATATGAGACAATATGCGTTCTAAAGCCTAAGACACAATAACAATAAAATATAAATAAATGAAACACTAAAAAATGGCATTAGGCTAAAGCATAACACAAAGCATTCTCATTGGAAGATTATCCCCTGAAAACTACTAGGATCTCATATTAATTTAATGTAACGGTAATGGCTTTATTGTACTACAGCTAGGTCACCTGTAAAATACATTGCATTACTTATTAAAACAATTATTAATTTTAGATCATGCAGCGTCCATGCATGAAGGCCTATGCATTATTAATTTTGTAGACCCATAGTCAGCCTTCCATTTAAAGCACGGCCAGTAATCCATCATTGCTCAATCAACAGCAGGCAATTAAAAAAACCTTCGTAAAAATGAATTGCTGTTGCGCACTAGGTCTAATAACCTGTTTGTTGAGTTCTCATTTAGATTTTGTTTCAGGTGAGCAATAGGAATAAAACGAGAATACGCGAAATTGTTGAGGTACATCAAAACTAGACACATTTTCATTATTTTAAATGTAATAAATACATATTTTCGGTTCCGGCCGATCAGGTGTAAGGAGATTCCATATAAGCGCAGGCAGAAGAGGTTAATCGGATTAAAATAACTCACATTTTGTACTATTGTAAGAGAGTGTTCACTTCTTATTTGTGTTAATTAAGTGTTAGTTATTTATTATAGTTATTATTTTTTTTTAGCAAGGAGACGTGTTTATGGTGGAAACGAAGTGAAAATTGAAGATTATCCCTTTTTCGTAATGCTTTATCAGGATGGTCCACTTGACGACATGGGACAAGGTAGTTTGCAATAGATAATAGCCCATACATTTATTTATTTCAATAAACCATTAAGTCATGAACCTGATATATTATTAAAAATGTTAAGTTGGAGCAAATTAAATGTAAACAAGTATGCGCATGAGCATGTTTTGTAAACAGAAATGACGACAGCACGCTCGATTTTTACGAAATATCTGTCTGTCGGTCGATTTGTTGACAAACTATAGGCTATTCAATGGATTTTGATGAAATTCAATATATAGGCACATAAATTTACTTGATCTTTAATTATTCCTGTGTTTTTTTAGTTACCTAAATGCGGAGGAAGTATCTTATCGAAGAGCCATGTTCTAACTGCAACTCATTGTGTCACTGACCCCGATAATAATTTGTAAGTACCTTTTACCTAATATAATCATCTAATAATTCAACTCACGTTGTGCACTGTTCTACTTCAAATTCGAATTCAAGATTCGTACCTAAATCGAACCGTGACTCGGAATAATTTCATAAAGGATCCTGGATACGGACCTGGGCCATATAGGCTTATGTATCTATACCTCTCTTCTTCTTCTTCTTCTTCCGGCTCTACAGCCCTTGGTGGGCTTTGGCCTGCTCGACAACACTCCTCCATTCTTCTCGGTTTTGCACAACGCTCCACCATCTGGAGACTCCCAACTCGCGAAGGTCATTCTCTAACTCGTCCTTCCAGCGGTTTCTTGGCCGTCCTGGCAGTCGTCTTCCCGTCATGCTTGCTTTGTACATTTTTCGTGGCATGCGTTCTTCAGACATCCTTACAACGTGTCCCAGCCACCTTAATCGTTGTGCTTTAATGAACCTTACTATGTCTTCTCCGTTGAGAGCGGCGTCGATTTCAGCGTTGTGTCTTATACGCCATTCTCCGTACTCGTAAAGGGGTCCATATATCCTCCTTATTATCTTTCTTTCGAGTACACGTAGTTTGTTGGCATCGTTTACAGTGAGATTCCAGGTTTCCGATCCGTATGTTGCAACTGGTCTTATAAGGGTTTTGTATATTCGTAGTTTTGTGGCTCTAGAGATAAGTCTTGACTTGAGCAATTTTAGGTTGGCAAAATATGCTATAATATCTATACCTCTACGTCAGAGAAAGAGCGTCAGTGTCAATTACGCGTACATCAAATAACGCTTCCCTCTTATTATTGACTTTGGTTATATTTTCAGCTACAGTGTATCTAAATATTATATCAACTACGGTACAAGCACAGTCCTTGACAAATCTGGATCAAACGTAAATATCAGCAAATTTAGCATTCCTGAATCGTACGACTACGCTAACACCAAAAGCTATACTATCACGACCTTGCAATAGCATTCACAGCAACTCCCATTAAATTTTCAAATATGGCAAAACCTGTCAAACTGAGAACAACTTGGCCTGCTCCTGGAAACCGAGTTGTTGTTATTAGACACGGAAGCACAGAATTCGTAAGTGTTAGGGAAAGTTACATAATTATGGATAAATGAAACCGAATCCAAACTCATATCTCACCCTTACCATCGTGGTTTGTTGTGACAAACTCTACTCTGGTTACACTAAAGTCTTTGAATTACATAGATAATTATTGGGTAAGGAGCAATTGGATTCATAAGTTAAATCAAAATGTAAGGTAACGCGACTGCACCCACATCTTCCCCTTGACATGGTAGTAGTACAATATATGTTGATAATGTTGACGTTTATGACTAACTCAATCTTGGTCACACTTAAGTCTTTGAATTACATGGAGAATTGGGTACTTGCCCTGCAGAAAATGGGTTCGCATGTGTAAATGGAAGGAGAAGAGATTCAAACCCACATTCAACCGAATCTCCTATGCTGACAAATTTCAATCTGTGTTATTGAGATTGGACTGGAAGTCTGTCATATAGTGAAGCAAACGTGTAACAATAAGCCTGGCATCTTAGGCCCGGGCATATTAATAATATTAATGGATCCAACTTCAAGTTCAGACATTTCTTCACTGTAGATTCCAGCCTTCTGAGCCAACTTGTGAAGCCAGCATTGGCTCTTATAAGAGTATATCATATGCATTGTAGGGCCCCGATTCAAAAGTTCTAAGATCGGCAACGGTTCCGGTGGCAGGCGATGAAATATGCAAGCAGCCTAAACACATTTTCTGCACTCATAGTCCCACAACCAGTACCTGTGGAGGCGACTCCGGCAGCCCTGTAATCACTTCAGCCAAAGTGCAGGTGGGGGTTGTATCTGCAGGGCTGGGACTGTGCGATGATTATGACAGAGACAACCCTAAAAATGACATGGTTAATCTATCACAACACCGCGTTTGGTTGGATTCGGTAACGGGTAATGCGGTGCAGTGGGTAGACAGATGATACGGAATGAAATAAGTCAAATTGTGTTAAGAATTGCAATATAATGCGTATCATACCGTCTTTCCATTACCCTTTCATTCGCTAACCTTTGGTCTTTATTGTCTTGGGTAGGGTTTTATTGTTATAATTATCACAAGGTCTACTTTGTTGACTAGCAACAGAAAATTTCTACTGCATCTGTATAGTATAGTCATAATAATTAAAATGACACCAGGACCAGATTGGCTACCGTAATCCATTTCCTGTGAGATAACAGAGCAGTTATTCAATTTATTTAGCAAACACTAAGCAGCTAATGTACTAGGGCTAGGTTCTACTTCAATTTAGAAATAAGTTTCTTAGCTCGTCCTTTAGTTTTTCAGACTAGTCTATGCTTAGTCCTTTGCACTTTTTCGCTCGAGAATTTTGAGTTGTGGCATATGCGCCCGCACGTTTTTGGATGCTTCTGATATTGTGTAAAAATGATAGATCTCATTAAATGCAGGGTTGTATGGAGTCCGCTGGTCATTCTGCACATAACCAAGTGACTGCTGAGGTGTGTATAATATGTAAGGGTCGAGTTACTCGAGTAGATGTAATTGAATGGACGGTTGTATACTTGAAATGATTGTGTTGAGAAGGTTTCGACTTCACTTGAGTAAGAGTGAGTAAACAAACAATGATTACAATATCGGGTGTGTGAAAAGAACGATACAGGCTTACAATTAATAATGGATTTGACCCAGCCTGCTTCTATGTAGACAAACCCACTCTGTGTCCTCAGTTAAAGGAGCTGATGGGACACAGAGGGTAGCTTAAAGATATTATTGAATAAAGGAAATAAATATGTAAAAAGAAGATTTAGGTATATTGAATTGGGTGAATGTGAACAGCGCCATCTACCGAGAAAAAGATGAAGCTGGAAGCAGACTGGTTATTATTTGTGTGAGACCACGTGGTCCCCTCAAATAAATAAAGTTTATGTGAGTATTACTGGAAAGAATAGAGTGTTTAGAACCTTTGGGGTTTTAGCAATGACTCTAAAGATGAGGGCAGGGTCACTTTCATCTATAGTTGGGGATGTGATGGGGCACCGACTGCAGCATTGACGGGTCATTTGAAGGGAATCATAGGGTCTCAGTTCAGAAACAGTGTATAATCATAGGCGGTTGCCTTTGGGATATCGTACTGATGTCAACGGATATCTGCGTAGGACTCCGAAGAGTCAAAACTCACACACACAGATCCAAAAAGCTCAGACGTTGCCAATGGCTGTCTGCCTAATGGGAGTAAAAGTATCATCATAGCGCTGCCTTAGTGTATCGTAGCGTCATGCCTCCTGCAATGGATGGACATTGACATAAGCAGTGACATGAACGCATTTTTGTTGAGGCTGCAACTTCCCTTTGGGCTGACGACCCGCCCTATTCAAGGTCAACATCAAAGACAATATTTCCCCCTTCACTTCGAAGTCAGTTATGCACTTCCCCTTCGTACTGTGCCGTGCTCCCAGTGACCCGGGAAAATCGCAGAAGTCAATTTTTGCTCACCAATGGTGTAGTTTAGATATTTTTTGCTTCAGATTCAATGGTTTGTCCTTGCGAATAAAGGGTTCTGTTGTTGTCTTATAGTTTAGGGAGGTTGTGGTTGCTCTCTCTTGTAGATTTAGTTTTTAATTGATTTTCCTACAAAATGGTAAGGCCTACATGTTCAACCCCTTTTATTAAAAATGGTTAGATGTTGAGCAGACAATTGTCCTTTTACGTCAATTGCATAACAATGATTCACTCTGGACAGCTAGGTCTAATAGTAATACACGTGTGTACCAGTGTACCTATAGCCTACTATTATCAATACATGCGTCATTATTAGGCAATCAGAGCGCTAGTTACATGTCATTCAGACTACAGATGGGTAGGCTCCCTAAACTAATAATTTGCAGGCTTTTCCCAAGCAATTCTGAGGCATCTCCCATAGAGACTATTGAGAAGAAAGAGAGGAGGCAGCTGCAGGAATGATGAACATAATGGTCTTTGGTTGAATCAACTGTAGGCTACAGCTATTTTTGTTAGGTTTTATGCATGAACAAAATCTGGATCATACAGTGGGCTATGATTAGATTCCGTTCCTTACTCACTGGAAGATTTATACCCGCCGAAAATTACTTGAATCTCATAATTAATTAATGTTACCTTTAATAGTTTTATCGTAGCCTACAACAACTAGGTCACCTATACATAACATTGCATTACAATTATTACAATTATTAATTTTAGATAATACAGCGAGCATGCATTACTATTCTTGTAGGCCCGCAGTCTGCCTCCATTTTAAAGCACGGCCAGTAGTCCATCACTGCTCAATCAACAACAAAAAATAAATACTTTTGTAAAAATGAATTGTTGTAGCGCACTAGGTCTGATAGCCTGTTTGTTGTTGAGTTCTTCTTTAGATTTTGTTTCATGTGAGTAGCCTATATCGTACTTATGAAAATTTTAATACGAATAAAGCATGAATAAATACATTTTTCAGGTCGTATATCAACATTTTGACACATTTTAATTTTGATTAATGTAATAATAAATATTAAAAATGAGTAACGCACATGTTGTAGGAAAGTATTCACTTTTTTGTTGTTTTAATTTTATGTTAGTTAATTTACATATATTTTCTTTTTAGCAAGGAGGCGGGTTTACGGTGGAAATGAAGTGAAAATTGAAGATTATCCCTTTTTCGTAATGCTTTATCAGGATGGTCCACTGGACGACATGGGGAACCCAATCAAGGTGTAGTTTGCAATATATATTTCAATTATTTAAAATAAATAAACCATGAACCTTATACTATATTAGTAAAAATGTTAAAGTTGCCCGTGCCAAATTAAATATGAACAGAAATTACTTCACCATGTTCCATTTTTACGGAATGTTTGTCTGTTGATTTCTTGGCAAACCATATTCGATGGATTTTGATGAAATTTAATATGTAGGTTCACTTTCATGGGTAGGGCGCTTATTAGACACGAAAATCTGGTACACGCCATCATTGAGGGCACAGTGGTAGGAACCAATAGCAGGGGGCGGCCGACGAAGAAATTCGTGGGTCAACTGAAGCAAGACACAAGAGTTTGAACGTACTAACAGCTAAAGGGGAAGGCACCGAACTGAAAAACTGAAGAATCATTTGCACGCTGTAGCTGCCAACCAATCGTCGAGATTGTGCACACATAAGAAAAAAGTTGACAAAAATCATAAAAAATAATATTGGCGATAGACAGGCTTCTAGTGAAGCTTCATATCACTTTTGGTCAAGGTCTAATTTTGCCTCCAATTTAGGGGGGGGGAGGTCAGCGGGCAGATTCAGTGTCCCTGACCCCCCCCCCCAAATCCCCAAGTGATGGTTCGAAATATTTGAAATGATTTACTTTATATGACGTAAAAATAATTTTCAGTAATAGGTTTTGGTTTCTATACATATATTTACTTTATCTTTTTATTTCTGTGTTTCTTTAGTGGCCTAAATGCGGAGGAAGTATCTTATCGCAGAGTCATGTCCTAACTGCGGCTCATTGTGTCACTGACCCGGATGATAATTTGTAAGTACCTTCAATCTGATATAATCACTAACAATTTAACTGATGGTGTTCATTGTTCCACTTCAAATTCGAATTTATAATTATAATTTTAAAATAGGACCGTTGACTTGGAATTATTCCGTAAAGATTCCTGGATATGGACCTGGCCCATGTAATGTGTACCTATTTCTACAAGTGAGACGGGGCGTCAACGCCTCCCTTTTATTAAAGGCTTTGGTTATATTTTCAGCTACAACGTATCGACATATTATATCAACTACGGCACAAACAAAGTCCTAGACAAATCTGGATCAAACGTTAATATCAGCAAATTTAGAGTTCCTGAAACGTACGACTACGCTAACACCAAAAGCTACTATCACGACCTTGCAATAGCATTCACAGCAACACCCATTAAATTTTCAAATATGGCTAAACCTGTCAAACTGAGAACAACTGGGCCAGTCGCTGGAGACCGAGTTGTAATTATTGGACACGGGATCACAGAATTCGTAAGTGTTAGAGAAGGGGATTACAAATTGGTTAATGAAACCGAATCCAAACCCATATCTCCTCCTTTCTAGAGGAGCATGTTGAGAATGTTGACTTTTATGACCAATTCAATTTTGTTCACACTAGTCTTTGAATGACAGGGAGAATTATGGGGCATGAAGAAAAAAAAGGGTTCGTAAGTGTAAATAAAATGGAGACGAGATTGATATCCAAATTTTCCAAAAACTTTTTATGTTGACCCGAACACCGAGTTCCTTGCCATAAAGGTTTCAGCTCTCATTCTTCACTATGCCGAAAATTGCCGACAAATATTTAGTTATAGTTATACTCAGTTTCGGTTTTATTTATGTCTTGTGCATGACACTTGTTCGGGGTCAACTGAAACCCTACAGCATATCATATTGTAACGCAGAGCGTACAATCCTCCTCAATTGCCTCCCAAATTCCATAGTCAGATCTTTCAATCTACTTTCAATTCTAGAAACATCTAGCCCAACAATATATTTCGCTTTACATACTTTTTGAAAAAACAGTAAAAAAAAAACTATTTCAGAATGAACCGGACTAACATCCCACATAAATGGTGAATGGATCCCCATCGCCGCGCAAAAAAAAATAAATAAATAAATAAAAAAAAAAAAAATCCGGTAAAAGAAGCTGGACAAGGTTGACAAATTAGTGCCAGATAGTTTGAGCAGTGGAGCAAGCAAAATTAATCAGACCGTGGTTGGATCAAAAGTTTGTTGTATAGTCGACCCAACGTGTAACATTAAGCCTGGCATCTCGGGCATATTAATAATATTGATGGATCCAACAGAGACATCCAGTTGCGACATTTCTGAGCTTTCTGAGCCAACTTGTAATGCCAGCATTGATTCTACTAACTGTGTGTACATATGCATTGCAGGGCCCCGATTTAAAAGTTTTGAGATCGGCAACGGTTCCGGTAGTAGGCGATGAAATATGCTTGCAACCTAAACACATTTTCTGCACTTTGAGTCGTACAGCCAGTGCTTGTGCTGGCGATTCCGGCAGCCCTGTTCTGACTACAGCCAGAGTGCAGGTGGGTGTTGGATCTTCAGGACGGGGACTGTGTGATGAGAATGCCAGAAACAACCCTAAAAATGACATGATTAATCTATCACAATACCGCGTTTGGTTGGATTCGGTAACAGGTAATGCGGTGCAGTGGGTGGATAAATGATACGGAATGGAGTAAGTTAAATTTGGTTAAGAATTGCAATATAATTCGTATCATAACATCTTTCTGTTACCCTTTCATTTGTTAACCTTTGGTCTTTAATGTCGTGGGTATTGTTATTGTTAATATTTTCACAAGGCCTTTTATAATAATTATACTGTTCCAAGGTAGGCTACCGCAGTCTATTTGCTGATAGATAATGTAGCACATGCTCATTTTATTTGGCATATACTAACCAGCAAATATATACGTACTATTTAATTCAATCAAAATAAGTTTCTTAGTCTAAATTTTTTTCTAGATTTTTAATTAAATTTAATAGTAAGATATCATAATTATTATTCAGTGACTGCTGAAGTCTATAATAAATAAAATTGAAGCGTATAGTAGGCCACTGAAAAATATAGAGTGATTTGAAGCTTTGAGATTATCTACAGTAACCATGATTTTTGAAGGCATATTGAGAAGTAATTGAACATAATATTATAGGGGTGGACCAAAGTCCACGCCGATAACCTCGATGGAAGTCCAAACAGGCATCGAACCAGTAAAATGTCGCAGAGATAAATCCGCCCTAAACTTTTGGGAGAGACAAAAGCGGATTCTGCCCAGAAACTGGACATCATACCAGCAACCTGCCCAGCGTCTTAAAACGCAGAGTACTCCATTGACTATAGCCAACTCAACAAAAGAGAAGTACAGCATCCTCCTTGGAGAAGCTACACCTTTCCCCATACAGTATGACTCATCTGGGCCTCTACCGGTAGCCCACCTTCGCCTTGAAAACCAAGAGCTACCAAAACACATGTCCATTTAGGTAGCCCTAAAAAAAGCAGCCCTGGAGGCAATACACACAAAGTATCCTGCCAACGAGTGGCTCCATATACACTCCAACGGATCTTCCATGCCGGGAACAGGTACAACAGGCGCTGGGTACACATCAAGCATCTTCCAGTGGTCAGTGACTGTCGGAGCCCCACTCACGAATTACGACGGTGAAGTAGCAGCTATACACGAATCAGCTGAGAAATTAGCCTCCATTAAACCCATCCGAAAGGCTGTGTTTTTTATAGATTGCGAGTGGCAATTATAGCACTAACTTCCAACAAATACACAGACTGTCTAGGGACTATCCAATGCCGTAACAAGCTCACTAACCTGATAAAACTCGGCTGAATTATTACACTGCAATGGATCCCAAGCCATGTGGGTGTAGAAGGGAACGAGAAAGCCGACGCACTGGCAGAAAACGGCACAACCCTCCAGCAACCACCCTGCGCTCAATCCTACTCCTCTGCTAAATCCGCCATCAGGCAGAATATAAAAGGATGGAGGCAAAACACTGAAGCCAGTGCAGGAAAGCCCGGGTCGAAGCTAATTAAAAATCCAATTCCACGGAGTCCACCCAGGGCCATCAGTGTTGCGGCGTCCAGGACCACGACGGGCCATGACTACCTCGCTGCACACTTCAACCGCATTGGGAGTCCACAATTCCTGCGATTGCGACCTATGTGGACACCCCCGGATGGACGCTGAACACCTCGTGTCATGCCCGGCGATCGACGACACACAAACATATCAAGACGAGTTCAAAAAGACCGCACGTCGCTACGTCACCAAATGGCCAACATGCCAAGGGTGGGCGTTGGCTATTAAGTAAGTAAGTAAGTAAGTAAGTATATTATAGTATTACAAAGTCTTACACAGCCGGACTTGCGTGTTGAAGTAGGCCTAGGTTATTAAAATCTGGCATGATCCCCACGATCGGACACCCTATACACATAATACAGCCTCAGTCCGTTATTTAAACAAAATCCGATTTCATCGGAAATGTTGCAAAATCTGCAACTACTGTAGATACTTGCTTAACGTGTCCAGGCGGAACGCGTTTTATGGGTTGTCCAGTAGGTAGCGGCCTGGATGGCCTTGTCGTTAGCTTCTGCTAGGTCAGCAGCTGTGCAAGATGAAGGCAGCAATCGGCACACCAGCAGCATGTGTGCCGGGTCTTGGGCCTCTCCGCATTCGCATGCCGTGTCGTTTTCAGAGATGAAACCCCATTTGGCAGCGGTGGTTTTGCAGAGAGGAGCACCAGTTCTTAGTCGGTTGAGGGTGCGCCACATTGGGTATGGAAGATTGTGGCCCGCCATCAGTTCTTCTTATTTTGGCTCAATCACTTGGGGGTGGAACCATTTCCATGCATTGACTCAAGACGCTTGTGCTGTCGTTGTCATAGGCTTCACTGATTGCTGTAATCTACTTCTTCAGTATGATGTACGAGAATATTATGGGACCGTCGCTAGCACCAGTTGTGTTCAATACATTAATTCAGGGACAACAGTTCCCTATTAAACAAAACATCACAAAAACTTTTTTAGAAAAATTTGTTACACGTATAACAACCGGAATTAGTAAAACCCAAATAATCTTTTTTGTATATTAAAATGAAAAACCACGAAGTCACGAGTAATCTAATTATTTCGGCAGTTCCCTAATTGATTGCTCCACAATTTGATATTTTTGTGTAAATTTTTGCACTGGCAAGGTTTTCCTCTTCAACGCGGTATTCTTTTAGCTGCGCTACTAAATAGTAAATTATACATACAGAAAATTCTATCAGTTATTCCATTATTCCTATTATTCCTAGTTCGAGCTGGAATCTTCCCATTAAGATATAAGAAAATAAAATAAAAAATACACTAATTAGGAGCAAACCTGAAATAAAATCCCTAACAATTATGAAGTTACTAATGACACTTCTGGTCAAAAGTGGCTATATAATGATAATACCTATAACATGGGCGTTTCTAATGAAATGGGCCGCAGAACATAACTTATTTTCCATTAGGATGTCGTGGCCTAGGACACGTTGCTCCTTGTCATTGGATTCGATAAATGAAAATGTTACAATTGTTACTTGAACTGTTTCTTGTTAAGATTGACGACATGATGGGCAAATTCATAATAGGCTATTTTACTAGTAGTACATAGCTATTTAAATGACAAATTAAAAGATATTGTAACTTTAAATAAGAAAGATATGTTTAAAACGAAGGTACGATGCATCTTTTTCAATTGGGCTCCGTCTGAGGTCATCGTTAATAAACTAATAATACCTATCTCAAATCAGTGATGTTAAGGAAAAGTATGAATTTTAATATTTTACTAACTTTTGGAGTAGTATTTCTATGGGGCCTCTTATTAGAAAACGTTTCTGGTGAGTTTCGAAAAAACAGTTATCTAGACTGGCATGAGTCAATAGCTGTAATGATGAGTTATTGATTATGCCTTATAGCACAGGTTTTAATCGAAGCATTCAGTGGAAACATTTACCATGAAGCATATTTGAAGATTACACATGAGTTGTTGTCGCAGGACATATTATTAAAAGCGTTTACCAATAATATTACTTTCTTCGCAGCTAAAAGAAGAATTTTCGGTGGTAGAGAGGTCTCAATAAATCAATTCCCGTCGGACGTTATAATTGTTTATGGCAATTTTCAAAAGAATTGCGGAGGAAGTATCATTTCACAGTTCCACATTTTAACTGCGGCTCACTGCCTGGTGACGAATGGACGTCTGTAGGTATCAAGGACTGTTATTGTAAAAGACAGTTGACTATGACAAATAGCAAGGAGAAATAGGGCTATTAGACGAAAGCATTGTGGTTGAAACCTTGATTGGATAGTCAAGAAAATGTAAATATAAAACAAATTGCTTTATTATCATTTGAAAATCATGCAATGAATATGAAACATGAGAATTGTGCTTTACTAGCAAAACACAGAAAGTATTATGAAGCCCCGTTGACTCCGTACTGTTAATCCATGTTAATTGCGATTATTCCAGTATCGGTTAATTTTAGTATGGTTATGCCAAGCATTTTGTATCTTAAATCTCATCTATTTGTGAATACAATTTACCAGTGAAAATATGTGTCATAGAGTCATGTGGCGCCAATTCAATTGTAGTAGACTCAGGTGTCAATGAATATGTAGGCAAAGGGTAAGTTCATGAGAACATCAAAGAAAACTACTTGTTCATTCGCTCATTGTCAATAATATTTGAGGCAAAATCATAATTTAAGTGACTTCGGTGGCAAGGTGGTAGCATGCTTGTACTTGTGCAAATTCCGACACACCTTGCAGTGATCGGATACATTCAATGAATTTTTTACGCAATTTATCCTTTTTAAAATGTTCAATGTTCATGTTCAATGGAATAAATTTACAAGGAATTTAACGATTTTTAGTGACAATCCAGCTTACTTCAAAGTAAAATATGGCTCTAATGTAATGATGGGGGATTCTGGTATCATTGAGTATATCAGCAACACACATGTTCATGAGAACTTCAACGAAAGATTTTTGATAAATGACATTGGAATTATGTTTGTCCAATCACCCATCAGATTTTCCAATGTAGCCGCACCCACCAAGCTTAGAAGATTCCCACCTAATACTGGAGATAGTGTGATGGTGATTGGACACGGAGTCACTGTAGAAGGGGTAAGTAGGAATACTGACTTTTAAAATGTATACCTATATTGGCAGTACTGTGATTCAGATGCAGTTTGTATCCATCCAACAAGTATTGCTACGAATTCTTGCTATCAAGAAACCCACTATAAAATATAATTTTGTTATATGAATAAGAGTACCCCACTCTAATGTAACGCAGTTGTTTTCGAAGTGTAACCGGTTATATTTTCATAGTCTAAAAAGAATCGTTGCTGACTTTGAACTATGATTCAACTAATTCGTCTTTGGCAGGGTCCTAATTCAAATACTCTACGAGCTACAACACTGAGGATTTCCGACTGGAACCATTGCAGAAATGTTTATGGTGCCCAGGTTACGGAGAACGTAATCTGCGCTTTCCAGCAGAGTACATCTTGGTGTGTGGGAGACTCAGGCAGCCCAATATTTTCTGCACCTGGCGTGCAGATAGGCATCGCGTCGTTTGTCCCGTGGTCCGCCTACAATAGGAATGTTGCTGCTTGTGGACATTCGACGCAACCAGCGGGTATGACTGGCGTCGCAGGTTACCAAGGATGGATCAACGGAATCACCCAAAATCAGGCAATGTGGGTTGGGTAATACATTGCTAATTTGACCAAATGTAGTAGTTCTTTTTTCACGTGTTATCACATGAAATTTCCAATCTTTATATCAATCAATGTAGGCCAATCAATTAGGTTCTTACAAAAATGTTCCTCCGCATTCACAAATATTGCGCTACTCTTTCGGGTGTAAGTTTTGAACGGGAGGACGAACGGAGACACTCAAGCGGTGATGCGGGTAGCCTCTATCAACGGCATCATCCCATGTCATTTTTACTGGTCATGGTCTGTTCAGAGCCCACATAGCCAAACTGGGTCATAGTGGTCCTCCCGTCTACCCGCACTGCAATGGGCCCTAGGAAACCGCAGAAGACGTGGTAGGCCACTGTCCAGCACCAAAGGAGGCGCGGATAGACTGTTTTGGGACTGCCTACATCGACCATGCTGATCTGATGGATTTGCCATTGAAGGAAATGTCTGCATTTGCTAACAAGGCTAAGCTGCTGTTTTTCAACCGTTGATTAATTGACAGCGGCCATAATATGAACGATTGGGATACTCTTATTAATTAATTATGATGTTCAAATGGTCCCAAAATCTATGTCAGCTGAACTCGCAAAAAATAATATCAATAATAATATTTGTAATGGCAATAATAACATCACAAGAACCCATGAATGTCATGTCTCGAAACATCCCCGTTCTCACCTTTTTCCCAGCCCATATAATTATGTATAGAATTGGCCGCTTATGTAAATTCAACATAATACTTAATTTAAAACGCTTTGTTCAATTACAAACGGACTAGGCCTGTACACTTTAGGCTATGGCAGTACTATATATATTGTGTACCTAGGTTATGCTTATGTTTAATGTCCAAATATTGTAAAAGTCTGTCTATTCTTGTTGCTGAATAATCGGTTATGCGCCTAAGTTTTCTATTTAATCTTCTAGCGTTTATGCTATACATTACGGTAGAAAATGCTTCAGGTGTGTAAAATCTAGTATAAATGGAGTTAGAAACTAGTTTTTGATTTTTTAAATCGCAAAATTAAGACATTTTTTGATGTTGCGGACGCTAACTTTGTTCTTTTTTAACAGTACGTATCAATAGCATGTCTTTTTAGTAAAATTGTATTTACACAGCAAAGCGACGCATTCATGATGCGGTTGAAGCGTCAGTCGAAAAATTCCCGTGGCATGTTCTCTTATGTAACGGTCCATATTTAGGAGGAGGGGGAAGTATCTTGTCAGCGGATCATATCCTAACTGCTGCTCATTGTCATTTCAACGTTACTGCTGCCAATCTCAGAGTACAATACGGCACCAGCAAGTTAGATGGAGACACTGGAATTACTGTGAACATCAGTAGGTTTTTTATGCATGAAAATTATAATGATGTGACTACAGACAATGACATTGGTATTATGATTACTAAGTCACTGATAACATTTTCCAATGTGGCTAAACCGGTTCAGCTAATAAAGAAGGCACCGGAAACAGGAGATAAATTAGTATTAACTGGACATGGAATTACAATGGAAGAGGTAAGTGTCAACTCACAATGACTGGTATTTTCTTCCTGTGTGCAGTGGTTAGTCAACAAGTACAGAAATAAACATATTGTAGATAATTAAGTAATTGAGTATTAAGAGCTAATGGGGCAAACCAAGTATCTGTATTTGAACAGAACCAAATTTCACCTAAATAATATTGTGGATTTGTAAAAATACGATGTATATCTTAGAAGAAAATGTACTCCTCTACCGGGATTGGCTACAGGTTTCAACTTTCCTCCCCAAGCAGCTATCTGTTATTTTTAAACAAAAAATTTCAATACTTCTGGTCATCGTGTTGGAAATAGGCATATGTGATACATTTATCATGAGATATACATATCAGGAGATGAGAAACAATTCTTCTGCATGATGTGATGTTTAAGACTGCTCAAAATTTCATGTGATACATGGTTTTTTATACCTGAAATATTTTTCCATAATCATAACCAATTTAAGACGTTTAGACGCTGAAATACTATTGTTATATGGGTAGAAGTGGATATATATGGGCTGTAGGTATATTAGGTAAGTCAGGCCTAATTTTTGGACCATTTAAATTTTTAAATGAAGGCAGTTATGTTTATATACGGATAAAATGATAAAAATGCTTCTATATGCGTATACCGCAGTGTTAAGCGTTTTCAATAAAATGGATATGATAGGCTACTTGTCTTTTGTAAAGGTTTTTCGTGTGATAATATTAATAGTTTGCCAAATTATGATATTTTTTGGTTTAATATTAACACGTTAATGGACTATAATATAAAAATATAACTATTTAGGCCGGCTTTTTGCTCATTTTTAATCACAGGATTTTATGCAAATCTCCCTCAAATTACATTGAAATCTATCTATTAGTCTGTGATTCACGAAATTTAGTACCTTTAGTACATTAAAAGTTATACAGTATATATTTATGAAATACTTACCTTTTTTATAGGGATTATTTTCAAATGTTTTGAGGACGACAACAACAAAGGTTTTCGATTTCGAGCAATGCAAGGCGCTGTGGGGACGAGAAAATTTTTCAGAAGATATGTGGATTTGCGCGAGGGATAATGGCAGAAATACATGCTCAGGAGACTCAGGCATGCCAGTATATACCGTACCTGGAAGACAAGTTGGCATAGTGTCTATAGGGGGCTACTGCGGAGACAAAAACCATCCAGATGCATTTACACGGATAGCACATTACCAGGAATGGATCAATAGGCACACCGGAAACATAGCAAACTGGGTTAATCAATAGGCAACACAGCCGCGGCCAGCGACAAAATCATATTTAGCCATAATTAATTATACCCGTATTACTAATTAAAGTCATGTTTGTGTTAATATAATATAATTAAAAAAATTCGTAGTTGCTTTCAGTTTCAAACAGGAATCCAACCTTCAAGAACGCATTCAGCCCATTTGGGAAGGGGCGAGGGGGTAGTTACAGTGGCGTAACGAAGGGGGGGGGGGCACAACCCAAAAATATGTTGCCGGGTTCACTTACGTACCCGGTTCGGAATTTCTTACCTAATTAATTAATTACCTTAGGGCTAGCCTATGATCACACTTGCTTACTTATAATTAATGCAAGACAATAATACAATAAATTTATATTTCCATAAAAAATTAAGTAATACAGTAATCGTAATATGCTGCAGGGCTCAGCCCGTGTGCAGCTTAAATTTGGAAAAAATCATAATATCTACGTTCAGTAAGTAAGTCAGTATGTATATTGTTCAGTTTTCGTTTGTCGGTGTTGAGATTTGTTTTTAGATATTTTTGAAATACTTGCTTGCTTGCCTGCTCCTTGGCATAGGAGCTTTTTATGAGCTAGTCAGAGAGCAAACCTTCCATTAGCTACCTATAGTCGAAAACTCTGGTTTATAGACTTGTGTGCCCATACAATTACTCTATCGTTGCAACATGTCAGGGATCTTTCTCTGAGTGAAAATTAATCAATAAAAACTAATTCGGAATGACTATGTCTTAAGAGAGGCTGAGGGTGGCCTATTCAATAAAGTGATTAATGCGATGACATCAAGACCCTCGATTTTGTAGAAACTATTTTGTGCTTATATATAATATAATTTATAATATAATATTAATTATTATTATATTAATTAATATATAATATAATATTTCCGCCAGATGAGAACTCAGGTCCCCCGTTTCCAATTATGTTATTAAAGTCTTCGTCTGCAAAATCTATACATTTTTGTCGAGAAAATGCGTAAACCCCCTCTATTTAAGGCCTATTTTATTGGTTCCCAGATGGAAACCCCCGCGGCCCCCCTTGCTTGCAGTAATATTTTTCGCATTTATCTAAACCTTATCAATCTTATCTTGTTCGCAAAATCTAAACGTAACTGCTTTCAAAATTATTTTGATCCTCATTTTTTAACAATACAAACGGGTGGACCCCGGACCCGTAACTCTCATCTACATGTTCTTACATGTGATACGTCAATTATAACTTTTGTCCGTTTTGGATGGTTTCAGTGAAAACTGGGAACGTCGCGTGTTTTCAACAATGACGGTGCTAGTGGCAAAGATTAGAAATTGGAAAAGAAAAATCTATAAAATCACAAAATCTCCCAATACTGAAAACTTTCCGCCTACAATTAGGTTTAGTACCGAATAGTCGTACTGTTTATTTCTTGTTCAATAATATAAAATGCTCCAAAGTCCAATGCAACTTAATTTTATCTATACAGCAGCCATTAATTTACGGGAACATGATCTCTGCATGTTGGTTATTATTATATGGACGTATGAATGTAAGCCAGCCCATTAACTAGGTATATAACTTATCAAGCTAAAAGTAATAAAACAGTCCATGACTTCTATCTACTTGTAGTATAGGTACTTTGCCATGAATCGCGGCATTTCAGCTTTATTATTAGCCGTTTTTGCGCTGACTGTTTCAGTGAAGTATGTTTCAGGTGAGAAAATTGGTTACTTAGGTACCTACTCAGTGACTCAATCACATCGTATAACGCATGAAAACTGAAAAATCGAAAGTTACTTTTTTTTATATCATCAACTACTCAAGGCGGAATTTTGATAATCAATGGTCTGCTTTGTTACAAATTCAGCGCATTATCTGTAAATTCAATGCGGAAACATATTGCATTTTTTGTTTTATTTTGAGAATATTAGTATATGCCTACATCACAAGTCACAACGAAGATCCACTGCATATGTTCCTTCTGCTATCGCGGTTTTTGGTATTCCTCCGTTTTAGGCGTAAAAGAACAACAGCATAACTTTTGAAAATACATGCGAAAAAAGTAAGTTTTAAGAATTAATTTGATTATAATTTAGTTATAAAGTTATTTTTATGTAAAAACATCCATTGCTATCTAGGATTGCCGATGCCTATAGGACGCCCGGAACGCTGATGGTCCCATTTTAATTTTGTTCTTGCTGCTGATGGCAAAAACAACTAGGCCCTATGCAAACTGTTTCTTTACCATTTTTTTTAATTCAATAAATGCGTACCTATCTGACTTATACAGATTATTTTCGGAGGGACTCTTTAGCGGGTGACTGGGCTTCCTTAACACCTTTAATTATTTCTTGCAGCTCGGAGGCGCATACGCATTGGTGCTGATGCACCGATAAATCTTTATCCTTATCATGCAATGGTTTATAGAGGATCCGGGCACTGTGGAGGAAGTATTCTGTCAGAATATCATGTTTTGACTGCGGCTCACTGCGTAACCGACAAAAATGGCACTCGGTAATGTTTTAATCAAAATAAGTAGAACAGCTACGATACATTTTTTGTAGCAGTAACCACTAGGTAGGTATTTAAATGAAGATAGGCATAAATGTCTGGAACACTCATAACTCTTTTAGTATTTTGGAATTTTAGCTCGTTGACACTCCCCAGAGGTCCACAATAGGATAGCGCTTGCCACTTCGAGCACCTATAAAATTCGAATAAACTCGGTGTTCCGCTTATACAAGTTTTCGACTGAACAAAGTGTTCCAAGTGGGTTAGTTGTAAGAATGGGCCGAAAGGCCCAAAATTCGCCCACATGGAAAATAAAGACAATTTTCTTTCTTTCTTTCCAAGTACCATCCTATCATGGTCGGGTATTAGGAATAATAAGAAACAAATTCCTTTTATTTTATTTCATTTATTTATTTCTTTTCATTAAATCTAATAGTAACGATTATGGATTGTAAATTTATTATATTTCACTTTAACTTTTGTAAAAGGGGGGCCCAGCACGGGACTTGTCCTTTGGGCTCCCCTTCCAAATGTAATTAAATTGTAACTGTTGTACTTAAAGAATAAATAAAGATTATTATTATATTAAAAATCGTGCTCCAAAAACGTCAGTCTAATGCAGTTTAATTTCATTGTTTCAGTTTTATAGTATAGGTACATAGTACAGTACCGCTATATAAGATGAATTTAGATTTGGTTTTAATAATATACATTTATATTCTTTGCATTATACATAGTACATCACATACTATCATTAATGTATTGATTTTATTTTCAATACATTCTTTCACAGTTTCACTGTTGACGATGCCCGCATCACCTAAAAATCTGTCAGTTTATATTTCATATAATTTATTATTATAGATTTAATTAAATATTTACAATCATCAAGAGTACAAGTAGAAGAAACGATACTTGTTAAGAATGTCTATTCATAGCATGTATCGGTGCAAAACCTTCTGCTACTGTAGCATTAGCCCTAAATTTATGAAGTAAAAGTTTTTTAATATTTACAGAGGGTATGGAGCGTTGTTAACTTATTAGGTTATTGATCACCCCTGGGCTGCAATTAGCCAGCATTTATTTGTTAATTATTTAACTACTCAAATAAAATTTTTAACATTTTGTAAAATTAAATTTTTTATGACTATTTTGCAGATAGTCAGAAAATATATTTAAGGGTGCCTACTTGTAATTTTTGGTATTTTTCTATAAACGTGGAAATGGGTGGAAATTTACTTCCCAGAAACCATTTGGAAAAAAATTACATAATAGTAGCCTATAGAAATAAAAATGTAAATGCAAATGCCAATTAATTAGATTTTTAATTTTAATTTTTATCAGACAAATAGCACCAAAAAATACTTAATACTTTGAGCTAAAAAAATCTTTCCAGTTTTAATGATACCGTAGTGTATAAAAATCGCATAAACTGTATATCAGTCAGTTCATGTCATTTATGTTCATCAATTTGTATTATATAAGTACATTAAGTACATACCAAGTACATCGCTCCAGTGAAAAGAAGAAACTATCAAATCTTCATTTTGAGGTGTTCAACGGTCAATTTCCTCCTAGTTTCAATATCTTTTAGTTTTAGTTTAATTTCATGTGTAATTTGTAGAATCAGTCCAACCATGTTCAGTGTCAAATATGGCACAAGCATAGACAATGATGGTTCTGGGACAATCGTCGACGTTAGCGACATCCGAGCACATGAGGACCACGATTCATTTTATAATAATAACGACATTGCAGTTGCTATCACAGAAATACCAATTGAATTATCAGAAGTCGCTAAAATTGCTAAACTTGGAAAAAACCCACCTGTTGTAGGGCAGTCTGTTATAGTGACTGGGAATGGAGGAACAGAATTTGTAAGTATTTATTTTGTTCAACATTATGAACGACTCATGTGCGTATTTTTAAAAGATTTTCCACCTTTTTTGTTACTCGAGGTTTCATTATATGCCCGTTTGCTTGAACTGTAGATCTATTGGACCCCTGTATCATTCCCTTTTATATGATTAATGTGCAGGGGCTATCATCCGATAAACTGCTTACTACCACAATACCGATCACAGACTTTAACGAGTGCCAGAAGAAATATTTTAATACATTAATTGAAAAGAACGTGGCTTGCATGTTGCATAAAACTAGAAGAACATGCTATGGGGATTCCGGCGGCCCCATTATGGAGTTTGATAGTTTCCAGACCAGCTTCATACAGGTTGGCTTAGTATCTATTGGCAAAGGCTACGGCAACATTACCAAACATTGCCCACCACCGCTCGGGCCCACTGTTATGACGAAAGTGGCCAGTTACCAGGCCTGGATAAATAACGTCACAGGCAACGCAACAACATGGGTTGACAATTGACATCCTAAACGGACTATAGCCGGCATATGTGTTGTTAGTAACGTCATGTTAATATATCACGAACTGTTATTTCCAATTATACTATGATATTATTACACATGTCTGTTTATTCCAAGTCGAGGGATATCCAATTCTCACCTACAACTTAATTTTTGGAATCGATTCCAGAGTGGTGAAGATGGAATTCAGGGTGGAATCTAACCAAAAGTCTTGATAATGCTCGGAATAGGAACCGTTTGATAGACCCAGGGCCATTACGACAAATTCATATAATTTAATTACAGAGTTACTGTCGTTTTATTCCCTGTAATAGTATAAAAGTGTTTTGGCCTGTAGGGTATCATCTGCACGTAATAAACTGCATTTACCCATGGGACCTAATATAATAGGTAGGTACTTGTAGTATGTACAAAAGAGATCTCCTTCATAAATTATTTAGTTACTGATCGATGAAACTCTTATGCAGCGGCGGATCCACGCAGAGGATCAAGGGGTCAGAACACCCTTCAGGCAAAAACGAAGCAAATTTAGTAAAAATAAATATTATCTAATTAACAATAAATAGGCCTATGTAATAAAAAATAGGTTACTGTAAACTTGTTAACAAAGTGTGCCAATTTCGGTCAAGACCCCCTTTAAATAAAAAGTTTGATCTGCTTCCGCTCTCATGCAAAATGGAAGCCTATATATTTTCTATGTAAGCTCTATTCTTTGAGCGTATATTGGTGGGACCTCGTAAGTCAGGCATAAATAGGGGAATTCTCTACCTGATATTATTATCTTAACTCATAAGGAGTCAATCGGACAACACACTTACTTAAAATTATACAGTTATCCGTTGCGTTAAAAAAAGATTTCCTTCCTAATAAAATATCCCGTATTAATTGGAAACAGTGAATGGGCGGTGAATTACGAGAATTAAACAAGCTCAAAAAGTCTTCATCGAAATGCAGAAAGTACTTCAGTGTCGGAATCTCGGAATTGGAATTCAATGTAGGCTAAGTGAGTACAACTTCTAGCATACCGGAACAAAATAAGTTTTCGTAAAACATTTAAATATTGTCTGTTCTTAAAATTAACTACCGCACAGTTACGAGTTACTCAATCTTAACTATACCGCAGGTATTATAGGTACCTACGTTCCTAATTTACGGGAACACGAGCATCACATGTAGTTTGTAATTATGTAGAGATATCTTTATAGGCTAGCCTATTTACTGTATTTAAAGTTGAAATTTATAAAGCTGTTCATGATTTCTCTCTAGTGGTTACTAAAACATGCACCGGCACATTGTAGCAGCAATTTTTACCGTTGTCGCGCTGACCGTTTCAGTGAAATATGTTTCAGGTGAGAAAATCCAGTGTTCGTCCAGTGCAAGGGCCAAAAACCTGTTTAAGCAGCTGAGCTAACATTCGAAATAACCAGATTTAGATCTGTTAGAAAAGCTACACATCCAAAACACAACCTATTCCTAACCGGAATTAAAAAAAATTGGTTGTCTGTTTACGGACGATAGTTTAACGTGACGTCATTACAAAAATAAAATAAAAAAATAAAAAAATAAATTGTTGTTGTAATAAGCAATGAAAACCACAATAACACACGGCGTAACGGATGAGTATCACCGCTGAGCGTCACACTTTTTCGTGCATGCACCCAGTCTTCCAGCCAGTGCTCATCGATTTATTAGACGTTGTCACGCCAAAACAACATTGTTTTAAAAATTGCCGAGCCTAATACTAGTCTTAGGTATAACTTAGAATGTGAGGTAAGACATTCGAGGGCGCCAAATGTACATTTTTTTGAATCCTGCAGCTAGTTTAAATTGCTGGTAATAGTAGACGTGGCATCAGCTAGGTGGCCCTACGATTAAAAAAAATATTTTTGGCACTCTCAAATTTCCCATCTTTTCTATATTGAACTCTAGAAACTCCCCAGGTATGAGTCATGCCCCCCCCTCCAGAAGTTAAAATATCTAGCGCCGCCACTGGGCCCTAATAGTCTCATTTCATTATTTTTTCTTGCAGCTAGGAGGCGCATACGCGATGGTGTCATTGCTCCAATAATAGCATATCCATACCACGTAATGGTATACCAGACAACCTGGCACTGCGGAGGAAGTATTTTATCAGTTCATCATGTATTGACAGCGGCTCACTGCGTAACCAAAAATGGCACTCGGTAATTTTATTTCAGAATATTATAAAAATTGCAGAAATATAGTTACAGTAAGGCGGGGTTTACACCGACCTCGCATTTGATAGTGATCCAGATTGACATGGTAGCAGACATTAAAGTTTTAAAGATCTTTAATGTCTGCTACCGGGTCAATATCTGGATCACTATCAAATGCGAGGTCGGTGTAAACACCGCCTAAGCGATACATATTAAGATGATATTGAAGGTAGATATTTGCAACCCCTGGTTACTGAATCACCCCAAAAATTGAACATTTTTTAGAATCATAATTAATAGATCAAGATAGTATCGTATATAGGCCTAGATACTACCCGACCACGATAGAATGGCACTTATAAAAATCTATTAAACTCGCTGTTCCGCTAAAGCAAGTTTTCGAATAAACAAAGTGTGCCAAGTGCCATCATTATCATATTGTGGTCGGGTAAGAACAGGCGTCCTGATGTCCGAGCTACACTCTGCCGATTCGTTAATAGTAAATAAGTCGTGGACAATAATTCCTAAAATCAAAATACTGACAGACAAACATAAAAAGTTCATAAAATACATTTTATGTTATTCCGCAGAAATTTTCCTAGTGAAAGTATCTACTGTAACATAGCTTTCTTCCCATACCTAACTTACAGTAGCCAAATATGATAGCAATTAAAGTACCAAAAATAAAATGTAACGTAGGCCTACCTTATAGCAATAGTGAACGAAATGGTCCCCCACAGCTAGAATCGACCTAGTGGCGGAGGGTGCTTGTTTGGCGTGTAATACCGCATTAATCTCAACAATTCCTTAGAATGTATTAAGAGCATCGTTGAAATCTATAGGAAGCTACGAGCAAATAAGATTGTATGAGCATGATGTTATCTATGTAGTCGAAGAAAATTAAGAATCTTGTCATGTTAGAATACAAATTCTTTTTTTCTTCAAATGTTTACCTTTTAAGAAGATAGAACATAGCCTTTATGCTACGTAAAATAATGCGTGTTTTCTTTTTTTTTAAACTTTAACGACATAAATACATATGTATTTGCAAGCATTACACACCAAACTATCCCACGCTCCGCCACTGAATAGACCAAACATACAGGTATGTACTAATTTAAGTAGGTAATGAAGCTTGTGAGTTAATCTACGGTCAGATTCCTCTGAATTCCAGGGATTAAGTATGTTTGATATGCAATTTGCAGAGTAAGTCCAACCTTGCTATAGTATCAAATACAGCACAGCTGTAGAAGACGATGGCCCTGGGACAATCGTCAAAATGACATCCGAGCACATGAGAACTTTAACATAAGTAATGATAATAACGACATAGGAATTGTTATCACTGAAACACTAATTATATTGTCTGCAGTCGTTGCAATAGTTACATGTTGATTCAAAGGATTAAGTATGTTTGATATGTAATTTGCAGAGTAAGTGCAACCTTGTTCAGTATCAAATATGGCACAGACGTAGACGACGATGGCTCTGGGACAATCGTAAAAATGACATCCGAGCACATGAGAACTTTAATATACGTAATGATAATAACGACATAGGAATTGTTATCACTGAAACACTAATTATACTATATCTGCAGTCGCTGCAATTGTTACATGTTGATTCCAAGGATTAAGTATGTTTGATATGTAATTTGCAGAGTAAGTGCAACCTTGTTCAGTATCAAATATGGCACAGACGTAGACGACGATGGCTCTGGGACAATCGTCAAAGTTCATGACATCCGAGCACATGAGAACTTTGATATAAGTAATGGCAATAACGACATAGGAATTGTTATCACTGAAACACCAATTATATTATCTGCAGTCGCTGCAATTGTTACATGTTGATTCCAAGGATTAAGATGTTTGATATGTAATTTGCAGAGTAAGCCCAACCTTGTTCAGTATCAAATATGGCACAGACGTAGACGACGATGGCTCTGGGACAATCGTCAAAGTTTATGACATCCGAGCACATGAGAACTTTGATATAAGTAATGGCAATAACGACATAGGAATTGTTATCACTGAAACACCAATCATATTGTCTGCAGTCGCTGCAATTGTTACACTAGGGAAAAAACCCCCTGCAGCAGGACAGTCAGTTTTAGTGGCGGGACATGGATTAACAGAGTTTGTAAGTTGTTATTTCAAAATTGTTATTTCAAAATTAAACCACATGAGAATTTTTCTCTGAATAATCCAAATCATGGCTACATTCAGAAGCCCGTATTCTCCAACATGATGCTTTACAGGGGCTATAAAATCATGTCCCACTGCAGCAATGGAGATAGTACTGGACTTCCCACCCCTCCATCAGTGGAAACTTCAGCCGAAATGACAGTATTAGGAGTGGAAGGGCAATTAGGAGAGACTCAGCCTCTCTGGCTACGTCTGACCACTGCCTGGATATGCCATGCGATAGAATCCATCCAAAATACTGTTTTAGGAGGGAATTCGAAACTTTATTAGGGACAATGAGAGAATGCTGCGAATCAGCAGGCATTCTCAATAGTCACACTGTCAAATGGTTTACTGATAGCTCTGGGCTAGGAAGTACAAAACCAGGAACAGGCCTTGGCGTCTTTGGTCCTGGGGTTAAATATCTGGAGTCTCTTTGGGAGATTCTCCAAACTTCATTCGTATGGAATCAACAACAATTATGTGGCCCACTTTACCTAGCTTTCCCCTACAATATAATTGAGTTCATTGAGCACAGCAGTACCTACCAGGGTGCCTCATAATCACATTCTTATACATGCTCATAATTATTATTCATTTCGTCGCATCAAATATGATTTGCTTACAAAACATTTTGAATTCTCTGCCCTAAATAAACTAAAATATACCACTATATTTACCTTACAGGGGTTCACAAACAAATTACGTACCACCACGCTACTGATCACTTCATTTCAAGAGTGCCAGAAGAATTACACTGATACATTAATCGAGGCAAACATGGCTTGCACGTTGCATAAAACTAGGAGAACATGCGTAGGCGATTCCGGGGGTGCCGTTCTGGACTTCAATAGTTTTCAGACTAGCTTCATACAGGTTGGCGTAGTATCTTTCGGCCGAGGCAACAGCAACAATGTTACCACATATTGTACAAAACCGGTCTTTCCCGAAGTAATTGTGAAAGTTGCCAGTTATCAGGCTTGGATAAATTCGGTCACAGGCAAAGCAGCAAAATGGGTTGACAATTGACAACCGTTACGGTGTCAACGACGCACAAGTTGAAAGTAACGTTTTGTTAACATCACAAACTGTTATTTACAATTGAGGAGCTTGGTTACAAACGTGGCCAACTCCATTTTTTCACAAAATTGGGTTTTGATCCGAACTTGCAAAAATTTTAATGTCCACCTGCACGTTGTAAAATAAAGTGACAAAAGCAGACAGATTGCGCACAGAAGCGCTGGGAAGTCTAGGGTTAGCTATAAACTTAATGCAATTTTCAACAGAAAATCCGCTCTCCTGAAAAATTATACAACTTGGAGTTGGCCATGTTTGTAAACAGCCTACTCAATTTTATTACAATATGATAGTATCACACATTTCGCGTGTGAAATTCATTTTGAATTCAAGTCTAGGGATAACTGATTCCACCTACAACTTGATTTTTGGGATCAATTCTAGAATCTCAGCAATGGACTTCACACCGGAATGGATTCGAATTAAAAGACTTGATTATGCTTAGATGTAAGAACCGCTGCACAAACCAATCATCCGAGCGGCATACATAAAATGATTTAAATAAAGTTCTGTACACTTTATTTTCCCTAATCTCACAGAATGAATGAAACATTAAGGCCAGGCATCGTTCTAATATTCTTTAGAATATCACCTACACCTAATAAGCCTAACCTGCCAATACGGGCAAATATGCTAGTAAAATTAACAATAGAAATCTCTATGATGCTGCTAAATTCCATAAAGAAAGACAATTGAATCTCTCTGTCAACGCGCATCTCGTGTCCCTTGCGCTGAGGTCCCTAGGTGAAAGGATACAGCCGAGTTGCTGCTGGCTGCTCAGAAACGAAAACGAACATACTTCGGCCATGTGGAGAAATGAACCATACCGTCTTCTTCATGGAATTAATCCACGGGAAGATAGGGCTGAAGAGGGCTCCCAGCAGAGGAAGAACATCCTAGAAGAAAAACAGTGGTTTGTCAAGAGAACGACTTCCCTATTCCCTCCAAGGTCCAAATTGCTCGTAACACTGACAGTAAATTATCTTGGGTTTAAGTGGTAACCTCCTGGTCATAACCGACATTTGAGGATACGGAAAAAACTCGTTAGGATTCGAACCCACCCATTGGTCGCAGAGGAATGAAATAAAATCTGGCTGAAAGTCCGTATTATTACCTACGATAATGGTAATCTCCACTTTTTACGAAAAATCAACGATTTCATGACGGCGTCCAGTCAAAGTGAAAATAATGTTAACTATAAGTAAAAGTTTATAGTCGTAATTGTGGGTCGAAATATGGAATACAAGAGTGTTTTGTGTGTTGATGTTGTAATTGGGAAAATAACAAAGTATTTTTTTATTTTTAATTACATTTATGGCGTAGCCTTGGTGCATAGCTTAGGCAGTGTAGAGAAAAGGGCGGGGTCTACGCTTGCATGGAATCTCCCTGCACCTAATCGGTAAGAGCCGAAAGGAATTTTTTTCAACATTATTTAAATAATTTTATTGTCAGTAAAGTACAGTACCATAAAGTCTTGAGAAACTTAATCTATTCTATAGGCCCTATAGGTAGGCATTAATTTACGAGAACATGGGAACCACGTGTAGTTTGTGATTATGAGCATGTCTGTGTAGTAGGCTGGGCCATTAAATTTCCTTTATTTCAAGTTAGAATTGACTTTTTTCTGTCTTGATTTCCCTGCAGTAGGTACTAAATCATGTATCGGAGCATTATTGCTGTAATTTTTAACGTTATCGCGCTGAACGTTTCGGTAGAATATGTTTCAGGTGAGAAAACCTGCTACTATACTGTAGTACGGTATGTACGGTTTAGTAAAAGAGATGAAACATTCAAGCGCGTCAAAAATGTTTCTTTTTTTTAAATTCTGGCCTTTAATTAATGCCTGAAGGTCATAAGAGACGTGGTGTCAAAAATGTTTTCAAATGTACTTATCTCTAATAATTATATTGAAATTTAAAGACCTACCTATTTTAGGCGGGTTCCACTACCCTTCGAATGGTCTCAGTAAGAACAATAATGGAGTGCAATAATTGCAAACAATTATTGTTGAATTAGGGCATTAAATTACGCCAAAAATATCTTTTGAATCCTAGGGCCACCTGGTACGGGCCTTTAATGCCTGGTCATAGCCCATAGGGAACATGGAATAGTAATAGTAATAGTCGTATAAAAATGTTTAGTGAGTGGTGACTGGTAACCTTTAAACCATGGAGACAACGATACTTTTGGGAAGATTTCCTTATATTGGACCCCAGCTGGGTAGATGTAGAATAGTCCCTGTCACTCTACCAACAGTGCCCTGAAGGAACCTGAAGCTACAGTTGATGCAGTTAAGGCCGTAGCCAGAAGTTTTTTCGGGGGGGGGGGGGGTCCATCTGACGTCACTGGAGGTGCGACAACCTCTATATATTTAAAACTCCGTTCTATCAAGAGCAAATATTTCGGGAGGCGTCTAGGGGGACCCACTTTCGCTACGGCCTTGGATGCAGTAGTTACCGCCTCACTTTTTTTATTTTTTTTGCAGCTAAGAGGCGCATTCGTGATGGAGCAGAAGCAGCGATAGAGAGATACCCATATCATGCAATGATATATTATATGGCAACCTGGCACTGTGGAGGAAGTATTTTATCAGAGTATCATGTTTTGACTGCAGCTCACTGCGTAACCGATAATGGCATTCGGTATTTTTTAAATCAGAATTAACAATATAGCTATACAGTAGATAATTTGTAAGCAGCTAGGAAGTATGTGCTAAGATGAAGCTAAACGTAGATATTGGCCACCCCTGCGGGCCTATTACTTATGGCGATTATTTTGAACCTGGGATAAAAAATGTATGTACAAAATAATTTTACAATGGAAAGCCCTATTCAAAATTAATTTGTTTACATTAAATGTACAAATGTACAAATTTTTTAAACCCAAGAATAAGTTAACATTAGGCCTATATGGCACAGTAACCCGCAGGTGTTAAATAGGAAGTACGTGCTATGATGATTCTGAACGTAGATATTAACCCACGTTTTAATCCCAAGAATAAGTTAATATCGTCACTCTAAAGTTAGAAGGGTGTAGACCTAATCAAAATTTTGGGGAAATTGGGTTATAATCAGATTAAATGACATTATAGTGTCATAAATTCTATTGCAACCTTTGCATGTCCCGAAAAAAAAATTATGCGTGAAAAATAAGCCGGAATTTTTTTTTTTTTTTTTTTAAGTTTTTTATTTTCAGTCTTTTTGGAGTCTCGGCTGACATCTTAAATGTAGGTACACTGACTGTCAGTGTTATAAATATCATATAATACTGTAATATGTGAAATTAAGCTTTGCCTTTTTGCAATAAAAAAGCTCACAAAACCTGTTCGGTTAGATAGTTGTTTAGCTGTGCTAACCTGTCAAGCAATATGAATCTTGTTAATAAGAGTAAATTAGTAGAGGAATTAGAGGAACTAAACTTGTTCGGTCTTGTGATCCAGGGGAGAAACGTCCTCTCATTCCTTAAACCGAAGCCTCTAATTTCAGTTAACTTCCTCTTCATTACAGGGAATATTAAGTTTAGATATTTGATGTATAATTTGCAGAATTAGTCCAACCGAGTTCAGTGTCAAATATGGCACAAACATAAAGAACGATGCCTCAGGTAAATTGGTTCAAGTTAATGACATTCGTGCACATGAGGGCTTTGAAACAGTCAATTATGAAAACGACATAGCAATAGCCATCACAGAAACTGCTATTGAACTATCGGCAGCAGCTAACATTGCTAAGCTCGGAAAAAAACCACTTGTAGTAGGACAGAATGTTATACTGACTGGACATGGAGAAACAGAGTTTGTAAGTTGTTATTTTGTTAAACATTAAGAGATTCATTGGCATATTTTTAAACCCGTTTGCCTCATTTTTCTAACTTTTGGGTCCACGTCATTTCCTACTGTTTCGAACTCTCCTTAACTCACTGTCGGAGAAATTCACCAACACCTACTTTTATAATATCTGACTTGCAAGTCTTTGCATATTCTGACCCACTAGTTTTTTTGTCACTCATCTGCGATCTACAAGGTCATTGATGTCGTCAAATACAGCAGTACCACGATGCATGATATTCAGATTTTAATAGTACTAGTTAGTATATTTAAATGAATAAACTCAATACAGTTAATTCCATCATTATTTGGTTGTTTACAACATATTCAAAATAATCCCTGCCTCTAATAACATAAAATATGCCTTGGTTTGATGCATTATTATATTTACTGTATAGGGGCAGTACCAAACAAAACTTCTTACTACCACGGTACCGATCACTGATTTAAACGAGTGCCAGAAGAAGTATGGGAGTAAATTAAATGAGAAGAACATGGCCTGCATGTTCGATACAACTAGAAGAACATGTTTTGGGGATTCTGGAGGACCAATTGTCCTGTACAATAGTTATCCGACCAGCTACGTACAGGTTGGCGTAATATCGTTCGGCCAAGGCTACGGAAACATTACCACTCATTGCCCGCCAACGCTCGGGCCCGATGTATTGGTGAAAGTTGCCAGTTACCAGGCTTGGATAAATTCAGTCACGGGGAACGCTGCAACATGGGTTGACAATTAACATCTTATAACGTCGTTGTCTTGACGTTTGATGCCATGATATTTCACGTCATGTCAAAACCACGAATTGTTATTTACAATAATTATAATATTTTTAATGTTTTAATGTTAATGTTTAATTTTTAATTAAACTATTCCAAGGGACTGTCTTATAGTGTGGCATCCTATTTTGTTGAGTCTGCGCTTTGATCGCTTTGATTAGGTTATCGCCACTCCTATAGGTTGGGTAAACTGCACAACAGAAAAACGGCGGATTCCCTTTCCCTAATAACGCACTAGGTACGGTATACGTAAAGATTTGAAGATAATACGGCTGAAAAGTTTTTAATCAGCCCCCCTACTATTGAACCAGTATTCGATCCAATAAATATGATTCTAAATAAATTTTGAAAAGTAAGACGGTACGGTACCTAAATATTGATGTTTCTTCCATCAAATAAAGCTTATTATTAGTGTGTAATCACTTGCTGTGCAAAACTAATGTATAAATAATTGGTCCATATACAGTATGTTATGAATAGTGTTCCCCTGCAGCGAGGCAAATTAACGATTAAGGAAAGAGATTCATACATAGCAAATGTGTTTAGAACTCCATCAGCTGAAGTTAAAAGACATGGCATATTACGTCAGTGTCCGTTTCAAGGGGTTTCAACTATTAGTGCAAGTAAATGGAAGTAAAAGACTACTTTATAAAAATATAAATAAAATATGAATAGGCCTAAATAGTAATATATGACATGGTTTTTAGGCAACCAATGTTCAACTTCCGAAAAATTTCTTCACAACTTTTTATTTCATTAAAATTTCATGACGAGTCATTCAAAATGTTATGTATATAGGTATCCTATGTATGCCGATTTTTGGAAACAGTGTAACTTCCGTAAATAGCACAAAAATTTAATATACAAATTACAAGTATCTTCATCGAGTTCGATAACCAGCGTCAGACACCATTTTGTTTCAAGATGGTGGCCGATAAACTTGAAAAATTCATATCCATCGGTCGTAGAGAAGTAGGATAACATGTGACCGAAAGTCTGTAGTTTTATATACGATAATGGTATTTGGAACTTTTTATGACAAATCAACGATTTCAAGATGGCGACCTTTTTAGGTGAAATATATTAGACAAGTTTTATGGAATCTCCCTACACCTGATCGGCCACATCACTGATATCAGCCAAAAGGTTTTTTTTTAAACAGACATGTAACTATTGTCTGTTCTTAAAAGTGAAGTACCACAAAGTCATGAGCAACGTTATCTATTCAATACAGGTATTAATTTACAAGAACATGAGCACCACATGTAGTTTGTGAATATGGGCATGTCTGTATAGTCTAGGACATTTCCTTTATTTCAAGTTGATTCAAGTTGTTATGATTTCCCTGCAGTTGGTACTAAAGCATGCATGATCGGAGCATTATTGCTGTAATTTTTACCGTTATCGCGCTGAACGCTTCGGTAGAATATGTTTCAGGTGAGAAAACCTGCTACTAGTAACTTATATACATAATAGTTTCCTTGGTTACTTTGTACAACTTGTAAAACGTTTGGTTTTTACAATTTTCTCACACTTGATGATGGCGTAAGCCAAAACCGGTTGTGTGTGTTTTAAGCCTTTAGGGAAATTCATTTACCTATTGAGATGGCGACCAATGTTCGAATTTCAGAAAGTTTCTTCACAACTTTTCATTTCATGACCCCTAAGCCTAAAAACCACCCTCCGTTCAAAATGTTATATATATATATATATATATACAGTATACATTATACTGTATGTAGGCGTATGTAGATATGAGGAGGCTGTTTACAAACATGGCCAACTCCAAGTTGTAGAATTTCTCAGGAGAGTGGATTTTCTGTTGAAAATTGCAACAAGCTTATAGCTAACCCTAGACTGCTCAGCGCTTCTGTGCGCAATCTGGCTGCTTTTGTCACTTTATTTTACAACATGCAGGTGGACATTAAAAATTTTTCTGCAAGGTCGGATCAAAACCCCATTTTGTAAAAAAATTGAGTTGGCCACGTTTGTAACCAAGCTCCTGATATGTATATCGATTTTAGGAAACACTTTAACTGCCGTAAATATTATCCGATTTTGATAAAACTTGGCACTAAAATTGGCCACACAAATGTCTTAATCGAGTTCGTTAACCAGCTAGATCCACTATTTAGTTACTAGATGGCGGCCGATTGAAACCTTGTATAATTCATACCTCAGTTAATATTGGTCGCATAGGGATGAATTAAAATCTGACTGAAAGTTCGTATTATTATCTACGATAATGGTAATCGCCCCCCTTTTCGACAAATCAACCATTTTAAGATGGCATCCAGTCAAAGTGAAATTAATTTGATAAACAAAAATTTAATAGTCGGCATTGTGGTTCGAAATTTGGTACACAAGAGTTTTTTGTGTGTTGATGTTGTGGTCGGGAAGATAATGAAGTATTTTTAATTTTGATATTATTGAACATACATAGCGTAGGTAGCGTAGAGGGAAAGCAGGGTCTGCGGAATCTCCCTACTCCTGATCGGCCAGAGCCGAAAGGGATTTTTATGTTTTAGGGTAAAACTTTACTAAGTAATTTTTACTATTAGGTAGTATGTATAAAAAGTGAGATGGAACATGCAAGCGCGCCTGAAATATTTTTTGAATCCTGGACTATAATGCCTGAAGGTCATAGGACACGCGGTGTCAGGTGACCCCAGGAAGAAAAAAAAACTGTTTTTGGTGAGTTCAAATGTCTCCATCACTTTTAAATAGAACTGTAAGAACCTACCTATTTTAGGCGGGTTCCACCACCCTTCGAAAGGTCTCAGTAAGTAATAATGGAGTGCACTCCTTGAATTAGGACATTCAAGGGCACCAAAAAAATCTTTTGAATCCTAGGGCCACCAGGTATGTGCCTTTAATGCCTAGTCATTGGAGCCATGGAATCAGGTGGCCCCACCAGGAATAAAAAAAATATATTTTTGGCGTGCTCCAACTTTCCCATAATATAATATAATTTTTTCTTGCAGCTAAGAGGCGCATACGCGATGGAGCCCTCGCAGCGATAAAGAATTATCCATATCACGCAATCATGATGTATATGAACACCTGGCATTGTGGAGGAAGTATTATATCAGTGAATCATATTTTGACTGCGGCTCACTGCGTAACCGAAAATGGCACTCGGTACTTTTTTTAAAATCAGAATTAGCAGTAGGCTATAGCTAAAGTACCGCAGATATTTTGTAACCAGTAGAAACTACGTGCTAAGATGATGTAAACGTAGATTTTAGACCCCTCCCCTGCCCTATTACGGCGATTACTTTTCATCTTCGCCTAGGATCAAAAATGTAAAAAGATAATTTTACAGTGGAAAGCGCTATTCAAAATTGTTATGTTACACTATTATTCCCAAGAATAAGTTAACACTAAATGGCATATCAGCCCCCAGGTGTTTTGATCACTCCAAACACTATCAGTCTTTTCAGAGTTTTAGCTGACCCCTCAAGGGTAGGTACCTGGTGAGAGTGTAGGTCAAGCAGACAATCGCTATAATTATTTGTTTAAAAACGGGGTTTTGAAGACTTTTGACCCCAAATAAGTAATAACGCAGCGGCCTAATATTTTCAGCCGAATTTTTTATTGCCCAATAAAAATATAAGGATCTTCAACAGGACGGGCTCCAATTCATGTTAGAAGAATAACTAAGTTCACATAAACCCAAAACAAGAGCTTATTGATAGTGAAGAACTGATATCCTTTAATCAAATTTTTTTGTGAAAAAGGTAATAGGTGGGAAATGCCACAAGGAACATTTCTATTTAAAAAAACATTTTCGAATAAACAAAGAATTCCAAATGCCATCCTAACCCTAATGTGGTCGGGTATAAGTACTAGTAGAACGCCACACATGGTTCCCGCCATGAGAAATACATGAAAAAACCTGATAATATTATTGTAAATATGATGAACTAAATGCTTATGAATAGAAAAACAATATTGCAATACCATATAACACCAAAAAGTTAAATTCGACACACAATATTGAGAACGAAATAGTCCCTCACACTTGAATTGAACAATTAATTAATATTTAAAACAGATTCGGTGGTGGCCTACATTTAGCTTCCTCTTAATAAATTCCAATGACGTATATTTGATATTAGTGGAGTGCCGTAAGCCTCGGAATCCAGGGACAGTCAATGAATATTTATAAAAACTTTGAAAATGTGTTGTTTGTACTACCTAGAAAAAGGTTAAAAAACAATTTTTGCCCGCCCTCAATTTTTAACTACAGGGTGTGGCAGCATAACCTCCTGTTTTTGTAATGCGCGCCATTCGGTGGGTTGATGTCGTAGCGGAGTATTAGTGGTCTCGTTTGAGAGGCGGGACTATACACTTTTGTCAGAGGCCTACACAGTTACGAAGATCAAAACATTTAGATCACGTTCTCGATACATTGAGTAGGCTATTAGTGGAGCGCCGTAACACAAAAAATGGAAAAGCCTCGGAATTCAGGGACAGGTAATGAATATTTATAAAAACTTCGAAAATGTGTTTTTAATAGTATATAGAAAAATGTTAAAAAAATTGTTTTGCCCGTTCTCAATTTTTAACTACAGGGTGTGGCAGCATAACTTCCTGATTTGTAATGCGCGCCATTTGGTCGATTTATGTCGTAACGGAGTGTAAGTGGTCTCGTTCGAGGGGCATGACTATAAAGTTCTGGCTAACATAGTTTTGAAGATCAAAACATTAAGATCACGGCTTTCAATCTTGATACAATGAGTATTAGTGGAGCCGTGAGTAAAAACAAAAATGGTAACCATGTAGTTTAAAATTGAGAGGGTGAATTTTTTTTTTAACATTTATCCATACACTATTAAAAACACATTTTCAAAGTTTTTATAAATATACATTCTCTGAATTCCATGACATTACCATTTTTTTTACTCACGACGCTCACGCCACTAATGCTCATTGTATCGAGATTGGAAGCCGCAATATTCATGTTTTGATCTTCAAAACTATGTTAAACAGAACTTTATAGTCATGCCTCTCGAACGAGACCACTTACACTCCGTTACGACATAAATTGACCGAATGGCGCGCATTACAAAACAGGAAGTTACGTTGCCACACCCTGCAGTTAAAAATTGAGAACGGGCAAAAAGTTTTTTAACATTTTTCTATATACTATTAAAAACACATTTTCGAAGTTTTTATAAATTTTTATATATTTTATTTTAAGTTTTTTGTGTTACGGCGTTCCACTAATAGCCTACTCAATGTATCGAGAATGAGAAACGTGATCTAAATGTTTTGATCTTCGAAACTGTGTAGGCCTCTGACAAAAGTGTATAGTCCCGCCTCTCAAACGAGACCACTAATACTCCGCTACGACATCAACCCACCGAATGGCGCGCATTACAAAAAGAGGAAGTTGTGCTGCCACACCCTTTAGTTAAAAATTGAGAGCGGGCAAAAATTGTTTTTTAACCTTTTTCTAGGTAGTACAATCAACACATTTTCAAAGTTTTTATAAATATTCATTGACTGTCCCTGGATTCCGAGGCATAACCATTTTTTTGTTTAATTGCACTCCACTATATGTAATTTGCAGAATCAGTTCAACCGAGTTCAGTTTCAAATATGGCACAAACGTAAACAATGATGCCTCAGGGAAAACGGTCCAAGTTAAAGACATGCGTCCACATGACGGCTTTGATACAGTCAATTACGAGAGCGACATAGCAATTGCCATCTTAGAAACACCTATTGAACTATCGGCAGTAGCAAAAATTGCTAAACTCGGAAAAAAACGACCTGTAGTAGGACAGAATGTTATATTGACTGGACATGGAGCAACCGAGTTTGTAAGTGTTGATATTTTGATAACATTAAGGGCAATTCATTGACATAATTTTAAACCTCTTTGCCTCCTTTTTGTAACTTGATGTTTCCACAACATTTTCAGCAGTTTCGAACTCACCTTAATAACTTTGATAACTCTAAAAGCCCCAGATATTATTCACTTCTGTATGGCAGGCACTTAACTATTATCCGACAAATTTACCAACACCTACAATATCTTGTAAGTCATTGCAAATTCTGTTTTTTTGCCACTCATCGGCGATCTACAAGGTAATTGATGGAATCGGGCATAGCAGTACCACGGTGCTTAATATTCAGATTTGAATAAAAATAATTCAGATGTATGCAATATAATCCAAAGGGAAACCCAAAATGCATGGCAGGCTGCATTGTGGGACACCATTAATAATAAGCTAAGAAGCATCAAACCTGTTATTGGGGATTAGCAAACCGCATGTCGCCTAAATCGAGTAGAAGAGACTGCTCTTGCCAGATTGCGCATAAGGCACACCCGCCTTACCCATCGACATTTGATGTCTGGTGACCAGTCCCCGACATGCAGCAAGTGCGAAGTGCCACAAACAGTGAAACACATAATTACCGAATGCCCTATATACACAGCGGGCAGACTTTCGTTACCTAAACCACACACCCTGCCAAACTTAATTGGGGACAAGCATGGGCCGGTTGAGCTTTCTAATCAAGACTGGAGTCATGCCACACCTGTAGACAAACTGTAGAAACCTGTTGAAAATCTCTGCCTCAAATAACTTAATTGGTTTAATATATTATTCATTGTATATTTTACTGTACAGGGTCTGGAGGAAACCAAACTACGTACTACGACGGTACCAATCATTGATTTAAACGAGTGCAAGATGCATTTTTTAAGTAAAATAAGCGAAAAGAACATGGCCTGCATGCTTCATGCAACTAGAAGATTTTGTTATGGAGATTCCGGAGGACCCATTGTGGAGTACAAAAGTTATCCGGCCAGCTACGTACAGGTTGGCGTAATATCGTTCGGACAAGGCTACGGGAACACTACCACTAGTTGCCCGCCAATGCTGGGGCCCGATGTTATGACAATAGTTGCCAGTTACAAGACTTGGATAAATTCAGTCACGGAGAACGCTGCAACATGGGTTGACAACTGACATCTTCTATGGAGTTAACGTCGTTGTATTGAAACGGCAAGTCAAAACCGCACTCTTGGTTACTATTATAATATTATTTAATGTCTAATACGTTTCATAGTGGTATCCTTTAATCTTCGTTCAACTCGGTGTAAGACTGCACGGACATTAAACTATTATATTTCGAGGGACTGTCTTATATGGCATCCCATTTTGATGAGTCTGTTACGTTGAACGTTGCTTTTATTAGGTTAGCATTTGCCTCTGCAGTATATACTACAAGAACCGCATAATCAGTTAGATAGTGTCAAATATACGTACATGATAGCATATTGAAACGTTTATGAGAGCATTATGACAATTTAGAATTATTGCTTTCCAATTTATACGTAGTATAAGGAAAGCTTTGCGATGGTCAAAATTTTCGATTTTGAGATTTCAACGGATTAACACGTTCCTAAGAACCCAAAAATGTAGTTTTTACGAAATGTCTGTAGGTTCATCGATTTTTGGGCAAACTATACTCGTGGATTTGAATGAAATTCGGTTTGTAGGTTCAAAAAAATCATACCTCAGAACCATCTTTCAATTTGGGCTAACTCAATTCTGGCGGTTTATTAAAAAAAAAAAACGTAAAAAAAATCGACTAAAAAAATGATTTCTCAAAAATTGCTCCACGATTTCTTTTAAATTCACATACATTGCAGTCGTTATTCATGTTAATAAAACGCAATGGGTCGCTTGCCTTTTGATATATATATATAGTTTGTTTCTGGGGGTTCAGAAATTTGAACCTAGGAAAATAATTTAACTTACTATCGAATTATATATTTCTAATACAATTGAATTGAAAATAGGAAAACATGTTCGAGTAAACTGGGACCGGTTCTTTACGTATGCAACTGTAGCGGAGGGAATTTCGGAGCACCTACAGTGTTAGGCTGTCGTGGCATGATTGAGTTTATTTTGCAAGATATTTAGAGTGTGCTCACGCCACTCTCCCAAAGTAAATTTAGGGGGTTTGATGAGCGCATCCAAGCACCATACAACTCAGCGCGCCAATTCACCAATCAATCAATAAATCAACCTTTGTCCATGATCCACCAAGGTTGAATAGACGGCGTACTGGTCGAAGCGCACAAGCTTGCTCGTAGTGTTCACACTGCGATGGTTTCATATTATTCATATTGAAGGGCATATTTTTTTTCTTGTTTTTTTTTTTTCTTTCTCTGCCAGTCGGTTTTCGAACATAATTGGTATTTTTTCTAAATGATATATTGAACTCGGTGTGTGGCCTAATGGGTGTGAGGGTTGGGGGAGCTAGGAGCTGAAAGGTGGGACTGGTGGAAGATCCTCCGAAAGTGAATGACGTATACGTATATGTACAATATCAGGAAAAGAAGGAAAGGCAGGGAGGGTGGCCTATCCGTAGAAACAAGGAGAAATAAGGTGACCCAAGGGAGAAGACAAGTAGGGTGACCACGGATGCTATGGTTGGATATGGGACGGTTAGGTGGATCTAGTGACCCTTGGCGTCGGTGACTGGCGAAGGAGAGCGCAGGACCACGCAGGCAAGCGCTATATGGCAGAGCAGGACACGCGCTAAGGTGTAAGAAAGTAAGTAAGAAAGAAAATTGTCATTATTTTCCATTAGGGCGAATGTTGGGCCATTCGGCTCACTCTTACAATTAACCCATAATGTTAACTTAATTACCTACTAGTTATAATAAAACTTTAAATAAAAACTAAGCTAAAAGCGACCATTTCCACACCATTTATACAACATACATACTCATGAAAGAACCGGTTCGAGTTTACTCGAACATGCTTTCCAATTTATCAATTAGTAGATAGAGAAAATGGGTACTTTCATGGCAAATAATACTCCTATCCTATAGTTAAATTTCGGACATCTCGGGGGGGGGGGGGGGGGTCTGCCTGACGTCACTGGAGGTGAAGTAAATTTTAGATAGGTCAGACATTACATTACATTACCACACAGCAATAATGGCAGTGCACGCAATGCATTTGGGCGTGAATTTTCATTTTTTCAAAAACATTTTTTTCTTGCACAAACCAAATAGTTTTTTGGGAAAGCAACCTGTCCGGTTTCGTTACTCAATTTCACACCTAAAACATGCCTGAAGGTAGAAATCATCGATAGAAAGGTTTCACAGAAAAATTATTTTTTAGTCATTTTTCATTAAAATTTAGTTATTTTTATTTTTTTACCCCCAGAAGCAAACTATCAAGGGGCAAGCGACCCCCCGCATTTTGTTAACATTAATAACGACTACAATATATGTGAATTTGAAAGAAATCGTTGGAGCCGTTTTAGAGAAATATTTCTTTTAGACGTTTTTTTGGATTTTTTTGAGAATAAAACCCCCCCTAATTGAGTTAGCCAAAAAAAAAAAATTGTTCCGAGTCATGATTTTTGTGAACCTAGATGCAAAATTTCATCAAAATCGGCCAAATAGTTTCCCCGGAAATAGATGAACAGACAGACATACAGACATACAGACAGACAGACAGACAGAGCGACAGATAGACATTTAGTAAAAAACACTTTTTTTGTTTCATGGGACCTCAAAACGTGTAATTCCGTTGAAATCTCGGAATCGGAAATTTTGACCATCGAAAACCTTTCCTTATACTACGTATAAATTGGAAAGCAATAATCGTGATAGTAAGTGTGCGGGCGTCCGTGATTGGCCCCAGCTATGCCTTTTCGGGGCTTTTGACCACCCTGTTCTCGATCAGGTACAGATTTTAACTTTCTTGTCTTGTCGCTGTCGTTATGAGTGCACTCACCTCCCTCTCTTACAAAGTTCATCAAATATACATGTAAAAAAGTGGGGTATAAAGCCTTTTCTGTGATACCATCTGGGGGGTTCATGCCACCGAATTCTTCAAGTGGTACTTCATTGCATTGCACACATTTTTATCTACTATTCAATCTTTTCACGGGTTTTAAAAATGCTACTTAGCCCCTTCTTCCATCTGACCCTTCACTTTAACATCCACTTCCAAAAATTAATTACATACCTGTTCTTAATGTTGATGAACATAGGTAATTAAGATTAAAAAGGTCACTTCTGTTCACCTAATCCTTTTCCATTTTGTTTCAAGACATTGTCCATTAAACATTAATTATAATCAGTCAGTTATAAATTGTCAGTGTTTAAAGCAGAAGAAAATGAAGCCACAAATTTTATTAATGTTTGTGACCTTCATTTTGAATGGTTCAATAGATACTGTTTCAGGTAGTACTAGTATAATCTGAATTTATTACAACAAATTAAAAAATAGAATGGGCTTTAACGAGTGTCATTCGTATAGGTCAAAGCGGCCAGGGAAGTCATTCGATAAGGCTTTTGTCGGATAGACTAGCTGACGGTGGCGTAAATAACACCCCCGCAGCCCCCGTGGTGCGGGGGGGGGGGGGGGGGGGGGTGGCAGCATTGCCTCGGCTCCCAAAATTATTAAATCAGAATCAATAAGAAATCTACGTAATTATACCGAATAAAAATATTAAATTTCATCAAATTTTATCCGCGTTAACTATAATTTCACTATTGACTATCACTCATAAGAAAAATTAAAATCAAAACCTGGGCACGGCCTTGTTTGTCTTTAACATTAAACTAGGCTACATATACAAATAGCCAGGACCGTCAGCGCTCATTAATATAAAATTACATTATTAATTTATTAATTTATTTGTTGCAGGGAAAAGACGAGTAAGTGGTGGCGTCCAAACGACAATTGAAAAGTTCCCATGGCACGTTAATGTTATTTATAACAATCAGGGGGATGAAAGTTATTGCGGCGGAAGTATTTTATCACAGTACCATGTTCTAACAGCTGCTCACTGTCTTGTAACCGATAATATTCAGTAGGTATTTTTACTTGATTGCGGATCTTATCCACCCCAAATAAGTCAAGTGGATGTAAAATAAAATAATAAAAAAATCCAAAGTCCCACAGGGCCGAGTCATGGGGCCTTCATTTTTTGTATTCAAATTAGGCATGGCAATGAACTGTAATATAGTTTGTATACTCAGTTCATACAGTATATATATAGGTATATAATATATGAGGAGGTTGTTTACAAACATGGCCAACTGCAAGTTGTAGAATTTTTCAGGAGAGCGGATTTTCTGTTGAAAATTACATTAAGTTTATAGCTAACCCTAGACTTCCCAGCGCTTCTGTGCGCAATCTGTCTGCTTTTGTCACTTTATTTTACAACGTGCAGGTGGACATTAAAATTTTTGCAAGTTCGGATCAAAACCCCATTTTGTGAAAAAACGGAGTTGGCCACGTTTGTAACCAAGCTTCTCATATATAGGTACCTTCTTCAATACGTTAACTGTACTATATACAGCATCTTATAGATGGGCATTTTATGACAAATTTGACATTATACAATAAACATCTGTTTAGGTTATGTAGTGAGGTTTCCGATTGCCCTTTAAGAGTTGCAGCACAACGCATGCATTGATTAATTTTTAGGGAACCTCCAGGATTATATACTATAAAGTATGGCACCAATAAATTGTTCGGAAATTTTGGATTCACAACTTCAGTTAGCGATATTTTCATACACGGTTCATTTGGAAAGGTTAAAAATGCCAGCTTTGACAGCGACCTGGCCGTTATGATGGTAACCACACCAATTACATTATCTAAAGTTGCTGCAATCGTTAAACTGAAAAAGACTGTGCCGAGCGTTGGAACGAAGGTTATTATATCTGGACATGGAGAAACATTTACAGGGGTAAGCAATTAAGCAGCTATAAATTAATATTTAATATTGCCGATGTCCCAAGCTTACAACAGACTTTTCAATGGCCACTTTGCATCAACTTTACGACCACCGCCACTTATCAGGTTAAACACGATTAAAGCTCATACAAAGAAGGAATACCTCTCACTAAACCAAACGCAGCCAGAACTACACAATCAGCAAAGTACACCGCTCATAATGCCTATTATCTATCCATCAATAGATAAAAACAGCTTAACCTAAAAATATTCACGAATAAGCTTAAAAGACCTAAACTTAAATCAATGCACATATGGTACTCTCTAACCCATTACACAATGTATTTAACTAATCTAATTACTAACATAACCTTACAGAGGCGTAAAGTTTTAGAATGATGGCGGGGACAAAACTAGGTAGACCTTATGACGTCATCAGGCAGGATTTAAGGAAAAATTGAAAATATAAAAGCAAAATAGTAGGGTTTTACGCATTTTAATAGTTGTAAAGTATAACTATTGATTTTACAAAGCTAAAAAAGGAATGCTTATATTGATATTGCTGCAAACGGGACCATGAAGTATGAACCACGTCTTACAATGCTCGAGGCTGGGGGGGGGGGGGCAAGTTGGACCGTGCCCCCCCCCCAACTTTACGCCCCTGTAACCTTATCTAACCATCATTTACTGTCTACCTCCTAAACTAACAACATATTATGTAGAAATACTGTATATCAGTAATTAAGTCACACACAGCAAATCTCCGTGTGACGGGAAAAAATTAATTTTATACTATTTCCACTTATCTTCTTCTTCTTCTTCTGGCTCTTCAGCCCTTATAATGAGCCATGGCCTGTTTGAAAACACTCCTCCATTCTTCTCAATTTTGTACAACGCTCCACCATCTATGGACTCCCAAGTCTCAACTTACGAAGGTCAGTTTCCAACTCATCTTTCCAGAGTTTATATTTGTATTTATTTAAACTTAAATTTTTACTTAAAAAATTAACTTACGATGGCACTCCAATAATTGTCGAGATGAAGGCTAACTTGACATGGGTTAAACTTACCTAAAACCGAAAGATGACAAAATTAAGTATGAGGCAGGCCGTAGCCAAGGGGAGATTCATGGGGGAAATGAAATGGCTTGATACTAGATAGAATCGGATTTTGAGGGGAAAAATAAAAGCCACTATGTAATATTCAATGACATTTCTGAAACCCCCCCCCCCCCCTACTCTATAACTCTATAATATTATACTTAAAAAAAGTAAATCTAGCAATAACTATATTTTACCATGACTTCTCCTACATAGACCATTTTGTTTTTCATTTATATGTACAGAGTGGTACGACCGACAATTTGCGCAATACTACACTACGGATCAGCAATAGAGATGAATGCAAGAGAGCCTTCAAGCCCGGGAACGTGACAGATAACATGTTGTGCGCATACGAACCCAAAAAAGCGTGGTGTGCGGGAGACTCGGGAAGTCCCCTTTTTTCGACGCCCGGCCAACAAGTCGGCGTGGCGTCTTGGATAGCCTACTCCAGCACCGGGACACCCCTATGTGCACACAACGCTCCGGTCGTCATGGTTAAAGTCGCTAATTACCAAACCTGGATCAACTGGGCCACGCAAAACATGGCCAAGTGGATTGTTTAGTGCAAGACCGTAGCCAGGGGGGAGGGGGTTCATGGGGTACAATACAATATATATTTCCTTTAAATTATACAATACAGGTAAAGTATAAGATAAAATCGTCAGAGTGTCGTCAAAATCAGGTAGTTCTGTCATGGTCATTGTACAAGTGCCTCAGTGACAGTGTAGAAAGCTTTCTCTAAGAGATGGTTTCTAAGCATTTTAGGGAAGTTAGAAGCATTTCTCGCCGCTCTCAGTTCAATCGGGAGTTTTCTAAGGTAGGCGAAACCATGTAGTATAGGATCCAGTCGCTCACACTTGGCTGTGCGTGGCGCTGGCCTTACAAGGTCTCCCCGATGCCTCGTGTTGTAGGTGTGAGTGTCCCCGTTTTGTTTAAATGTCCCCCACACCTCAGGCTTTAAGATATGTAAGCTGCACCTAAATATAGACTTGGGGCTGTCATGATTTTTAATGATTTGAAGTGAGAGCGACAACTGTCACGAGGTCCCAGTTTTAGCATGTAACGCACTCCCCTCTTTTGAAGCCTGAGTACAGCGTCCATGTCCCGTACGGAGGTCCCTCCCCAGGCCAATATGCCGTTGGGGTTCAACCCCCCTCCCCCGAAAGGAAATGGCTTGACACCAGATAGAATGGGATTTTGGAGGAAAAATAAATACTACTATGGAATATCCAATGAAATTTCTGAACCACCTCCCCCCCGAAACAAAATCCTAGCTACGGCCTTGGGGTTAGTGCATCGATAAAATAATAAATAAAAAGTTTGATTTCTTCTTATATTATACGATCAGCACATATACAATACAGTAATCAGTGGCGGAGCGTGCATGTAAGGCGAGCATTGCCGCATTACACTCAACAATTCCTTAGAATGGATTAAGAGCTTCGTTTAAATCTATAGGAAGCCTCGAACTAATTGTATGAGCATGATGTTGTCAACGAAGTCTAAGAAAATTAAAAATCTCGTCACGTTAGAATTCAAGTGTTTTGTTTTTTGTTTTCAAATGTTTACTTTTTAAGAAGATAAAAAATGTAGCTACATATAAAATGATGCGTGTGTTTTTTTTCAAACTTAAATAAATATTTGTAAGCATTACACCCGCAATGTATCCCACGCTCCGCCACTGACAGTAATTATAGATATAGATTATACAATTACATTTAAGAAGGTATTAGTGACATGGTCACATAGTCGGTGTCATGCAGTTACGTCATAAGTTAGTATTAGATAGTTAGGGCCAAAGAAAAAGAAGAAGGAGAAGAAAAAGAGGGATAAGAGGAAGAAATGATCTTTTGACCTTACAATTAGCCCTTTTTCATGGAGGGGAGGGGGCTGTTGCATGCGGAGCAGTTTAGATTATAGATTAGATTAGTAATGGGGCGATGCTGCTACTTGAGCTTGGCTCACTTTGACCTTAAAGATCTATTGTGAATCCCCGTACTTTTAGTCCTGGTCAGTCAGCAGGTCCCGTAAAAACCTGCACAACTGCCCAGGGGCCAACTGGCAAGCCTCCCTTGGTGATAGAAACCAAGAGGACGTTGCTAGCAGCCGTCTGTTCTTTACTGCCGGACACGAGCAGATGATATGCTCAGCAGTCTCAGCCTTTTCTTTGCAGAATCGGCAGGTGTCATTCAAGACTTTACCCATGTTCTTTAAATGGTAGTTCACGTGGCAGTGTCCTGTGAGTGCACCTGTAAGTACCTTAAGTTCAGGCTTGCTGAGGTTCAGTGCTTTGGCGGTATAGCTCTTAGAGTGAGTGAGGAATATTTTGGATTGTCTGTGGCCTGGGACAAACTTCCAGTATGCTTCCTTTCTCTTTTCTTCCCATAGGCCAATCTCTAGGGTTTGGCGGTTTCTCGGGAAGGCGCAGAAGGGTTCAGGCCCAATGAAGGGTAGCGCGCTCCCTTCTCTCGCCAAGGCGTCGGCATTTTCATTGCCTTCGATCCCGGCGTGTCCTGGAACCCACATGAGGGTGACTTTATTCGTCACTCCCAATGCGTTGAGTGCAAGCATACATTCCCACACCTGCTTGGACTCGTAGCTACTCGAGTCCAGCGCAAGTAGGGAAGCCATGCTGTCGGAGATAATGAATATCTTGCTGTGGCGGTAAGCACGTTTAATGCAGTGCGCCGCACATGCGCGTATGGCATGTATTTCGGCTTGGAAGACTGTGGGTTGGGATCCCATGGGGATGACTAAGTTGAGTCGTGGCCCATAAACCCCCGCCCCTGTACCTCCGTTTTCTATTTTTGACCCATCAGTATAAAATCTTAATGAGCCGTATGGAAAGACTACCTCTCCGTCAGTCCATTTTTTCCGGCTTTCCAATATAACCGAGAAATTCTTTGAGAATTGAAAAGTTGTCTCCATGGAGTCTGAGAACATAACCTCCGGAACCTTGCACTCATTAAGAATGCGTAAGTGTCCGGTAAGGTCGCCAGGCTTTAGTCCATGGCTTTTCTTAATGCGATAGGCCCACTTAGCCGCCTCACTCTCGATGAAAATCGGGAGTGGTGGTAGGTTCAATAGGACCTCCATGGCAGCCGTGGGGCACGAACGGGATGCTCCCGTGATCGCGAGGCAAGCCAGCCTCTGTAGTTTGGCTTGTTTAGCAGTTTAGAGCAAAAAAGGGGAAATTTTAACTGCAGCAAAGTTTAGAGCTTATAAAGGGAGACTTATTCATGCTAATGCAATCGAAGTTTTGTGGAAATACCTGTAGGCCCGAAATAGTACGGTTTTATAAATAAATAATAAATAAATAAATAAATAAGGACTTTTTTTTGTTCTATTACTAAGCCAACCTAGCGGAGTTAGGGCTATAAAGCCCTCTCTTACACTCAACTAAGAAAGCCCGGGACCGCCTGCTTTACATGCCCTCCGAAGCATGGCCAGAAAATGTAGGAAGTGTAGGACTCGAACCAACAACCTTTCGGGTGAAAGTCAGAGTCCGTACCACTACTCTACATGTCCTTTATGCTTTTTAAAGTTTTGAATTTATATAAGAAGGCTTATTCTTCATACAGGCATCACTATTGTATATTTATTTAATTCTCAATTTTTCAAAAGGGGAGGGGGGCTGCGGCCCAGTTAATCCGTCCTCTTGGCAAAACTACCTCACTGACAGTTTTGATTATAAGCTTCCCTATGACATGATCTTTATGTAATTTTGGGAAGTAACATTTCCCGCCACTCATAGTTCATTTGGATTTTAGAAGCTTTGGGAAATGAGCGAAGCTTTGTAGGGCTGTATCCAGGAACTCATACTTATATTTGCGTGAGTGTCCCCATGTTGATTGAATTTCCCATACCTCAGGTCTTAAAGTATGTAATAGACATTTACGGATGCAATTATTGGATTATGCCCAAAAACTTTTTCTAATTTTTAAAAACCCCGCTAAAATGGTATTTGCTCTATTGTGGCCAGCAATGCAGCCAATTTGCTGTTAGGGGCCCATTCCACCGATCGGCTACGGCTATTTACAAAAACGATGACGTGGTAGCAGACATTCAAGACTTAGGTGGCGTTTCCACCGACCTCGCATTGCAGAATGCAAATGACATTGACGGAAATTAGAATTTTTCTTTCTATAGAAATCTATTAAAATGTTTGTACTTAACATATCCCATGACGCCATTTTTTAATTTTAGTTTGTTTGTTGGTGATTTTACTGTATGATCATTGATCAATTTTAACTATGGCATAGAGGAAAATAAGCATTTCCGTCAATTCTGCAATGCGAGGCCGGTGGAAACCCCGCTTAAGTCTTGATTATCTGCTACCACGTCACAGTTTTTGTAAATAGCCCTAGCCGGTCGGTGGAATGGGCGCCTAACCTCTGGATGTACTGCCGCACTCTAAGATGAAAAAATTCATTAAAATCTAGTAGGAATTGGTTCATAAATGGTTCATAAATGGTTCAATAAAATAGTGCTTAGCTTATCCAGGAGCCGCGGCTGCCATACAAAGTCTGAAATATTGAACCAAGGTATAGGGAAACCAATGCTTAGCACGGTGCGAGGGAGCTAGGTATACGTGAACGGACTTGGGGCGGCCATAATTTTCAAAAGCCATTTCAAATAAATTATAGACATGTCGGCGCCTTTATGCATGCGCTTATAGAAAGCACGACACATGCTCATAAAGTAGGTGTGCTACTTTAATTAAATTAAAAAAAATCAATCTAGTTTTCATTAAGGCCAGATCAAGTCAATGGGCGGTACTCCTTTTCGTTGACATCATTAAATTCTGTCCCACTTACTTCAGGGGGGAAATTTCTCATGAGCTATCCGAGACGAAGCATGTCAAAACGTTTATTAATAATTGTCGCATTTCTCGCGCTGTGCGTTTTGATTGGGAATGCTTCAAGTAGAAAAAGAACAAGCCGTATTAAAGGACAAGACAGAAGCCTCAAATCATTGAAAAACTGTAAGTGGAAGCTGAACCGACCTTACAATACAGTTATAAGGTTTTTTCGCAATGTCTAATTTCACAGGTGGATAAATATAGGGAGAAATATAGAATATAGTAGTAGTAGTAGTGTTCGTCGGGTTAATAACGACTTAGGCCTCATATTTGGGCCCATAGAGCGACCCCGACTTGACTGTCTTATGCCAGCCCATAGGACAGTGGACCTCCTGATTATAGTGGATTCCGAACCACTTGGGAAACACAGTGAAGTCACAGGATTAGTTCGGAGGTGATCAGGACAAGTCCTACCATGTTTCCCTACCGGCACTGTACACACGACCAAGTTATCTGCAGCTTTGAACCTGCTCTGGTCCGCTGGATTCAACATGGTATGGCGGCCGGCTTAGAACTTGAGATAGTAGCCTAGTAGGACTAAATAAAAGAAGTCAAGGCCGTGCCCAGGTTTTGATTTCTTTTGATTTCTGGGGGATGGGGGTCCAAAAACATGTTTACGTAATTTATTTTAAGTCCATTCTACATTCTATCCAGTGTTCAAACTCAAATAAATTTATTCCAATTATTCTTCAAACAATACAAGTTTACATTAAAAAAAAATATTTCGAGTGGGGAGGGGTCTGCTTTCTTTACTCAAATGAAGTTCCATAAAACCGAAGGCTCCAATAGCTGTTATAACATACGTATTTTAAGATGTGCAGGAATATTTCTTAATTCCGTCTAGGCTACTTATTTCTCAATAACAATATTTCCTGCACTATTAACATTTCAAGCGATATCTGTGTGTATCCCACCTATTTTATCAGTTAAAATCATAAGGGCCCTGAAAAGTTAGTTACGCCACAAGAATTCTGCTGCAGACTACTCAGAGAGGATGTGCCACCGGAAATTCAAAAAATAGAAATAAAAAAAGTGGTGGGAAGCGATTATGTGTCCCGCCTTTCATCTGGATGAACAGAAGAATGGACCAGTTGCCAGCGAGAGACAGACCTACACACAAATCTATAATGAGTATCTGGTGGGGGTTGTAATAATATGTAATAATTAGTACCGTAGTATTATAATTGTACTATTTTTAAAGTAAAGTAAATCATTGGCGTAAAATCCCAAAACTTCTGGGGGGGGGGGCTTTAGGACCCCAAGACTTTGATCCCCTGGAGAAAAAAAAAATCGATAAATGGGCCCAAAATAGTGAGGTTTTACGCATATTATACCCTGGAGAAAGGGGAGCCCGGGGGTCTCCCCCGGAGGGAAGGAATTGATGAATAGGCCCAAATTAGGGAGGTTTTACGCATTTTGCAAGCAGTCCAGTTGAGATTTTACCGACGAATAAACCTAGCACTAAGGGGGGGGGGGGGTCCGGGAGTCTCCCCCGAAGAAAAATTAAAAAAAAATAGGTCTGAAATATTGGGTTATAATCATTTTGAGTACGTAATATATTTTTGTGAAAGCACTTGGCCAATATGTTGATCATTTTCATGATGTCTATCATGTGAAATAAGCATACCAAGAATTAATTTCCCTTTCGTTAAATATTGTGAATACTATGCCTTTCGCCTTCATAACGTCTTTGTCACCAGAAATCCTGGGGGGGGGGGGCAGGACCCCGGAGAAAAATTTGGAAAAAATAGCTCTGAAGTATTGGAGTTTTAAGCATTTTTAGTAATATTTTTTTGTGAAAATACTTGGTCAATATGTTGATTTTTTTCATTTAAAATAAGCATACCAAGAATTAATTTCACTTTCGTTATTGTGGATACTATGCCCTTAGCCTCCATAACGTATTTGTCCCCAAAAATCCTTGGGAGGGGGGAGGGCTACGGGTGGACATGGGGGGGGGAGGGGGGCTACGGGTGGACATGGGGGGGAGGGGGGCTTGACCCCCCTATTTACGCCAATGAGGTAAATCCTTACTGTATGAAAAAGTAAACAATGTTGGTTTTATAGTTATTCACTATTTAAGCTAACTGTTTTTGCAGCAAATTCGCGCTTATTTGGTGGTACGGACACGACAATCGAGGAGTACCCATGGACTGTTCTCATTCAGTACCAGTTCAATGTAAAGAAGCCACACTTCTCATTTACTTGCAGTGGAAGTATTTTAACGGAGTACCACGTTCTAACTGCGACTCATTGCCTTGTGGATGGCGCTAGAAAACGGTAACTTGATATTATCATCATCATCATCATCGCCGTCGTCGACGTCATCGTTGTCGCCATCGTCGTCACCATCGTCGTCGTCGTCGTCATCAACATCAACATCGCCATCCTCATTTTCCCCTTCCGAATACAGCTTCGCAACTTTCTGTCCCTTCACTTTCAATAATTCAGGACTTCTTCCATTTCCAGTTATACATTTTGCCCTGACACCGGCCAAAAATTTGACTTTTGTACCTTCACCTTGGTACTGTCCCTTCTAATCTAATTTCTTTTTCCTCTTCCAGTCATTTCTTCCCATACGGTACCTGATTTTATTTGTTCTCTTTAGGTGGCCAAACCATTGCAGACTCCACCACCACATCAAGAGTATCCTCGCCAGGATCCAACTCTCTACCATTCAATTACCCGTAATCCCTGAACCAAACGATTAGCTCGTAATCATTGACTTTAATTGACTCATATAAATATTTGCTACCATTATTTTATTCTTGCGTAAGCCATCATGACATGCCTGCATGCGGGCTTCTTTTCAATGTTGTAGTTCAATTCAACCACAATGAATCACACAATTAATTATACGATATTTACAGATACTCGCCGTCTCGTTTCAATGTGAAATACGGTACAAGCAGACTGTACGACAATCTTGGAACATCAGTATCTGTAAACGAAACCTATATCCATCCAAATTACACTCGCGACCAATATGCAAACAAGTACCATATGAACAATGACATTGGCATCATGCTGGTTGCGACCCCTATTCAGTTTTCCAGTGTAGCCGCTCCAGTCCATTTACAAAAGACCGAACCTGCTGTCGGAACAGAAGTCATCAGTGTTGGGCATGGAGAAACTTTTCAAGGGGTAATGTACACAAAAGTCAATTTTCAATGTGATGATGATAGTGTAAGTAGTTGTTCTTTGGAATTCAGCCGAGAAGCAGCACTTGTTTGGTATGAAACCCCAACTTACGAACTTCGGGTGTTATAAATCCTGATTCACATTACAACGCTCTTATTCTTTGACAAAATTTTGCATGAAAAGTTGTGTACAACTTGACTTATGCCAATTTATCGTTCCTAGTATCAAAAGGGTGCAAAGAAAATGGGTCTAAATTCTGACATGAAGCACTTTATGCCCCTATATACTAACAAAATGATATTAGAAAATGTGGGGTGTTTGCACCTTAGTATGATACTGATACACCGTGCATCATATTTAGGTCCCTATAAAACGTCTTTACTAAATTATTTGTATTGAAGTTGATAAGATTAAATTTACTGACAAGTTTGCTGTGTGGGCAGGAAACGGGCACTTTCAGTAAAAACTTCTGAAGATATTTAAAAATGACAATAAAATCACTCAAACCACTTTTTATTTGATCGCCTCATTTATAAATTGAATATTTCAATTGTGTTCAATGGTTTTCATAGAAGTGGATTCTCCTTTTATTTACAGAGCGATTCCTCAGACATTTTGAAAACAGGAAGCCTATTTGTCATAGATGTCGCATCTTGCAGACCATGGTACCTTGGACCTGTGACTGAAAACATGTTCTGTGCATTTAGTGATACCGTACAACCTTGTAATGGGGACTCTGGAGGTGCAATTTTTTCCAAAATGGGGGTCCAGGTAGGCATTACGTCGTTCGCTCCGGAGATGACTCTCCGGGGAAAGATAACAACTAGATGTAAACACCCGTATTCTCCGGTTGGGATAACCAAAATAGCAAATTATCAAGTATGGATCAATAACTTAACACAGAATCGGACACTTTGGGAAGAATGAAACCCAATAATTTTTAATATTTTACGATACAGATAATATAATTATTTCTAATATCGATGTTATTCCTTTATTTACTTCCCAAATTGCCTAATTTGCACTCGTATTTACAATTAGGTCTACATGGATTATAAACTCAAAACCACCGAAAATGGTGGGCAACTGAGCCAAAGGCCCGGCGTCCACTGTGAAAAAATTTAAACTTGCTTCCTTAAAAAATTCTTAATTAAAAGTAAACTAGGTGTACATCATAAGCTAGGCATTGCGACGTCTCTTCTTTTCCCTTGTTGGGTGCAAAGAACGCATTTAGTTTTTGAATGCACGCCTGACGCCTGCCTCCAGGTTGAGAAGTTGAGGAGTTATATGGTGGAATAATTGCAAAAGGAAGGTGTCGCCACCAGGTTTGGATTGGTAGTGCCTGCTCACCGAGATAGGCCATTCGGTAAGTTCCTGGTGGATGCACGGCTAGAACTATGATCGTCAGACAACACGACCCTGGCCCTGGCTGTCATTAAAAGTAATTAAAAAAACAAACAATTATCCGCTGCTAGAGGGATAGATACCAATTTTTGCCCGATACCAGGCCCTTAGACAGAAGTGTCTTTCAGGGGAGGGGGGGGGGGGGGTGTTCATCTGAGTTGAGGTAACCTCAATATATTCAAAGCTCCATTCTATCTGGTGTACGCTGAATACCCCCCCCCCCCCTCTGGTTACGTCTTTGCCCCATACTGGTAGAAATGTTAGATTTTGGATCTGCCCCTGATATCAGTAGTAGGTAGGCTACCCTATTTTACCATAGTGGGTAGGGACCGGATACCACATGCCCAATGGCTTACTGCCTATTTGATCACTTTTTGTGGATGCGGTAACGCCCCTTCAACTTTGATTGCCTATTCTCAACGTAAATTATTCATGTTCTACCACACAACATATAAAAACCAATCATGGATAACTTTATAAACTTAAATCGTTTACTGTTTAATCCAGCCTTCATGTGCCAACTATCTTATATCAATCATGCTATCGTACATAAAATATGCAATAGCAGCCTAATTAAGAAATCCATACCGCCTTTCTTAAGTTAAATCAGAGCAATGCGTTTCATTATACTGCTTCCAAATTGTATAAATACTAATGCTAAATCGAATTTTGCGTTATACGATTGCTCAATAGCTGACAGAATATGTTAAGAAAACACGCAATAATACTCGTTACTTTTGCACTGATATCATTGTCTGCTTTGATAGAAAATGCTGCAGGTAACAGCTGGGCTGCTTCACATCATCAGGCTTAGTCCGGATAACGACTGACTGTTTGCGGACGATAGACTACTTTGAAGTATTGAGTAAATCCGATCCTCTTGAGGACTCAAACTACCATTCTCTCGATTGAAATGCATATTCTTTATCCACTCGGTCACTATATTATCCTAGCTCGAAACCTATCCCTCACCTCACTCATCCTCTGAGAACGGGCTTCGCCTTAATTGTTCAATGACTGAGAGACTGAGACGCCTGCATCAATGGCGTAAAGGCAGCAGGCAATGTAAACCTCACTGACCTTCGTTAAGCAAGGTCGAGACTAAATCCAGACGCTGCCACAGCAGCTTCTTGAGCAAAAGGGAAGGTGTAAGCTGAAGGACACAGTGAGAAACCTGAAGTTACGAAAAGGTGCCCTTATAAGTTAAGCAAACCTAACAGTTTTTTTTTATCCAAGACTTCATAAAGTCTGATGAGTACGCATAATGCTTTAACAGGAATAAGTGGAGACCCAAGGCAAAAGTTACAAATTTTTAACGTTTGTTGCAGCACGAAGACGAGTAATTGGTGGCACGGAGACGACTATTCAAAAATTTCCGTGGATTGTTATGATTTTCCAGTATGGCGGGCAGCAATGGTACCACGCTTGTGGTGGAAGTATTCTCTCAGCGCAACATGTTCTGACAGCGGCTCACTGCGTAACCGACAAGGCAGTTCGGTAAGTCTAGTTACTTATTTACTCCTTGGCCTGCGCGGTCCTGCGTGTACTTTGCCTCACTAGTCCCCGACGCAAGGGGCGCCAGATCCACCTCGACGACCTTCAACCATCGCCCCAGTCCCATTACTCCCACTCATCTCCACCCTTGGCAGTTGGGACACCTTATGTAAGGCTCCTGTTCTTGCTCTATTGTCTAGCCTTTGTACCACGTGCCCTAGTCACCTGATGCGGACTCTCCTGATTTCTAGTTGTTGATAAATCGCGTAGAGCACAATATCATTTCTATTGATCAATGGACCCTCTATCCCTCCCTCTCTTCAAGATTTTGCACTGGTCCGTACAACTTTCGGGGTATCTTACGCTCCCTCCTTTCAATCAGCTTCTCGCTCCTCTTCCGAGTCATAACCCATGTCTCACACCAATATGTTAAGACTTATTTCCTTGCAACTCCTCGATTAGGTTCACGATTTGGGCAGATGGAGCGTGCTGAAATAATATCATAATAATATGTTTCCAGCGCCGAATTTATTTTTATTCCCTCGCTTGTCTCATTTGTAGTTAGGGCAACCAGATACCGGTAAATGTAATGGCTCATACATATATCGTAGGAAAATGGAATTCAAGTATTGCATCTTTTTTTTTGTGTTTTTGTGATTTAAAGCGCGGGTCCCTATTGAGAATTAGCGCTAGGAAATTGGGAATATTTACTTGAATCTGTTCTTTACGATAATATAATGTATGTCCTAATGTTCCGTCTTCTTTCTTTGTTACTAGCACATCAAGAAACGCAAACTGACCATTAATTTAATCAAACCTCATTAAATCGACCACGCCCTGCTTGCCAGGATTCTTCTGTCCCCTTATTAAATTTAAACAACTCACTAATTGGAGACGTTTTGCCTGGCCAATAGCTGGTGATCGAGCTTTTCATTTCATATATTGTACAATTATATATTTTTTGATCTGATATTTTATTAACATTTATATATTGTATTATATTTTCAGTATTGAACCAAGCAACTTTTACGTGAAATATGGCAGCAGTTCTGTGTATGGCAGCAACGGAAACACAACGTTCGTTCAGGACATTTTCACACATGGATCCTTCAATTATCAGGGAGCGGGTTACAGTTTCGACAATGACTTGGCCGTCATGTTGTTAGATCCACCAATTGCAATATCAAAGGTGGCAGCGGTGGTGAAACTGAAAAAAACAGAGCCTGCTGCTGGTACTGAAGTTATTGTGGTTGGCCATGGTGACACTAAACAAGAAGTAAGTTAAGTAGGAAAACAATTTTTAAAATCCCGAATATATGAATCCCGGAATCGTTTCCAGACAAAAAAAAAATATGTGACAGTCCCAATGGGGGAGATAGTAAAACAGCTTTCATTGACCGTGTTTCTTAATAATAACAATAATGTCCTAAAGGAATCTATGGGAACCTAGGCCCATTGGTCCCTTGTCCAATGCCAACGATCCCATGGAATTTAGACATTATTGGTATTCTATCCGTATGAATGTTTGGCCATTGGCAAACTGGTATTCGTACTCGATGTCAGCCTACTCCGGTTACAAGTGATAATGGACAATCTGAGACAAGCTTACCAATGGAACAGACGAAAATACACTAAGCAAAGTGCATCAGCAACGAGTCAGTGATGCTTAATGAACCTGCATTTTTTTTTTTTTTTTTGAATTGCAGTCCTTTAGAAGTGCATAAAATACCAAAAATAATCTCCCTTTCGAAATTCGAAATTAATTGCCGTAAATTCACCAAATTTCTGGGGGGGGGGGGTTTAGGACCCCAAGAGTTTGGGGGCTTTATTAGCACCCCAAGACTTTGATTCATTACTCATTCTTCACTTCTGAAGTCTGCCTAGTAAATTACATGACCTTATATTATTTTCTTTTTTTAATGTGTAAGAAATACATTATGCACTGAACTATTCAGTTTAGTAAAACAAAAAAATTAAAACGAAATTTTATAAATTGAAAAAAAAATGTTTTTAGCCTCCTGAATTTTTTTTACAAATTCCAACACGCTCAGCGACCTAGTCGTTTCATTTTCTAGATGCATGGCAGCTGAACTTGTTCTGACTGGCGGTACTAGGCACGGATTTAGGGGGATTTGGCCGAAAATTGTAACCTGTACATTCATCATACAATTATAAGTACCCTGGAGAAAAGGCGGCCTGGGGTTCTCCCCCGGTGAAAAAAATTGATAAATAGGCCCAAATTAGTGAGTAATATATTTTTTGTGAAACTACTTGGTTAATAATCAATAAATTGATTTTTTTGTGAGGTCTTTCATGTGGAATGAGCATACTAAGAATTAATCTCCCTTTCGATATTGTTGATTAGTGGATACTATGTCTTTTGCCTCCATAAAGTCACCAGACATCCTGGGGGGGGGGGGGGGGTACGGGGGTCTTGATAAAGCAGCCCAAATGAGTGAGTTGTTAAGCATTTTGAGTAATACATCTTTTGTGAAAGTCCTTAGTCAAAATAATGATTTTTTTCATGATTCATGTAAAATAAGCACATTAAGAATTAATTTCCCTTTCGTTATTGTGGATTTTTTTTAAATTGGGGTACAGGTGTTACCTGTGTGCACTTAAGCCTATTGGCCTATGGTGCCTCTACAACAAAGTATCATCACTTCTACATCACTTTCTCGAGGCCTATCTCCCTCAGGAGAGCCAGGATCTTGAGGGGATTCAGAAGTGTTAGGTCTTTTACATGTAACTGCAAGCTATCCGTGTATGCTGCTCTTCTTCGTGCGATTGCATCGCATCGCATCGCAGGTCCTCCGCACCTTCATTGCAGAAACTGCAAGACTATAGTTGTTTCCCCAAGAGACTCCTGATATTTAACCCCAGGACCAAAGACACCAAGGCCTGTTCTTGGTTTTGTATTTCCTAGCCTAGAGCCATCAGTAAACCACTTGAATGTGTGACAATTGAGAATTCCTGCTGATTCGCAGCATTCTTTCATTGTCTCTAATATAGTTTCGAATTCCCTCCTAAAACAGTATTTTGGATGGATTCTATCGCTTGGCATATCCAGGCAGTAGTCAGACGTAGTCAGAGAGGCTGAGTCTCTCTGAATTGCCCTTCCCCTCCTAACAATGCCATTTCGGCTGAAGTTTTCACTGCAACATGGAGGGGTGGGAAGTCCAGTACTATCTCCATTGCTGCAGTGGGACAGGATTTCATAGCCCCTGTAAAGCATCATGTTAGAGAATACGGGCTTCTGAATGTAGCCATAATTTGGATTATTCAGAGAAAAATTCTCATGTGGTTTGATTTTGCCGTGTCCATGAAGCCATGACTAATGGTATGGTTACAGCAGGAAAAGACAGGCTGTGTTATTGTGGATACTATGCCTTCAGCCTCCATAATGTCTTTGTTACCAAAAATTCTGGGGAGGAGATACGGCTAAGCCCCCCCCCCCCCAGGACCCCCTTTTTACGCCAATATAGAAATTTTACACCTTTTTGAGGAAACTCCAACGATCTGTATATATGTGATTATCCGCATTACTTTACAGCATAATTCAGCACTATCCACAATGCAATATCCATTAAATTTCACCTCCTTTCGAAAGATTGCCCATACACAGGGTGAGTGACGTATCTCTTAAAATGGAATGGAGACCCCACAGACCTTTTTGTTTATCGCACAAGGGGAAATTTCTAATGAAGAAACAATCGTAAAGCCATAAATAAGGTGTCATAAAAATTAATAGAAATCTTTTTCTATATTTTGAAGCATTGCTTGTATCGCGCAATCACTAACAATAATTACGGAACTCCTTTTAAATTACGATACATATAGCCTACGTCCGTTCCATTGGTGACATGCAACATAATTAATAAAATCATAATAACATGAAGGGTTAAGATTATTCCAAATTTATGCCAATTTATTTATGGCTCTTTTACGATCGATATGTTTTAACATGAAAATTGACTAAGTGCCAAAAAATTACCCTTAGTACTTGTTTATTTCTTTCCAATTTAGGGTGGCACCACCGGCGCTCTGCGAACTACAAAAGTCAAGATTCATGATTGGAACGAATGCAAGACCCAATATGCCATCGGTCAGGTAACCAAGAACATGATTTGTGTTTTTGAAAAGAACAAAGCTTGGTGTGCAGGGGACTCGGGGAGTCCAATCTTCACTAAGCCCGGGGAGCAGGTCGGCATCGCGTCTTTTACACCACCCACTAAAGTCAAAAATGATGTTGTTCCTGCGTGTGGACATCCGACCGACGCAGCCATCATGACGAAGGTGCCAAACTATCAAGATTGGATCAATTGGGCAACACAAAATAAGACGCTGTGGGTTGATTAAATTCATATTCAATACAAATAAATAATGACGTCTTGATGTGTTCTATTTCGTGCTTTATCCAGACCATTAAAATCAGTGAAAATGGGGACATGCGACCCATTGGACCGTCATGACAAAGATGTCAAATTAATGAGATTGGATCAATTGCGCCACACAAAATAAGGCGCTAAATGATGAATAAAACCATGTGAATATTTTATACAAATTCAATATCCAAAATATATAATAATAATAATAATAATTTTGTATTGACCAGAAGTTTGACAAAATACATTCAAGATATATACTACTCAGAGAAGAGGTGGGTGACATTAGAAATTAATATAATTGGTTGAGTGAACTAGGTGTACCATAATCTAGGCATTGAAACGTCTCTTTTTCCCTTGTTGAGTGTAAAGAACGCTTCAGCATTTAGTTGTTGAATTCACGCCTGCCTCCTGGTGGAGAGGTGTTATGGCGGAAAAATTATTGCAAAAGGAGGGGGTCACCGCCAGGTTTAGATTGGTAGCTGGCCTTGGAGATAGGCCTTTCAGTAGGTTCATAGTGGATGCAGGGCTAGAATTATGATCGTCGGAAAACTTGACCTAGGCCCTGTCTGTCATTAAAAGTCGTTAATAAAAAATAAAAAAAAACATTATCAACAGCTAGAGGGATAGGGACCAAATTTCGCCCCATACCACGTCCATAACAAGTTCCAATCGGCGGGAGGGGGGTGGTCCATCGACGTCACAGGAGGTGAGATAACCTCAATGGTATGTATAAAGCTCCATTATATCTGGTGTACACTGAAATTATTACCACCCCCGAACACCCCCCCCCCCCCGAACCCCCCTCTGGCTACGCCCGTGCCCCATACTAGTAGAAATTTTAGATTATGGATCTGCCCTTGTTAGTAGTAGTACCCTATCTTGCCATTGCGGGTAGCGACTGGAAATCACATGCTCAATGGCTGATTGCCTATTTGAATACTTTTTGTGGAGCTGGACATCGCCCCAACTGCCTATTCTCAATGTGTCACATTCTTGTTCTACTTGTACGAATGTACGACACAACCAAGGGCGGATTTTGCCTCCAATTTAGAGGGGGAGCCAGCGGTCAGGTTCCGGTTTTGTGGGGGGGGGGGGTCTGGGCCCTATATGACCCCCCCCCCTCTGAAATCCGCCCTTGGATACAACTTATTAAACCCAATCTCGTGTACGTTTCAAAACTAAAATCGTTTACTGTTGAATCAGGCCTTCACCTATCTATTGTAGTACATGTAACATGTTATCATACATATAATTTGTAATAGCAGCCTAATTTAGGAATCAGTACACTCACTGCCTTTCTTTAATTAAAACAGAGCAATGTGTTTCATTATACTGTTATCACATTGTATAAATACTAATGCTAAATCAAATTTTGCGTTGTACGATTGTTCAATAACTGACAGAGTTATGTTAAGAAATCACGCAATAATATTTGTTACTTTTGCACTGATATCGTTGTTTGCTTTGATAGAAAATGCTACAGGTAAGAAGAGGGCTGCTTCACATCATCAGGCTTAGCCCTGATAACGACTGATGGTTTCTTGACGATAGATTCATTGCTGTTGTAATCAACTTTGAACTATTGAGTAAATCCAATGCACTGAAGGTTTCAAACTACCGTTCTCTCGGTTGAAATGCAAGCTCACTTTCAACGCGACCACTTGAGTATCCTAGCTTCGAACTTTTCCCAAACCCCACCTTTCCTCTGGCTATGGGCTCCGCCTTAATTGTTCAATGACTGTGAGACTGAGACGCCTGCATCAATGGCGTAAAGGCAGCAGGCAGTGTAAACATCACTGAGCCTGCGTTAAGCAAGTACGAGAATGAATCCAGAGGCTACCACAGCTGCTTCCTGAACAAAAGTAAGCAGAAAGACACAGTGACAAACCTCAAGTTACGAAAAGTTGCCCATCTATAGGGTTAGCAAACCCTATAGTTTTTTGCCTAAGACTTCAGAAAGTCTGATGAGTGCCCATATGCTTTAACGGTATTAAGTGGAGACCCAAGGCAAAAATTATAAATTTTTCACTTTTGTTGCAGCACGAAGACGCATATTTGGTGGCACGGAGACGACTATTCAAAAATTTCCGTGGGTTGTTATGATTTTCAAGAATAACGGGCAGCAATGGTTCTACTTATGTGGTGGAAGTATTCTCTCAGAGTATCATGTTCTGACGGCGGCTCACTGCGTAACCAACAAGGCAGTTCGGTAAGTCTAGTTACATATTTACTCCTTGCTTGTGAAGCCTGTTCTACCACATCGCGCGGGTCTGCGCGGTCCTTCGTGCGCTCTGGATCACTAGTCATCGTCTTAAGGGGCGCCAGATCCACCTCGACGACGTCTAGCCGTCGCATATGTTATCGCCACACTCATCTCCTCTCTTAGGAGTTGGGACACTTTGTGGCTGCTTTTCTTGCCGTATTGTCTGGCATTTGTTTCACGTGCCCTAGCCACCTGATACGTGCTCTCTTATTTTCTGGATCTTGATAAATCGCGTAGAGCTCATCATTTCTATTGATATGCCACTCCCTCTATCCCTCCCTCTCATTCTAATTTTGTACTGGTCCGTTCATAGTTGGACCTAGTGGGAAAGACAATCTGTCGGTAGTCCAGGGGCGTAAAGTTGGGGGGGGGGGGGGGGGGAGAACGGTCCAACTTACTTTGGGGGGGTGGGCATTGCCTACTGCATACTTCCTCTTTGCAGCAATATGAATATATGCATTCCTTTCTTAGCTTTCTAAATTCTACAGCTATACTTTACAACTATTAAAATGCGTAAAACCCTACTATTTTGCTCTTATATATTTTCAATTTTTCCTTAAATCCTGCCTGATGACGTCATAAGGTCTACTTAGTTTTGCCCCCGCCATCATTCTAAAACTTTACGCCTCTGGTTGGTACTGCGAAGAAGTAGAAGAGACTGGCTGGAACATGCTAGTGGTACAAGCAAGTAAATAATCTACTACAGTAAATTGTGTGGTGATCCAAACGCCCGATTTTGGTTTTGTGACACCGGTTTTGTTCAAATATGTAATGTTTTTTTTTTTATAAATACACGCATTATTATTATTATTATTATTATTCTCGTCATAAGAACTATAGGCACTTTCACACGATTGTTATGAAATTGAATAATTTAGTTTAGTATGGTATGTTCCCTCCCCAAGCACATTCTTAGGAACATTTGGGGTAGGGAATTTTTCATTTGTATTTTGTACTTTTGAGATAGAATTAAATAAATTTGATTGATTGAAAAAAAAAAAAATTTAAATAGAAAAAAAAAAACAATCGATATTAAGAATACGAAACAGGGAACCTTCACAAATAAAAAACAAATACTTTTTTCCATACACACGTTTGCCTGCACAGAATAAAAACAGAAAATTGTAAATGCGAAGACGAAATTGAAGTAGTAGACCTAGAAGAGCATAAGTACCTTGGTCTGCAGATTGACAGTAGAATGACGTGGAGAAACCACATAGAAAGACTTTGCAAACGACTACGCTCAGGGAGTGCGGCTTAAGTTTGAGATTACATAAAACAAATATGGAGAGAGATTAAACAAAGTAATTACACCAAAGATATTAAATGAACTCCCTCCACGAATGAAAAAATTTAAACAGATGTGTGAGTTAAAAGTGGGTATAAAGAGATGGTTGGTAATAATACCTTAATAAAAAAAGACTGTTAACATTAAAGTAACAAGTAAAAATCAAATCAAATAAACATTATAAATAAATAACAAAAATGAATGATTAAGACTTGTTTAGCAGTACTGTATTATCTCTTTGTTCCAATCAAACGCTAACATCGGGATGCATTATTATGTAAGTTATTGTATTTTGTAATATATGCTTCTTGTCCAGGGATTACTGGACAAGGAAAAGAAAAGAAAATATTTTAAATAGCTGCCCTGCCCTATTGCGTCTTCGCTGGTGACACCTTGGATTCTATGCCATAATTCTTACAGCTGTAGCGAACTGCGATGAAGAACTGGCTGTGTAATCGCATTGCGCTTGGCAGCTCTATTAGTCCTTGAGGCCTAGGTCTACGGCCAATACATTTACTGCTACCAATACTACTTCCCTTTCCCCTGGCATCACAAATGACATCCCATTCTATGCAAGCATGCATAAATGCAAATGCACAAATATGCATAAATGCAAATGCAAGCTTTTTTTTTTACCATGAAACTTAAATTGACCGGGAAGACTATTTTCTCCCTTATTATAAGAACCTTTTCTTATTTTAGCAAAAAAAAATCATATTTAATGGGCGTTAAATAAATCTACTACTGCATTAGGATAAGTTTTCAAAAACGGCCAAAACGCTGCAATGGGCAACTACTGCAAATAGATATACGAAAAATGGAACACTCACTAATTGAGACAACTTTTAGCCTGGCCAATAGCTGTTGAACAAAATTTTTTATTTATATATTGTACTATGCAATTATGTTTTTTTGATATTTTATTATTATTATATTTTCAGTATTGAGCCAAGCCACTTTTACGTGAAATATGGCAGCAGTACTGTGTATGGCAGCAACGGAAACACAACATTCGTTCAGGACATTTTCACACATGGATCCTTCAATTATCAGGGGAAAGGCTACAGTCTCGACAATGACTTGGCCGTCATGTTGTTAGATTCACCAATTGTCATGTCAAAGGTGGCAGCGGTGGTGAAACTGAAAAAAAACGGAGCCTGCTGTTGGCACTGAAGTTATTTTGGTGGGCCATGGTCACACTAAACAAGATGTAAGTTCTGTAGGAAAGCAATTATTTATGAATTGTCTTCAGACAAAAAAAAATGTGACAATCCCAATGGCTGAGATTGTGAAACCGCTTTCATTAATGTTCTCGTGTCCATAATAATAACAATAATGTCCTCAACGACTCTTTATGAACCTTGGCCCATTGGCACCTTATCCGATGCCAACGACCTCATGGATTTTAGACTATATTGATATTTTTTCCGTATGAATTTTTGGCCATTGGCAAACTGGTATAAGCAGTTGATGTCAAGCTACACCGGCTAAATGCCATATTGGACAGGGTGGGACCAGCTTACCAATGACGCAATGAATCAGGCCTGAGCATGTCACAGCCAAGTGCAGATACGACTCATGCTTAATAAACCTGAATTTACTTAAAAAGTGCAGTCCTTCTGAAGTGCAAAAAATACCAAAATAATCTCCCTTTCGTCGAAACTATTTACACCTTTTTGAGGAAACTCCAATTCTCCATATATGTGATTATCCGTATCATCGGATAGTACAATTCAGCAGTGTTCACTATGCAATTTATTTAAGGCAATTTATTTGTTGCTCTACCATAGATATATTTTCACATGAAGATTGACTAGGGTAAGTGCCAAAAAGTATCCTTAATACTTGTTTATTTTTTTCAACTAGAGCGGCATCTCAGACGCTCTACGAACTACAAAAGTCAAGGTTCACGATTGGAACGATTGCAGAACTCAATTTTCCAACGGTCAAATAACCAAGAACATGATTTGTGTTTTTGAAAAGAACAAAGCTTGGTGTGCAGGAGACTCGGGGAGTCCAATTTTTACTAAGCCCGGAGAGCAGGTGGGCATCGTGTCTTTTTCACCATTCATTAAAGTAAACAATGTTGAGGTTAGTGCATGTGGACATCCGACTGACTCGACCGTCATGACGAAGGTGCCAAACTATCAAGATTGGATCAATTGGGCCACACAAAATAAGACGCTGTGGGTTGATTAAATTCATATCCAATACAAATAAATAAAGTCGTTTTCATGTGTTCTATTTTGTGGGTTATCCAGACCATTGAAGTCAGTAATAGACTAATAGTGAGGTTACTGCATGTGGACATGCGACCCATTGGACCGTCATAACGAAGATGTCAAACTGTGGAGATTGAATCAATTGCGTCACAGAAAATAGGTTGATTAAAACCATATGTATATTATATGAAAATTCAAGATACAAAATATATATATATATATAAATACATACATACACACACATATAAGGTCTAGAAAATTTTCTTACGCCACAGGAATTCAGCTGCAGAGAAGTGGTGACATTTGGAATTAAAATAATTGGTTTTCCAGCCGGTACCCTCAGCACTGGGAGCAATTTATTGCGTGTAAACCCATTAGGGAGACTACAAACAGTTATAGGGAGTGCGCACTACATTATTGCAAGAGAATTTTTTTTACAGATATCGTTAGTATAAGTGAGGTAAGTTAGTTAAGTAAAGGAACTTTATCCAGTATGAAATAAATCAAATGAAATCGTCACCATCCATTAGACAGGTTGAACCCCCATGAACCCCCCCCCCCTGGCTACGGCCTTGAAAGAAGGAATACCTCTCATTATGACAGAACCAAACACAGCCAGATCTATCTAAGGTAT